>OY728138.1:1170260108-1172760108 GCA_963277665.1 Viscum album | reverse complement strand
CCTTCTTTCCAAATCTCATGACCTTTTTCTAGGGAGATATTTGTAAGAACACTTTATCACCCACTTCAAACTCTAGGTCTTTTCTTCGGTTGTCAGCATAACTTTTCTGTCGACTCTGAGCTACTCTTATGTGTTGTTGAATAGATCGGACCTTTTCTGCCATCTCATCAACAATATCAGGTCATAATAGCTTTCTTTCCCCAACTTCATCCCAGCAAGTTGGAGTCCTGCATTTCTTTCCATAGAGAGCTTCATAAGGAGCCATCTGAATACTGGAGTGAAAGCAATTATTATAAGAAAATTCCACCAAAGGTAGGTGTTGATCCCAACCACCTTTGAAATCCATAGAGCAAGCTCTTAACATATCTTCTAGAGTTTGAATTGTTCTCTTAGACTGACAGTCTGTCTGAGGATGATAAGAAGTGCTGAAACTCAACTCTGTATCCAGAGTATGCTGAAGACTTCGCCAGAACTTTGAGGTAAACCTCGGATCCCGATCAGATATAATAGAAAGTGGTACTCCATGCAATATTACCACTTCCTTTACATATATCCTGGCAAGCTGATCCAGAGAGAAATCCTCTCTAATAGAAATGAAGTGTGCAGACTTTGTAAGACTATCAACTATGACCCAGATAGCATTATTGCTTTTGGATGTTTTAGGAAGTCCTGTGAAAAAGTCCATAGTGATGTTTTCCCATTTCCATTCTGGTATGGGTAATGGTTGTAACATCTCCTTAGACTTCTATCTCTCAGCTTTAACTTGCTGACAAACTAAGCATCAAGAGACATATTCATCAACATTTCTTTTCATGTCATCCCACTAGAGGTACTCTTTCAGATCCCTATACATCTTCGTGCTTCCAGGATGAATAGATAATGAAGAACTATGAGCCTCATCCAGAAGCTCCTTCTGTAATTCGGGGATGGGAGGAACACAAACCCGATTCCTGAACTTTATTATCCCATCACAATCAAGGTTGAATTCAGGAACATTTCTCACCTTCTTTTGTAACTCAACATCTTCTTTATGTGCCTCTTTAATCTTCACATGTATAGATGGTTGAACATTCATTTGAGAAAGATAATATTTTCCCCCTTCCATTATAATTCCAAGATCCATCCTTTGTAAATCCATAAATATTGGATCTTTTGTGATCCTCATCATGGATAAACTGACATGGTCTTGTCGACTTAATGCATCTGCCACCTTGTTTGCTTTCCTAGGGTGGTAATGGATTAAGCATTCGTAATCCTTAATCAGCTCCAACCATCTTCTTTGGCGCATATTCAGCTCCTTTTGTGTGAAAATATATTTTAAACTTTTATGATCAGTATAAATGTCACACCTTTCTCCATAAAGATAATGCCTCCAAATATTTAATGAAAATATTACTACAGCTAACTCCAAATCATGAGTTGGGTAATTTTTCTCATGGATTTTCAACTATCGTGAGGCATAAGCTATCACCATATCATTTTGCACACCCCAATCCCTTCTTGGATGCATCATTGTAGATCACAAACCTTTCTCTACTACAAGGCAGTGTGAGAACAGGTGCACTGGATAACCTTCTTTTCAACTCCTTGAAATTCTCTTCACATTCCTCCGTCCAGACAAAATTAACTCCTTTCTGAGTCAACTTGGTGAGTGGATTAGATAATCGTGAAAAATCTTTCACAAAACGTCGATAATATCCAGCCAAACCAAGAAAACTTCGGATCTAAGTTACTGTTGTTGGTCTCGACCCTCTTTCGATAACCTCTGTTTTTGCTGGATCCATAGATATCCCCTCTTTTGAGATTATGTGACCCAAAAATGAAACTTTTTGAAGCCAAAATTCAAACTTGGTAAATTTGGAATAAAGCTTCTCCTTTCTCAGGGTCTTCAATATAATTCTCAAGTGATCTTCATGTTCTTCCTTGCTCTTTGAATATACAAGAATATCATCTATAAAGACTACCACAAACTAATCCAGATAGTCTCTAAAGACTCTATTCATCAGATCCATGAAGATAACAGGGGCATTAGTAAGACCAAATGGAATCACTATAAATTCATAGTGTCCATACCTTGTACGGAAAGCCGTCTTTGGAATATCCTCCCTTTTAACCCTTAATTGGTGATACCCTGAACAAAGATCAATCTTGGAAAAGTATTGAGCTCCGCGTAGTTGGTCAAATAAGTCATCAATGCACGTGAGAGGATATTTTTTCTTGATAGTGATCTTGTTAAGTTCTCGATAATCAATGAAGAGTCTCATTGATCCATCTTTATTCTTAACAAACAGAACAGGTGCTCCCCAAGGTGACACACTAGGGCGTATGAATCCCTTATCAAGATTCTCTTGGAGTTGCCTCTTCAATTCTTACAACTCAATTGGGGCCATTCTATAAGGTGTCTTTGAAATATGTAAAGCACCCGGTACGATTTCTATTGAAAACTCAACTTCACGATTTGGTGGAAGACCTGACAATTCCTCCGGAAAGATATCATAAAACTCCCGTACAATGGAAATATTCTTAATCGTGAGTTTCTCACCAACCATTTGAGATAAATAACCTTAATTTAGTAGAATAAAGACCCATAATATGGAAGAAATTTCCACTTGAAGGTTATGTTCATCCTTGCATGGATAGACGATCATAGATTTATCTGGAATATGAAATGTGACTTCCTTTATTTGGAAATTGATATGAGCTCCATATAAATAAAGACAATCCATTACAAGAATCACATCAAATTCCACTATAGGAAGGATAACAAGATTTTCAGGAAGAACTTTCCCACAAAATTCAATCGCAGAAGAATTATAAGCTTTTGATGCGAATGTTGTGCCATTAGGGGTTGTCATAGCTAACTCAAAATCTAATTGTTGAGGTAATATGGTGATAATATTAGAAAATTCTTCAGAAATAAAAGAGTGGGTGGATCCAGAATCAAATAAAACATTTTCTACTTTAGAGTGGATGGTAAGTGCACCTTTCAACACATCGTTATCATACTCCACATCGCTGATAGAAATTTCATGTGACTTTCCTTTGTCTTTAGCCTTAAGAGTTTTTTGACGTCGAACATCATCATCAACCCTTGGATTTGGGCATTGATTGGCATAATGTCCCATCTCCTTTCACTTGAAATATTGAAGTGTAGTAGGTTCATTCTGTGTATCCCTTCCTTTGTTTGCATCATTAGACATCTTCTTCCCATCATTGCAGCATTCAAATGCCCGATTACCTTCCTTTCCACATTTGAAACATTTAATTGTCCCTTTAAGACAACTCCCTCCATGTTTCTTTCCACACTTTGAGCATAAGGGAAATCTCATCTTCTTTTCAGTGTGCTCTTTAGATTTTCCTTTGAATTCCATTTTCCTCTTCGTATCAAACCCATATGACTGATGGGTTACTCCAATCTGCATCTCAACTTTGAGAGCACATCGAACGATTTCCTCGTAGCTATTGAAGTCCCTTATGGCTAACGCCCTTCAAAGACTTGTTTTTAAGCCACTAAAGAATCGATAGATCTTACTCTCAGGTTGGATAATAATACCAGAAGCGTACCTTGCAAGTCTTGTAAAATTTGCTCCATAGGTACCAACAGATTCATCATCCTTTTACTTCAATTCAAGAAACTATTTCTCCATCTTTGTTCGGAGAATAAGAGGGAAGTACTTATTGAAAAATAAGTTCTTGAACTCGTCCCATTCCATGGACTCAATTTCAACCATTTGCCTCATATTATTAATAAGATTCAACCATTGATCAGCATATCCTTCCAAATGATACACTGCTAGTATGGCTTTATCATGTTCAGAACATTGAAGAACTGAAAATATCTTTTCAGTAGTACTAATCCATTGTTCAGAAACTAATGGATCAGTAGACCCGCTGAATGAAGGTGGATGCTGCCTCATGAAGGATTCAACAGAATGTTTCTCCTTCCTTTTCTCTTTTGGAAGTCCTGCATGATTCATAGCTTGAGAAAGTTGTGTGAGCATGGTTACAAGATTTTGTATTCCAGCGCCCATAACGTTTAGTTTCTCAGGGGGACAATCATTGCATTGCCCGTCGCATTCCGCATTAACACGGTTCCTTCAGGTTCCAGCCATTGACTAAAACCAAGAAGAATAGTGTGAGCAACACTACTTATAATAGGAAAACCACATAATAAAGAATAAAATTTCACACTTAAGGTCTTATACTAGGTTATTCATGGCCATTTTTAAAACACTAAGATTGTGTTCTATGCTTATACTTATCCTTAGGGTTCTTACTAAGGATTTCATATCCTAGTTTCCAAAGGTTGACTATAACTTTCCTCTGATACCAACTATAACGACCCATACTTTACATACATTGTTATTACTTCAGAATTGAAGCACACTTATTACAACATATAACAAAACCAGGAAAGGACCGTGTAGGTATAGAGTCTTTAGAAACTGGGAAACATAAACAACTGGTTCATAAAGCATCTACTTTGCCTCCCATTTATTTCATCATATCTAGAGTCCCTTTTTGGAATATCCTACTTAATAACCTTCTTCCTGACATGGGGAAATAAAACATACAAAAGGGTGAGATCAAATGCTCAGTAAGTGTAAACAAAAGAAATATCAATCACATCATATACATAAGAACATAACTTTTGGAAATCTTAACCTGTAAAAGAGATCATAATTTCATAACATGGGATAAATCATAGTAGTGAAATGTAATCCCAATAATCATAACTTAAAACATGAGACTTTGTGGAATACACACATAATCATAGAGAATCATTTCTTATTAGTCAATACTCATTTCCAAGAATATCTTAGTGGACAAAGTCCATTTCTGAACCAAGTTCACTCCTCGTTTCAGTCCTGTTTCACTGAACCGGTTTAACATGCCATTCCAGCCATGTCTATCTCATGAGATATAAAATCTTTACCTAATTCATTGGAGGGAGATATAGGTCCCACCCATCTCATAATGATACCATTCTTATGTGTGCCACAAAATCATAAACCATACATCATAGCATAACCCATGTAATAAAAATGGGAATCTTAAACATCGTGACATCATAAAACAATTCATATAAGATAAAGGAATTCATAAAAATATTTCCATCACAATATAATAAAATCCATGTAATAATAGGGATATAAACAGAACCCTATATTATCTTAGATGGAAAATAATTTTGATAAAACTCTTGAACTCCATTCTTGAGGAAAATATCCTTTCTACTTCAAAAACATTTTCCTTTCTTAACATGTCATACAATTTTAAACTAAAAGAAGTTGATTAAAAATAAAATTTTAAACTTGTAAAGGAAGCTTCTTGGAAATAATGTTTTAAAAATCCATTCATGCCGTATAAGTTAAAAAAAACATTCTTCTCGTACTTTTGTCAGAAAAGTCAAAAAGTACCCCGTACGAAAAACGACAAAAGATTCCTTTCATATCTTTTACTAAAAACTCACCGAAGGGTAAAATTGGATATAAACCATTTTAGAAGGATATAAATATTACATATTGAGGAAACATGGATGTGGATGATAAAATACACCCTAGTAAATACCAAAGTATAAACAATCTCGGATAAAAATGAGATTGTGATATTTTCCCTTACCTTAGGTCCGATTTTCTTTGTAAGTGTCCGAACCTCCTGTATAATGATTTAAATAATGTTATTGACTTATTCCAGAATCATACATATTTTTATGATATCATATATGGTCATATTCTTAGCTTCTTATTAGTAATATTTCATTACTACTTGTTATTCGGGTGTTTATTACTTTTTGTTCTTATGCGTGTTTTGTCGAATAAATTCTTATTTATCTTTTTAGGTTATAGATACCTCATTTACAAAATATTATTAGTGTAATATATATCATATTAATTCATTAAATTCATTTATATAATCATTATGAAATTAAGATCATGTAGAACAAGTCGCATCACATCGTGGAGACAGTATTCTGTACGTACGCACGAGCGATGATATCATTCCCATGATCGTGGAATTGTATTGGAGTGTATGTATACTATTTAAGACTCAATATAAATTTAAAATAATCATATATAGTCATTATTTACACCATTATACCCATCCAAGTAAGGTGGTGGTGGAAAATAGTTTACACCACGACATGGAGACGGTATTCCGTACGTACGCACGCGCGGTGATTTCGTTTTCCGTAGGATGGATAGATGGTGAAATAGGGTTGTTTCATACTTATAATAACATATCAGTATATGAGTGATACTTATGTTATTACTTCATAATTAAACAACTAAAGAAGAAGAAGAGGAAGAAGAAATAAAGTTGAAAGAATCGGTAACAGACATTACCTCTTCTTTGAAGCGCTTCTTTGAGACCTCCTTTTAGGGCACTAAAATTGGTCTTTGAAGAAGACCAGGACCTCTAGGATGTCTCTAGGGAAGTGGAGAGGAGAAAGTGGAAGGGGGTGGCCAATCTTGAAGGCTCAAAGTGGTGTGAGGAAGAGGGGGAGGAGGTGCCCTTTTATAAGGGAGGAGAGGGGCTCCTTTGAAAAAACTAAAAATATTATTTTATTATAAATCCAAATTCGGTTTTAAATAGCTCCAAATTGATTTATTTAGAAGATAAGTTGGGTATGGGTCTAAATACTCTCATAAAATATAATTTATACAAGTTTAGGTTCCTATTTTAACCTTATCATTTATATTTAACTTTAAGTTAGATAATTTTACTTTTACCGTGTCTTTTTATGTTCTTACACTATAAGGTTAATAAACTTACTATAACAAGCCAAAAGAACCCAAATTTGTTTATTATTAATATATATAACCTTATATAAGTCATTTGTTCGAACATTATATTTTTAGGAATAAGATAACAATTAATAATATAATATTTTTTTAAAAAACTATTTTATGTCAATTTTGAAACTATTTAGTAATTGATTTTTGTAAAAATCATAACAGAATTATTAGTTCAAAAAAAGTTAATTAAATCAATACTAACATGTCATATTAACCTATAAATTTAGTGTATTTCATAAAAAGTCTCAAATTACATTTATTTGGGTATTTATAACATCAATTATGTCAATATTTCATTAATAAGATAATTAGTGCATTATTTTTATGTCATAAATAAATTGAATTATTTAATGTCTAAAAATTACAAATAAAATACCATTATGTAGGAAATATTTTTAGGTTTCTAATGAATATTTATAATCGAATTTATCTTATATATAACCCTATATTAAAAATGCTTTAGTTATTAAACTTTGATTTTAACTATTTTAACCCTTCTTTAAATAAATTAATAATAAATGTCCTAATCTAATCTATGTGGGCCTAAATGGTCATATTTTATTCCTAAGGTTGTTTTTGGCCTAATTACAGTTATCCAATATAATTAGGACATGTGTTAGGGTAATAATAATATCATTTTTACCCTTAATTACCCTATTTACTTTTAACAGTGGTAAAAAAAGTAAAAAGTTACTATTCACCAAAAATTATTTTCATCTCATTGAATCAAATTTTAGTCCTTGATATTAACCGTGTCTCTAGGATTTTCTAAATTCCACTCACAGAAGCAGTAAGATTAAGTTTTATGAAAAATTTAGTTTTTTTAACTACCACTTAGTGGTTTCACTATTCATCAAAAAATGAAAGTTTCCAGAAAAATACCAAAAATTAGGCCTAAGCTATATTTGATATTATGAATTAAAAAATGATGTCTATTTTACCAAATTTAAAACACATAATTTTCATTAATTAACTTAAAAATTAATTCTCATCGTCAAAACAAATAGCACGTTTTTAAGAGATAATAACTGTCAAAATATTGACACTTGTTTATGTTTGGTTTAAATGTGAAATTACATTTAATGACCAAAATTGTATTAAATGGTAAAAATATATTCTAAATATACTTTAAAACCACTCAAATTAATAATTTATCACTATTAATTATTTCGATTAAAAAAGTTGTTTTTAATTAAAATTTAGTAATTTTCACCATTCAACAGAATATGAAAGTTATCCGAAAAGTACCAAAATTTCACCCTAAGCTAATTTTGATATTCCGAATCCAAAAATGAAGTCCGTTTTGAAAAATACAATTTACAAAATTTTAAAATGTGGTTATTACTATTCATAACGGCTAGTTTTAATAATATTTTAATAGCATATCATTGTTTAGTGAAACTCGGTATTGCGTACGACGCAAGATATCGAGGAAGGTCGTGATTGCATTTAAAGAAATCCAAGAAATTGTTGTGTGTAGTGAAATATTCCTTTGATGATTTATATAACATAAAAACAAAATATTTCTCATAAAAGTCTCGGGTGTTACATTAACTCCCTCTCCCCATGGATCAATCATTTACTTGCACTGTACTTGTTTGGGTAATTTAATTTGGATTGTCAAAAGTAACACTTCACTAGAAATGATACCAAATTTTGGCACTGTTGTTGGGGAATTGAAAGTTAATGGTGTTTTGATTAATCAGTTTGTATTAATTAAAGTGAAAATAAAAAATAAAAAATCTAATTTTTTTTGTTCTTAATCTCATTTCCATTTTCATTTTTTTATTTTTCCTTTTTATGATTGATATTTTGTTTAGTGTTGTGTAGATTCAAAAGTGCATGAGTGGCTGAATCACGTATTCCAAGAGTGCTGAATCATTGGAAATCCTTCTTCTTGATCTGGGGATCGAACGAATGATCTTGCGGCGACAACGTGCACTTATGGACGATCACAACTAGAACACTCCCATGGAGAACATATAAGAGGGAGCTCTAGATGCTATCTAAGGAGTTGGACATCCATTTTTCTCAGATGACAACCAAAACCAACAAAAACCGTCCCCATTTGTTCCTAGGTATGGCCCACAACAACTCTATAAGTTCCAACTAGAGCGGTTTCCATACCTGGAGCCAGGTCAAGGCCTTATTTTTTCTCCTAAGAAACAATTTGTGAACCCACCTCCTCGAGAGAAACTGCCCCCATGCCATACCATTATGGATTACAGTCTTACATCCATCCAAGGGCCACATACAGGGATTATCGACCACCAGTGCAGGCCCAATATTTTGAGATCAAGCCAACCATCATGAAACTCATTCAAAACATGGTGCAATTTGGAGGATTTCCTAGTGAAGACCCTAAATACCATCTCTCCAATTTTCTAGAGTTATGTGACGCCTTCCGATACCATGGGGTGTCCGAGGACACCATTATACTTCATTTATTTCTCTTTTCATTAAGGGATAAAGTGAAAGACTAGATCAAAGTATTACCTCAACGTTCTATCCTCACCTAGGAGGCGTTGGCCCAGACATTTCTGTCAAATTTTTTTCCACCCTCCAAGACGATGACACTGTGGAATGAAATTCACAATTTCCAGCAGTAGGATTCAGAATCCTTGTATGAATCTTGGGAGTGTTTTAAAGAAATTTTAAGGAATTTCCCTCATAATGTCCCTCCATTGTGAAAAAGTCCAAACATTCTATGGAGGTCTCACAACGAACACCAAATCTGTGGTAGATTTAGCTACTGGAGTAATAGTAATGAAGAAATCACTAGAGGAACTCTTCAAATTACTCAGAGACATGTCTGTAAATAGCTTCCAATGGAACTCAGAGTGAGGAACTCAGAAGAGAGGCATACACAACATTTATGACACTATTATTCTTTCTGCTCAACTTGATGTCGTATCCAAGAAAATTGATGCGTTAAATTCAAAAAACGCATTCCAAGTTCAAAAGGTGAATCACCCAGAATGTAGTGAATGTGGTGACAATCACATCATGGGTGAATGGCCAGGGACAAGTGCTGATGCGTCGCCAAGTGAGGTAAATTTTGTTTCCCAGAACAGCGGTCCAAATATGTACCCTCAGTACCAAAACCTGACATAGAAAGATAACACGAACATGGGCCGGGGGAAACAAAAACAAAATTCTCAACCTCTCCCCCAAAGTCCAACCGGTTTTGGGTAACAAAAATACTAGAATCCATATCCAATACAAAAATAGCAAGGATATTTCCAACAAAAAGGGTATCAAAACCCTCACCCGACACAACAACTGAGGCAGCCACAACCTCAACTGGCTACACAACAACCTTAGCAAAAAACCCCATCAAAGCTGGAAAAAATGATGAAAAAATTCATAACAACTTATGAAACAAGATTTAAAAATCAAGAGGCATCCATTAGAGGCATTGAAAATTAGATTAGGAAACTTTACAATCATATCTCTTCAAGGAAACCTGGTACACTACTAGGTAATAATAAGAAGAACCCACGAGAAGAAGCCAATTATATCACTCTATGAAGTGGGAAGGATCCCCCTCAGAATACAATTGATAATCAAGGTGAAAATCCATCTCAACCAACATCCTCTTTCGAAAAACAAGTCAAAGTCACAGAGTCTCCCTAGACCCAGGAATTAGCAGAGATCATATATGGTAAGGGAAAATAAGTGGTTAATCCTTTTGAAACCCCTTACCATTTCCCTGCACGAATTAAGCAAAGGAAGTTGGACCAACAGTTCACAAAATTTATGGAGTTTATGAAGGAAATACTCTCCAATAAGAGTAAGAGTGAATATTTGGGGACCATTCCTCTCATTAAGGAATGATCAGCAGTGGTACAACATTCTCTTCCTCCCAAACTCCAAGATCCAGGTAGTTTCACAATCCCTTGAAAAATTGGATCTTGTGAGTTTGGGAAATCCCTTTGTGACTTAGGAGAGAGAGTTAACCTTATGATATATGAAGTCTTCAAAAATTTAGGTCTAAATGATCTCCAACCAACTCAGGTATCCCTTCAACCAGTGGATCAATCCATCAAATATCCTAAAGGGATACTTGGGGATGTGCTCATGAAAGTGGGACGTATTATCCTTCCTACTAACTTCATCATACTCGACATGGAAGAATATCACAAGGCACCTCTCATTATGGGAAGACCTTTCTTAGATACTAGGAAGGTGTTGATTGATGTTCACTAAGGTGAGTTGATTTTTTGAGTGGGAGATGAAAAAGTCTCCTAAAACATTCTCAAAGTAGTTAAACAAGTATCACTGATGGATGATGAGGATTGTTTTTCCTTGATAATAGTGAATGATCCCTTGGGTTACATGGGCAATGACATGGAATGTTCTTCTATCACCACTAAACTAGTCATCAATGACATCTAGTCTGAATATAAACCAGAAGAGTCTCAATTCGTCATCAGATAGGGTGGTCATTATTGGTAACATGTAATCATTCTAAATATCTTAGAATGAGACAAGGTAGAACCCATGGGTCCCTCAGTTCTGAAGGCCCCTCAACTTGAACTCAAACCACTACCATACTCCTTAAAATATAGGTACCTGGGTGATGAGAAAACTGCCAATAATCCTCAATGATTCACTCACAAAAAATCAAGAGGAGGTGCTCCTACAAGTTTTGCGAAGAAGAAAACAGGCCATTGAGTGGACAATTGCTGATCTTAAAGGGACCAGCCCCACCATTTGTACCAATAAGGTTTTTCTTGAAGAAAGATCTAAGACCTCTCGATAACCAAAATGATGGTTAAATCCTCCCATGAAAGAGTTAGTGAAGAAGGAGTTAATCAAGCTCTTAAATGCAAGGATCATCTACCTGATCTCCAACAGCCCATGGGTAATTCCTTTGTAAGTGTTACCCAAAATGTGGGGCATCACTGTAATCACAAATGAAAAAATGAACTTATCCCAACCATAATAGTAATAGGATGGTGAGTATGTGTAGATTACAAAAAAATAAATGACGCCACAAGAAAATAACACCTCCCACTCCCTTTCATGGATCAAATGCTAGAGATATTAGTAAGGCATGAATTCTATTGCTTTCTGGATGGTTATTCTAGTTATAACCAAATATCTATCTCCCCTAAAGACCAAGAAAGAAGAACCTTCACATACCCATATGGAACTTTTTCCTATTGGAGGATGCCTTTTGGCATGTGTAATGCTCCATACACCTTTCAGCGTTGCATGTTGGCCATCTTACATGACCTGGTAGAGAAAATTCTGAAATTCTTCATGAATGATTTTTCTATCTATGGAAAATCATTCAACACTTGCTTTCAAAATCTTGAATTAATTCTAGAATGGTGTGAACACACCAATATGATTTTAAAATGGGAGAAGTTCCACTTCATGGTACAACATGGAATCATATTAGGATATCAAATTTCTAAAAAGGGCATTGAAGTTTACCCGACCAAGATTAAAATCATCTCATAATTGCCTATCCCCACATCTGTTCGGGCAATAAAAAGTTTTCTTAGGCATGACAGTTTCTACAAGAGATTTGTTTGTGATTTTTCAAAAATATCTCAACCATTAACCAATATTCTTACAAAGGATGCTATCTATGAATTTTAAAAAAAATGCAACATAACTTTCCTAATTATGAAAAAGAAATAGCAGAAGCCCCTATCATGATTTACCCAAATTGGGAGGAGGAGTTTGAGGTTATCTATGATACAAGTGACTATGTAGTGGGAGTAGTTCTTGGGTAGAGAATCGATCAAATCTTCAAGATGATATATTATTCCAATAGAGTCTTAAATGAAGCACAGATCAACTACACTACTACTGATCAGGAAATTCTTACCATGGTTTTTCCATTTGACAGGTTCTATTCTTATTTAGTGCTATCCAAATTAATTGTCTACACTGACCATGAAACACTAAAATACATGTTTAACAAAAATAATGAAAAACCACGACTCATCCGTTGGGTGCTTCTTCTCCAAGAATTTGACATGGAGATCCTTGAAAAGAAGGGTAGTGGAAATGCTATTATTGATCATCTCTCCAGGTTAGAATTGCCTAATCTATAAAGGTAAGATGATAGAGAAATCAAGTAGGACTTCTTGGAAAAGCATATTTTCTCTATTAGAGCTTCACCTCATCCTTGGTATGGTGACATAGCCAATTACTTGGCTATGGGATTCATTCACCATGATTTGACATTCCACCAAAAGAAAAGATTTCTGTCTGAAGTGAAAAGATATTTCTAGGAAGTCCCTCTGATCTTCTAGTCATGTGGATATGGGGTGATCCGATGATGCATCCCATAAGAAGAAATTCAAGAAATTCTGGAATTGTTTCATTCTTCCCTAGAAAGGGGACATCATGGGCTAGTCATAATAATGATTTTTTTTTTCCAATCTGGGGTTTTCTGGCCCACCATGAACAAGGATGCCAGAAATTTTGTAACATGCTCTGATTGATGCTAGTGGATAGGTAACTTGGGGTGCCGAGATGAAATGCCTCAACACCCCATTCTTGAGGTCTAGATCTTTGACGTATGGGGTATTGAATTCATGGGCCCTTTTCCTCCATAATTTGGAAACTCTTTCATACTGGTTTCTGTGGAATACGTATCGAAATGGGTGGAAGCCACTGCCACAACACAAAAAACTACAAAGGTCATTGTGGATTTTTAAAAAAGAACATTTTTAGCAGGTTTTGTGTTCCATGGGTGCTGATCAGTGATAGAGGAATTCATTTTTACAATGCATTAATGATAATTGTTCTTCTGAAGTATGATGTGAGATATAACAAGGGGACACCTTATCATACCCAGTCTAATGGACAAGTGGAGGTCTCAAACTGTGAATTAAAGAAAATCCTGGAGAAGACAGTGGGAGCTTCAAGGAAGGACTGGTCCAAGAAAATTGATGATGCCTTGTGGGAATACAATAACACCTTCAAAAACCTCTAGGGATGTATCTATTCTGGTTGATCTATGGGAATTAGTGTCATTTACCTGTGGATCTTGAGCATAAAGATTATTGGGTTGTAAAATCCTTAAACTACAATCTCAAAGCTGTAGATGAAATGTACAAGTTTCAACTGACATAACTTAATGAAATTTGGTGGGAGGCGTATGAGAATGCCAGGCTATATAAGGAGAAGACAAAGGCAGTCCATGACCACATGATATCTCAGAAATCATTTTAGACTGGTGATGAGGTAATTTTATTTAACTCCTATTTGAGATTGTTTCCAAGTAAATTAAAGTTCTGGTGGTCTAGACCTTTCAAAGTGATCAAGGTTTTTCACCACGATGTGGTGGAAGTGGCTGGAGTAGATGGTCAACAATTCAAAGTAAATGGGCAGCATTTGAAACCATATTTTCAAATGGAAGATATGGTGGGTACAATATCCACCATACAATTCGGGTAGCAAAACGCTCAGGTAAGGTTGATCCAATGACATAAAATAAAGGCTCTTCCTGGGAGGAAACCCAGAGGTTACAATCCATATACCATTTATACACATGGTATATACTTATCTTTTTAGTATATATTCAAATTATATATATATAGATATTAAATAAGTTAATAAATAGGTATGAAGCTGGTGCTGATGGTAAGGTCACTAGAATATATCTAAACCATCACCGGTTTGAATACCTCCAAACCTAACATCAACATGGGTTTCATCCTTTTTATACTAGTGTTTAATTACACAACGTGTGTAGTATTTTTCAAAATAATATATAAGTTTTTCTAAATAAAAGAATACCCATGATGGGGATGGACCGGCTAGCTAGGGACATAAACTAGTTCCAAAAGACCCGAGTTCGAATCATGAAAACCGACCCATTTCCATCATTTTACATATTAATAAAACCACACAATGTGAATTTATATATACGTCATGCGCACTATGTTTTAAATAATAAGTTAAATAGTTTTCTAAATAAGAAAATACATGCGGGTGAAGTTAGAAGATTGGCAGTCTCAAGCCTTGATTCAAAAGACCCAGGTTCGAACTCAGATAATCTCCCTGCTTCATCCTTTTTATTCAAATTTAAACCACAGGTTGTGCATTTGTTTCATCCCATATATAATTTCACATTTACTTTAAATATTGAAAGAAATTATAAACAATCATTACTACAACCTTTTCTATAGTGGTTGAGAGCTTACGTTCGGAACTACCGATCGCCGGTTCGAATCACGCCCTAAGCACTGGACCAAATGTTGTAGTTCTTTTGTTTCCAATTTTAGAACACATGATGTGTATTTCCCCAATAAATTACATGTATAGATTTATTTTTAGTAAATAATATATATATATATATACATATTTCTTTTTATTTTAATTATTAATATTAATTATTATATAGTTTACTATAATAATTATATTATCTAATGTAAAAAAACATACATGGAACATAACATCTTCTACACATCATGTCCTACGACTATAAAGGTTGGGCCATCCCTGGCCTCAGGTTATGTCACGTGACCCCACCTCCCCCCTGTTTCTTCTCCTGCACACCGTTTGCCCTCCCTAAATTTAATCCTCTGATTTTCAGTGTTTTTTGTCACTATTTCTTCTTTATTTTTCTCTATGATTCATGTATGCCATTCTACTCTCTTTATTTATTAGTTTTACTAGTATTTGGGTTGATTTTTGATTTGGACGACCGTTCGAGTTCCCACGCAGTACAACGAGTGCACAAAGAACACACACCGTGTACATATTGCACATGGCCACACATGGAACTCTTTTTTCATTTGAATTATACATGGTGTGTACATTAGGTAGATGTCCTGTACCCATGTTTGAACCTGTTCTTTTGGCCCAGACCATGTCTTTTAGGACACAATCCCTTCCCATGTCACTATACATGGTGTGTCTTTGCAGGACACGATGTGTCCTCTGACCCTTCAGAGGACTCCCTGTGGAAGGTATACATGCCTTGCACACCATGTCCCCATACATGGTGTGTACCCCTTTCCACATAGCATGTATTTTACTTATCCACTTACCCAGTCAAAGCCATGTCTGGCCACCTACACAGGCCCCAATCCATATTGTACTACGTGGCATGTTCACTTTGTTACATGCTGTGTATTGATTTTACATGACACATGCCCTCACGACGTGTCTATCTTGATACACGGGTTCTTCTATAGATCCTACTACATGCCATGTACCCTAGATCTACACGTCGTTTTCTCCTAACTTTTCTATTTTCTCACATTTTCTTTCAGTTTTTTCTTACTTTCATTTGTTTATTTCTTTTCTTCCAGGTATGACTGTTAGAGATCATGCGAGTGGGAAGAAGCTCAATTCTACAGCTAAGGGAGAGTGGCATCCTCACCATTAGATTCTTCTTTGAAATTATGAGAGGTTTACTTTTGATTTTCCAGTTTTCTATACCCCAGCATTGGCTTATCTACCTCCTCTTCTGATGTCACCTCCCTCTATGACCTTCGTCGGTCCGGTTACTTATGTGGAACCCCTCCCTTCCCCCACCGATTCCACACCTTCTATGGTCGATAAGAGCTCTGGTGATGCCACTCTTTCTTCAAGCTCCCTCCCCTCAGAGCTAACCCCCACGCCAGTGGTAGACCTGACCGAGCTGAAAACTCCTCCTACTAGCTAGCCTTCTGAGCCAGATCAGGTATCCACTACTCCACCTTATACCATTATGGCTAGACCATCTTCTCCAGCACTAGCAGTTCTACCACTGCCTATACCGGCTACTGCCCACCCTCCACCACATCCATGCTTGATCTTTCCTGAGGGTCATCTGACGACAGAGAGATTGCAGCGATTCTCCCACCGCACTATCTAGTTGAGTGGACGCTAGCTGGATGTTAGCATTCCCTGACATCTTGGAATATGGGAGGAGACTAAGGAGATTATTGTCCATACTCATCTGCTGGACACACTTTAGGTCAACACTCCTACTTACCGATATTTATTTTTGGAGTTCATGGCCACCTTTGAGTTTGATGGGCCCACCTACCATCAAATTTCCACTGATACAGCCTGCCCGGTTCTCTTTCGCCTAGGCGGACACCCTTTTTCTCTTACCATGGAATACTTTGGATGAGGGTGCCTCTTCTACCCCCATCCTGCCACCCCTCCTTCTATCTCCACCCTTACTCGCCCCGAGCACTCTGACCTCATTGCCGTGTGGCAGGTGCTTGCTGGGCCTGACCATAGGTACACCCCCACATCGCAGAAGAGCTTGCTCATCATTTATCATTCACTTCGTTTCCTCCATATGTTCTTTAGCGCCATTCTTTTTCCTTTCCATGAGGATATGGGTGTTGTCTCCGGCCGAGACATGGAGCTCCTTACTTGTATTGTCTGGTAAGACTACCCTAACCTCCCCTGGCTTACCGCCACCTACTTCCATTCTATGATTCATGGTTATTAGGGAAACCTAAATGAAGGTTTCTATGCCACCCGCCTAGAAAACTATTTGGGAGTCTTTGAGCCCTCTCTCTCTCTCATGACCCCTTATTCTCTCCTGAGAATCTTGACTTTCTCATGCTTATTTTCATGAGGATGGTCGAGCACTGGGGGGAAAACTATGGACTTGTGTAGGATGCCCCTACTACTATAGGGGTAAGGGATGACCCCACTTCTCCCACTGGTGTTCCTACCCAGGACCCACCACATCCACTCGAGGATGTTCCCTCACCACCCCACCCCCTTCTTCTATCCTTCCTTCCTCTTCCACCATTCCTTCTTCCTCTGAGCCTTCCACCTCCCCACCTCCATCCCCCCTCGGCTGATGTCCCCACCAGCCTCTGCCTGACCATTCTTGAGCACCAGCAACATACCCTTCTTGAATCCTAGACATAGATTGAGCAGATGTTGGGCCTCATTCTTCAACATCTAGGCATTCCGGTATCCCAAGAACCTGCTCCTCCATATTCTCCCACACCTCCTGCCACACAGTCACTGTCGGAAGCTCTGGTCACATATTTTGATTTTGTCTCTCCTAAAAGGGTAGATAGTACTAGCACACCTCCTTCGGTGGATTTCCTACCTGCTACCTCCACTATTGAGCCTGCTGTGACTTTTTTTCCTACCACTCAGAGTGTCGTGCTCGTTCCTCCAGTATCCATTGCGGTTGCTTCTCCATTGCTGGATTCTTCTGTAGCGGGTGATTCCTCTTCTAAGGTGACCCAATGACTGATTTTTGGGTACGTTTATTTCAATTATATATATATATATATATATTTCTACCATTATTGGGATGTGATGATGTATGTATATACAAATTTGTTTTTTCCTTCCCTCGATAGTCACAGGTACTCTGAAGTGACTTGAGCATCTCAATTTCGACTACTTTCCCATTTTGTCGATTCAACATGAGGGTAATATTTTTTAGTTTTTATTTTTTCCTTTATACTTTGGGTTTACTTATTCCATTGCTTCCCATAGTCTTATTCTCACTCTTTCTCTATATTCTCTCCTCTTCCTTGGTATTGCAGTTGGGGGACCATGTGATGTATTAAGTGTAGGGGAGGGTCCCTACTTACACTAGTCTTTGCCTTGAACTGATTTAGGATACATCATTAATAGTTGGAATATTTTTAATTGTGGATAATTTTTGATTAATTAAAATTATAAATAATAATGACATAGAAGGTAATTTTAAAATTTATATGCTTATTTCAATTTTCAACGTATTTTAAAATGATTGTTGGTATAGTTTGATTCTGGATTTAAAGTCTTGGACATTTACAATTATTATAATCGATCATTTATACTCATGTCATGACCTGATTGACCCTTTCATTTTTCCCTTTCCCAAGAGGTATTCTAAGACTTTTTGACATATTCTTTCTTATAACCTCTTTCTTGAGATATTCTTGGGATATTCATAACAACCAAAACTTTCTAGTTTTTCTCTTCAAAACATGAATAGTTTTTAATCACATTAAAATGATTGAGGCATTTTATTTTTTTTCATCCCCTTTGATCTTGAGACCTACCCTACATTTGAAATTCGTAAAACCCTTAGAAACCATGAACTACTTTGATAGGAAGCTACATTACAAGACTATTTTCTCTTCCTACCTTAATTATTTTATAATTTTTCATGATTATAAACTTGATATTTAGAGAGATATTTTTGTCCATTCATGGTATATGTTGGTGAGAAACCATGAATTTAAGTGTGTGTGTGTGTGTGGGGGGGGGGGGGTTATCACTTTTTCATTTGGGTAGAAATGTTTCCAAAACAACTATTCATTGTATTCTTAATGGTCCCTATTAAAAAAATGAAATTTGAAAAAGAGGGAACATATTCATTATTACATATTATGGATGGTTTATGGGCCCATATTGTCAAGGGAATATCATGGTGATGATAACCTTTGAGAGATCTTGATTGGGTGTGCATTTTTATTAAGCTTTATTTTGTATATCATGTATTATTGTTTAAGAATTCAGCCTCTTTTTCAAGCCTCTAAGATTAATTTTCATTATTACCTACCAACCATTAGCCTTAGAAACATTTTTAACTTATTGAAAGCCCTCATGATTTTTGTGATTTGAATTCTTAAGTGGAGAATGAGAACACTTTCAAGCTTATGGATAGAGTGAATATACTTAATATTGAGCATAACTATGATTACATAATCTTGATTGATGAGTCTGGTACTTTTTGGTTAGGAAAATCATCAAGTGACATGTTTATTTATGAAAAGTTAAATAATGTGGATGAAAGAAAATGAAATTTTTTAATTAAATTATATATGAGACACAATTAGAATATCATTGGAATCGAAATATGTTTTGTGACTTTTAAATATTATGATATGGATATAGTATTTACAACTATAATTAGTTTAATGATTCCCTTTTTAGAGTATGGATTCTATTTATTTGATTTTGAGATTTTTCTTGAGGACAAGAAAATGACTGAGTGTGGGGGAATTTGATGCGTCTAATTTTTGTATACTTTCCCATATATTTTTTCAAGCATAAAAACTTTTTTTCACCAAATACCAATAATTTTGTGTATAAAATTATTTATATTGGTGATTATGATGATTTTTAGATGTTTTCCACCCATAGTCATAAATTGGTAAAGGACAAAACAAAAATTCAAATATACACGGTGTGTAATTCTTACACATGCAGTGTATTATTGCCACGACACGGATCATGAAGACTGGATACACGCCCATGTTACCGGCCAAAGATACACACCATGTTCTACCCATACACACACTGTGTTGGACCTTCTAGAAGCAGTTGGTGGCCGATGACTGATATTACACGCCACATATGGTGGCACTACATGCCATGTACTTCCACGTACCAGGAGGCACCGTGTTCCAAGTCAAGGGTGGCACGATAGCTCACCCACCGAAGGAGAAAAGAGGGAAAAATCATGTTGAATAATGTAAGTGCCTTGTACTTTGTGGTACAAGCTGTGTATTCCTAAAAACTATAAAAGGATGGAAGACCCTCCAAGTTAGAGACTGACTCATTTTTCCAAGACAGACTAAGGGGGGAAATTCTGGAGACACCCAAGAAGATAAAGAGGGAAGAGAAGATAGGAGGTGTTGCCGCTACCTCACCGACGATCTTCAATCCAAATTTTGTGCCATGTTTAATTCAGGTATCACAAGAATTTTAGTTACTAGCTACTCCATGAGTAGCTAAACCCCCTATGTGTTGGGGATGTGGATGATTATGGGTTGTATTTTTTGAATTGTTATACTTGTGTTATTCATTCTCCTCTCATAATTCCTTAATAATTCTTTTTATATATCACTAGAAACTTTGTTTCATACCAAGAATGGGATTTCTAGGGATCTTTTGAGGAATTACGATTAAGAACATCCATGATAATTGTATGTTATTATCATCTCAAAGGGGATGAAATTAATAAAATTAAAATAAATCAAATTCTAGACCAAGGAATTGGTTTCTATTGATTTAAAAAAAACTCACCAGACCAAGGGGGTTTTGATACATTCATAACCCATATATTTGAGTTATCATGAACAACACAACCTAATAAGAAAATTGATTTAATAAAAACCTTAAAAATCCCTAGCCCTGACGTATTCTTCCCATTTCTTATCAAGAATCAAATTTTTGTGTTTTTCTTTATCTTTGAAGTAATTTTTTAAAGAAATTAAAATTCAATCACGCTTTTGTCAACACACAAATATTGAATCTAAATTTTAGAAAACTTCACTAAATTAATCACAATCTAGAAAAAAACACCATAACTACCTCACCCCATGGACCGATCCCTGACTTGAACTATAATTGTTTGGGTAATTTAATTTGGATTGTCAAAAGTAACACTTAGGCAGAAACAATAACACTAGGAAGACTCTGGGGGAAATACCCATTCCCTGAGGGAATGAAATCACTAAGAGTACGAGATGACTTTGGCACTAATAGAGGAACTTGCTTCCCCTTATGCCATTGGCGTATGCTCTTTCGAGGTGGAAAAAATAGAGATGTCGGTGAAGAAGTAGTATCTAGGGGTATCACAATGACTTTAGAAGGCTTGGATTGATTCAAATAGGCTTGTATAATAACATGGGCATGTGAAACTGCCTTACGTGTTATATGATCATCATACTTTTGATACCTGTGATTAGATAACTGCTTCCATTCACCCACGCTATTACTATCAAGCTTTGAAAACACACATACCACCTATGATGAGGCCGAACCCAGTCTAAAGATATTGTTATCAACCTAGTTCTAGAGACAGTATTTTAACACATAACACTTCTTTAGAGTGTTTTTAAGGAACTGATGATAGGCTAAGTAATTGGGGTGATCAGTGAGATTTGCCTCTAGGCCTCCTGTATTATGGAAACCGCAGGATTCCCTGGTCCAAGGTAGTCCAAAAATAGCCAGGGACTAGAGATTAATTGAATGATTAGGTCTGGTTTATTCGATTTGGGAAAGGGACTTTGGGAGCCTAGACTTGATGTGGGGATGGAGCCTATGAGGATTTGAAACCTGGTTGTCTCACCTAGGTAGTGGTGGTGTGTTATGCAGTGGCCCCTGTTGATTCTGAGGTGGCTAATTCTGAGTCAAATAATGAACTTGAGGTTGTGGACCTTGGTGAGGCTGTGGAAGTGGATCTACCAGTAATAATTCCAGCTATCCAGGGGCCTCTATCTGTGTAAAAGTAGCGATCTCAGCCTTAACTGCTATTCTTGTAAGAGTTGTGGGAGGCAATAGGTATACCTGCTTGGCTTTCTGCAGGGATTCCTATAGATGTTGAGCCTTGTTAGAGAAATCCCAGAATCCACATGGGAAGTTATGAGTGATGAGAGAAGGAACTGATTTAGTTATCACATTCCCTACTCACATTTTTAGCAGTTGTTCCTGAGTTAGTGGTATATCGAGTGAGTATGTAAGGCCCTTCCACCTGGAGACAAAGTCTAAGATTTTCTCATCCATCATTTTCTTGCACTTGAAGAGGTTGGAAATAATAGTCTTGTGAGTGGTGGAACTGAACTGATGCAGAAACAGCCTATAGAGATCCTCCAAACCTAATATGGACCCATTGGGTAACTAGTTGTACTAGACGAATGATGGACCTTCCAATGTCTATATAAAACACCGGAGCTTAGAGGCTTCTTGCTGAACTGGAGTTCCCCGCATGGGTCCGTACCTTAAAATAAAGTGGGACAAATGCTACAAAAGACTGCCTATCCCATTAATAGTGGAGAAGGTTGGATTCCCAAATCCCAGGGGTGCTTTCATATCATCCATCCATGTTAGATTTTTATTTCCATATCAGTCAAGATCTTCACCTATCAGGTTTCTAAATCCTTAAGGTGAGTGATGAGAGCATCCATTGGATCATCTTGATGAGGATTCCTACCATATAGAGGATTCCTAACCAATAGAGCATTGGAAAGTTCTTCAACATGGTAAGATGGCTAAGAGGATCATGGAGTGGCTAGTTAAATGAACTGAGGGGCCATTGGATGAAACTATAGAGAGGCTAGTAGAACTTGCAGATCAGCTAGTGGGACCTAAGTCAGGTCCTAAGGAAGGTTTTTTCATAGCTCAGGTGAATTCGGTGATGCATACCAGGGTCTTTTTCCACAAACAACAGCCTCTACCCTATCTAGATGGGCGGGGTTATCGAGATCACATGGGGGAAATTGTTTGGGGGGAATTTTTACCTACCCCTACTACCCTGGTGGAGGGAGGTTGGTATCATATCGATGATCTCTATAATTAGGTCGTTGTTTCGTGGAACACTTAGCAAGGAGCTATTTGATGATTCTTCCTTGTTTCGTGAGTTGTTGGTGTAACATGGGCTTTCAAGATCCTCTTGCATATTATACACTGAATCAGATAGGTTGGAGATCTTGAATGTCCCGAAATGTGCTTTTCCCTTTCTAGGATCTCAACCAAGAGGAAATGAATCAGAATTTTTAGGAAGGCCAATCTTCTACCTTTGTTGGTGAGTGTGGGCATCTATAGGGTATGCTGGGTGTTGTGCTTCCCTAGTGGGTTGTTTATATTCTCCAAACTCTATGATGATTCCCCCTTTTGGTTATATCTCAGGAAAAACCATTTTTAATGTGACGATGCCCGAAGGTATATCCTCAATATCACCAGGTGATCCAGATTGGTGCAGGATAGGACTGAAATGCAGGGCAACATACTACCCCCAACCATGAATATGGACATGTGGGGAATCCTCTTTAATAACTATATGGTTTACAGTAAAGCTCTATATGCATCCTTGTTGGAGAGTTTGATGATAACCAGGTGATGCAGGGTGTTGAGAAACAGGGAGTGTGTCCAACTCAACCAGGAAGCACTGCTGACCAATGTCATCGAAGTGTTCCCACCTCTTGGGGTAAGCTAACCGTCGATGAAGGAGATGGAAATGAATTGTCCCTAAGGTTATATGGAATCACATAACCTCATCTTGGGTTAGGGACTAAGGAATATTAAAGGTTACA
Organism: Viscum album; assembly: GCA_963277665.1. Lineage (NCBI taxonomy): Eukaryota > Viridiplantae > Streptophyta > Magnoliopsida > Santalales > Viscaceae > Viscum > Viscum album. The sequence continues at coordinate 1,172,736,332 of OY728138.1, read as the reverse complement.
ATTGTAATTGTCCAGAACATCTCAGGGATATGGTCCGCTAGGAGAATGTCCCAAAAACTTCTCAGCTTAGACTCAGGATTCAGCCCTTAGTTTCCCCATTCATCAATTGGGGGTGGTTGAGGGACTAGTAATGAAACTGACATGGACTATTTTAGTGGTAGACTGTTTGGTGGAGAGTATGGTGCATAAGCTGATGCACTGGTTCATCTTGGGCTACCTCCTGGGGAGTGTACTGACTGTATCCACACATCCCTATAAGACGGGGTACTGACCACTGCTTCCTGCACAGGGGGCAGTCATTGGTGGTGGATCAAGCTTGTTCTTTTCATCGACTGTTCCCTAGAACAATTCTCTATGATCCCTTGTCGATGTATAGAATGACTTGGTGATGGCAGAGAGGATTTCACAACAAGACCCTAGAAAGGAGCCAAATCCTCCTCCTTATATATGAATTTTTAGAGGGATTCATGGATCCGGTGCATCTCGATTTCTAGGAGGACAAAGATGATATTCCAAGTTCCTTCCATAGACCCTGATATAAAGGATTAGGGTGAGGGAACCACCACTGAGTCATAATTCGCTTAATATTTTGAAAAGCAGATAGGTTTGACCATGATCCAAGGTTTCTCAAGGTTCTTTCTTTGGCAGCGGTGAACCACCCTCTTGTCCCAGGATAGTTCTTCAATGTAGGGTAGATTTTTGATATGGGTAGGAACTCATTATTGGTTAGTGTTAGAGTGGGTAGGACTCCCGCTTTGATGAGTTGGGGTGTGGGGGGCATCTAAAAAAATGTCAAATGAAACATGGGGAGGACCTCCATGCTAATGGGAGACAGGGTGAGGAGGACCTTTGCTCTGATTAATGCCACTATGGGGAGGGACCCTACTTGACTCAGTGATGATGCGAGGAGGACCTTCATATTGATGACCCAAAATATTGGGAAAAACTCTATAACTAGGATCATGGGCACCAAGAGGACCTCCATAATGAACGTTAATAAGATGGGGAGGACCTCCACACTGAATCTCATCATTATGGGTTGAACCGAAACAGATGATACTTTCACCAGCGATCGGGGAATTCAACCCAGCCTACCCATTGGGTGGCTAAGGCTTCAATCCTCATTGGGCATAGAGGTTCCCCTATTCTTTAGTAACAGGGAGGTTATAGAACTCATCAATGGTGTCTTGGACCACTAAAGCTGTAGAATATGATTCCCCCTAGTGGTAATTATCCTAATATTGGTCCTGGTATTGGCATTGAGTTATCCAAGCTAGGGAAAATTGTACAGGGGTATGGACCACCTACTCTTTGGTCTGCGGGACTGACTGGCGGTGATGTCATGGCCTGGCGGTAGACCTCCTTGGTGGCCCCATGTCCAAAGTTTCAGTCAGGAGGACTCATAAACCACTTAATTTGTCAGTGTAAGGGATTGATTTATAAGATATTTTTGGGGAAAGGCTCCTGAAACAATTGATAATTGGATTGGGTAGCAACGACTCCCTGTCTGACCCTTGGGGGAAGCAACAATGGTGGTACACTATAGCCTCCATATCTTAATGGTCCATATCCCTCACTGGGATGACCCCCTTTTATTCGTATCGATGGAAAATAATGTCTAATACTCTCATTTGGACAATTTCGGAAGGTGAGATAGGGCTTGGGTTCTTGGTAGTTGTGGTAGTGGATGATTCCATGGAAGAGGTGGAGTTGTGCAGGATTTCTGCATCAGTATTTCCCTTGCCCCTACCCCTGAATTTTTGGGTAAGAGGTGATTAGTTTCTTGCATCTGTAGATTGGGTCCTATTAAGCAGGAAGATTCAGCCATTATTTTATACAGTAGGAAGGAAGTGACCAGTGCCCCAATTCTATTCAGTCTTCCTTAGATGGATATAAAGATCCATGCTAACAACATCACAGACCAGGATTCCCAATGATTAACTGCCCCAAATCCTTATGAGTTTCACGCTAGACCCACTATTTTCTTGGCGGGACTTGGCACCGGATAGCTGGATCTGGTGACGTGCTCATCTGTTGATGACCCTAATTCTACTAATCCCCATATTAAGGAGAATAATTTCACGTCAGGTTAACCATTTCTATTTACAATGCTTTTCCGTCAGGGTGCACCTCATCATGCCGCATGTGTGGGATGCTTTGGATGGATGGTTCGTGTTGTTTCCCTACATTCTCGATGTCCAATGGTGGGTGACGTCCATCGCCTATTGAGGGACATTTTCCCCTTAATTGAAATGGGATGATGGGATGTCAGTCTCTCCTTATATGGTTTCCTCCTTGGAATTTGTCACCTAATCCGGGTCTCCCTTAAAGATTAAGATGTTGTTCATAAAACTCTTCCCAGATCCATATCTTTGGGGACGTTAGTTAATTAAAATGCTTTAGTCATGAAATTCCAAAGGGTTATAGTCAAGGAAACGACCTTCTGTTAGGAGAGTAGTCACTTTGGGAATAGCTAGCGTGTATGGATGCTGAAACACCGGTGCACCTGGATTTTCCCTAATCATAGGGATTCTCAAGGGCACTGAAGTCTAAGCTTCCCCACATTGAATGTAGGGAATTTTATGACAGAATTATGTCTTCAAGTTTTTCCTTGGCTTCCCATGTTTAACATGGGGTATTCCACGAGTTTAGCATCTAGCAGAGATGGATCATACTGATCAGAACACCTATGAAAGTGGATTATATGGGTACATCCCTAGGAGGGAGAATCTAGAAAGTTTATCAGATGGGTGGATCAGAACGCCCAATGAGGGCAGACCCTAGAGTGGTGTGTCCCAATAAAGGGAAGATGTCACACCAAAAAGGCTGATATGGACACCAAAAATGGCGAATCAGAGAAAGACAATGGGTCCCTATAAAGGGGATACCAAGGTTTACCATTGGCTTGGATTGAACCTTATGGAGGCTTCCTACATACCCTATATAGAAGACAAGGATAAAAACCCACATAGTTAGAGAGGGTGAGTCATGGGACTGGGTTATAAAAAATGGAAAACAACCTGAAGACATATTGGGGATTACATGGGGTTAGGGGCCTAGGTTCTACAAAGAGAAAAGAGATAAACATGGATTACACATGGTCAGCTACCTGTATGGATGACATGATTTCACCGGGATGTGGTGACCCAGGTGAAATCAGGATGAATATGGATGAAGTGTAGAAGGGTGCAATGAATGAGGATGGAACCGAGAACCTATAGTAAAGGTGACAATATTAGTCTTGAACCTTAGGGAGGTCTCATACGTATCCCAGTGGAAGGAAACCAATGTCCATGTAGTTATGAAATGGGGCGACGAGTCACCTGAGGAGGCGATTTGTGAGAATGGACGCGTGAATGGGGACCCAAAGGAAATGGAACCAATGGGTTAAGTCATGATATTCCCGAGATACAAAGGCTCAAGGGAGACACCAATATGAGACATGGGAGATGGGCTTGCACCTCCAGAGGCTTCCTACGTACCTTGCTAAAAAAGGTAAAATATCAAAGCCCACATAGTTCAAGAATGGGGTACAAAATTAGGGCGTACACAAAGGACAACAACCTGGAGACATGTTGGGGATTACACGTGGTTAACAGCCCATTACAAGCTTGGTTGGAGGAGTATGGATTGAGTGTGGGACTTATGCACTGAGACGACCTAGGAACTATTCTAACTCTACTAAAGGGAGGACCAAGGATGTGGGTCCCAAGAAAGGGGAAACAAAAGTTTATTAGATTTTGGGGTTGAAACTAAGGGTAGATTCCTACGTACCTTGTCTGGGAGACATGGATCAAATCCCGCGTAGTTTGAATGAATATGGTTAAATGTCATACAGGATGAGAGGGGTATACAATTTAATGTCATGCGAGATGAGGGTGAACCAACATGAAGTGGTTAGGAGTGATTAGTGATGGTCTTGAACCTCAGAGAGGATTCCTACATATCCCCATGGTAGGGAATTAATGTCCACATAGTTCGGTAAAGAGGGGGACGATTCTTACATGATAAGAAAGCCTAAAGGGTATTCCATGGTCGATACTTACTATAAACCCATGTGAGTCATGCTCAGTGTGTGAAAAAAGAGGTATCAATATACCTGATGATCGCATTGCGAAAGATGCTTCAGTGAGGAGTAGAAAATGGATTACACATGGTTATCCACCTAAAGAGGAAATATGGGCTTACATGTGATTGAAAGCCCAAGGAAAGGAATATTGGGACTTACTCTAAGAAGGAAGCCTGAGGATGATTTATATATGTACAAGGAAGATATAGTCATTATACATGGAGCACCCTATCAAGTTGGGTTGGGGATTTCACAGGGAAGGCCCGAGGTACACATGGTGACAAAGTCTAGAGGGAAAGAGAGAGCGTGATGGCACTAGTTTCCATACCCTCTCTAATCCTCTTGGACTTACCACACATGTGGAAATCATAGTTTACCATCTTTTTTTGAGTATGTGGGGTTTCTTAGTAGTTTAACATCCTGTATCTCAGACGATGAGGACTCACTCCTCACCCTTAGGACATATATAACATGTACCAACCCACACTTGGGGAAGGTAAGGAACAAGAGAGACTTGATATTGGGGGTTGTGGAGTGATCCATTGAGGGGTCCACATTATAATGGTTATGAGAAGAAGAAATATCTTTTAGTGTGGCTATGTGATGAAGCACAAGGCAGGGAAAGACAACATGAAGAACTGCTCGGGGGAACTTGAAATCACTTCGTACAAGCCTAGAGGGCCTCCCGAGGGAGGGGTCTTCAAATAATGAGACCTTACAAAGATGATATTCATGATGATTTGGTGTTTCACAAAGGTGGTGGTCTTTGTGAAGGAAAGGGTATTCACGAAGGACCGATTCTTTACAATGGGAGGTTTTCAATAGAGAAAAGATTCGCTACAACAAATGACTCTTTATTTGGAGAGTGCCTCACAAAGTCTTAATTCTTCATGAAGCCTTGAGTACCCTAAAGGGGATCCATACTTTAAGAAGGTCATATTAATTCACCAATAGCATCCACACCATAGGTGGGGTCCATGAAGAACCAAGAAGGCATGGATCATAGAGGTTAAGTACCTTCGGAGATCCATTTTTTGACTTCATGAAGGTCTTTGTGAAACGGGATCCTGGAGGGGGAAAGGGTTGAGTGACAATCATTTGAAGGGGGGAGACTTATACTTATAGGTAATAGTGGTCTATAAGGGTCTTAGATCTCTCCATGGAGAAAATCCAGGCACTGTGAAGAGGAGGTGACGCCATGAAGGAAAAGTGGCAGTGTCAGCCAAGGTCGGACTCATAGAGGGTCTTTAAAAGTGATGATCATCGATCAAGCCATAGAGAAAAAGTGACTCTGTAGAGAGGTAGGGATCCATTAGACTCACTGAGGGTCCATCAAGTTGTGTAGGGGATCACTGACCTGGACATCTTGGAGTGGGCCATAGATATAATGTGACTCCACGAAGGCATTTGGATTCATCGGACTCGTAGAGGGTCTGTCACGGATGCTTGTGATCACAAAGGTGGGATGGACCTATGAAGGTCTTCATGAACTAGGCCCTTTGGGATAGCTTTGATGGATTTTAAGGCCATTTTGAGTCTATATTTACCTTAAACTAGCTATAAATTTTTTCTTACCTTAAGTGGCATGAATTTCAGTTCCAAAAATAGTTATGGGGTATTAAATGTTTCTTAAAAATTTCATTTCTTCTTGACTCGTATTTTACTGAAAGTGTTTATTGTGAGTGAAATATACCCCATCACTTCATCTTCTTCAGGAACTCTCCATTTTCCATATCTATATTCATTGGATTATTTTGAAATTTTATTAATCTATTCTTTAATAACTTATTAATAAAATTTTATAGTATTTTACCTTCTTCTAAATGTTTTAATGAAATTTCAATGTTTTATAAATGGTTCATTTTCATAAAAATTTGAAAAGTTTTTATTTTTAATGTTTATGAGTGAATATTTCATTCTTAAACCATTTTTTTAATAAATTTCATCCTCTATAAATTTTAATGGTCTTCAAAGAAATTATTGTTATGTTATTTTTATAAAATATTTCTATTAAAACTCTTTAAAAAGATCAAAATTATTTCTTATATCCAATTTTTTTTCAAAAACATATAAAAATAACTTCTCATACAATTCATTATTTTTTGAAACATATTATGATTAATCAAGGATATTATTCAAATTTTTATGTACACTTTATTTATATAAATTTCTTATGAAATGTTCATATATATCCTTGAAATGATACATCACTAACTTTTTCTTTCATAGTTATTGAAAGTTTATAAACCTAATTTTTCTTCCAATTACATCTCCTATGAATACCCTATTTTTTATTCCTTTGATTCAAGGATGTTCTCCTAGATTCCATACATAAATTTATTGTGGAAATTAATATCTTAACCATATTTCTTTATCTATGAGGTTTAATTTCCATATGATTTATTATGTTCATTGAATTTTATTTACCTAAAAAGTTATTTTATTTCAGTGAATATCCATTTATCCTCCACGGGTTTATTATGTTATGGTTATTTATGGAATTATAAATTAATTTCTTATGTAAATCCTTTAGAAATGGATATGAAACTCATTTTCTATTCATGGGTTCTTTATGATGTGTTGAATGAAACTATTGTTTTCCATGGGTTTTTATGATAAAAATAATGATTTATTTTCATTTCAAAATTTTATAAAATCCACTTTATTACCATGGGTAATTTATGATGTGATAAGTGAATTATTTTCAAGTTCCACATGTATGTATGCATGAACGACAGGTGGTGTCCTATATTTTTCTTCAATGAAATGGATAAATGTTTATACCTCATGAGATAATGTATTCAAGAGTACCTTTTTAGTTACTCATAAGCATGAGGACTAATGGTGTGGCTTCTGAATGTAATATACCCTATATTAATGTCTGTTATATATTTGAAAATTTCAAATGTTTTATGATTCTTCACATTCTTATGTTATGCTTTCATGGATCATGTTTATTGACACATTAATGTATTATGTTATTCCAAGCCTCATACCATGATGCATGATCTATGATTTGTTGGGTATAAGTTTCTTTTGTATCTTAATTATACCCATATTCTCATTTTATACTCAATAATGATATTTTATTATTATCACTTTTGTATACCCTTAATGATCATATTATCTCACCACTTTCTTATGCTTCCATTTCCCCAGGCTTTAATGGTGGGAAAATTATAAAGTGTATAGAACAGTTAAATATGTGGAGAATTTTTGGGAGATATTTATGAATCATTATATATTTTATAGTTTCATATATAATGGTAAAAATATCTAATTTATAGAAAGAAAATGGTATTTTTCAGTCAATGTTTTTTTCAGACACTCTAAAACACTAAACCTAAATAATGTAATGAATATATTGGAATGAAAATTTTTCTTTCAATAACATGGATGAAATGTTCACTTATTTGGACCACTATAGTAGGTATTAAAGAATGTTTTAGATAACTTTAGAGATTATGATGATATAAAATGAGGGCAAATTTGTAGTTATAAATTTCATTAAAGGTTGATAAGTAAAGTTTGATTATAATTTAAATGTTATAGGCAAACCTTTATATCAATTAAAGTTATATTATGGGGATTGAGAAATGAAAACTTTACTGAGAGACTTAGGGATAAGTATAAGGGATAATTCTAAGTATATGATGACATATTAAAATGTTAGTAAACAATATATTTTATGGTTTCTATATAAATAACATCCCCCTCAAGATTCTATAAGTGTATTAAGACTCCATATCAAATTTAATGAGGGAAAATAAAGTTGAAAATGGGACATTGGGAATTAACTCAATAGCCACCCAGTGCATAAAATTATGGCCTAACTTCACACCTAGTTTTACACTCATGGGAGACATTATTAAGTTAGTTACATTCTATTTATGATCCATTATAAATGGTAAATTTTATAATTAATTTAAGGGATTAGGTTAATAAGTATAAAGGAACCTAACTTAAAGAAAATTAGATTGAAATGAAAGTATAAATGATTGAAATTAAGGTTTCATTAGAGAAGGTTTATTTTTCATATTCTTATGATCTTTTACTCTAATTATATTGAATATTTTCCTTATAATTTTATACTTAGTATTTTTTTGAAATAGGATCTTGAAAATGAAGTTGAGATAATAATGGGTTAATTTATTTTGAAAAATTATATTAGACAATATTTGTAACCTTGGGATTGATAATTTATTCATTATATTATTGGTAAATTTCATCACATTTTTTGGATTGTGGTTAATAATGGATGGTTTATGATATTATTACAATTTAGGGTTAAATATAGTGTTACTTTCAAGAAGGATATATGGTTTCTTTGTGGTTTAATTTCTTGGATATTGAAATAGTTTTGGGAAATGTATATTATGGAGAATATATGATTAGGGTATATATAATGGGGTAAAGGATTATATGAATGGATAATATTTTTTGAAGAAAGGTAATTAACCTGATATAGCCTAAGAGATTAAGGAATATTTCACAGTTGAGGTTATACCTCAAATTATAAACATGTTAATAATATACTCATCTAAATTCTTTAATGAGTAATAACTAAAATTAAGGGGAATAAATTTATTTAAGGGAGGGATAATGTAACCACATAAGATTTAACTTTACATTTTTCATTAAATAGACAATGTGTTTGATAGCTTTATCTACATGAAACATAAGAATAAACCAAAACTACAATAATTTAATATATTTAAACCATAAATATAGAATTTTTTGGTATTAATTTTAGTAAATGAATTAGTAAATATATCAATTTATTTTTATATATAAAGGTTTTTTATAAAAATTTTCATAATTAATTATTGTGTTTAATAGTCTATGTTTTAATTTCTTATAAATTTTCTTAAAGAAAATTATTTATTTAATTATTTAATAATTATTTTAATAAAATATTATATTTATTTATTACATCTAGTTTATTAGTGTTTAATAATTTTTTTAAATAAGAACAATTAGTATCTAAAAAATATATTTTTATATAAGAAATAGTTTCTCATTATATTTTATGATATTATTTAAAAGTTAAAATTATTGAAATTAAATTTTAAAAAATAGTATTCTTTTTTTATAATTTCAATATTAGTTTAATATTAATTTTTGGGAATTTTCTAAAAATATTCATTTTAGGCATATAGTGAAAAATACCATTTTTTTCAAGTACATAAGTACTAATTGAGAATTTATGAAACATTTTAATAAGAATTTTTTTTTAATTTTATAAGTGAATTTATAATTTTAAAAAGTTATGTTTCAATTTACAAATCCATATTTAAAATTTAGAACTTATGTTATGTTTTTCAAAAAACAATTAATACATTATAAATTTAGTATTTTAAAATTAAAAATTATCAATATTATAATTTGACTTTAATAAAATGGATTTTAAATTTGGAATCATTCTGTCCAAATTATGTAATAAGATACATTTTATTTTATTTTTTTAAAATGATAAGTTTCCTTTGGTAAACATTAGTTACCTTGGTAAAAATAAAAATGGTGTAAAATGAGTTTAACTAAGAGTGAAAGACCACAATAATGTTTGAAACATGTGTGATAATTAGTGTTTGAACAATTTATTAACCTTATACATTCCCCTCTATATCATTTTAAAAAAAATTTCCACTTCCCTTAAGAGTGAATTCCCATTATTTATTCTTTTTTGGGTATTTACACAATTTCCATCCATTTTCACTTATAAAAGGTCCATTCCCCACTCCACTTATCCTCACACCAAAAACCACTTATTTTCACCTAAAATAATCCCAACCCCCTCCTAAAAATTCTAATACACCTTAAATAGGTTTTTTTCTTCTCAAAAAACCATCTCTCAAAACCATATCCCCCTCCGTAAAGGATATAATCCAAGAAGAGAGGTTAAAATTTTTAACCACTCATTTCTAATGTCTATTTGGTTATTCTCACTTATTATTCCTTAAATTACATTAAAAAAACCATTAAATGATATAAACCATCATTCATGCGTTTTGTGGACTGCCACCTCCACGACACAACATGTTTCATTTTACTTAATTTCTATGGATGTATATTCCCAATAAGGAATTTTATAATTAATAATTATATTTTTATATTATTTAATATTATTAAAGGATGAAAAATATTACTTTATTTTCCCATTCTATGGAAAATTAAATTATCTTCAACACATATGTGTGGACTACCGCCTCCATGGAATGATTGATTTTTGTTTTTCTTTTTATCTATATATTATTTGGATGGTCATGATAATGGTTTTAATGGATAAATATTATATTTATGAAATTATTAATGTTGGGGAAATAAAAATTTGAAGAAATAGTGAAAATATAAAATATAAACAACCATAATAAATTCAACCATCCAAAAGGGCATTTTAAAAGGAGAAAAATGATTTCGTCATGCTAAAAAATAAATTCATATATGTTATCTTCATATTTTAATTATTTAAAATTATGATATATCAAGATCATAAATAGTAAATAATATATCTATTCTTCTAGTGTAATTATTATACAACTAAATAACTTCATAATAATCCTTCAATTACGGTATGTTCTTTTTTGGGTTTATTTTACCACATACTTGATCAATGTGATAAATTTATATCATGTATGACTATAGTAATGTAATTTATGATAATATATGATATAAATAAGTAAATAATGACTTTCTTTTTTTGAAGGTTGGGGCCGAAGCCTCATTTATTATTAAATCAAAGCAAAGACCTCTTTTAACTAGGTAGAGAGAGACCCATTACATAGCCTAAAGGCCCATTGGGAATTTAGCCCATCACATGGCCTGTAGGCCCAAATTTTTGGCCCAAATCCCATTCTGTGAATAGTACTACTACAGTACCCACCTGCTATAGTACCGCACAGTACCCTGCCGCTGCTACAGTACCCCACCCCCGCTATAGTGCTCGCCGTTGCTATAGTGCCGCCACTGCTATAGTACGCTACAATACCACTATAGTACTGCACCCAATGGGTTTTGAACCCCTATTTTCAAGTAAATAATGAGTTTCTTTTTTCTCTAATGTTAATATAAAAATTCAGCTCATTATTTAAGAAAAGAATTTATTTCACAAATAATCATCGAAACATGCTCATCTATGAATTCATATTTAATGATTATAACCAAAAATATAATAGAATTAATCTTTTAGATAATAAATAATTAAAAAAATACCAATTATTTTACCTATTCTGATCTAGAAATGATGATATTTGTCTAAATAATAAAGAAAAACACTACTATTATGAAACTAGTTCAAAATGATCAAGATTACTAACACATGAAATATAACATAGATAATAACTAACATACATGCAGAGAATAATTAAAAAAATAAAGTTTATAAAAGGATATAGGTATTAAAAAGGTTCTAAAATGGGTGATTTAGATAGTTTATTTTTTATACAAGAGGTCAGAGAATATTTCAACTAACCAGGAATTGAGTTAAGGGGTTCTTTGTCTAAAATTTAATTTATTGAGACATGTTTCTTAATATGTACTATAATAAAATTTATATGGTAATATTACTACCTAATGAATTTATTTTATCATATTCATGTGTTTTAAATTGTAAAATAATATACTTTATATAAATTTCCTTAAATTTAAAAGATTACAAGATTGAAAGGGGTTTTTGATTAATATGCTACTTAATTCATAAGGGTTTTGATTGAAAATATTATTTTAAAATCTATATTAGTTCAGAAATATAATATAATAAGGATTTTTTTATTACTAAAATCCATCATCATTTTCATTAGATATTAATTTGGTTTTACATGTTTTCTCAAAATTACATTTTCCCTTGACTCATATTTTACCCAAAGTATTTATTATGATTTAAGACAAACTCGTCTCTTATTCTTAGTCTAAAATATCCATTTTTTATATATCTATTTTAAATGGATTATTTTCAATGTGTCCTTATATATATTTATATAATTTTTTAGGTTCATTTTCTACTACATGACATATTTTAAAAGTTTTACTAAATTTTTAAATCATTCCATATTATTCATTTTCATCAAAATGTAAAAAGATACACTTTTTAATTTTTAAGTTTGAACGATTCATTCCATATTAATTTTTATTTTATATGAATATTTATTTATATTTTTTCATAGTTTAAAAATAAATTATTTTTCTCTTATTTTTATATAATATTTCTTTTAAAATAATTTCAAAAGAATAAGAATATTTCTTAATTCAACCCTAGATTTTTCTAAAACATATTTTCTTTCATATATGTAATTATCCTTTGATAAATATTATGCTTGATCAAGTATATTATCAAAATAATACCATCCAAAATATTTCTCTAGATGGATTAAAAAATGTTCTTTTCAATTATGGAATTGAAACATCACTACCTTTTTTCTGGCTAGTGAAGATTTACACACCTAATTTTTCTTTCAATGCCTTCCATATGTGAATGCCCTATTTTTGATTTTTTTTGTTGAAGGGTGTTTACCTAGGTTCCATACATAGATTGATTTGGAAAATTACTATATTAATTGTATAACCATTATCTATATAGTTTAAATACAATATTCTTTTTTTATCTTGACTAAATAGAATTCTCCTATAATGTTACTTGATGTCATTGGATATTCATTTATTTTCTACATGTTTATCATGTTATGATAATTGATGGAATTAATAGTGATTAAATTATATGAATCCATTTGAAAATGATATTAAATATATCTTATTTCCACAGGTTCTTTATGCACCAAAAACTGAATGATTATCATTTGAAATTTTATGAATCCCACTTTATTTCCATAGGTTCAAAAGGTTGTGATAAAAGAATGATTTTAAAGTGGAATATGTAAGAATGGGTGAATGATGGGAGGGGTCACATATCTCTTTAAAATGTATTAGTTAAAAGGTTATAACTCATAAGAAAAATTATCCATGAGTATAATTTTAGTTGCACATAGGTGTGGACACTAATGGTGTTTTTCACGAATGAAATCTTCCCTATACTAATGTTTTAGTTATATTTGAATTATGTCACCATTTTATTCATATTATCATTCTTATGTTATGCTCTCATGGATCATGTTTATTTACTCATTCATGTATTATGTTATTCCAATCCTTATTCCAAGTTGTATGATCTATGATTTATTGGGTACAAATTTTTTATGTATCTTGATTCTACCCATATGTTCATATTAGGATCAATAATGATATTTTCTTTTTATTTATTATGTTTACCCTTATTTTTTATCAATCATCACCCCATTCTTATGCTTTCATTTTAATAGGTTATAAATATTGAAAAAGTATGAATTGTATAAAATAGTTTCATATGTGGAGAATTTTTGGGCGATGTTGAAGACTTATAATAGATTCAGTTTAATATATACTAGAAAATGTATAATTGATAAAAAGAACATGTGTTTTTTTAGATATTTATTTTACCTAAATCTATAAAAATTTAAACCTAAAAGTTAATGGGAATGAATTGAAATGTAAATTTTTTTAAGTTATATTGATGAAACGATCATGTTTGTGGGATTCTATATCAACCTACTAATAAATGTATAATAAATTATTTTAATTAATGAGGAGAAATTTTAATAGATATGAATAAGATATTTAAATTGGTTATTAATATGGTTATGTTTATGATATAATATATTAATGATATTTCTTGGAAGTTGAGAGTAAAGGTCAGAGTCTTTTGTCTAAAATACCTTTTTTGGGACATGTTCTATTTTTTGAACCTCAATTAATTTAAATGGTTTATATACTAACTTTTGGATATATAATATCATTATATTTTATTCATTGTATTTTAATTTAATTTTCAATATCTCCCTTTCAAGTGGTTTATATTAAAATGTTTTTTAAGCCATAAGGGGTTTTTCTTAACTCAACTTTTTTCATGAGTCAGAAATATTCCTCTTTGAAAAAGGGTTTGGAAGATTATTTTCTTAAATTATATGATGATGTTATAAGGTCTTTCCCCATTATTTTATAGGAAATTAAATTTATGAATCTATTTATACATTAAAATTAATGACGTTGAGGATAATTCCCATTCCCTATAAATGATATATTTTCTTTCATATCCATATTCACCATTCCCACCAATTTTCTCATTTATTTTTTTTAAATAAAAATATTATTTATTCCTAGTGATATTCAAATTTCTCTTTACATATTTTTAAATGAATGTTTTATAACTCTCTTTACAATGTGGGTTTCAAAAAAAAGTATTTTCAAAATATTAGAAAATATTTCCCTTTAAAGTTCATATTTTTATCTTCCACTTCACATTTACTTTAGAAAACCTCTATGTATTTATCAAGGATCCATTATTATGATTTTTTTAAATTTTATTTTAAAAAATAATTTCAAGTTACTGTTTTTGATCCTTTGTACATCCTACGTGTGCATAGTCATGGTGATGCATGCTTGTGGCCCTGTGTTCCCACTTTCCAAAGGAATGCGATATTCATCACTTCCACAAAAATGTTTTCTCCTTAATTGAAATTGGGTGATGGGATGTCGGTTCCTCCTTCTAGGGATTCCTCTTTGGAAATAGTCTCCTAATATATGTCTCCCTCTTATATTTGAGTCATTGTTCGTGAAACTTGTTCCCAGTGCCATTTCATTGTGGACTCCAGTTAATTTGGTTACTTCTATCTAGACATTACAAGGGGTCTTGATAGGGCCTCAACCTTCAGTCATAGTAGATGGTAACATCAGGCATGAGGGGAATCTATGGATACTTTAACATTATAGAACCTATACTCTTCCTCATAAGAGGTATTCCCAAGGGCACGAAAACCCGATGCATCCCACATCGGTCTCAGGGTATCTTATTTTAGAGGAATGTCTTCCAAGGTTTTCCTTAGCATCCCCTATTTAACACGGGCTATACCGTGAGTTTAACATCTCACAGATATGGTTACACCTAAGGTGTGTCTTCTGAGATTTTCCCCAGACATATCATGTTTGAAATGAGGTGGGTCATGAGTTTAACATCTTTTAGAGATGATATGAATTTGATCAAAATGTCCTATAGAGATGGATCAAATAGGTGGATCATTGGGAGGGATAACTTGAAAGGTTTACTAGATGGATGGATAAAAAAACCAAATGAGGGTGAACCTAAGGGGGGTACACCTCATGAAGAGAAGGTTTCACACCACGAAGGCTAGTCTAAACACCACTGAGGGTGGATTAGAGAGGTGGACCCCAAAGTGGGGGACACCAAATGGATGGATCTGAATGACTAACAAGGGTGGACCTGGGGTGGTGCGTCTCATGAAGAAAAGGTTCACACCATGAACACTGATATGAATACCATTGTGGGCAGATTGGGGAGGTGGACCTGAAATAGGGGGACACTAGATAGATGGATCCAAACACCCAATGAGGGAGGACCTGGGGTGGTTTGTCTCATGAATTGAAGGTTCCACATTGTGAAGGATGATCTGAACACCATTGAGGGTAGATTAGGGAGGTGGAACCCAAATAGGGAGACACCGATGTTTACCATTGACTGTGATTGAACTTTAGAGAGTCTTTCTACATACCCTATATAGAATACAGAGGTCAAAAACCTAGTAGTTCAAAAGGGTGATTTTGGGATTACACATGGCTAGTGGACCTTCACAAGAGGATCACTTTTGGAAGTGAGAATATGAATTTTGAAGGGCTTATGCATGATTAGCTTCCTAGGTACTGTGAGAAGAAAAGATGAAGTAGATGGCGTGATCCCACTAGATGTGGTAGCTTTGGTAAGAATCGGGATGGGTATGGATGAAGTGATGATGAAACAGATGAAATACAGAGACAAATTGCCTTGAACCTCATGGAGGCTTTCTATGTATCCCAATAGTTGGAAATAAAAGTCCATGTATTTTGGAATGGAGGTGGCGAGTCACCTAAGGAGGAAACCCATGAGAATGAACACATGAGTAGGGACCTGAAGGAAAAGGAACATCCAGGAAAGGGAATGACCCTCCCGAGATATAGTGACCAAGGGGAAGGATCATGATGGAAATGGATGGTGGGATTGAACCTCAGAGAGGATTCTTATGTATCCCAGTGTTTAGGAATAAAATTACTTGTAGTTTATGATGGAGGAAAATAAATGGAGCATACACATAGGAAGAAACCCAAAGACATTACAGGGGCTTAGTCATGGTTAGCATACCTTCGTAAGAGGATCAATCTTAGTTGGATGGCTATGAATTGTGAGGATCTTATGAATGGTTATATACCCAGGTGGATGGATCAAGACACCTTAGGGGGTGGATTTGAGAGATTTTTCTAATTAAGGGATGATGTCAAATAAGGATGGTACTTCCCAATGAGGGAGCACTAGAGTTTACCATTGGTTTGGATTGAACCTCAAAGAGGCTTCATACATACCCTAAATGGATCAATACTCACATAGTTCGGAACGTGCGATTTAATGTCATGCTGGATGAGTGAACTGACGTGAAAGAGGCGAATGAAATGTATTGTGGGGAGTGATGGTCTTGAACCTCAAATAGGTTTCCTACATACCCTATTTATAAGAAAGGGATCAAAGTCCATATAGTTCAGTGAGGAGGGTCATAAAATCAGGGCGTACACATGGTTAGTGACCTGGAGACATGTTGGGGCTTACACATGGTTAGAGGCCCAAATACATGTTGGGGATTATGAATAGTTAGCAGCCCAAAGATGTGTTGGGGATTAAACATGGTTAGCTTCCTAGAGAGATGGAGATTTGGACTTACTCTAGAAGATATGACTGATGAGGATCTTGTCCCATGAGAGGAGGATTTCATTCCATGCCATTAGGGTGATGAATATCTCACTACATTGGATACTAGTAGGCATAGAGAATTCCTAATATGTAAAACCCCATGTGCATTCCATAGGGCGATACTATTGTTTAATGTCATGTGCTGAGGATGACAGTGCTTGGAAGTTTAACGTCTTATAGCTCAGATGGGGAGGATTCACTGCTTACCCCATGGACTTATATGATTGATACCTACCCACACTTGGGTAAGGGAAGGAATTAACAAGGCCCAACATTAAGGGTGTGGAGAAATGGTTAATGTGGATTAATGATGGAAGCCACTCGAGTGCCGCTATGGTATGAAAATGGTGAATGGGAATTGCTTGTGGAAGCATCCCATAATGTCTTCTTTATGTTTGAGCATGAGGACATCCCACATGCATTGAATGATCTGAAAATTTAGTTTTATACAATGTGAATGGACAAGGTACATGGTATTTACACTATGAGGCTTCCCATTCAAGCTTCCTCATGTTAGGCTATGAGGGAATCCCGACTCTCTAGTGGGATAAGGCATATGATTGGGACTTAAACCTGGGATGGAGGACCATGGTTGTTGTTTAATGTTCATCTCATGATCACGACATGATGAATATTATGTTTTTCACCTAAGGCATCTCTTATTCAGAATAAGAGGCATCCTACATTTGTTATATAGGGTACACTATAATTTATAGTCATGTGTAAAGGACTATGAAAATAGAGTTTAATTCCATGTTGTAGGGACAATAAGGAGACATATTCCTAGAAAGGGATGGTGTGGGAATTATGCAAGAGCATCCCCCTTTTTCTCAACTTGACACAGGATCCAGGTGATGAGGGTTAGAGGAGTTATGTGAGGAATGTTTTGACTCAAATTGATCATGGAATCCAAGATGAGAACCTCAACTCACAACATAGAAAAAATACCAAGAGGAATAGATCAAATCATGGTGTTTCAAGGAGTGTGGACGAGTATCTCAAATCATGGTATTGTAGGGTTGGTTGTTGGGAATATATAGGGGTGCAATAGAAAAAGGGTTTGACCCGGCCTAAAAAGTTCACTGCGTGACTCTTGATTTTTCATGGGTGGTAGTGTAGGGATTGGCCCATAGGGATTGTACTGTATCCATGAACTGATATCATGTAGGGGTTCAGGGGTTCCACCCCCATGGTTTGGACTGGTGGGTGAAAATTTAGGAGCTTCACGAAGGATATGGATTCGTGAAGGATAGGGGTTCACAGTTCTCAGGTTATTGTGAAGGATAGGTATTTGTGGAGCTCAAGGTATTGTGAAGGATGCCACGATTCATAGGGGGAGTGATTTGTGATGGCTGAATGCTTAACAAATCCTCAAGTGCCTTAGAGGTCCATCTTCATTCACAAAGGGATTCTCAAATTATGTTGGTGGCTCTCAAGAACACAAGGGAGGTTGTTTCATTAATCCCAGGGGCTTCGCATAAGGGCATATCATGAAGCACCTAAGCTCCAAGAATTGAGAGTGTGAGGGTTCAACCTGGTGGAATCTCCTCCTGAAATGAAGGCATGAGGGAGTTATTTATAGGCAAAGGGGGTCTTATGATGCTAGGAAGTTCACTGTTAAGAAAACATGATCTCTGTGAAGAGGCAAAGCACTATTAAACTCATGGATCCATCCTTCAACTACATTCATGGTGGTCATAAATCTTGTTGGACTCATGAAAGTGTCTATAAACTTTCATCGTGATCGTGGTGGGAGCTCTACGAACTTGAGCTCTACGAATGGTCTCCTTGAACAATTTTTCTAGCCTATCTTCGAAAGACCATAACATATATTCTATAACTCTGTTTGGGATCCGCAACTAGTTAAATAGAAGACTGTGTAATAGTCTATAATCTTGGATATTTTATAGAAGTATTTGGTGCATCATTTATATGTGTTTTATAGTGCCAACAGATACCCCCTTTACAAGGTCCAATGAGGACACAAAGATCAAGGCAGACTGTGTTCTGAGGGAGAAAATTTAGGAAGACATGGACCTAATATACCTTGACCTCATTGTGGAATCAACCAAATAAAAATCTATAATTCCATATGAGTCTGGATTGGTATGGGAAACAAGAGACAATACAATATCATTCACCTGTTCAAGAGTTATTAACAGGGGAGATTGTGGTGGGATCAGAATGGGACATCAATCACCTTTGATAGTGTCATGAATAAGGGGGGTTGTAGCTGGAGAATGAGGCTCTCTAAGAATCCAAATTTCCTTTCCTAATTTTCACTTGTTCACAATAGGGACAATTCCAAGGGTGCTAGAATTTATAGAAATAAAGGGGGAGGATAAAGTGTGAATCGTATGCCCAATATTTGGAAAATAATGAGGGTGGCATAGAGATGTAGGATAACTGCTAACCATATTCGAGACACAACATCCACATCGTGTTATCGTATGATGAAAACAAACAAATGAGCACCAACCACTAACCGTATTCAAAAAACAAGTCCAAACTAGAAGTATCATCCAAATCCTTCCATGACATTGTCCTAGAATGGTAGGTGAGCCAAAACGACATGAGACCATTCTTCCAGGGGTCCCATCATACATGAAAGAGGATGTGTAAGAACCTGGTTCTTATTTTAGAGGTACGAGTCTCTTCTTTTAACTTTTCCTTAAGTGTTTTTGAGAAAATAAGGAAAATGGGAAAAAATCCCAAATTTTGTGGTTACACACCGTGTACTTTTCCACACACCATGTACTTTGGCCATGTGGGATGAGTACACAGGGCGTGTAGGCTTGTCGGAAATCAAGGGTGTAAAAACTTACAACATGTCGTGTAATTTGTATTTACACGCCGTGTAATCAGTCAGTAGGTGAACAATAAGGTGGTGGAGGCAGCTGCCAGCGGAGTGATAGTACACACCATGTAATCAGGAATACATGTCGTGTACTCATGTTGACAGATAAAAAGTGCCGTGGTGGAAAGAAGCCTCCAGGGCAACAGTTTGAAAATGAAAATTACACGCCATGTAATTGATAGTACACGCCGTGTAGTCATGAAATTTATCTTAAGATAGGTAGTAGCCTCCTCATTTGAGAGAGGAGGAAGAACCACCGTTTGGAGCTCGAGAGGACGACTGAACCTTGAAGGATCACCCGATCATGCACCGAGAATCCAATTCCACCTTCGTCTATCACGTTGGGACTGTACGGGTAAGCCCTACCCTCTCCTTGCGCTGTTCTTACCAATTATTCCTCTAAGTGAAGTTATTAAATGTTTGAACGTGAATTATTTAATCCTAGATCTACGTCGTTCTTGGATGATTCGGGAGGCATCGTTCATGTATACCGATCAGAGATGATCGAGGTAGATGGTCTGATGTTAATTTAAAACTATTGTGTTAAAATTGTGTACCCTTTTGCTATGCACCCATAGTTTGGGTGTCGTTTGGATGAGGCCTTTGCTGAAAAGATATCTAGAATTCCATAGATAATCTAATGATAAGTTTAAACTGTTGTTTGGGATCACTGCTTGGATTTAGGAACACCCCGGGGGTGCGTTCCTCTGTTTTTTTGTTTGGCCAGGATACCTGAGGTTATGCCATTATTGTATTGTGCATTTCATTTTCTTGATAGAAATTCCATATAAATTGTTGTTTATGCTTTGGGCTCGGCCCGGTTCCTTTAGCATGAGGTAAGTGTTCTATTAGCCTGAGGGCAGTGTTCTATTAGCCCGTGGGTAGTGTTCTATTAGCCTGAGGGTAGTATTCTATTAGCCTGTGGGTGGTGTTATATTAGCCTAAGGGCATGGTGATATTTAGTCTGAGAGCATGACTATATTAGCCTGAGGGAATGGTTACATTTATCCTAAGGGTAGGGTTCTGATTAGCTTGAGGGAATGGTTTGGATTAGGTCAGAATTAAATTATGTTGAATTGTTAAAAGAATATTAAAATGAAAATATAACTGGTGGTGATAGCTACTTTGAGTACTTACTAGTTTACTTCATTTTATTATTGCACACCATTGTTGCACATTTTCACTGACAGTTGGGCATGGGCCTTTGGTGGTTGCCTACTAGGATTTATTTCTCACACCCTGTTTGGGTCATTTCTTCGGTCCAAACAGACTATATTGCTGAAGGTGTCAATCGGAGCATGGGTCCCTATACAGGTACATGATTATTGCAGAGGAGTAGGAGAGTATGGGACCGAGCTTAGGCTTGTGATGATGTTGAGTTCCTATTGCACTATTTTTTTTTGTTTTTCTGTACTTGTATTTTGAGTTATATTGTACTGTATTGTAGTGTTTCCTGTTTTGGATACTTTAATAGAAATAGTGACATGCTTCATCATTATATATAACTATTAGTTATCTTTTACTATAGTTGTTCATCTCTAGTTCATATTGTTTACTGCTTCCGCTGTTGTATGTTGTATATCTTTTCCACTGCACTACACTTTGAAAAATGAGGGCATAGTTTCCCCACTATCAGACCTGGGCCCTTGCTGCTAGTCGGCAGCCTCTAGAGTTTGAGAAAATGCGCTTGAGGTCATGTGACCAACCGAGTTTGGGGAACCCGTTGAGCGGCTTCCGGATCCGGGACATTATAAAGTGGTATCAAAGGGTTTCTTTTCTTTGACTTACTGTCTGGAGCCTTAGTCAGGGATAGGACGAACATGGTAGTTGGTAATAAGTTGTGCCCGGGAGTAGCTAACCCGTGTACAGGGAAAAGCAAATTTACCTCGTGTTGCAATTTTTCTGATTTTGCACATTTTACAGTTGATTTGATCTTCACCGTTGGGTGACACACTTGTAGTGTGCTGTTTATATGTTATACATGGGTTCTATTTAGTTGCAACCTGATGAGATGAGGGTGTTCCATCTCATGCATCATTTAGGTACATGCTAGAAATCACATGTCATGTATCTCTTCCATGCCATGTAGGTGCATTAGAAATTACATGTTGTTGTGTTAGTTGATGTGATATAAGAGCATGCTGTTGTGATAGCTGCTTTGATAAATACCTGCTATTTGATAGGGTATTGTTGTGAGAGGTTGTTGAAAGGATGAACACCAAACTTTGGTTTTTGGGGAGTATGGGCCCTCAATAACTGGAATTTGGTGGATCATTGACGAGTTTAATTTGTTATCACTTGTATAAGATGCCAAAATTTAATTTGTGGGGAGTATGGGCCCTCACAGATTGGAATTCAGCACTTAGGAGTTGTTTAGTGTTTTTTTCTAGGTTCCAGAGTAGTTTCTGATGCTTACTATCTGGAAAACCCAAGATACATGCCGTGTATTTCTATGGACACACACCGTGTGTTCTTATGTTTGGGAAGAAATGAAAACTTTATAAGTACACATCGTGTACCCTTAATACATGCTTTGTAGTCTCTTACCGTGTCATAGGCCATGTGGGTAGAGACACAAGATATTGAATGGCTTGGGGGGACACACAGTGTACCGGTTGTACACGCCGTGTAGTGTTGACCCGGTGTCCGCCTGTGTAACTAAAAACACGGACAGAGGAAACCTTAATACATACACGCCGTGTCTACCTTGAACATGCCGTGTAGTTTGACCCAGGTACATGGCCGTGTCATGAACAACATGGGTCGATGTTATCTTTCCTAGTACACACCGTGTCCACCTGGAACACACCGTGTAGTGTCAGCCGTGTAGCCGACCATGTAGCGAGCATCACGGGTTGGTCTGGGGCTTCTTTGAACACGTCGTGTCTTTTTGGAATAGGTCGTGTAGTGTGACCTGGGTACACATGCCGTGTGACAAAAAACACGGGCCGATGAAAGCTTGTAGAGCACACGCCATATCTACCTCTAAACACGCTGTGTAGTTTTTGTTCTGGAAGAGCCGTGTGGCTTAGCTGTGTAGAAGGACTCAGGTAGGGAAGGAGGATTCAAGTACACGCTGTGTATTCAGAAGACACACCGTGTGTTTGGGGTGTTACATGACCATTTTTAGATGGAGTACATGCCCATGTGGATGGCCCGTGAGAACACTCCGTGTAGTATTTATATACACCGTGCAGTCAAGTTTAGTAAACCTTGAATGCTTTCTTTCTCCTATTCCCTTCTTGGTCTTATCGTTTTCAGTCTTCGATAAATCTGTAACTAAGGTGTGTGTTTGACTTTGTAGAGTCATTCCACTGAGACGACCAACAGTTTTTCACCAAGAGAGCGGCGATGATTATACTCCAGAGATGGTAGGCCATGGGCTACCAATGGAACCTCCAGCAGAGCCAGATGCGGTACCAGCCGTTATACCAGACACAAGCATTGATGCACAGTTCTGTGAAGGATTCTTGTGGTTCATGAAGACCTTTCAGGGAGCACCACAGGATACCATATCTATGGCATAGTTGACACATATCTTCCAGCAGCAACATCCACCTACGTTTTCAGGGGATGGCGGACCACAAGCTATGGATTCATGGATATATTTGATGTAGATGATATTCGAGGATCTGGAGATGCCTCTTGGGAGGAGGGTCAAGCTCACTACATACATGCTGCATGATTCCACCAAGAGGTGGTGGGATGTTTCCACCCAATCTGAGCATCACCAAGACATGGTGTGGGAAGATTTTCAGGCAGCCTTCTATGAATTCTTCTTCCTGGAGATGCTGAGGGTAGATCGAGATTGAGAGTTCATGAATCTTCAGCAGGGCTCCATATCAGTGATGGATTATTCTGCTCACTTCACTGATATTCAATGTTTTGCACCTGTTCTGGTGGGTGACGAGACGTTAAGGGCTAGAAAATTTGAAGATAGTCTTCAATATGACATCCGAGAACTAGTGAATGTTTTTAGGTTGCATACAGTGCATGCTATTGTAAACCAGGAACTGATTACTGATCGAAACCTATGAGAAACTAGTTGTGCGAACCAAGGCGGTTCGACACCAATATTTGGTACTATTTCTACTGGTAAGAGGAAGAGGTAGATGGATTTCTCTCACAGTGGCAGTACTAGCCAGAGGAATTCTTCAGGTGGCCCAATGATGTGCTACCAGTGTGGTAGAGAGGGGCACAAGCGACCTTAGTGTCCTCAAGACCTAGTGGAGTGCCGAGATTGCGGCAAGATGGGTCATCTATAGTGCTTTTTAAGGGCGTTTCTACCAGTGTCTAGTGAGAGGGTTTCTGTGCAGACTCCACATGTGGGAGCAGGACCAACAGCTTCTTACCAGTCCGAAAATTGGAATACGTCAGGGAGTGCAGGTAGAGATGGTGGTCATGGCTGTGGTTGCTAGACACCAGGATCTCAGAGGTAGCAGGGTGGGTCAGCTCAGGGTATCCAGGCTATGTCGCAGGGCCACAGCACTGGGCAGGCATATGCAGAGAAACAATCCCAACATGAGAAGGATCCCGGACCTTCCACTATCAGAGGTACTATTCTAGTAGCTTCTGTTTTATCTTCTATACTTTTCAATATGGGTGCTACACATAGCTTTATATCTGTACCTGTTGTGTAGATCCTTTGGATTTGTGTTTCTTCTTCTTCTGATGTTATGACGCTAGACACTCCGTTGGGTACTAGAACAGCTGGTGTGCGTCAGTGTAGAGAGTTCCCCTAGAGGTTGGTGGGTGTCACTTTCTATGGGACCTATATGTCTTGGAGATGATGAGCTATGATGTCATTCTTGGGATGTACTAGTTAGTACCATTTCGAGCCTTTGTAGATTTTTATCATCTCATAGTGAGCTTTACGTCACTAGAGGACGAAGAGTTTCTATATAAGGGTGAATGGGATGTCTAGGCAAGTTGAGCTGGACCTGAGCATCATGGGTGAGGTGGAGTGACATCCCAGATAGTGAGTTTATATCTAGATGACTAGGGAACGTGTTAGAAGGATTTCCCTCCTATGGTTGATCATTTTAGTAATGTTTTCCCGGATGACTTTTTAGGTCTAACTCTTGAGCGTGAGGTGGATTTCTATATTGATATAGTGTTAGGAGTAGCACCGGTGTCCATTCCTCCTTATAGGACGGCTACACCAGAGTTGTAGGATCTTAAGAGGCTGTTGGAGGAGTTGCAGGAAAAGGGTGTTATCCGAACCATTACTTCTCCTTGGGGTTTTCCAGTCCTATTTGCAAAGAAGGTGGTGTTGGGTCGGAAGAATAGCGAGGAATGATGGCAAGAGGGGGGTGAATTGCCTTTTTAAAAAATTGATTAACAATTAAAATTCAAAGTAAAGTGCAGCGGAAATAAAGAGGCAATCACACAAGAAATTGATAACGGAGTTCGGCCAAAACCCGGCCTACGTCTCCGCTCCCAACTCAACCGTTGAGAGATTCCTACCGCTTGCTTTTCAATGGTTTTAGCAAGAAACCCACTAGGCTTTGAGGTAGCACTAGGACCTATTACAGCTTGCTTTTGTGGTTTAGCAAGAACCCACTTGCTTTTGATGGTTTAGCAAGAACCCACTAGCCTTTTTAACGGGTGAAGGCTAGCTCACCGTGACACAAGCCTTTTAAAAGGGAAGGCTTGAAGAAACCTCTTCACACCTTAATGGTGGTGTGAAACCCAAAAGAAAGGGGGGATGAGAAAAGTTTGGGGTTTGTAGGCACAAACCCAATTTTAAGCTCAAAAAGATAAAAACAATAAAAACCGTATTTGGAGAAGTCTTGGGCGCCTTTGATTGAATGGAGATGTTGAAGGCTGCTTCCAAGCTTCTTTGAAGGGGCTCCTTGGATGTGGAAGTTGTTGGAGCTATTGGGGTTCCCTTGGAGGAAGTCGCCGGAGGTTGGCCAAATGATGAGAATTGTGTACGTTGGCTTCACAAGTGTTTCGGTAGGTGTCCGGGGCTTCCTTGGCCTTTATTTATAGGCATGGAACCCTTGGGGAGGCTTCGGAGCCGTTGGAGAGGCTAAAAGAGTCGTTGGGAGCCAAGTGGGCAGGCTGGTCAACAGCCCAACGGCTAGTTTGACTGGATCCACCGGCTGGCCGGTACAGTCCCACCGGCTGGCCGGTGTGTGCAAAAAGGCATAGGATTCTTGTCCAGGGGCCACCGGCTGACCGGTACATCTCCACCGGCTGGCCGGTGCCTTGGTAGAGAAGAAGAGTCTTGATCCAGGCTCTACCGGTCGACCGGTGGAGGAGCCACCGGCTGGCCGGTGGAAAGACAGTAGCAAACACTATTTGGGCTGGGTGCCACAGGTCGACCGGTGGCAGAGCCACCGGTCGACCGGTGGGGAGGCAGTAGCTACCCCTTGAGTCTGGGTGCCACCGGCTGGCCGGTGGTGAAGCCACCGGTCGGCCGGTGGACTGAATTTCAGTCCATTTCTGCCTCTTCCTTGGTCAACTTCTTGGCAATCAAATGCCTATCAACACAAACACTTAAAACACAATGTTAGATAAAAATGAAAGTGATTGTGATCATGAAAATCAAACAACGAGAGGTTCGAGATGTACAACAATCTCCCCCTATTTTGATGATCACAATCACTTAAACAATTAAAGTAAAAACATGAATTGAAAGGAATGCTTAAATAAAATGAAATGTAAAGCAAAGCATGATCAAAAAAGTTTCTCCCCCAATCAATCAAGAAATTCTCCCCCTTTGTGATTATCAAAATAGAGTGGGGCATAAAACTTGATTGAGGGAATGAGTTGAAAAACAAGATTGAGATTTGAAAATCAATTGAAAATTGATACTAGTTGTTTGAAAATTTTGAAAAGAAAAAATGAATTGAAAAATTTGAATAACAGTTTGAATTGAAAGTTTTGAATCAAAAACCAATTGAAATTCGAAATTTGAAACCAAATGAAATTTTTGAGAGTTTTGAATCAAAAAAAGAAAGTTCGATACCAACTGTTGGAAATTTAGAAATGAAAATTTAATAGAAAATTTTGAATTCAAAAAAAAAAAAAATTGAAACCAAGAGTTGAGTTTGAAATGAAAAATTTTGAATACACAAAAAATCTTAAAAGAACCTAACTCCCCCTAAATAAAAACAATGAATCACCGGGGAGAGGAAATAAATTTTGGCCCGGAGAGACTCGCAAGAAGGGATTTTTCAATCCAAACTTGTCTCATGGCGGGTCTTCTTCTATAGAATTCGTCGGAATAGAAAATACTTTTGGGTTGACCATACCGAGCATTTTTACAATTGCATTCATAAATAAGGTGCCCGGGTTTTTTACAATAATTGCAAAATTTAAAACTAGAGCTCCCCCTTACAAAAACAGTTGGAGCATGGGAGGAGGAAGCTTGGTTGGTGTAGCCAAGTCCATTGGTGGTTCTTGAAATTCGTTGGGAACCAAGGAGATTGTTCAAATTTTGTTCCCCTTGGGTGAACTTAGCTAGGGTTTCTCTAAGGTCTTTGATGGTTGATTCCATAGAATCAACATTTGGAAAATTTTGGATTTTTAGGGAGAGTTCCTCCTTCTCTTTGAGAAGTTGGTCTTTTTCGGAGGAAAGCTTTTTGAAAGACTTTTTTAAAGCAACAAATTTTGAAGATAAAGTATGAAAACCTTTTTCTAATTGATCTCTAGCGTATTGGAGATCTTCATAGGATAAATGATTTAAAGAATTTGAATTTGAAGAACAAGAGGAAGAGGAGTCGGAAGAAGTTACCTCATGGAATGCCATTAGACATTTTGTACCTTGGTCGCTTGAGGAGGAGGAGGAAGATGATGAAGAGGAGGTGTCACTCCATGTCGCCTTGAGGACCTTCTTCTTTCCTTTTTCCTTTGGCGTGGCCCGTTTCTTGTTGAGTGGGCAATCAGGCTTGTAATGCCCTTTTTGGCCGCACCCGTAGCATTTTACCTTGGGCTCGGATCTTGCGGTGGGTTCTTGCTTTCGCGCCTTGCGAGATTGCTTCTTCTTCTTGTGCTTCTTCATGAATTTTTGCATTTGGCGGGCGAGATTCTCCATTTCCGAGTCGCCGCTTGAAGAAGAAGATGAGGAGGAAGAGG
Organism: Viscum album; assembly: GCA_963277665.1. NCBI lineage: Eukaryota > Viridiplantae > Streptophyta > Magnoliopsida > Santalales > Viscaceae > Viscum > Viscum album. The sequence goes on along the minus strand of OY728138.1, from coordinate 1,172,708,507 downwards.
ATGAGGAGGAGGAGCTTACTTCGTTTTGTACCTTGAGGGCAATATTCTTTGGTGTCTTGATTGGTGTGCCCTCCTTTTGAGCTTGCCTCCTCATCGTGATCTCGTAGGTCATTAGGGATCCGATGAGCTCCTCAACCGGCATATTTTTGATGTCCTTAGCTTCTTGGATCGCCGTCACCTTTGGTGCCCATGAGCTCGGAAGGACCCATAAGATCTTCTTGACCATAGTTTCAGCTGAAACATCATCACCAAGGGACTTTCTCCCATTGCACACGTCAGTAAATCTAGTAAACATTTCAGAAATAGATTCATTTGAATGCATAGAGAAAGACTCAAAATCCTGACGGTACATGTCCAATCGAGTATCCTTTACTTTGTTGGTCCCCTCATGGGTAACCTCCAAAAGTTTCCAGATTTCATGTGCGGAGGTGCATGTGGAAACTCGATTGAACTCGTTTCGGTCAAGGCCGCAATGGAGAGCATTCATGGCTTTGCCATCTAGCTCAAAATTTCTAATGTCGGCTTGGGTCCATTTGGATTCGTCGGGGGTAGACAAAGTGTAACCTTGCATGACAATTTTATAAATGGGATACCCTATACTTCTAAGAAAAGTAGTCATGCGGGTTTTCCAATAATTATAGTCGGTCCCATCAAAAAATGGAGCCCGACCCAAAGAGTAGCCCTCGGGGGCGAAAGAGGTTGATGCCATCTTAATGGATCTTAAAATTTGTAACCGGTTAGGGTATTACACAAATTTCCCCTTTGATACCAATTGTTGGGTCGGAAGAATAGCGAGGAATGATGGCAAGAGGGGGGTGAATTGCCTTTTTAAAAAATTGATTAACAATTAAAATTCAAAGTAAAGTGCAGCGGAAATAAAGAGGCAATCACACAAGAAATTGATAACGGAGTTCGGCCAAAACCCGGCCTACGTCTCCGCTCCCAACTCAACCGTTGAGAGATTCCTACCGCTTGCTTTTCAATGGTTTTAGCAAGAAACCCACTAGGCTTTGAGGTAGCACTAGGACCTATTACAGCTTGCTTTTGTGGTTTAGCAAGAACCCACTTGCTTTTGATGGTTTAGCAAGAACCCACTAGCCTTTTTAACGGGTGAAGGCTAGCTCACCGTGACACAAGCCTTTTAAAAGGGAAGGCTTGAAGAAACCTCTTCACACCTTAATGGTGGTGTGAAACCCAAAAGAAAGGGGGGATGAGAAAAGTTTGGGGTTTGTAGGCACAAACCCAATTTTAAGCTCAAAAAGATAAAAACAATAAAAACCGTATTTGGAGAAGTCTTGGGCGCCTTTGATTGAATGGAGATGTTGAAGGCTGCTTCCAAGCTTCTTTGAAGGGGCTCCTTGGATGTGGAAGTTGTTGGAGCTATTGGGGTTCCCTTGGAGGAAGTCGCCGGAGGTTGGCCAAATGATGAGAATTGTGTACGTTGGCTTCACAAGTGTTTCGGTAGGTGTCCGGGGCTTCCTTGGCCTTTATTTATAGGCATGGAACCCTTGGGGAGGCTTCGGAGCCGTTGGAGAGGCTAAAAGAGTCGTTGGGAGCCAAGTGGGCAGGCTGGTCAACAGCCCAACGGCTAGTTTGACTGGATCCACCGGCTGGCCGGTACAGTCCCACCGGCTGGCCGGTGTGTGCAAAAAGGCATAGGATTCTTGTCCAGGGGCCACCGGCTGACCGGTACATCTCCACCGGCTGGCCGGTGCCTTGGTAGAGAAGAAGAGTCTTGATCCAGGCTCTACCGGTCGACCGGTGGAGGAGCCACCGGCTGGCCGGTGGAAAGACAGTAGCAAACACTATTTGGGCTGGGTGCCACAGGTCAACCGGTGGGGAGGCAGTAGCTACCCCTTGAGTCTGGGTGCCACCGGCTGGCCGGTGGTGAAGCCACCGGTCGGCCGGTGGACTGAATTTCAGTCCATTTCTGCCTCTTCCTTGGTCAACTTCTTGGAAATCAAATGCCTATCAACACAAACACTTAAAACACAATGTTAGATAAAAATGAAAGTGATTGTGATCATGAAAATCAAACAACGAGAGGTTCGAGATGTACAACAGGTGGGTGATACCCTCAGACTCTGTGTGGATTATCGGAAGTTGAACCAGTTGACAGTCAAGAACCGATATCCCTTACCAAGGATTGATGATCTTTTTGATCAACTTTGGGGATCATGAGTGTTCTCAAAGATTGAATTGAGATACAGATACCATCATTTATGTGTTAGACCATTGGACATACCGCTTAAAACTTTTTGGAGTAGATATGGTCAATATGAGTACTTGGTTATGCCGTTCGAACTCACGAATGCGCCAGCAGTTTTCATGGCTCTGATGAATCGTGTGTTCCATCCTTATCTCGATTCTTTTGTGGTAGTCTTTATGGATGATATCTTGGTGTACTCTCACACTCGACACAACCATGCCACCCATCTTGAGATCGTTCTGATTACACTGAGAGAGCATCATCTATATGCTAAGCTCTCAAAGTGCCACTTTTGGATGGACCAGATACACTTCTTGGGTCATATTATCTCAGAGGCAGGAGTTGCAGTAAACCCAGAGAAGGTGAGAGCAGTAGTTTCCTAGGAGAAACCTAAGAACTTGTTTGAGATACAGAGTTTCTTGGGGATGACTGTTTACTATAGGCATTTTATATAGGACTTATCCTACTTAGCATCATCGTTGACGTGTTTGACTAAGAAGGGTGTGAAGTTTGTTTGGTCAGAAACTTATGAGACAACCTTTTAGTAGCTGAAGGGTAGGTTGACATCAACACAAATCCTGATACTTCCAGAGCATGGGAAGAGCTATACAGTCTATTGTGATGCATCGGGTATTGGTCTGGGTCTAGTGTTGATGCAAGGCGATCAAGTTGTTGCGTACGGGTCTCAGTAGTTGAGGCCACATGAGAGGAATTACCCGACGCATGACCTCGAGTTGGCTGTATTTGTTCATGCATTATACTGTTGGAGAAATTATCTCTTGGGAGAGAATTTTTTGATTTTCACAGACCATAAAAGTATCAAATAAATCTTTACTCAATGTGACTTTAACCTGAGACATCGAATGTGGGTCAAATACCTTCAGTACTTTGACTTTGTGCTTTCCTATACAATTGGTAAGGGTAATTCAGTAGTTGATGCACTGAGTAGGAAGACTCAGACACAGGTAGTGCAGGAGGCCAGTGGTGAGTGGTAGATTATGGCTTTCTTCTCTGAGATGCATTTGGAGGTGCATGATAGTCAGGGGAAAACCTATCTTTCATCCTTAGCTGTGACTTCTACCCTCTTGGATAGAGTAAGGATGAGATAGCTATAGGGTTCAAAAGACCTAGTTCTACGGGAGTCGGTGGAAAGTGAGGATCCTCATCCTAGATGGACGATAGGTGATGATGAGATACTGTGTTTCCATGGACAAGTGTGGGTTCCTGGGGATATACATGAAGAGATAATGCGGGAGTTTCATGCTTCATCTTGGGCAGTGCATCCCGGAGTTACCAAAATGTATCGTGACTTGAGATGTTAGTATTGGTGGCCAGGTATGAAATGAGAAGTAGATGGTTTTGTTGCGAGATGTTCCCCCTGTCAGTAAGTGAAGGTGGATCATTAGAGGCCAGCTGGAATGTTACATTAGTTACCCATTCTGGAGTGGAAATGGGATGATGTCGTGATGGACTTTGTGACTGGGTTGCCGAGGTCACCTCGAGGCAGTGCTGCTGTGTGGGTTGTTGTGGACAGACTTACAAAGGTAGCTTAGTTTTACCGATCAAGGAGACCTATGGTGTCGATGAGCTTGGAAAGTTGTATATCCAAGAGGTAGTATGCCTTCATGGGGTCCCTCGTTCTATCATTTCAGATAGGGATGCCCACTTTACGTCTCATTTTTGGAAGAGTTTTTAGAGGGAACTGGGTACACAGGTGCTTCTGATCACAGCTTACCACCCTCACACCGATGGCCAGTCAAAGCATATGATACATGTGCTATAGGACATACTGAGAAGCATATACTCTTGGTAGAGTTTTCATATAATAATAGTTTTTAGGCAACTATTGAGATGGCACCTTATGAGTATTTATATGGTAGGCCATGCCGATTACTTTTGTGCTGGATGGAGGTAGGTGAGGCAGATTTACTGGGACCACGTCTCATGAAGGAGACTTCTGAGTAGGTCCAGTTGATTTAGAAATGGATGGATACTGCACAGTCTCGTCAAAAATCTTATGCTGATCGCTACAGATGACCCTTGGATTTCATGGCCAGGGATTAGGTTTTCTTGCATGTTCATCAATGTTGGGACACAAGCGGATCAGGAGACAGGGTAAACTTTCACCGAGGTATGTGGGGCCATTTGAGGTTCTAGTGAGATTCGGGCCGGTTGCCTATCGGTTGCAGTTACCACAGCAGTACTGGACCATGCACGATGTCTTCCAGGTATCTCAGCTACGCCGTTATCATTCATACATGTCTCACATCTTTCAGCCTAAGGAGGTTGAGCTTCAGGTCAATGCATCCTTTGAGGAGCATCCGATTCATATTGTGGATAGGAGCACGAAGGTTCTCCAAGGCCAGTCAGTTCCTCTTATTTGGGTGCTATGGCAGCATGGCCGAGTGCAGGATGAAACCTGGGAGAGGGAAACCGACGTACGTGGTCATTGGCCAGAGTTGTTCACAACTGTATCTTCAACACCCTTGTAAGGGAAATTCGTGGATGAATTGATTTAAGGGGGGATGTTTGAAAGAACCCGGTTCTTATTTTTGAGGTTTGAGTCTCTTCTTTTCCCTTTTCCTTAAGTTTTTTTGAGAAAATAAGGAAAATGGGGAAAAATCCCAAATTTTGTGGGTACATGCCATGTACTTTTCCACACGCTATGTACTTGGCTGTGTGGGATGAGTACACAGGGCGTGTAGGTCTGTTGGCAATGAAGGGTGTAAAAACTTACTACATGCCGTGTAATTTGTATTTACAAACCGTTTAATCAGTCGGCATGTGAACAGTAATATGGTGGAGGCATCTGCCAGTGGAGCGATAGTACATGCCGTGTAATCAGAAATACACACCGTGTACTCATGTCGATAGATAAACAGTGCCATGGTGGAAATAATCTGCCAGGGGAACCGTTTAAAAAATGAAAAGTACACGCCATATACTTGAGAGTACACAACGTGTAGTCATGAAATTTAGCTTAAAACAGGCAGTAGGTGCCTCATTTGAGAGAGGAGGTAGAACCGCCATTTGGAGCTTGGGAGGATGGTTGAACCTTGGAGGATCACCTGATCACGCACTGAGAATCCGATTCTACCTCCGTCGATCATGTTGGGACTGTATGGGTAAGCCCTCCCCTCTCCTTGAACTGTTATTACCAATTATTCCTCTGAGGGAAGTTATTTTACCTTTTAACGAGAATTAGTTTATCCCAGATCTACATCGTTCTTAGATGATTCAGGAGGCATTGTTCACGTATGCCAATCAGAGACGATCGAGGTAGGTGGTCTGATGTTTATTTTCAACTGTTGTGATGAAATTGTGTACCGTTGTGCTACACTCCCATGGTTGGGGTGTCATATGGATGAGGCCTTTGCTGAAAAGATATCAAGAATTGCATAGATAATCTAATGATAAGTTTAAACTGCTGTTTGGTATCACTGCTTAGATCCAGGACCACCCTGGGGGTGCGTTCCTCTATTTTTTCATTTGGCTAGGATACAGACAGTTATGCCATTATTGTATAGTGCATTGAATTTTCTTGATAGAGAGTCCATATAAATTGTTGTTTATGCTTTGGGCTCGGCCCAGTTCCTTTAGCCTGAGGGCAGTGTTCTATTAGCCTTAGGGTAGTGTTCTATTAGCCTGAGGGCAGTGTTCTATTAGCCTGAGGGCACTGTTCTATTAGCCTGAGGGCAGTGTTCTATTAGCTTGAGGGAAGTGTTCTATTATCCTGAGGGCAGTGTTATATTAGCCTGAGGGCATGGTGATATTTAGCCTGAGGGCATGGTTACATTTAGCCTGAGGGAAGGGTTCTGATTAGCCTAAGGAAATGGTTCTGATTAGCTTAGAATTAAATTATGTTGAATTATTAAAAGAATATTAAAATGGAAATGTAACTGGTGGTGATATTTACTTTTAGTACTTACTAGTTTACTACATTTTATTATTTCACACTATTGTTGCACATTTTCACTGATAGTTGGGAACGTGCCTTTGGTGGTTGCCTACTGGGATTTATTTCTCACACCTTGTTTAGGTCATGTCTTTGGACCAAACAGACTATATTTCTACAGGTTTTGATTGGGGAAAGGTTCCCTATACAGGTACATGATTGTTGGAGAGGAGTAGGAGAGCATGTGACTGAGATCAGGCTTGTGATGCTATTGAGTTCCTGTTGCACTGTTCTATTTTGTTTTACTATACTTGTAATTTGAGTTGTATTGTACTATATTTCAGTGTATCATGTTTTGGCTGATTTCCTAGAAATAGTGACATGCTGCATCATTATATATAACTGTTAGTTATCTTTTACTGCAGTTGTTCATATCTAGTTCATATTGTTTACTGCTTCCACTATTGTATGTTGTATATCTTTTTCACTGTGCTACACTTTAAAAAATGAGGGCATAGTTTCCCCACTATTAGACCTGGGCCCTCGCTGCTAGTTGTAAGCCTTTGGCATTTGGGGAAATGCGCTTGAGGTTATGTGACCAACTAGGTTCGGGGCACCCGTTGAGCAGCTTCCGGATCCGGGACATTACCTGATGAAGATCCAAATAAGGGGCACTTAAAGCATGAGGTGGAGTGAGGAAATGTTCAAAAGGATTCCAAAAATCTTGAAATTATGCCATCACAACTATAATCACATCAATGAAGGTGTACTAGTCTGAACAAAGATCAAACCTAGCCCCATAGAGGAAAACCTCTACGATGAGGGATTAAGATACCTTAAAGTTTTACATCATGAAAATGAGGAAGGTTAACATGTAGTTTTACATCATACAATGAGGAATATATGTAGTATAGTTTAATATTATATTTTTAGGACGTTTCTCACAATTTATAGTCATGTGTAAAGGACATTGCACATAGTTTAAGATCGTACTTCGTGGACCCTGGTAATGTCTGTTCTAGTGTTGTCATGTTATAAGGAGGAAATTGATCCAATGTGAATGAGACAATGAGTCTTGCATATCAAATGAGTGGTAGGAAATATATGGACAATAAGAACATGTGATATGGAAAACTCAAATACCATAGTGAGGCTTTCAGTATAAGATCACGAAGTTTAGACCATCACAAGCAGTTTAAAGTCATGTTGCTCATACTATGAAAATTTTCACTCTAAGAAAATTTTGTGGTGTGGAGGAAGTAAACTTGACATGAATGAACCAAAGGGGGATCATACACTATACAATTATCAGTGAATATAGAAGAAAGAATCACATGTGATATTCCCAAAAGAAAAATACCATAATGATTATTTTGGTTTAAGGTCATGAAGTTTAGACCATGGTTAGTAGTTTAAAGTCATGTTGATCAGACTATGAAAATGTCAACTCCAAGAATATTGGTGTGGCACGAAGTAAGTAAACCTGATGTTAACGATCCAAAGGGGGATCACACACTATACATGTATCAGGGAATAGACAAGAAGGAAGCACATGTGATATGGAAAAATTCAAATACCATAGTGATGATTTCAGTTTAAGGTCAGGACGTATAGACCATGGATAAAGATGAGGAGTAAAAGGGTTGATAAACATGTGGCTAGACCCAATACGAAATGTACGAGTGTCACTACATATCCCATGAGGATGGGAATCAAGACCCACATAGTTATTTGAACAGAGTGTAGTAGAATACTGACACTGGAAAATGAAACCCCCTCTGGTGAAGAGGTAGAAGCATCCCATGATCATCACGGTACATCCTGAACTTGTCTTGTAACACCCCAGAAATATTAAGTAATAAATAAATGAATTATATTTTAAATATATAATGTTATGAATTATTTTTATAAAACTATGTGATTTCATTTACATTGATTTGTATTATTTTATAAAAATGTCAGTTTTTTAAATACATGCTAGCATATTAAAATAATATAAATTATTCATACTTTTATGAAATATATTATCATGAAATAATATTATGACATATGTTGTTTTAATAAATAAAATAAATATTTTTTTTAAAATAAATATAATATTATTGTCAATATATGTTTAAATTATGTGAAATAATAATCTCTAAATATAATAATTAAACCAATAAATTAATAATGTTAAAAATATAAATAATTCATTTCTAATTAAAGGTAATAAAATAATAATTATAATAATAAGATTAGAAGAGTATTTCTTTAAAGAAACATATTCTTTTCATATAATTTTATGAATTTATTTTATAAAATTATATAAGTGTGAAATTATAAATTATGTTATATAAATATAATTTTATTAACGAATTTATATTCAATAAATAATAATAAGTGGTTTAAAAAAAATGAAATGAAAAGAATTAAAAAAATTAAAATCAAAATGTTTAATGAAAATTGTATAAGGAAATTTGTTATGTGGTTAGGGTTCGTCAAGGCCTAGTCTAACTAAAAAACCGAGCAAGGTCGTGTGTCACTTCTTCACCGTGAGGGAATCCAGCTGACCTGAACTGAGTCATGGTGTCAAGGCTGAGTGCCTTAAAGGTAAAGCCAAGTTTGATCATTGAGCAATGGGAGAGAGAACCAGTTTTCGGCGAGGGTATAAGAGAAGTTGAAGTACGACCACCTTCAAGTTGAGTATGAGTAGTTTAGGGTTTCCATTTTTGGATGTGAAGTCAAAGATAGATCTAGATCTTTGTTGCATGGAGGATCTGAAAGAGATTTTGGGGGAAATAATGTATGGATTTAGAGACCTGTTCTGATCTGCAAGTCGATAATTTTTTTATTTAATTTAGGTGTACAAATATTCCATAAATATGGTTGTTAATTGTCTTCTTCAACCATCATCATCAATTTATCATTATCCTGAATTATTCTTTTATCCGACAGTTGTAATATTAATGGTTTGTGTATTGTTCTTCAATGATTTTGGTACAATTATTTTCAATTAGTCTCATGACTACTGTTCTACTTGGAATCTGTTAAATAAGACAAATTTCATTTATAATGTTCTTTGAGTTCACTGAATGAATTAGTTTGATTATCAATTTTAGAACAGTTTCTTCCAGTGACTCTTATTCCAACTTTTGTTTTCAATATCATTATGTTGATCTCTCTGCTCATATTTTTCCATCAATGGATCAAACTAATATACTCGTAATGTCTTATTATGAAATGGTCAAACTTTTAAATATATATATATATATACACATATCAGTATCTCAACTTGATATATATAAAATATATATTTAAGGACTGTCTGAGAGTCAATTTAAGTAGAATATTTGTTAAACAAAGTAGACTGCAAGTGACTTTGTGTTTACTTTTTGGATAGATGGGAGTAATGGAGATTGTTGAATAAGTATTCTACAAATACCATGTAAGGGGAATTATTTTTCTTGATTTCAACATTTAATTCAATTAAGTATCTATTTGTTTTATATTTTCATTAATGTAATATATTTGAGTATATTTTATGAGAAATCATTCAGTTTCAAACATTTATTATTTGAAAAATTATATTATTATAATGATTTTAAAATTTGTAACAAAAAAAAAGTTGGGATTTGATGATTCAGATGGCATGTTTGATTTTAAAATATTTATTCAAAATTTAATTACCTCAATAGGTAATAATTGAAGAAATAATTGTATGTCAATATTTTTTTAAATTAGATAGTGATTATTTATTTTAGAATATGGTTTATGTTCTAAGAAAAGATTTATATTTGAAATATATATATATATATATATATATATTATAATATATGTTTTTATATGAAAAAATTCCATAAGTGAATTATTTTACTAAGTTATAAATTCATAAGGATTCACAAAACGCAGTCATAAATCTATGTTTTTTTCCATCAAGAATTGATAATTTTCTTTGCAAAGTGTATATAAAATCATGAATTTCATTTGTAATAAAATAAATGGACACTTTCTTAATCAATAACACGTCATGCATTTATAATATGTGCATTAGTTGTACTATTCGTATATATATATATATGTATGTATGCTGTATGAATAATATATATACATGATGTATGAGTAAAACATTATTTTTTATAAATTATATTTAAATAATGTTTCATCAAAGGAAAACATGGATGACAATTACTCTCATATCATGTGAAGGCAAGAAGACGTGATATTTGATTATTTTAAATCTAGAAAATGTGTATTTTTTTTGTGAAAGTATATATATTTAAATATATGAATATATATATATATATATATATATATTAAAAATATTTTCATGTTTTTAAAGTAAGAATTCCCATTGAAAAATGTACATATACATAAATCAAGCTTAAAATACTTTTCATAAAACCCGACACTTGAATGTTGTAAATAGAGTAGGGAATTGGTGAGTGAACACATCCATTGATAAGTGGTTTGGTCCAAGATAGCCTTCAACATTATAAGTTTCCCAATATTTTTTTTCAAAATCATTCTTATTATTTTATGAAACTCACTAGATTATTTTAAAAGAATTTTCAAAGTGTAAATATGTTCAGAGTATTAGTGTTTTCAATAACATTTTCATGATTTTTTTAAATAATTACAAGGTTATTTAATAAAAAGTTGTTTTCAAGAGCACGATTTTAATAAAAGGTATTTCGACAGTTTTAAAACCCCTTATTGGGCATTTGAATTCTCACCCTTTGTTTAAAATGATTTTTCACAGGTATCTTAGAAGTACTATTTCAGACAACTTCTCTTTTAGAGTTAGCATGCATGAAAGTGTAGCAGGCTTTTGTTTTATTTTTTTCAACTATAATAAATTTAAGGTTTTGTGTAATTATCTAGAACCTAGACTGGTAAAAGGTCCTCATTTGTTTTTAGTGTTGTGTAATTGTTCAGTTACATTCAGTTTAAAAAAATTACATAGAATTTATATGTGTTGAGTTTGGAAGTGCGGGCTCAGGATATTATAATTGGTATCAGAGTAACATTCTAGAAAACTTTGAATATTAGATGTTGTATTTTGAGGAAAAAAAATCTTTATGATAGATTCTTTATTATATAGTTAAGTCCCATTGGAAATTCTTTAATTATGGAGATGGAAATTCAGAATTTTTTGAAGCCTAACGAATGAATTCTGATGGCACAATTCATTTAAGGGGGGATAATGTAACATCCCAGAAATATTAATTAATTAATAAGAAAATATATTTTAAATATATAATGTTATGAAATATTTTTATAAAACTTCATGACTTAATTTAATAATAATAAAATTTTGATTAATTTTATTTGTATTATTTTATAAAAATTTCCTTTTTCTAAATACATGATGAAATATTAAATTAATATAAACTATTTATACTTTTATGAAATATAGTTTCATAAAATAATATTTTGAAATATGTTGTTTTACTAAATAAAAGAAATAAATTTTGTTTAAAATTAATATAATATTATTGTCAATATATGTTTGAATTATGGGAAATAATAATCTCTAAATATAAGAATTAAACCACAAAATTAGTAAAATTACAAATATAAATAATTAATTTTGAAATAAAGGTAATAAAATAATAATAATAATAGTAAAATTAGAAAGGTATTTTCTAAAGAAACTTATTATTTTCAAATAATTTCATGCATTTATTTTATAAAATTATGTAAGTATGAAATTATAAATTATGTTTTATAAATATAATCTTATTAAGGAATTTATATTAAATAAATAATAATAAGCAGTTTTAAAAATAAATGAAATGAAAAGAATTAGAAAAATCAAAATAAAAATGTTTAATGAAAATTGGATAAGTAAATTCTGTATGAGGTTAGGGTTCTTGAAGGTCAAGTCTGGCTGAAAAACCAAGCGAGGTCGTGCGTCACTTCTTCATCATGAGGGAATTCAGCCAAGCTGAACCGAGTAATGGTGTCGAGGCTAAGTTCCCTCAAGGTGAAGCTGATTCCGACCATTGAGAAATGGGAGAGAGAACCAATTTCTGGTGAGGGTCTAAGTGAAGTCGAAGTTTGGGCACCTTCGAGTTGAGTCCAAGCAGTTTAGGGTTTCTATTTTTAGATGTGAGGTCGAAGATAGACCAAGATTTTCATTTCATGGAGGATCCAAATGAGATTTTGGGGGAAAATGATGTATGGATTTGGAGATCAATTAAGATCTATAAGTAGGTTCATTTATTTTATTTAATTTCAGTGTCTAAAACTTCTGCAAATATGTTTGTTAACTACATGCTTCACCATATTGACATCCGTTTATCATTATCCTGAATATTTATTTCATCCTAAAGTTGTAATATTAATTGTTTGTGTATTGTTCTTCAATGATTTTGGTCCATTTATTATCTTTAGGTTTTAGAACTAATGTAATACATGGAAACTATTAAATAAGATGAATTTAATTTATAATCTTCTTTGATTTCACTAAATGAATTAGTCTGATTGTCAATTTTAGAAAAATGTCTTCCAATGAATCTTCTTTTAGTTGTTGTTTTCAACATTATTAAGTTTATCTCTAAACTCATGTTTTTCCATCAACAGATCAAACTAAGATACCCATAATGCCTTCTTATAAAATGATCGAACATTTAATATATATATATATATATATATATATATATACATATCAATATCTCAACTTGATATATATAAAATATATATTTGAAGACGGTCCAAGATTCTATTTAAGTATAAGCTTTATTAAATGAAGTTGAATACAAGTGACTTTGTGTTTTTTAGAGGGATAGGAGTAATGGAGTTTGTTGAAGAAGTTTTATGCAAACACCATGTAAGGGAAATTATATTTCTTGATTTCAACATTAAATTCGATTAAGTATTTATTTGTTTTATATCTTCATTAATGTAATGGATTTAAGTATATGTTATGTGAAACATTTCATTTTCAAAAATTTATTATTCAAAAAATTATATTATTATATTGATTTTAAACTTTGTAATAAAAATTATACTGGGATTTGATGATTCAGATAGCATGTTTGATTTTCAAATATTGCTTCAAAAGTAAATTACCTCAACAGGTAATAATTAAGGAAATAATTATATGTCCATAATTTCTTCAAATTAGAGAGTGATTATTTATTTTAGAATATGGTTTATGTTATGAGAAAAGATTTATATTTTTTAAAAAATATATATTATAATATATGTATTTATATAAGTAAATTCTGTAAGTGAATTATTTTACTAAGTCATCAATTCATAAGGATTCACAAAATGTAGTCATAAATCTATGTTTTGTTTTCATCAAGAATTACTAATTTTGTGTTCAATATGCATATAAAATCATGAATATCATTTGTAATAAAATAAAAGGCCATCATCTTAATCAATAACATGTCTTGAATTTATAATATGTGTATCAGTTGTATTATTCTCATATATATATATATATGTTATATGAAGAATATTTATGTATGTTTTATGAATAATATATATTCATGTTGTATGAGTAATATATTATTTTGTATAAATTATTTTTAAATAATGTTTTGTTAATGTAAAACATGGATGACAATTACTCTCATATCATGAAAAGATGAGTCAATGTGAGATTTGATTATTTCAAATCTAGAAAATGTGTATTTTTTTATGAAATTATATATATTTATATATATGAATATGTATATATATATATATATATATTTATATATTAAAAATGTTTTCATGTTTTTAAAGTTAGAATGACCAGTGAAAAATGTTCATATACATAAAGAAATCTTAAATTTCTTTTTATAAAACTCGACACTTGAATGTAGTAAATAGAGTAGGGAACGTGGGAGAGAACCCATCCCTCGGTAAGTGGGTAGGCCCAAGATATCCTTAAATGTTACAAGTTTCCCAGTATTTTGTTTTCAAAATCCTTCTTAATATTTTCTAAAACTCATTAGATTATTTAAAAAGCATTTTCAAAGTGTAAATATGTTCAATGTATTAGTCTTTTCAATAATATTTTCATGATATTTTTTTAAATAATTATAATGTTTTTTTAATCAGACATTATTTTCAAAAGAATGATTTTTCATGAAAGGTATTTCAATGATTTTAAAACCCCTTATTGTGCATTTGAATGCTCACCATTTTTTTAAAATGTTTTTCACAGGTATCTTAGAAGTACTATTTTAGACAGCTTCACATTTAACGTTAGAGCATGCAGAAACATTGTTGGATTTTGTTTTATTTTTGTTTCAACTGTGATAAATATAAGGTTTTTTCTAATTCCTCTAAACCTAGACCAGTAAAAGGTCTTCATTTGTTTTTATTGTTGTGTAAATTGATCAGTTACTTTTAGTTTAAAAAAATATTACACTTCATTTATATGTGTTGAGTCCTGAAGTGCGGGCTCAGGATGTTATATGTCTAGGGAATGGTTGCAGTTTAGCGTCATGCATTATGGATGATATGTTCTTAGTTTAAGGTCGTAGAGCTCAGAAAAAAAAAACGAATCTACTAATGGGTGTACATTACATGATGTCCTAAAATACCCAATGTGAATGAGGACCAAAAAGGTATCAACCACACCATAGAACATATCACAAAAGTGAATAATATTTATAAGATCTCAGTTTAGGGTCATATAGTTTGGACCATGATCGAGGCCAAGGAGAAGAAGGTTTAAGAGTGTCTGTGGATGGGCCCATAGACAAGGTGTCTTCGTGTCACTTTGTATCCCATGAGGATGGGTAATATGTTGTACACAGTTCTTGAATGTCATTCAGTTTAACATCATGCAGTAAGGATGAATGAAAGGAGGAGTTCTCTCAAGGTAGGCACATGGTACTAATATTGTAAACCCGATGTGAATGACGAATAAATAATTCTCAACCATACCATGTACTTATGAGAGAAACCTAGGCCAAGAAGCTTGAAATATGAATGAATTTTTGTCTAGACTACAGATGAAAGGTCTAAGTGTTCCTATGTATCCCATAAGGATGGGAATCAAGCCAAATTTAGTTCATGAAGATGTCATGATGGATGACCATTTCCAAAAGTGGTGATATCCTCTTGAGGGAGAAAGTCGTGGGTGTTACGTGGTTTATTTTCATGTGACTGGGAGATTGAAAATCTTAGTTTAAGGTCGTAGAGTTTAGAGAATGGGGATTACACATCCAATGTGGGAATATGTAATGTTGTGGTATGAGAAACTCAATGTGAATGGGACCAAAGAAGCTCTATCACCACACTATACAATCCCAAGAGGAAAAATGTAAAGGCTCTTAGATTATGGTGATAGATTTTGTACCACATGGTCCCAGTTTAACATCTTGTTCATGGGGAATATTCCATACAGTTTAACATCATATGGTAAGGATGAATATGTTATGTAGTTTATCATTGTGTGATTGGGACATTAAGGGTAAAATAGGTATCATGAGGAGAAAGTGTGTGGCATGGAAAATAAACAACCATGCCACATATTCCCATTCTTAGTTTAAGTTCATAGAGTTTGGACTATTGTGAGTCTCTCTGGTGTGAGCCTCTCTGGTAGACATATGCCGTGTGGGGGAATGAAAAACCTGATGTGAATAAGGTCTAATAAAGCTGAATCCCATACAACATATTTATGAAATAATCATGATGAAGCTCTTAGTTTAAGGTCATAGAGATTGGACCATTGAAAATGTGCATCTGATTCATGTGGATAGATCCTACCAAGACTATTAAGTCTATGTGAGCCATGCTTGATGTGGGAAACAAAGAGCGATGCTAGAATTTTTCCATAATATGTAGGTAATAGAGAAATGGAAAGGAAATGACAGGTGGGAAAGCACCAACCATATTAAAATTTCCCACTCAACATGTGCAGATGCAAGGAGGGACAACACTGAGGGTGTTGGGGATCTATAAAAAAAGAAGAGGGTGGAAATTTGAGTCATGATGCCTGATATCTAGAACACGATAAGGGGGTGGTGTGACGATGAAGGATAATTGATGAACATATTAGAGACACATCATCTGCCACATGATACCAAGAATGAGGAAAACAGATGAGGGCCAACTATTGACCCTATTCAAAAACACTGGGCCAAACTTGAGGTGTCTTTCAAAGACTTCTAGAACTTTTTCCCACAACGATAGGTGAGATAAAATGGCATGAGACCCTTCTATCAGGGAGTCCCTTTAGACAAGAAATAGGATGAAGAACCAGATAAAGGGGCACATGATGTGTGAAAATGGATTGGGAAAATGTCCTATGGAATCCAACACTCCAGGTCCCATACCACCACATATTAAAACATGTCGATGCAGAACATCTGCAAGTGGGATTAGGTTTGGATTGAGTTATTGAGGGGGGGGGGGGTGAAGGTCAAGACAAATATCAGGATTGAGGTACATAGTGTTTTGAACAGTTTAAAAGTCATTTTTCTTGGACAAAAGGCTCTTATTTTAAGGTCCAAGAGTTTGGACCATGGGGTTCCTAGTTTAATGTTGTATTCCTAGGAATTATCCATGCAGTTTAACATCATGTGGTAAGGACAAAGATGTTTTGAAGTTTATCATCATGCTACTAGTACATAAGAGAAATGTAACCCAGATGGGAAATTTATAATGTGAAAAACAAATTGACATGGCTAAGGATCAAAGAGATCACATGTTGCCCTGAATACTCTTCAAAAGAAACCCGTATTAAAGGACTAAAAGGATTTATGATCCTGTGACTGGGCATAGAATGAAATGTCTGAGCATCACTACACATCTCACAATGATGGGAATCAAGCCATACATAGTTCTGGAAGATGAAATGATGAATAACCAATGCCAAGAATAGGGAGGTAATATTATCTCAAATAAGAATATCATGATTTCCATGAATTTTATTTTCATGCAACCAGGACATTGAAAATATTAGTTTAAGGTCATAGAGTTTGGACCATGGCCATTAGAGATGTGTAATGTGGAACCATGAGGTAAACCGACATGGATGAGCATCAGGGAAATCCTCACCACACTACATTCTTCTAAGTGGTAGTAAGGCCAAAGGGAATAAAGGGGTAATGTCTTCTCATGTGGAGACACTATGGAAAATGTTATGTAGTTTTATCTCATACAACATGGACACCAAAGTTCTTAGTTTAAGGTCATAGAGCTTGGACTAGTGGGTGAGGCTTCTAAAATGAAAATATGTAGTGACCTGGCCTAAATGAGGATCACAAGACCAAAAATCGCATAACACATTCCTAAATATAACCACACATAGTTTTAAAGAAAGATAAAAAGGAAATGGAAGGGAAAGTTTGGGTGGCTGGGCCTAAATTCATAGTGTCTGGGTGTCACTGCATATCCCATGAGGATGGGAATCAATCCATACATAGTTCTTTAAGATCCATTCAGTTTACCATCATGCGGTAATGATGAAGACATAGTTTAATGTCATTAAGGAAAAAGAAGGAATTTTCATTTTAAGGTCATGAAGAAGGGACCATCAATGTCATGAAGTTTAGCATCTCGTGGGATGTTAGAGATCGTAGTGTATGGGCATAGAGCTCATACCCAGGGAAATTATACTCCCAAATATGAAACATGTAGCATGGAAATATAAGAAACTCATCATGAATGTGGGTTAAAGAGATCCACACCACACTCTACACTCTTGGGATAAATTACGGAAAAGTTTTGACTGAGCTTGAAAATAAAACATTCATGCATCGTTACGTATCCCATAAATATGGGAATCAAGCCATATGTAGTTCTTGAAGATCCATGTAGTTTACCATCATTTGGTAAGAACGTAGGGTATCATTATCATGTGAAAAAATATATACAGACACATCCCAAGGGATAAGTGTATGGAACAAAAGGAAAAACATGAAGTGAATGAGGACCAATGAAGGTCCATCCCACACTAAACATTCTCAAAAGGGGGCCATGCCAAAAGAATAAATGGCTAGTGAATCTGTGGCTGGGCCTGGGGAAAAAATTATTAGGCGTCACTATGTATCCCATGAGAGTGGAAATCAATACATATGTAGTTCTTGGAAATTATTACAGTTTAATTTCATGATGTAATAAATAAAAATGATATTTATTATCATATGGGATAAATCAACAGTTTAAAGTCACATGGGATGGATTATTTTAACATTATGGAGGATGAGATAGATCTTAGTTTAAGGTTATAGAGCTTAGAACTAGGGATCTTAGTTTATGTTCATAGAGTTTGGAATGTAGGGATTGGAAGTGGTTCTATGGAATGCATGTAGGGTGGATAAGTAGAAAAACCCAATATTAGTGAGGATCAAGGAGGCCTTCAACCTTACGACACATTCTGGTTAAAACCCACATGCTGTTTAATGTCATGATTCTTGGACCTAGATGCTGAGTTTAACATCATGATCCTGGGATGTAAACTCCTATTATAAGGACCTAAAGTTTGGACCATAGAGAGATGCTCAGTCTTAAGCTATGTATATAGCATGTGGGAGGGAAAATCCAATGTGAATAAGGCAAAAAAGGATCACGTGTTTCATACACTCCATAAGATTAATGAAATCCAAAGGGTTGAAAAGGGTTAATGAACCTATGGACGGGCATGAGATAGAATTTCCAAGAATCCTCATGTATCCCATGATGATGGAAATTAATCCATATATAGTTATTTAATTATAGTGAGGTGAGAGACAAACACTGGTGGGGGAAATCCTCTCCATCAAGGAAGCATAAGCATCCCATAACTATCATGGGGAATATTGAACTTGTTCAGGGTAGGGTCGCAGTTTAATG
Source organism: Viscum album (assembly GCA_963277665.1). Taxonomy (NCBI): domain Eukaryota; kingdom Viridiplantae; phylum Streptophyta; class Magnoliopsida; order Santalales; family Viscaceae; genus Viscum; species Viscum album. The sequence continues at coordinate 1,172,689,635 of OY728138.1, read as the reverse complement.
TCATGTGTTGAGTATGTTGCATATTAGTTTAAGGTCATAGAGTTTAGACCATAGGATGATGTGATTATTCCTTTTGGGTATAAACCCTACCAAGACCCCAAAGCCCATGTGGTCTATGCTCGGTGTGGGAAAAAAGGGGTAGAAAGGGTCCTTATGACACATGGGAACACTCAACAGGGGAATGAAGAAGCTAGGTTAAGGGTGTCCCAATAATGCTAATTGACCTGTTCGATGTGAAAAGGTGTATAAAGGGGTAACATTGAGGGTTTTAAAGTTCTATATAGACACAAGGATGTTAAAAGGGACATTATTATAGTGTGTGATATTTGGGATTCAATGGGGGTGGTGTAAAGATGGGGGAAAAATACTAAACATATTCAAAACACAACCTCCATATCATGTAACATGGTATGGGAATAAACAAATGATGGCTGTCTACTAAAAATATTCAAAGCACATGAACAACCTCAAAGTGTCGTCTGATGTCTTCTGGGGTGTTAGCCCAAAATGGTAAGCAATACATAAGGCTGAGAATACTGCTGTTAGGGGGTCACTTCAAATATGAAAGACGATGGAGACCCAAATAGTTACACATGGAGCATAGATATGAAATGAGAGGATTTCATGAAGGACCCAACACTCTAGGTGGTACACTATAGAAAATATGAACATGCTAATGATGCATATCAATATAGGGATCCAAACCCCTTCTCAAGGGAAGAATCCTCGAGAGAGCTTATGAATATGGTATATTAATGAACCAATGTCAAATGAAGAGGAAGAGGGAGAAAAGAGGGTTTATAAACTAAGGTATGGACCTGAAAAAATGTTTGATCATTCATATTTATTCCATAAGTATGGGAATAAATCCATATGTTGTTTTGGATATCATGTAGTTTAACATCATGTAATAAGGATGAAGATGCCACACATTTTATCATCATGAAACAAGGACACTTGGATCCTAGTTTATAGTTGTAGAGATCGAACTATAAGATGAGTCTTTTCTAGTGGATATACGTGGCATGGAAATGTGATGAACCCAACATGAATAAGTACTGAGGAGGCCCATCACCACATCACATATTCCTAAGAATGGAGTGTTGAACGTAGGTCATGACCGCACCACCGCCTCCCCTCCCTGGCCCTTCTCGGCCTGGGGGGGATGAGGGTCCTCCCCTTCCCTCGTCGACTCTCCGTGCTCCCTCATTTTCCCCTTTCACTGACCCGGCTACCCTCCCCAGCTTTCCCCCAATCGACGTCTACCCTAAGGTCCAGTCGCTCGAGCATGGATTTCTATCGGTATCGCTTTCTTCTCTAGAGTTCACTAGAGCTTTGGCGATGCTGGATCTCTCTTTGGTTGCCCGCTTCAAGAAGCGTCACCCCTCTATGGACACCTTGGACAGATATGTGGCCTCTTCTTGGAAGCTGCAGGATCGCGCGATTATAGGGCTTTTGGATTCGAGGCATATTCTGATCTAGTTCGCGAATGAAGATGATCTCATCTCTACCTTGGCTCATGCTCCTCATTTCCTTCCAGGTTTCCATTTTTCTCTCTTTCGGTGGTCGTTTGATTTTCATCTGCAGCGTGACTCCCCCGTTATGACAATTTGGATTTCCCTTCCCGGTCTCCCCTTACCTTTTCAAAATCCGGCGGTTCTTCGTTTGATCGAAAATATGGTGGGGCATTTTCTCTGCTCGGATCTTCGTACTCGCGTTATGTGTCATCCAGTTTCCCCGAGGATTTGCATTGAAGTCGACATATCCAAGAACCCGCTGGATTCTATCTGCATCGAGGTAGAAGGGGAATTACATTGGCACCAGAAGGTGTTCTATGAATCATGGGTTCCTTTCAGTTTGTTTTGTAAGCGTCTTGGTCATGATTCTGGTAGATGCCAGCATGCTTTGGGAGAGGATCAGTCTTTGTGGGTCGCTGTAAAGGATGGTCCCAACAATTCGATACTTGGTTTTGCTTGTATTTCTCCTACAGTGGAGAATTAGGGTATTGGGGAGGTGAGAGTTCCTACTGCCTCCCAAAAGGTTGATGTGCCCAGTGGAGTTGAGGGAAGCGTGGTGCAGGATGTCCCTGCTATGAGCCAAATGGTGATGGTTAGTGATGGCTCGGTTGAGCAAGTGAAGTTGCTCGATGTTTCTCAAGAGGCATTGGCTCCTGCCAACCTAGGCATGGAGGTCAGTGCAAAGGATCAGCAGCAACATCTTTCCTTGGGTCCTCCAGTGGCAGTGATGGGGATGAATCCAACGGAGTCTGAGCCACAGGTTTTGGAGGTTTTTTCTCCTTTAAAGCAGGACTTGGGAGTACAGAAGGTAGCTAAGGTTGATCCCTTAGCTGTGAGTTTGGATATGAATGAGGTTTAAAGGCCCTGTGGCTCTCATGGTCGGGGCTGGGAGGTTTGGAACAAGCAGCCTCAGTTCATGGGAAGAGGTTACGAACATGCTACAAGAGTGGATTTGATGTGGGGAAAATCTTTCCTGCTGGATGGAATAGGTTCTCAAAGTGGACAAGATAGGATGATCGATGGGAACGTCTCGGGTTCCTTAGATCCAAACACCATTGGACCCAATTATGGAAATTTGAGGAAGGCTGGAGAGGGGGGAAAGATTTCTGGTTTGGGGAAGAAAACATGTAAGGAGTCTTTGAGTATACAGATGGATCATACTGATGTAGCGGTAATAGAGGTGGGGAACCACTTTGGTGGTCTTGAGGTCCATGATCCTCCTTTATCTCAAGAGGAGGAGTCACCAGATGATGATAGTTTTAGTCATCCCTCAGTGGATAGCATGGACCTAATCAAATGGAGAGGACCCCATTGTCCTAGACGGAAGAAGGGGAAAAAAGGCATGCGTGACTCGGGGAAATGCATCGTGGTTCAGGGGAAAAGATCAAAGGGATGCAAGGACTACTCATACTTTCCAAAACCAATGGAGACTCAGTCGGACAAGAACGACAGGAAAAATGAAGGTAAAGATGCACAGAAGGGGGAAAGTGAAGAATCGAGTAGAAATACAGGAGACATGGAAGAGGAAGTTGAGGAGTGCTTAAAACTTATCCTGCACTCCAAGGAAGAAATGCTAGAAACAAGTCATCAACCCAATGTCTCTGATGAAGAGATTAAAATAATTTATGAACTTCGATTGCAAGTTGAAGCTAATGAAGAGAAAGAAGAGTGGATTGATAAACAAGACCGCATACTGGACATGGGTTTCAATCAGAGTAAAATCAACATAGAAGAGTTTATTCAGACAATGGAAAGGATGATCACTCACCTTGAACAGCTAATCAGAGAGGATCCAGAAACCTTGGTTAGAACACTGCACTGGGAGCTTTATCAAGTAGCTGAGTCAAGTAATCTTAGCCTTGTTTTTAATCATTTTGTTAGTTTCTTTAGTACCTAGTTCTTTCCTTTTGCAGAACACTGTTTTACCATTTTCCCTTAAAATGGATTTGCTTTAATAAAAATTTAATTTTGAAGGAAGGACGTAGTATGCACCTAAAGATGAAATGTATTAATTTCCTCACATATTCCATAAATATGGGAATCAATCCATACGTATTTGTGTAAATCCATTCAGTTTGACATCATGTGGTAAGGATGAAGAAAGGGCATAGTATAATATCATGTAGGATGGACAATGGTTAAAAAGGTATCCCAAAGGGGATGTGGATGGCATGGAAAAATAAACCTAATGGGAATTAGGATTGTGGAAATCCACACCAAACCACACACTTCCAAAGGATAACTCAATCCAAGGGGTTGAAGATTGAAATTACATCTGATCACAAAGTTTAAATATCTAGGTTTTCCCATGTATCCAATAAGGATGGGAATCAAGACATACGTAGTTCTGGATAACCATACAATTTAGCTTCAGGTAGTAAGGATGAAATAGATCTTAGTTTTAGGTCACAAATATCAGACTGTACACTCATAGTTTAAGGTCATAGAGTCTGGACTAGAGAAATGATTACACAGTTTACCACCATGTCAGACAACACCACTTAGATTAATGTTGTGAAAGATGATAAGGGAACTATGTCCAGTTTAATGTCATGTGGGATGTAATAAAAGTTTAATGTCACACAGGATGAGGTATCACCATTTGAAATCATGTTTCTTGGATGAAAGAGATCATATTTTTAGTTCATAGAGCTCAGACTGTAATGGTGATGTGTTTAGTTTATAATCATGCATGATGAATCTGGTTCTTAGTTTATGGTCATAGAATTTGGACTATAAATTTTTCATAGTTTATCATAATGCAGGATGAATCTGGTTCTTAGTTTAAGGTCATATATTTTAGAAAATTGTGGTGGGTATCTCATACGAGTGTGTGCGGTGTGTATGAGTGATGAACCCAACATAAATGAGGACCGAGGAGGTCCAGTTCATGCCAAGAATTTGTGAGAGAACCATGAAAAGGTTCTTAGTTTATGGTCATAGAGTTTGGACCTAGGATGATTGGGTGACTATTCTATGTGGGTACAAACCTTACTGTAACCCCTTATAACCATATGATCCATGATCTATGTGGGAAACAAGGGCTGGATAGGATTTCCAAGACACATGGAAGCACATAGTAGGGGGACCGAGAAGTTAGGATCCAGATGTCGTAACAACAGTGGCCTACTTTCTCACTGTGAAAAAGTGCACAAAGGGGTAACACCAAGAGTTTTGTGGTTCCACCTAAACATAGGGATGTGAAAACACGTGAATCGTGACATCCAAGATCTGGATCACAATGATGGTGGTGTGATGATGGAGGATAACTACTTACCATATTCGAAACAAAGCATCCATATCATGTTACCTGGGATAGGGATAGAAAAATGATGGTTGGTTACTGACCATATATGAAATGTGGGGAAAATCTCAAAATATCATCCAATTTATTCCAGAGCATTGGCCTAAAATGGTAGGTGAGACACAATGGCATTAGAAAAAACCATGAGGGGGTCCCTTCAATCATGAAAGATGACGTGGATCCAAATAATGGAATGCTACGACGTATGAAAATGGATTTGGAGTATGTCCATTTAGAGTCTAACACTTGAGGCTCTATGCCATAGAGCATTTGATCACATCAATAGGGAATATCAGAAGGAGGTAGTCAAACAACATATCAAGGATGAGAGTCCTGGGGTATTTATTGAATGTGGAATGGTAGAGGACCATTTCCTAATGGAGAGTTCTCTCTCATATAAGATCTCATGGAATTACACAGTTTTACATCATGTGATGGGGATGTGGATCCATCTCATACATAACGCATGAGGATGATAGACATGTAGTTTAACATTGTAAGGTAAGGACATTGTATCATTTGGTTTAATGTCGTGTGATTAGGATGAGAAATGGATGTCATTTAAGGTATCATATATTTGAACAAAACTATGTATAGTTTTGATATCATGTGGCCAATACATTGTTTCACAATTTAAAATCATATACCTAGGATTTTGGTTGTTATGCTGTTTAACGTCGTGCAACTAGGATGCTATTTCCACAGTTTATGATCATGTGATGGGATAGCTTCCATGAAGTTCCCCAAGGGTAGAGGGGACCACATGATCTATTGAAGTGAGGTTTACTATGGAAGGGATGATATCATTATCTTAATAGGATTAGGCGATGGATCCCAGAAGGTGTGGAAGCTTGAAGCACCAGTACGACAGGGTGGTGAATCTTGAAAGGCATGGAAGCCTAAAGCGTTGGTATGACAGGGCGATGGAGCTGAAGTTGTGGAATCCAGAAGTGATGTCTCACACTGTATAGTAACTGGAGTAGGGATATGAACAACCTGTCCCCCCATGTTTTTCCTTTAGATCAACTTTTTTTTTGTTTCACGGGAAATACCGTTGTGGTGGCTTATGGTAGTATCATGGGGAGGACCTCCATGTTGGATGGTTCCAGTGTAGGGAGGACCTCCACAATGGATTATTATGGTGATGGGGAGGGCCTCTATTCTGGATTATTATAGTGTGGGGAGGACCTCTTCAATAGTTGATGATGGAAATGGGGAGAACCGCTATTCTTAGTGATAGTAGTGCATGGAAGACCTCCGTAATGACTTTTGGTGGTTTCGGTGAGGAGACAATGTAATTGGGAGGGGGGGGGGGGTGGTTTCCCCCTACATGGCCCATGAGGGTGGTGGTGTCAGAGAATAGTTGACGAAGTCAGGGGTAGGATTCCCCTTGTGTGTCCCATGACAGCGGCAGAGTTGGTGAGGAGCTGATGGAGTCAGGGGAAGGATTCCCCCTACACATCTTATGAGGGCGGTGGTGTTGTAGAGGAGTTGATGGAGTCATGGGTAGGATTCCCTTTATGTGACCCATGAGGCAGGATTAATTAGTGGAGAGATAATGATGTTTGGGGGAGTATTACCCCTTCATAGACCATGATGGAATCATTGTCTTCTAGGAGCTAATGGAGTTGGGGGAGGATTCCCCCTGCATGGACCATAAGGGTGGAAGAGTCAATGAGGAGATGATGGAGTTGGGGGGAGGATGTTCCTTACATCGAACATGAGGGCGGAAGAGTCAGTGAGGAGATGATGGAGTCGGGGGGAGGATTCCACCCGGTGCATCCCATGAGGGTCATAGAGTTAGTAAGGAGCTGATGGAGTCATGGGGGAGGATTCCCCCTACACAACCCATGAAGGTGGCAGAGTCATCCAAGAGCTGATGGATTAGAGGAGGGAGGATGAACCCTGCATGTCCTATGACGACAGAGGAGTTGGTGAGGAGTCGATGGATTGAGGTGGAGGGGGGGGGGGGGGGGTAGGATGACCCCTACACGGCCCATGAGGGCGACAAAGTTAGCGAGGAGATGATGGAGTTGTGAGAGGATTCCCCACACACAACCCATGTGGGAAGAAGAGTTGGTGAGGAGCTGATGGAGTCAGGGGAGGATTCCCCATGTGCAGAAAATGAGGGTGGTAGAGTTGGGGATGATATGATGGAGTCGAGGATAGGATACCCTCACATGATTCCCATGAGGGAGGCAGAGTTAGCGGGGAGATGATGGAGTCGGGGAGAGGATTCCCCATTAATGGACCATGAGGATGGTGGAGTCAGCGAGGAGTCGATGGAGTCAGGGGGTGGGAGGGATTCCCCTTAATGGGACCATGAGGGTGGTGAAGTCGGAGAGTAGTCTATGGAGTTGGGGGAGGATGCCCCCGTTGTGACCCCAGAGGGCGGAAGAGTCAGAGATAAGCTGATAGAGTCAAGGAAAAATACCCCCGTTCGGCCCATGAGGGTGGAAGAGTTGGTGAGGAGCTAATGGATTCAGGGGTGAATGGCCCATGTGCGGCACATGAGGGAGGAGGATTCAGTGATGAGATGATAGATTCAGGGGAAGGATGCCTCCTGTGCAGCACATGAGGGTATGGAGTCGGTGATGAGCTGATGGAGTCAAGGGTAGGATTCACCCTACGCCACCCATGAGGCTAGCAGAGTTAGTGAGGAGATGATGGAGTCAGGGGTAGGATGCCCCCTATGCTACCCATGAGGGTGGCGAAGTCGGTGAGGAACAGATGGAGTTGGGTGAGGATACCCCCTATGTGGTCCATGATGGCATTAGAGTCAGTGAGGAGTTGATGGAATCGGGGGGGGGGGGTGAGGATGTCCCATGTGCTGCTCGTGAGGGTGGAGGAGTTGATGAGGAGCCTATGGAGTCAGGGGAAGGATGTTTCCTATGCGGAAAATGAGGGTGGATGAGTCAGTGAGGATCCAATAGAGTCGGGAAAGGATTCCCCTTGTGTGTCCCATGAGGGTAGTGGAGTCAGTGAGGAGTCGATGGAGTTGGGGGAGGATGCCCCCCTACATAGTACATAAGGGAGACAAAGTCAGTGAGGATCCAATGGAGCCGGTTAGAGGATTCCCCCTGAGCATCCCATGAGGGAGGAAGAGTCAGGGAGGAGATGATAGATTCCAGGGAAGGATTACCCCTGTGTGTCCCATGAAGGTGGTAGTGTCAGTGAGGAGTTGATGGATTCGGGGGGAGGATTCCCCCCTGTGCATCCCATGAGGTGGCAGATTCAGCAAGGAGATGATGGAGTCAGAGGGAGGATTCCACCCTATGTGGCCCATGAGGGTAGTAGAGTCAGCAAGGAGCTTATGGAGTGGGGGGAGGATGCCTCCCTATGCATCACATGAGGTCGGAAGAATTGGTGAGAAGCCAATGGAGTCAGGTGTAGGATGCCCCTTGCAAGGTGCATGACGATGGTAGTGTCAGTGAGGAGCCTATAGAGTTGGGGGGATGCCCCTGGGTGGCCCATGTGGGAGTAAAAGTCGACAAGGAGTTGATGTAGTCAGGGGGGATTCCCCCTGTGTGGCCCCTGAGGGTGGCGAAGTCGGTGAGGTGCTGATGGAGTTTGGGGGGGATTCCCCCTACATGGCCCATGCGATGGCCAAGTTAGTGAAGATTCGATGGATTCGGGGGCAGGATGCTCCATGTAAAGCCCATGAGGGTGGAAGAGTTGGTGATTAGATGATGAATTCAGGGCTAGGATACCCTCTACATAGTCCATAAGGGAGGCGAAGTCAGCGAGGAGCTGATGGAGTCAGGGGGAGGATTCCCCCTATGTGGACCATGTGGGTGGAAAATTTGGTGAGGAGCTGATGACGTAGGGGAGAAGATTACCCCCTTTATGCATCCCATGAGGGCAATATAGTCAGTGAGGAACTGATGGAGTCATGGGAAGGATTCCCCCCTGCACAGCCCATGAGGGCGACATAGTCGACGAGGAGCTGATGAACCCTAGTTTTTGAAAACCCGATGTTACTAATCCTTTCATGCATATAAGAGAGGGGATTCACATGGGTGAAACCTAAATTTGTTTATGCCTAATTTTTTTCATTTGATCACAGTCAATGAAGAAGAGATTCACATTGAGTTAACCATTTTCTATTTCTAACACTTTTTGCAGCCGATACGCGCATCGTTATGGAGACACGTGTTTGTGGCCCCATGTTTCCTCTTTACAAATGTGGGTAGCATTCATCACTTTCTTGGTGATGTTTTCTCCATGATTGAAATGGGATGATTGAATGTTAGGTCCTCCTTCCATGGATTCCTCCTTGGAACACATCGCCAAATCCGGGTCTCCCTCATATATTTGAGTCATTGTTTATGAAACTCATTCCCAGGGCCATTTCTATATGGATTCTAGTTGAATAGGCTACATCTATTTGAACATTCCAAGGGTTCTTGACAGGGAAACAACCTTTGGTCAGAGTATATGGTAACATTAGGCATGTTGGGGCATCTCTAGATTCTAGAACATTGGAGAACCTATATTCTTCTTCATAAGAGGGATTCTTAAGGGCATGGAAACCCAAGGCATCCCACATCGGTTGTAGGGTATCTTATGCCAGAGGCATGTCTTATGAGGTTTTCCTAAGAATCCCATGTTTAACATGGGGTATGCCCTGAGTTTAATATCTAGTAGAGACGATTATTCTGAAGGTGTTTCTTCGGAGGTTTCCCCCAAGCATCTTATGTTTGACATGATGTGGGCTGGAAGTTTAACATCTTGAAGAGAGGATATGAAGTTGATAAAAATGTCTCATGGAGACATATTAGAGAGGTGGATCACTATGAGGGAGCACCTAAAATATTTACTTGATGTATGGATCAAAATTCCCAATGAGGGCGGGCCTGAGGTGGTGCGTCTCGGGAAGAGAAATTTTCACACCGTAAAGGATGATCTGAACACCACTAAGGGTGGATCATGGAGGTGGACCCCAAATAGGGGGACAAAAGATGGATGGATCAAAACAACTAATGAGGGAAGAATCAGGGTGGTTCCTCTCATGAAGAGAAGGTTCAAACTGTGAAGGCTAACCTAAACACCACAAAGAGAGGATTAGAGAGGTGGACCCCAAAAAGGGAACATAGGATGGATGAATTAGAACTCCCAATGAGGGAGTACTTGAGGTGGTGCATCTCATGAAGAGAAGGTTGCACAATGTGAATGATGATCTAGACACAACTGAGGGTGGATCAGGGAGGTGGAACCCAAATATGGGGACACTAATTTTTACAATTGGTAGGGATTGAACCTCATGGAAGCTTCCAACGTACCTTGTGTAGAATATAGGGGTCAAAACCTATATAGTTCAAAAAGCTGATTTGGTGCTTACACATGGATAGAGGCCCTTCGCAAGATGATCACTATTGGTTAGAGGAATATGAATTGTTTAGGGATTATACATGTTTAGATTACTAGGTGCTTCTATAAGTAGCGATGAAGTGGATGGTGTGATTCCCCTAGGATGTATCTGCCTGAGTAAGAATCAGAACAAGTATGGATTAATTGATGATGAAACAGATGGAATGTGGAGAGTGATGATATTGAACCTCAGGGAGGCTTCCTACATATCCCAATGACTTGGAATAAATTTACAAGTAGTTTGGAATGGTGGTGGTGAGTCACCTAAGGAGGAAGCCCATGAGAATGAATGCATGGGTAGGGACCTATGGAAAAAGGAACCTCAAGGATGGGGAATGAACCACCTGAGACATAGTGACCTAGAGGAAGGATTAGGATGGGAATGGATGATGGGATTGAACCTTAGAGAGGATTCCTATGTATCATATAGTATGGGAATAAAAGTCCATATAGTTCAGGATGGAGGAAAAGTATCGGGGCGTACACATGGACATCGACCAGGAGACATGCCAGGGGCTTATGCATGGTTAGTGGCCCTTCACAAGAGGATCAATCTTGGTTGGATGGATGCGAATTGTGTGGGTATTTTTCATGGTTATATTTTCAGGTGGATGGATCAGGATACCTCAGTGGGTGGATCCAGTAGATTTTTCTTATAAAGGGAAGATGTCACATCAGGATGGTACTTCCCTCGGAGGGAGCACCAGATTTTACCATTGGTTGGGATTAAAACTCAAAGTGGCTTCTTATGTACTCGAAAGGGATCAAAACCCATATAGATCAGAACATGCAGTTTAACATCATACAAGATAATTGAATCAATGTGAAATAGATAGAATAAATGGATTATGGTAAGTGATGATCTTGAACCTCATAGTGGCTTCCAATGTACCCTTTTTAGAATACATGGATTAAAGTCCACATATTTCTGCGAGGAGGGGCATAGAATCAAGGAGTACACATGAACAGTGACCTGGAGACATGTTGGGGCTTATTCATGGTTAGAGGCCCAAAGATGTGTTGGGGATTACACATGGTTAGTGGCTCAAAGACATGTTGGGGATTAAGCATGATTAGCTGTCCATGGAGATGGATATTGGGACTTACTCTTGAAGATATGCCTGAGGAGGATCTATCCCCACAAGAAGATGATTTCATTCAATTCTAGTAGGGAAATGAAAATCCCACTCTCGTGAGGACTAATGGGAATGGATAATTCCCTAGATAGAACACACCATGTGTATTTCATTGGGTGAGACTATAGTTTAACGTCATGTGATGAGGATGAAGGTTCTTGGAAATTTAATGTCCTCTTACTCGGATGAGGAGGATTAACTCCTTACCCCCTGGACTTACATGATTGATACCTTCCCGAGATTAGTGAAGGGAAGGAATCAGTAAGGCCTCACATGATGGGTGTGGAGGAATGGTCAATGGGGATTACATGTGGAAGCCACCCAGATGCCACTATAGAGCAACAATGGTGAATGGGTCTTATGTGTGGAAGCATCCCATAATGTCTTCCTCATGTCTGACCATGAGGGAATCCCATGTGAATTTCATGCGTTAAGAAATCATTTTAATTTCATGTGAATGTATAAGGTATATAGGGTTTACGCTAGGAGGCTACCTATTCAAGCTTATGCATGTCAGGTCATGAGGGAATCCCAACTTACAAGGGGGATGATGAATATGATTGGGGATTACAACTAAAATAGAGGCCCGTGGTTATTGTTTGGTGTTTGTATCATGATCATGGAATGAGGTATCTTATGTTTGGAACCTAAGGAATCTATTATTCAGAACAAGAGGCACCCTATATTTTCCATATAGGGTACACTACAGTTTAGAGTCATGCAGTGAGGACTATGACAACGCAGTTTCACATCATGTTATAGGGGTGACTAAATAGACGATTCCTAGAAATGGTTGGGGTGGGAATTACACAAGATCATCCCTTTCGGGTTCAACCTAACATAATATTTAGGTGACAAGATAGGGAAAGAGACTAATAGGAATAGGTTGAAACATGGTGTTTCAAGGAGTTTGGAGGAGTATCTTGAATCATGGTAGTGTAGGGGTGACTGTTGGGACTACATATGGGTACAACATAAAATGGGGTTGAACTAACCCAAAAAGTTAAAAGTGTGACTCTTGATTTGTTAAGGGGTTAGTGACCATAGTGAAGGGACCGACTCAGAGGTTTGGGACCGTAGTGGGGTAGTAATCATGAGCAGAGGCGGGGGTAAATCCCCCATGGTATGGACCGGTGGGTTAAAAGGTAGGAGCTTTTTGAATGATAGGTCTTTACAAAGGATGGGGGTTTATGGAGCTCAGGGTCTCATGAAGGATAGGGTTTCGCAGAGCTTAGGGTCTCACAAAGGATTCCCTAATTCTTAGGGGGAGTGCTTAGTGAAAGTTAAAGGCTTTGTGAAGCCTCAAGCGACTCATAGGGACTTCTTTCTTCACGATGGGCATAGGCCTTCATGAAGGGCATCTACATATGGGGTGGAGGCTCTCAATAACACAAGGTAGGTTACTTCACGACGCCTTGGGGATCCACTGAAGGGGATATCATGAAGCACCTAAGCTCCATGAATTGAGAGCACGAGGGTGCAACCCAATGGCGTCTCCTCCAGAAATGATGGCATGAGGGGGTATTTATAGGCAAAGGGGGTCTCACAATGCTAGGAAGTGCACTGGGAAGAAAAAATGATCACCACAAAGAGGTGAAGTGTCATTGGACTTGCAGATCCATTTTTCAACTACCTTTTAGGTGTTCACATAGCTCATAAAACTCATGAAGGCATATGTCAAATTTCATCACCATCAAGGAGGGATCTCAATGAACCAGATCTTTGCAAATGGGCTCCACGAACCATTTATCCATCCTATCTTCAAACAACCATAACTTCTATTTTTGTAACTATGTTTAGGCTCTATGACTAGTAAAATTGAATCCTGTGGAATGGGACATGCTCTTAGATCATTTATATAAGCATTTGGTGCATCCTTTAAATGTGTTTTCTAGTTCCAATGGTTACCTTTATCAAAATTATTTTTTAATGTGAATCATAATTTAAACTTTTCTGACTATGGGAAAATCATTTTTTAAAAACAATTTTTTGAATTATTTCACTTTTATGAGGATTTCTATTTATGAATATTCCATTTCATGTTTTGAAATGTTTTTTATATTTATTATAATTCACAATTTCTTACAAAATAAAAGAACTTTTTTTTTATATTTTCCAAAAATTAATTTTTTATGTTAAATATAAATTCTTCATTTTAAAGGTGATTTTAAAGTCTTGTGTTTTTAAAATACATCTTAAATGATTTTATGTATTCTTAAAGACTTTGAAAACATTTTTTTTTATAATTTTTTAAGAAAACTTTTTTCTAGAGGGTTATTTTTAAAACGTTTTATTGAGCTCAAAGTATTTTTATTTTAGAAAAAACATTTTAAAGGAGTTTTGAAGTATTTCAAGAATCATTATTTAAGATTATTTTTTACTAATATTTATCCAATAATTTTAAAAGTGTATTTTACTTATTTATCAACATAATTTGAGTTCCTTACATTACTATAGTGATATTTCTTATGTTAGAATCCAATTTCAATCTCTGTATGAATTACAAAAATGTTTTATGTATGTTTTCATGAAACCCATATTTTTTTCCATAGGTAATTTAAGTTATATTTTAAGAATGAATGTTTTCATGTTCTAATGGAAAAAATCTATATGCACGTTTTTTATTATGAAGGTTGGGATCTTATATCACCCTCAAATTTATTGGTTCTGGTTTATATCTCATGTGATAATTATCATAATTGAGTATTTATGCTTGCTCTGCTATGGGAATTGGAAAGGGATGTATACACCACTATGTTATGGGAATCAGGTAGTGATTCCCACCAAACTATATTATGCGAATTGGATAGTGATTGATTCCCCACTATGTTATGGTACTTAGGTATAATTTATTGTGCTTATTTTAATCTTATAGATATGTATGAAACACTATAGAAATATTTTAGTGATTCTTTCTCCAAAATGTTATGGGAAATGAGTTGTAATTCAAGATCTATCATTTTATGATTTTTATTCCTCTGTTAGTGACATAGTTCACTTTTGTTCTTCATTTTAATACATTTTATATATTTATACATTTTATTATGCTTCATGTCTCATATTTATTATCTCATGTGTCTACATTATTATTCCATGGTACATGTTTGTTCCTTTGAGACTATAGATTCTGTAATTAGAACATATGGAATAGTTTTATTCAGATATGTTATTTTTAATAATATATTTCTCACATGCTCATTTTTTCATATTTTATTGATCTAACCCTTTATGATATTTTGTTACAATTTTTCTCACTGAGATTTTGAGATCATGCCTTACTTATTTTTTCATTTCTATTTTTAGGAAGATGATTATAACCTATGAGTAGTACAAAAGGGGTTCTAGTGTTGTTCAATTATAGAGAAAGTTTTACATGAATTATAAAATAATTTTCTCTTGTAGTTGATCCTCAAAAACACTAAACCATTAATTATTGGGATTGTTTTTTTATTATTAAATGTAAATTTTTATTATGAATATGATATAAAATAAATAAATTTTTATCTTAGGTCATCTCATTTGGAATGAAATCCCATATTTAAATTATGTTTACTTTGAACTGGACTCAAAATTGCGGTTATGGGGCTCCTCAAATATACCATTGATCCAACCCAAATTGAACGATATTCCACCATGTGAATGATATATCTCAATAAAAGTAACAATGGAGTGAAAAAATATCTATGGGAGAAAAATTCATTACAAATTACCTAATAGCCATGGTGACTAGAACATCACATTCTCACACCTCAGGTAAACAAGGCTTCACTATAAAACATCAGGGTGGTCGACACACCACTAATAAATAATTATGTAAATGAGTTATCACAATCATATATCAAGTGAAAGATATATCACCCTAAAAAAAGTAGGCGAATGAATCTTCACTAATTAATACCCATGTGTATATGGTTTACCATTTAACTAGTAAGTAAGGTAGATAAAAAATCATCATAAATATTGAAACACCCCAATATTTTACTGTGTATCTTTCTTTTAAATCTATCTAATGTGTTCAAAATCTTTATCCACATGAAAAACCAAACCAAAATGAGTCATAAAATATTATATGTTTATTATTATGAAAGTTTTAAGATTAATAAAACCTTTATTATATAAAAATTTTTCACTCGATGAAAATTATGTAAATTTAGAGGATAAATAATTAATATGATTTAAAATTGAAAAGATTTTTCTTTCATATATAACTTTTTTAGAGTGTTTAATGTTATATCCTAAGAAATTAAATTGACAATTTTAAAATATTATTTTATATGAAAAAAATATATTAACATTATTTAAATTATAAATTGATATAAATTAATATTGAGAACACTTAAAAGTGTCATTTTTCAATAAAAAATGTTTTTATTTATATATTTTATTTTCATTTAAAAGACGCATAAATTTTTCAATTTCAATTTTATAATATATAATTATTTTTTAATTAATTATGTAAACATTAGATGATGATTCATTTTTAATATTTTTCTAAAAATGTTAAAATTTTGGGTGAATAGTGAAACAATATAGATTTCGCAAATACTTTTACTTTTTGGACATTGTTTTAAAATAATAATGATTTTAATTATCATGATATATATATATATATATATAAAATATATAACTATAAATTAAAATAAATCATTTAAAAATAAAATATTGAATTCATAAAACACATGTTTAACATTTTGGAAACTATTCTGATATTTTCCTCTAATAAAACTATTATTGTATGTTTCATTTAACTGAGCATACAAAAGGTGTAATTAGGTTTTTTTATTGTTTTCAAATACACATAAACTTATTTTTTTAATAAGAAATTCATCAATATCATATTAATTTACAACATTGATGAGTTTATCTTAACCACACTTTTTAAGCCTAAAACACACATTTTCTATAAAAAAATTATGCATAATTTACACCAATATTAAGACTAATTTTAATCATAAATAGAATTATTAATTGAAAAAATGGATTTAATATTATGGAATAATTATGTCAGAATTATTTAATAATCCCAATTTTATTTAAATTCAATAAAAGTAAATTAGTTTAGAAAAAATTTATTACCCTGATAAAAATAATAAATAGTACAAGTTAAAAATATACGAGTAAAAGACATTGAAAGATGTATCAAAAAAGATAAAAAATATATGGATGATGATTTATTGACCTTACCCATTTCCCTTATCCATTATTGTACATTATTGAATCCATTTTAATTTTCAAAGGTGACTCTGATTTTATATGATTACAAAGATGACACTCCTATCCATTATAAAAGGAGTCGTCAACACAAAATTAACCTCAAACCCTAAAAATATTATATTTGGTCAAAATATGAAAAAATAAATCCCCAAAATACCTATCCACTTCCTTTAGGTACTATTTTTTCCCAAATAAAACTTTTAAAATACTTTATCCAATTTGAAAAGGAGCTTTTCCAAGTAGTAAGGTGAAATTATCAATTACACTTTTTTTCATTTATTTTTATTTAATCGTATACCTATTAAGAATATAATATACACATGTTGATATAATTACATAATTATCTTATGAATACTATAATTTTATTATTTTAATGGGATAACTATTTTCTACTATCCTCAAAAACATTCAGAAAATGAAGAGGCTGCTTCTATTACATGCGGACTCCTGCCTCTACTAGAAAAGTGATCCATTTTTTATAACCAATTTACATGGATCATTAAAAGGGGATACTTAATTAATATATATAATATATAAAAAATTATTAATGTTATTAAAATATAAACCAATTCATACCTTCTTTATGTTCTATGTAAAACAAGAACACCATGTGTGTGTATGTACATATTACCACCTCTAAAAAGAAAGAAATTTTATTTTTTCATGTAGAATTTTATTCTTTAAAATCTATCATAAAATATGATTCTTCACCTTAAAAACAAATAAATAGTATCATTATACTTATATAAAAATAATTTTCTTCCAAATAAATCACTTTCTTAACCATACTCACCCATCAATTATTTCATATTCCTGTTTGGGTTAACTTAACTACCTATGTAAAAAATGTTATAAATTTACATCAAGGATGAATTTTAAGAATTATATTCTTGTATTATTAGAAATAAATAATTAAATATTATTTATTTTATGGTTCTATAATGGTTATTATAACTTTTAATTTATTATTAATATACCACCCTTTGTTAGTTAATAATTACCAAAACATGCATGCCATTGAATTTATCTATAATAATTATAAGTAAAAATCCCATGGAATAAAACTATAAATATATGAGTGATTTTGAAACATATATTAAATTAACATAAATTTTATTGAAATTAAGAAACTGGTATCAAATATTTTTCAAAGAAATCGATATTACAAAGAATGTGAAAAATAAATAAAATTACAAACATATTGTGATGAAAATAAACTATAACTAACTAGTAAATTTATAATAAATAAATATAATTTAAGAGTATAAAATGTAATATATAAGACTAATGTTCTTAAATAAGTGATTAAGATTAATTTTTTATTATACAAGAATTCAGAGTATGTTCGATTAAGCATGGATAAAAAGTTAGGGTGATTCATCTCAATATACATTCATTGATACATAATTTTTATGCACCTAATTTCATTTAAATGGGTTGTATACTACCTATTGGACATATATTACCATAAAAAATATTATATTCATGTAATTTGATGTTCAATTATAGGCACTATCTTCAGGCAGTTTCTATTATAATGTTTCATAATAAGTAAGGTGTTTTTCTTAACTCATATTTTGTTTTTCAGTCTTGATGTTTCCTATTAGACTATGGTTTTACAAGATGATTTTCTTCTGTTCTGTGATTATATTATAAAACATTTACTACTTATTTTCTATGTAATTACATTGATGGATTTATTTATTCATAAAATCTTATGATGTTGAGAATGATTACTTTTCTTTCCAAATGAGATATTTTAATTTCATATCAATATTTTCTATTCCAACCAAAATTATTTTTCATATTTGGAAACCTAATTATGTTTTATATCATGTGATTTTTATATTTATATTTAATTTTATAGAGGCCCTATTTTTTCCTTTTATGACTTTAAAATATATCTAGGAATATGTTTAGAGCCAGATGCTTATACAACGCATGATTCGGAGGCTCGATGTGCCCAACATTAATTTTATAAAAATATTAAATGTATTCTATATCACATACACACATTTTTTAGAAATAAAATAATATACCCCAAAAGTATTCTTGAATCTAAAATCCGAGACCAAGAATGAATCCATATCATGGGTTTTACCATAAGTGTGACCTAAAATTGGTCATTACAGGACGTTCCGATAAACAGATCATTGGAAAGAGCGTTTAAATAAAATAAATAATTTATTTTTATTAAATTTCCTAAATCTATTTTTCCTCTATAAATATGTTTTATGGAAAATATATATGGTTATACTCAAAAACCATGGGACCATTTAGAGGATAATTCCACCCTTTGTTTTTAGATCACGATCAGGTGATTGAATCAACAATTGGATCAAGGCACAATGAACACAACAATTTCTCTCCATCATTGAAAGTTACATTCTTCATCATCAAATGATCCAATATTAAGTTAGGAATCATAATTTGTGTATTCTTCACCTTACTATTAAAATATTGAGCATGATAAAATCTATTTCTTTTATCTATGTTTAATTTGATTCTTTTCATGAGACCACGTATCTGATTTAGATTATTTATTCAATTTATCATTTTTCCAACATGTTTCTCACCCTGGTTTTCCCAATCTAAATTAGTCAGCCAAGAACTCTTAGATAATTATTTTCTCACCCTAGTTTCTTTTGATTTTCCCCATAGTTATTAGTTTTCTTCATCATTGGCCTATGAGGAAAATAGTTTGACATTTGTTTGGCTTGATCGAGCATGATCAGATCCATAGATTCATAGAATATTTTTTTGAAATGACTGGGATGATGATTTAAAGAAGAATAAAGAATTTTTGCGGGAAACAATGATGGATTCATGGATCCGATAATCGAATCCAATATCAAAATAATGAGAGGTGCTCATGGAAGTGACAAAATCATGAATAAGGGACGGAGATTCGATTTCTGGCCACTAGAAGGCCATAATTGAAGGTTAGAATAAGGTCCCACCATTTTTGGGTTGTAAAACAGTATATTTTGTAGAAAAAAAGATGAATCTATAACCAAATGAATATTCTATGGGTTATGTGAAAATCCTTACTACAACCCATGTAGTTTAGAAGAAAACATGGTGGGTTTTTTGGTTTTTGAGGTGGATAGGTTTTCTAGTAGAGGTAAGTGTCACACACTATGTGGAGATCCCACACACCATGTGGTCCATAGATGGTAGGCCTGGCATGTACTCTGGGAGTACACAGGATAATACATGGTCACAAACACAAATATATACTTAGAAATGGTCACATACTGGATAATGGGAAGGACCCAAGGAGGATGACACACATCATTTAGTACCCTTACGCACCATGTATTAATACATGAATAATGATCCATATTCTGAGCATACACTTAGGGCATGAGGCGAGGTCACATGCCTTGTGGAACCCCCACATGTCATATACTTCTTGATGAGTTTTCCATCTCTCATATCTCCTTCATTTGGAATCATATTTTTTCTCATGAGTAGACTATCCTAAGTGACATTCAATTTAGAATTAGACAGTGTAATTCATGGTGGCTTTTGAGATATGATGAAATATATTCTAAGTGTGAATATTCTTTAGGCAGAGCTCAATAAAAGAAGTGACCAAAAAAGTTCCTTAGAGTGATGCACCCATTAAAGACTAGGGAACGAGTCCTCTATCTACTTAGTGGTACCCCATGATGGACTAGGGAGAGATTCCTCTATCTACTGAGTGGTACCCCCTGATGGACATGAGCACAAGTCCTCTATCTACTGAGTGGTACCCCTGATTGACTAGAGCATGGGTCCTCCTTATGCTGAGTGGTAACCCCTATCACACTATGGCATGGGTCCTTGATAAATAAAACATTTTCAATAATTTTATATTTAATTTAATTTTTTAAATCCCTAAAAAGAGTTATTTTATGTGAAATCACCATATTTTATGATTTAGGTGGTATTTTGAGCTTAATCGTCAAAATGGAATATTTTGGATTATTAAAAATTTTAAATTATATATATATTTTAAACATAAAATTTTATATAGTAATCCAAATTTTAAAATTATTTATTTTTAAGTATATAAACATCTTGGGATTCATTTCATCCTTCTAGACCAATATCTGAATCAACCATATGGAAGCTCAAAATAAGCTCACAAGTTGGGCCTTAAAACTATTTACAAAACTGTCTATTTTTGGTGTTGGATCCATATATCGTGAATGGTGGTAAAAAATACTATGAAATTAAGTGGGTAGACAGAAAAAACGTTTTGAAACAACTTTTATTAAGGAGGTCATGTGTGAATAGTCCGTTTTCATGTCCATTAATTCATTATAATCTGGATATGTGAAACATGGAGAGTCTGCCCGGGCAGAATAAATTCATGGATTAAAACAGCCATAACACCCTCAAAACACATTCAAATACTCTAACATTTTTATGGTAGACTGAAAATCAATTTATTAAAAAATTTCATGAAGGTAATAATATGTGATTTAGTTATAAATTTAGTATGAAACACATGAACCTTTAAAGGAAATTCTACCTATAAAAGGATAGATTCTCCCTCTCAAAGCATCTCATTCCATCCCATTCCTTCTGGGACACCAAGGAAGAGAAATTTTCAGATTTATCTATTTTATTTCATTTATTTTACATATATTTTTAATTATTTCTTCTTCCCTATTTTTCTCTATTACCCATCTCATGGAGGGGTAAATATTTTGAGTGATCAGGGAAGGGGGATTTCCCTTTTGTAATGTAAGAGTCTTATTCTTTAATATAAAACTATATTTTTCTATTTGAAGGATATCTATTTTCATTGGTGTATAATTATATTAATGTGATTGTATTTTGGATTTTTTTTTCATTCATTTATTATAGATTTGGTGAAAGAACATTAAACTCCCTCTATCTAGTGCAATTTATCTCAATCGAGCATATTATGTTAGGTGGTGAGTGTCTAGAGATAGTTGGCACGTGTGTAAAATAAGTGAATTGTTTCTAGATTTATAAGAAGAAAAAAAATCATGATCGAGACTTTCCTTAATTTTTTTATAATGGTTTATTAACTTTAATGCATAAAGGAGTGGTTTTCATTGCTTCCTTTAACCAGAGTGGATGACAACTCGATCGAGGATTTATTCATTTATCATTAAATAGAAAGAGACGAGAACTAATTTTTATGACAATGATGACATTGAAAAAGGAGATCTTACCCTAAACCCATAACAGTATCCATAACTTGTGTATAATTTTATTTCATTATTTCTTTTTAAACTCAATCAATTTCAAAATCAATACCTACAACTTTCCCAAATTTAAGTGAAAAAATATTTTTTGTGCCCTCCTCTTCTAGAGACTACGAAGGGTTATCCACTAGACTATAATTAGATAATATTAAATATTTTTTTCCATTCCCCACAATAGTCATGCATAAAACTTGGTGCAATTTCTAAGGAGGAAGTTCCATAATCTAATTGAAAATATTTGACACTTAGATAGTGTTTATTTCTTATCTAAATAGATTTTGGGAGCTCAAATCCAAATCATAATGGGGGATGAATTCAAGGATCTCATTCAAAATCTTAAAGAGAACCTCAAATACCCAATGTTGGAATGATTGGAAAGATAATTAATTGAACTCCAGGACTATTTTCTGGAATTTTATCAAGAAATGGTCATGGTAAAAAATGATATTTCACAGGTGAAAAACCAAGAAGAAGAATTTCACAAGAATTTTGAAGCCCAATTTGATATAATTAGTAAAATAGTGAAAAACCCAAAGATCACAATATAGTGGATAGCGGAATATGTACATGCATACTAGGATCTACAACTGGAGTCAGAATAAGAACCAAAACTAGAAAAATTGGTGGAATATGTATCTCCACTTATCTTTCAAGTTGAAGAACCCATGGAGGCTATAATGAAATTAAAAGAAGATCTAGTGAGCCCAGCTTAATCAACAGTGGAGGTGATTTATGAAGAATATTTTCCTACTGAAATATATATGGGAGATCAAAAGGACCTGAATAACTTCTGGAACAAGTGTGAGGAACTACTTGATCCACATATTCCTTATAATGTAGAAGATCCAACACCATTGAAGGAATAAACCAACCTAGTGGTGGAATTTTAAGAGAATATGGAGGAGTCTAACTACCTACCTATATCTAGTGAAATTAAACTACAAGAGGAACCTCCCATTGAAGAATCAATTGAAGCCAAACAAACTCAGGGAGATAATATATTCACAAACTCATTATATTTTTATTTTTTTAAACTGAAGTGAGTATTACTTACCCTTGTTTAAAATTTTTATATTCATATAACACTTGTATTTCCTTGGAGAAAGTTGATAAAAAAGAAGATGAATCGGAAGTGGAACATCTGGAGCTCCCTGAAATTATTGAACATTTATTGGAGGGAGTATATGGGAAGATCAAAGTGGATTTTCTAGAGGAAAATGACACGGAAGCTTATTACATTTAAAGGAAATAATTTTATATAGAATATTTATGCTTAATTTTTTTTTTCAAATATAATTACAATCTTACACACCCATTAATTATTCCATTTATGTAACATAACTTGAAAAATCACTAGATAATGAAGAAGAATTTGTGAAAGTGGAAACCAAGAAAGAGGAGGACTCATTCATTTTCCTACCCCCACCATGTAAGTTTTATCTCATTCCCATTAGGGTATATTTGGTGTACTATATCCATGGAGTCCTAAAAAAATGAATAAGTTCACCTTGTAATGAAGAATTTTTATTGGTTCATAAGCAAGAAACTTCACCCACCATCAAATTGAGGATAACTGAATTGAACTGACCATCTGGAGGCAGTCAAAATCCAGGGCCCACTTGGGGTTTTAAACAATGATATATCCATGTTTTCTCATTCTATTTCTATTTTATTTTCATTTAATAAATTTATTATGTTATTTTTTTAATCTTTCTTATAGGTTTTCAGGGAGCAACACTTAGGAGCATTACTCAACATTACACTGCCAATAAGTTAGGTTGTACTTATCCTTTAAACTTTCTTGATTGTTGTGATTCAATTTAAAATCTACATACATGTTAAATAAATTTTAATTAATTGGGGACACTACATATTTTATGTGTGTGGGTGTGGGGGGGGGGGGGGGGTTAGTTTCATATTTTCATTTGTATGTTTTTATATATATTTTTTAAAAAATGAGTTTTTCAAAATTCTGTGTTTCTTTTTCATGTTTTGTGTGTTTTTGAGAATTTTAAGTTGAAATGATTATCATTTCCATTTTTGAAACCTATTTCAATGAGTGAACTAATATATTCCAGGAAACTGAGCTTAAATGAATGTTGAAAATGAATTTTTTTCACGTTTAAATGTTTGGGAATTTCATAAAATGTACACTGATTTTTGAATCCCATGCCATAATTCACTGTATTTATTTTTGAAATCACTTTCCTATGAGGATTATAAACCATTATTTTCATATTATTTAAATTCACCTCACTTCTTGAGGGAACCAAAACATGCTTTCTTTAACCAGAATATGATTTATTCCTATCAAAACTTGAGAGTTTTAGGTACTTGTGTTTTAAATGATTAAGGAATTTATTTGTTTTTAAATCCCATTTTTTAGGAAAATAATTTTTATTATGGCGTACCATATACATTTAATCCTTGTATCCCATATAATCCATGTAAAACTGTTAGGTTATCCACATTACAAGCCAATTTTCCCTATCAAACCTGCTCTTGAAGTGAAATTGCATGTTCTAGTTGAACTTAAGTATGTAGGAAGCTATATTGTGGTGTGGTACCTCATTTGGTGATAATTTGGATGGAAAATTAAAATTTTAAGAGATGATTTTATTGCTAAAAAAATTCATTATATTAAAATATGTTCATTTCTGGAGATTTCATGATAAAATAAGTTGTATCTTTCTACAACTTCCAAAGGAGAAAAAAAGTTCTGCCTATCTAGAGATTTTAAGAAAAACTATGTTTTAGAAGATTGATATTTTTCCAGGTGAAATGCTAAATTGAAGGAAATTTCCTCGTGTTCTCATGATTATGGAGATAATTTTATACTAAGGGAGTGAGGTGGATACCATTCTTGAGTGAAAATTAGAATCTTTAAATTTTGTTTAAAAAAGAACCAATCCATCCTTATTCGGCCTCAATATTTTTAACATCTAAATACTACTAACCAAAAGACATAGAACAACCATAAAATGTCCTTATGATAAACACATGTCCTTGACTCACATAGGGTGGAGAATTAAGAGTTTATCAAGACTATGGGGACTCTTTTATGAGTTTAGATGAGAAAAGGTTTGTGAAAATTAACTTTTGTGAGATGAGGGAAAATTCATGCGAGGTAGGTGTTTTGTGTTCATGGAATGATAAATTAAGTGTAAATAAATTAAATTATCTAAATGGATATCTTGAAATAATGGTTTCTTATGATTTATGATATATATTTTTGTCTTGGTGAGGATTTGGTAGATCTCATTGGTATGTGTTTCAAATTTGCTTTGATTTGATTTTGATGTTTACTTGTCCCGGAGTCCAAATGATAAGTGTGGAAGAATTGATAGAGAATATATTTTCAATAATTTTACCTTTAATTTAATTTTTTAAAATCCCACCAAAGTTTTATTTTATTTGAAATTTCCACATTTTATGATTTTGGTGGTATTTTGAGCTTAATCGTTAAATTGGTATATTTCGGATTTTTGATAGTTTTAAATTATTTATGTATTTTAGACATAAATTTTTATATATTAATACAAATAGTGATATTATTTATTTTTATGTTTTGACACATCTTGGGATTCATTTCATCCTTTTAGACCGATAGCTGAGTTGACGATATGGAAGCTCAAAACAAGCTCACATGCTGGGTTTTGAAAAATATGTTTACAGAACTCTCAATTTTTGGTTTTGGGTCTATATCAAGTGAATTTTTTTCCCGAATAGTATAACATTTAGTGGTTGGATGAGAAACACATTTTGGAACAACTTTTATTAAGTCACTCATGCATGAATAGTCTGTTTTCATGGTCATTAATGCATGATAATCCAGATATGTGAAATGTGGAGAGTCTTCCTGGGTAGAATAGATTCACAAAGTAAAAAAGAAATAAATCCCTCAACAAAAGTCAAAGTACTCTGAAATGTTTAGGATAGATGGAAAATAAAATTAATAAAAACTTTTATTAAGGACACAATGCATTATTCATTCATTAATTTGGGTTAAAACATGTCAAATTTATAAGGAAATTATGCCTATAAAAGAAGGAGAGCTCCTCCATCTCAAAGCATCTCATTCCATCCCATTCCTTCAGGGACAACAAGGAAGGGAAATTTTCAGCTTTATCTCTTTTATTTTTTTTATTTTCCATATATTTTTAATATTTTGTTATCCCCCATTCAACACTATTACCCTTCTCATGGAGGGGTAACTATTTTAAGTGACTGGGGAAGGGAGAGTTTTCAATTTGTAATTTCGGAGTCTTGTTCTTTAATATAAAACTCTATTTTTCTATGTTAATGATCTCTATTTTTAGTGATGTAAAATTATATTAATGAGATTGTATTTTGGTTTTTTTTTCACTCATTTATTATAGCTATGGTGGAATAACATTAAACTCCCTTCGCTTAGTGCAATTTTTCTCGATCGAAAAAATTGTGTTAGGTGGTGAGTGTCATGCGATTGTTGGAACATGTGTAAAATAAGTGAATTATTTCTATATTTATAAGGATCCTAAATTCCCAATTGTGAATTTCCTTAATTTTTTGGGAATGGTTTATGAACTTTCATGCTCATAATAGTGGTTTTCATTGATTCCCTCAACCAACGGTGCCTGAAAACTTGATCGAGGAGTCATTCATTTATCATTCAATAGGAAGAGACGAGAACTGATTTTTTTGACCATGATGACATTGAAAAAGGAGATACTATCATAAAACCATAACTCTCACCATCACTTGTGTTCAAAATTTATTGCAATATTTTTTTTTAAACTCAATCAATTTCAAATTCAATATCTAATTTTTTCCCAAATTTAAGTGACAAACTGTTCTATGTGCAGTCATCTTCTGAAGAATAACTATGGTTATAAACTAGACTATAATTGTCATGACCCATCCTCGGGGCCCGTGCCGTGACTACCCCAAGACCGCCTTCCATAGGCCAGGGGTTGGAGACTAGCGCCAAAGGCGTAAATCCCAGTAAAGGGAAGGCATTGCCTTTGTAAAGTAAACAACAAACACCACAGAGTAAGCAGGCAGAAGTAAACACTAAGTAAAAACTGGTACAACAGTAAGTACGGAAAGTAAGTGGACCAGAATACAAACCCAAACTGAAAGTAAAGTACAACTCTAAAGGGAAAACAACAACTAAAAAGTAAATCCGGAACGTCGAGCCGTCCACTGAAAGTCCCACCTGAAGGGTGGGTACAGAAAGTCTCCACTTCTCCTCGGGTCCAGCCGACCGCTCCGAGTATGTCCCACCTAGTGGTCCACCTCCAGGTACCACCCTGCTCTGTAAGCCTCCACCACGATCAGTGCTGTCTGTCGTCTGCAACCAACACAATGTAGTGAGGGCATATCCCATGCAGGGGTGAGTATAAACTACTCAGTAGGGACACTGAGACCTCCGAAGTTCTCCCAGAATCCACAAAGGATAAACCACAAAGGAAAGATACAATCACGAAGTAAACATCCGACACGACTTAGGTATATGCCCACACATATACCTAAGTCATCAATTCTCGCTCGGCTCCAACATCCGAGCTCAAGTAAAACCCAATCCACACAGGAAAGAAAAATGTAAATCCACACAGGATAGAACAACACAATCCACAAAGGAAAGCAAGACGTAATCCACATAGGATAGCACAACACAATCCACAAAGGAGAGTAAACAGGATTCAACTCACACAGGTATACTTCTTCGAATGATGATAGAGATGATCACTGATCCATCTAAGTCGTCGGACCCACAAAGGATTGATAGGTACTAACCCCCGCACTGACCCACAAAGGATCTGACCCACAAAGGATCGATAGGTAACTAACCCCCGCAAAGTCCCACACATGATTGGGCCCACACAGGACCTGTAGGCGCTGGCCCACACAGGACCACTGAGCGCTGACCCACATAGGATCGGACCCACACAAGATCGGTAGCACTGACCCACAAAGGATTGCTGAGTGCTGTAGTCATCACCGTCGAATCCACTGAGGATCTCTGCACAGTCGTCGTCGTCACAGAAGCAGTTGCAGCCAGCTCTAGGGTTCCCGCACACAGCAAGCTCGTTCGAGAGGGTCTGCTCCACGAGCCGAGAGGATGATACATAAACTGACACATAGTCCAAGGTTGATGTATCCAAAAGTTCCTTATCGTCAACAGGAACTCAACATCGCAGACGACGCATCAATCGGACGCCCGGTCTGAGAGTTATTGGCTTTTTCGTCCTAGGGCCCTGGTTGGTTTTTAAGGAAAAACCAACCCAACCATACTCCACCTGAATGAAAACCTTGGGCAGAGTAAGCTAAAAGATCCTTCTCACTTAGAGGAATACAACAAAGTTGACGACACATCAATCGGACGTCTTAAGCTCAAGATATGAGTGTTTCCGCTCTGAGGGCCCGATTGGTTTCGTGTACGAACCAACCCGGTCGAACCCAAGGTATTCCGAAACCTTGAGTGTGATATACCAAAACGACCATCTCGATCCAAGGATCGCATCTCCGCTGACGGCGCATCATTCGGAGTCCCGTATCTCAAGTTATGAGAAAAAGACCGAAAAGGTCTGGAAACAGGGGGTCTGGGCCCGGGCCGACCCGGTTGGGCGCGACCCGGCTCGACGGGTCGGTCCGGCTCGGCTCAGCCGAGAGGCCAAGCGGAGGAACCGCGGGGCGTGCTGCCCCCGCAGGATAAGGTGCCGCGGCTCTGCGTGGGGCCGCGCTTGGTCAGCGGACGCGGCTTTGCCGCGTCCCGTGTGTCGCCGGACCCGCGCGGTCATGGGTCTAGTTGGCCGCCGCCGCTGCCGGTGGATTCCGCGGGCCACCGGAGTTGTTCCGGTGGTCCGATTCCATTTCTATCTGCGCCGTAGCTCGTCCTGGGTCCCATACTTAACTACCAGGCCCTCAAATCGTCCTTGCAGCCCCGTTTGTCATCGTTCGCCATTTCACGCACCAAGAACGAAAAAGTGCGGTGGGTTCAGACTTGTTCGTTAGTCCGCACCCACCGTGTTAGCGGGTTTAAAAAAAATTACACAAAAAAAGTTTAACAAACGTCATGGGTATAAATCACCAAGTTTTTTAAGAATCAAACCCCTACCTCATCGAAGTCGTCAAACAGGCGTTCTACGCGGAATTGATCGTCGCGGAAGAAGAGGATCGTCGCGTCGCGGAAGGGCGTCACGTCGTCGCGGTATACGGCGTTGCGTCGACGAACTCCGAGGATCAAGAACATACAGATTTAATTATAACAATTAAATCTTTGTTGTTGCTATAAACCACAAAGAATTAAAAGGCCCACAATCTCTTACCTCAACGGATGATCGAAGATTTGTCGCGGATGAAGGAACGTCGCAGAAGAATGTCGCGGGAGAAGAATCGTCGGCATCGCGGTACTTGGTGTTGCATCATCGATCTCCGAGGGCTCAGCATTCTTCGTCGCCCTTCGTTGGAGGCCAGAGTTCTTCGCGTTCTTCGTGTTCTTCGCGTTCTTCGCGTTTTTCACGAAGGAGGATGAAGGACTTAAGGTTTCTGTCAAATCCTCTCAACGAACAACACTCAAGAAGTAAAGTGTTGGTCTTATTTTATTATATGCCAGCAAACGAAAAACAAACTAAGTAATGACCCATTAATTCATAGAATTAATTTCAACGAATAAACCGCCCAATTAATAGGAGCGTTTAAGAGTTTAAGAAAACGCCCTAGTTGACTTTCATTAAAAAGGGTTTTCGCGGGTGCGTTACTTAGCGGAAAAGAAACGATGGGGCTCGTGCGGGCCCCACCTCACAAATATCCTACCAAGAGGGTAGGATATTTGGAATTGTACCGTATCTGCTTTAACTCAGCTTAATCATCTTTAAGTGTCTTTAAGAGGCTTTAAGTGAAATAAAATAAAATTTGTCGTACCACGTTATTTTATTTCTTACCTTTAAGCCCAAAAATTAAAAACCACACCCGAGCAAACTCAACTCCGGAAGAGGCGTTTCTATGAAAATACCGGCGCTTCGATTCCATCGGTGCCCTAAGAATTTGATTCCGAGCACCGGTTCAAAAGTTAGAAAAACCCGCTCATCCGTTCACTGAACGTACCCGAGCCAAACTTCGGAAAATGATTCCGGGCACACCGGGCCTCGGAATCACGTGCCGTCAGAAACTACGCTCTTGTAAAATTCCAAATAAAATTAAGAAAAAAAAATTTCCTTGAAATTCACGGGTCTTTACATCACTCCCACCTCAGGGCTTTACATCCCCGTAAAGATACATCATAAGCTAGGGAAACAAAAGTTGGTACTGAGCACGCATCTGAGCCTCCCGCTCTGAAGTGCTCTCCTGGAGGTTCCGGTGCTGCCATCTGATGTGCACTATAGGAATCGAACATCCACGTAGGACCCGCTCCTGTCGATCCTCGATCTCCACTGGGACCTCCGCAAAAGTCACCCCATCATCAACGTCTAGCTCCCCATGGTCAATGATGTGTGTCAGGTCGTGCATGTATCTCCTCAGCTGAGATACATGGAAGACGTCGTGCACCCGGTGCAACTGAGGTGGTAGAGCCAGGCGATAAGCCACCTCGTCGATCCTACTAAGGACCTGGAATGGTTTGATGAAGCGTGGAGACAACTTGCCACCTCGGCCGAATCTCCGTAATCCACATCGAGGTGAGACATGCAAGAAGACGTGGTCGCCATCATCGAACTCTAGTGGCCTCCGCCTCCTATCAGTGTATGACTTCTGCCAGCTCTGAGCTATCCTCATCCACTCCTGGATGACCTGGACCTTCTCTGTCGTGGCCCGGACCATCTCTGGTCCCACAAGTGCTAACTCCCCTGGGTCTGTCCAGCACAAAGGAGATCTACAAGGTCTTCCGTAAAACACCTCGTATGGTGCCATCCCGATGGTGGAGTGGTAGATGTTGTTGTATGCAAACTCCACCAAGGGTAGGTGGTCCTCCCAGCTGCGACCAAAGTCGAGGACACATGTGCGAAGCATGTCCTTGAGAGTCTGAATGGTCCTCTCCATCTGACCATCCATCTGAGGGTGGAAGGCGGTGCTCAGATGTAGCTGCGTCCCGAACGCCTCCTGAAACCCCTTCCAAAGCCGGGAAGTAAAGAGAGAATCTCGATCGGAGATGATAGATGATGGAACACTGTGAAGCCGTACAATCTCCTGAACGTAGAGACGCCCCAAGCTCTCCACTGAGCCCTGCTCTATGATGGGTAAGAAGTGAGCCGACTTGGTGAGTCGGTCGACAATCACCCAGATGGAGTCGTGACCTCTGGAAGTGCGTGGAAGCCCAGTCACGAAGTCCATAGATATCCCGTCCCACTTCCACTCCGGGACCTCCAAGGGTTGTACCAAGCCTGCTGGTACCTGATGCTCTGCCTTCCCCTGATGACAGGTGAGGCGTCGTGAAACAAACTCTGCCACAACCTTCTTCATGCCCGGCCACCAGTGCTGTTGTCTAAGGTCCTGGTATATCTTCGCCACTCCAGGATGTACCACCAAAGGAGAAGTGTGAAACTCTCTAAGCACCTCCTCTCGTAAAGCGACTGGTACTAAGGTACGTCCTCTGAAAAGGATGTCATTCTCTACTCCAAAGGAGAAACCATCAGGTGCCTGTCCTGAGGATATCTGTGCACGCCACGTCTCACAGTCAACGTCCCCACGCTGTGCCTCTCTAACCTGCTGTAGTAGGGGAGGAGTGACTGTGAGAGACTGAAGGAAGGCTGCTCCATCTCTATCCATGAAGGATATCTGCAAAGCGGATAGATGCTCTGTCACCTCTTCAAGTAGCTGAATGCCCATCCTCCTACTGAGAGCATCGACTACTACGTTTACCTTACCAGGAGTATAGACTATATCAGAGTCATAGTCCTGGAGGAACTCGAGCCATCGCCACTGTCTTAGGTTTAGGTCCTTCTGCGAGAAGATGTACCTAAGACTCCGGTGGTCAGAAAAGACTGTAAAGCGCTCACCCATCAGATAGTGTTGCCATGTCATTAGAGAGAAGACTACTGCTTCTAACTCCAGGTCATGGGTAGCGTAGTTCTGCTCATGAGGCCTCAACTGATGTGATCCGTAGGCGATCACTGCCTGCTCCTGCATCAGGACACATCCGAGTCTGGTCCCTAATGCATCGCAGTAGACTACGTACCCTACTCCCTCCTCAGGCAACCTCAAGATAGGTGCACTGGTCAATCTCTGTCTCAGCTCTTGGAATCTCTGCTGACATCTGTCTGACCACACAAAGGGTTTCCCCTTCTTCATCAAAGCTGAGAGTGGTGCCTCAAATCTGGAGAAGTCTAGCACAAATCTCTGATAGTATCTAGCTAGTCCCAAGAAACTCCACAACTCCGTCATGCTCTTGGGTTGCTCCCAAGCTAGCACTGCCTCGATCTTCGCAGGATCCACTACAACTCCTGCCTCAGAGATGACGTGTCCCAAGAAGTGGACCTCATGTATCCAGAACTAACACTTCGAGAGTTTTCCATAAAGCTGGTGCTCTCATAGTGTGTCTAGTACAACCCGTAAGTGGTAGGCGTGCTCCTCCTCAGTCGTCGAGTATATCAAAATGTCTTTGATGAAGACTACGACAAATCAATCGAGGTATGGCTGAAAGATCCTGTTCATGAGGCCCATGAACACCGCTGAAGCATTGGTTACGCCGAATGGCATAACCAAGAACTCATAGTGGCCATGCCGACACCTGAAGGTCGTCTTCTGCACGTCCTCGTCTCGAACTCTGAGCTGATGATAGCTTGACCTGAGGTCTATCTTCGAGAACCACCGTGCTCCTTTGAGCTGATCGAAGAGGTAATCAATCCTCAGTAGTGGATACTTGTTCCTCACCATCACCTGGTTCAAGCGACGATAGTCGACACATAGCCGCAAGCTCCTGTCCGCCTTCTTGGCGAACAAAATCGGGGAAGCCCAGGGTGAAACACTGGGTCGGATGAACCCCTTGCCCTGCAAGTCCCCCAACTATACCCGTAGCTCTCGAAGCTCAGCGGGGGCCATCTGATACGCTGGAGTTGATATCGGGGCTGTCCCAGGGTATAGGTCAATATAAAAGTCTACCTCCATGCAAGGAGGTAGCCCTGGAACGTCGTCGGGAAAGACGTCCGCGTACTGATCCACCACTGCAGGAAAACTAGGACTCCGCACGTCAACTGCTCCTAGGATGAGGTAGCCAACTGATGAGTGATGGGCTGTCCTCTCCTCTGCGGAAGTCCATCCTGTGCTTCGAAGGCTCCCTTCTCACCGGTGAAGGTGAACCTGATCCCATCGGTGCGTACACATCACACCTTGCGCCAAATACAGTCAATCTGTGCATGGACTGTAGATAACCAATCCATGCCCAAGATGACGTCGTAAGGCCTCGACGCCGCTACAAGAAGATCCCAGCCAAATCTCTCGCCTCCTAGAGTAATCTCACACTACCAGCACCAGTGCGTAATCGTCGAGTCTGCTCCTGTAGGAGTCTCTAGCCGTAAGGATCGAGCCAACGGCTCTGTTGGCATCTCCGAGCTCTGAACAAGAGCAGCGGCTATGAAAGAGTGACTCTCTCCTGTTTCTATAAGAACTGTAGCAAGGGTGGAATAAACACAGATCGTACCTCGAATCATCTCGGGCGCGCCGTGGTTGTAGGCCTCCGCTGCCTGGAGATGTGCCTGTCTCTGCCCGCCAGCTCCCTGTGGTCGGGGTGGACCTCCTGGTGGTGGTAGTGGTAGAGCCTCAAAGCGTCGCCCACCACCTG
Source organism: Viscum album (assembly GCA_963277665.1). Lineage (NCBI taxonomy): Eukaryota > Viridiplantae > Streptophyta > Magnoliopsida > Santalales > Viscaceae > Viscum > Viscum album. The sequence continues at coordinate 1,172,656,111 of OY728138.1, read as the reverse complement.
CTAATCGGATAGCTCCTCTGCCTCGTCCGACTCCTCCCTGCAGACCGCCACGGTCGAACCTCTGCCTCTGCCTGGGTGGACCCTCAATTGTATTCTGCTCCTTGGCACGGTGGGTCAGGCAGTCACGAGCCATGTGGCCCTGCCCGCTGCATGTGTAGCACTGCCTGCCTCTCAAAAGACTGGCTCCACACTGTGTGCCCCGCACTACTGAGCCAGTGTCCTGAGGTCGTCTGCGTGAGGGTCTGGTCTTCCTGGACCCCTGAGTCATCCGTCGACTTCCTGCTGCAGAAGACTCTGCTACGTGCCACCCCGCTGTAGGTCTCGCCACTTGAGAAGTCTCAGCAAGAAAGCTCTCGATCAAAAGGGCTCGCTCCAGTACTCCTGCCTGAGTCAGAATGCTGAGGGAGATCAGCAATGCCCTGATCTCATTTCTCAAACCCTTATCAAAGGTCCGGGCCTGAAAGAATGGGTCTCATACCATTTCGGTCGAGTAGCACGAGAGATCGGTGAATCTCGCTGAGTACTGGGCGACCGTCAAGCTGCCCTGCCGCAGCTGAAGAAGCTCCTAGATACGCACCGAACGGAGGGTGGCCGGGACGAACTATGAGCGGAAGAGGCCCTCAAAGTCTATCCAGATGAGAGATGCCTCATTGTGCACCTGGAGCATCAAGCTCCACCATCGGACCACTTCTGCGTGCAGTAGGCTCGCTGCGAGGATCACCATGAGGTCTGCTGGTGTCCTCACTAGCCTGAAAACTCGTACCACTGCCTCCATCCATTCCTCAGCTGCCTGGGGGTCCGTCTCCCCACAGAACCTAGGCGGTCGCTGGCGCTGGAACTCATGCAGTGCACTAAGGCGATGTGCATCGTCAGCGGCTGGGGCTGGAAGCATCGGTGGCTTGACGGGTAGAGGTACCGCCGGTGCCTCAGCTGTCAAAGGGCCCTGTACCGAGGCCTCGTCGCTCGACGGGCTGTCGTCACGTACAACTCTCGGAACCCTAGCTGGCTGCCATCGTGGATCCATCCTGAAAAGAAACAGGTGCGCCACGGTCAAAACAATATACCTAGTGAGCTGATATAAAGTAATCACAAAGAAAACTTGTAACACACATGCAATCAATGTTTTCATGTATTAAGTCGAAAATCAGAAGTCAGGGTCCTGGTGTATAGATACGTCGGCCGCCGCACCAACACTGGTCTCCCTGTACTGATAACCACACCCAATACGCTAAACACTATTGCTTCACATAGAAGAAAGATCAGAGTCTGCGGTAGAACCGAACTCCTCTGATACCAATTTTTCACGACCCGTCCTCGGGGCCCGTGCCGTGACTACCCCAAGCCCGCATTCCATAGGCTAGGGGTTGGCGACAGGCGCCAAAGGCGTAAATCCTGGTAAAGGGAAGGCATTGCCTTTGTAAAGTAAACAACAAACAACACAGAGTAAGTAGGCAGAAGTAAACACTAAGTAAAAACTGGTACAACAACAAGTGCGGAAAGTAAGTGGGCCAGAATACAAACCCAAACTGAAAGTAAAGTACAACTCGAAAGGGAAAACAACAACTGAAAAGTAAAGCTGCAACGTCGAGCCGTCCACTGGAATTCCCACCTGAAGGGTGGGTACAGAAAGCCTCCACTGCTCCTCGGGTCCAGCCGACCGCTCCGAGTACGTCCCACCCAGTGGTCCACCTCTAGGTACCTCCCTACTCCGCAAGCCTCCACCATGATCAGCGTTGTCTGTCGTCTGCAACCAACACAACGTAGTGCGGGCATAGCCTGTGCAGGGGTGAGTATAAACGACTCAGTAGGGACCCCGAGACCTCCGAAGGTCTCCCAGAATCCACAAAGGATAAACCACAAAGGAAAGATACAATCACGAAGTAAACATCTGACACGGCTTAGGTATATGCCCATACATAAACCTAAGTCATCAATTCTCGCTCGGCTCCAACATCCGAGCTCAAGTACAACCCAGTCCACACAAGAAAGAAAAATGTAAATCCACACAGGATAGCACAACACAATCCACAAAGGAAAGCAAGATGTAATCCACATAGGATAGCACAACACAATCCACAAAGGAGAGTAAACAGGATTCAGCTCACACAGGTATACTTCTTCGAATGACGATAGAGATGATCACTGATCCATCTAAGTCATCGGACCCACAAAGGATTGATAGGTACTAACCCCCGCAATGACCCACAAAAGATTTGACCCACAAAGGATCGATAGGTAGCTAACCCCCGCAAAGACCCACACAGGACCGGGCCCACAAAGGACCTGTAGGCGCTGACCCACATAGGACCGCTGAGCGTTGACCGACACAGGATCAGACCCACACATGATCAGTAGCACTGACCCACAAAGGATCGCTGAGTGCTGTAGTCATCGCCATCGAATCCACTGAGGATCTCTGCACAGTCGTCGTCGTCACAGTAGCAGTCGCATCCAACTCTAGGGTTCCCGCACACAACAAGCTCGTTCAGGAGGGTCTGCTCCACGAGCCGAGAGGCTGATACATCAACTGACACATAGTCCAGGGTTGATGTATCCAAAAGTTCCATATCGTCAACAAGAAATCAACATCGCAGACGGCGCGTCAATCGGACGCCCGGTCTGAGAGTTATTGGCTTTTTCGTCCCAGGGGCCCGATTGGTTTTTAAGGAAAAACCAACCCGATCGTACTCCACCTGCGTCCAAACCTTGGGCGGAGTAAGCCAAAAGATCCGTCTCACTTATAGGAATACAACAAAGTCGATGACACGTCAATCAGACGTCCAAAGCTCAAGATATGAGCATTTCCGCTCCGAGGGCCCGGTTGGTTTCGTTTACGAACCAACCCAGCCGAACCCAAGGTATTTTGAAACCTTGAGTGTGATATATCGAAACGACCATCTTGATCCAAGGATCGCATCACAATTGAGGACACGTCGTTCGGAGGCCCGTAGCTCAAGTTATGAGCAAAAGACCGAAAAGGTCCGGAAATAGGGGGTCTGGGCCCGGACCGACCCGGCCCGGCCCGGCCTGGGCGCGACCCAGCCCGGCGGGTCGGTCCGGCTCGGATTGGCCCAGCGGCCGAGCGGAGGAATCGCGGGGCGCGCTGCCCCCGCGGGATGAGGTGTCGCGGCCCCGCGTGGGGCCGCGCTTGGTCAGCGGACACGGCTTTGCCGCGTCCCATGTGTCGCCGGACCCGCGCGGTTGCGGGTCTGGTTGGCCGCCACCGCCGCGGCTTCAGCCGCGACAGCTCCATCTGGCGGTGTGCCGGGGCGCCGCCGCCTCCGGCGCCCCGCGCCGCCGGTGGATTCCGCCGGCCACCGGAGTTGCTCCGGTGGTCCGATTCCATTTTCGTCTGCACCGTAGCTCCTCTCGGGTCCCATACTTCACTACGAGGCCCTAAAATCACCTTTGCGGCCGCGTTTGTCATCGTCCTCCGTTTCTTGCACCAAGAACGAAAAAGTGCGGTGGGTTCAGACTTGTTCGTTAGTCCGCACCCACCGCGTTAGCGGGTTTAAAAAAAATTACACAACAAAAGTTTAACAAATGTTGCGGGTATAAATCACCAAGATTTTTAAGAATCAAACCCCTACCTCGTCGAAGTCGTCGAACAGGCGTTCTACACGTAATTGATCGTCGCAGAAGAAGAGGATCGTCGCGTCGCGGAAGGGAGTCACGTCGTCGTGGTATACGGCGTTGCGTCGACGAACTCCGAGGATCAAGAACATACAAATTTAATTATAACAATTAAATCCTTGTTGTTGCTATAAACCACAAAGAATTAAAAGGTCCACAATCTCTTACCTCAACGGATGATCGAAGATTTGTCGCGGGTGAAGGAACGTCTCAGAAGAACGTCGCAGGAGTAGAATCGTCGGCGTTGCGGTACTTGGCGTCGCGTCATCGATCTCCGAGGGCTCGACGTTCTTCGTCGCCCTTCTTGGAGGCCGACGTTTTTCGCGTTCTTCGTGTTCTTCGCGTTCTTCGCGAAGGAGGATGAAGGACTTAAGGTTTCTGTCAAATCCTCTCAACGAACAACACTCAAGAAGAAAAGTGTTTGTCTTATTTTATTATATGCCAACAAATGAAAAACAAACTATATAACGACCCATTAATTCATAGAATTAATTTCAACGAATAAACTGCCTAATTAATAGGAGCGTTTGAAAGTTTAAGAAAATGCCCTAGTTGACTTTCATTAAAAAGGGTTTTCACGGGTGCGTTACTTAGCGGAAAAGTAATGGTGGGGCTCGTGCGGGCCCCACCTCACAAATATCCTACCAAGAGGGTAGGATATTTTGAATTGTACCCTATCCACTTTAACTGAGCTTAAGAAGCTTTAAGTGGCTTTAAGAGGCTTTAAGTGAAATAAAATAAAGTTTGTCGTACCACGTTATTTTATTTCTTAACTTTAAGCCCAAAAATTAAAAACCACACCCGAGAAAACGCAACTCTGGAAGAGGCGTTTCTAAGCAAATACCGGCGTTGCGATTCCATCGGTGTCCTCAGAATTTGATTCCGAGAACCAGTTCAAAAGTTAGAAAAACCTGCTCGTCCGTTCACTGAACGTACCCGAGCCAAACTTCGGAAAATGATTCTGGGCACACCGGGCCTCGGAATCACGTGCCGTCAGAAACTGTGCTCTTGTAAAATTCCAAAGAAAATTAAGAAAAAAAAATTTCCTTGAAATTCACGAGTCTTTAAAATAATTAGGTAATATTAAATAATGTTTTTACACACCCCATGATAGGCATGCATCAGTTATCCTTACACTAAGTGGTACCACCTATCATACTAGGACATGGGTCCTCCTTACGCTGAATTGTACCCCCTATCATAGTAGGGCACATCTCCTCTTTACGTTGAGTGGTACTTTCTATTGTAATAGGGTTTATATAATTCTTATACTAAGTGGTACCCCCTATCACACTAGGGCATGGGTCCTCTACTTGGAGATTTTTCCCCCTTGACTGTGCATCATGGTGGCAAGGTGTGGTCCCTCTACACAGTTACTTATATGGTTATACAAGAAAGATGTTGGGAATCATTGATGGACCTCTTAGAACTATTGGAATACTCTTTTCTTGGGCTGATATTTGAGATGGATATATACTTTATCGCTCATTTGGGTTTCTATTCTAAGAATATATATGTATCCTTGTTGTTGGATTTCATTTCTCTCTTTCTATGGGTTGAACTATCTAATTATATCATGTCTTATATTGCTCCACCCCAGCCTTTGGGGTGTCCTACTAGGTATTTATAAACACACCCCTACATGGTATTTCCCCACATGTGTCATGTCTTATACAGATGACATACATGTCGGTGGTGATTACTTAGGAGCGTAGAGGATACCCAGGTAAATTTGACCATGTATTGTGGTCTGGTATTAGAGATCTAGATCTATAATCTCTTAGGATTTACATTTCTAGTTTTTTTTAGGATGATACATCTTTCTTATCAGGAGTGTATTTTTTCACTTTTTAGATCACGTTTCTGTACTCTTTTATTCCCAAGAGGTTATTTCATGCATGATTTTTACTCTAGATGTTACCATATTAAATATTTATTCCTCTACTATTCTACACGTAAATTTATGGGTGTGTGTGTATAGGTACATTAGGAAAAGGAATCCCATGTTAGTTATTCCTTTTGATGCTTTTCACTAAACCATGGCCTATAGAGGTGAGCTAGGGGTTGTTACGGTTAGAGCCCTGTTGGGTCGGGTCATTAGATATTGGTATCAGAGGTTGTTAATTACATAAGATAGTGTTTGTATTTTTCACCATATGAGGATTTGGTTGGAAATTAGGAAAACAATTTCAAAGTATATCGAGTGAGGATTTCAGGCTAGAGAACCTAGGGTTGGTGCGATGGTCGATATGACCATACATCAAGACTCTGACCACCGGCTTGTTGAGATTGAATACTGAGATAGTGGTTATAGTTAACATTGATACATGAATTATATAGGATTGGGTATTATTTACTATACTATCCATTCATTTCCCTATGTATATATGCTCATCTGAACATGGTACAAATTGATTAAATTTTCAGTATTCTTTCATAAAGGTAGCCAATCACATTACCAATTTTGGATCATGATGATGATCTAGTGAGTAATGAAGCATCATTTTAGGGGAAATCATTTGAGATACTTACTCTAGGTGTATAGGTATCAGAACCCCCACCTATTTATAATTAGATAGTACCAGAAGAGTAGGCTGAGGATGCACACTTGCTTAGTGCACTCTGTGAGATCCATCTCTAGAGGCCTCATAAAGTTATATGATGAGCTATATCCCTAGGCAGTGGAGGTTTGTCTAGATTTTTTCATCAAAGGTTTTATAGATATCAGGATCCTAATTAATTAGGTGGTCACACTGGCATCCATCCTTTTCCATGGAGCAGCTGAGTACTAGTGGAGTCTAGTCACGCAAATGCATGATGAGTAGACACACTCATGGACTAACTTCCAGTAGATATTTTGTGATGAGTATTACCAAACTTTATTTCACTCATATTGGATTCAAGAGATTCTAAAACTAAAAAATAAAGGGATTATAGTTTTTTAGTATTCTGCTGGGTTCATTTTCTTCAAACAATACTCCCTCAACATGATTTAGGATGTATACTTCTTGGTGTGGATGTTTGAGATGGGTCTTCACAAAGACATTGTGCCAGTGTGGTACCCCTAGGAATTTCCACTTATGTTGGAGTGTTGGAGCCTATGATGGTGATAGATAACATCATATCATATGGAAACCTTGTAGCTGGAGATGTTAGTTGGTGTCATGGAGCTGAGTCATCTACAGTAGCTAGCATGTGGAATTCATAAGGGTATCAACGCAGAAGACCTCCCCATGACTAGACTAACACACATGGTAATATGGTATAGGGACTACACAGAGGACTTTTGTATACCAGAGAGAGATTATTCTATGAATGTTATGGGAGAGGTCACATGGAACGTGATTTCCCGAGACAATGTTCCAAGGATGAAGGATAGATAGTGGATGGACCGCCATAACAGAGGCTTCTCCATGATCATGGATCTCTTAGGCATGGCAAGGGCATCCCCTAGGGAGGAGGAGTTGGAAGAGGAGAATGTGGGGATCCCGGAAGAGGATCTATGGGTGGTTAAAGAAGTTATGATCTACTTCTAATAGAACCACAATGCATCCCATGCCAGGCTCACAGAGTTAGCGGTCAGGGTCGTGGGCATCTGTAGGCTATGAAGGCTTATGACTTGGTGGCTCACTTGATGATTTGAGGTATGATCTATGTTTATTATACTATTTTTTAATTATTAGTAGACATAGGTGTCATTCATTCCTTCTTATCTTTACTCCTATTATGAGAGATAGATCTCCCTGTTGAGACTTTATACTAGCATCTTTTCCTTGATGTTTCTATAGGGAATGATTCTTCGATATATTTTATCTGATGGAAGAGAGAGCTATCACTTAGTGGATAGAGTTTTTCATGGGGACTTTTTTTCACCATGATGATTCATTATGATTTCATATTAGGTATGGACTGGGTTTTTAATGGTCTGAGACATTATTGACTATCACCACAAATGAGTAAAAATAATTTTCACTAATGGGATGAGTTTATCCATTATGGGTGAGAGAGAACTCATGTTAGGAAGTGAATATTTTGTGAGAAGGAATCTATAACCCATCAGACATCAATTGGAAAGTATATCCCTTGGCACAATAGTCTCTTCAAGGATCTATATTCGTTTAGTCATGAAGTATTTTATGTATATTTTCCCCGAGGACATTTTGAGACTACCTCTGAGGCAGGAGATGATGTTTTGACTTGAATTGCATTTTATGACCACTCTGATATCTTTTGAGTAATATCATATGTCCCCTAATAATCTATGGGAGCTTTGGTTGTAGTTGGATGACCTTCAAGAGAAGGTTTTTATCAAACCTAGTGTGTCCCCAAAGGAATATCTGGTGCTATTTGTGAAAAAGTTAGACAAGAGATTGTAGATTTGTGTATATTATTATGACATGAACTAGGAAATGATGGTGAAAAAGTACCCATTTTGAGGATTGGAAACCAATTTGATCAGTTGCAAGTCATGAGATGGTTCTCAAATATCGATTTGAGGTATGACTACCACCAGTTGGGAGTTCACAAATCTAGAATTCTGATGTTTCTTTAGACACTATGAGTTCCTAGTGATGCCTTTTAGTGTGAAAAATTCCCCCATTGTGTTTATGGATTTGATGAACCAGATCTTATATCAATACTTGGACCGATTTTTTGTCATCTAGATTGAGGACATACTCATATACTCTACGCCAGAGAAGGATAATTTAGAGCACCTAAGGATAGTCCTAGTCTTGCTTTGGGAGCACCATATTTATGGTAAGATCTTGAATTTATAGTTCTTGATTTATGTGGTTTACTTTATTGGGTATTTAATTTTTTAGAGTGGACTATCTATGGACCTGGTAAAGTTCAATGCAGTGATTTCTTGGGATCCCCCCAAGAGCGTTTTAGAGGGGCAAATATTTCTTGCCTTATAAGGGTACTATAGGTAGTTTTTGGTAGAAATATCATGGATTGAATAACTTTTGATAAAACTAATGTAAAATGGGAATATTTTTTACTTTAACTGAGTAGTTCCATAGAGCTTTAGAAAAGTTGAGGCTAAGGATGGCGATCATGTTTCGAGACTACTATAAGAGGATGTGGCATATGTAGTATATTATGATGCCTTAGAGATGGTTTTGACTGTGTATTGATGTAGAGGAAGAAAATTATCACATATAGGTTGATGTAGTTGATATCCCATTACCATTACTACATGAATCATGACTTATATTTGTAAATGATAGTCTTTACTATGAGGTTATGAAGGCAATATCATCTGGGAGAGTTCTTTGTTGTATACTAAGACCATCAGAGTATAAGGTATGTATTTATATAGAGAGACTTAAACCTAATATAGAGTAAATAATTATACTTTTTATAGGAAAATAACTTTTAGATGGTATATACATTGAGGAGAGAAACATAGTGGTATATTCCCTTAGCTGGAAGTCCCATGATAATTTTGTATAGGAAGAATCAAAGTAATTGAATTCCTTATAACTGAACCATGTTGAGGAGGAGGGTGTACATTTATTTAGTTGATGGTGTTTAGTCCTTTACTTATCCAATGTGAGAGAGATTACTCATTGAGATACAAGGACTGTGGGGTCTTACATGACAAAACATCCTTAGAAAAATCACCAGTTGAAATTTTTAATGGAGGGAATCATGTCATCCTTTTTTACGGATGGATGGTGGTCCTAGTCATGATGTGGGAGTAGGTGATGATATATTTTCACACATATCCTTTGGTTGTACATTCTAATGTATGGAATATTTACATAGACATTCAGTGGTAGTTTTTGTGGGTTGGTATGAGGTAGACCATGACCATGTTCATCTCTTAGTGTCTTATGTTTCAGTAGGTGAAGGTTGAGCACTAGGGTTTGGTACATTGGTTGTAGCATCTTGAGATCCTGGAGTAGAAATGGGATAGAATATCCATGTAATTTGTGACATGAATTACATGGAAAGTGAGATACCATGAATCCATATAGGTAATAATTGACCAACTTACAATGTCTCTGCACTTCTTTGCTATTAGGGAGCAGAGTACGGTAGAGAGTTTAAGGAATTTTTAGGATTAGGAGGTCGTTTTCCTTCATGAGATTACCTTAATGATTGTCTCCAACCATGATTTTTGGTTTACTTTATGGTTGTAGGTGAGCTTCATGATGAATTTTGGACCCATATGAGGATTTTTACAACCTATCACCCCTAGACAGATGGTCAGATCAAGAACACTATCTCAATGATGGTGAATATGTAGAGGGATTGCATGTAAGACTTTATCTTGAGCTAGGAGGATCAATTTCCCTTGGTGGAGTTTTCTTATAATAATAGCTACCACTCTATCAAAATGTAAACTTTAGAGGCCCTGTATATAAGACTATACATGTCACCTTTATACTAGAATGAGATCAGTGAGGCATCTCTTATTGGGAAAAAGATGGTGTAAGTGATGAAAAAGATGTTATATGTGATCCATGAGCAAATGAGAACATATCTGAGCAGGAAGAAATATTATGTAGATTGACATCATAGGCCCTTGGAGTTAGATTAGGGAGACCATGTTTTACTAATAGCCACCCCATGAAAATAATTATAAAGGTTAAATGGGGGATTAAAACTATGCTTGAGGTTTTTTGTGATGTTCGAGATATTGAAGAGGCTGGAGAGGTTTCCTACTGCCTTGCCCTAACCCCACAAGTGGAGCAAATGCACAATGTCTTCAATGTGTCACCACTAAGGATATACATTCATGATACCATGAAAATTATTGGTTGGGGTGATCTATACATTGTGTATAGAGTGAAATTCATGGAGCACTCGATTGTGATCGAGGATCAGTAGGAAATGATCTTGTATAGATGGACCCTTCCTATGGTTACTATGTTGTGGCATCATGAGAGCACACATGAGAGCACACATGAGAGCTTCTAGAAATAGGAGAGCTAGATGCAAGCTCAGTATCCCTAGTTTTTTGTTAATTTTTTGTTTTTTGGATGAAAATATTGTATGAGGGAATAATGTGTAGACCAAATTTTTTCCATGTAAGACTTTTTAATATATCATGGAATATTTTTAGATCCAAACACTAAGACAGTGTGTGATTCAAAGGCCTAGTGTGCCCAAAATTTATTTTATAAAAATATTAAATATACTTTATATCAGACACAAAATACTTTTCCCAAATAATGAAAAATCTCCTAAATAGAGTATTGAATAAAAAATATGATATCGCGGTTGAATATGGAGCACAAATTTCACCCTAGACGTAACCTAAAGTTATTCGATGTGGGATGTTCGAATAATGAGGCCATTGGCTATTGTGTTTAAATAATATAAGTAATTTATTTTATTAAATGAAATAAATCTATTTATCCTATACAAATATTTCATTATATAAAATCACCAGAGATAGCTGCATAACCCCAGGACTGTTGAGAGTATAATTCTATAATTCATTGGTGGATCAAGATCAGGCAATCGAATTGACAACTGAATCAAGGTAGATTGATGCTCAATGAACACAATGAATTCTCTTAATAATTGGAAACTGATTTCTTCATCATCAAATGATATAATCTTGACATAGATTACATCATTTTTGGATTATTACCCTTATGATTAAATGATTTACCATGGTCAAATCTATTTCATTAATCTGTGTTTGATTTGAGCCTTTTCATGAGCCTATGTATCGAATTTTAATTTTTGATTTGATTTATCAACGTTTTTTCATGTTTCTCACCCAGATTTCTCCCATTCTATATTCTTTAGACAAAAATTATTGGATAATGATTATTCCAAACTTGTTTCTTTTTCTTTTTCCCTATTGTTCTTTGTGTTCTTTTCCATTGGCCTACAAGGACAACCGTTTGACATTTTCTGAGTGGGATCAAGCATGATCAATCCCTTGGATTCATGGAAGATTCATGTGAAATGATATGGATGGTTACTTGAAGATGAATTAGGATAGTTTGTGGGTAGTGATGATGGATTCACAGATTTGGTATCCAAATCCAAGGTGACAACGATGAGAGGCGCTCATGGAGGCAATGTCATCATAAAGAAGGGACAAAGATACGATGTACAACCAATGGAGGGTAAAAATAGATGGGAGAAGGAGGATACCACCATTTGTTTGTGTTTAAAAAGAAGATTCAGTGGTAGAGGAGATGAATCTAGAACCACATGATAATTTCATGGGTTTTGTAAAAAATTCTGACAACACACTATGTATTTCAGAAGAAAACATAGTGTGTTCATCGATTTTTATGGTTGTTTGGGTTTTTATGGAAGATAAGTATCACACACCATGTGGGACCCCCAAAAACCATGTGACCCTAAGCTGGAAAGAATGAAATGTACTCTGTGAGTACATGGGATAGTACACGGCCATGGTACACGGTCACAGACACAACCATGTACCTAAACACACTACAAAAAATTGGAATATAGGGATGATTTTTTAGTGAAATATTTTTAAAATGACGCTATTTTTAAATTTAATATTGTTTTTTAGGAAACACCACTAATTTAGAAACGTTTCCTAAAAATGTCAGTAATTTAGCAATGTTTCCTCAAAAACGTTGCCAATTTTGCGATGCTTCCCAAAAAATGTCACTAATATAGTGATGTTTCCTAAAAAATATTAGTAATATATATATATATATATATATATATATTTATAAAGCCCATCCCCCAACATCGATGTAAATATATATTTAAAGATATATATAAACATGAACACATATATATAAACATATGTATATATATATGTATATATATAAACACACACACACACATATTTTTAATTTAGTTTCATTTTTAATAAAGCGTGCGTATTTTAGTGATACTTTTACCAGGGTTTTAAAACGTATCAAATTATATATATATACACACACAAATTTATAATTATAATTATATATCTATACATATACACATATATATATATATATACACACACACACACACACACAAAGATATAAACATACATAAATATATTTAATATAAACACACACATATATATAACATAAACATATATATATATATAATATAATATAAACATATAAATAAACAAAAAATATAAACATATATATATATATATATATATATCTATATATAATATATATAGACATAAAATATAAATATATATAAATATATATATATAATATAAAACATAAACACATATATATATTTTTAAACATAAAATATAAAATATAAAATATAAACATATATATATATATATATTAATATATGTATATTAATATATATATAATATTAATTTCTAAATAGTAATATATATATATATATATATATATAACATAATACAATTAAATATTTTAAATTTAGTTCAGTTTTTTAGAAAACGTGACTATTTTAGTGAAATGTTTATCGGTGTTTTTAAAACATGGCAGTATATATATATTTGTATACATACACATATATATTTATACACACACATATAAACATATAAACAAACAAACAAACAAACACACACACACATATATATAATAAAAAATATAAACATATATGTATATATATCATATAATATAACAAGAACATATATATGTATATATGAACATAAAATATAAAATATAAAAAAATATAAAAAATATAAATAATAAAAAATAAAAAATAAAAAATAAAAAATAAAAAATAAAAAATAAAAAATAAAATATAAACACAAATATATTAATATATAAATAAATATATTAATATATAAATAAATATATAAATATATAAATTGTAGAGACCCAGTTTTTGCCTAATAAGACTTTGAAATATTTCTAAATATTATTCCAGATCCAAGTGCTGAGACGACATGTAATTCTAAGGCCCAGAGTGCTGAGAATTAATTTTATAAACATATTAAATATATTTTGTATTAAGCGCATGCTGTTAATTAAGGAAAATGGGATAAATCTTAAACGATTGATTGGATCAGAAATCTGAGACCATGGTTGGGTTTGGAACATGATGTTTCCCTCTGGTGCAGCATAAAATGAATCGGCGTGGGATGTTCAGATCCCTCAGTCCTTGGGAGAACATTGTATGTGATTTAATTAATTAAGTTTATTAATTAATTAAAAATACTTAAACCTAATTGAGGTTTATAAATTCTCATTTTAGAGAAATTCCATCAAAATCCTATTTTTCCAATGACAACAACCTCTTATACTCTCCTATCATTCCCATTGATGAACGATGAACGATGAACAATGAATAACCCCTTGATTTATCTGGATCAAAGCATAATGGATCCTCCTCCTTCTTCAAAGAACTTGTTATACATCAACAACGAGTGATCCAATCCATTTAAGACTCGTTCTTGGTGATCTTACACTCTGAATTAAATATTTGAACATGTTATCAAATTGTTCTTCAACCCACGCCTTTTGATCAAACCTCTGCATGAGCCCAAGTACCAATTTACTTTCGTTTATCATATATTCTAACACTGATACCTCATTATGAATCTCTGACCAAGAACTCTTGGATGGTGATGAATAAAAACCATTTTTTATGGTGCCTTTCCAACTTTCCTATTCGCTTTTGTCATCGTGACATCCCTGGGGATCACAATTCAAAGATTTTCAGGAGACCTGAGCTCGACCAGGCGCCCGAAACGAGAAGAATTCATGTCAGAATTGAAAAATGGTGACGTAAATGTGAGAAAGGCATAGATATGGAAATAGAATGATCCATAGATGAAAAATCTATAAGTTTAATTACAATCTGATGAGAATCTAAGCTGCGGCGTCACTCAGAAGATCCATCCAAACCCTCAGTTTTAGACAAGATTGAATCACGATGAACAACAAATCAATCCCATGTTATTCAGAAAAATCCAATGATTTTGGAGCAAAATGAGGCGATGTTGACTACAGAGAAGGAATATTTGGAAGTGGCGGCCGACAATTGGGTAATGCCTTGGGTTTCTAGAAAATCCCTACTACACGCCGTGTTCAATAAAGAACACATGACGTGTAGCCTCCTTTAGTGGAAATCCAAGGGTTTGGGAAAACTTATGGATGAAATGTTATGTACTCCATTTTACACATCATGTACCATCTCCCCATATGGGGTGAGCTGTCTAAAGGATATATAGCTAGAAAACATGGCCCAGTCCCCAGATAGGTAGGACACACCATCTAGTCCACCTACACGGTGTGTTCCCCTATATGGGTTGGGGATAGTGTCTGGCCAGAGACATGACCAGGAAACAAAGAGAGGACACACACCTTGTGGGACCCCTCACATGCCATTTCCTATTTAATCTTATCTCAATAATCATCAATCCTTTGTATCTCCTCCATTTGAACTCGGATTTTGGGCCACGAGATGCTTATCCTGAGTGTTATTCCACTTAGAATGTGATGGTTCCCTTAGAAGTGTATTTTGAGATATTATGTGGATGTTCTAGGTTTGGCATGTGAAGAGATGACACACAATGATAGAAGTAATCAGACATGCTTACCAGAGCAGATACCAGGCTGACCCCTCAGCAAGGCTGGGTAGCCTAGTCCCTAATGAGCAGATACCGGGTAGACCCCTTAGTAGGGCTGGGTAGCGTAGTCCTCGATGAGAAGATACCAGGATAACCCCTCAGAAGGTCTGGGTAGCATAGTCCTGGGTAGCATAGTCCCCGATGAGCAGATATTGGGTTGCCCCCTTAGAAGGGTTGGGTAGCGTAGTCCTCGGCAAGTAGATTCCAGGCTGACCCCTTAGTAGGGTTGGGTAGCATAGTCCTCAATGAGAAGATACTAGGATGACCCCTCAGAAGGTCTGGGTAGCATAGTCCTATGTAGCGTAGTCCCCAATGAGCAGATATCAGTTTGACCCCTCAGAAGGGCTGGGTAGCGTAGTCCCTGACGAGTAGATACCAGGATGACCCCTCAGTAGTGCTAGGTAGTGTAGTCCCCGAAGAGAATATACCGGGATAACCCCTTACTAGGGCTGGGTAGCGTAGTCTCCAATGAGCATATATCGGGTTGACTGCTCAATAGGGCTGGGCAGCATAGTCCCTGACAAGAAGATACCAGGTTGACCCCTCGGCAAGGATGTGTAGCTTAGTCCCCAACGATTCAGAGCAAACCCTCGACTGTTCAAGCATAGTGGAAAGTCATGGTTCGACTTACCTAAGGACTCACAAGAAGGAGGGGTTCTTTCCCCACTACGACACGTCCTTGAGACGTGACCAAAAACTGTGTAGGTGAGTCAGTTCCACCCAAAGCGGATAGTATTAAGGTGAGGTGATTTGATCCCCTTTTGACTTGGGCCACCTAGGAATATGTGATGAGGTGATGGGAATTACAGATGGATTTATGTGGAACTGATGGATACTCACTTTCTTGGGATTATTGGTGAGATGGAGATCCCATTACTCTCTATTTTGGACTTCTTTTAATGAGTATATATATATATCTATCCTATTGATCCACACACTCCTTGGGTCCTAGTTACCCTCCTTCTGGGAGAGGTGATGAGGCGCGAGGTATACCACATGCTTTTTGTGTCTAGTTATTCATGGTTGGATGAGTCTACTCTCTGACTATAGGTAGAAAAGACTTGATGAGGAGTTTATCTCCTCACCATCTTGAGCTCCTTTTTTTTGGATGAGTCTACATTCACACTCTCGTTGGGTTGAAATGAACTCTTTCTATTATCTCTACTGTATTGTTCCATTTACTACCTCTCTTTAGGAGTATCAGTTTCTACCCCCTCACATTTTTGGGACATTCTACTAGGTATGTATATACTTACCCCTGTATTGGATTTTCCCAACACGTGTTGTGTCTTTGGCAGACGACGCATAGGTCGATTGTGACTACTGAGGATCATAGGTTTATGGGCTATGTGGACAGTGTAAAGTGGTCATAGTTAGGGTATATGAGTTGGGCTCTCTTGAAAGATACTCTTCTCCAGTTGTCTTTTGGTTGGGACCGATTTCTATTTTGGGTGTGTATTTTTTCTATTAATTTTTAGTGTTTCATTATGTACCTTTTTAGTTGGCTTCGAAATTTGAAAAGTGAATGATGGAGGTCCCAGTCACCCAGGTTTCCTCATTATCCTGGAAATTGTTTAGGGAAGCAGATCCTGGTAATCTCAAGTTATTTTTTAATGAATATTTTTTTAAGTTGATGCTTGGTGGGATTTTTTGAGAGGTTTGCTTGTTAGAGTTGTCTACTCTTGGATCATTCCTCTGGTTGGTTTTATGATGGTTTTTGAAGATGCTACAGATGGGGATAAGAGCATGAAGTCTTCATCGGTGCATGTCATTCAGATTGGGATGATTTAGAGGGCATGGATATGACATCGGTTTCGGGCCCATTCTTATATATGGGACAACTTGCCAATTGAAATGATTTGGTGAAGGCTTATCGTCACAGTGCAATTTCTGGGGAGGGGCAGTTCTAGTTTTCAGGTTCTTCTCTGTTATGGTTGTTTAATGGTTGTTATGTTGGACCTTGTGGTTTCTCACTTACCCTAAAAAGTGTTTGATAATAAAAAATTATTTTTCAGTCAGTCTTAGGCAAAGGACTCCCTCAGTTAGTTGTGACTTCGGCGCTTGTTGCCAACCCCTAGCCTATAGAAGAGGGCTTGGGGTAGTTGTGGCTCGAGTCCCGGATTGGGTCAGGTCATGACAAAGTGGAATCAGAGGTGGTTCATTTCATGTGATGTTGTTCGAACATTATAAAAAAATGGAATTGGTTGGGATTTAGGGAAACAATATCGAAGTGTCTTGAGAGCAGCTCTTAGGCTAGGGAGTCCAGTGATGGTAGGGGTGGCTGACACATCCATTCATTAGGACCTTGATTACCAGCTTGTTGACTCGGCACATTGAGACATTTATTGCAGGGAACACTTGTACATGCATCATATAGGATTGAGTCTTTGACTGCTCTTATTGAGTCATCTCCCCATTCTTTTGTTGATATATATATATTCTCACCTGACACTACCACATAACGGGGCAAGGGTAGCGCTAGGTTTTATCAGTGCTAAGCTGAAAATGCTGATAGGGGGGCTGGGGGCTTTATCCGTGCTAGAAAAAAGTGATGATAAATCTACCCTTTATCAGCACTTTCTTTAGAGGTGATAAAGGATAGATTTATCAGCACTAAATTTAGCGATGATAAAAGTTTTTAATAAAATATATTATTAATTTATATAAAATTATTATATTTATATTCAAAAATAATGTTTATTTGTATACATTAAATAAAAAATGCATGTTTATAATTAATATATATATTTTAATAATTCAAATTTATAAATAATGTTAAAAAAGTATTTCTAAGATTATAATTTAATATATATATATATATATATATATATATTTAGATAATTATAATATGATAATAAATTTCACTAAATAATGAATATATTTATTATATTTATTATATTTATTAGATTTATTATATTCATTATATTCATTATATTTGTTATATTTATTATATATTTAATATATTTATTTTATTTATAACTAATATATTAATTAGATTAACAAGATTTATTAGATTTTTTAGATTCATTAGATTTATTATATTCATTATATTTGTTATATTTATTATATTTATATTTAATATATATATATAGGTAATTTTAAAAAATATATATTTATATTATAATTATGAAATATATATGAGTTTATAATGAATTTGGTCAATAAATATATTGATCAATCATGTGTGCATATATGTTATATATCATCATAAATGTTCATTTATACATTAAACCCTTGTTATTGTTAATGATATCCACTGATGACTTGTTTTTTATTATGTACATTTTATTACCACGTATATATGATTAATACATGTTACCCATATATACTATTATGTTCTAAAAAATACTTATAAAATTACATTAAATATATTTAAATAATAAATATATTTATTTTATTTATAATTATTAAATTTTAATTATATATAAATACTTTTTAAATATATTTATTTTGAATTATAGTTATAACTATATATATATATATATTTAAATATTTATAAAATTAAAATAAATAGATATATTATAATTTTATAAATATATATATATATATAAATATTTATAATTATATACAAATATTTATAAATATATTTTTTTATATTTATAATTATAACTATATATATATATGTAAATAATTATAAAATGATAATAAATATTTTTATTAAACTACTTATAAAGTTATAAATATATAAATAAATAAATATATTTATAAATAAACATATTTATAAATAAATATAAATATTTATAAATATAATTCTAAATAAATGTATATATATTTAAATAATTAAAAAATTATAATAAATATATTAAATAAATATTTATTAAATTATAAATATATTTTTTTATAATTTTATAATTATATATATATATATATATATATATTTATTTATACTTACAACTATAAATAAATATTTATTTATTATAATTTTAAATTTCAAATAAAAATATATTTATTTAGTAGTTATAATCATAAATAAATATATATTTATTTAAATAAATATAAAATTATAATAAATATATTAATAAAAAAATAAATATTATTAATATAATTTTTTTATAATTTTATAATTATTTAAATAAATAAATACATATTCATTTATAATTATAATTAAAAATAAATATATATTTATATAAATAATTATAAAAGTAGAAGAAATATAGTTATATATGTCAATAATCTTATAAATATATATATAATTAGTATTTTTATTATATATATTTCTAAGATTATAAATATAATAATTATATTTCTTATAAATTTATAAATATTTAAATTCTAATTATATATATAGTTACAATTATAAATAAATATATATATATATTTACCATATATATAACATTATAAATATATATAATAATAAAAATAAATTAATAACATCGTATCATTATCAGCGCATTTTTAGCACTAATAAAGGCTTATGTTTATTAGCTTTAAAAAAGCTCTTATAAAAAGAGTCTTTGTCAGCGCTATATTTTTAGCGTTGATAAAGACATTTTTTATTAGTGCTATTTTAGCACTAATAAATACAAGCCTTTATCTATGCTAAAAAAGTGCTGATGAAGGCATGTTTTATCAGCACTTTCTATTTTAGCACTAATAAAACACACCTTTATTAGTGCTTTTTATCTAGCACTAAAAAAATGTTCACCGGGTTTTATAAAAAACCCTAACTTTCTCCTCCTTCCTCGTAGCCCTCAAGCTCTCGTGAAAGCCAATCGCCGCTACCACACATCCCCATCCTCCTAATCCTCCTCCTCTCCCATTTCCTCTCCTCTATCGTGAACCACACCTCCACTGTGCACCTCTCCTCCGCCGCGAACCAGACCGTCGTGCACCTATCCTCTGCCACGTGCCACATCTCCACCGTGCGTGAACCAGACCGTCGTGCACCTCTCCTCCACCATGCGCCACACCTCTATGGTGCACCACACCCTTGTTGTGCACCTCTCCTCTACTGCATGACTCTCCTCTATTAGCGCCTCTCCTACGCTTCTCGCCTTTCCTCTGTTGGAGGAGTCCTCTGCCATGAACACACCTTCACCGTGCACTAAACTACACCTCCACGGTGAGTTTTCTCCACTTTTTCATCTATTTAATCTTGTTCTCATGTAATTATAGTTTAATATTGATGGTATGTTTTGAATTGTATGGGCTAAATGCCCCGCTTAAAGTCATGGCTGTTGGTGGTCCTTGTTTGTGCACTAAATGAATTGCATGTTGGTTGGTGTTCCTCTTTATATATTTCCTTTGATTTTGTGTGACTCGGTTATGGATTTGAAGTGTGATGCCACTAGAGCATAGTGTAATTTCTTTTTAATAATGGATATTTTTTTTGTTAGGGGTTGAGTAGTATGTCACTGGACATATTTATGTGTTCTCCATTAATTCCAACAAGTTTTAGCTCGATTTTTCTTGCATGAGGTAGGTACTACTTTGGAAGTCCCTTGTAATACATGTTATAAATTTCAAGGACGTTTTTAAATGATTTATTATGAAATTATAATCCTATGGTATGAATTTTTTGGATTTCAATTTTCTTGAAAATGGTTTAAGACTTTTCATAGACTTATGTCACATGCTAAGTGTTTTGTAAAAGGCCCGAAGGGATTATTTAAAGAAATTTAAATATTTGGAAAGTTTGGTCATAATTTTTTTCCTTTAAGGTGAATAGGTGATATTTTAAAGTCATTTTTACGAAATTAATGGAATTTTCCTTCAACCTATTTAAATGGTTTTGAGACCCTTAACTCTTAGGGTGAATTAAGATGTTTTCAAAAGGATATTGAATCTTAATAAAAGATCTCTTATCACATATTTCCATAAAAAATAAAAGGGTTTATTATTTAAAATATTTATTTATAGAAAATGCTTGGGTTTATAAAAGGGATTTGTAGTGAATTTTGATAAATGGTTTTTGGGTGAAATTTGAAATATTATTCTCAAATGGGGTGAAAATGGATTGGCTTCATGAAAACATTTGCAAACTTCTAGTTGGTAATTTAAAGGAAATTATTTTATAAATATGGGTGACCCTAAATTGAGCTCCATGCATTTATTGTTCTGGTTGTTTCTCATGACCCCATGGGGTATTATTTATATTCTTATCTAGTAGGGGTCCAGATAAGTGAAATACCTTGTGTGGAGTGCACTGCCTATTGTAAGGACCCAGTTAGATTGAGTGAGTTTCTGAGATGTTTCAGTGCCCCAACAATGTACTGGAAGGGAAAAGGGTTTATTTTGTTCCCCTGATCATGATAGAGCCTAGTGAGTTCTATAGGATTACTTGGATATGACAAGTTAAATATCATCGACCTAGGTTAATCATCTCCAATTCAGGATCCAAATACATGATTTTTAGGAAGTTTCACATGATGGTTACATCATGTTAGGATACTTTATAGGGTTTATTTTATTGGTTGGATTATATTAACCTAGTTTTTTTATTATATGGAACCATCGTTTGGTTGTTTTTTGGATTATGGTTCCTTGTTTACTTAATTTCTATGCATGATAATTGCTTCACTTAGAGTGTGTATTTTTTACTTTCCAATAGGTTGATTTAAATGGTTAAAATTTTTTATTTTAAAAGAAAAAAATTAGTTATTTGTTAAATGAGTCTTTCGAATATGACATTTCATTGTGGTTATTTATGAAAAAGAGTTTTTTCAGAAAATGTTATAAAAGAGGGATAAACTGTGATTTGACATGTCTTATATGGTTTTAAAGGCCCTCTTTCCATTTTTTAATATTTTTATTTCAAATCTTTATTCATCCTTGTTTTTATATTATAAAAAGGGGGGTTGTTTGAAAATATGTAAGTTTATTATTTTTACACTTGTTTTATAATTCATGTGAAAATATATTTTATACCTTATGTTCAAACTAGCACTTTATGAACTATTTTATGAAGGGATTAAAAGAGAATTATTTATTAGATTATACAAATAATTTTTAGCTCATGCCCTATATATGAACTGGTGGACAAGAGTGTATGAAACTCTTATATCTCATTTTTTAGTTCCTTATTTTGTTTTATTCTTGATGCTCTGATTGGTCCATGGTTGGACGATGAGATCTGGTGAGTTAATGGGGGTCACTAGTGTTGATGGTGGAGTTATTTGTGTTTTGATACCCTTTTAACTTTCCTTTTAGGGTGTTTTAGTAAGAATGAGTTATTTTTTTGAGAATAAAATTATGGGTCTAGAGTGGGTTATTAATCACTACCCTTTATAATGACGCTTATGCTTCTATAGGCTAGTTATACTCCCTACATTGATGGTATGGATAAGGCATGGTAGTAGATAAGACTCTATGTGAGATGGTGAAGGATTCTAAGATGAGATTTGAATTATATGAGATAGGGATGAACTATTAACCTCAAATTTCCATCTATGATAATACCATTAAAATAGGCTGGCATTATATGAGAGCTGACCTAAGTTGTGCAGCTGAATATGAGGATT
This sequence comes from Viscum album, assembly GCA_963277665.1. Lineage (NCBI taxonomy): Eukaryota > Viridiplantae > Streptophyta > Magnoliopsida > Santalales > Viscaceae > Viscum > Viscum album. The sequence goes on along the minus strand of OY728138.1, from coordinate 1,172,633,515 downwards.
TAGATGTTCATGAGTGATCCTTCTAAAATCTTAATGGGAGATTGATTAAAACACCAATCTTAACCATAAATGAGATGGGTAATGAGTATGGATTTTATTTTGATGTATCAGGAGTCAGTATTTTAATAGTTTCAGTCCATGCTGGTCATGTGGTTTCTTATGGTTCTAGACAGTTAAGAACACATAAGATAAACTTCCCAAATAATTTTCTAGATTTGGAAATAATAGTGCTTTCCATGAGGTGTTATTGGAATACACTAAAAAATGTGTTTGAAAAATGTGTTCAACATACTTTTTTTTGTTTTAAATAACTTTTAAATGATTTAAAAACTTTTCATGGGCTTAGGTTTCATTCTAAGTGTTTCTTAACTCACTTGATTGGATTTCATAAATGGATGTGAATGTTTTGAAAGTTCATGTAATGCTGGTTTCATTTTAACAAGGGTTGTGTGAAGTTTTAAATGAAAATTTGTAAAATATAGAGGGTTGTCACTCATTTTAAACTATTAACATTATTGGTTCATGAAGTTGACTAGAATGATTTATAAAAAATGAATTGGGGTTTTGAGAAAGAGTGTTTGAAACTGATTGGTTTATTTTAAAAAGGGAGTGTTATTTTAAAGAGTAATTTGTGTAAATTGTTGGGGTTTTAATGGTATTTTAACTGTGATTTTATAAATAGTTTTCAAAGGAGACTTAATGTCTATAACTATTTTTAGCCTTGGTTAATTTTTATATCAATGTTTTGTCTATTTATTTTGTTAAAAATTAATATCACTGAATCAAATAAGATGGATATGAATAACGACTGAATGATTACCAATTGTTTGATAATAGAGTATGAAGATGGAGTGAAAGAGTTTATCACATTTTTAAAAGATCATGCATATGACCCTTCTCAAATAATTTTTCCATGTTTACACTGTTATTATTCAAGAAAAGTTAGTCCAGAGGAGTTGGAAGAACACTTGATCTATCACATAATAGATCGAAGTTATAAATGTTGGAATAAACACATAGAAAAAGAGAATGTAGCTAGTGGCTGAGATAAAAGTGTGTTTTATATATCATCTGATATGATTACAAGTGTGGACAATGAAAAAGACAATATCGAGGATGTGATTATAGATGTGAATGATGATGAAGATTGTATTGAGGAAATGACAAGGGTATTTGAATATGAACTTCATGATTTCCCAAAATTGTTTGAGTAGTTAAAGAGTTGTGAAAAGATGCCTTTGTATGTTGGTTACACTAAATATAAAATATTTTCAGCCGTAATGAAGCTATACAATTTGAAAGCAAGCAATGGATGGAGTGACACCAGTTTTAGAGAATTACTTTCTCTCTTGAATGACATTCTCCAAGAAGATAATGATATCCCGAGCCGAACATACAGTTCCAAATGAATGCTACATTTGATGGGTATGATCTCTGGATGAATACATGCCTGCTCAAATGACTATATACTATTTTGAAAGGACCAAAAATCACTTAGATAATTCTCATGAAGCATGAAAAACAAAATTTTCTTCCTCCAACTTCTTACACTCTTTCCAGGTAGGAGAGATATCAGTTTTTCAACTTCTTGAATGATATAAAGGTTCCATAGGGGTATTCATAGAATATAAAGAACATCATGTCAATTAACAATTGAATGTTAAAGGGTTTGAAATCACATGACTGCCACATTTTGAAGTAAGATCTAATTACTATAGATTTACGTTTCACTTTTCCCAAGAATGCCTGTTATACATTAACGAAGTTCTGTTTCTTCTTTAAAGCTTTATACAACAAGGTTATAGACCCAACAAAATTGCCGAGTATGGAAAGAGAAATTTCTGTCAAATTATGTGAATTGGAAATGTTCTTCCCACCAAAATTATTTGATATCATGGTTTAATTGGTGGGAGATATTCTACCATGTGGTCCTATACACTATAGATGTATATACCCCATTGAATGGAATATTAAGATTTTGAAAGGGTATGTCAAAAATCAAAGTCGAGTAGAGGGTTGTATTTTAGAGAGATATATTGTTGAGAAATCCATTGAATTCTGAACCAAATACGTATTTAGTGTGGAAATCATTGTTCTACCAACATCTCATCACAGTAGGAGGCATGCAGGTGAAGAAGTTTTGGAAGAGAGTTTTTCACCATCAATATTACAGATCATAATTAGGCCCACCTTTACGTTTTACATAACAGTTTAGAGGTTGAACCATATGTATAAACCCATAAATAAATTCTTAGGCATTTTAATCCATCAAGGGATGAAAAATGGATATCAAATACACATAATTTATAGTTTATAGGATGGTTTTGGGACTATTTATTTAAGGAGTCAGATGAAAACCTGGACTCAATTTTAGAACGACTTCGATGTCTAGCTGGAGTAAAAAGTGTGTATGTATTATCTTATAATTCCTATGTAATTAATGTTTATTCATTATATACTAATGAACAGATGAAGATATTACCATGAAGAATAGTGGAGCTAAACTTATAGATTAAGAAATGTATGTTTCCGGTACTAAGGATATAAATCCAATTTATGTGAATATGTCATACTTTGGTATCATCAAACTAATATGGGAGTTTGATTATAGGAAATTCCAAGTGATGATTTTTTAATGCAAGTGGGTTGATAAATAGAGTGCTGTCAAAATAAATGAGTTGGGATTTGTGAAAGTTGATTTTAGTATGGAAGGGTACAAAGAAAAACCAGTTATAATGGAATGACAAGAAGTAAAAGTATATTATGTTCCAGATCCCGCAAACTGAAACTAGTCAATTGTTCTGTTATCCACCAAAACTATTAAAGGGTCAGATGAAAATTTAATGGAGGATGACCCTTTCATTGTGAAGTTTTAATCATTTCATAGTGGTATCAATGAAGATGGAGTTTTTTATGTTAGAGGAGACCACAATGAAGGGATTTGTATAGTTGATAGAGGGGTCAAATCCCTTTATCCTTAAAAAAAGAGAGTTCAATATTCAGGATATATATTTTTTCTAATATACATCTTGTTACCTTATGTTATTATCTATTTTCTACTAATTTTATGTATTCTAAATTAAATGTTGAGCCAATTATGTAGATAATGACTTTTGTTTGTGATGATGATGCCAATCTTGAGGTACAATAGGTCTCTCAACCTGATGCTGCTTACAGTGCAGAAGACCAATAGGTTTCCCAACCGTTTTCTGCTGCTAATCTTATTGTAGAGGTACAACCACCATCTACACATGAAGATGCTAGCACTCTGAAGAAACATATTAAGGATGTTGAAACCAATGAAATGGTAGGTACCGAAACACTAGCAGCATAGAACAAATAGAATCACCTCAGTTTGATGGTGTTAGTTAAAATCATTAAGGTAAAAGCAAAAGGCATAAAATATGAGGTCAGATGGAATAAGTGGTGATAACATGTTAACCCCAACAAGACCATGTTCAGTAGTTACATTGTAATCATCACTCAGAAACACATACTGATTGATTTATATTCATGGAACCTTGTTTTCACTAGTCTTAAGACACTGATGTGGGTAGATATTACGATAAAATTATGATATCATTTCTTTAATTTACTAAAAAATAAATTACTAAATTTTTTAATTACTCTTCATTATCCCTTGTAGTGTGCATTTATAATTGATGAATTGCACAAGGAATATGTATTAAGGATTTTTGGAAGGATTCATTGAGTATTTTGCACATTTGTTTACAAAATGTTATCTTAAAGATAGTGAAGGGAAAATAAACCCACACCCACCTCCTATTTATGCACACCTGATAACCTAATGAGCATGGGTTGTGTTTATTAGACACCATGACGAGTAGTGTTTTTAGGTACATTGTGTTTGGTAATACATTGTTTGATGATACATGTTTTAATAACTTTTATTGATAGTTTTTTATTCATGAAATAACAAGAGAGTGCTGAAAATAAGGAATGAGCATAAAAACCAGAGTACCCCTACCATAAAGTAAGAATAGGATAGGCTTCAATTGAAAAAAATTGGTATGTATTTTAAATCCATTGTAAGACTTTTATGTGACATAAAAAAACACCATAACTATGTTCCTCTATTTATATGCAGATTAATGAATTCAAATCCAATGTCACTTCCATCCCACTCCATGTGCTATGGAAGGATGTGCGTGTAAATAAAGATGGGATACTAATAGATTAAAACACACAAAAATTTTAGGAAACATGTGAAAGTATGACATAATAAATATATTTTTTTATTTAAAAAGATATTACCTAATAATGATTAATTATTTTCCTATATTTCCTATCTAACAAAGTCATGGGAACCAACAACACCCAAACCGGATGAAGACATACTTTTGGTTATCTTGAAGCAGCTAGAAAAGTATGGCCACATCACAGGTGTGGGTTTTGGGGTGACACCCTGAACATTTTTTGAGAAAAAAATAAGAGGAGGATCAAAGTGCAGAAATTAAAATGATGAGAGAAAGAATAGATATTCTTAAAGAATATATGCAATTGAAGATAGAGTTAATAGAAAATATGACGTCAGGGGGGGGGGGGATAGAAGAAACAACTCAATAAAAAACATCACATGAAGATGCCACTCCACTCCTAATAGCTTTGAGGAGATCCATTACCCTTAAAAAACTATCTTAGATAAGGTAATCAATGTTCTAATAATTGTTTCTGTGAATTTTGAATCATATAGACACTGATACCTTTCCTGTACTGATATTGTACAGGGTGAAAATGACTGTGAAACCATTCACATTGTAGCAAGGGATATGGTGTTCAATATCCAGAATGTCATGATACACAATAGACCACTTACAATAGGTCTTGTTAAAGTGTTGATTAATTTAGCCCACAATCTAAGTTTCGATCTACCTATTCCAATTTATTATGAAGATATTCATAAGGTCAAAAAATATCTTGGAACATTCATCGCATGGCTATCATAACTTGTAAAAAATATGTTGACAATGAGGTATTCATTTTCATTTTTTTTCAAGATAAAAAATTAATATTTAATGAAAAAAGTCCTGAACCAATGAATGTTATTACAGACGAACACATGGAAGGGGGTGAAAAGAAATAACATCTCAAAACCATATCATGGATTAACTAACTGATTAAAATGATCTACCAAAAGAACATTAAACCTACTCATTCTATATCAGCATTTATTATCATTAGAATCTCTTGTAAATATAAATTTGAAAGATGGTGGGGTTCACATAATTATTTTTGATGAAAATATGTACAGAAGGGAAGATCAATATTTCCTTAGTGTTGACAATGTAAGTGAAATCCTAGAGTATGATTGGCTAGGATACTTGGTTGTAAATGTATAGATGAGGTATGTTTTCATGATTTTATTTTCCAAAAGATGATATACTATGATAATTATGACTAAAAACATTTCAAATTTTTCGCAAGAGTATATATGAAAAACAATTGAAGGGATTTCCCTATGAACAAAAATTTGGATTCTTTAGCCCTCATGTCACCTCCATAGAAAAAAGAAATAAAATACAAGAAAGAGGGTGAAATAGTGGAATTCCCACACAAATCATTTAACAAAAAAATTATGGATGACATACTCTTCTTAATACCAATGATGTAGGGGTAAAACTCTAAAATTTAATCACATGAAATATATTTTAATTTCTTTCATTACTTATTTTTTTGTGTTATTAGGTAGTATTGGATTCTCATTTCGGTCAATTTGGATACTCCAAAGCTTTATTTCCTGGATTCAATGCATGGATATCTAACAAATTAACCACACATGATGGCGTTTTTCAATTTTTTATGCACTATATCCAACATTTTATAACTAAACATCTAGTTATATAATTTAGATTATATTTTAATGAGTATTCTATTATAATCGAGAGGTCGTGAATATCGTCTATATCATGGAATGAGGATACGGGAAAAGGAAAAGGAACATCACAAGTACTATGACTGGATACAAATTAAGATATATATAATAAGATTTCACTATCCAAACACCTATAAAAAAATTAATTATTTTTATCAATGTTTCTGCAGTGTTCAAAACAAATAAATGATGAAGAATGTGGTTATTATGTTTGTAAATTTATGAAAGAGATCATATTCCATGAACAAACCAACATCCTTGAAGAGGAATTTTTGAAGATAATTACTATTTCATTTAAAATATTTTTTAATCCTTTGTTTATTTATATTTTTTCAGTAATACCATGATTATTGAAAGTAATAATATTCACAAGATGAGATAGATTTTTTTAAAAATGAATGGTCACATACCTGATGGAAGAATGTATAGAAATAGAATGAATATGCGACTGATATGACTTAAAGTGTATATTTTTATTTAAAATTTTCTATATTTTTATTAAAAATAACAAGTTCCATACTAAAAAATGAGAAAAAGCATTAGGATTGATTTGATAATTTAGGAAAATGATCCATAAGTCATTTGTGATGTGTAGGAATCAACCACACCTAAATCCAACACATGGTTTGACCTTTATGACTTTAAGTGTGTATTTTTATAATAAATTAACAATAAATTTAGAAAAAAGAAGAAGTGACCTACTCAAAACTAAGAAAACACATTCGTATTATTTTATACTTTAGAAAAATTATTTATCAGTCATTTTTTATGTGTAGGAATCAACCACACCTCAATCTGATGAATAGAATGATAGATATGACTAAAAGTGTCCATTATCAGTTTAAAATCGACATTTTAGCACAAAACATGTCACTCACTAAAAACCAATAAAACTCACTCTGATTATCTTCATAATATAGGAAAATGATTCATAAGTTCTTTATGACTTGTATGAAGTAGTCTCATATCAAACCGACACATGATGCGATTGGTATGACTCAAAATGCATGTTTCCATTTTGAAATAATATTTTAGTAAAAAACACAACTAGTATACTAAAAACTGATCAAATACATTTGGATTGTTTTTATACTTTATGAAAATGAGATATAAGTAGTTTTTTATGTGTAGAAATAAACGACACCATAATACGATGCACAGTGAGACCAACATGACTCAAAGTGTCTCTTTTTATTATAAATTTACATTAATTTTAGTAAGAAAACACAATTGACAGACTAAAAACCATGAAAATGCATTTTTATTATTTTGATAATTAATGAAAACAATACATGAGTCATTTGTGATATGTAGGAATCAACCCCACCTCAATAAAATGCACGACGTGACTAATATAAATCTAAATGTGTATTTTTATTTAAAATTGACAATAATTTAAGTAAAAAGAATAAGTGACATACTAAAAAACATGAAAATTCATTAAGATTCTTTTGATACTTTAGCAAAATGATACACTAGTCATTTGTGACATGTATGAATCAACATCACCTCAATATGATGCACTGTGTGACCGATAGTACTAAAAGTGTCTGTTATTAGTTTAAAATTTATATTTTAGCTCAAAATGTGTCACTCACTAAAAACTAAGAAAATGATTTCTGATTGTATTTATAATTTAGGATAGTAATTTGTAATTCCTTTATGATGTGTATGAAGTAGTATCACATCAAATCAACACACGATGTGATAGGTATGACTCAAAAAGAGCATTTCTAGTTTGAAATGATATTTTATTAAAAAAACAAAACTGATATACCTGAAAATTGAGAAAATGAATTTGTATTGTTTTAATACCTTAGAAAAATTATCCATGAGTCATTTGTGACATGTAGGAATAAACCAAACCTAAATCCGACAAATGATGTTACCAGTATAAATCGAAATGTGTTTTTATTTAAAATTGACATTAATTTAAGTAAAAATAACAAGTGACATAATGAAAACCAATAAAATGCATTTGTATTGTTTTGGAACTTTAATACAATGATCCATGTGTCATTTGTGATGTGTATTAATTAACCACGCCTCAATCCGATGCACGATGTGACCTGTATAACTAAAAGTGTCCGTTATCATTTTAAAATTGATGTTTTAGCTGAAAACATTTCCCTCACTAAAAACCAAGAAAAATACCTCTGATTGTCTTCATAATTTAGAAGAGAAATTTGTAAGTCTTTTTTGACGTGTATAAAGTAGTCTCACCTCAAAATGATGCATGATGTGACCAGTATGACTCAAAATGAGTGTTTCCAGTTTGAAATGATATTTTAGTGAAAAATACAACTGTCATACTAAAAATCGAGAAAAACCATTCAGATTATTTTGATACTTTAGAAAAATGATCCATGAGTCATTTGTGACATTTAGGTATCAAACAGACCTCTATCCAATGAATGATGTGACCAGTATAAATGTAAGAATGTCATTTAAATTTAATATTAATTTTAGTAAAAAAACAAGGTACAAACTCAAAACCAAGAAAACACATTCGGATTATTTTGATATTTTAGAACAACGATCCATAACTCTTTTTTAATGTGTAGGAATCAACCCCACCTCAATACGACACACAGGGTGACCTTTATAACTCCAAATGTGTCTTTTTTATAAAAATTGACATTTTATTACTGTATTATTTCATATTAATGTTTAATTTTTTTATTTATAGTATTACTAACATAATATATTTTTTATTATATAGGTGGAAGATTTTTATTGATTTGGTATTATTTTTTAGGAAACTAATACCATGGGTGGATATTTTTGAGAGGGGATCACAAATGTCAAAGGACAAAACATTAATATTTTTAACTATTTGTTGGATAATTATAAATGTAATTATATAAAACATTTTTTGAAATGTATATATCATTGTTTTACAAACCCATGTGTGTTCTTATTTGTTCTTGTGTGTGCTGATTTGTTCTTGTGTGTGCTGTGAAAGTACAGTTTTGTGTAGGTGGTGTGTGTGTAAAGTACATGTGTTGCTGGTGGGTGTGTTGTTATATAAACAACACATAGTAGGTAGCTAGGCCTTTATCAGTGCTATTTTTAGAACTGATAATGCCTTCTTTATCAGTGCTACTTCAAGCACTAATAAAGGAACCTTTTTTTATCTCTATCTCGAGCGTTGATAATGACAACATTTATCAGTGATAATTAAAATGCTGATAAAGTATTATTTTATCAACGCTACAAAGAGAAGTGATAAAAATGTATTTTATCCACGCTAAAATAGTGTGGATAAAGTGGGCCTTTATCATCTCTTTTTTAGAATAGATAAATGACACCCTTTATCATTTCTTTTTAGCGCTGTTAAAGGGTACCCCCTTTATCTTCACTAAGATTAACAATTCTTTTCTAGTGTTGATAAAATCACTATATGTAGTAGTGTGATTACGGTAATCCTTGACCATTTTTAGGATGCCTTCATGATGCCAGCCATCTAGGATTCCAGATTTCGATCATGAAGATGACCATATGAGCGATGAGGCCTCATTGGTGTATAGGTAGTAGTGCCTCTACCTATTGAGCAATAGTTGGTCCCAGCAAGACAAGCTCAGGACTTGCACAGGCTGAGAGATCTTCGTGAGTTCCAGCGATAGCGACCATTATGGTTCCATGGTGAGTCATATCCTCAGGTGGTATAGGATTGGCTAGAGTTGGTGGTCTGTGTGTTTAGACTGGTCCGAACCCTGATGGACCATAGGGTGGATTTGGAAGCTAGCCTTTTCCATGGAGCATTTGGGTGCTAGTGTGTCTTGGTTACCCGGATGAGTGATGAGGAGAATATCACATGGGATGACTTTCAATATCTCTTCCACAAGGAGTACTACACCTCTATCTTGTGCTTTATCCTGATATAGGGGATTCTTGAGCTACAATAGGGATGGATGAATCTGGAAGAGTACGCGGTGAGGTTCGCCGACCTTACATGCTACTCCCTCGATATGATCAGATATAGATACTTCCGAGCATGCAAGTTTGAGTAGGGACTCTATAGAAAGATCCAGGCCAATGTAGTGCCCATGTGCATCCCCACCTATGTTGGTGTGATAGAAGGGGAACTTGTGATAGAGAGATTCCTGGTAGAGGGACTCTAAGAGGTTGGAGCTAGTAGCAGGTGTGATACGGCTGATCTATCGCCAGTGATACTCAGGCACCATAGGTCTCAGAATAGGATACCCTTTCATGAGTAGATTTAGGGGCATGGTTGTGCAGGTTAGGGATAACACATAGCATCAGGGAAACCTATAGAGGGGTGATGATATACTTGTAAAGGGATATTTCATATGGCCTGGGACTGCTTGACCATGAAAATTGAGCATCCCAGGAAGGCAGCAGACAGACCGCCACGACAGAGGAAACATAGTGATCAGGGATTTCCCAAGTGGGGATATGGTGGTACCTTGGGAGGAGGAGCATGCAGAGGAGTGGGATGATCTGTAGGTGGGGGATGGTGATATGAGGTTCTCACACCACTATCACTAGGTAGCCCATGTCAGGCTCATGGAGATGGTAGTCAGGGCTATAGATAGCTGCAGGCTATGGACGTCTACTACCCAACAACACACGAGATGATTTGAGGTATGGTTTATGCTTACTCTACCCTTTCATCAGTACTAGTAGAAACATTGGCTAGCCATTATTTTATCTCTAAACTCTTGTTGTGAGAGTTGGAATATCTAGTATAGACACTAGCACATCATCTATTCCTTGAGGTTTCTACAGGGAATACTTCCTCTGTATCCTTCATCTGCCAGTAGTGCAAGACATCACTTGGAGGAGAGAGGTTCACGTGTGACCTATTATTCATAACGATGGAACCCTATGACATCATCTTGATTATGGTTTGGATTTCCCATATTTGAGACCATATTGACTATCACCATAGGATAGTCAGGTGCCAACGCCCTAATGTGATGAGGTTCACCTTTTTCGGTGAGAGAGACCTTACCACAGGACACGTGGGTGTTGTGAGAAAGAGGTTACAAACCATTATCCATTGTATAGTGAGTATGAACCTTAGTGAATAAAACTCTTCGGATGTTTGGATCTCTTAAGTGGTGGATAATTACATGGAATTCTTTTCCAATGACATTCTGAGACTACCTCCGAGGTGGGAGTTAGAGTTTTGCATCGACTTACAGTCAGGGACTTCACCAATATCTTCTGTTGCATATCGAATGGCACCCACTAATATTTTGGAGTTGAGGTTATAGTTAAAGAACCTTTGTGAGAAAGGTTTAATCAGACACTATGTGTCCCCTTAGGTGCCCCCAATTTTGTTTGTGAAGAAATCATCATACGGCTCTTCTTGGATTATCGTTACTTGAACCAGGAAATGATAAAGAAAAAGTACCCATAGCGGAGGATTTATGACCTCTTTGATCAGTTTATGGGTTAAATATGGTTCTCTAAGATCGATATCAGGTTCTTCTACCACCAGTTGTGAGTTCATGAGGCTGATATTCCAAATTTGGCCCTTCTATGTCACTATGGGAACTATGAGTTCATAGTGATTCCATTTTGTGTGACAAATTCCCATGCTATTTTCATGGATTTGATGAACCGAATCTTTCATCCACACTTGGAACAGTTTGTCTTTGTCTTCATCGATGACATACTCAAATACTCTTCCAAAGAGGAGGAGCATGAATAACACCTATGGGGGGTCCTTGATTTACTTTGAGAGAACAAAATTTATGGAAAGCTCTCAAAATGATGGTTTAGGATAAAACAAGTTCACTTTTTAGGGAATTTCATTTCTGAGTAGGGTTTAGACATGGATCTAGAAACGTTCAAAGAAGTGCTTTCTTGGGAGAAACCTAAGAATGTGTTAGAGGTGCAGAGCATTCTTGGCTTGGCGGGGTACTACCAGGGATTTGTGGAAGACTTCTCCAGGATCTCCCCCCTTTGACTTCTCTAAAATGTATGGGATATCTATCTACTTGGTCTGAGCAGTGTTAGAGGGCCTTCGAGGAGTTAAGGTAGAGGCTGACAAGTGCTCCAATTTTGAGGCTACTAGAGGAAGGTTTGGAGTTCATGGTTTATTGTGATGCCTTAGGAACTGGGCTTGGTTTCATACTAATGTAGCGATGGGCGGTCATCACATATGGTTTGAGGTAGTTGATACCCCATGAGAGGAATTATGTGACTCATGATCTAGAGCTGGCATTAGTGGTTTTCTCTTTGAGGATGTGGTGAAACTACCTTCAGGGAGAACACTTTGTGGTTTACTCAGACCAACAGTGCCACAGGTACGTTCTCATTCAGAGAGACCTGAACCTGAGGTAGTGAATTTGGATAGAGTTCCTGTAGGAATACGATTTCAAGATAGTCTATACTCTAGTAAAGAGAAAAATTGTTGAAAATTACATTAGTAGAATGTCCTAGTATCACGTTTTTTGGGAAGCTTCAGAGTAGTAAGCTTCCCTACAACTGAAATTGATGGAGTAGAAGGGTATATTTTTACTTTAGTTTATGGTGTTGACTCCAATGCTTCTTGAGCCTATGAAAGAGTCTCAGGTGGGAAACATTGACTGTGAGATTCTACATGATCAGATATCCACAGGCGATGCATTAGATAGATATTCCGAAGGAGGGAATCAGAAGATCTTGTTCTAGGGGTGAATAATTGTTCTAATAGTGATGTGGGAGGAAGTGATTTGGGTGTTCCTTACTTCTCCATTATCTGTACAACCCAGTGTGTGGAAGATGTATAGGGATATTTAGTGACAGTTTTAGTGGTCCAATATGAGATAGAGTGTAGCTGAGTTTATCTCATGATGACTTAGTTGTTAGTTGGTGAAGGCTAAGCACCAGGTTTTAGATGGTTTGTTGCAGCCTATTGATATCCCAGAGTGGAAGTGGGATGGAATATCCATGGAATTCGTTACATGGATTTAGTGCATAGTGAAGATCCACGATGCCAACTGGGTGATAGTAGACTGACTCAAAAAGTCAACACACTTCCTTGATATTAGGGAGAAGATTTTGGTGCAGAGTTTGGGGCAGCTGTATGTTTAAGAGATCATCCTCTTTTACATGGTAACCTCGAAGATTGCCTCTGATTGTGATGCTCGATTTAGATAATGATTGTGGAGAGGCCTACAGGTGGAATTTAGGACCCAGATACAGACCAGTACAACCTTTCACCCCCAGAAAGATGGACAGACCAAGTACACTATCCAGGTGTAATAGGATATGATGATAGCTTACATCTTAGATTTTGGTCAAATTTGGGAGGATTACCTGCCTTTGGTAGAGTTCGAGTACAAAAACAGATACCACTCCACCATCAACATGGAACATTTTGAGTCCATAAATGGGAGACCCTGTAGGTTACCCTTAATATTGGGTGGAGATTGGAGAGTCATCTCTGGTGGGACCATATTAGGTGTAGATGACAACAGAGAAGGTTTAAGTCATCCATGAACTGATGAAGATAACCCATAGAAGATAAAAGTTCTATAAAGATCATCTTCATAGGCCCATATAGTTTGAGTAGGGAAACCATGTATTCTTGAGAGATTCCCCATGATGTGGTATGAGAAGTCTTGGCTAGGGAACCAAGTTATTCCCAAGGTTTATCGAGCCGTTTGAGATCATGCGGAGGATTGGCGAGGATGTCTACTACCTTGGATTACCCCCACAGATGGAGTGAGTGCATGACTTCTTCTACGTGTCATAGATGAGGAGATACATGAATAAACCAATGAAAATCATTGATGGAGGAGATATGGACAATGAGGATAGATCCATCATTGCAGAGCACTCGGTGGCGGTCAAGGACCGATAGGAGCAAACCCTGTGAGGATGAGAAATTCCCATTGTTATCACATTATGGAAGCAAAAAAATGTGTAAGAGAGTTCCTGAGAGTAGGAGAGCCAGATGCATGTTTAGTATCCCGAGTTACTTGCTTTGTTTTTATTTTTGTGGATGAAAATATTGAAGGAGAGAATGATGTAGAGACTCAGTTTTTTTCCTAACAATACTTTGAAATATATCTAAGTATTATTCCAGAGCCAGGCATTGAGACAATGTGAGATTCTGAGGCTTGGTGTTCCCAGAATTAATTTTATAAAAATTTTAAATATATTTTTTATTACACATTCATATATAATTAAATAAATTCAAATAACTCTGAAATGGTTGATCAGATCGGAAATCCAAGACCATGGTTGGGTCTAAAAAGTTATTCCCCCCAGAAAAGACATAAAATGAGTCGACACGGGGCGTTTAGATCCCTCATTTGTTGGTGGAGAGTTTTAATTAATTGAATTAATTAAGTTTATTAATTAATTTAAAATGCTTAACCCTAATTGAGGGTTGTAAATTATCATTATAGAGTAATTCCCTCATAATCCTATTTTTCTAGCAATGAAAACCTCCTCTCCTCTCATTCCCATTGATAAACAATGAACAAAGAATGATGACTAACCCATGGACCTAGATGGATCAAAGCTCCGAAAATCCTCCTCCTTCATCAATGAACACATTCTATATCAACAAAGAGAGATAAAATCCAAGTAGGACTTGTTATTTGTGTTCTTACACCTTAGATTAAAATTTTGAGCATGTTGTCAAATTGTTCTTCAACCTGTGCCTTTTGATCAAACCTCTACATGACCCCAAGTAACAATTTAATTTCCATTAATATATTTTCTAACATCAGTACCTCTTTCCTGATCATTATCCAAGAAAAAATGGCTGGAGATGAATAGAAACCATTGTTTATGGTGCCTTTCCCCCTTTCTTCTTTACATTTGTCACCATGTAATCCCTTTGGATCACAGTTCGATGATTATTGGGCGACCCAATCTTGATCTGGAACTAGGAGTGAGACGAATCCATTTTAGAATTGTTAAATTGAAATAAAAACATGAGGAAGGATTATATATATAAATGGAATGATCCAAGGATGAACAATCTTTAAGTTTTATTACTATCTGATGAGAATTGAAGCCACGACTGTACTCAGAAGATCCGGCAAAACCCACAGTTTCGGACAAGATCAAATAACAATGAATGAAGAATCAATCCCATGTTCCATAGCCAGATATAGTGATTTATGAGTGTAATCAGGCGACTTTGACCATGGATAAGGACTATTTGGAAGAGGTGACCTAAGATTGGGGAAAACCTCAGGTTTCTGGAAAATCCAGACTACATGCTGTGTTTAGTGAAGAACACATGGCGTATAGCCTACTTCAGTAACGACACTATGATTTGAGAAAACTTAATGATGGAATGACATGTACTCTATTTAACATGACATGTACCATATACCCATGTGGGGAGAGTCGTGTGAAGGAGAAACAACCAACAAACACAACTCGGTCCATATATAGACAGGACACGCCGTGTAGTCCACCTACACAATATGTTCCCCTACATGGGTTGGGGCCCGTGTATGACCAGAGTCACGGTCAAGCAATAAATAGGGTCCACATGCCATGTGAGACCCCTCACATGTCCTATACTATTTGAGATCATCTTATTAATCTTCAATCCTTCATATCTCCTCCATTTGAATTCGTATTTTTGGCTGCAAGATGGCTATCCTAACTTTTTTTCAATTTAGAACATGACGGTGCCCTCGAAAGTAGATTTTGAGAAACTATGTTGATGTTCTGGGTTTGGCATGTGCAGAGATAAAACCCGATGATGGCAGCGATCAGACAGGCTTACCAATGCAAATACCAGGATGACCCCTCATCAGGGATTGGTATCATAGTAATCAATGAGAAAATATAGGGATGACCCCTCATTAGGGTTGGGTAGCATATTCCTTGATGAGTAGATACTAGGCCGACCCCTCAGTAGGGTTGGGTAGCGTAGTCTTGGTTATCATAGTCCCCAATTAGAAAATACCGAGTTGACCCCTCAGCAGGGTGCAGTAGCAAAGTCCCTAACTAGAAGATACTGGGATGACCCCTCAGTAGAGATAGGTAGTGTAGTCCCTGACTAGTAGATATCACACTGACCCCTCAACAGGTCTAGGCAGCGTAGTACTCGATGATTTAAAGAATACCCTTGACAGTGCAAGAATAGTTTCCAAGCATGGTCTAAATTACCTGAGGACTCACAAGAAATAGGAGCACTTTACCCACCGCGATGAGTCATTGAGATGCAACCTAAAACCATGCGGGTGAGTCAATTCCACCAACAAAAAATAGTATCGATGTGTGATGATTTGATCCCCTTTTGACATGGGCCTCCTGGGAAGATGCAATGAGGTGTTGGGCATTGCATATGGATTTAATTGAAACTGATGGATAATCACTTTCTTGTGCTGAGCTTTGAGATATAGATCCCCTGACTCTCTCATTTGGACTTCTTTTTATTGAGAATATATATATATATATCCTATTGAAGAACCCCCTCCTTGGGTCTTGGATACCCTCCTTCCGGGGGAGGTGAAGATGCGTGGGGTATGACACATGCTATCTGTGTTTAGTTCTATCAAAGTTGGATGAGTCTACTCTCCGGCTATAGGCAGCGAAGACTTGATGAGTAGTTTATCTCCTCAACATCTTGAGATCCTTGTGCTTGGATGAATCTACTTTCACACTTTTGTTGGGTTGAGATTCACTCTTCATATTATCTTTACTATAACAAGTTCCATTTACTTTTTATCTTCAGTTGTATCACTTTCTACTCCCCACTCACATTTTCAGGGTGTTCTACTAGGTATGTATATACTAACCCAAGCATGGACTTTTCCCAACATGTGTTTTGTCTTTTTCAAACCGCGGACATGTTGATCGTGACAACCTGGGAGCGTATGGTTACAGGTTGCATGGACTACATACGTTGGTCATAATTGGGGTACATGAGCTGGCCTCTCTTGGCATATACTCTTCTCCAGTTGTCTTCAAGTTGGAAACAATTTCTGGTTGGGGTGTGTATTTTTCCCCCTGACTTTTCAGTGTTGGATACTGTACCTTTGTACTGTCCAGAGGTTTATGATTGTTTACTTTACTTAATAGTAGTTGCATATTTTTTTAATTTCCCTATACACTTTTTCAAAACGTTTATTGTATCTATGTGTGTACAGGTTCTTAGGCAAAGGCCTCCCCGAGTTAGTTGTGCCCTCGGTGCTTATCGCCAACTCCGAGCTTATAGAGGTGGGATTTGGGTAGTTGCGGCTCAAGCCACGACTTAGATCGGGTCATGATATATATATATATATATATATATATATATTTATAAGATAGTAAAATTATTTATTAAAGTTATATATATATGTTTTATGGTATCATTTTTTGGTGGTAAGAAAGAGTTCAATGGATCTAATCCTAGGGAGGCTTGGGTTTATTATTTTACATGAAAAGTGTGCAACAATGTATGGAGAGGATTAGTTGGGAGATATGCAGGAGGGACGTGGAGTTGCGTACTGAGGAGACAAATGTGTGTTGAGGGTGAACCATCTAGCGGAGGAGTATACATGAGGAATGGATGTGTGGGGAGTATACATGAGGTGGGCCTGTGTGTGTGTTGGGGAGGGGGCTACAGGACATGGGTGAAACAGGCAGGCATCAGAACATATGGGTGGCTACCGAAAGTGGGTGGAACAAGAGGGTGACTACAGGACGTGGGGGGGGGATACTATACATGAGAGTGGAAGCAGAACACTAGTGGAGGCAAGGGGTCTACTGAACTTGGGAGTGACCTTCACGGTGGGATCATTATTTAATTTAAAAAAATTGATAAAAAACTGAAAAATTATGAATTAAAAAAAATAATAATTAATTTAGGTTTTTCTTACATACCTTTATAGAGATGGTCACTAAATAAGGTGTTGATAATTTGAAACATTTATAAATGTTTCTAAAGAAAAATTTACCTACATTTTCTTGAAATTTCAAGAAATGATATGTGTTTTACTGACATTTCTAAAAACGTCGATAATTTTTTTCAGTGATATTTATAAATGAACCTCAGTTAGAAACACATAATTTAACGATATTTTCTATAAATTTTTGTAAATGAATTTTCGATGTTTATAAACATTTATAATGAAAAAAATAAACTTCTCTAATTCACATTTATATAGTAGTGACATAGACATGGATAGAAGCATGGGTAGGACCCCTGGGTGGCTGAGGTACGCCTTGTAGTACCCTTAGACAATGTGTAATAGTACTTGTCCAATGAGAAATGTATTGAGAAGGAATTAATAGGGGATGGGGTGAGGTCACACGATTTGTGGACCCCTCACATGTCATGTACTTCTTGATGAGTTCTCCATCTCTTGTATCTCCTTTGTTTGGACTTGGATTTTTTACCGTGAGTAGCTTATCTTGAGTTTTTTTACAAATAGAATGCGATGGTGACCTTTGAGGTGGATTTTGATATATAAAATATGAGGATTAATAATTGTTATTCTTTTTTGGGTATCACTCAATAATGATAGTAACCAAACATGATCCTTAGAGTGGTACCCCCTGATGAACTAGGTAGTGAGTCTTTTATCTACTAAGTGGTACCCCCTGCCAGACTATGGCATGGGTTCTCTATCATCTGAGTGGTACCCCCTGAAGGATTAGGGTGGGGGTCCTCTATCTACTGAGTGGTACCCCCCCTAATAGACTAGGGAGCATGTCCTCCTAACAATGAGTGGTACCCCAATATCATATTACCCCCTAACAGACTACATTGAGTGGTACCCCCAATCGTACTAGAGCATGGGTCCTCCTTACGCTGAGTGGTTCCCCTAACATACTAGGAAGTACATCCTCCATACATTGATTGGTACCCCCAATTGCACTAGGTATAGGTTCCTATACATGGAGATTATGCCCCCTCAACTGTTCAACATAGCGGTGAGGTGTCGTCCCTCAACACGGTTACTTCCATAGACATACACGTGAGATGCTGGGCATCATTGATGGACCTATTGGAACCGTTGTCATACACTTTTCCTATGATGGGATATAATGTCCCAACCCCAAATCCACTAAACCGGTGCACTGATCCGGTTCTCCACAAGGCCTCAAGCGTGCCTCTCCGTACACCAGAGGATTCCAACTAGCAGCGAGGGCCTAGGGTGTGATAGTGGGGAGACTATTCCCACATACTAGAGTAATAAAATAGTGGAAATAACTAATTATCATACACAACGGAAAGTAAATAGAGTGTAGAAGAAATAAAAATTTTAAATAGAACAAGCTTTAATAGTAAAATGCTGTAAAATCCCGAACATCTATGCAATACAATACAACACTGGTCACCCACCGGGACGACCATACATATACAAGTACAAAAGAAACTAAAAGTACAAGTAAAGGGCTCTACTACTAACTCCAAGCCAATCCATGTACCCAATCTCTAGACAATATCGAACTGCAACAGCTTGATCAGTAGAACCACTCGAGCAGCTCTGGTCGATCATGCAACATTGGGACTCAGCCCTATCCACCATGTAACTCATGCTCAACCTGAAAATCAGACATAAGGTCTACACGTACACCGAGGTGCATGTGTAGGGGTGAAAAATAATCTTAGTAGTTCACCCTGACAAGAAACCTATAACTGTGCTTCTATGTATATGCAACAGCAATGTGCTCAGCCTAGCTGGAACACAACAAAGGAAGTAAACCAAACGTGCTACCACAGTCGAACCTAGTGTATGTAAACCCTGTCAACTGGGAAAGTGCCACCATGGATGTCCATATCTATATATGTACACATGTATAGTCCCATACCTATACACATATACATAAATATGAATATTCATGATTTAGTGATTCAAATAAAAATAACTATAATAGTAGTCGATCCTTGGGACCATAAGCCCAATCTCCTAGATATCCTGTGCAAGGGCATTGAGCTGGACATCGTGCCACTCAAGCCGTATATGCTTAAGTCAGTCTCTAGGTCTATAATCACATTGAAATGTACCTTCTTCAGCCAATGCGGGGATTATGTCTTTGAACAAGCTAAACAAAAACAAGTAACCCTCTGGGAAGTACTCACAACCTGTCCCCTCTGGTTCAACCAATCACAATCAAGCAAGCAGATAACACAACATGTAACCTTATGGGAATTACTCATATTCTATCCCTTCTGGTCCTACCTAGCTACCCAAGCAGCCCTCTGGGTAGCACATACAGTCTCACCCCTCTGGTTTAGCTAAAGCATAAACTCTCTAGGGAAGCACTCACCATTAATTCCCCCTATAGTCTCGTATTGTACTAAAGAAACTGTCGGGAAGCACTCAACATCAATTCCCACT
Organism: Viscum album; assembly: GCA_963277665.1. Classification (NCBI taxonomy): domain Eukaryota; kingdom Viridiplantae; phylum Streptophyta; class Magnoliopsida; order Santalales; family Viscaceae; genus Viscum; species Viscum album. Next base: position 1,172,613,358 of record OY728138.1, on the reverse strand, counting down.
GTGGCCCACGTCGAGGAACTAAAAACACTCTGGGGAACCACTCAACATCAATTTCCCCTTTGGTCTCACATCGTATAATTATAAAGACACTCTAGATAATCCCTCAACGTCAATTCTCTCTATGGTCTATACACCAAGTTATCACGGCCCTGTGTAAGTCAAACAAGTGTAGCATCGCGTATCGGCACAAGTAAACCTCAAGAACTACTTGGATAAAAGTCTAAAGTATAACAAATTTTAATTAATACAACCACTCCTTCCTAACAATACTAGGCATGGAAACAAGGAATCCTAACATGCAAATCTAGACCAAACGGTCACAATCAAGCAACATGGGAAAATACATCCACAATAAGGTAAAATACACTATTTACAAACAAACCACCTCTAATCAGGCACACAAGGAATAGTAGGAATCCCAAAAAACAAGAAAGACACATCGCATCTGACTCAGCAGCCACCAACCAGGAAGCACCTTCGGTAAACACTACAACATCAGTAAACCAAGTCAAATATAAACAAACAGTGCGGGTGGCCCGAACGCCCAACCCAACAATACATCCAAAGCCCAAAGGGATCACCAGTTTGGAATAGGTTCTAGTTGACACCCGATCACCATCTCTACCCAAACCCGACATAACAACTCAGGGTCGGCCACACAATGGCACCCACAGGGTCCCTCAAGTCAAACACAAAGGCGACATCATACTCAGGATCCTCCAAGTAAACACGAGCGAAGGCATACTACGTCGGATCCTTAGTGAAGAGTAAGGGAGGAATCCTAAATGGGATCATAAAATTAAGTACAATATAGGCATTACATAACATGGTTCCTGTCAAAGGAAGAACAAGATAAAGATCCTATAAGGGACTCCCTTGGTCAACACACAAGCAAAGGCATCCCTCAAGGGATCCTTAGAAGTACCCGGTCTCAAAGCCTCACAGTCCAGAAGGGAATGTATCACAAGGGAAAAGTCTTATAAAGCATAGGTTATGGAAGATATCTCATAGCTCATCTCCTATTAAAGGTCTCAACTAAGTTGGTCTGAACACCCAACCTATCATCCACGCCAAGTCTCACTCTCGGGTGACAACTGAACTCAATAACTGCTGGAAGAACCCCTCTATTTATATAGAACCCACAAACCACCTTTATATGACCTTTAAATGTCCCAAGGATTCCACCATTTCTATCTACATGAAAAAACGCTCAGAATCAACTAATCACATGCCTAATTCTAACTTCCAGATCCCAAGATATCCCAAAACTACTAAACAGAAGTAGTACATGGCCAGAGCACATGGCCAGAACACATTGGGCCTGCTTGTGTAATAGTAAATGGCGTACAGTTTACTATACACGATGTAAAAGTTACTATACACGGTGTGTACTATTCAAAAAAATTCACCCCGTGTGTGTTTTTTCTAAAACACATGCCCAAGTACCACTACCTGTCGTGTACTCAAAGTACACGACATGTACTCCTTAAAAACCACTATTCCGTGTTCTATTTCACATGGCCAGCCACACGACCACCCAATACATGGATTGTAATCAAATTACATGGTGTGTAATTAATAAAACTTAGTCTTCCCCAAATAGGAAGAACACACATCATGTGCCCCTGGAATACACGCCGTGTATTCTGGGTTTTCCGATGGGAAATCCCATAAAACACCCGAAACGTCCGTTTTCACCCCTGAAACAACAGATCGATCCCCATGGGATTAAAAGAAAGAAATATAAGGCTTTAAATAACTAAAGAAAATGTTTTAATTGGATCTATGGTGAAAACATAAACATCCCTACCTTTGGGTGGAAATCGCCGAAGCTTTGGTTGATTTCATGGCTCCCGGTTGCCACACGCTGACTCAACGCATCGAGAGCTTCGAATCGGTACCCTTCTTGCCTCCCAAATATCCCTATTTCTCAATATACATATCTCCCATAGGTCACAGACAAGGGGGAAGTATAGGAGATGTGCGCAAGGAGGAGGAGGAAAGAAGAGAAGGGAGACAAGAAAAGAAAAGGAAAAGAAGAAAAAGGGGTCTGGGCCGGCCCTGGTGCCCGACATGAGTTTATGCCTTCCGTAGGCTAAAATCCCCATTCCAGACTCAACGAAACAGACGAAATCTCAATCATAAATTCTGTTTAAAAGTTATTTCCAAATGAACCTGCATAAATAATTTAATATTTAATTTAATAATATTAAATATTAAATATTCCCCTAAAATTCAAACAGCTCAGATTTCCACCGAACTCCTGTCCCATGGTAAACACCCTATTACAGGACCAACGTAGTGGTAAGAAAAATTATCCAAGATCATCTGGTAGGAGAAAATGACCATTTTACCCCTCACGAGCATCCAATAGCAAAAATTCAAATTTTTTCTCAAAACGACAGTCCAGAAAAACACGGGTTCTTACATGGGCTATGAGATAAAGACCCTATTTCTCCCTCATTTGGGTTTCTTCGCTGAGTATATCTATGTATTATTGATTTTTAATTTCATTTGTATCTTCTTATGGGTTGATCTATCTTCTTATATTACATCTCCAATTTATTCTCTCAAGATTTCAGGGCATCCACTTGGCAGGTATATACTAACCCCTTCAGGGTATTTTCCCACATATATCATGTCTTATGCATGTTAAGGATAGGTATTTGGTGATTATAGAGAAGTATAAGAGATATTCGAGTGTATTCGACTGTGTACGTTGGTCGAGGATTGGAGAATTGGACTTGGGCTCTCCCAATATTTAATTTTATAGTTTTTTAGGTTCAGAAATCTTTTTGGATGGTCGTTTTTTTCCAATTTTCATTTCATATAATGATATCATACTCTTTTATTCCATAGAGGTTTTTACATGCATGGTTTTTAATCAATATGTTACTATCTTTTATATTAATTCCTCTTCATTTCTATATGGATATCTTTGAGTACGTGAATATAGGTACATTAGGCAAAGAACTCCCATGTTAGTTATTACTTTCAGTGATTTTAACATTCCCCTAGCCTATTGAGGTGAGTTTAGGGTAATTTTGGCTCATGTACCATTGAGTCAGGTCATGAAAAAACCCATTGTACAATGTGGATTATCAATTTTTTTAAAATATTAAAAAATGATTTCCCTTAAAAAATTTCATTTTTATCTTCCAAACCAAATTTTTAATAAAAAATTCTTTTTTGTTTTAATGGATCCATTATTAAATATTATCTTTAAAAGTAAATGTAAAAAAAAAACACTTCAGATTTCTGAACATGTATTTTGAATGTGACCCGTAACTTGGCCCCTTACTATTATTGTAAAAACATATTCAAAAAATAGTTTAATAGATTCATTCACCATTATAATAATTATTCTTTATAAATATTCCTTTAATTTTTTTTTCATATGGATTTAAAAATAATTTTAATTTTTATTTATTTTTAAAGTAAAAAATGAAATATATTTAAATTTTCAAGATCAAAATTTATTTAAATTCTATATTTTTTAAGAATGTTAAAGGCTAGTTTTTTAAATAAGTCTTAAGTGTTTATATTCCTTCTTAAAGAAATATTTTCAAAACATATACCTATTATAAAATTTGTTTTTTCACCTTTTTTGGATTCAAAGTAGAATTTTTAAATGTTTTATCAAGAAAAAAGTATTTTTGTTTTTAATATTTTTTTGAGAAGTTTTCAATCATTTACAAAATGGATAATTCTTCATGTTTTTTCCAAAGTTATTTATCCAAAATAATAAATTGGTGTTTTTATTCTATTTAAACATCCATAATGGTCCTTATGTTACATTGGGTATAGTTTTAAGACACCATCCAACTTATTTCTCTATATGGATTATAGAATGTTCTACTAATGTTTTTTTATTATACTCGTCTCTTTTCCAGGGGTTAATTAAGTAATGTTTAAAGTATAAATATTATCATGTTCTAATGAAAAAAATATGTATTGATGATTATTATTATGAAATATGGGGTCCTATATCTACCTCCAATTCATTGTGTAATGCTTTATATCTCTTGATAAAATTATAGAAATAAAGCATTGATGATCAATCTATTATAGGATTCATGAAGTGATTCGCACTTCACCATGTTATGGAAATGAGGAAGTGATGTCTACTCTAATATGTTATAGAAATCAGGTAAAGATATTTAATCTACTATGTTATGGTAATCAAGAAGTAATATATTATCTACTATATGTTTTGGTAATGAGGAAGTGATTACTTCTTCAATTTGTTATTAGAACCAGTTTTAGATTCATTATATATTCTTTTATGGGTGTCAGGAAGTGATTAATTCTCTACTATGTTTATAGGAATCAAGAAGTGATTCCTTCTCCACTATTTTTATGTGAATCAGGTAGTTATTACTACAATAATATGTTATAGGAATAAATAATTAATGCATGTTTCACTATGTTATGGAAATCTTGTAGTGGTGTATTTTACACTATGATATTGGAATTATTAATTGATGGTCTCTCCACTATGTTTATTAGAATGCATAAATGATGAATTTTGTAGTTTTTTATGGGAATCAGGTAGTGTTGTTGTTTCTTATATGTTATGGGAATCAGGATGTGATATCTTATACAATATGTTCAAAAGAATCAAGAATTGATGTCTGCTCCACTATATTTAAGGGAATTAGGTAGTAATTACTACTCCACTATGTTATGAGCATCAAGAAGCGATGCCTAATCAACTAGGCTATGAATTCTTATGATCTATATTATGTAAAAATTTTATGTTATATTCATATATTATTCTAGTTTTATACATGTTTGTTTCCGTATGTTTCTCTGTCCCACGACTTGGTATAGATTTGATTGTTTAAGACTAAAATTAATTCTATTATTCTTTTAAGACAACTATTATGTTCTAATTCCATTATTAAAAATATATTTATTCCATTATCATTATTTCCCATATGAATATGTTATAAAAATTGATGAAAAATTAATTTTTTCTATGATTAAGTAATTTAGCTCACCCATTTCTTAGATGTGTATAAAGTATAAGAATTATAGAATGGGGTATAGTATAGTTTGAATATGTATAAATTTTATCAACCATCATAAAATAAGTTTAATATATAGTTGATCCTCAAAGACACTAAATCTGCAGTTCTTGGTCTAATCTATTTAAAGTATGATACAAATTTTAACTTAAATAAATGATGTAAAATAAATATATTCTTAACATACATCACCTAGGTTTGTATCAAATAAAGTGTTTAAAGAATGTGTTTTTAGCACCAGATCTAGGAGTGTGGTTCCATGGTGCCATAGTTGGTATTAGATAAGGATTTAATTATTTTTGGTAATTAGTTTAGGTATTTTGAGTACTAGTATATGAGAAAATTATTTAAAATCCTATAGATATGTTTAAGTATATGAAAATATGGTGTAATTTTGGTAATATAGAGGTTGTGTGGGTTTCTATTAATTAAATTTCAATATGGATATTAAAAGAGGACACATGCTATTAAAAATATATACCTTAGTGTAATTACCATGAATGGGGATTAATGGTTATTAACTTAATCTTCACTCAGTTCATAGAAAAAAGGTGTAACTACAACCTTGGTTTGACACACTTTTGGATACACCTTGTTGATTCACGTTCTATTTATAAATTTTTTGAAGGATTTAAACGTAATTTTAGGATATAAATATAACTAGTAAGGATAGATGACCAAAAATGATATGACCATGGAAAATATGTTAAGATAAAGGTGATATAGGCTGACTCAATTAGGCCATATTTGAAATGACACTATCATACATGGAAATAAATGTGTCATTGGAGAAGATATATTAAGATTGAGTTTTCATAAGATCATTTTCACTGATCTTATTGGATAGTATCATTACAATTTTTGATTTATTATTTGGTTGGGATTAGGATCAAAAAAATGAAGTTGTAAAAGGTTTTTTTCTTTTAACTTCTATAACCAAATAATGAAGTATATCTAGTATAAAATATTCAAATAAAGTAAAATATCAATATGTTATTTTTATGAATGCAATGATGAAAATTCAACTATACATGATTTTGAGGTAGATATCTTAAGGGGAAATATAAATTGAGTTTATTTTGAATCCCTTAGATGCATTCATTAGTTAATGCTAATTAAAAGTCTAGGATGCAATTTATTCATGTGAGGAGAATGTAATTACCCTAGATTTGATTATATATCTTTTCTTTAAATACATTTGAGGTGTTCGATAGTTTACTCCACACACAACCCCAAAATACAATGCGTTGCAACATATTAGATTAATTTTATTATGATGACAATAAGAATAAGAAAAAAATAGTAAATAAAAAGATTTTAATCAACTAAAATTTCTTACATTTAGAGGATAAACAATTAATATGATTTAATATTATATAGGATGTTCTTTCTGGAATAACTATTTTAAAGTGTTGTATATTATATTCTAATAAATTCAATTGAGAACATTTAAAATATTTTTTATTTGAATTAATATATTAACATTCATTAAATTATAAATTGATATAAAATAATATTAAGATGAGTTAAAAATAAAATTTTGTAATAAAAGAAGTTTTTCTTTATATTTGGGTTTCATAATTAAATAATAAATTTATAGAATTTATAGTTTTAATTTTTTAAAATAAACATATTTTTAAGTTGACATTTCATAATTTTATTTGGATTATTTGATGAGAAATTGTGAAAAGGGTGGATTTTTGTTTGAATATTAAAAAATATAGATTTTTTAAAATACAATCACTTTTATGATATTGTCATAATACAAGAATGATTTAAAAGCTTTTATTAATTTTATTATAGAAAATATATATATATATATAAATTAAAATAAATTATTTAAAAATAAAATACTGAATTTATAAATTGCATGTTTAACATTTTTGAAATTTAAGTAAAATATTACTATAATTATTTTTTTGGTTTGTTTCTTTTAACTATGTATCAAAAAGGAATAATTAATTTTTTTATTAATTTGAAATATATATTAATATTATTGGATTAACAATAAACCAAGTAATACCATATAAATGAACAACTGTTATATGTTTATCTTAATCATTATTTTTAATTATAGAATAAGATTTTTCTAAAAATGGTTTAATGCATTATGTGTGTAAATAATAAAATTAATTTTTATGAAAAAATTTAATTTAATATGAAAATGTTTATTTCATATTTTTAATAATTTCATCTATATTATTTCTTAATTTCAAGTTTTTTTAAGAATTAAAATTAAATTACATTGGTAAAGACTAATTACCACAATAAAAATAAAACAATGGTAAAAGTGAAAAATCTAATAGTAAAATACATATAAATATTTAAAAAATGAGTGAAAATGTATTATTGGGGATTTATAGACCTTACCCCTTTCCCCAAACCAACATTATCTATTATTTTATCCTTTTAATAGTGACTTGTGCTTTTATATTATTATAAAATTCCCCTCCTCTCCCTTATAAAATGATTCATCACCACCCCACTTATCATCACACCCCAAGACATAAAGAGTCAACCAATTTCTTGCTAAATAACTCCCTAAATCTCCCAGATGCTACCTATAAGTTTCGATCTTCTCTAAAGACCACCTCTCAATTCCTTATTCCAATTTTAATGGTGTTTTTCAATGAATAAAAGTAAAATTATCAATTAATACTTTTCATTTTGCTATTTATTTCTTCATATATTTCTTACGAACATAATCTACCCATGTTAAAATAAATAAAACAATATAATATGTATAATAATATTTTATTATATTTATTTCAGAGTAATTTTCTACCTACCTTCAAACTTTTTTTAAAACATAAATTTCTCTTTTGTTTCATGCTAGATACCACGCCTATAAGTGATGTGATCTGTTTTCTATAATTTCTATACATGGATGGTTCAAAGGTGGTATCTAATGAGTATATATGACATTTAAAAAATTATTAATATTTAAAAATTTAAACCTTTTATTATATTATTTAAATTTTATGGAAAAATTGAATTTCACTTGTGTGTACATGAAAACTACCTCCTCTAAGAGGTAATATATTTTATTTTTCCTTTATAATGTTATTATTTTTCTAACTCTTTTAAATTTGGATTCACTAGCTTAAAAAATTTAAAAAATATCATTACAATTTCATAATAATAAAGGAATAAAATTTTAACCATACTCAACCATCAATTATTGCTTGTTATAGTAACTAAAATTATCTATCAATGCTTAATTGGGTATTAAAAAATTTGGAATCAATATCATAATTACAAAGCATGTGTAAAACAATCAAAATAAAAAATATACAATGATGGAAATAAGCTATATCTAACTAGAAAATGTAAAACCAATAATTATAATATAAGACTATAAAAAGAAATTGATATTAAAAAGTTTTTAAAATTAATTATTAAGTGAGTTATTTTTTTATATAGGATGTATGATTGTGTTCAACTAAGTGAGGATAAAAGGTAAGGGTGTTTCATATCAATTTCCTTTCATTGACGATTTTTAATTTTTATTCACCTAACTTAATTTAAATGGTTTTTATATTTTCTATTAAATATATCATATCATGAAATATATTTTCATTATTTTATTTTATGTTCAATTTTAAGCCCCCTCTTTCTATAGGTTTCTATTAAAACATTTCGTTAGCCATAAGGAATTTTTGTTGGCGTAACTTACTTTTGTAATTAATAATAATTCCTATTTGGCTGTAGTTTTATACAAATATTTTCTTCACTTCTATAATGATATTATAACAACATTCATCATTATTATATAGGGAATTACATTGATTAAATTATTTATTTATAAAATTTGATGATGTTGAGAACAATTCATTTTCATTCCAAATGATCTATTTTTATTCTATGTAAATATTTTCACTTCCCTAAAAAATTATAAATTATATTTTAAAACAAAATTATTAATTATATCATTTTAACATCATATCACCCTTTCCATATTTTCAAAAATATGTTTTCTTATCCCTTTTTATGATGTGGGTTTTTAAAAAAGGTATATTAAACTACTAAAAAATAATTTCTAATTCTTTTTTTATTTTTATCTTCTAGTCAATATATACTATAAAAAACCTTTATATTTTAGTTAAGGAAAACTTAAACATGGTTCATTTTATAATTAGTTTTATTTAAAAAATTTAACTTCACCTATTTGAAAATTAATTTTGAGTGTGAATCATAACGTCTTATTTTATACCTATATTAAAAACATTTTTTTTCAAAATATTTTATAGTTTATTTAATTATTATGAAAATTATTATTTATAAATCATCATTTAAATTTCTTAAAATGATTTTACAAATTATTTTAATTTTTATTGGTTCTAAAATTAAAATGAATTATTATTATTTTTTCAAAATTAATAGTTTGATTTCAAAAATAAATTATTTATTTTAAAAGGGAATTTTAATGTGTTTTGTTTTTAAATACCTATTAAATATTTGTATGTACTATCAAAAGAATATTTTCAGAAAAATAATATTTTTTATAAATATCATTGTCTAAAAACATTTTTTATAGGGTAATTATTTGATGTTTTTTCAAGATCAAATGATTTTTTTCAAAGAAAACATTTTTGAGGTGTTTTCAAATGTTTCAGTAATGGATAATCATTATTGATTTTTTGATGATATTTATATAATAATATTAAAATAGTGTTATTATTATATATAGAAATCCATAATTCCTCTTATATTACACTATAAGTATTTTTAATCCACCATAGAACTACCATCTCTGGATGAATTATGCAATGTTCTAGGAATATTTTTCATGAGACCCATCTATTTTTAATTAGTTAATTATGTTATGTTTTATGTATGTATAATGACCTGTAATTTTTCATGTAACTACCCATCCTTTTTATATAACATCATCACTCATTCTTGGTTTATAACAAAACCATCCATCATCATAAACAGTGCCCAAGATGCATAACATAATCATAAATCATGAAATATTTCATTTTTATCATAAATTATTTTAAAAAATATTTTAATCCAGCATGAAAAACTATTTTGGATATCAAAATTCCCATATACTTTAAAAACCCATTTTCAAGACTAAAATTCCCATTCATTTTATACCCCATTTTCAATTTTAAAATACTCATAAAAAGGGAGATATAGGTTTTATTTGAAGAAAACATAAATATTGTAAATAGATCGAGACTTTAAATAATTTTTATAGAGGTGGTAAAATTCATTGTCACTGTACAGATCAAAATAGAATATTTCTTTTATTGCTTGTAAATAAAGTCAAACATTAGGTAAAAAGATTCCTTTTTGAATTTTTTTGAAATAATGAAAAAAATGAAATTTATAAAAGTCTGATGTCTATATAATTATGTCCATAAGATCATTTACAAGACATGGTCATGGTAGAGAAATATATTTTGAAGGAAAACTTTAAAACATGGATTTTTTAAAGAAATTTCCCTTACCATTTTAGAAACATTTGAATCGTAAGCCCCATGAAGGCATAAAATTATTGAAAATAATAAATATCATGAGAATAGATTAATTCATTATATAACATGTGAAATGGTATTTATATACACCCAATAATATATATATATATATAACATCAAAATATGCTCTAATTAAAGAAAATTGAGATGATGTCCTTTACCTTGAGTTCAATTCATCAAAATCATTATTTATCTTCCATAATGATAAAATTGTGTTAATTATTTAATTTCATAATATTTTTTTTCAATTTAATTGTTCCAATTATTTAAATTATTATCATGTTATGTACAATTAATTAACCAGTTAATTTTACATCAGATTTTTTATTATATTTGGATTATATGTCAAAACACGACTTCTGTAGGTACATTATGACCAAAGAGGTCATTATTTCAACATATTAGGAATAATTATCATGAAATAATTATCATATTTATACATAAAAAATAATTTTTAAAACCAATAAAAAATTATTGTTATGAATAATGAACCATGTTATGATCATGGAGACGGTAGGCCGTATGTACGCATGATAAACGTTTCCATTTTTCAAAAATCATTATGAAAAGAGGTATTGTATTATTTTATATTTATAGAATGATCATAATATCATAAATAGAATATTATTTCTTTATATATATATATATATATTCCATGCAATTTAGTGATGAAAAAGTAGTCACATCGCTTCATGGCGGCGATATTCCATACCTACAGACAAATACCACTATCATTTATCATTGTAAGAAGGAAAATGATATATTATATTTTCATAATAAAAAATATGTCAATAATTTAATAATTTTTTAATTTATATAACATATATTCATTAAATTTATCAATATTACCTTCCTTGTATTTCTTTAGAGAAAAATGAGTCACATCACTTCGCAAGGTGGCAACCCACCTTACACATGAGAGACATTATCATTTCCCCATTTAAATTAAAAGTAAGACAGTTTATGTGATATCACAACTATATATGTATAGATATGTTAAAAAATTAATATATATAATTTCAATCCATCATTATAAAAATCCTTGAGAGGTGATGGAGGAAAATGAATAACATTAGTTCACGAGGCGGTTGCTCGCCAGACACATGATTGGTGACTTTGTATCTCATTTGATGGAAGAGGATATGGATATAGGTTATTATAATAAATTAATAAAATCTCATTACATGGGATATAATGGTATTATTATATAATATTAATTGAATAAAATTTTAAAGAGGTGGAAGAATAAATAAAATAATGACGCTTAGTAAAATTACGATACCTCTTCTTCATACAACTTCCTTAGGTAAGAACCATAAGCCTTATTATGATGGATTTCTAATCATTATAAGGGATATATGTCATGAGGATAAAATTTTGGAGCGTATTTGGTTAGGTAATGGAAATGAAAAATGGATTTGAATGTGTGAAGAGGGGAAGATTGAGGGTGACCTTTTATAAGTGAGGTGAGTGGAACAATTGTATTTTTTGAAAACAAAAAGGAGTAACCGCATTTTTCACATAAAAAGAGGATAAAAAATGAACCATTATCAAGTATTTAAAATTATAACATCTAAATATTTCCAAAAAATATATTTTAGACACGTTTTAAGTCATTTTAACCCTAACTTTTTAGTTTAGCCCTTGATAAACATATTTTACCTCAACCATGGTAATTAATTTTTACCATTTTCACTATTAATAAGGTTAAAAAATTAATTTGACTTTTTTGGGTACTATAATTTATGATTATTTAAAATATGGAATCCATATTCCCAAATTCAATTCATTTATCTGGAAAAACTTAATTTAAAATTAAACTTGTAGAAGCAAATGAAAAAAATAGTTTTTCAAGAAGTGTATTTTTCAAGAAAAAGATGATTTTATGTTAACTATATGAATAATAATTATTTATTATGAAATAAAATAACTCTTTCTATACGGGTAGTGGGAAACACATTACATAGCCAGTAGTCCCAAGGCCAAGTGTCCCATGAACTGGCCCGAAGGGTGAGTGTAGCATCATGACTACATCATCCTGCCAGTGTCACTATATACAGTTTAAAACATTCCTAAATTGGTATTATATTAATTAATTAAAAAGAGAGACATTATGAACTTTAAAACACTTTTTAGAAAAACATATTTTTAAACCCAAAAAGAAACTCATACTGAAATTCAATATAATTCTTATTCAAAAGTAATTATTTGGATTAAATATAAATAAAGAATACCTATATTACTTTAAATTATATTAAAAATATAATGGAAATTTTAAATTACTTAATTTATTGAAAATAGATGTTTTTTACAAAAAATATTATTTTCACTATTCAGTGAAAAATAAATATTTTTTAAAAAATAAATATTTTTTGAAAAATAAAAAACTTTACCCCTAAGTTAATTTTCATATTATGATTTCAAAAATGAAATTTAGGTTTTATAATTCAAATTATAAATTTTAGAAATTATGATTTTAAATAAAAACCTTATAAGAATGGTTTTTAGTTAAAACTATTTACTTTTTGATGTAAAAATTACTTAATATTTTTACAATGAATATAACTATATAATTCATGAAAATGATTTAGTCTATAATTAACTGGGTAGTTATATTATTCCGCCATTTTATAATTTTTTTCCTCACAATTTTATTCACTCATGAAAGTGTTGATATCTTTCAATCATATCATTTTAAAATTCCTATATTGCTTCTTCAACTATATAGGGTTTTATATAAAATGATAACCTGGTGAATCACCTTATTCCATAACCATGGATCTCTATGGTAAAGAATCTGAATAGGATGTTTCTCATTATAAAGGTTCTCTTCCCACTGAATTAATTCAAGGATAAAATCATGAGATAAATCTAGCCCATATTTCCTTAAAAATTAAATATAAAAAACATTGTGTACTTAGGATAAACTGATAGGTAAGGCCACTTGGTAGGAAACTAATCCTACATTCCTTATAATTTCATATGGTCTAATGAACTATTGTCTTAAACTAAAATTTTTATGAAAATAGATAACACTTTTCCATAAATATACTTTTAGTAAGACATGATCACCTACCTTGAAATAAATATCTTTCCTCCAGTTATTTTCATAACATTTATACCTTCTTTGACCCATCCTCATATGTTTCTGAATCAACTTCACATTCTCAACAATTTATTGTGGAAAATTTAGTCCCATTAACTTCATTTCTTATAATTAATCTAAAACATACAACATTATAAACCACTTTACATAAAATTACTCAAAAGGTTTAATTTTTATAATGTAATTAAATATATTTTTATAAGAAGACTCATCAAAATAATGATATTTATTCCAAATTCCCTTATAATCCAATGAACAAGAAAGGAAAATATATTCCAATGTCTAAATTGTTAGCTCATGTTATCCAAAAAATTGAGGATGAAAATATATACTAAAATTTATTTCAGTACCCAATGACTTCTAATGTCCTTTTCAAAAATTAGATGTGAATCTGGGATGATGGTATGATATAGTAGAGAGAGAAACTCCATGTTACTGGACTGTCTCCTTCAGTTTATGTCAAAAAATCTAATATAAAGGTTTAATATCTATAATGGGAAGAAAATGTTTATATTTTGTTAATTAATAAATAATAACCCAAATTAAATTTTTACCACATAAAGTCTTTGGTAATGCCACCATTAAATCCATTGATATATTTTTCCATTTCCACTCTGACACCAAAAAAGGTTAAATTATTCAGTTTTTTAATTTTTGTTATGCTTTAACCTTATTAAAATTAAAACATTTGATGGTAATGTCAGCAATATTTATTTTCATACCATACCATTAGTCTTACTCTCGAAGATCTATATATATTGTAGTGCGACCCATACAAATAGAAAATATTGAACTACGAGCTTAACTCAATAACTATTTCTTCAACTGAGAAACACAACGCACACATATTCTTATTACAAATCATAAAATACCTTATTCATCAATATTAAAATCATAAAACTTACCATTCTTAATAGATTAAACCTTTTCCTATAAATAATTATTCTCATTTTGATCTTGTTTAATTATTTCTGAATAAGTTGAATGCACGGATGCCTGAAACAAAATAAAGGATGTCCCTGCATCCACAACTTCTTGGCCAAAATTCATTAAATAAATATCCAAAGGGTCATGTTCCTAACATTACATGGTTAATGTATTGTTTTTTTCTAACTCAAAACATCAACCACTTTTTCTTCCTTTCCAGGATAGTAGTGAATCATGAAGTCATAATCTTTCAATAGTTATACAAATATTATTTATCTCATACTTAATTCTTTCCAAGTGAATATATAATTCAATTTTTTTGATTAGTATATATAAATTTTTATTCATTAAAATGATTCCTATAAAATTTTAATGAAAGAATCATAGTAGAAAATTCCAGATCATGTGTAGAGTAATTTAACTCATGGGGTTTCAACTAATGTGAAGAACAAAAAGTTACCTGATCATTCTACATCAGGAAAAAAATAGGTCCCATCAATGAAGATTCCATGTAGATAATTTTTTTTCCATTTTTAAAAGGTTGGAAAAAATGAATAATTCATTAATATTTTCATTAGTTCCTTAAAAAAATCATCATATTTTTATATCTAGATGAATTTAACTCATTTTTAAGTTAACTTAGTCATTGGTCAAGACAACCGAGAAATTTTTTCAAAAAACTTCCGGTAGTAACCTAGTAATCCATGAAAACTTTGAATCTCAATGATATTTTTGGGTATTGAACATTATTCAACAACTTTTTTAGTAGGGTTAATAGTTATTTCATATTTATAAACAATATTACCGAGTAAAAAACTTTTTTGTGACCAAAATTCAAACATGAAAAACTTTCCATAAAGTTTATCTTCTTTTAAGGATTTTTCAATCAATCCATAAGTGTATTTAATATTCATATTTACTTTTAGAATATAAAAAAATGACAAAAATAAACATAACCAAAAATTAATCCAATATTTAAGGGAAAACTTTATTCATAGGGTCCATAAATATAGTATATGAATTAGATAACCCAAATGGAATAACTATAAATTCATAATTCACATTTCTAGTAAAAAATGTAGTCTTTGGTATATATTCTTCTTTCACTTTCAAATTATGTTACCATGACCTAACATCGAACTTCAAAAAATACCATGCTTCTTATAGGTGATCAAAATATTCACCAATACGAGGAAAAGGATACTTGTTCTTAACATTGATATTATTCAAATTTCTATAGTAAATGAAAAGTCTCATTGAACCATCTTTATTTATAACAAATAAAACAAGAGAACCCCATGGTGAAGTTCTATAGAAAATAAAACATTTATCTTGAAACTACTATAATTTATTTTTCCACTATAAAAGTTATACTTGAGCCATTGGATAATGCAGTTTAGAAATAGTCTTAGAATCAGGCACAATGTAAATAGTAAACTCAACCTCCATATCAATAATAACTACATGAAAATCATTAGAAAATACACCCATGTATTAATTCAAAAAAGGAAGATAACTAATCTTAATAATTTATTTATTTTAAACAATATGATCTAGGTAACATTTATTTCCATCACTTATCAATTTATCAGCTTCTTGGTAAGTTATTAAGGGAATAGAATCCTTGAACACAAATTTCTTAGATATTAAATCTATCTTAGCACGATAAACTAAAAAAATCCATACAAAGAATGATATCAAACTCATCTATGTCTAGTTCAATACTATTGGTAGAAAAGATCATCCCACTAATAAAAATACGAATATTATTATTGGTTTCCTTAATACTTAGACCTAGAGTTTTCACATAAGGATTTGTCCTACTTTCATGCTGTGATATTTAAAATAAATTAAAATTTATAAAACATGAAATATTGTGAAGTTACATAGTAAAACATGGTATTAGAATAATTTGGATGAAAAATTAACATACATGTCACTACTTCACTTGATGTCCCAACATCAACCATAATAGTAGAAACTCCTTTCTAATTTCATTCTTGAAGATACACCCCCTCAATGACTAAATTTGGAAACACATTAGCATAATTCCCCAACTAAATGAAACTAAATCATCTTACCACCATCTTTTAATTATTCATCTACCCATTTTTATTTTAGTCATGATCTATATGTCCCAACTTACAACATCAGAAGAACTTCCTCAAATTCCTAAGACAATATCCATGATTCTTTTTACCATAATTATCTCAATATAAGAACTTGTTTTTCAAACCTCTAAATTTCTCTGATGGGTGCTTCCCCATTGCCTTCTATCCAAACCTTATCTTACTATTATCATATCAAGGAACATAAGTTTTGGAGAACTCTATCTTTACTTTCTCAGCATAATAGAAAACCTTATCATATATTTGAAATTATTTTATGTCCAAATACATTTTTAAACTTGGGTTTTACCTGAGGTAAAATCTATTAATTTTACTAACAATGCCTTGAAAAAAGTTTGATATGTACTTGGAAAGTCATGTAAAATTTCCTTCATATGAAACTACAAAATCTTCCAATTTTTTCCTTAATTATAGGATTTTTTTTCCATATGGAGTCAAAAAACCATATGGAAATATTTCTTAAGTAAATTATCTTTAAAATTTTCCCATTATAGGGAATCAAGATCAGATTTCTCTTTTGTATTATTAACCAAATACCACCATCGATCAACTTCACCTTTAAAACGAAAAAAACAAGGGTTGACTTTTTATGTTTAAAATATCCCATGATATCTAATATCTTCTCCATGGAATTCATATATACTTTGGCTACCATAGGTTCATATGATCCATTGAATGATGGGAGATGTTTCCTCATAAAATGATCCACTATTAGAAAGTTCCTTTATAGTAGATTAGGTTCTTGTATATCATGGATACCACCACCATTTATAGCTTGTTTCCACAAATACATAACTACAACAAACAATTATATTCCCATTCAAACTGTCTTGGGATGATTATTCTGAAAGATATTTTCTTTTTGGTGTCTTCCCACTATATATTACTTGTTTCCTATGTAGAAATATATTCTAAGAAGAAATATTTTAGATGAAGCAACATGGTAGTCTTTAAAATCTATATCATTTCAACTTAACCATAAAGTAAAATATTTCAAGGGTATGCTATTACCATTATCCTAGACTATAAAGTTATTTAATCCAACCTATGATACTAACTATAAGGACTCAAAATTAAACATTACATAATATTGAGTTTTAAGTAAAGGATTCATTATCTTATATTTAAGGATATTCTCAAGTTTATATTTTTATATAATTAAGTCATAACTCATACATTAAAAAACTGTATATATAAAAATTGGATACTTCCAACTAATATCTATTTTTCGGATAAAAAAACTTTTCAAATACAACACTACTTATTTTTATGAAAAATCTTTATTTCTTACAACAAGAAATATTCCTTTACATTACCCATCCTTACACCTTATGAAAAAAATTAAAACAAGGGGTGAGAACAAAATTATTATTAAGGAACGTAAAAAATAATAAGTTTGTTAGAATAGTGAAAAAAATGAAAACCCATGAAATTTAATTGTTTATCTCAATTTTATTTTATCAAAATAAAATAAATCATTTTCACTTGAAACCAAATACACTTTTTTCTCAAATAAATCATTTAAAACCCATATAAACCACATATAAATAATTTATGTAACTTGGGACATAATCATTCAAATAAATCTTAAAAATGGAATAAGTCATATAGTAAACTTCCATCTTCATAATACCAAATGAATTGGAGGGATTTAATGGACCCACAAATCCTTAGTTTATCATGGAACTACCCATAATTAAATTATCATCGAACTACCTTTCCATGGTTTATAATGTAACCACCCATCCTTGGTTTAATAAAAAATGCCCAAGAACTATAACATAATCATAAATCACGAAAAATTTCATTTTCATCATAAAAAACTTTAAGAACTCTTTTAATACTATATGAAAAAATCTTTTGGATATCAAAACACTCATTTCCTTTAAAAATCCATTTTCAATATTAAAATAGAATTTTCGTTTAAAAAACCATTTTCAAAAAAAAATACTCAGAAAAATGAAAGGAGGAGTTTTCATTAAATAAAATTTGAAATCTTGTAAAATAATAAAAACTTGAAATAATTTTTATAGAGACCATAAAATTCGTTTTCACTGTATATGTTAAAATAGAACATTCATTTTATTAAATGTAAATAAAGTGAAACATTCCATATAAAGATTGATTTTTAAAAAAATTAAAAGAAAAAAATAACTTAATTTATAAAACTCATATTGCAATATAATTAAATTCCTAAAATCATTTTATATACATGTACATGTAAGTGAAATGATGTTTGTAGGAAAAAATTAAAAGATATTTTTTTAATGAAAATCCCCTTACCATTTTCTAAATATTTGAATCATAATCCCCATGAAATATTAACATTAACAAAAACTTTAAATATACTTAGAATAGATAAATTCATGAAATAACATATCAAAGGGTTTATATATACATAAAAATATGCCTCAATGAAAGGTAATTGAGATGGAGCCACTTACCTTGAGTTTGATTCATCACACTCATTATTTATCACCAGATAATAAAATTGTGTTAGTTATTTAATTTATTAATAACCATTTTCATTTTTATTATTCCTTTTCTTTATCTTATTACCATGTTTTCTACTATTACTAAATCATAAAAGTTTACAACAGATGTTTTGACGATATTTGGCTTATATGAAAAATAAATTTGGTAGGTTGGTTTGCGTCAAAGTAGTAATTATTTCAATATATTTAGAATAATAATATTTTCATAGTTATAATATTTTTATATAAATTATATTTTTTAAACCAATTATAAATTATTTTTATGAAAAATGAACTATGTTATGATTATAGAGACGGTAGGTCGTACGTACTCAAGAGTAACATTTCCATTTTCAATGATCATTATAGAGGGAGGGTATGTATTATTTTGTCTTTATATAATTATAATAATATCATAAATTACATATTATTTCTTTAAATATATATATATATATATATATCATCCATGTGATTTAGTGATAAAAAAGTCACATTGCTTTGTAGAGGTGGTAGTCCTATGTATGGACGAATGGCGTTATCATTTTTCAGTATAAGAAATAAAATGATGTATTATATATCAATAATGATAAATATTCCATGAATTTCAAAATTATTTTATTTATATAAAATCTATTATTTAACTCTTTTGATATTAACATCCATGTAAAGCATTAGTGAAAAATGATTCATATCTTTTCATGAGGTGGTAGTCTGCTATACACAAGAGCGACATTATCATATCACCCACGTAATTTAGATTAAGAAGATATATTTGTATTAATAACTCATTAAGAATAAATATGATAAAAATATAATATATATACCATAAATATATATTTACAACAATCTTTTAGAAGAGATGATGTAAAATGAACTACATCGGTTCACGATGCGGTAGTTCATCGTACACATGAATGATGGTTTCATATCTCATTTGATGTAAGATAATATAGATTTAAGTTATTAAATTATAATATTATAATATAAATATATTAAATATTCTATTTATATTATATAATAATAATTTAGTATTATTTTAAGGAGGCTGAAGAAGAAATAAAATATAGACACTCTGTTAAGAACAATACATCTTCTTCTGAAGACCTCCTTAGACGAGCACCAAAATCCTTCATAGGACGAATTTATGAACACGATAAGGTATTAATTTTATGTTTAGGGAATTTAGGAAGTTATTTGGGATGATCATTTCTAATCAAAATTTGTTTGAATGTTTTAATAGGAGAGGAGAATGTGTGGCCTTTTATAAGTGAGGTGAGTGGCATACATGTAATTTTTTGAAAGAAAAGGGTGTACCCAAATTTTTTTATATGAAATAAGGATCTAAAATGATCCGTTATATAGTTTTAGAAATTATAAGGTCATTATATAGCCATAAAATAATATCATGTAATTTTCAGTTAATTTTAATTATTATATATTTAGTTTAACCCCTAGTAAACTCATTTATACCTTAACCATGGTAATTATTATTTTACAATTTCACTATTAATTTTGGTTAAAAAATAAATTTAACTTATTATATAATATAATTTTTTTAATTAATAATATTAAATCCATTTTACCAAATTAAATTTACTTAATTGGAAAAAAATATTTTAAAATCCAACCTATAGTGGTGATGAAAACATTATTTTGAAGAAGTTTATTTTTCAAGAAAAAGATGATTTTATATAAGCTCTATGAATAATAATTATCATGGTATGAATAAAATTTAATATTTATTGATATATAATCTTTTAATTTTACTTAAATAATTCCTAATTGGGTATTATCATAATTAATTAAAATAGAGAAACATTGTGCACTTAAAAACATTTTTCAGAAAAACCTGTTTTAAAACAAAAAAATTAACTGATACCAAAATCCAACATAAAGTTGTGTAAAAATTAATTAATTAGATTAAATATATAAAAATAATATAAATGTTACTTAAAATTATATTAAAAACATTATGGAACTTTTAAATTACTTATTTTGGTTAATTTTTTTTTAAAATTGTTATTTTTCACTATTCACTAAAAAATCAATATTTTTTGAAAAATACTAAAATTTTTCCTTAAATTAATTTTTATATTATGATTTATAGAATAAATATATTTTTTATAATTAATATTTTAAAATTTATTTATTATTTAATTAAATACAATCCTTAAAATAAAATATTCTAGTTAAAACTATTTCCTTTTTGATGTAAATTTTTTATTAATAATTTTATAATGTATATAACGTTATAATTCAATGAAACGATTTATTATACCATTACCTAGGTTGTTACATTATTAATGTTTCTATTTTCTAATGAGAAACACACACACATATATATATAATTATTTCGAATGTGTGGGTCCAATATAGCCCTCTATTTTATTCCCAACTATTTTATATATCATTAGATAATTATAGGAATTATACATTAATTATCTCTCCACTATGTTATGTAAATAAAAAAATTATCGATGTTCCACTATGTTATGGGAATAAGGTATTGATACATGCTCTATATGTTATGGGAGTTAAGAAGTGACACCTGCTCCACTATATTTATGGGAATTAAGATGTGATGCCTACTACACTTTGTTATGGGAACCAGGTAGTTATTCCTTCTAGACTATTTTATGGTTATTAGGAAGTTATTTATACTACACTATGTTTATGGTAATCAAGAAGTTAATATTTCTCTATTATGTTTATGGGAATCAAGTAGCGATTCCTACTCTAATGTTTCATGTGAATAATTAAGTGATCCCTGAACCACCATGTTATTGGAATCATGTAATGATGCATTCTACACTATGTTATGGGAATATAGAAGTGGTTCCTACTCCACTGCGTTTATAGTAATTAGAAACTCCTTCACTCTCCACTATGTTACTTGAATCATGTAGTGATTCCTACTTCACAATGATATAGGAATGAAAAACCAATTCCTACTTTACTATTATTATGGGAATTAGGAAGTGATGCATTCTCAAATATGTTTATAAGAACCAGGTAGTGATGTCTACTCCATTATTTTATGGGAATCGAGAAGTAATACATGATCCGCTAGGTTATTATTTCTTATTCTTCTTATTATACTACATTTCTATGTTATATAGTTATATTATGCTACCTTGGATTATGTTTATCATCTGATGTTTTTTCTCTCCAATGAAATTTTATACATTTGACCATTTGAGACTATAGGTCATTCTATTATTCTAAGAAGACAACTCTTATTTTACCATGTTATGTTTGATAAGATGTTTATGTGAAGTTCATTATATATCATAATAATGTGATCTAAATCTCAATTAAATGTTGTTGATTTTTCACTTACTATAAATCTAATCTCATCCCTTTCTAATATTTCCACTAAGAAATTTATAAAGATGAGTATAAATTATGAAATTTCTAGACAGGGGTCTATTGTAGTTTGATTGTGGATAAATTTTCACAAGTATCATGAATTAAGTTTATTATGTATTTATTCCTTAAATATGCTAAAACTTTCATTTATGGAATTATGTGATGTAATTTTTAACTTATGGAAATTATGTATAATAAATATTTGTTTAGATGGGTTATCCTATGTTTACATAAAATAAAGTGTTTAATGAATATATTTTTGTTACTAGATTCAAGGGTGTGGGTCTTGGGAGCCTCAAACCAAAAAGCATGACAATAAACTAATTCCATGGTAGATAAGATTCCACTATATGAATTGGATCAATTAAACCCTATTTAAACCAGTATTATTCCCACATTCATGATACTGTACACTAATATTGAGTAATTCAGGACTATCTGATTCTCAACATGGCTTGCATCATAATATTCCACCCTTATCTCATGGGTTAATCTATGATGACTACTATTCAACTATAAGATAAAATATGAGTTAATATAATGCTAAATCAAATAAGGGATAGTTTTTTATCATTGAGAAATGATAAAGGATTCTTCAGGAGGATCTGTTTATCAAGCTGTGTTTAGGGTAACTCCTCACAATACTACTTCCTGTGTAATGAGCGACGATTCCATGAAACAAGGAAAAATAAGGCCATATGTGAAATTATTATGTATAATAGACCTTTATTAAGATTTAAAATATATACTAATTTATTTAAAGGTAAGGTATATACACCCATGGTCACTAACCCACTCAATGTTCCAGATCTACGAGAGTCCAATCATACACCAACATGTTCACATGGTTATCCTCACTAAGGATTTTTACTAGGAACTATTATGAAGTTATGAGGGTTCAAATATTAATATAAGTGACCCATATTAGGTATAAAATCATGATTCCATGTCATAAAACCATAGAAAATGGAAATAAATGACAAAGGTTTTGATTCTCACCACTAAAATGCAACTTCCATCCTAATTATCCACACTTGAGCATAAAATAATGGAGGGAACACATTTAAATTATCAATTAGGGAAATAAAACATTATTATAACTACCCATGTTTCATATGATATAATCCTCACATGTAAATACCTATGGTAATGCACAATGACCACCTTCATCAACCATAGAGTAAATACCCTAAGTAATTCTCATGCAATATCCTCGAAAAAGACCATATCATCCATCAGTCATATCCATAAATCCATATATCCCCCAAGAACCATTTAAATTATCTATAATACTATTATAATTACTTAAAATAATTACTTATATAATTACCCAATTTGGAATAATTGATAAACCAATGAGTGAGTGGCCTCCCATGTTCTATGTTTAAAGTAATTGGTTGGTCATCACTCTTGACACTCCCTAAAGGCTAGTGCCTACACAATCCCAAGAATTCAACTAGAATTTATCATTCAATTACATTCCAATATTATTAGAGGACCAAAATAAATTTTGGAAGTATCTTACCTCTTGAGAAACTTCTTGGAACCTCAAGCATTCATCCTCCTGATACCCAGTATATCTATGTTGATCCAAATACCCATCATATAATATTTATGTCACCATGATCTAGAGTAATTAGTGTAAAAATATAACCAAAATAACATAAAAATAGTGTTTAATGGATGAGAATTAGATAGAATATAGTTGAGTAGAAAAGGTAAACTTAATTCATTAAAGAAGCTTATTATGATCTAACTTGTAAATGAGAGAATCAATTGGGAGAAGAATGTAGCCACAAGAAGATCTCTTAATATCTATTGACACCCCTAATGAAGGAAACCTAAAGTGTAATAAGAGTGTATAGTGTGGAATTAAAATTATTCCCTATTATTTTAAAATAATGAACCATGGGCACACTGAGTACCCAGTGCGCCTACACCAGCCACCTGGTGGCCTTAGGTAGGGAGAAGGTCCACTTGGGACCTTCCCTGGGTATTTGGTGTGCCCAACCAATTTACAATTATCATTTTATAGAAAATAACCTACACCATTAGGGATATCTAACCCTTGAAACATGCTCTAGGCCTCCTCCACTAGAGATAACTTCTTAAAAAACATCCTCTCAATCATATCAAACATGTATATAAATATCAATTCACAAAATGAATTAGATAATGCAAGATAAGAACCTTTTCTAAACTCACTATAACTCATTCTTTATCCCAGTCGAATGACACAAACTAGTTTCACTCATTACAACCACCCCACCATAAAATTATCATCCCTAATAAGCCTCTAAAAAATCCCCAACATACCACCTTAGTCCCTAAAACATGATGCAAAGTCTAAAACCAAATCCCCAAAAATATATAATCATTCATTCACTACAATTCAATAATAGGAACTCTATAACACCTGGACACATCATGCTTTAGAACCTCATAATGTGTGAGGTTACCTTACTCATATAATTTATTTCCAAAACCCCATTTTTTGTACTACTAATGGGATGATCATTATATCTTTCAAAAAGAGTCCAAACATTATTATTTTGGAATTAAGTTATCTCATATTAGACAGGGAGACATAATTTTCATCATTAATAACATCATTATGGTTTTTTTTGTTCTATAAAATAGATAAAAACGATTCTCATATTCATTTGAGATAGATCTTCTAGTGTGAGTACTATTGTTGAAATATTAAATAATATTTTCCAAGGGATGTTAATTTTATTTTTTCAAGGATTTAGATAAATTACTAGAATATTTTCAGTGATAGGATCTTTAAGAAAATTATAATTATTCAAAGTCAATGGTTTAAGGTTATCAAAATCCTCAAACTAGAATGATGTTTTATCAATAATTTCATTTAATTTGATATAAATGGATTCTTAAATGTTTTTTGTTATTTTATTGAAGATTCATTAGGATTTAATTATGTTTGAGTACTTATGAAATATTACATCATCTAATTTGGGATCAAATTTATATAGGTTATCATTAATATATCAAATATAAAATTTACGTCCAAACAATTTGAGAAATAAAATTTTCATAATTTTATTTTTCTAAACTTTATAAAGGGTATTTTTGAGGAAGGGACTTATGAGAACATGGTTTATGATATAACCAACAATATTTAATGCCTCAAACCAATATTAATGTTGTAGTTTTAAATCATTCAATAGGTATCTTGATACTTCTTGTAAGTGTTCAATTGTATCTTTAAACTACCTAATTTTTTTGAGGTGTTATAGGAGCACAAAAAGTATGATTGTAACCTTATGATACAAAAAATTCATCAAAACCTTTATTATAAAACTCTCCCCCATGATCAAAACGATTTGTTTTCCTTTTAAATTTTTTCCTTTATGGTGAATCTTATAAATAACATATGATCCTAATTTTTGTACTCGAAGAAATACACCCAAGTAATTATTGTATAGTAAATGATAATCTCAATAGAGTTTGATTTACTACGAATATATTCAACTTTAGTTGATAAAAAAAGATCAAGTTGAACAAGATAAAAGCCTATATTGGTTGATACTTCTTGATTAGGATTCAAAGAGGTTTTTTGTTTCATAACAAGTTGGTATGGTTCTCAAAAGATATTATATTTCAAATTAAATTTTATTAAATGTCATACTAGTTGATGCCAATATATATTAATGAATATGTCTGTGTTCTATAGTAAAAAATGTGTCTATTGCAAATCCAAGAATCACTATATTAACTTCTATAAGATTTAAAATTTGATATGAAATGGATTTAAACTAGAAAATATAATCATTTTGAAAATGAATATTAGTAAACAAAAGTTTGTCAATGAGATTAATAACAATGTGAATGTCATTTTAAATGAATATTTTAAAACCATTGTTACATAATTGTATAATTCTTAAAAATTTTTGTTCTAAACCTACAATGAATAAATCATATATAATAAGTGTGTAATTTAGAAAACTGATTGTACCTATCCCAATGATTTTTATTCTTGTATTTTCAATGCAAGTCACATATCATCCATCAAGTTTTCCAAGATGATTAAATTCAGAGGGGTCAACACAGATGTGTCAAGGTCATCCACTATCCATATACTACATTTATTTTTGGGATTTATCATTTATATAAATTTCCTATATATTTTATAAATTATGGTTTTTAGTACCCATATTTTGGGTCAATTTATGTTAGCTGAAAGATATTTCTATTCCCATTGTTTTTTCAAACCTATTTTTAGAATACACATGGGATGAAAGATTTATAATTTTTCAGTCTACAATATATAGAATTTTTTAAATTACATTCATGAATTAGATTTTATGTTTTATGATAATTATTTTAAATTTTGTTTTGTGAAATAAATTTTAATATGTATTATTTTTGGAAGAACTAGCATTATTTTAAAAACTAAATCAAAAATAATTTTTACCAATCACTAAAAAAAAGTAATTTAAATTTTATTTTACTTGGTTGAATTTCATGAGATATTTTTTGAGATTATCTATATTCCACATTAATTCATTCACATTTAATTAATCATTACATTTTGATTATAAATCATCATTTTAAATTGATAGTTCATCATTTTTCTTTAAGCGCTTGATTATAATTATTTTTAAGAACTTTTTATGTTGATGTTAGTTAAAAAACATTATTCAAGTTGATCATGAGAATATTTTAGTTCTTATTATAATATATGATTTTAACAAAAATAATTTTAGGAATAGAAATAATAATTTTAGGAGGAGGAGGAAGAGGAGTTTGAGTTTAGTTCATTACTAACCGCAACTTAATCCATGAGGTATATGAAACTTTCATTACTTTACATGCCTGAGGAGAGAGAAAAAACACATACACTCTAGGTTGGGACCTTGAAATATTTTTTATTTTTAATATTGTTCTTCTTGTTGTTACTTTCAATCAATAGGAATTCCATCCTTATATGTTCCTTTTTTTTTCAAAAAACATCACTTTTTATTCACTATAATCATTGACATTTTTTCCTATTGGAATGATTTCTTTCATTTTAATAATATATCCAACATTATGAATTAATGATCCATTTTCATCACCATTATAATAACTTTCCATAATTTCATTAAAATAAATCAACTTTTCCCCCATTAACGTGTTTAAATTACCAATCATCTAATCACTTAATTTTTATATCATACATCATGAGAGACCTGGTTAGGTCCTTGAATGAAATTTTATTTATTTATTTTTATTCATATATTTTTATCTCTTTGTGTTCTCAATTTCTTGGAAAGAACAAAAATATATATTTCACTAAATATTTTATAGAAAAATAATCATCATGAGGCTTTCAACTATTGTAAATGTTAGTTAAATGGGAAATCATTTTAGTAATCGATTCATTTGGTTTCATACTAAAACATTAAAAATATTTTCTATATATATCCAATCTAGTATATTTTACTTTATTCATTACTTCATGAGTAAACTATACAAATTTCAATATTTAGTGAGAGTTTTTATATGTAGAAATGCGATTAAAATCATTTCAATCTAAACCACAATGTAAATTATTCATAGATTTGTTATTAAGTTAAAAAGTTGTAAATACAATGTGATTCCTTTTATCTTTTGATTATTTAAAAGGATTAAAGACATGCCAAATAATATTCCGAATATAGTATCATATACTACCAAGAAATGTGGATGTGTGAGTTTTTGTAATAGGTATAATTTGATCCATTTAAGAATTGTTCTTGGCCCACATAATATATTTCAGGACCAATAATGTTGTTTGATAAAGATTCTATTTTGAAAACATAAAATTTAAAATAGATTAATATTGTTAAAATCAAAATTAATTTGTACGACTACAATATTTTGAGAAAAAAAGGTTTCCTTAGGTACTAAATATAGGTCAAAGATAAAATGAATACATAAGGTGAATTTCCTTTAAAAATAATCTTTAAAAATTTCTATAAATGAAAAGTGATTATCATGAAAGAAATTGACTTAATTATAAAATAAAAAAAGTAAATTGAGTATAGTGGAAATTAAACCCATAATCATGATATAAAATAAATAATGGAAATGAAAAAAGGAACACTTTGATAAAGGAGTTCATCAATAGATCTAGAATTAGCCCTTACTTATCCTTCCCTTAGAAGGATTTGAGAGGGTTATATTTCTCCATTTATTTTAATAAAATACTATGAACCAATAAATAATAAAGTACCCTTGATTTTTATTAAAACTAATTACCAAATAATACCCTTTTTTAATGGAATACAAGAACTAATAACCATCACTTTTACCATATTGATCACTTATGTAAGAATAAGATGATGACGATAGAGGTGTATTTTTACAATCCATTTACAAATAATTCAATTATCTCTCTTGAAGACTTCAAAGAATATGATATAGAGAGAGAAGATATAAGAGGAAGAGATATAAATAAATTAAAATAAAGGATAAATTTTATCTTAGAGAAAAATCCAAAGAGAAAATAGATTGAAGTTATTGAATCTCAATTTACCTTTAGATATTGAGAATTGTAAGATTCTTGGAGATGTATTGCAAAATAACTACGGGGATTGATTCTGAAGAAAGTAGTCACCATAGTTTTTCTTTTTTATATAAAAGCCTATTTGTGACTCTATTTATAGATTTTATATTATCTAGTGGTCCCCTAGGTTGAGCCAACACTTTAATGATACAAGTAAATTCCTTTAAAACCACCATTTAATGCATCTTGAATGATCTTTATCGAATCCCATGGATATACCCATAATACTACCGACTAACCATTTACACTACTATATATTTACACTTCTATATAGATCCCAATAGGTGGAAAACAAGCTCCACTATCTATCTGGTGGGATTAAAAAACTTGTAGGAGTTTTAGGAATATATATCAGTTGGTCGATCCACTTTTACCGAGTATCCGGTGAGTGAAGACAGAAAATGAATTCAAGTCTACCATCCATCATTATATTTATGTCTTCAAATTTTCTAGTGATTACTAAATTGATATATAAACTCTATACATAAGAAATATCTATAAAACAAAGGTTATAATAACTTTAGTGGTTCTGATTATAAAAACACATGCGAGGTTCAACATTATTTTAGATAAACATATGATTTACAAATTCTTATAACCCATTTGGGTCATGGGATAAATTAATGAATGATGTTTAAATATTTTTAATAAGTTCTACGATAATGGAATTGATTTATTATGTTTTTAAGGGTGGTTTCAAATGAAATTTTTGTGTGTACAGTTTTATAAATGGACATTGATGTATTTTTGAAAGAATTGGATAAACATGTCTAGTTTATTTTAGAGGATCTATTAGTACATTAAAATGGGTAGGTTTTTGCTTGTGATTCCCTCCCCCCCATTATTATTATTACAATCAATGAGTGTTTTTATTATATTATCACGATTGGATAATAATACATGAGGATACTATATGTGTGGAAATCAGATGTGAGGGAGAGTTATTATTGTGATTCACTTATCAATAGCATTTTGTTTACTCACCTCAATTTTTATATTGGTCAGGGGAACCATTTATAAATATAAGGATTTATAGATTAATGTTATGCTAGTACAGTGTTAACAAGCATGAAAGTTCCCTTAGAGAGTTCCTCCCACTTTTGTGTTGGCATTGCTAGGTCCTCGACACTTCCCTATGGGATGTTTGATGAGATATCTTTTCATAATACATGAAGTGGAACTGTAAATCTGGGAACCAAGTCTAATATTAATCACTCTAGAACATATGGAGGATCCCATGACATCTACTTCTTGATTGGTGGTTCATGTATGAATTATTAATTTTATGTTGGACTAGTTTCACACCATATTTTATTTTTCATGGAAC
This sequence comes from Viscum album, assembly GCA_963277665.1. Classification (NCBI taxonomy): domain Eukaryota; kingdom Viridiplantae; phylum Streptophyta; class Magnoliopsida; order Santalales; family Viscaceae; genus Viscum; species Viscum album. The sequence goes on along the minus strand of OY728138.1, from coordinate 1,172,582,957 downwards.
CCTTATCTTATTTACTTTCTTTTTTTGTTCCATGAATTGTGGTTATAATTTGTATAATTATTTATCAGAAGTTTTTTTGTAATTATTTAAAATTCGTTTTAAAGAGTCTGTTGTAATTTTTTGTAATTTTAGGCTTTAAAGTTGGGGCTTTAAAATGGTTTTAACTATGGGTGATTTTGATTAAAAAATGGATTGGGTCAATTGAAGGAATTTAAACTAATTTTTTTCAATTAATAAAAATGAAAAATTAATATTTATAAAAATTCACATGGGATTGATATTAGTTTTCATGAAATTATGTTTGAAAAAACAAAAAAATATTCATATTTTAATGTTTCTTTAAATCGTCTTCACTTAAATGTTAGGTATGTGGAAAGATAGGTGGTGATCTACTGAGGATTTTTAAGAAAATTGTTACCATTATATGTTATAGTTGTAGGAATTAGATCATCTCTTGATTGATATTAGTATGTTTATGCCATATAGGATGATTATTTACTTTTGGTCCTATAGAGGATAAATTTTCTATTTTGATTTATTTAGTCTCCCCTATCAGATTGGAAAAATATGACATCGTAATTTTTCATTATTTACATTTTTTAGTGGGGAATATTTATAGGAATATATGGGAATTTAAGCTAAAGGTCATTCTATATAAGGGAGATAGATTTTATTAGAGGACAATTTCTTACTTTAAATTTCATCAATTTTTTTATACTTATTTGATTTGGCATAGACAACCACCTTACGGACATGAGATACATAATTTTTTGGGGAATGTAATATTGTTATTTATCTCTAATTTAAGGGATAAAACATCTATAATATTGTTATGTTATTCCCATGAACTATTTTCTATCCTGTGGAAATAAAAAACACAATACATGATAGTGACAGACTGGGTTTGGTGAATGTTTAAGTAGAGACCTATGATAGTCAATTTTTGATAGTACTAGAGTCTAGTTTCTTCAGTATAATCATAGGTTTGTATAAAATAACTTATGTTATTTTGGGGTGTCAATGTAAAAAGTATTATAGGGTTATAATTGGGAATCAATAGGTAAATCATTTATGGGTTCTTGATCACTACCTATCATGATGAAACATGAGTTTCTTTTTAGATTTTTTGTTTTTATTTAACTTTGGGTTTATTTTAGATCATTTTATAGATACTGGAACCCTATTATAATGTTTTGATACTATTATTGTGATTTTAAGTATATATAAATGGAGAACTAATGATTCTAAGGTTTCTAATGTTTTTTGGAAAATGGTATGCAACCCCTAGGCTCATGGTTTTGGGACTTTCATATAGTCCAATACATATTTGGAACTTATTCAACAAAAACATGTCACCACACTGAGCATAAATATATATTACTTTGTGATTATGTTTGACCACATTGTACCTCAAATGGGTTTTGATGGTATCTATCACTCATTTGAGGAGAATCTATTATACTCTTCTATTATGATGATGAAATCATATTGATATCTTTTGGGTGGTTTTTTACATTTTATTAATGTGGGTTTTTAGAAGATAAATGTTTTATTAAAATTTTTAATATAAAATAAAGTTATATGTGATGTTTGGGGTGTATTGAATCGACAGGTGTGTGGGAATATTAGTATTAGTTAAGTTTTTTAGAAAAATAATCTAAATGTGAATGGTTTCATAATAATAAAAGTGATTAAAAATTGTTTTTTTATGTAAATGTTTTAAAATAAATAAAATGACTTTAATGAGTGACATGTTATGAATGGTTTTTTAATTTAAAATTATTTTGAAAATATTTTTGGAAACTAGTGGTTTTAAAAAGGAAAAGAGAGTTTTAGTTTAAAAAATGTGAAACATTTTGGGGAATGAGTCTTGTTTGGGATTTTAAAAGGAATGAAATGTTTTAAAATAATGAGATGTTTTCAATTGGGATATTTCCCTAGGAATGTAAATTTTTGTGATATAGTATTTTTAATATTCAAATTGAGTAAATTATGTTTTGAAAAGAAATTTATTTTGGGTTTTTTGTCATTGAATGGTTTTAATTTTGAGAGATGTCCTGGTCAAGTTCATTACCATTTTAAAGTTATCATATACCTCCAAGAAAGTACTCCAGGAAAGATTAAGTGGTTATCATTATAATTTTTCCTTGTACTGTCTCTTCAATTTCTTTGACTTGGACCTTACTTGTCCTTTAATCTTCCCAGAAACTATATGAAGTGGTGTATCCAATACTCTTTTTCGTTCTCAAACTTCTTCGACTGATGTCATAATATATATTGTAATATGTTATAAAGAAATAGTGAATTATTTGAGAGGATTTACCACTTGCTATTACTGAATTTGAATGTGATTAGAGTAAAACATTGATATTTTAAATTATATATTTCCCTTAAAAACTAATGTGCATGATAGATTTTGATGTACGTAATAGTGAATAAAAAAATGGTGATATATTTTAGTGAGTTAAAATCATAAAAAAATTACTATTATAACATAGTTGTTAGATCATTGGGTTTATAAATGTACCAATATAATGAAATCTAAAACAAATGGTCCCCAAATTGTGGGAGTTTTATTTCTGTGGCTCGTTTGGATGAGATTGTAAATAAAGTGGAATAAAAATGGTTTTCCATATTGAAAATACAAGGCATACTTCAACAATTATGGTATGAGAAAAATCATATGTGAGGGAAGTTAATGTTTTTTAAAATTTCCACAATAACTATTCTAGTTGAACCACCACCTGTGACGACCATTAGATCTTATATTATGATTAACTCTCATGTAGAGATCATGAGATGTTATGTAAGTAGAAATTAATATGGTATAAAATTTTAATTTTAATTGAAATAAATCATATATATATTATATTTGTTTTATAAATTTCAAATTTTTATTTTTAAATAAATGAATAGTTTATTTTTAATCTTTATTCATTAATAAAATTCAACTAATATAGGTAAATAAATAATAAGACCACTTTATACAAAAAATGTATCTTTTTTCTAAAATAATCTTTTTATGAACTTTATTTTACAAAACAAAATATATTATTTAAAAGATATATTTTTAATATGAATTTTATAATAAAAAATATAATTATTTATTGATAAGAAATAGGTATAAGAACAATTAAAATTTTAATGAATTATTTTATTATGAAAATCATTTTCATTATATTTTAATGTTTTTATATAAATGTTAAATTATTAAATAATATAATTTTAACTTAGTCAAATTATATTCATTTTTGGACATAGAATAACATTATTATCCATGGATAATTTTTTCATATTTTTTAAAATAGTTGATTTTATGTGAATAGTAAAAATACCGTTTATACCTATACCGTAAATTTTATGACATTATCATAAATTATGATTGACTTTAAAACCTATAATTATTTTTTCATTACTGAAAATGTATTTTGGGATTAAAATTATTTATTTCAATATGATAGGTGTAAATTATAAAACACATGTTTTACATTTTGAGAATATAAGAAATATTTTATCATAAAAAAATTACTTTCAATATTTCTCTTCAAATTAATTTTTTTTAAAGTAAAATTTTGTTTTAGATTTATTTTAACAAAAAATAATCCTTATTTACCTAATAAAAACCCAATATTTTAATATGATTCATCAAAATTGATAATTTTAACTTAAAAAACAATCTTTAAGCTTAATAATACGCCTTTTCTGATATTTTTTCTGAGTTATGTGTGATAACATTAAAATTAATTCATTTATCACTGCTAGAAATTTTATTTTATTGGTTGAATTTTATATTTTGAATCGCTCATCCAAATTAAGTAGCAATGACCTTTTTATTTTTTTCATCATAACTAAATTATATAGGTTTATCAAGGTGAAAACCTAAAATGGTAAAAGTAAGAAAATCTAATAGTAAAATTCTTAATAACATGTTAACAATATGTGTTCAGATTAATGGTAGATGGTTTATATACCATACCTAATCCCCTAATATATCATTATCCAAATATTCTCTACATACCATGTGAAACATTTGATTTATTTTTATTAAAAATTTATATTTACAAAAATACCATTCTCCTCACATAAAGAAGGGTCCTTCCACCTCCTCTTAAGGATCACAATAAAATTTAAATTCAAATTGAACCCTATAATTTATACTTCCTCTATAAGCCTCAATAATGTCCCTAATAATCTAGTCATAAGATTTTATCCTATGTTCTCTATTTCTAAGAAGTCTACAAAGGGAAAGATCATGTTCTCAACATGATTAATAATCATACCCTAATCTCTTTTCCTCTCTATCTTTCTCGTCCAAATACTTTTCTACAATTATAATATAATTTCATCCTTACTATTAGTATAATTAGTTTTAAAATGTTATGTGAATAGTAATTATTTATTTTCCACCATTTTTATTTAGAAAAATGAATACATCATTTTGTATATGTATGGACTACAACCTCCAAGAATGATGTGTTTGATTTTTCATCACATACTTGCATGGATGGTTAAAAAGAAATATTAAATGTATTAATATGAAATTTATAAATTTTTTTTTGAGATTATTAAGTTATTATTCATTATGTATACCCCTCATGTTCTATGGAAACGAACATACCACCCATGGGTATGTGCGGACTATCTCCTCCACAGGCGAATTTCATTTTTCATTTAGTTTTTTATTATTTATTAAAAACTATTAAAATATAATTTACCACTATAAAATCATATAAATAATATCATTATTATTATATAATAATGATATTATTTCAAATTAATCACTTTTTTAACCATACCCTCCCATAGATTATAGTTTGTTCTTGTTTGGGTCAGTTTAACCACCTATATGAACAATGATATAAATTTATATCATGAATGAATATGAGAAACATAAATAATGGTATTATTAGAAATTAATGATAAAATATATATTTTATGTTTTTATAAATATTATGTTAATATTTAACTTATTATTAACATACCACTATTTTTGTTTATAAAAAATATACCAAAACAAGATTTTTATTGACTTCACTATAAAAAATGATAACAAGAATTTATATAAATTAAAATTATATGATGATAAATCATTAATAAAGTCTAATAAAATACATAATATAATATCATATAAAATAAATTTTAATCTATATATAAGAATCAAAACCTCCATTATGAAACTAATATTAATCAAACAATCGAAACTAGTAACATTTGATATTGAAAATAAAATATAAAAAACTAATATAATGGTAATAAATTGTTATAAATGAAGTTTATAAAAGGTTATAGGTATTAATGAGGTTATAAAATAGGTGATTAATATTGATGATTTTTTTATATCGGAGGTTAAAGAACTATCATAGAATTTAAGAATTATGGTAAGGGTGTTTAATAACTCAATATATATTCATTGAGTTATAATAATTCTTCTTGAACATTAATATGATATGTTGGGTAAATTATACCCTCTAATTTTATTATGATATATTCTTTATTATTTGGGTATTTATATTTATCTTTTATAAAATCACTTTAAAATTATTCTTATTTAAAATATATGATGTTTGGGAGGGTTTTATCTCGATTTTACTTTATTGTGGAGTTTTTTCATATTTCAAACCTATTTTTATTCTATATTGTGTACTTACTAAAAATGAAATTATATTATCATTTTTAATTATTATTTTAATGGATTTAAAATTATTTTCATGAATACACACTTTAAATCTATTTTATTTAATTATTCCAAAATTTTAAGTGGTTTCTTTGATTGGATTTACATGTCTTCTTGTTTGGTGTGTATATACTAACATTAATGCATTTTTATCAAGAGTTTAATTATAATAAAAGGGATTATATATCCATTATTGGTTTTAAATTTTAGGGTATTTGGGTTTAAAGGTTACCAAATCAGTAAGAGACACTATTCTATTCCCATTTTTTTACATTGAGATTTCTTATAAATGATTATCCATCTAGGGAATTTGAATGTTCCTTCTCTCTAAAATCCCCATAATTTTATTCTACTATAGTTATTCTTGAGCTTTTATATGTTCTACTAAAATTTCATTTCCCCCATGGATCATAACATACCTATTGTTATTTTTATAAGTTAAACTGACCCCACCTCTTCTTTTAAGTCAGGATTCCTTCTTTCCAATGTAAATTTTCACTATATTATTTTATGAATATCCTTATCAATGTGTGAATAAATTAATAAGTTGATTTATACTACGTAGACATTAATTAAAATTTTTGTAAATATTTTTTTTAATTTTTCCACTTGATCATTTTTTAAAAAGTGTGAAAAGAATCTATTTTAAGTTTTTAGTGTGAATTATATTTTCCCACCTTCACATCCTTTCGACTTCAAAAATATACCTTTATAAGTTTTTATAGTTTTCCAAAATATTATTTTTAATTTAATAGTATTGAAGATGGAAAGTGTATTTATTGAAATTAATCTATATAATGTTATTTTTGAAAGGGAATTTTTCATTTATATCCATTAAAGTTCATTATATTACACTAATATATATTTTTAAACTTTCATCCACATTAATTCACTAGATGGCCTCTAAAATGTTAAATTGAAGGTTTGATGAAAACTATATATTCTCTGTGGGTTAAATATATGTTGTGGAAATATGAATTATTTCACATAACACACATATCTTTGGGTTATCATTAATGGATGGTTTTGTCCGTTATATCCCTCCAATATATCCACTACTATAAAATATGCATATAACAACGTTGGACTTTATTAGTACAAGAAAAAGTGTTGATAAAGGTTTCCTTTAAGGTTTCTAAAAAAGTACTAATAATGGGTGCCTCTTATCCTCACTTCTTTTAATGCTGATAAATTGTAGTCTTTATCAGCTCTTTTTTAGTGCTAATAAAGGCTACCCATTATCCGTGATTAATTTTTAGTACTCATAAAGAGTAACCTTTTCCAATGTTTTATTCTTAGAATAAATAATTATTACCCTTTATCTGTGCTTTATTTTTAGTTATGATAAAGGGATCATTTATCAATGCTTTTTTAGCATTAATAACAGTTCAAATAAAATTAAATAATTAAATAAAAAATAAAAAATTAGTTTATTAAAAAATATTAAAAATATTATTAATTATTTTTTCTTTGATAAAAATAAATAATTTTTTTAACTATATATAAATTATGAATAATAATATATAGTATATATTAAATATTTAGATATATGTAAAATGAAAATTAAACACATAAAAATTAAAAATATGTAAATTGAGTAAAATATTTAATAATTTATTAATTAAATAGTTATTGATAATGTTAATAAATAGTATATAATAAATATATAAATATGTTTGAATGTAGATAAATATGATTTATATAATATAAAGAATTTATGTTTTACATTAAATAGTCATATTTTTGTGAAAAATGGTTTATAATTAAAAATTAATACGAATTAAAAATATTAACTAATTGAATATAGTAATGGATATAATTGAATGTCATTTTATTTTTCAATTTATCATAGATCAAACACGTGTTACATTGATTTTACATTTATGTAATTAATGAATTTTTATATACACCACATGCACACATATATTTACGTAATTTATGAAATCTTATATAGAAACACATACACCTAATATTTATGTAATTGAATTAAACTTTAGTATTAATTTCATAATTTCATTATAACATTGTACATTTAATATATCATGTCTTTAATCAAAGAAAATTTTATTTATTTTTAATTTTATAACAATTGGGTATTAATTCATTTTAATAGGTTTTATTTTGATTTCTTATTTTTAGGAAATTAATAATTTTATATTATTTATTATATATAAATTTATTTATTTGCTATGATTTAATTTTTTCAATATGTATTCATCTTTATTTCAATATATATTTATATTTTTTAATTATTTATATTTAATTAATAAAATCTATCCATTTTCCAAATTATTAATGTGTACTCATTTTTAATTATTCAATTTCACTCATTTTTATCATCTAGGTGCTAAAGATTAAATATTCCTTAATATTGTTAAAAATACATTTTTAAAAAATATTTTTAAATTAATTAATTTATAAATGTATATTTACTATATTTATACATTTATACATTTATAATTATAAATAAATAAATACCATTTTTTAAAAGTATTTATATATCTATAAATAAATAATTATATATATTTAAATAATTATAAAATTTATAATAAATTTATTTAAAAAATTAATATATTTACTATATTTATATTTTTACATATTTATTATATATATAATTATAAAAATATATATAATGATATAATTTTTTAAAAATATTTATATATTTATAAATAAATAATTATATATTTAAATAAATATAAAATTATAAAAAAGTGTCCTAATTTGTTTTAAAAAACCTAATTAGTCATGAACTCATCATGATATCTGAAGCATTCAATGGAAACCAAGATCTACTGATGCTCCTCTTAGGTGGATTGAAGCTCGAATCAAGGCTCGAACAACTCCAAGGCTTAGATCCAATGGTTGAACTATTCAAGGATCAAACAATTCAAAGGCTTGAATGAATTCTAGGTTTTTTATATCTCTATATTCTCTCAGACTTCTTCATGCTTGAAATGATTTTTTAAAACATGATCCTTGTGATGCATTGATTTATTTCATACCACGCTCAAGTCGACCGTTACCATTGATGATTGTATTTCATTTATCAGAAGGGAGATGAAGATGTTCACATTGGGCAATAGGGATTAGAGGCAGGTCATGCATGAGTTAACTATTGGAAACTATGGTGAATTATGTCTCATATTTATAACATGATTATGAAAAATGAGGAAAAACAATGAGATATTTTCCTCCAACAATTTAATGGTTTTAGGATGTTTTCTTTAATGACCTATATATTTTTACACCTATGAGAGATGTAGGGTTTTATATCAATCTTATGTTTGGAGCTCATCCAATTTCTAATCCACCTAATCAGATGGATCTAATGGATCATTTTTATCTTAAGTCTCAATTATATAACATAGAGGTTAATGGACATATTTAACCAAGCACATCCTATTAAGGATCCCTAGTTGAATTTTCAATGCTAGAGGGTTTCTCATTGATTTAATGTGTCAAATACAAGAAGATCTCTAGTTGATTCAAATTACCAGAGCCACCTAATAGAGCATATCCAAGAGGAAGACTCACTAGGGGTAGCCTAAGGATTTTTTCATTTAAATATCTAATTTATTTTTTAAATTATTAATAGTATCCCCATTCTAATTAGTAAAAAATATCGATTAATTCTTTCTTTTCATCATAATAAATTCTCATCCAACACTTTTAAAGAAATATTTAAATATATCATTATATAATACGATCAATTATTCACTACCAAAAATTAATTTCCCCTTTCAAACACAATTACCAGAAATTTTTACCAACCCCAAATTAGAATATGGTTCAACTAGTTTTCTATAGCTTTGTAAAAATATAGTAATCTTTGAAATGATTACCCACTCATTAATACTTCTTAAAAATCACTTAATTTACTTCATCACACCTATGATAAAAACTATGTATGTTTTTCTTTAATCCATCTAAAAAAAGATCATTCTTTAATATTGAATTTTATTTCCAACGTAATTTAAATGAAAAAAATTATCTGAAGAGATACACCATTTTTAAAATAATAAGATCCCTTAAATCTCGTAAAAAGAATTTAATTACATCAATTTACCAATCATGACAGATGAAGAACCAATATCTAATATGAAATCATGTTTATTTTTCAAATCCTTTAGGGTGACATAAATTAGAAATTCCTCTTACATTACATTATTTTTCATATAATACATTTATAATTAATTCTTAAAATTAATCTATATTTTTAGAAAATTTTAACAATTCCTCATAAAACCATTTAATTTTTCACATTTTTAGTATTTTTCATTAAATTGTTGAAATTCATCATCCAATTTTACTTATGGAGATTCTTCTCACTTCGAAACTATTTTGGTAAGAGTGGGTCATCTCCCATTTAACTTAAAACATCTATATCTTCCATAATTTCTATTATTTATCTTATTATGAATATTTTTTTACTATGTGCCTAAAATACCTATAGAATTCATAATGAACATGAAAATGAAATTTTATTATAACTAATTCTCATCGTCTTCTTGAAAATAATTCTTTTTTTCAACATGTATGGACATAATTCCTGAATCTATTTATCAACTAATATTTTTGATATGTTTACAAACTTTATCGTTATTAGGTATATTATTTTCCTAAAATTATTTTTTTCAATTCCTTGATGATTTTTAGTTAAAGTTATAATTTTGATATGTTTATAAATATTTGATATAAAATTAATATTAAATGTAACAATTCGTTAGGTTTTTACATCACTTGTTCCAAAAAATATAATAGAGGCTATCAAATTCTATATATGTTGCAATAATTATTAGAAATTATTTTTAGGTATTTATCATTCTATGTCTACACGTATTGGTTCCACCCCTATGAATATATGATTACCATCCATATATATGAAATAACATAATATTTATTAAATTATTTTATCAATATATAATTATATATTCTAGTTTACTGAATGACATTTTATTATTCTTATTTATCATATTTTAGTTTCTTATTACTACTTAAATTTCCTATATTATATTTTCATTTGTTAGGGGATTTAATAAAAACTTTATGGTTCATTTTAATAGAGGTGGAACTAGTCTTAGTTATAGTATTGAAAGTATGAAAAGTGGGATTTATCCTACAAATATAGAATTCATAGAGGCCCCAAATATTTATATATCATATCGTTTCCTCATCAAGACCCCTTAAACCACAGACAATAATTTTTCCCCCACCCCAAAATCACACCTTCAATAGTCCATGAGTTAATAACTAGTGAAAATTGTGTGATTCTTATAAATGGGAGGCGTTGCCCAATTTAGAGAACAAAATGCAGTACAACTGTTAACCTCATTAGATTCATCTCTTGAACATTTATTATTACATTTTATTACTTGAGACTCAACCCCATCAATTTTATGTTTCTTGAACTACTCTGATATGTAGTCTTCCCATGGATGACTTCTACATAGATTATTTCAAGCAACATAATTTCATGTCCACAAGAGATAGAGGATGTGTTTCAAACAATAAAATGAAATGATAAATGTTTGGGAAAAGAGATGATGAAGATACCAATTGTTTATAAATTTTACCTTTTGATTAATTTACATGATAACACCAACCATAGAGGACTAATTTTTTCTTAAATTCAATTACAAATTTTCTTCTAAGAATACTGAAATTATTTAAAATAATCAAAATTTTGGGTTTCCCTTATTAAAATTAATTATAACTTTACCCTTTTATTATGAATATCTTATATTTATTTATTATAAAAAATAAATATTTTATGAATGAAATAGGATGAATATGAATAAAAAATAGATTCAAAATACTGTTTTGAAAAAAGAGTATGAATATGAAGTTAAATAATTCATCATGTTTTCAATAGAGCATGAATATAAATCTTCTTAAATCCCTTGTCTGTGTTCAAATTGTTTTTATTCAAGAAAACTTATCTTGAAAGAGTTGTAAGAAAATTTGATTTGTCACGAAATAGATAAAATCTATACATATTGGACTAAACATGGAAAAAACTGAATGTTCACACTGATTGGGATGATACTGTAGTGTATGGATCATTTGATATGAATACCTGTGTAAATAATGATTGAGATTGCATGGAACAAATGAAAATAGAAATTGAAGATGACCTTCATGATTGTCCAATGTTGTTTGAGAAGTTAAATAACTATTCTAAGAGACCATTGTATACCAATTTTACTAAATACACAACACTTCTAGTTTTATTGAATTTACATAATTTGAAAGCTGACAACAAATAGGGTGACACCAGCTTTATAGAACAAATTGGTCTCCTAAATGATATGATACTAGAATAAAATGAACTACCATGTCAAACATATGAAACTATATCAATTCTATGTTCAATGGGAATTATCTCTAAAAAATAAATTCTTGTTCAAATGATTTCATATTGTTTCACAAGGACCATGAAGTGTGACGTGGATCGATACAAGAAAAATGAATCACGTCCTTAGAAATCATTATGGTACTTTTTTATCATCCCATTATTTATAGTACTCTATAGATGCCAAGAAACTATGAGAAAATTGAAATGGAATGTAGATATAAGAATGAAATATGGGAAACTATGTCATCCAGTAGATTCTCCTCAGTAGAATAAAATTTATTATGAGTACCTTGAATTTGTAAATGAGTTGAGAAACTTTCTTCTTCCGTTATCTACATATGGAATAAATACTTTTGATGTACAGAGTAGTACTTATAGTACATAAACCATCTTGTTGGTAAATTATAAATTTTTACCCTGGTTATCCATGAAGAGAAAATATATTATGAAGTCTCTACTTATATCTGGACAAAAGAAACTCATAAATGATATTGATGTCTATTTGGATTTATTTATCAAAGATATGAAATTAATGTGGGATACAAATGTTATAAATAATGATTCTCATAGAAGTGAATAATTTAAGTTAAGTCCCATGTTGTATAGGATGATAAATAATTTCCCCACTTAGGGAAATTTATAAGGCTATAACATTAAATGAATGTTCGAGTGCCCAATTTTTGAAAAAAACACACACTCAGTTCAGTTGAAACATTTTCTGAATATTGTTTTTTTAGAAAATCAGAAATTTTTACCTCAAAGGCATAAATACCAATCCATGATGATAGTATTCAATGGAAATGCCAAACAAGATACAAAACCATCTCCAATAACAATTGATCAACTATTTTATAGAGAAAAAGATATTAACACTATTTTTGGAAAACCATTTTTAAAAAACCAAATAAAATAAGCTTAGACGAAGAGATCAGTTTTCTTTTAATTATCATATTATAAAATTTTGTATGTTTTAAAGTTCCTTGATGTTATGCATATCAAAAAAATGTATTCGATAATATATTTACACATTAGTAAATGTTTCTTGAATAATTAATGATGACATAAAGGTTATGTTGGACACGATTGACATGGGGATGATGGAAGAGTTAGAAATGTTGAAGGGTAAAGGGATAACTTTTCATCCTCTAATAACATATAATATATCCAAATAGGAAAAATTGAAATTTTGTCTTTTCCTTAATAGTGTAAATGTTCTAGATAGGTATTCATCAAATATCAAGAATGTCGTGTCAAGGACTAAAATGACATGACTATCATGTTTTAATGAAATATTTGATTCATGTTCCTTTCTGCCAATGTTACTAGGTTTTCCATGATATTTCTTTGTTGAACTGCAAAAATGCATATTGATTTGATGTTATTAGAAGAAAAAGGTTTTTCTACTAATAACATCAGGTCAATATGTAGTTTTAGAAGATTGAAAAAATAAATCCAACGAAAAGCATGATAAAATTGGTAGTTAAGATTTTTTAGGCTTTTGAACATTTAGGAATTAGTTTCACATTGATCTGATGCAAGGTGTGACCGATATGACTCAAAGTTATTTTTTTATTTAAAATTGACACGAATTTTAATAAAAAAGACAATTTACATAGTCAAAACTGAGGAAACATATTCATATTGTTTTGATACTTCAATAAAAATATACTTAATTCATTATTAATATGTAGAAATCATTTTCACCTCAATCTGATACATGATGTTCCCAGTATGAATAAAAGTTTCCGCTATCAGTTTAAAATTGATATTTTCATTCAAAAAGAAGCACACACTAAAAATTGAGAAAACTCACTCGTATTATCTTGTCAATTTATGAAAAAATTAATAAATTATTTTTGATTTTTAGGAATCAGTATCACGTAAAACTAAAACATGATGTGATCGATATGTGTCAAAGTACATGTTTTTAGTTTAAAATAACATTTTACTAAAAAATACAAGTGACATACTAAAAAATAATCAAAAAAATTAAGACTATTTTAATACTTTATAAAAATAATCAATAAGTCATTATGGACATGTAGGAACCATCCTAACCATAATAAAATTTACAGTGTGGCCGGTATGACTCAAATTGCATCGTTTTATTTAAAATTTTCACCAATTTTAGTAAAAAAGAAAACTGGACTACTCAAAATTGAGAAATAACATTCATATTATTTTGATACTTTAGAAAAACAGTACATAATTCATTTATGAAATATTACAATAATCCAAACATAAATACGATACACGATGTTCCCAGTAAGACTTAAAGTGTCAGTTATTAGTTTAAAATCAACATTTTAGTTCAAAAAGTGTCACTCAATGAAAAACAAGAAAACTTTTCCTGTATTATCTTGATAAATATGGAAAATGATTCATAAATAATTTTTGACATGTAGGAATTTATCTCACATCACACTGACACACGATGTGATCGGTATGAGTCAATGTGCATGTTTCCAGTTTAAAATACCATTTTAGTAAAAAAGAAAAGTTATGTACTCACAATCAATAAAATTCATTTAGATTGTTTTAATACTTTAGTAAAATGATCTATAAGTCATTTTGGACATGTAGAAATAATGGAAACCTAAATTTGATGCACTGTGTGACTAGTATGACTCTATGTGTATGTTTTAATTTAAAATTGACATCAATTTGGGTAAAAAAGACAACTGAACAATTAAAAACCAATAAAATTCATTCATATTATTTTTATACATTGGTAAAAATATACATAAGTAATTTTTGATTTTTAGGTATTATCCTCACCACAATATTTTACATGATGTGCTCAGTATGACCCAAAGTGTTAGTTATCAGTTTAAAATTGACATTTTACAATAAAAAGTGCCACTCAATAAAAACCAAGAAAATGAGCTCATATTTTCTTGATAATTTTGAAAAAATATTCATAAATCAATTATGACATTTATGAATTGTTCTCACATCAAATATACACATGATGTGACCGTTATGAGTTAAAGTGCATATTTCTAGTTTAAAATGACATTTTAGTAAAAATTAAAAGTGGCAGACTCAAAACCAAGAAAACACATTTATATTGTTTTTATAATTTATTAAAATAATCCATAAGTAATTTTATATGTGTATGAATTATCCTCACCTAAATAAGATGCACGATGTAACTGATATGACTTCAAGTGCTTCTTTTTAATTAAAATTGACATCATTTTCTGTAAAAACCCCAACTGACCAACTCAAAATTGAGAAAACAAATTTGAATTATTTTGATACTTTAGAAAAAAATTTATAAGTCATTTTCTATGTATATGAATTATCCAAAACTCAATCTAATACATTATGTGCCTGATATTACTAAAAATGTTAGTTATTAGTTTAAAATCGATATTTTAGTTCAAAAAGTGTCGATCACCTAAAACTGAGAAATATTTCTCATATTGTCTTGATAATTTATGAAAAAAATTCATAAATAATATAGGATGTGTAAGAATTGATCCCAAATAAAACCAAAACATTAAGTGATTAGTATGAGTACAAGTGTATGTTTCCTATTTGAATTGTCATTTTTGTAAAAAAGACAAGTGATGTACTCAAAAACCAATCAAACACATTCATATTATTTTTATACTTTATTGAAACCATATATAAGTCATTTGGGATTTTTAGGAATCATCTAAACCTCAATCTGACTCACGGTGTGTCTGGTATGACTCCAAGTGAATCTTTTTATTTGAAATTGACATTAATTTTAGTAAAAAAGTTAGCAAACCTACCCAAAACCAAGAAAAAAAATCATATTATTTTTATAATTTATTAAAATTATACATAAGGAATTTTTTACTTATGTTATTCATCTAAAATTCAATTAGATACATGATGTGCCTGATATGACTCCAACTGTTCGTTATCAGTTTAAAATCAACATTATAGTTCAAACAGTGTCACTCACTGAAAAATAAGAAAATGCACTTATATTGTATTTAAAATTTAGGAAATTATTGATAAATCATTTGTGACATGTATGAGTCTTTATCACATCAAACTAACACATGATGGGACTAGTATGAGTCAAAGTACATGATTCTAGTTTAAAACAACATTTTAGTAAAAAAGAGAAGCGACATACTCAACACTAAGAAAACACATTTGTATTATTTTTATAATTTAGAAAAACAATCGATATGCAATTTGAGACATTTATGAATCATCCTCACCTCAATCCAAGATGTGACCAGAATGAGTCCAAGTGTGTCTTTTTTATTTTATATTGTCATCATTTTTAGTAAAAATAAAATCTAACCTTCTAAAAATTGATAAAATTCATTCTTATTGTTTTTATACTTTATAAAAACAATCCATATGTAATTTTTGATGTGTATAAATCATCCGTACCTCAGTTTGATACACGATGTGCCCGATATGACTCAATGTTTTAGTTATCAGTTTAAAATTGATTTTTTAGTTAAAAATTTTCACCCACTTAAAACCATCAAAATACCCTAGAATTGTCTTGAAAATTTAGGAAAATGATTTATAAATCATTTTTGATTTGTAGATATCAGTCTCACATCAATCCGACACAAGATGTGACTGGTATGAGTCAATGTGCCTGTTTCCAGTTTAAAATGGAATTTTAGTAAGAAAGATCAGTGACATACTCAAAACTAAGAAAACACATTATATTATTTTTTAACTCGGTAAAATGATCTATATGATATTTGGGACATTTGAAAATTATCCATATCTCAATACGACACACGGTGTGATCGATATGACTCAAAGCGAATCTTTTTATTTAAAATTGACATAATTTTTAGTAAAAATGATAACTAACCTACTGATAACTGAGAAAACTCATTAATATTGTTTTAATACAATATTAAAACTATCCATAAATTATTTTTGATATATCAGATTAATCCGCACCTCAATTATATACACCGTGTTCCCGATATGACTCAAAGTGTCCATTATCATTTTAAAATCAATATTTAATTTCACAAAGTGTCACTCACTAAAAAATGAGAAAAATTGTTTGTATTATCTTGATAATTTTGGAAAAAATTTCATAAATCATTTTTAACATGTATGAATTAGTCTCATGTAAAACCGACACACGGTGTGACTAGTTTGAGTCAAAGTGTGTGTTTATAGTTTAAATTTATATTTAAGTAAAAAGAAAAGTGACATACTCAAAAATAAGAAAATACTTTTGGATTGTTTTGATAATTTATGAAAATGATCCCTAAGTCACTTGGGAAATTTAGGAATCTATTACACCTCAATCCGACACACAGTGTGACTGACATGAATCCAAGTGCATCTTTTCAATATAAAAGTGTCATTTTAGTTTAAAATGTGCATAATATCACCAAAATTGAGAAAATGAGCCTATAATATTTTATCATCATTCTATATTCTATTTATTAGTTGATCTACTTAGAATTTTTCTCTGATACTTATTTAATTAATTTTCATAGAGATTATTATTGAAGATGAACAAGAAATGGTGCAATGTGAAAGACTAAAATGACAACTCAATCCGATACACAGTGTTCCAGGTATGACTCAATGTTTAGTTTAAAATTAACACCTTCTATTGATTTATTTATTTACATTATTACTAACATAATAATTTTTTTCTTATACATGTGCATTAGTTTTTACAACCAAGGGTGGTTTGTTTAGTAATAGCATGAGTTAGGGTTACAATCAAAAGAAAAAGCAATATTGATATTTTTTAATATATATAATAATTTGTACTTATGTAATTTTATAAACCAATTCTTGAAATGTATATAATATAGTCCTTATTTATTATATATTTTTTTCTATATTTCATTTAATTAAAATTCTGTATTGGTACTTGAATTTTTTGATATCTGGTGGTGTTTAGTGATTCAGTGTGCTATTACAGCACACTAAACTGGTGTTGTAGTGTGCTGTTACAACACACTGAAGTATGCCCCTTTATCAATTCTAAATAAAATCACCGATTAATTTTATCTTTAATTAATGATTTTAAAAGCTCTGATAAAGGACCAATTTATCATTTATTTTTTTATTGCTAATAAAGGACCCCTTTATCAGTTCTTTTTTAGCGCTGATAAAATCCTAGGGATTTTATTTTTGCTATGATAGTCAAAGCTCATGAAGGATAGATAAATTCCATTTTTTATCACTATTAAAGGCCTATTTTTTTAGTATTTATGGGGTAAAGTTGATTATCTCATGAGATAATTACATCTTGAGTGGGTGTAATTTTGGTTAGGCTATGCTCGCAAGATTGTGAGTGGGTGTAATTATGGTTAAGCCCTACTCACAAAAATATGTGTTGGTGTAATTATTGTTAAGGTATTCTCAAAATAAAACATATCTACTTAATTACGGTTATCATATGTTCACCACTCTGAGAAAAATGATTAATTGTAATGGATTATTTGCGACATGAAGGAGGCCCATCACAAATTGTACAATAGTAAGGCTTATTGGTGCCCATACACATTTTCCATTAGAGATAGTTGTCGTTTTCTTACAAAAAAATCAATATTTTATTAAATAGAAAAACCTTAGATAGAGGGGGTGGGGGGGGGGTGTCAAGGGGGTATAACATAATGGATTCCAAGAGATCCTCTTATTTCAATGTTCACAAATTCAGGGGGAGGGAATCCACACTCAAGAATGATACAAATTTATTATCCTAGGAGTACCTCAATATGAGAAAATATCCCCCCTTGATGCCTTCATGCCAAGTGTTGAGAAATATAATCCATCTATAAAAGAGAGATCTACATCTCTAGATATGATAACTGATAGACCATGGGATTGTTTTTTGGTTATTAAGTGATTTGAAAATAATTTTTCCATCAATCCCTATTTTAGAGAGAACAATATTCAAGGTATTATAGAAATAAATACCTTTAAGAAGATGCCTTGCCTCTTCTTGAAGAGTGTCCCCAGGGAAAATTCATACCATCAAAAATACTTTTGGCCTATATATGTTCCATATAGAATGAACATTTATTTGCGATATGAATATTTTCCCAATCGTAAATACTATTCGACTGAATGGTTATTTACAATTGTAATATATAACCGATTGCAAATAATATGTCATAAGAATACTATTTGCGATGGATTCTGATGAAAATAAATTTTATATCACCACCACTTTTATTTATGGTGGGTACTATTTTTGATGGATTTTTTCACAAATAAATCTATTTGCAGTGGGATTCCTATCACAAAAAATCTGTCGCAATTAATCTAACCTATATATGTGACCCCAACCGATTTCTCTCTCCAAATATCCTTTCCGCCACTTTCTATGCCTCTCATTTCCTATCCTATTCACTACATGATTAATTCCTTTAAAAAATTTAATTTTTTTAGGGAAGTAATATTTTTGTATTCGCATAAATATTTTAATTTCGATAAACCATCAATTTTGAGGTATTTATTTATCTTTTAATTGTTATTTTTTATTTTTTATTAGAAATTTGTATTCATAAATAGAATTAATTAGTAGTAATTTGTTGCAATTAGCAACAATTAGTTATAATTAGCTTTAATTAGAAAAAATTAGTAGTAACTACTTATAATTATCAGTAATTAATTATAATTGATAAATAATTATTACTAATTAATAGAAATTAATAATAATTAATAGGTCATAGAAATAATAGATAATAATTTATAGTAATTTGTTATAATTAATAGTAATTAGTAATTAATAGTAATTAACAATTGTTTTAAGTAAATAATGATAAATATTAATAATTTTAAAACAATTAAAAATAATTAGCAATAATCATTTAAAATTAGCGGTAATATGTAAAAGTTTTCAATAATTATTAATAATCAATGATAATTATTAAAAATTAGTGATAATTAGTGGAAATTACTGAAAAATAGCAATAATTAGTGTTAATTAGTAAAACAATGTTGTAATTCACATTAATTTGTGGTAATTAGTAGAGTTAATTAGTAAAAATCAGTGGTAATTTAAAAAATTGAGGTAATTAGAAATAATGATTACAAATTAGCAGTAATTATAGGTAATCTGTAATAATTAGAGGGAATTTGTAAAAATTAGTTATAATTATATTTAATTAGTAAAAGTTAGTAAAAATTTTAAAAAGTAAAGGTAATTTGTGGAAATTAGTAAAACTTAGTGATAACTTGTGGTAATTAGTGAAAATTAGTTGTAATTAGTTATAAGTAGTAAAAATTTGGGTTAATTAGTAAAAATTAGAAATAACTAGTGGTAATTAGTAAAAATTATAGGTAATTAGTAATAATTAGTCAAAATTAGCAGTAATTAAAAAATAGCCTTAATTAGTAGTAAGTAGTAAAAATTATTGGTAATTAGTAGAAAGTAGAGGTAATTAGTAGTAATAAATTAAAATTAGAAGTAATTTTTAAATATTATATATAATTAGCGATAATTAGTAAAAATTAGAGGTAATTTAGGTTAATCAATAAAAATTAGTAGTAATTATTAAAAAGTAGTAGTAATTAATGGTAATTAGTAAAAATTAGTAGTAATTAGTGTTAATTCATAAAAATTAGCACTAATTAGTGGTAATTAGTAAAAATTAATTGTAATTATCAGTAATTATTAAAGATAAGAATTAATTAGAGGTAATTAGTAAAAAATAGTTATAATTAGATGTAATTAGTAAAAAATAGTGCTAATAAATAAAAAATAGTTGCAATTAGTAAAAATTACCAGTAAAAATTACCCACTATTATCCATAATTATCTAAAATTGTCCAAAATTAACCAAAATTAGTAATATATTGACAACCAAGAGGAATGAGAGAAGATTGAATTAGAGGGGATGAAGGAAATGATAGAGTGAAAGAATTATTATGCTCCTTAGTTCAGACTATTTAGAATAGAGGTATTCAAGTGTAAATATGTGAATAATGGAAGAGGAAATAGATGCGAGGGATAACAATGACATGATTATATATTTTCCCCATTTTTGGGTTTGATACCTACTCATTAGAAAATAATGTTTTATCAATAATCATAATATAAATGCATGATTATTAGTAAAATGTTATTTTTTAATGATGATATATTTAAGAAAAAATGGAAGTATACCACTAAGAGTGTCATTTTTATGTCTCACATCTCCTACTTCTTCCATCATTATAGGTTTATTCATGAATATATCTTCTCTAATTGGTCTGAACCTAAGGGCACAAAAATTATTTCGCTATACTGTGTCTTGCATCCCATATAATCATTGCTTCTCTCGAGGAATGAATAGAGTAGAGGGGATGCAAGTGATGACAAAGTGAAATAATTTGAGTGCCCCTATATTCATACAGTTTGTACAGGAGGTGGTAATGGGTAAAATTTTGTGCTTACCCATGACTGGCTCTCCTCCAAAGGGTCTAAACTCAGGGGCATTGGAATTCCTTTACTCATTCATTTTAATTATCCCATACACTCCCTACATCCCTCATTCCCATTAGTAAACCTTTTATTTCCCTTAATGTTAATTAGTGATAATTAGAAAAAATAAGTGGTAATTAGAAAAAATTAGCATTAATTTGATAAAATTGTTAATATTTTCAAGTAATATTAAATTTTATAATTTTTTTTTATTTTTTGGATCATCTCTTCCTTATATCAGATTAATTATAAGTATTTTTTTTTAATTTCAATTTTTTAGAAAAATATGGAACATATATGAAAAAATATTTATTAAATGATCGTGATTGGATAAATCATCACATGAATTCAAATGGTTCTAGTATAAATATTGTATATATTTTGGGTGTTGAAGATTTTTTTATCATTTTAATCATTAAAACCATAATTTATTTCATAATGAAAAATTAGGTTTCCATGTAATAAATCTGATTTTAGGAGAATTTAAGCATTTGGTAATGATGGCTGTCATATATTGAATTTTAGTTTTTGAAAAGATTATGTTTTTTGTTTTCCACATGGTGAACAGAGTTTTTGAGAAGATACTAATAATTTGTTTCCAAATACATCATAGTTTCAAACTATAGTACATTAGGTTGAGGTTCTATATTCTCAAAAAATGGAAACTTAGAATGATATTGATTTCCCTACTTAGTTAAAAGAATCTCAATTTTATTAGTTTCCAAAGTCTGTTGAGGATTTCATATATCATGGTAGAAAGATAAAAAAATTTGAAGTGGTTAAAAAATATATAGATATTACATCAGATGATGGAATGTCAAATAGTTATTTTGATCAAATATTATCTTTGGTTAAATCACTATTACCTAAATAAAATGTGTTTCCTATATATATATATATATATGTGAGTAAGAGGTTGGTTCGTAATTTGAGTCTTGATAATCATAATATTCATGAATTTTTAAATTATTTCATCTTATATTATGGTGAAAATGAGTTGTTAGTTAGGTGTGCTGCATGTGGAAAATCAATGTACAAAGAGGCTCAATATGGGAAGTCTAGATTGGTTCCTATTAAATAGTTGAGGTATTTCCAACCTACACCTAGTCTACAATGTTTATTTATGTCTCATAACACAACATCATTGATGTAATGGAACAAGTACCATATTTGAACTGGTAAAATATTAAATCATCCTTATGATAGGGATTAATGGAATAGTTTTGACTCTGTACATTCTTTTTTTTGCTTCAGAATCCCATAAAATGTGACTGGGTCTGTCTACTAATGGTTTCTATCCATTTGGTTTATAAAATAGTCAATATAGTTATTGGTCTGTCACTATAACTCCATGTAGATATCTTACTGGATGTTGATTAATAATACATATATATTTTTCAAATTATTAATTCTAGGACATCCAAAAGAAAATATGGTAATTTATTTAAAGAAATTAATTGATGAGTAAAATTTATTATAAAGTAATGATGTCAATATATATGATGCTCTTTCAAAATATAATTTCCTAATAAAATATTTATTAATGTTGAAATTTATTGACTTCTGAGCATATGAAATGTTATTTAACTAGAGTCCTAATGGCCTAAAATTATTTCTGTACTCAATGAGTGACAACAATTAATTTATCCCCATCAATAGAAGAAAGAATTATTTTTTTGGATGTCATTACATATTTCTTCCTACTCATTATCCTTTTAGAAGGAATATAAATCATTTTAGAAAAGGTACACTTGAAATAGATAGACCTACACCAATTATCTTAGGTACTGATTTAAAATCTATTATCACTTCATTACCTCACATTAACTTTAGACAGTCTATATACAAAAAAAATTGATGGATTTGGGAAATAACATAATTGGATAAAAAATGTATTTTTTGGGATCAAACATATTGTTCTAATTTTTTGGTCCATAACAAGTTGGATTTCATGCATATTGGGAAGAAATTATTTGATAATATATTTTATATTGTTTTGGACACACCTAGTAAGACCAAATATAATGTAAAGATATGATTAGATCTTTTCCACAGGGGACCAGAACTTGAGTTTCTTGAAAATGAAATATTATATAAGTTAATGAAGTCATAGGAGTCTTATACAATTTAACTAGGAAATTATTTATGATTTTTCAAATGGATTATGGAATTGATTCTAAAAGACGGTTATGTTCCCAATTTGGATATATGTTTTAGAAAATGTCCTATTACTAAATTAAAAATTCATGATTATAATGTTATAATGGAAGGAATTATTCTGATTGGATTTATAGGTTTGTTGAATTATTCGATTTGGAATCATAAATGGGGATATCATATTTTTTCCAAGACATTTGTATGGATATAACAGACAATGATACAATTAGTATACTATAATAAGATGGTGTTTCAATTTTATGTAAAATATAAAAAATTCATCCAGAATTCTATGATTCCATAGAACATTTGATATTTCATATTCTACATGAATAAAAATGTGGATTCCAGATATAGTTTTGATAGATGTAACCATATGATAAATTCATGAAAAAATTGAAGAAAAAGGAATGTAATAAAGTATTATTTGAAGGGTCAATTAGAGAAGCTTATTTGCTGGAGGAAATTTTTTCTTCTCCCATTATATCCAACCAAAATACCCTTCAAAACATAATTGAATGGGTCATAATGAGGTAAATGTTGAGGATGAAATTAATGTACAATTATTAGTTTTTAATCTTCCTAAACATGAATTTCTTGGATTTCATGAATGATGGATTTCAGATTATGAAAATCGAACGGATAATATACATGTTCTGCTCAACTGTGAAGAAATGAAATGATTTGTAAGGTGAGTAATATTATCACATATTATTTTTTTAATATAAATTAAAATTATTTTATTTATAGATTTTATAGAGATCATATCAGGAAACAACTTCCCCAAATTACACCAACTTTATTGGAAGAATATCGATAACATAATTATTCCTTCTAGTTTCAAATATTAGTAAAGGAATTTTATTTATGGTTTAAAAAATGAAATCAATTTATTATTTGTTATATTGATCATTATTTTAAAAATTTTAAGTATCAAAACATGTCAAATAAATTGATAATTTGTTATTTTTATTGAGAAACTCACCATCCAAAAATATTTAAATATTATTATGCATCTATGGTGATTTTTTTGACTTCATACATGTACATATGGTGAATAAAAAAACAATGAATATTTTTGTTTTCTTGATATCATCTCATCATAGATAGAGTTCAGTTTCCTTTAATGGAATGGTTGATGAAATAATTAAAATGAGTTACCTAGGAAGGAATTATGTAGTGATTATTAAATTTCACTATTTTGATACTGATAGAGGCTTTCATGTTCATAAACACCATGGAATCTTTAATGTTAAATATAAAAACCTTATTTTAGTAAATGAACCATTTTTAATCAACAATCAAGAATAAAAAATTTATTTTACAAATTATTATGTTACTCTAGGAGAGTTAATTGATGGGATTAGAATTATAAAAATGAAATCTCATGAAAATAATTTTATGAAAATTGAATGTGGTTTTAATGAAGTACATGGAATTAAAATATTTCAAGAGATATATCTAAATACATATTTTCCATAAAAAGGAATGAATATCGATGACGACACCCCATAGTTATAGGTTGATGGTGATGATGATGGTAATGTTATAAAAAATGAATTTGAAATAAGAAGAGGTGATGAATTTAAAGCTTCAAAGAAATTGATGATATTGATGAGGAAGATAAATATATTTATATCAACATATACAAATATTAGGGTCAAGATGAATAATGACACAATTATAGGCTGGTTATAGTCATCATTAATATATATTATACATGTTTTTCATTATTTTATGACAAAATTATTTTCATGTTTTAGATGTATTCCAATGATTTTAATTATGTGTTCTCTAGACTCAAGGAGGATATGCTTCTTGGTGATGATCCAAATTCTTAGTCATTAAACCCTTAGGTTATTGGAAGTTCATCAACGACTTGGAGGGGTTATGGTGTAGGGAGATTGATGATTCACATCCCTATCATTGAGTGATTTCAACATATTTATTTTGATCCATGCATGTGGAGGTATGTTCAATTGTGTATTTTAGTTAATTTTCAAAAATTATAATTATTTTTTATTAATTTATTTATGTACTAATTTTTTTAATATTTATTCTAATTTCCCACATTTTTTTACATATATTAATTGGATGGGGTAGTGATATTCAGTGGAATGATTTTTCTAAAGAATGGGTGACATGTGATCAAGTACCATTGATGTTATACATTCCATGTTTGATCATTGGATGGTACATAAATAAATAATAGTTATTTTGAAATTTATATAATTATTAACATTATATTATTAATTATTTAAATGTTTTATGCCATCTTATTGATGATTGCATGAGGAACTCTATATCAGAGGCCTAGGAGGCATGTATGTATAAACATTTTTATCATATTTTTTCCCAATATGAGGAAGAGATCCCTAAAGAAAACTGGAGTCCTTGTTTTTTTTCATTCTTTTTTTCATCCATTGAGAAGATTAAATTTCCTCATAGGTTTGGGATGTATTTTGATCATAATGAAATGGTGATATATTTCAGAGGAGATCATCATCATGTTAAAAAAACCAGGATAGGGAGTATATAATGCATAGAGTTTTTAGGTAAATATTTAGTTCTCATAAATGACATATAGTATGTAATTTTATATAATAATTTATATAACATTAAATTTAAAGTTTTTATTTTCTTTTAATATAGTTAGTTTAGAATCCAAATATAATGGATTTCAATGTTTATAAGATGATGTTCAATGATATTATCACTAGAGAGATTATTGTTGGTTGAAATAATCAGACTGTGGTAAGTCAACCTTCTTTTTGAGATTTAGAATTAATTGAAAATAAGATTGTAAATATTTTATTTTTAAATTTGGTTTAAGGGAGTCTTTTGAGGTTATGAATTATCAGACACATGATAAAGTGGTAGGATGAGAGTGAGGGTCATGCCACCAGTTCATCAGGTATTGATGATGCAACATGGATACATGAGACTCAATATACTTTTGAGAAAGGCCTAGTTGTTGGTTTTGGTTCTTGATTGACACCATAAAGTTATTATCGTAATATTGTGCGATAATATTCCAGATGAAGGGGAGATCATAGGGAGTCTTCATCATTATCTACAAAGTATGAGGATAATATGAGAGATTGGAATTAGGTTATATATACACTTTATAGGGAGTATGGAGATTTTCACAGATAGCATCAACAACAGCAGAAGGATCAACTTAAATGGAAGGATAAAAAACATGAGCAGATGATGGAGTATATGTGATGAATATAGTATGGTATAGGGACGGAGTTCCCTCCACTACCTCCTCTAGATGACCCTCTCCCTTTATAGTGATTGATGCATTTTTAACACATTTATTTTGATAACATTTGAATTAATTTATTATGTGTAATATTTTTATTAATTCAGATTTCAATAGTTATATATATATATATATATTTAATTTATTTTGATATTTTATAAAAAATATTCACAATGGGTAAAAAATACAATCACAATAATCACATATATATAAATGGTGAAATTGTTTTGTGACATAGGACTTAACCATCACAATTTTTTTTGTGATGAATAATCATAGAAAATTTCTTTTATGATGGGTTCCCATAAAAAATAACTCACTTTATATTAGTGAAAATGATATGACTTCATATTCTTATGATTATGCCATATTACTATTTTTTCCAATATATTCAGGTTATGATGATTCAAGGATTATGTTAAGATCAAATCCTTATTATTTTATTTTGATTGATGATACATGTTTATTTAGGTATAATTTCCTAATATTATGTTGATGTACATTTATTACTCTCTAAAACAAATATTATAAATAAATTATCACTTATAATCATAATTTGATATCTTGTATATTTACCCTTACTAAGCATCTAAGCTCACCCTTTCTTATGAATCAATTTCTCTAGTTTATAAAATAATGTAATGCAAATGATATTTATAGAATATTTGTTTTTATAGAGAATTTATGGTAAATATTTAAAAATTATTATGAATTAAGTGGTTATTTGTATTATGGGAAAAGTGTCCATTATGATGAGAAATATGTTGGAAATATTACAGAGTAAGTTTTCCTAATTCTGTAAAACTATAAACCAAAAATGTCATGGAAATCTAAGTAATGTAATATTTTATATAAATAATGATATTATGGGATAATTACATCATCTGGTTATAGTCGGTATTAAAACCATTAATGAAAAAAGTGAATATGTTTTTTATCACTTGATATGGGAGTGTGATTCTATACTGTAATGGTTTGTATTAGAGTACGGTTTAGATAAATTTAGAGATTAGGATGTTATTTCAAGGTAATTTATTGTTTTATATGTTATGGTTGATCATAATTTAAAATTCATTGATAACCTTTTGGGTTGGAAATTGATTTAGAATTATGGTAACAATGAATATTTCATTAAAGGATTAAGATGATAGAATATTAGAAAAACCTCAAGGATAAATTCTATGTATAGTGGAATATTCCTAAAATTTTGTTAAATTTTACAATGAGTGATTTCCTAGAAATTACTTCTCTTCCTACAACTGGAAATTGCATGATGATGTTGAACACATGAACTTATGGGTAATCATCCTAAAATGACTAGATGAGTATCAAATCGATCATTACATCGTGCATGATAAGTAGACCTAAGACTACACACTAGGAATGATACTTCAAGGGGATTTTATTTATTGGATCCATATTATCCTTACAAAAAATTATAAATTATTTTAATACAATTTTATGTTTTAAAAATTATTAGGGAAAATAACATTGATAACCTAGTTTGAAACCTATAAATTCATAATATTTGGTGTATATGAAATTTATGAAATCTTTCTTATAAGCTCATAGTTATTCCTTAGTATATTTATTAGTTTATGCGTTCTCATCCATGATTTTTTTTAAATATAATTGGTGGACTAATGATGAACCAAAGTATCAATGGATTAAATGGAAAATGTTTTGATTTTCAACCTGAGTATCCAAATGATATATAATCTCAAGTGATAAATATTGTGTTTATACCTAACAAAATATCATGAATTGTGATTAAAATATTTAACATTATTAAACTTCTAAACAAATAAAATAATAGAGGGACAATGTTTCCTGAATTTTTGGGTGACGAAGACGGTGATGGAATGAAAATCCATCCTCATTCCTATCAGAAATGTATAAAGAAACACCTGGGGAAATTACCTAATGGAACTGTAAGATGTTTTACCTTTTAAAAGTATAAAATATAGAATAAAATTTATGAGGAATAATAAAGCATCTCATTGAAATGATGAAAGGAAATAGAGTTCATCTTAGGATACCACTAATAGTTCGTATTAAAAAATATGGGATACAATAGAATTTTCTAAGTTAATGACTTAATCCAAGTGAAAAATGATGGTATGATTTAGAAATATTTAATAACATGGGAATAAGTTAATTATTATAAAACCACATCTACTGAAGTGAGTTTTGAAAAATATATGGAGTGATGATTAGTGATCATCCACTATAAAAAATGGGTTTTTATTTGATTATTGTAAAATATACTAATGTATACCTAAGAAATTTGATAATAACATCAGATCCCCACCCTAAATGACTAGACGTTTAATTTTGAAAAAACATAGGGTTGTATGATTTTCATTTCCTAAGTATATAACTTCACCCAGAAAAAATTTTGTATGGTTTTCTCCTTATATAATCCTATTGGATTTATTTTAATTAAATTTTATGTGGTATTGGACATGGATTATTTCTATCTACATAGATACCATTATAATTTCCAAGATTGGAAAATAAAATTTGAAATCATAATTCATCCAATTAATGAATATTGATAACATGTTGACTATATAATTCATATGAAATATAAATCCCAATATATAAGTCTTAACCCATAATCATGTGGGGGTACGTAGATCGAACCATTAGAGAGAAAGTAAATATAATATATATTCCAATTATAAGGGAAAATATGAGTTCAAGAGACCTAAGATATCAAGGATGAAACCTTATTATTAATTGAATCTTGGACCATGGACACCCTTAACTATTTATATTAGTATATGATAATTAAAATTTAGAGGATTTAATTATTTAAGGAGGGTGGAAGAATGTGACACCTTGATATTAAAAATTATGTATTTTCCTTTAAAACTTCATGTGTTTGATAGTTTATGATTCATACAACACTAAAAAAACAAAACATTGATATATTTTATTGGATAAAAATAATAAAAATTATTAAATATGAATCATAACGCAATCAGTTGGTTAGAAGTTACAAATATAAGTAACAAAATAAGGAAATAATAATGAAATGGTGTTAGATAGTGAGAGTCTTCCTTATAAACCTCATTAATCCAAGCATGGAATGGAAAGCACATCGCCATGTTTTTCCCGAGACTAGGCCCATGTTAAAAGAAACAATTTTTAGTATCATGGGAATCCTATGCAAGAGAAGTCCACCCTTGTAGAAATTTCTCAAAGATCCATGGTAGTTGTACTACCAACCACAATATCCACCAAATATTATCATATGGATAAGTATTATAGGAATATCTTGAGAGATTATGTAAATAGAAATTAAGATGATCTAAATATTTAATTAGCAATGTGAGAAATAATTTTTTTATCATGTTTATTTTATAAATTTCTTATTTTTACATTTATAGAAAATTAATATTCATTTTTTAATACTAATTCATTGATAAAATTCAATTAATGTAGATAAAAAACTAGTAAGACCATTTTATTCAAGATAAAGGTTTTTTTAAATTATATTTTTATATATTTTATTAAATGAAACTAAATTAATTATAGATAATATATATTTTTGATATGAATAATTTATTAACACCAATATAATTACTATTTAATAATAAATATTCATAAGAATAGTTAAAATTTTAAAATTTTATTTTCCTAAGATAAATGTTTTCATTATATGTTATTTATTTTATTTACTAGTTAAATAATGAAATTTAGGATTTTAATTTGACTAAATTAAAATTATTTTTTACTTATAATAATAGAATTATCTTTGGATATTTTTTTATTTTTCAAAAATTATTGAATTTTAGGTGAATAGTGAAAATACAGTTTATTCCAGTTACATAGTTTTTATGACATTATCATAAACTAGGTAAGACATTAAAACATATAAAACATTTTTCATGCCTGAAAAAATTCACTTAAATTGAGAAATGATTCATTTAAAAATAATGGGTTGAAATTTGAAACCTCTTATTTACATTTTTTTAAAAAAAGAAATCTTATATCCTATAAAAACTATTTTCATATTTCTACTTTAATTATGTTTTATAAAGGTTGAATTCGATCTTTAATTTGTTCTAAAGAAAAATAAATCCTATTTTTTAATAAAAAATAGTTAATTTAATGGGATTCAACAACATTGATAATTTTATTTTCAATATAATTTTTATTCTTAAAAATACACATTCTTCTAAAAAGGGGTTTTACACGTTATGTGTGATAATATTGAAATTAATTTTTTCTCACCCATATAAATTTTATTTGATATAATGGAATTCATATTTTCAATCAATTGATCTAAATTGAAAACTATGTTCCATTTTCTTGAAATTAAAATTAAATTATCTAGGTAAAAATAATTATCATGGTAAAAACCCAAAAAGGTAATAGTGAAAAAGATAAAGGAAAGAGACATTATAAAATGTCAAAAACATGTGTGAAAATGAATATTTGATAGTTTTTTTACAATTACTCATCTTACTCTCTATTATTTTCAACTTTGGCTCCACTTTACATATGTAACATTTGATCTCTATGTATTAAGAAGTTATATTTACAATAATGTCATTCTCTACACTTATAAAAGGGGCCTTCCACCACCTCTCTGTGATATCTATAAAATTTGAATTACTTTGAGACATTAGAAAATTTTACCTCCCTAGGAATCCCATTACCACTTCCCTAGGCCTCTAGTCATATGAATTTTACCTAAGTCCTACATTTTCAAGATATCCTATGAGGGAATGATCAAGTTCTCAATAAGAGTACTGATCATACCCTAATCTCATTTCCACTCTCTCTATTTATATTCCTAATTTATTTTTTTCCATTAAAAAATAATGAAAAAATTATTATTAGCAACTATTATTTTATTATTAAAATTAAATATTAATTATTTATTATACTCCCCATTTCATTAGAAAAGTAATACATCATCATATATACATGCATAATACAACCTCAATAAATGAAATGTTTGATTTCTCATTACCGAAATGCATGGATAGTTAAAAGAGGGTTTTTATTTGACCAATATGATAATTATAACATTATTAAATTTCTAAAATTAGAAACAATTCACTATATTTCTCTCATTGAATGGAAACAAATGTGTCATACATGTATAGGTATGGACTATCGCCTCCAGAAAAGTGATATATTTTGTTTGTATTCTAGTATTATATCCTTTTTAAAACAAATTTTAAACCTAATAAGACACCTTGAAACATATAAATAATTTCATTATGATTCATTGTAATTATATTATTCAAAAATAATTGTTATCTTAACCATACCCACCTATAGATTATATCTTTTTCTTATTGGGGTCAGTTTGACCACTTATATGAACAAAGTTGTAAATGTATTTAAAGGAAGTCTATTGAAATATTAATATTTTTGTAATTATAAATTAATGATATTCTTTTAATTTTATGGTTCTAGATTTATTATATTTATATTTAAATTATTATTAATATTCAACACTTTTTTTCGTCAAAAAATTACTGAAACAAGATCATCACAACCTTCATATTCACAAAACACAACTAAAATACTTATGAAATAAAATTTTAATGATATAAATCATTATATAAAAAATATTGCATTACCAATAATGATACTTAAATGATTAAATGTGAATCTATAATCATGAATCTACACCACCATTATGAAACTAATACTAAACAAATAATTTAAACTTATAGGATCTGATTATGAAAATAAAATAAAACTAAATTATCTATTTGTAATGCATGATTATAAACATAATTTATAACAGCATATACTTATGAATAATTTTATGAAATTAGTTATTAAGATATTAACCTTTTTTATATATAGGTTTAAAGAGTATTCATGGAATTCTAGAATTAACATATGAGTGTTTATTAAATCAATATCCATTTGTGGAGTTATAATTCATCATCATGAAATTTATTATTATATATTATGTAAAATATTCCCTATCATTATATTATTTTTTATTCCCTATTTTTTGGGGATTTAAATTTTTATCTTATAAAATTCCGTGAAAATGATTCAGAGTTCAAAAATATGATTTTTGTAAGTGTTTTTGTCTCAATTTACCTTCTTTGAGGTATATTTTCATTTTACACAAATATTATTCTTTCTTATATACTGTAATTAATACCTAATGATTTATATTATATTTTTTA
The DNA here is from genome assembly GCA_963277665.1 of Viscum album. NCBI lineage: Eukaryota > Viridiplantae > Streptophyta > Magnoliopsida > Santalales > Viscaceae > Viscum > Viscum album. Next base: position 1,172,549,931 of record OY728138.1, on the reverse strand, counting down.
AATAATCAATCATGGAATTTACATGTTTTTCATCAATCCTTCCTTCTAATCCATTTGATTTAATTTTTCAGAATATTATAATTATTTTATATTCTCAATTTTATTTTTTTGAGACTAATGAAACATTCACGACATGTATTTTAATTGATTCATATATAATATCATTAATGTGTTTTTTTGTCATGTTTTTAATGATAAACAAAGGGATTATATATCTATAGTAATTTCTATATTTCATGGTCATTCAATTAAAAGGTTACTAAAGCAGTAATATAATAATTTCAAATCTCATTTTTTATATCATGCTTGATTATAAAATATAATACATGTTGTTAATTTTATAATTTATTATCTCCAATGTCCCCCATAATTTTATTCTCCTCAGGTTATTAATTTGGGTTTATATGTTCCCTCACAATTTCATTTCCCCTTGGCACATAATATACCCATTTTTATAATTTTGATTGAAAATTACTTGGCCTATTCTTTCATGTTAAAATTATTTCTATCCCATACCCATATTCATTGGATTATTTTACCAATATATTTATCTATTCCTAATTAATTTATTATGGTAATTTTGTACTATATTGGTTTTCATTACCAAAATTTGAAATAAATATCATAGTGTTTTCTACTAAGATCGTTCTAAAAAAACATTGAAAATAATCTTTTTTAACATTTTACTTGTGAATTGTTTGTTCAACCTTCACATAAATTATTATATAAACATATAACTTTTAAAGTTTTTATGGTTTAAAAAAATATATTTATGATTTAATTGTATTGAAAATGAAAAAAATATTTTTCTAAAGTGATTTGTCTAATATTATTTTTGAATGGGGTTTTTAATATATATACTTCATTATTCCATAGGTTACAATGATATATATTGTTATTATTCCATCAAAATTATTTATCTTGATGGCATACAAATTTATGATTTATGTTTTTATAAAACCCTTCACTTTTCCATTGGATAATTATGAATAGTTTGAAATGTGATTTTTTAATGTGGTAGTCATATGTATGATTTATCATTAAATGAATGGTGGGTCTATTATATCACTCCAATTAATTAGGTATAATTAGATATCACATGATATAATAATTTAGTTTGTAGGTATATTTGAATTTGAGTTATGCTCATAATAGTTTTTTTGGGTGTGATTATGTTAAATCTATACTCACAGAACTATGTGTGGGTGTAATTTTGGATAATATTTGATCATAATACAATTATTGGACTTAATTATGGTTAAAATATTTAAAAAATGATATTATTTCCTATGATTATTATTATTCCACATTCATATATTTTCAATATATTCAGGTTATAATGACTAATTTTTAATGTCAAGCTCATATCCTTATGATTTTATTTTTTTGATGATATATGTTTATTTTGGTATTATTTACCAATGTTATGTTCATGGACAATATTTATGTTCTAATACATATATTAAAATATTATTCTCAATTATTATCATCATTTTATATCTCTTATATTTACCTTTACTAAGCATATGATCTCACCCCTTTCTTCTGTTTCCATTTCCACAGATTATGAAGTAATTTAATACATATAAATGTCTTAATGATTATCTTGTGTGGTTAATTTATTGAGGAAGTTAAAGACATAGTATATATTTTGTGGTTCTTATTATAGTGGGAAAAGTGTCCATTTTATATGAAATACATGAGCTTTATCTTTTACTGAGTTGTTTTAATTTACTATACCCTAAGCCTAAAAGTTCATGCGAATGTATTCAATTAAATTTTTTCTATAAATCATGTAATTATAGGATGGTAAAATTTGAGTTATTATAGTTAGTATTAAATACATTAACTAAAAAAGTGTATTTTATTTTTATGAGCATAATGATGAGTGTGGGTCAGGGCTATTACAATTAACACTCATGTAGTGAAGTCTTTTGGGTTTTTAATTTGAGACTATGATGGTGTCCATGAGTTTTTTTATGGTTTTTCATGATATTTAATATTTTTAAACTTCCAAAAAATATATGTGGGGTTTATTGAGATTATGGTATTTTAGTGGGCAATAATGGGGTTTTTTTAGATGACCCCTTTGGGGAAGTGATGGTCTTTGGTTCTTTATATTTTATTCTAGCCCTTCTAGTTGTATCATATGGGATTTTTTTTCCATATGTGGTTTGAGGTGATTTTTGGTTGTTCATGCATTAATATTTGATTTTTTTTCTCTTGGGAGTTTTTGTTTTCATATGTTTTAACCTTGTTGAGATTGGGTGAGTTATGTTCTCTTATGTTGTTAGTCATTTGTGTTTGTGGATGAACATTGTATAGGTTGACTTTTTGATGAATAAAACATGTTAGATATATGGATATGTACTAATTTATCTAGGATTTGGGTTTCTTTATCATGTACATGAGGGTATTGGTCTTCTTTTATGGTCATCTTTGAGATGGTTCTCATGGTTGAAGTCTTTGAATATCTATGTAGTGCATATTGATATGAGCTTATAACCCATGTTTACTTTGATGAGTTTGGTCTATGTGATGTGTTTAAATTGAAGTTTCTATTTTGGTTATTTGATAGATGTTGATCTATGTGATGATTTGAGGATTCTTGGGTCTATATTGGATTGAAGGTTTATAGTGGTGTTCTGTAATGAGGTGCGTATCTCGTTTGTTTTCTCTATTTTATATAAATTTTAAAATAGTGGGAAAACTTATATTAGGTATCTCTTTTATATAGGATTCATTATATAGGTTGTGGTAGGAGGCTTAACTGAGTGGTTCTCATTTGGTATGCTTCTTCTTAATATTTTTCATTTTTTCCAACTCTTCTCTAAGACTTTTTGCGGTAGAAAGTGGTATGGTTGAGAGAATTGGGACACCCTTCATGTCATTGTGGAATTGGGACACCATTCATGTCATTTTATGTTTATGTAATTTTCATGAATAAAATTTAATTATTTTACCACTTATTGGGTTTTTCATGCACTACTTTATAAAAAGGTTATACCAATGGTTTTTAAAAATTTATATATCCCCTAAAATTGTAGTTATTGCCAATAATAACTATTCTAGGGGATTTTGGGTGATTTTACATTAGTGTAGAACTATACAAATGGTTTTACCAACACATTGGTATAAAACATATATAAGAACAATTTTCAAACTGTTGGTATATGTAATGTCAAAGGAAAAATCTATACCAACGATTCGATCAAACTTTTTTTTATATGTAATCTATTAAAAAAATTCTATCACAAAATATTAATGAAACATCCTCCCACTAATATTTGAAAGATATTGCTATTATTATACAACATATTATATGTTTATATATATATATGTATTCATAAATATAGTTATATATAATGAATTATTTTTTATTATTGTTATTATTATGAATAAATTATAACACCACCTATACCAAATATTTAGTTAATCTGCTAGTATAGGTTTCCATAAGGGAAACCTATGTGAATTTTTTGAGAAAACCATTAGTATAGGTTTAATTATACCAATTTTTTGACCAAAACAATTTTATAGTTGTGAAGAAACTATATCTATACCAATTATTTTGAAAAAATGTTCGCATAAGTGTCCATATACAATACAAATACCCACAATTTACTCAATTAATTAGTAAAACACTTTTTTATAGCTCATATTTCTAATAGTTATGGCTTTCCCACATGGTTTGGTAAAACATTAATAAACCATAAATTTTGGTCAATAATTTTACTGTGACTTTTGGAATGATTAGAGAAATGTTAATTAAACTATACAGGGTCATAAAGGGAAATAACAAAGGTTGTGTTGGGTGTCCAATGTGGGTTGCATGGTTATATAAGTTTTTGGTAAATTGTGCAGGAAAACCATGAATATTGATCATGAATTTAATTTTTGGAAATTTCGAGTTTTTAATTATTATTGAAAAACCCCTAAACCCCTTATTTCGCCACCCCAGTCTCTTAAGATAATGCTGGATAGTTTCCTAAGAGAGTTTTTCTCACATAGGGGTTAGTATTTTTAGGTGCCCGACACTTCCCAAGTGATAATCCAGTCATTAAATCATATTAGGATACATATAGTGGCTCAGTAAATCCAAGAATCATGTCTGGAGTCATTTTAGTTAGTACCCATGGTAGAGAATATGACATTTACTTCTTGATTGATGGTTATTTTTGGGAATTTTTATCTTGTGTTTGACTAGTTCCCCACTTCCTTTTATTAGTTGTGGAACCCTTATCTTGTTTACATTATTTATTTTACCTTTAATTTAGGTGCCTAGTTGTAGCATGATTTATCAATATTCATTCGTTTTCACTCATAATTTTTTTAATGATTTTTTTTTAAATTTTCTTGAATTAAAGGATTTAAATGTAGATTTTTAGAATGGTTTCAACTATGGGTTCTCTGGTTCCATAAATGAATCAAGATAATGGATAACATTTAAAGTTAATGTTTTCTTATAAGTAAAATATAATGGAATGTTTATAAAATCCATATAGATCTGATATTGATTTTCATGAATATATGCATGAAAACCCCACTTTCTAATCATATTTCAAAATATTTGAAATTTGATCTTTAGTTAAATTTTAATCATATAGAAAGTAGGTAGGTAACCTAATGAGAATATTGGCGGTGATTTCTATCTATATATATTTTAGTTATAATATTTAGTCCATATCTTGTTCACTCATGAGACATGTATAGTGTTGAGGTTGGTTAGTGACTTATGGGGTTGTGGAGGTTAGTTTTTTCATCTGATTTTATTTAATTTTCTTTTATCACATTGTCCAAATGATACACCCATATTTTCCATTTCTTACTTTAATTGTTTATGCATTAAATATTTTGAGTTATTCATGTTAAAGCTAATGGATATTTTTATGTGGGAGTGTATAGTGGGAATATGTAATTTATTTGTTTAAATTTCTTAATTTTTTTTATGTCACTTCAATTTTTTTTATTTGATTTTCTATGGATGTTCAACTGATGTATGGGTCATGCTAGTTTTTTTAGGGAAGTACCACTATTACTTAACTATGATTTATGTGGAAAACCATTCCAAATAGAGTTCCTAGATTCTTATACACTATATTCCCTCCCATAGTAATCAGAAACAACTTTAGGTCTAATGGTAGGAGTCTGGTACCAATTTAAGTGGAAGTATAGACCGATCAATTACATTCTTTATGAACTCCAGAATGGTTTTTATTTTGTTGAGGTGAGTTCTCTTTGTATTTTGTTTCATAGGTAATTAGAATTAGTTTTGTGGTGATTATATATGGTTGGTGTGAATAAGGGAATTCAAGGAAATATATTCCCATGTATGGTGCTTTTTATATAGGTGTATTTCCTTCTTTTACCATTTTAGATAAACACTAAAAGGTTGGGAGACCTGTGTTAGGTCACCATTTTACCTTCATCACGTATTTATTAATTTTTATTCTCATTAAGATTGGTTTTTATTGGAGGCATGTGGTGGTATTTTTATATTTATTCCATTGGCTTAAAGTGTTTACAATGTTTAGTGGTCTCCCTTATTAGGATTTTCACAAGTTGAATCCCCCCTAGAATTTAAGGTTTCTTGGTGGTTCCCTTCCAATTTCTTATACTTTTACATAACACTTTTTAGAGGTGGAATGTGGAATGGTGGGGAGAATTACAACACCCACTATGTTACTTTATAGTTTATTATATTATTTTTGGATAATTTAAATTTTTTATGTTTTTTGGATTTATATATTTAAATTTTAATATTTTTTAGTATGTTTTATAGTTTTTTCACAACTTGTGAATGGTTAGTAGATAACATGCAACTGAACCTTACATAGTGTGAAGTTGAAACTTACACATGTTCTACTATAGCACACAGTTGGTGTGTATGGTTTATTAAAAAACAAGCATTGACCCTTACATTGAGGGATATCTGGTTCATTTTTGAATATTCACAGTTAATGTGAATGATTGGTGAATGACTTAGTGGTGAAACCATAAAACCGTTGGTAGAACCATGTGGGTAAAAACATAAGTGTGGATATTCTAGCTCACTACTTGCTCATGGATAGGAAAAACATTACATATATTTTGAAAAGTGTTCTTTAGTATAACAATTCTATTTTCTTAGTTGTAAATTGATTAGATAAATCATATGGACAAACCATATGAATAGTTTAGTCTTTAAATTTTTTTGATTTTATTAGTATAACCTTATTATTTTAAGAGCCTTAACATATCTCCACATATCTTCTATTTTATCCCTTTATCCCTTGATTTACTTACCTATTTCAAACCATAGTGGTTTTTATTGTGGATTTGGGGTTTAATTAGTTTTAATCATGTTCTTTTTACTTGTTAGGGAATGAGGAAGGTCTTTTATTTCTTTTTTGATCATTTATCAACAAATAAAATGTGTTCCATCTTGTCAAAAAAATATTTCACTATTTTTTAGGTAGGTGATTTTTTCCCCTTATTTAAATGGTATTTCATTTTGTGATTTATGATTTCAAATGTGTTATTTGTTAGATTGAATGTATATGTGATCATTGTAACAATATATATATATATATATATTTCTAATTAATTTATCAATTACCATAGTTATATATCAAGGATTTATAGTTTTCATCATATATTTTGAAATTATAAGTTAATGAGAATGTTTATAAAAGGTTCAAGATGAATGGATTTTAATGTGTAAAGGTACTTGAACCAGTTTGGGTCTTGAAGTTGATTAAAGGTTAGTTTTTCATGAAATGTTTTAAATGATATTAAATGTTTCATGTTTTAAGTAATATTAAATAATTGTTTTGGGTTATTTAAAATTATTTTATGTGGTTTATAATTCATTTTTTCATAGGTTTTTGGATAAAAATTAATTTTCATTTAAATTGGTTTCAAATGTGGTTTCTAAATTCCCTATTTTAAAATATTATTCAACATGGAATTTTAAAAGGGAGAAATGGCTTGGTGTATTTTTTTGGACCTAAATAGTGCTATGATGATTCTCAAATGGATAATTACTCACACTCTATATATGATTTTCAATGGGTTTTATTCCTTGAAATAGAAACACCCAATGGTTTCCACATCTATTATTGGCTACAGACCTACATTGTAATGGTAGGTGGTCACTGGGTAATTTTTTAGATGAAACTTAAGAACTCACAATGTTAGAGATGATATGAGTTCTAGATAATTAATCTTTATTGGGATGATTTAACTCATGCTCATGAATGCTTACCAAATATTTGTAAGGTGTTGGTTAATCACTTTATTATAAATCACTTATTATCATGTATTAATGTCAATCATATTTATATATTTGAGGTTATCCATTAATGGAACCATATATATATAATATGTTCTAAATTAATGAAAATATTTTTATTCACCATGGGTTCTCCATTTTGTTTTGGTATTATTTAATAAATCCTTGTTTTAATGAACTATGATTTAATCCTCACATATGGGAACTCAAAAGTTTTTATCTCCCAATGTTGGTGGTAATTGGTTTTTTACAGAGATCATGCTCATGATAGGGATTCATATGTATCCTCTTAAAAGGAACTAGAACCCATGTAGTTCAGTTTCACTTAACAAGACACATCATACCTTTCAAGGTCATTTTACAAGGACTTTTAAATTCTATTAAATGTAATACTGTAAGGATAACTAGGTGAAATATTCCTAGAAATTCCTGAATTGGGGATTATTAATGAGTGTACCATTACATGTTACATTAGGGTAATGTATCCATACAATATTTATTTTATCTTATAAGGAGTATGAACCTATGAAGATCACCCTAAACATGAATGTGGTCCGATGAGGATGGTTATTTATATTGCATTTGAACTACAAGAAGTTAACCTATAGATCCTACCAAGATGAAAATTAAAGACCACATATTTTATCTAATGTTTGGTAATACACCAAACAAGTAATAATTAAATTACTTAATTGGGAACATGATCCTTCGATTGAATATCTCATAAGGAATATATTCTGTTGAGAAGAAGATTGTGATATTAGGGCTTACAACTAATAAGGATACCCTAGATAGTAATCTTATTATGTTAGTGAAATAATAACCATATAATACTATTCCTATATGAGTTATGATAATTGTGAGAAACAAAATAGAATATAAGGTCACTCACATTACATAAATTCCTAATTGGATGAGACCTATATCTACATATAAATCCAAAATAAAAATTTTCTTCCTCACATACTGATGCATGAAGAAATGAGTATGGTATTCATAAGAGATATTACGTCCAGTAATAAAGTGTAAGGTATTACTTCTGGAGTGATTCCCTTAAGAATATGCTCCACATGTAATGATGAAGTAGAGAGGGGATACAATAGGGGTTTTTTATAAAAAAAGAGTAGGGGTTTACTCCAAGAGGATGTCTAATTACCATCTCATTTTCAATTTATAAATCCTATATTTGGGATTACAAATATTCTAATTCAATTATAGAATGAGTAGATTATCCTGATTCGATTCATATTTAAATAATCACGTGGGAATTAAGCATCACTATAAACACCAGGAAGATTCCTTCCACTACCTCTTGTACTAGGGTCCTCCGTACCAATGGGAGAAAAAATATGAATAAATTAAGGATACCATATATTAGGGAGGATAATTTGGATATATTTTTTACCATTCTAATGAAATATTGAAGGGTAGGGTACATGATGGTGTGTCCTATACACCGAACATATAAATATGCTGACTTTAGGGGTGGTCTGGATGACATAATTCCTAAATAGGAGACTTAGGTAAAAGAGGATGTAATTTTTAAGAATAAACAACCCTTATTGAATGGGTGTTAAGATGGGAATCCCTACAAAGAGGTTCTGTTGGATGGGAAACCTTGTATGAAGGTCCACTTAGGTGGGAAGACCCAGACAATTTTTCACTTAGGTGACTAGAACTTGGTAAAGTTTATCTTAGGTGTGAATCCCTAGGAGAAGGTTACCTTAGGTTTGAATACCTTAGAGATCATTTTATTTGATAGGAATCCATAGGTGTCTTGATACTTAGGTGGAAAAACTGGGTGAAGGTTTTATTAGGTGGGAAACCCTGGGAAACTAGTTTATTAAGTGAAGAACCCTAAAAGGTTGGTCATCTGAGAAAGGGACCCTAAGTAGTTGGTCAACTAGGTGAGATATTCTAGGTGGTTGGTCACATAGGTTATGTATTTGGATAAACACATACTACTTAAGTTAATTTTATTACATCCTAGAGTTCAGTATTCTACCTTGGATAGGTGCTGGAGACTTGACTGAAGCGTCTTAATGAGGCTTTCACTCTCGCCCAGAATTAAAAAAAATCATTTAATATATAACAACAAAAACCCAAATTTTTTGAAGATACATTCAAGCGGGGAAGAAATTACTCAAAATTGAGTTGAGTGAGGAATAATGGGTGAACTATGGGGACATAATCAATAAAAGATGAGTGGTTCAGGAGAACCAAGGTGAGGTAGGCCTAGTGACCATTGGGGACCTATGCGGAGCCAAAAAACCACCAAGAGTGGATCCTAGTCCTCATTTTATCTGTTATATTTTATAAATTGATAACCACTAATACTCCCATATTAATTTAATTCTAGTGGATTGATGGGGATCAATTTTTGAGTTCACCCCTCCCATATGGTGAAATAATTGGTCAAATTATACTCAAATTACTAACTAAGGATCTTGGGTCAAGTCACCCTCGTTAATTTAAGAGGACCATGATGGGAAGACTATGTAAGGTTCACTAATACGGATTGGTTATCCAACTAGAATAAATGTTATGGTGGTCCCCTATAACTTGGGTGTATGATTATATTCCACATTTTCCATTTGGTTACTTCTCTACTTTAATGTGAGCACTCATGCCGTTTTTACATAGAGGTGACACCCTAGAGAGGGGGATTAAACAGGGACAAAAAAGTGAGGAGTCATAAGAAAGAACACTATATAGAGGGTGAATAAGTGAGGCCACCCAAGAAAGGGGTCTTGAGTGAGGCTACCAAGGTGATGGGTAGCCTTAGCTTGACCATATGTGTGAAATTTTTGATTTTGTCTAATTTTCATCTTTCTTTTCTTATATATAGCTCATCCTCATTTAGGGGTAACTTCTTATGGTTCATTGATTTATTTTTATGAAATTTCTTTCAAAATTAATTCTATATTTAATAATTCTCAAATCTTACAATGTTTTATAGGATGTTAAAGTTTCCTATATTATTGAAGAAATGATACCAGATATTGAACCCAAATCATTGAACAAGATCATCATAAATCATTGAGATTTAGAAATAATTATGAAAAAAAACTTCTCAGCTATCCATAATCGAATAGAATTCCATTATATGGGTTTATCCTTAAAATTTATACCCCAAATCCCAAAAGTGACCTTTCTGAACTTTATATTTTTTCAACATGGAGAACCACTACACAACTAGAAAAAATGGGATATTTCCATAGTTCCAAATCATGGAAATAGGGGAAAAAGCATTGTCATAGGCTATTGCAATAGTTTTTCCAACCATGGGAGCTATTGCTGTGGTGGTAGGGTCTGGCCTATGGCCATAGTTTTAACCGTGGCAGTAAGTGGCCTAGTGCCATTGTTTTGAAAACCGTGGATATAGGTGTCTCCGTTGTCAACCATGGAAGTTGACCTATGGGCATAGTTTTAACTGTGGAAATATGTGGCCTATTTCTATAGTTTAAACCATGGATATAGCCTTAGAAAATCGTGGAAATAGCCAAAAAATAATGGTTGCTTAGATGGATTTGATCCTAGAACCTTCCATTCACGTTTCATCTCCCTTACCACTACACAAACAATGTTTTTGTGTGTATATATATAATATGTTATATATATTATTAAAAACCATGTAAGTATTCTGATAACCATGGAAAATTTTCTTCCCACCTTTTTTTGGCGAGAAAAGTTTTCTCCCGTGAAAGGGAAGGAGACTTATAGAAATGGTTTCCAAAACCATGGCTATTGGCCTTTGAAAAAAGGCCTATAGAAACCGTTTTCAAAACTATGGATATAGGCCACATAACCATGGATATTGGTGTCAGATATTGACACGGTTTTGAAAATAATGGACATAGGCTATGAAAAGATGACCTATAGTAGCAGTTTTAAAACCATGGATATAGGTTCGTGGCTGTAGCCTGTTTTTCTAATAGTGCTAGTTTGAAAATTTATCTTAACTTCTAGGTCACCCATAAACCTAATAGATAAATATCATATCATATGTTCCATGATTTACTATCAATATAATATGAATTTAGATTCTTTTTTATGATTAACTAATATTCTTTGTAGAGTTAGAAGATGGGATAGAGTCATCAATGGGACCTTTATCCAAGAGGAAACTACTATGATGAATATTCCTAGCCTTATTTGGTAAACCAATGTTTTATCACATAGGATGATAATCTATGTGTTTTTTGATTTTACAAGGATATTTGGACTTTATATTTCCCTATCTATCATCACCTGGATCTCATATATAAGTTTTTTAGTTGGTAGTTCTATAAGAATAAAAAATATCTTATTTCACAATAGGAGGTTTTCATTATCCTATTTAATATTCATAATATCATGGAAATACACATACTATGGTATATTTAAAATAGATTCATTCCCCCTCAAAAAAACTGGGAAGATGTCAAGAACACTCTTGTATATGTGAGGTACTTACTAGAATTGTTTGAAAGAGAGTTGAAGAAGAATATCCATCATACTCTTAATTTTACCTTTAGTACATGAATTATAATTTTCCATCTCCCTCATGGATCAAGGCCTTGAGAGAAAAGGGAAACAACCTATCTTTATAAGAATGATGGTGGTTCTTAGAATAATTATTATTCCATCATTTATTATGGTTAATATATGACTAGGGTGTATCAAATCAAGACATAGTAGATCTCAAATATCCAATCGGAAAAATTTATATCCATGTTCTGAAGAAAATTGATGTTACCTAGTCAAGATGAACTTACCAGTGTAAGGGAAACTAATTTAATGATGGAAGCTCAAATTGGATTTGGAATATTAACGAGTCTTGTTATTCCAAATTTTTGGAGGATCTATCAACTATTATGTCAATTTAATTAGGGAAAATATTTTCACTGAACCTACAACCCAATCCAACTTTTACATACCAGATAATAATACATCTCAGAGGTTATGACATGATAAACAAAACCTTGGATCCCCAAATTTATCATTTGTATACATTATTTGACAATATATTCATGTGAACTAAAAGAAGAGATGCGAAAGATCAAGATAATAACCTTTGATATCTTTATTTTTTCCTTCACAACTTGTAGGATTTCTATTGAAAAAATTTCGACCAGAATCAATGGCTCAATCATTACATGGTCATACTAGACTGCAGTACAAGATGAGGTTCTCATGGTGAGGGTTGATGGTGTCCCAATTTGAAGAAACTACATGGAATTTAGGTTATTGTTCTAGTTTTAATATTATTATAATATGAAAATATATTATTTCTATGAAGTACATGGTGATTCATACCCAATGAACCTGCTTCATTTATAGATAATGTTGATGTAGACTGATAGAAACATCTTGTAAACTCTGCTACCAGTGGGAACTATAATTAGAAAACTCTATAGTATACTCGTGAATGGATTTAATGTTATAGAAACATGGATCTTAGGGGATCCAATACATGACTAAAAAGACAAAAATTCCATATTAGAGGGGAAACTGAAGAAGAAATGTCACATGATGAATAAATATCATAGGATATTGATACCATTGAATTTGATTCTTCATATAATGAAAAAAATGACCTTAATAATGGTCATGAATTTAAATTTTAAGATCTCAAGGATCATGTAATTATCATAACACATCAATATATATATATATGAATTCTAATATTACTTGCACTAGAGTCAGTTGAACCCCTTTGGGTCAAGTACCTCTTGATAAAGAAGTGCAAAATCCTATTCCAATCAATTCTTTCTGAGAAACTTGTGGGGAATTAATGGGATAATATATTCTATAATATATTCTTGTTCTTGAAGATGATTCCATTCCAAATTCTGGGGAAGCATTAATAAACTGGTCCTCTCATGAATGATCCTGGATACAATTATATTCCCTAATCTCTCAGACCCCTACTGCCAAAATAAAGAACATGGTTAGTCATCTTCATAAACTATTCATCAATCTAATCACCATTGGATATTATTATTTAGGGTTTTACATTATATCCAATTATATGATGATTATATATGAGCAAAAATAATCTTGATATAGTGATATTTATAATATCTAAAATGTGAATAATTATTCCAAACTTTTGGAGAAAATTAATCATGAAACAACTCTACGAACCATTAAGGAATTAGGAATCTAGGATAAATTATCTTCCTCGAGCAAGGAATTAATGTAATAACATAACCTTGTACTAAATATAAGAAGTAATTTTGGTTATTGAGGTCACAAAAATAAGTAAACAAGATCTATCTGACCGAGTAGGGGAGATGTATTCTTTGGCTCAAGATGAAGTCACACAATGAACCCTCCATCAACAATAAATTGATGCTTCTCACTATTCGTTAGCTAGACTATGACCTTTTGAAAATTAGTTACTGACATATATATATTTTTTGGCTTATTTTTTTTATATTGAAATAATCGACTCCAACTTATGGATTCCTTCTCTCTTTTCTTTCGATGAAATAATTAAATATTTTATTAATTCACTGTTACCCATAATTTGTCACATTGTGATCATTATTTCAAAATAACATGAAATGAATTTAAAATTAATATCAATATATAAAACATAATTTAACTAATTATGTTTTAAAAATGACCCCAATAATAATTCTTGAATACTCGAGTTAATGTGATCTTCTGGGAGTGGCTCATGGATGGGTATAGGTATAAACTATTTTCATTATAATACTAGAGTTGGTCCTTTAGAATATATAATCTAATATCACACATTTTTAATATTTTATAGTGGAATAGAAACTAATATATCTTTAAGATAATGATTCCCTAACTTTTTCTTAGGTCAACAGTCCTAATGAGCATAAATTGACTGTTGATGCGACCGTATGGTGGGTCCGAAAATCTTTTCAGATTTTCACATTTTGTTGACCAAACATTTTTTAGTCCAAATATAGAGGAGAGTTAGGTGGAATGAATTGAATTTTTATTATGTTTCCTTATTCCCATTTTTGATCAGACAAGTTTTATGACTTTCCAATTTCAAGTGCCTAATTTTACCAAGACCACGTTAGTTGCATGTATAGGGAGTGGAGAGTCAACCTTTTCCCTGAATTACCTTTATTTATTTTCATTTTGGATAGTTATATGTAACTTTACTTTGGAATTTTAATTTCATTAAAGTAAGAACAATATACTTGTAGTATAATTTCATATAGATTTTATTGTTAATTTCTTCATTTTAAGGTCTCAGAGATTTAACTTATTATTGCTATAGTTTTATGTCACATAGCATAGATTGAAAATTTATTTAGGTTAAGTTTAGAATGATTTGTTCAATTTTTTATATCTAGAAAATGGGTGTAATGCAAAATTGTGCAATATCATATATTTAGATGCTACATGAATAATTAGATTATGGAATTTATAAATCATAAACCATGAATGTTTCAGTAAATTAGAAATAGAGACTGAAAATTGTAGAATTACCATTATTAAAGGATGGAAACTAATGTCATGCTCAGTCAATGGGGACTGGTGGGACTAAACTGGTCATTACCACACTCAGTCTTGGGGTAGCACATGGGGTTTGGGAGGATATTTCTTCTAGGATGAAACCATCCCAAAGGGATTACTTTATTGGATTAAGGGAAAATTGATTTATTCACCATCAAATATTAGTGGTCTCCATTCAGACCAGTCGCTACTAGTTATCAATTTTGAGATGAAATATAAAACCAAGAGGATTGATCGATTTAAGGTTAAGGGATTCCCTGAGGAATATTAACTCAAGGAATTGGTTGGTATTGAATCAAACACCAGAGTTATGAAGTGGGTTCACAATGAAAATGAATATTCAAGAAGATATTGAAACGCCTCAATAACTACATTGCTATGTATGGGACACATATTCAAGGTGGGAAGAAATATTATAGAACCAGTCACATGAAGTTGTACCCACAATTTATGGTCAAAATTATTAGACCAATGAGATATGAATAATGACTTGAATAATGTATTAGGGCCAAAAATCCTCTAACACCTTCTTAAACATGAGGAGGGACATTTTAAATCCATTGTTACATCTTTAGGATATGGAAAAGTGGTATGAGACAAGTATATAATGAATAATCCTAGACCCTGTTAAAAAGGTGAATTGCATTGCAATGTTTTCAAGGTGTATGGAAATAAGAGGATTTTACACTCCCTGAAAAACTGGATATAGATGACAGGACAAGTTAGGGGGTGAATGTGAAGAGCCAAGTTAGGTGGGGGGATATTATACATTATCAAAACAAAGGTTTCATTTAGATTTGGATTCTTGTGTCACCAATTTCCAAGGATGGTTTGTGACAATCCTGGTTTCTCAAGACATGAACTTTGGTTTATAAAAAGAATATGTCCAAAAAAATGATGGAAGTATTTAGAGTATTGATTTCCATGATAGGGTGATTTTGAACATATTGAGATGAAGTTACTAAAATCCATGTGGATATCATAAGGGTTTCTATATATAGATATATCTCATATACACGGAAAAGTGGTATTTTTTGTGTGTCTAGTACTTGAGAATGGGATCAAGGCATCACTATGAATCTCTTCAGAATGAGAATCAATCAATAAATAGTTCTTAAAGAGAATTACCTTATATAGGCCAAGCATGTTTTCAAGGGGAGGGATTTTTTTCATTTTTTATAGGATAAAGGATATAGGTGTCACGACATATCAGATAAGAATGAGAATCAATCTATAAATATATCTTAGTAGGAATTAACATTCATAGATAGATCCCATACTTAAGAGAAGGGAATTTTTTAGACTTCAGGGCTAGGCCCAAGATAGGGAATTCAGGCATTGACATTTATCACATTATAATGAGAATCAATCCAAATTCAATTCTTGTAAAAAAGGTCCCCTATATAGAACTAACTCTTATACATGGGAAGGGGCATTCCATTTTGATCATGGGTCAATAAATGAGAGATATTATGTTGAAATATCTTGTATAGATATTTATCATATGTTGTATAGGGTGGGTTTTTTTATTTCTTAGGTAATCCTTGGGAAATGGATCCTAGTTTACTATGTATATCATCAGAACAAGGATCATGTCCACTTCATTCTCTATATGTAACTCCTGACATAGATCTAGATAATATAAAGGGAGGATGGATTTTTTGATGAATCTTTGGCTAGGATTTTGATGGGGGATCCTAATGTCCCTACATATCTATTTAGAATTAGAATCAATACCCACATGGTTCTTAGTTAGAAAAGGTCCATTGTATAGATCTGACTTTTATATAAAGGAGGGAGAAATTTATTCCACAAATGAGTTTTTAAATGATATATTTTTTTGAATCTCATATAGAAATTTGGATCATACACAGGAGGTGGATATTATTACTCTGAGGCCCAAATGGGGTACATGCCAATGAATTATATATGGATTGATATATCATGTAGGGGAGTGATATTTCAAAGGGAATATGACACCCTGGGTAGTTTAGAGTCATGATAGAATGATTTTTACCTCCTAGTTCAATTTCATGAAGTAGGCACTATATCTGAAAAAATTTACTTTTATATGGTAAGGTAGTAGTCATGCAGTATTATCTCATGTGACTAAGATGTGATGTATGTAGTTTAAATTCATAAAACTCAGAAAATGATTTAATACACATTAATATAATGTTACCATGAAATTGGATAGACATTTTAACATCATGATGCATCGATATTGAACACATGAATTATTTTCATGTTGTGGGGATGTTTTTAATATAGTTTCTCATCATTTTGCATGGATTAATTTTTATCATGTATAATATTAAAGTAATTATCGGGAAATATTTCATTCTTATGGGATGTGATGTTCTACATGTCCATTATAATTAGAAAATATTCCCCATTGTATTATTTATTGTGTATGAAATAAGTTCCTTTTGATTTTGGTTCATGTTTTAGAGGATTCTTCCAAGGCATTGTTCGGGTTCTGGGAGCTATTATCAATTCTTCATAGAATAATAAAAAAAGGTCAAGTTTCTTATTAAAGGATCATAATAATTAGTTTTAGTGAACCTAAAAATATTATAGTTTATAAAATGGTTTATCATTGATTCATTCTAACTCATCCTTTTTCAAGTGAAGATCTTATAATGGAAAATGGGAAATTTGCGTCTGAATTAAGAAAAAGAAAAAAAATTCTAACTCATCCTTTCACTTCTAGGATTTCTTGTCTACATATATTTGATCTCTAATGGAAATGAATAGTGAATGAAATTAGACCTCAATTAGTATAACTAATTCTTTCCTCTATATAATAAAATAAGAGGTTAATTTTGTATCTATACAAGTTTTGGTAATATAATCCTATAAAGAATGAATAAGTGTTTTAGGCTAAGTTATCATGAAATTTTCAACCATCTTCTTGAGTAATTTAGATATAGTTTTGTTAATGTATCTAAATATCCATTTGCCTTTTGGTGTTCGCGGGATGAGTGGTTGGAATTAATACCATATTACTGATACATCCATTTATGATTTTAAGAATAGAAGTTTGTTCCATTATTTTTCCATATTATATGAGGTACACAAAATATGATAATATTTTTTTTGAAAAACCTGATGATAGCCTTTGTCCCAACATCCTTGAGGGATATACCCTCTACCCACTTTTAAAATAAGGTGATGGTAGTAAGGATATACTTAAAATGACTAGCTATTACTTGAAATATGGCCCAATGAAATATGTTCCCCATATATCAAATGACCATGAATATTTGGTAGTGAATAATAGTTTTGGGGGTTTTGGAATACATTTTTCATGTATCTAAAAAGTGTGGTATCTCACGGGAAACTCTATACAATACCATGTCATTATCAGCTAAAAATAACGAATCATCCATTTTTTTTGAAAAAATGGTTCCCACTAATGAGAACCATAATCACTTGCATGAACTTCCAACATGAAAATGATAGTTTCCCAACCATCAATGAATTAATTAAGGAATCCATCAAATAATTATGTATAAATAACTTTTTGATAACTTGATCTATCATAAAGGGTGAAGTAAACTATCCATAATTGTATTTTCGATTTTCATTCTCTATCTGATGGAATAATACCATTTTGTGGATAGTTCAATAGGGGTGGAATCCATCCATTTATAGATTAATCTCATTTTGGGGAGGATTTTACATCATTGATATCTATCTTTTTGTCACCAATGGATTGTCACACCACCCTATGATGTTCAATAATGATGATTATTTCATCCTAGCATGGATCATCTAAGGATATATACGGTTTTCTAAAACATCTACTTCAGTGTTTTATGAAAGAAATAATTCTGTATATATTGGTTATGGTGGGAATTATTCCATCAACTCATACACATAGTCCATCAAAGGAATGAGATATTAATTTAAAATGGCATAGATTCCATTAATATTTTTAATAACCAACTATAAATCATATATAACTTTTTGGTGGGATACTGGTATTTGATATTCCAATTAAAAACCTGTAACATGGTCTTGTAATTCTTCATCATTATTGGTGTATCCTTCCCAAAAATAAAAAGGAATAAGGAAAAAATTCCTTTTATTAGAGATAATGATGATCCCCAAACCGAACTTGTTATGTTTAGGGTCTTCTATTATTTTCTTCAATGGGCATATAAAATCACTTTCAAAGTTAATCTCCTATATCTGGTGGGAATATTGAATAGGTAAGACTTATTTAATGGGATTCATAGTGTAACACCCCAAGATTCTACGTTATGTTTCTCTTTAAATAATGCAATAGCGTGCGTTGTAGGCAATATCGAGTTCTAACACACACCACAACCGATCAAACTAGCCGTTATGAATAGTAATACATAATTTTTAAAATTTTAGAAATTTTATCTCTCAAAATGGACTTCATTTTTGGATTTGGAGTATCGAATTTAGCCTAAGGTGAAATTTTGGTACTTTTCGGATAACTATAATATTTTGATGAATAGTGAAAATTACTAAATTTTAATTAAAAACAAATTTTTTAATCAAAATAATTAATAGTGATAAATTATGAATTTGAGTGGTTTTAAAGTATATTTAGAATATATTTTTACCATTAAATACAATTTTGTTCATTGGACATAATTTCACAATTAAACCGAACATAAACAAGCATCAATCTTTTGATAGTTATTATATCTTAAAAACACGTTTTTTGTTTTGACAGCGGGAATTAATTTTAAATTAATTTCTTACACTTCTGTGTTTTGAATTTGGAAAAAGGGATTAAATATTTGGAATCAGGATGTTCAAATTGTGTAAATAGTTAACTTTTATTTTTATACATTTTGAATAATTACTTCGGTAAATATTTTATTTACAATGGTTAAAGGGTAAATCCGGTAAATAAGGGTTAAAAAATAATATTATAATAATAAAAAATTAACCTAAAACATGTCCTAACCTTATTGGTTGATACATGTCCGACCAAGGGCATCTTTGGGTCGATTTTGGGACCCCATGGTGCCAGTTGTAAGAGATATGGACACTTTATTTTAATTAAGTTAAAATGAATACAAAAATGACACAAGCATATATCTTTAAGAAAAACAATTTTTATATAGGGTTATATATGTTGGATTTTTGACTATAAATATTCATTAGAAAGATAAAGGATTTAATAAATAATGGTATTTTATTTATAATTTTTAGACATTAAATAATTTAAGTTATTTATTACACAATGGTGATGCAGTAATTACAATAATAGTGAAAAATTAAAATGATTTATATTGTAGATACCCAAATAAATATAATTTGAGACTTTTTATGAATTTAACTAATTTTATAGGTTAATATGACATGTTATAATTGATTTAATTAACTTTGTTCGAAGTAATCATTCTGTTATGATTTTTACAAAAATCAATTATTGAATAGTGTCAAAATTGACATAAAACAGTTTTTTAAAACAAATATTATATTATTAATTGATCTTAAATTACTAAAAATCTAGGTTTTGTCAAAGAGACTTATATAATTTTTGGTGTATCATTAATGGACCACTTGGGGGTCTATTGGATGTATATAGTAAGTTTAGTAACCATATAATATAAAAATACAAAGAGACATTATAAAAGTGAAACTAATTAACTAAGAGTTAATACTTAAAGATAAGGTTATTATAGTAACCCAAACCTGTCTAAATTCTATTGGTTGAGTGGTTTTAGACCCATCCCCACCTCAAACTTTAAAAAAATCCTCTTTGGAGCCATTAGAAACCGAATATTAATTTATTATAAAATAATATTTCTAGCTTTTCCAAAGGTGCCCCCACCCCTCTTATAAAAGGGCACTCCTCCTTCTCATTAATTCACACCTTCAAAGCCTTTTGGTTCGGACAAACTCTTCCCAAATACTCTCTAAAATTCCCTCACTTAATCCTAGAGGCCTTCCTTTAGTCTTAAAGCCAACTTAAGGATCCCTTTTGATCAAATCAAAAGGAAGTACCCAAAGAAGAGGTAATGATTTCACTACCCTTTTTTCAAGTTCTTTTCTTCTTCCACTTATTCTTTCTTTGTTATTACCATTATAAAATAATAACTCCAGTATATTATATATACTTTTATGTTATTATAAACATTTTACAACCATATTTCAGTATTCTATCCATCCTTTTAATAACATGTCACCATACGTGCGTACGTACGACTTAACATCTCCACGTCGTGGTGTAATTGTTATTCAACAAATTATTATTTGGATGGGTCTAATAATGATGTGAAATTCATGTAAATAATAAATATAACATGATAATGATTCTGTATATATGATATACCATCCAATTACATATTATTTTATTATAAAAATAATGATATTGTCGCTCGTGCGTACGTACGAACTACCGTCTCCACGAACGTGATAAGATTCATTCTCCATCATATCCATTCAAGTCTAATTCTCATTTGATGATTAATAATAGTATTGAAAGAATTGATATCATTCTGGATATGAATAATATACAACCTATCCATAAAAAACAAGGCTTATGTAACAAAACATATAAAAGAAAATGAGTAAGTTAACACCCAAAACAACGATAATACTAAGATATTATTAACAAATCAATGTTAAAAGATCATATATGATATCATATTAATATATATAATTATTTTATAATTTAATAACAATTATTTCACCATTATACAGGAGGTTATACTACCCCCAACCAAGGAAAAGTACAAGGTAAGGGTTTATTTCACAATCTCTTCATTATCCGAGGTTGCTTATACGTAATAATCTACTGGGATCTCTTTATCATACACATCCATGTTTCTTAAAAATATATTTCAAAACATTCTTACTATTTTACATAATATGGGTTAAAGTCATTTATACCCTTTTTTGACTTTTTATAAGAAGTTTATAAAGGAATCTTTCTGTCATTTTCCAAACAAGGTGCTTTTTAACCTTTCCTACAAAATTAAGGTAAGAATGTTTTTTTAACTTATACGGCGGGTGCAGCTATTTTCTGCCATTATAAAATATTCAAATATTCCCTTAAAAGATTATAAGAATATTTTCAAAGAAAATGTTTTATTTTATAAATATATGACTCTCAAATGATTTCAAAATAAAAATAGATATTTCTCTAAAAAAGAGTTTTGATTTCATCTATGTAAACATCCATTGATGGATTTTACGCTTATTTGAAGTTGATTTATTATGATACAAAACTTATATATTGTATTGAAAGTTTTGTGATATGTTTGAATGTGGATGTGTTATTTTTATACCATTCATGGTTTATGGATGAATTATTTACATTCCGTATGCTAGTTTTAATATGAATGTCTATGTTATGTTTAAAAATTTTCATATGGAAATGCATTGGACTTAATATGTGATGGGTGGAGCTCGCTATATCTCCTCGATGCATCGGTAGGTATCATGAGACAAACTAGTGTCTTGGCATAAGGCCTTGGAAAAATATTATTTTTATTCTTGGCACGAGGCCTTGGCTATGTGGTTATGATAGTCTGGCATTATGCATTCCATCATTATGAAAGTGGTTATTGATATTGCATGTGATTATTTGATTAGTATAATATCCATGTGAATAAGTAAATGGAATTATTTAATTTTTTCCATACTATGTTGAAGTTCAAGTTTAAGAGGCTTTTTTTGTTATTCATTGACATAAGTGTTTATTCTTATTTATGAAAGTTTCCGCTATATTGTTATCCGTACTGGGCATTTGAGCTCACCCCTTTCAATGTTTTATTTTTCCCAGGATGTGAAGAAGTTATTTATGAATGACCTGTAGGGATAGTATGTGGGGATATGAGTGTGGACTATGAAGAAATGATGTTGTTGTAGTTTTCATTTATATGATGTAATGTAAGACTTATGAATATATCTAGTGTTTCCAAGGCTACTAAACCAATCGGTCTTTTGAGATTTGATCTTTCTTGTGATCATGCCAATGTTATGTAATACTGCACCGACTCTGGGTAACAGGGGTCGGGGCGTTATAGTTGGTATCAGAGGATGTTTAGTACAAACCTTGGAAGCAAGATTTATAAAAACTCTGATTAGAGAACATAGACCTAAGATGGACTTTGAGGATTAGCATATAAGAACTTCCTAGAATTTTGGTATTGTAGAGATTTTTTGCGTTTTTCAAGAAATACATCCTTTTCTGGATACGAGCAGGTAGAGACAGCTCTGGAACAGATGTACCTAGGGGTAAAACTTTAAAACACCACTTTGAGCTAGACTCGAACGAGAATTGGTGCACGACAACGGGCCTTACTGCACTCTTGGTTACGGCACTCCCAAGAGATATGCTTAGGATAACTCTCATTTTCTTTATAAATCATTATGAATGGTTTATGAGTATATACTCCCTCAAATAAAACATTTTTTATGATTATGGATTATATCTCTAAATAGTTCAATTAATGTTAAGTGTTTTATAAGTATGGGATTATGTATTTTGATTCATAAACTGATCTAGTTTATGCCATTGTTTAGAAATGGTGCCTAGTGGAACAAATGGAAATTGTATCAATGAACGAACTCTATGTAGGGATTTCCCTCCTGATCAAGATAATTATAGTGTAGATGGTGATGCAACTGGTGCCGATCACCTAATCACCATACTGGGACAACTCACTCAGGTTATGAATAATAACCTTACCTGTATGGAAAACCCTAATCCGCAGCGTGGAGGATCAATGTTAGATCGATTCATGAGGAAACAACCACCAAAGTTCAATGGGAGTACAAATCCCTTAGTAGCTGAGCAATGGATAAATTCCCTAGAGAAAATATTTCAGGCTTTGGGGAGTAGTGAAAGGGAAAATGTTATCATGGCAGTTTACCGCCTCACTGGAGATGCTGATAAATGGTGGTCAATGATTCAAAACATGAAAGAAGATGATGAAGTAACAAATATGTAATGGAGGGAGTTCAAATATCTATTTTTAGAAAAATACTTTCCTCATGACCATCGAGCAGATATGGAAAGGAAATTTCTGAGTCTGAGACAAAAGGAGGATGATAATGTCACAAAGTATGAGGATAACTTTACAAGGTTATCAAGGTATTCTGAAGATTATATACGTAACCCAAGAAGTAAGATTGATCGTTTCTTTGATGGGTTAAAACCATTTCTCTGTCGAGCATTAGTCTCACAATCATTTTCATCATACGAAGACATTGTCTAATGTGCTATCAAGACTGAAAAGGAATTCTCTATGTCTTATGACTTTAAAGCAAAGCAAGAGAAGAAGAGATCTGCTGATCAATCTGGGAATGGAAATAAGGGGAAAAAGGGAAAGGTTTAATATCCATCATGTGTTAAATGTGGGAAGAAACACCCC
This sequence comes from Viscum album, assembly GCA_963277665.1. NCBI lineage: Eukaryota > Viridiplantae > Streptophyta > Magnoliopsida > Santalales > Viscaceae > Viscum > Viscum album. The sequence continues at coordinate 1,172,525,796 of OY728138.1, read as the reverse complement.
GGTACTTGCTTGAAGGGAATGGGTGTCTGTTACAAGTGTGGTGAAAAAGGCCACCAAGCTCGTGGTTGCAAAGGGAAGAAGAAAGATACTAATGTTCAGTGCTACAATTGCAGGGAGATGGGACATTATGAAAATGAATGTCCTAAGAGTCAAGGGAACTTACCTAAAAAAAGTCCAAGGGATCAAGGCCAAGCTTATGATATCACTACTGCTGAGGTAGAAGCTCCGAAAGACATGGTGGAAGGTAATTTAATGGTTTCCTCAAGTTTAGAAAATGAATTATTTGATTCTGGATCATTGAATTGTTTCATATCTTCCTAGTTTGATAAGAAAATTAGATATTTCCAATTTGATTTAACAAGGGAGTTGTCAATTAAAACTCTTAAGGGAAGTATCATTGCAACAAAGTTTTGTGAATTAGTCCCCATTAGAGCACATAAATATTCTTTATCCGCTGATCTCATCATCATACCTATGATTGAGTTTGATATAATCCTCGATATGGATTGGATTTTGGACTATGATGTGAAGATTTATTGTAAGAAGAAGGAGGTTACGATTTTTGATGATGATGATAAGGAACACATTATCTTTAGAGCAGAATCGTCACAACCTAATTCTTATCTAGATCCACCCCCAGTAGCTCAACTAAATTCAATTATTGGGGAGAAAGAGAATTAAATGACTGTGGGTGAGGAAAGGAATGTTCAAATAGAGGATGTACCTGTTGTGAAATAATATGTAGATGTATTTCCGGAAGATTTACCTGGACATCCTCCAGAACGAGAAGTTGAGTTTTCCATTGATTTAATTCCTGGATCAAGGCCTATATCGAAGACCCCTTATAGAATGGCCACAGTATAATTAGTTGAACTAAAGAAACTACTAGTGGAATTGAGTAATAAGGGATTTATTCGCACTAGTGTTTCTCCATGGGGAGCCCCTGTTCTTTTTGTTGAAAAGAAAGATGGATCTATGAGGTTATGTATCGACTATAGGGAGATCAATGCTATAACAATAAAGAACATGTATCCCCTACCTCGCATTGATGATTTATTTGACCAACTGCATGGAGCTCAATACATTTCAAAGATTGGACTTTGATCTAGATACCATCAGTTGTGTGTAAAGAAGGAAGACATTCCGAAGACAGCATTTCGAACCAGGTACGGGCATTACGAGTTTACTGTAATGCCTTTTGGATTGACTAATGCACCCTCTGTATTCATGGATCTGATGAATAGAGTTTTCAAAGAATATCTCGATGAATTTGTGGTGGTATTTATTGATGATATCTGGGTATACTATAAAATCTACGAAGATCATGAAAGTCACTTGCGCATTATCCTGAAGACTCTGAGAAGACAGGAATTATATGGGATGTTTAGAAAGTGTGAATTCTGGCATCATGAGATTTCTTTTCTTGGCCATATTGTCTCTAAATATGGAATCTCTATTGATCCTTCTATGACCAAGGCAATCCAAGAATGTCCAGAACCTACGAGTATAAATGAGGTACACAGTTTTATTGGTTTGGCAGGTTATTATCGACGTTTCGTCTAGAATTTTGCCCGATTGGCTAACCCATTAATGAAGCTCACACGTAAAGGGGTTAAATTTGTTTGGACAAAAGTCTGTGAAGAATGTTTCGAAGAACTGAATAAAAGATTAGTCAATGCTCCTATATTGACTCCACCATCAGGGAATGATGGGTTCGTTATTTATAGTGATTCATCGAAGAAAGGACTTGGTTGTGTCCTTATGCAGAATCATAGGGTTATTGAATATACATCATGATAGTTTAAAATTCATGTGAAAAACTATACTACTCATGATCTCGAGTTAGCAGCTGTGATCTTTGATTTGAAGATATAGAGGCACTACCTCTATGGTGAAAAATGTGATATTTATACTGATCAAAAGAGTTTGAAGTATATTTTCTCAAAAAAAGAACTCAACATGAGGCAATGGAGATGGCTTGAATTACTCAAGGATTATGATTGTACGATACAATACCACCCAGGGAAAGGAAACATGGTGGCAGATGCTTTGAGAAGAAAAGATCATGGAGTTTTGAATGTGATGAGAATTGAAAGGGATCCAATTTTGATGGATCTAGTGAAGATGGACATAGGAATAACCAGTGAAGGTGAAACATCAATTCTTTTTCAAATGGTTGCCAAACCATCTTTACTAGAAAGGATTAAGAGTTCTCAGACCGATGATTAAGAATTTCAAAAGAAGATTAAAGCTGTCAATGATGGGAGATTGAGAGACTTTGTGTATGAAGAAGGAATTTTGAAATTTGGGAAGAGACTTTGTGTTCCCGATATACCTGATCTAAAAAGGGAATTGCTGGATGATTCTCATAGTTACAATTTCTCTATACACCCTGGGAGCACCAAAATGTATAGAGATTTGAAGGAACAATTTTGGTGGGACAACATGAAGAGGGAGATTGGTGATTTTGTGTCAAGATGTATGGTTTGTCAACAAGTGAAAGCTGGAAGGCAACATCCTGGAGGAGTCATGGAACCTCTTCCCATACCGGAGTGGAAATGGGACAATATTACGATGGACTTTGTCATGAAGCTACCAAATACTCCTAGAAGGAAAGATGCAATATGGTTTATTATTGATCTTCTTACCAAGTCAGCACATTTTCTTGCTATAAGAGAAGATCTACCACTGGAACGTCTAGCAAGACTATATATTAATGAAGTTGTGAGACTTCATGGAGTACCCTTATCGATTGTTTCTGATCGTGATCCCCGTTATACTTCAAGATTCTAGAAGAGTCTTCAGAAATCCTTGGATACTGAACTTCATTTGAGAACTTCCTACCACCCTCAAACAGATGGAGAATCAGAATGGACTATTCAAACCTTAGAAGAAATGTTGAGATCCTGCTCACTTGACTTTCAGGGTATGTGGGATCAATATTTACCTCTGGTAGAATTTTCCTATAACAATAGCTTCCATTCGAGTATTCAGATGGCACCATATGAAGCATTATATAGAAAGAGATGTCGCACACCAACATGTTAGGATGAAATTGGTGAAAGAAAACTTGTAATCCCAGAACTGGTCGAGGAAACAATGGAAAAGGTGAAGGTAATCCAAAATCACATCAAAGAAACTCAAAGTAGGCAGAAGATCTCTACAGATAATCGAAGGAAGGATTTGAAATTTCATGTCAGTGATCATGTTTTCCTGAAGGTATCTACATGGAAGGGAGTCATACATTTTGGTAAGAAAGGTAAATTGAGTCCCACGTACATCGGACCATTCGAAATTCTAGAACGAATTGGGGCTATAGCTTACCGATTGGCAATGCCGCCAAGTCTCTCCAAAGTTCACAATGTGTTCCACGTATCTCTATTGAGGAAATACATGCCTGACCCAATGCATGTACTCACCTATGAAGAATTGGAACTAGAACCTGATCTGTCTTATTGCGAAGAGCCCGTCAAGATTCTTGATACAAGAGAACAAGTACTGAGAAACCGAACGATGCGTCTGGTAAAAGTTTTGTGGAGAAACCATAAGATGGAAGAGGCAACATGGGAACCCAAGGAACTTATGTTGAAGAAACACCCGATTCTTTTCATGCGGTAGTATTCTAGAAATTTCGAGGACGAAATTATTTTAAGGAAGGGAGAATGTAACACCCCAAGCTTCTACGATACGTTTCTCTTTGAATAATGCAATATCGTGTGTTGTACGCAATATCGAGTTCTAACACACACCACAACCGATCAAACTAGCCGTTATGAATAGTAATACCTAATCCTTAAAATTATAGAAATTTTATCTCTCAAAATGGACTTCATTTTTGGATTTGGAGTATCGAATTTAGCCTAAGGTGAAATTTTGGTACTTTTCGGATAACTTTAATATTTTTATGAATAGTGAAAATTACTAAATTTTAATTAAAAACAAATTTTTTAATAAAAATAATTAATAGTGATAAATTATGAATTTGAGTGGTTTTAATGAATATTTAGAATATATTTTTACCATTTAATAAAATGATTATCACTAGACATAATTTCACAATTAAACCGAACAAAAACAAGTATCAATCTTTTGATAGTTATTATATCTTAAAAACACGCTTTTTGTTTTGACAGCGGGAATTAATTTTAAATTAATTTATTCCACTTATGTGTTTTGAATTTGGAAAAATGGATTCCATATTTGGAATCAGGATGTTCAAATTGTGTAAATAGGTAACTTTTATTTTTAGACATTTTGAATAATTACTTTGGTAAATATTTTATTTACCATGGTTAAAGGGTAAATCCGGTAAATAAGGGTTAAAAAATAATATTATAATAATATAAAATTACCCTAAAACATGTCCTAACCTTATTGGTTGATACATGTCCGACCATGGGCATCTTTGGGTCGATTTTGGGACCCCATAGGGCCACTTTTAAGAGATAGGGACACTTTATTTTAATTAAGTTAAAATGAATACAAAAATGACACAAGCATATATCTTTTAGAAAAACAATTGTTACATAGGGTTATATATGTTGGATTCTTGACTATAAATATTAATTATAAAGATAAAAATATTTCCTACATAATTTAGTTTATTTATAATTTTTAGACATTAAATAAGTTAATTAATTTATGACACAATGGTGATGCAGTAATTACAATAATAGTGAAAAATTAAAATGATTGATATTGTAGATAGCCAAATAAATATAATTTGAGACTTTTTATGAATTAAACTAATTTTATAGGTTAATATGACATGTTAGGATTTATTTAATTAACTTTTTTCTAAGTAATCATTCTGTTATGATTTTTACAAAATTCAATTATTGATTTGTGTCAAAATTGACATAAAAGAGTTTTTTAAAACAATGATTATATTATTAGTTGATCTTAAATTCCTAAAAATCTAAGGTTTGGGAAAGAGACTTATATCATGATATGGGTATCATTAATGGACCACTCGGGGGGTCTCTGGGATATATATAGAAGTTTATTAACCATATAATATAAAAATACAAAGAGACATTGTAAAAGTGAAACTAATTAACTAAGAGTTAATACTTAAAGATAAGGTTAATATAGTAACCCAAACCTGTATAAATTCTATTGTTTGAGTGGTTTTTGACCCATACCCACCTTAAACTTTAAATAATACACTTTTTAGCCATTAGAAACCGAATATGAATTTATTATAAAATAATATTTCTAGATTTTCCAAAGGTGCCCATCACCCCTCTTATAAAAGGGAACTCCTCCTTCTCATTAATTCACACCATAAAAGCCTTTTGGTTCGGCCAAAATCTGAAAAAATACTCTCTCAACTTCCCTAAATTCATCCTAGAGGAATTAATTTAGTCAAAAAGCCAACTTAAGGATCCCTTTTGATCAAATCAAAAGGAAAACCCCAAAGAAGAGGTAATGATTTCACCACCCTTTTTCAAGTTCATTTCTTCTTCCACTTCTTCTTTCATTGTTATTAACATTATAAAATAATAACTACAGAATATTATATATACTTTGATGTTATTATAAACATTTTAAAACCATATTTTAGTATTCTATCCATCCTTTGAATAACATTTCACCATACGTGCGTACGTACGACTTACCGTCTCCACGTCGTGGTGTAATTGTTATTCAATAAATTATTATTTCGATGGGTATAATAATGATGTGTAATTCATGTAAATAATAAATATAGCATGATAATGAGTCTGTATATATGATATACCATCCAATTACATATTATTTTATTATCAAAAGAATGATATTGTCGCTCGTGCATACGTACGGACTACCGTCTCCACGAACGCGATGAGATTCATTCTCCATCGTATCCATTCAAGTATAATTCTCATTTGACGATTAATAATAGTATTTAAGGAATTGATATAATTCTGGATATGAATAAGATAAAACCTATCCATAACAAACACAACTTATGTAACAAAACATATAAAAGAAAATGAGTAACTTAACACCCGAAACAACGATAATACTAAGATATTATTAACAAATCAATGTTAAAAGATCATATATGATATCATATTAATATATATGATTCTTGTATAATTTAATAACAATTATTTCACCATTATAAAGGAGGTTAACCTTCCCCAAACCAAGGAAAAGTACAAGGTAAGGGTTTATTTCACAATCTCTTCATTATCCGAGGTTGTTTATACGTAATAATCTACTGGGATCTCTTTATCATACACATCTATGTTTCCTAAAAATGTATTTCAAAACACTATTACTATTTTAAAGAATATGGGTTAAAGTCATATATACCCTTGTTTGACTTTTTTATAAGAAGTTTATAAAGGAATCTTTCTGTCATTTTCTAAACAAGGTGCTTTTTAACCTTTCCGACAAAATTAAGGTAAGAATGTTTTTTTAACTTATACGGCGGGTGCAGCTATTTTCCGCCATTATAAAATCTTCAAAGATTCCCTTACAAGCTTATAAGAATATTTTCAAAGAAAATGTTTTATTTTATAAATATATGACTCTTAAATGATTTCAAAATAAAAAAAGATATTTCTCTAAAAAGAGTTTTGATTTCATATATTTCAACATCCTTTGATGGATTTTACGCTTATTTGATGTTGATTTATTATTATAAAAAACTTCTATATTGTATTGAAGGTTTTGTGATATGTTTGACTGTGGATGTGTTATTTTTATACCATTCATGGTTTATGGATGAATTATTTACATTCTGTATGCTAGTTTTAATACGAATGTTTATGTTATGTTTAAACCTTTTCATATGGGAATGCATTGGACTTAATATGTGATGGGTGGAGCCCGCTATAGCTCCTCGATGCATCGGTAGTTCTCATGAGACAAACTAGTGTCTTGGAACAAGGCCTTGGAAAAGTCTTATTTGTAGTCTTGGCACGAGGCCTTGGCTATGTGGTTATGATAGTATGGAATTATGCATTCCATCATTATGAAAGTGGTTATTGATATTGCATGTGATTATTCGATTAGTAGAATATCCATGTGAATAAGTAAATGGCATTATTTCATTTTTACCATACTATGTTGAAGTTCAAGTTTAAAAGGATTTTGTTTTTTTTATACATTCCCTTAAGTGTTTATTCTTATTTATGAATTTTTCCGCTATATTGTTATCCTTACTGGGAATTTGAGGTCACCCCTTTCAATGTTTTATTTTTCCCAGGATGTGAAGAAGTTATTTATGAATGGCCTGCAGGGATAGTATGTGGGGATATGAGTGTGGAATACGAAGAAAAGATGTTGTTGTAGTTTTTATTTTTATGATGTAATGTAAGACTTATGAATATATCTAGTATTTCCAAGGCTACTAAAGAAATCAGTCTTTCGAGATTTGATCTTTCTTGTGATCATGCCAATGTTATGTAATAATGCATCGACTCTGGTTAACTGGAGTCGGGGCATTACACATAGTATCAAATGGTGTGCTTTCCATAGAAGGATGAGTTTTTAATAAATTTGCTAATACATGATATTTTATTTCATTTTTTGGTACAAAATTAATTTAAAATATCTACAAGTTGATCACCCATAATTCCTAGTATCCCATAACTATTGGGCAGTTCAGGATACAATATATTAGGTAATTATGAGTGACTAGGTGGACCTCATGGTGCTATAGGTAGTGCCATAATTTTTGGATTGAAAAAATTAATTCATGGAAATTATTATAAATATTTCAATATTGATCATTAGTACGATGAATGGATCTAATAGGGTAATAAAGACTAATTTCATTCAATGCATTATTTTTAATTTTCAATAATGGTTCCTAATGGCGACTTTAAATATTTGACATGAAAAATGAGTGGTTTCCCTTAAACAAGAGGAATTAGAACTTGTGGTCTCAAAAGGTATTTATTAAGACTTTAAAAGATTCCTGAAAACTGTATGTTTTCCTATAGGGGACACCCTCTTCATCAACTCGGTGAAATGTAATCACATTATTGGGATATTATCTTTTAAGCATATGATGTAGGTGTGGTATCCTTAAACCACTCTCAAATATATGATGCTTTGAGGAGGTTACATGTCAATCATAGAATTGGGTTTTTGAGGATAGAACCTAATCCCATAGTGTCATAATATGAACCAGAGATACATTCTTAAGGTATCCCCAAACAAAAATTTTAATGGGTTTTATATTAAAGTTATGATGTCATAACTTTTTGAAATTTTTTTCGTGATCGGAAAGATTATCATAATGATGTTGGAATTTAACCACCTGATATTTGATGAAACTTTCAAGAATTATCCCCAAGAACGACTTTAATATATAGTTCATGTCATATTGATATATAGCTCCAGTGTTCTTTAAATTTAAAGACATCACCTTATAGAAGTATATTCTTTGGGTATATCTGATAGTTTTAGCTTATTCAGCTTCAAGATACATTCAAATTTTATTATATCCTAAATATACATCCATGAAGGAAAGGGATTTATAATATACAGTTGCATCAATTAAAAGTTCTATGATTTTGGTTTTGAATCCATATTTTAGACAATTAAAGATGAGATATCTAAATTTGATGAAAACATTGATATGATCATACCAATTTTTGATAGGGATGATGTTAACAAGACACTTTAGATATTGAAACTCCTAAATGAATTAGGATTTTAGAATATTATCAAACTCAAAATCACCCTTAGCAGTATAATTCTGATGAATTCTTCTAGATGACTTCATATAACTATACAGATCCTCTGGTATAGCCATGTGGTGGGTAGGTACACTGGGATCTATTATAATAATTTATATGTAATTTAAAAAAAACATTTGGGTGTTTGTTTAGAAAATGTATATACACTTATTTTTCTATAGAATGCATGGCCACATTGATCAATTTTGTAAGAGAATATTTCATTGTGTCTGAATTAATTTTTAGAATCGATTTAATAGTGGTGGATACACCCTCAACAAATACTGGAGGGATGTATCTACGATCTTGTTCTTATTCTCTATATGCACCAATCTTGGAAAAAATGAAATATGGATGAGGATATTCAAAGATAAAATAATTAATATCCATAAATTATGAAGATGAAGTAGGGGAATTACAAATATTTGTTAGTGATATGAGATCCCCTTCTAATTGAGAGGATAACATAGGAGTATTTTAAAAATATGGGGAAAAAGTGAGGGAATTTTTACCTAGTGATCCACCACTATTGGGAATAGTAGACACTTTTTCCATATCATTAGGTTCAATTGATTTGATTTATATTATGAGATATGATGAATAAATACTCAAATCCAAACTCACGTATTCAATTTTATTGATGGGAAATATATATTCATTGAAAATATATTTAAATTAGTTAACCATGGTTATTTTTAAAACAATAGGACAAGTAATCCGAGTGACATCAATAATCATGATTTTTTCCTTCCCTATAGTAGAACCCAACATCAATGTATTAGGATTCACATGATTCAAATAGGTCTATATCATCATGAAATTTCCTAAATTTTCCATCAATAATTTATTTGTGATATTTATGGTATGATGAGAGGACTACTATATACTAATTTAATGAAGCTATCCAAAATAGATCATTAAAATCCATATCCTATCAGACAACAAATAATTCATAGTAGAAGATAATGTTTATAAGTTAGGATCTTAGATTTATTTGTAAAATAGGTTTTTACTCACTTTTTTTGTAACTATGATATTTTGAAGAAAATGGAGACAAATCAGATTTGTTATATCCCTACTGATGAAGTGTCCAAATTGGAATGAGGCTAATTACAGAACCTTTTTCAATGAAAGGTATTCATATGTTAGTGTTATCTAGTTAACTATATATATATATAATGGTTTGATGTGTCCATACATAAAATTTTCATTTCAATATATTTGATAGAGATGAAAACATTAAACTCTATGGGATTAGTCTCTTCATGATACACTTCATCAGCATTGACCTCAGTGTTTTACTCTTTATGAATCAATAAAGAATATCTAAGTTCTTCATAGTTATCCCTTGATAAATTATTGGAATCTATGATTTAGATATTATTTTGAACCATAAATAACTACTTTATGATATCATTTGTTTGAGACAAGAGTCTTTTCATCCCATTAGCAGGTTGAGGCTAATCATTGAAATATTGTTTTGGGGAAGAAGTGTTTGAGGAAGATGGTTCGTGAACTTAATTGGAAGTTCGGGGCACACTTTTTTCTGATGGATTGATTTTATTTTATAAGAACCCTAGTTTGGGGTGATAGTATTATTTCACACTCATTAGTAGGTCTTCAAAAATAAATATATTTAGATGAATTTTGAATGATGATGGGCTTCGTTCATGAATCTATTGGGCTTGTAGATGTTTTTTCTCATAGGTCTCGATATCATGTATAGCCCTATTGGGTATATAGATATAATATTAGACTCATACACGATTGTGTATTATTATATTCTCTTAGCTTCTATGACCTATAATTCTATATTCTCAGTCAGTTATTGGGAAATCAAGATCATAATTGTACTTATAATTAGAGAAAGGTTCTTCTAAATGAATAATGTTAATAGTGTTGATGATTTTTTATTTATCAGAAGAGGGTTACTGTAACACCCTGAGATTTTATGAGATAAATTCTTTTTAATTTATTTGATCTCTTGTGTTATATGATACACCAATATTAGCTTGCACTATATGCAACACCGTATTAGCTTGCAGTATACACAACACTATTCTGGGATTTTGTTGCACATAATATGATGATATTTTGATAGAATTAATTTCACACAACATTGATAATCTATTTTTGTAAATTAATAGATGAACTATGTTTGGATTATGTTATACACAACAAAAAAGGAATATTTCACTATACAAAATACAAAATTGGCTTGCGTTACACACAAGAGCGACCTTCCTCGATTGCTTGCATTGTACGAAATACTGAGTTTCACTAAACAACGATATATTATTAAAATATTATTATTTAATGAGATATAAAATAGATGTTATGAATATTATTAAACATATTTTTAATTTTATATAACATTAGCATTCATCTTACACAATTTCTAGAACATGGTATGAGAACAACATCAATTTTCTGGATAAAAGATGTATTTTTAAAAAAATACAGTTTTACTGCCTTTTGATGGAGAAAAAAATTTAAATATAGTTTTTAACACTTTAATAAGTTAGATTTTACAATGTAAACATATTACTTGGAAGAGGGACATATAAATTTACTTTTGTTGAATTTTTGGTATTTTTTTGATAAAATTGAAAATTTAATAAATAGTGAAAAATACTGCATTTTCATTCAAAATTGTCTTTTCATATAATTTATTTATATAGTTATATTATATTTTTAATTGGTTCTAAAGTGTAATTGGATTATATTTTTATCATTTAATCCAATTTTGGTTATTGAAAGTAATTACACTATTAAGTTGTACATAAAAACATGTCTATATTTTGATAGTTATTACTTATTAAAACACTACTAGAAAATAAGTCTATAGCCACAGTTTTAAAACATGGATATAGGCCCAAAAACTGTGGATATAGGTTATAGCCACAATTTACTCAACTGTGGTTGGTATTGGCGTGGATATAGGGAAAGCCCTATATCCACGGTTTTGAACTGTGGCTAAAACCTTATAGCCACAGTTTGAAAACCGCGACCAATGTTAAAATCACTCGTCATATATAGCCAAGGTGTAAACCATGGCTATAGACATATAGAGAAATTTTTTGAATGTGGCTATAGACCTATTTCAATGGATTAATACTGTGTCTATAGTTCTTCACCTTTTCTAAAAAAACCTGCACTATTCAGCCAATGCTGGCTCCTTGCACCCCCTGCCCCCTTTCACCCCCCCTATATAGCCCCCCTTGCACCCCCCGAAAAACCCCATATCCCTTTGCACACACCCCCTTTCACACCTACAAACCCCTTACACCACCCCCTGCTAGACACCCCCACTACACCCACCTGCTGGACACACCCTGGACAGACCCCCTCCCCCATTTGGAAAGACACCCCATGTACAACCCCCACCCCCTTCATATCCCCCCTTTCACCCCCTTACACATCCCTTGAACCCCCCGGAACCCCCAAGTCCCCTTGCATACTTGCACCCCCTGTACACCCCTTCCCCCCTCCTGGACCCCCTTGCACCACCCATGATGGACACCCCCTTTCACTCCCCTACACACCCCCACACCCCTTGGACATACACCCCCACTCCCTAGATAGACCCCCTAGACAGCAACCCCACCCCCCTAGACAGACACCCCCTAGACAACAGCCCCCCCGGATAGACACCCCCCTAGACAAAAACCCCCACCCCCTGGAAAGACCCCCCCTGAACAGCCCCCCTTGCACCCCCGGAACACATGCACACCCATGCTGGACACACCTTGCACCTCCTCTATAGGACACCCCTACCCACCCATGCTGGACCCCCTTGCACCACCCCTATTGGACTCCATTGCACCACCCCTGCTAGACACCCCTTGCATCACCCCTACAGACCCCCCCGCACACCCCCCATTCACCCCATTCCCCCTTTCACACCCCCTACACACCTTCACACCCCTGGTAGACACCCCTTTTACCACCCCTGTGGGACACCCCTTACACCACCCTTGATGGACCCACCTTACACCACCACTACTGGACACCCCTTGCACCACCCTTGCTGGAAACCCTCTTGCACAACCCCCCTTGCACCCCCTGCACACCCCTGTCCTCTTGAACACCCCCCTTTCACACCCCATGCACCCCCTTGAACCACCCCTGTTGGACCCCCTTTCACCGCCCCTTCTAGTCACCCCCACTGCACACCCCTGTCCCCTTACACACACCCCATTGCACACCCCTTGCACCACCCCTTCTAGACTCCCCTTGCACTAACCCTGCTGGACACCCCCACTGCACCCCCACTACACCCCCTGTATAGGCCCCTTGCACCCCCTTAAACATCCCTTACACAATATTTCCCCTTTCACACACCCCCTTGCACCCCCCTGCACCCCCTGCACCCCCTTGCACCACCCCTACTATACCCCCTCGCACCACCCGTGTTAGACACCCCCACTACACATCACAAAACCCCTTACACACCCACCTTGCACCACCCCTGCTGGACCCCCTTTCACCAACCCTACTGAACCCCCCCACTGCTCACCCACCTCCTAAACAGACCCCTCCCCCTGGACAGACCCACTCTCCCTAGTAGATTCAGGATCTCATCCATATAGTGTTGGAGGAGAATTAATAGTGGCATAATTTCCAAAATAGTAGGAGTAGTTATCTACTCACACAAAAGATGAAATCTACACAAAATAATCCATTCAAGAATGGTGTCTGGTGTGTGGTTACACTTGATTCGAAGAACATAGGAAAATTTCTCAAACTAAAAAACACAGGAAATGATAAAGCTATTGATGGAATAATTAATTATGCATGGACTTCCTTGGGGTTTTTATTTCTTTTTTAAACTAAAAAATAATGGACCTACTAGGATTTTCATCAAAGTAGTGATGATTAAGAGATTTGGAGGTGTGTTGGAGGAATAATTTTAGGCTATGACTACTCAAATAAAAGAAGAACTTAGAACTACTGAGGAAACGTAAAATGTGGGTGCTATGGGGAATTTAGATCTTGTAAAGCTACTGTGGAAGGAGTATAAAGAGGTGTTTGAACTATCACATGATCCTACTGAACTGACTATTCACCAACATGTATCTTTTTCTTCGAAACTGCAGTTCGAGATAAAAAATGGGGAGCAAGATTATATGAATATAGCCACATCAATGCAGGTTACTGCTATTTTTTCTTATAATCATGCATATATTGGATTATTTCTGTGTTTTTTGGGGCGCAAAAATGATTTCATATCAAGTATGACATCGTAACAGGTTCCTGTGGAGTTTCCATTCCAATAACCAACATATTAATTTATGAAACCTATTTGGTTGAAAGGAAAAACTATGGAAAATATATATGTATATAAATATCTCAATGGGATGAAAGGATGATGAGAGGGACATGAATATAAAAATGATACAATAAGGTTTTATAAATTATTGTGTGTTGAGAACAAAAAGGCTTGGGATTGAAGGGAATGTATAGAGGATCAAGACCAGTGTACTGAAAAGAGTTTCATAATATTTATAAATTATTTTATATGGAATAAGGGTATTTTAATTTTACTATAGTTTTTATTAGGTTGAAAAATTATTTAAATCTCTATGTAAATATGTTTAAATTTTTTATCTATTGGTTCTAGTAGCATTTAGATCCCAATTACAGATTTCTTTGGGTAATTTGACAAGTTTAGAGGTTTTTTGGTGTGGTAGTAACTGCTCTGAGAATCCAGATATATAATTTTTTGATTTTAGTGGTGATTTCAGCAATAAATAAAAGAAAGTGAATATCCTTTCTAAACATAATGATGTTAAGGGAAGTGATTCAGAACATGTCAGTCTAGTTTTTTAGCTTCAGGAAACCACTATTCAAAATATAATATGCCTCATTCAGAATTATATTTTAAAAAATAACATATTGCATATATATTGGAAATATCTTATAGTTTAAGAGATAAATCACTCTGATAATAATTTTAAATAAATACTCTAGCAAGATCACTTCAGATTCCTATAAGTTGACAAATTTCAAAATAAATATGAAATTATTAATGAGGAAAATGTTCAATTTAAACATGGATGTTATGGTTTCTCTAGGAATTATATATATCATACCTCCTAATGTTTCTAATCCTTTTCTCTATGTAAAATACAAAATCTGATTGAATTGTCTTTTTTTCTTTAGTTTTTCATGTAAAAACACTACTAGATGTGCATGTTTGGTTGTGGGAATCGTTCAGATGCCGAGGAGAAATTTGAAGTGAAATAAAAACGGAGGATTATTGGGGAACTAGTTTATGTTTTATAATCTAGTTAAAGAATAATTCAATTATAATAAGATGAGAGATGCTATAAAATTAGTGATTAAGAACAACACTTCCAATGTTAGGTTTCAATACATATAAAGAAAGAGCATTTATTAAAATTCAGATTCCCATTGAGTACTTTTTCCTCTATCTTGAAATGAAATGTGAAGAGGAATACCATAATGTTGAAATATCATAAAAAAATCAAGGGAGGATGTCAGGTTTTGTGATGTTCTAAAGTGTAAGATCGAACTGTATCAAGCAATTTATAATCTATGATAAGCTGGTAGTTATATTTGAATTATTTTTTCATTCCACCTTGAGTAAAAGTTATAATTTCAAGAGAGTGGTGATGATGGGAATATAGGATTGGGTTGTAGATTTAGAAAATAGTGTGGGTGGTGTTGCACTAGGGTATGTTAGTGTCTAATAGCTGCTAATAGATTATTGTAAATAGTATTTGAATACAGTTTTCCTACTATAGGAGAGTAGTTTTGAGCTCATGATGTGTCTCTATTAGAACTACTAACTTCCATATTCTTCAGCATTTACTAATTTAATTGGTCCTATCCAAAATTTATTTGACACATCTTATCTCCCAATGAACACACAAATGTTGATGGAACTGTAGGTAAAAAAAATAGTTTACAAGAAGATTTTCATTTCAATTGTTACAATAAAGTATTTGATTTCATGATTTATGTATGTGAAATATATTAAAAAACGAAAAAAAATATTTTATCAAGAAAAATATAGGGAGAGTAGAGAAGAAGAAGATAACTCTCATGGTCATATCTCAGGAGCCTTATTAACTGCAACTAGCATTGGGTGCTGAATGAGTAACACAACACCAGTACAAAGTGGTTCTCTGATGGGCAAATAAGAACATAGTGAGATGTGGAACTATGTAATATTCAATAACTAGTGTTTTTGGTATAGGTTAGTACCACATGACTTAAAAGTTGGTATATGTGTCATATTGAGTGATTAAATAGTGGATGTATTCACTAAAGTCTAATGTGGGACTCAGAAATATAGTGTCAACAATGAAGTGGGTGTGACCTTGGATTGGAAATTCACCTTTCCAAACCAAATTATAACACATAAAGTGATTAGTTTTATAATATGTTATATCTACACAATGTCATTTGTATGCCTAAAATCTGGGAATAGCCTTTTCACACTTTTTATGCACACCCCTCCCACTGCCCCCTCCCCTGCACACCCCCTGATCCTTGTCACCCCCATGGACCCTCCGTACCCACCCCCCTACACACCCCCCTTCCCACACCATGCACCCCTGCACACCCCAACCACACCCCCTCCCTCTGCCCCTAGTACACCCATCCACCCTCTGCACACCCCCTACCCACCCCACACCCCTACCCACCCCATTCACATTCCACTTCAACCACTTAATGTAAGGAAAAGCATAAAAAACGCTCAGAGATATAACGACCCATAATTTACATACATTTTTAACACTTCAAAATTGAAGTACACTTATTACAACATATAACAAGACCATGAAAGGACCGTATAGGTATAGTGTCTTTAGAAACTGGGAAATATAAACAACTAGTTCATAAATCATCTACGTTGTCTCCCATTTATTTCATCATATCTAGAGTCCCTTTTTGGAATATCCTACTTAATAACCTTCTTCTTGACCTGGGGAAAGAGAAAAAACAAAAGGGTGAGCTCAAATACTCAGTAAGGGTAAACAAAATAAATATCAATCACATCATATTCATAAGAACATAACATTTTGGAAATCTTAACCTGCAAAAGAGATCATAATTTCATAACATGGGACAAATCATAGTAGTGAAATGTAATCCCAATAATCAGAACTTAAAACATGAAACTTTGTAGCATACACACATAATAATAGAGAATCATTTCTTAGTAGTCAAGACTCATAGCCAAGACTATCTTAGCGGACAATGTCCATTTCTGAACCGAGTTCACTTCTCGTTCCAGTCCTGTTTCACTGAACCAGTTTAACCTGCCGTTCTAGCCATGTCTATATCATGGGATATAAATCTTTACCCAATTCATTAGAGGGAGATATAGGTCCCACCCATCTAATAATGATACCATTCTTATGTGTGCCACAAAATCAAAAAATCATAGATCATTGCATAACCCATGTAATAAAAATGGGATTCTTAAACATCGTGACATAATAAAAAAATTCATATAAGATAAAGGAATTCATAAAAATAATTCCATCACAACATAATATAGTCAATGTAATAATAGGGATAGAAACAGAACCCTATATTATCTTAGATGGAAAATAATTTTGATAAAATTCTTGAACTCCATTCTTGAGAAAAATATCCTTTCTACTTCAAAAACATTTTTCCTTTCTCAACATGTCATACAATTTTAAACTAAAATAAGTTGATTAAAAATAAACATGAAAACTTGTAAAGGAATATTCATGGAAATAATGTTCTAAAATCCATTCAGGCCGTATAAGTTAAAAAAACATTCTTCCCGTACTTTAGCTGGAAAAGTCAAAAAGTACCTCGTATGAAAAACGACAAAAGATTCTTTCATATCTTTTACTAAAAACTCACCGAAGGGTAAAATTGGATTTAAATAATTGTAGGAGGATAGAAATAAAATTACATATTGAAGAAAAATGGACGTGAATGATAAATATTACCCAGTAAATTCTGAAGTATAAAAAATCTCGGATAAAAATTGAGATTGCGAGATTTTCCCTTACCTTAGGTCCGATTTGCTTCGTAAGTGTCCGAACCTCCTATATAATGATTTAAATAATGTTATTGACTTATTCCAGAATCATAATTATTGTTATGATATCATATATGGTCATATTATTATCATCTTATTAGTAATATTTCATTGCTACTTGTTATTCGGGTGTTTATTACTTTTTGTTCTTATGCGTGTTTTGTCGAATAAATTCTTATTCTTCTCTTTAGGTTATAGATACATCATTTAAAGAATGGTATTAGTGTACTATATATCATATTTATTCATTCAATTCATTTATAAAATCATTATGCAATGAAGATCATGTAGAATGAGTCGCATCACATCATGGAGACGATATTCCGTACGCACGCACGAGCGATGATATCGTTCCCATGATCGTGGATTTGTATTAGAGTGTATGTATACTATTTAAGAATAAATTCCAATTTACAAAAATCATATATAGTTATTTATTCACACCATTATACCCATCCAAGTAAGGTGGTGGTGGAAAATAGATTACACCATGGCATGGAGATGGTATTCCGTACGTACGCACGTGCGGTGATTTTGTTTTCCGTAGGATGGATAGATTGTGAAATAGGGTTGTTTCATACTTATAATAACATATCAGTATATGAGTGATACTTATGTTATTACTTCATAATGAAACAACTAAATAAGAATAAGTGTAAGAAGAAACAAAGTTGAAAGAATCGGTAACGAACATTACCTCTTCTTTGAAGCGCCTCTTTGAGACCTCCTCTTAGGGCACTAAAATTAGTCTCTGAAGAATACCAGGACCTCTAGGATGTTTATAGGGGAGTGTAGAAGAGAATTTTTTAGGGGTTTCCTGAGCTTGAAGGTTCAAAGTGGTGTGAGGAAGAGAGGGAGGAGGTGCCCTTTTATAAGGGAGGAGAGGGGCACCTTTGGAAAAACAAAAAATATTATTTTATTATAAAGTCATATTTGGTTTTTTATAGCTCCAAATTGATTTATTTCTAAGATAAGGTGGGGATGGGTCTAAATCCTCTCATCCAATAGAATTTTGACAAGTTTAGGTATCTATTTTAACCTTATAATTTATATTTAACTTTAAGTTAGATAATTTAACTTTTACCGTGTCTTCTTGTTTTCTTACACTATAAGGTTAATAAACTTACTATAACAAGAAAAAAGAACCCCAAGTTGTTTATTATTAATACATATAACCTTATATAAGTCATTTTTCCGAACCTTAGATTTTTAGGAATAAAATAAAAATTAATAATATAATATTTTTTTTAAAAACTATTTTATGTCAATTTTGACACTATTTGGTAATTGATTTTTGTGAAAATTATAACAGGAATATTAGTTCGAACAAAGTTAATTAAATCAATAATAACATGTTATATTAACATATAAAATTATTTTAATTCATAAAAATACTCAAATTACATTTATTTGGGTATTTATAACATCAATTATGTCAATATTTCATTAATAATATAATTAATGCATCATCATTGTGTCATAAATAAATTAAATTATTTAAAGTCTAAAAATTAAAAATAAAATAAAATTATGTAGTAAATCTTTTTAGCTTTCTAATGAATATTTATAGTCGAATTTATCTTATGTATAACCCTATATTAAAATGATTTACTTATTAAACTTTAATTTTAACTATTTAACCCTTTAAATAAATTAATATTAAATGTCCTAATCTAATCCAAGTGGGCCTAAATGGTCATATTTTATTCCTAAGGTTGTTTTTGGTCGAATTAAATTTATACAATAGAATTAGGACATGTGTTAGGGTAATAATAATATCATTTTTACCCTTAATTACCCTATTTACTTTTAACCGTGGTAAATAAAAGTAAAAAGTTACTATTCACCAAAAATTATTTTCATCTCATTGTACCACATTTTACTTACTGACATCAACCGTGTCTCGCGGATTTTTGAGATTCCATTCAGAAAATCATTATAATTAAGTTTTATGTAAATTTGCAAATTCTCCTAGGAGGTGGGTAAAAGACGGTCAAAAGTTCAATAAAATTTTTATATATCTAAAATTATTATAAAATGACTCCAATGAATTGAATTGAACTTATGTATCAATTTTGAACTAAAATAAATTTAAATAAAATAAATAATTCTTTAAATAAAAATTTGGTTTTTAAATAGTAACCCAGTGTTTTCACTATTCATTAAAAATTGAAAGTTTTTAGAAAAATACCAAAATTTCTTCCTAGGCTAATTTCGATATTCCAAAACCAGAAATGAAGTCCATTTTGAAAAATAAAATTTACAAAATTTCAAAAAGTGGGTATTACTATTCATAACGGCTAGTTTTAATAATATTTTAATAGCATATCATTGTTTAGTGAAACTCGGTATTGTGTACGACACAAACTATCGAGGAAGGCCACAATTGCATGTAAAGAAAGCCATGCTATTGTTGTGTGTAGTGAAAGATTCTTTGATGATGTATAAAAACAAAATATTTCTCATAAAAGTCTTGGGTGTTATATTCTACCCCCCTTAAAATGAATTTCTCCCTCGAAATTCGTCACTTCATTAAAAAAAGATGAGGATAACTCTCCCTCATCATATCCTCAAGTTCCCATGTAGCTTCTTCCAATTGGTGGTTCCTCCAAAAAACTTTCCCCAAGCGAGTGGTCTTGTTCCATAGGACTTTTTCGCTACGATCCAGAATCTCTATCGGCTGTTCTTCATAAGAAAGATCTTGCTCCAACGGTACAACTTCTAAGCTGAGTACATGTGAAGGATCAGGTATGTACTTTCTCAGGAGATATACATGGAACACATCATGAAATTTAGAGAGATTCGGTGGAAGCGCCAATCGGTAAGCTACCTTCCCAACACGATCCAGTATTTCTAAAGGACCGATATACCTAGGGCTCAGTTTTCCTTTCTTTCCAAATCTCATTACTCTCTTCCAAGGAGATATTCGTAAGAACACTTTATCACCCACTTCAAACTCTAGGTCTTTTCTTCGGTTGTCGACATAACTTTTTTGTTGACTCTGAGCTGCTCTTATGTGTTGTTGAATAGATCTGACCTTTTCTGCCATCTCATCAACAAGATCAGGTCCTACTAGCTTTCTTTCCCCAACTTCATCCCAACATATTGGAGTTCTATATTTCATTCCATAGAGAGCTTCATAAGGATCCATTTGAATAATGGAGTGAAAGCTATTATTATAAGAAAATTCTACCAAAGGTTGGTGTTGATCCCAACCACCTTTTAAATCCATATAGAAAGCTCTCAACATATCTTCTAGAGTTTGAATTTTCCTCTCAGACTGACCGTTTGTTTGAGGATGATAAGTAGTGCTGAAACTCAACTCTGTATCTAGAGTATGCTGAAGACTTCGCCAGAACTTCGAGGTAAATATCGGATCCCGATCAGATATAGTGGAAAGTGGTACTCCATACAATCTTACCACTTCTTTTACATATATCCTGGAAAGCTGATCTAGAGAGAAATCCTCTCTAATAGCAATGAAGTGTGCAGACTTTTTAAGACGATCAACTATGACCCAGATAGCATTATTGCCTATGGATGTTTTAGGAAGTCCGGTGACAAAGTCCGTAGTGATGTTTTACCATTTCCATTCGGGTATGGGTAATGGTTGTAACATCCCCTTAGACTTCTGTCTCTCATCTTTAACTTACTGAAAAACCAAGCATCGAGAGACTTATTCAGCAACATCTCTTTTCATGCCATCCCACCAGAAGTACTCTTTCAGGTCCCTAGACATCTTCGTACTTACAGGATGAATAGAAAATGAAGAACTATGAGCTTCATCCAGTAGTTCCTTCTTTAATTCTGGGATGGGAGGAACACAAACCCGATTCCTGAACCTTATTATCCCATCACAATCAAGGTTGAATTCAGAAACATTTCTCACCTTCTTTTGTAACTCTACATCTTCTTTCTGTGCCTCTTTTATCTTCACATGTATAGATTGCTGAACATTCATTTGAGAAAGATACGATTTTTCCCCTTCCATTATAATTCCAAGATCTATCCTTTGTAAATCCATAAATATTGGATCTTTTATGATCCTCATCATGGATAATCTAGCAAGGTCTTGTCGACTTAATGCATCTACCACCTTGTTTTCTTTCCCAGGGTGGTAATGAATTGAGAAGTCGTAATCCTTAATGAGCTCCAACCATCTTCTTTGGCGCATATTCAGCTCCTTTTGTGTGAAAATATACTGTAAACTTTTATGATCATTATAAATGTCACACCTTTCTCCATAAAGATAATGCCTCCAATTATTTAATGAAAATATTATCGCAGTTAACTCCAAATCATGAGTTGGGTAATTTTTCTCATGGATTTTCAACTGTCGTGAGGTATAAGCTATCACCATATCGTTTTGCATAAGAACACACCCCAACCCCTTCTTGGATGCATCACTGTAGATCACAAACCTTTCTCCACTACAAGGAAGTGTGAGTACAGGTGCACTGGATAACCTTCTTTTCAACTCCTTGAAATTCTCTTCACATTCCTCCATCCAAAAAAACTTAACTCCTTTCCGAGTCAACTTGGTGAGTGGACTAGATAATCGTGAAAAATCTTTCACAAAACGTCAATAATATCCAGCCAAACCAAGAAAATGCCGGATCTCGGTTACTGTTGTTGGTCTCAACCATCTTTTGATAACCTATTTTTTTGCTGGATCCACAGATATCCCCTCTTTTGAGATTATGTGACCCAAAAATGCAACTTTTTGAAGCCAAAATTCACACTTGGTAAATTTGGCATAAAGCTTCTCCCTTCTCAGGGTCTTCAATATAATTCTCAAGTGATCTTCATGTTCTTCCTTACCCTTTGAATAGAAAAGAATATCGTCTATAAAGACTACCACAAACTGATCAAGATAGTATCTAAAGACTCTATTCATCAGATCCATGAAGATAACAGGGGTGTTAATAAGACCAAATGGCATCACTATAAATTCATAGTGTCCATACCTTGTACGGAAATATGTCTTTGGTATATCCTCCCTTTTGACCCTTAATTGATGATACCCTGAATGAAGATCAATCTTGGAAAAGTATTAAGCTCCGCGTAGTCGGTCAAATAAGTCATCAATGCGTGGGAGAGGATATTTGTTCTTGATAGTGATCTTGTTAAGTTCTCGATAATCAATTCAGAGTCTCATTGATCCATCTTTATTCTTAACAAACAAAACAGGTGATCCCCAAGGTGACGCACTAGGGTGTATGAATCCCTTATCAAGATTCTCTTGGAGTTTCTTCTTCAATTCTTGCAACTCAATTGGGGCCATTCTATAAGGTGTTTTTGAAATAGGCAAAGCACCCGATACGAGTTCTATTGAAAACTCAACTTCATGATTTGGTGGAATACCCGAAAATTCCTCCGGAAAGACATCGTCAAACTCCTGTACAATGGGAATATTATTAATCATGATTTTCTCTCCAACCATTTGAGATAAATAACCTTCATTTAGTGGAATCAAGACCCATAAGATGGAAGAAATTTCCACTGGAAGGTTATGTTCATCCTTACATCGATAGATGATCATAGATTGATCTGGAATATGAAATGTGACTTCCCTTCTTTGGTAATTGATATGGGCTCCATATAAAGAAATCCAATCCATGCCAAGAATCACATCAAATTCTACTATAGGAAGGATCACAAGATTTGCAGGAAGCACTTTCCCACAAACTTCAATCGGAGAAGAATTATAAACTTTTGATGCGACTGTTGTTCCATTAGGGGTTGTCATAGCTAACTCAACATCTAATTGTTTAGGTAATACGGTGATACCCTTAGAAAATTCCTTAGAAATAAAAGAGTGGGTGGATCCAGAATCAAATAAAATATTTTCTACTTTAGAGTGGATGGAAAGTGTACCTTTCACCACATCGTTATTGTACTCCACATTGCTGATAGAAATTGTATGTGACTTTCCTTTGTCTTTATCCTTAAGAGTTTGTTGATGTTGATCATCATCAACAACCCTTGAATTAGGGCATTGATTGTCATAATGCCCCATTTCCTTGCACTTGTAACATTGAAGTGTAGGAGGTGCACTTTGTGTAGCCTTTTCTTTGTTTGCATCACTAGACATCTTCTTCCCATAATTGCAGAATTCAAATGCCATATGACCTTACTTTCCACATTTGAAGCATTTACTTGCCCCTTTAAGACAACTCCCTCCATGTTTCTTTCCACACTTTGAGCATAAGGGAAAACTCATCTTCTTTTCAGTGTGCTCTTTAGATTTTTCTTTGAATTACATTTTCATTTTCTTATGAAACCCATATGACTGATGGGTTACTCCAATCTCCATCTCAACTTTGAGAGCACATCGAACGATTTCCTCATAGCTATTGAAGTCTCTTATGGCTAACACCCTTCGAAGACTTGGTTTTAATCCACTAAAGAATCGATTGATCTTACTCTCAGGTTGGATAATAATACCAGAATCATACCTTGCAAGTCTTGTAAAATTTTCTTCATAGGTACCAACAGATTCATCATCCATTTGCTTCAGTTCAAGAAACTCCTTCTCCATATTTTTTTGGATAATACAAGGGAAGCACTTATTGAAAAATAAGTTCTTGAACTCATCCCATTCCATGGACTCAATTTCATCTCTTGGCCTCATATTCTTGATAAGATTCCACCGTTGATCAGCATCTCCTTCCAAACGATACACTGCTAAGATGACTTTATCATGTTCAGAACATTGATGAACTGAAAATGTCTTTTCAGTAGTACTAATCTATTATTCAACAACTAATGGATCAGTAGACTCGCTGAATGAAGGTGGGTGCTGCCTCATGAAGGATTCAACAGAATTTTGCTCATTACTTTGCTCGTTTGGAAGTCCTGCATGATTCATAGCTTGAGAAAGTTATGTGAGCATGGCTACAAGATTTTGCATTCTAGCTCCCATAATGTTTGGTTGCTCAGGGGGACAATCATTGCATTGCCCTTCACATTCCGCATTAACACAATTCTTTTGGGTTCCAGCCATCGACTAAAACCAAGAAGAATAGTGTGAGCAACACTAATTATAATAGGAAAACCACATAATCAAGAATAAAATTTCACACTCAAGGTCTTATCATAGGTTGTTCATGGACATTTCTAAAACACTAAGATTTTGTTCTATGCTTAGACTTATCCTTTGGGTTCTTACTAAGGCTTTCACATCCAAGTTTCCAAAGGTTGACTATACCTTTCCTCTGATACCAACTATAATGACCCATACTTTATATAAATTTTTAATACTTCAAAATTGAAGTACACTTATTAAAACATATAAAAAGACCATGAAAGGACCGTATAGGTATAGTGTCTTTAGAAACTGGGAAACATAAACAACTGGTTCATAAATTATCTATGTTGTCTCCCATTTATTTCACCATATCTAGAGTCCCTTTTTGGAATATCCTACTTAATAACCTTCTTCCTGACCTAGGGAAAGAAAACATACAAAAGGGTGAGATCAAATGCTCTGTAAGGGTAAACAAAAGAAATATCAATCACATCATATCCATAAGAACATAACATTTTGGAAATCTTAACCTGCAAAAGAGATCATAATTTCATAACATGGGAAATATCATAGTAGTGAAATGTAATCCCAATAATCATAACTTAAAACATGAAACTTTGTGTCATACACACATAATCATAGATAATCATTTCTTAGTAGTCAAGACTCATATCCAAGACTATCTTAGCGGACAAAGTCCATTTCTAAACCAATTAGACTCCTCGTTCCAGTCCTGTTTCACAGAACCGGTTTAACCTGTCATTACAGCCATGTCTATCTCATGAGATATCAATATTTAACCAATGCATTTGAGGGAGATATAGGTCCCACCCAACTCATAATTATACCATTCTTATGTTTTCCACAAAATCAAAAAATCATACATCATTGCATAACACATATAATAAAAATGGGATTCTTAAACATCGTGACATCATAAAAAAATTCATATAAGATAAAGGAATTCATAAAAATAATTCCATCAACACATAATGAAATGAATGTAATAATAGCGATAGAAATAGAACCCTATATTATCTTATATGGAAAATAATTTTGATAAAACACTTGAACTCCATTCTTGAGGAAAATATCCTTTCCACTTCAAAAACATTTTTCCTTTCTTAACATGTCATAAAATTTTAAACTAAAAGAAGTTGATTAAAAATAAACTTGAAAACTTGTAAAGGAATCTTCATGGAAATAATTTTCTAAAATCCATTCAGGTCGTATAAGTTAAAAAAACATTCTTCTTGTACTTTGGCCGGAAAAGTCAAAAAGTACGTCGTACGAAAAACGACAAAAGATTCCTTTCATATATTTTACTAAAAACTCACAGAAGGGTAAAATTGGATTTAAAGAATTGTATGAGGATATAAATAATATTACATATTGAATAAACATGGATGTGGATGATAAATATTCCCCAATAAATTCTGAAGTATAAACAATCTCGGATAAAAATAGAAATTGTGGGATTTTCCCTTACCTTAGGTCCGATTTTCTTCGTAAGTGTCTGAAACTCCTGTATAATGATTTAAATAATGTTATTGAATTATTCCAGAATCATAATTTTTGTTATGATATCATATATGGTAATATTCTTAGCTTATTATTAGTAATATTTCATTGCTACTTGTTATTCAGGTGTTTATTACTTTTTGTTCTTATGCGTGTTTTTTTGAATAAATTCTTATTCTTATCTTTAGGTTATAAATACCTCATGTATATAATGTTATAAGTGTACTATATATCATATTTATTCATTAAATTCATTTATATAATCATTATGCAATGAAGATCATGTAGAACGAGTCAAATCACATCGTGGAGATGATATTTCGTATGCACGCACGAGCAATGATATCGTTCCCATAATCGTGGAATTGTATTGG
Source organism: Viscum album (assembly GCA_963277665.1). Taxonomy (NCBI): domain Eukaryota; kingdom Viridiplantae; phylum Streptophyta; class Magnoliopsida; order Santalales; family Viscaceae; genus Viscum; species Viscum album. Next base: position 1,172,499,135 of record OY728138.1, on the reverse strand, counting down.
AGTGTATGTATACTATTTTAGAATCAATACCACTTTAAAATAATCATATATAGTTATTTAGTTTCACCATTATACCCATCCAAGCGATTTGGTGGTGGAAAATAGATTACACCATGGCGTGGAGACGGTATTCCGTACGTATGCACGCGCTGTGATTTTGTTTTCCGTAGGATGAATAAATGGTGAAAATGGGTTGTTTAATAATTATAATAACATATCAGTATATGAGTGATACAGATGCTATTACTTTATAATGAAACAACTAAATAAGAATAAGTGGAAGAAGAAATAAAGTTGAAAGAATCGGTAACGGACATTACCTCTTCTTTAAAGCACCTCTTTGAGACCTCCACTTAGGGTACTAAAATTGATCTTTGAAGGATACCAGGACCTCTAGGATGTTTCTAGGGGAGTTTAGAAGAGAATTTGGCAGTGTTTGACCGATATTGAAGGCTCAAAGTGGTGTGAGGAAGAGAGGGAGGAGGTGCCCTTTTATAAGGTAGGAGAGGGGCACCTTTGGAAAAACTAGAAATATTATTTTATTATAAAGTCATATTCGGTTTTTAATAGCTCCAAATTGATTTATTTCTAAGATAAGGTGGGGATGGGTCGAAATAATCTCATCCAATAGAATTTATACAATTTTATGTATCTATTTTAACCTTATCATTTTGATTTAACTTTAAGTTAGATAATTTAACTTTTACCGTGTCTTCTTGTTTTCTTACACTAGAATGTTAATAAACTTACTATAACAAGACAAAAGAACCTCAAGTTGTTTATTATTAATATATATAACCTTATATAAGTCATTTGGCCGAACCTTATATTTTTAGGAATAAAATAAAAATTAATAATATAATATTTGTTTTAAAAACTATTTTATGTCAATTTTGACACTATTTAGTAATTGATTTTTGTGAAACTCATAACAGAAAGATTAGTTCAAACAATGTTAATTAAACCAATACTAACATGTCATATTAACTTAGAAAATTATTTTAATTCATAAAAAGTCTCAAATTACATTTATTTGGGTATTTATAACATCAATTATTTCAATATTTCTTTAATAATATAATTAATGCATCATCATTGTGTCATAAATAAATTAAATTATTTAAAATATAAAAATTACAAATAAAATACCATTATGTAGGAAATCTTTTTAGATTTCTAATGAACATTTATAGTCGAATTTATCTTATGTATAACCCTATATTAAAATGATTTACTTATTAAACTTTGATTTTAACTATTTTAACCCTTCTTTAAATAAATTAATATTAAATGTCCTAATCTAATCCAATTGGGAATAAATAGTCATATTTTATTCCTAAGGTTGTTTTTGGTCGAATTACACTTATCCAATAGAATTAGGACATGTGTTAGGGTAATAATAATATCATTTTTACCCTTAATTACCCTATTTACTTTTAACCGTGGTAAATAAAAGTAAAAAGTTACTATTCACCAAAAATTATTTTCATCTCATTGAACCAAATTTTACATACTGACATCAACCGTGTCTCTCGGATTTTTGAAATTCCATTCACAAAAGCGGTAAAATTAAGTTTTATGTCAATTTGCAAATTCTCCTAGGAGGTGGGTAAAAGATGGTCAAAAGTTCAATAAAATTTTTATATATCTAAAATTATTATAAAATGACTCCAATGAATTGTATTGAACTTATGTATCAATTTTGACCTAAATAAATTTAAATAAAATAAATAATTATTTAAATAAAAATTCGGTTTTTAAATAGTAACCCAGTGTTTTCACTATTCATCAAAAATTGAATGTTTTCAGAAAAATACCAAAATTTCACCCTAGGCTAATTTAGATATTCCGAAACCAAAAATGAAGTCCATTTTGAAAAGTAAAATTTAAAAAATTTTGAAAAGTGGGTGTTACTATTCGTAACAGTTAGTTTTAATAATATTTTAATAGCATATCGTTGTTTAGCGAAGCTCGGTATTGCGTACGACGCAAGCTATTGAGGAAGGCCACGATTGCCTGTAAAGAAAGCCAAGATAGTGTTGTGTGTAGTGAAAGATTCTTTGATGATGTATAAAAACAAAATATTTCTCATAAAAGTCTCGGGTGTTACAAGAGACATGTCACTTAATACAAGCGTAACTATTTATATTATTCTAACAAGGTCCTCTCAATTTAAACACTCAAGGAAAGGATTTATTTCATGACATGTCATTCCACCCAAATCATTTTCTTCACTTAGTGGTGACTTGGTCATTATATCATTTTACTACTTGGTAAAATCCATCTTAATATTCTAACAGAACTTAAAGGGTGTTTTGGTTCAAAAAAACTATTTTAATAAAAAAAGTGCACCCTCCCCCTACCCTTGAAAAAGAACCTAGCACACCAGTGAAGGACTTAGAACCCAAGTGGAAGGTTATCTACATGTTTTTTCAAACAAGGATAGCCAAAAGAGTATGAGAGATGTATAATGTCCTTTTTCGGGATATGTATGTGTTATATATTCTGATCAATAATATGAAGTTCAACCTACCAAGGTAAATGATTTGTTTCATGGATCATTACTACTAAGAGAAAGATAATGTGAATTACTATCCTTATGATAGGCAGATCTCACTAGTTTTGATGAATATGGAAGTTGATTTGAACGAGGGAGAGGCAGTGAGATTCTATAAGAGTAATACCCTATTATCAATTCTTTTTAAAACCATTGGTTACTTCTAAGACACCAACTTAAATTCCTTGAAGCTAGTTAGTTAGGAAGGAATGGCTCAAAATTGAATTCTATATCCTTACAGATTTAGTCCCTATAGTGTGATATGTTCACTCCATTCCTTATGAAAGATTTCAAGAGGAATATTATGGGTGTGTTCCGTGATACCAGAGAAGATTTAAGGAAGCTTGGTATTGGAACTAATATATACTTAAATTAATTAGTGGTATTTTATGATTAATTTAATGGGAAGCTGAATGAGATCATACATTTCTCTAAGGATGATCAACGTATGGTTTTTAGACCTCTTGTTCTAGTATCTAGAAACTACTAGCATTTTTTAACCTCTTTGAACAAAGTATATAAAAAAGGTCAAGGGATATATTTATATTATACCCTCACAAATCTAGTGGTAATTAGAAAAACATTTTTTTAAACAATAAAGAAATTATGGAAACAAGTTTTTAAAATAATTAGGCAATTATAGAATTCAAATTGAAGGTTTAGACAGAGGGAACCTACCACAACCTTAAGACGCATTGATTTTGAGGATGAAAACTCAAATCTTTTTTTTTCTTACAAGAATATGCAACTTCAAATATATATAAGGACAACTAGTATAAGGACTCAGCCTTAAAACATTACATAATCATGAATTAAATGAATAATTCACATAGAGGATCTTTTCAGGTTTAGAGTTTTAGAGAATTAGGACATAACTATTACATCTCAAAAGATTACAATGTAGACACTTCTACTATGTTTCCATAAAATAAAAACTCTTAAAAAGAAACATGTATAGTTTCATGTTTTAGATATCATGTCTTTCTTTGATCCCATCCTTGACCCTATTCATCTTTAAGTCATGTGGAAAACATTTCAAAAATTTGGGATGAGCATAAAAAGCCCAGTAAAGGATACACAAAGAAGGAAAACTGTTAGTTTCTCAAAACAACATGTAAACCATGAATACTTTATCAAAGTAATACTTTTCACCTTTTATGAAGTAGTAAATACTCTTCACTGAATAAAAGATCACCACATATCCTTTGTAACCAAAATATTACCATAAACCCATATAAAGAACACATAACATATACAGGTAACTTGGGACATAAACATACTTAAATTGAATAACTATACGGTCGACTTCCACACATATCAATAAATGGAATAGCCATACGGCCGACTTCCATACCCAATGCATTGGAGGTTATAACGTAACCACCCATCCTGGTATTCACGGCACCACCCGTCATATGTTTTATCACGTAACCACCCATCAAATGTCCAAGTACCATTATAAAATCATAAGACATAAAATAAATATAAGGGAAAGAAAAAATTTCCACATTTCGATCACAATATATCACTTAAATATATTGAAATAACAAATCCATTATAAAAACCATTTTCAATACCATAATACATAAAAGAGTGTATGGTATTTATTTCATTTTAAAAACATTACGACTTTTTGAAGAATCCAAAGACCAAATAATACTCGCGGAGGTAGAAAAGGTCATTGTCACCGCGTACGTCAAAATAAACATTCCTTTTTGTCGTTTAGTAAATCAATTTGTAGAAAAATATTCCCTTTGAATGAAATGAAAATTCAAAGGTGTTTTATACAACATATAAAATAAAGTCTTGTATTAGAACAAAATATGCCTCAATGAAAGGAGATTGAGACGAAGTCCCTTACAAAGTTGGTATCCTTAGATTAAGGATAAATCAATTACATAATTATGTGTGAAAAATATAAATACACCCAATATAAGAGGATATTAAGTTTAAAACAATCAGAGGTCATCCAACCATATTATTAGTATGACATAATCAAGAAGTAGAGGTTTCACCCAAAGAATTGAAATTGGGTTAAGAAGTTCCCTTACAGAAATTCGACATCCTAACATCGTCATTTTAAAATTCAGAAAATGAGAGGATGAGAGATAAAAAGGGTATCTCATCACTTGTAAATATCATTTAATGAAATAAGGATATATAATAACATATCCCAACATAAAAAGATGTAAATTAAAAGACCTAACAAAAAGAAGTTTTTTAAAAAGAGGAGGGTGGAAGGTTCCCTTACCGACTTGGGTATCTTTCAAAACATACACCCCATGAAAGAAGGAAAATAAAACATTGATGGAAATACTCATAGACGAAATTATATTACAAAAAGTGTAGAATAATGTGTAGTACATATAACAATCAAAGGAAATGGTGGAAAATGTAGCATAAATCTCTAGGGAATAAAAGTGAGATGAAAAACCCCTTATGAAAAGTCGGTAGCCTAATGACGCCACTTAAAACATCCAAAAATGGATTTATGAGATCAAATAGGGTCTCTAATAATATGAACATAAAATTTAAATAATGAGGAATATAAAAGAACATCCCCAAACATAAGAAATATGAGCTTAAAAGAAATGACATAAAAGAGAGTACATAAAAGAAAGAGAGAGGTAGGATCCCTTACCTCAAGTCCGACTTGTCTTGTTCGTTTCTTTATATTCCGGAATAATAAACTTTTTTCAATTTATAATTGATTAAGTAACTCCTTTAAATTTTATTATTCAATTCATGTCACATATTATAATGTTATAATAATTAGTTCATAATGTGAGTTCATATCAGACGTTTTTGTCGATGTTCGGTACATGAGTCAAAAATGAACTTGTTTGAAAAGAATAGCCCATGTAGTTATAATTAACCCATATAAAGAATAGTATAAAGGATTTAAATATCATATATATCCAGTATATATTCATTTTATACTATTCCATAACTTTCGTAGATAAGAAAATGAAATGTACCATTCATCCAGACGGTAGGCCCTACGTACGCATGAACTCTACTTTCATTTTTTTTCTCACATTAATGAAATTAAAACTAAATTAGATATATATATATATATGTATATATATTATAATTAAAGTATAATATATATGTTATATAGGTCACATAATTTCATTAATTTCATTCTTTATACATTCTATGTATTGCATGAACGAGTCACATCACTTGACGGGGCAGTAGTCCACACTTCCTCAAATGAAATTATCGTATTTGCACAACATGCAAAGCATAAATGTATGTTTTAAATGTAAAATAAATAAACATATAGAGGAAATAAATATAATATATATGATAAATAAATATAATTCCATCATAATGGCCACTATGAGAGGTGGTAGGAGAAGATAGAACAATCATCGTTTCATGAGGCAGTAATTCGCTATCCATGAAAACAGTATTTTATTTAACCATTAGACGGATGTGTGTGTAAGTGTAGCTCAAATACAACTCATAAAAACATCCTAGTATATTTAAGATACTTGTCTTTTTACAAAATAAATGAATAAAAAGAGTTTATGGTGTTGGAGAAGCAAAATAAAACAAAAGAACATAAGAGAGGACATTACCTTTAAATCAGGTATCTCCCTTTGGTTTGAACCAAAAGGGTTTCTTGAAGAGCTTTCTGCCTAAGGTAAGGCTTCTAGGATTAAGATAGGGATGGGGAGAGATAAAATGAGAAATTTTTGGTCGATACAAAGGCTTGAGAGGTGTGGGTAAGGGGGTATAGGTGGGGGCCTTTTATAAGAGAGAGGAGGGGCACTCTTCGAAAGTCTTGAGAAGTTACTTTATTATTAAATTATTTTTGGATATTAAATGTCCCAAAATTATATATTTGAAGGATAAGGTGATAAGGATTCTAAATAAACCCATAAAATAGTTTTTTTTACAAGTTTACATCTTAGATTTTACCTTATCTTCTCATTTTATTTAAATCATTCATTAATGAGGTAATCCCTGCATCATCGTGGTGTCATAAATAAATTAATTTATTTAATGTATAAAAATTATAAAAAAATACTATAATGTAGGAAATCATTTTATATTTACAATGAATATTTATAGTCAAAAATATTACTTTTATAACCCCATGTAAAAATTGTTTTAGTAAAACAATACATGTTTGTGTCATTTTTATTTTAACATTAAATAAAAAGTTATTAATGTCATTTTATTACCCAAGTGGCTCCAGGGGGTCCCCAAGTTGACCCATGGATTGTATTGGTCGCCCATGATGCATCCAATAAGGGCAGGACATGTGTCAAGGTCATTTCATATTATTATAACATTATCTTTACCTTAAATTACACTAATTACCTTTAATCACGATTAATAAAACATAAAAGTTACTATTCACCAAAAAATATTTTCATCACATTGAACCAAATTTTAAATCCTAATGAAAACCATGTATACCAGATTTTTGAAATTCAAATCACAGAGATGGTAAAATTTCATTTAAACAAAAAATCAGTTTTTTAACTACCACTTGGTGGTTTCACTATTCATAAAAAATTGAAGTTTTTCAGAAAAATACCAAAATTTCACCCTAAGATAAATTTGATATTCTGAATTCAAAAATGATGTCTATTTTAAAAAATTAAAAAAATACAAGTTTCATTAATCAATTTAATAATTAATTCCCTTTTTTAAAACAAATAGCATGTTTTTAAGAAACAAAATATATCAAAAGATTTACACTAGTTTAAGTCCAATTTCAAAGTGAAAATCATTACAATGACCACCATTGGATTAAATGGTAAAAATATATTATAATTGAACATTAAAACCAATTCAAAAGATAATCTAATCATTCAAATAAATTAGATTAAAAAGAGGTTTTGAATTAAAATACAACATTTTTTACTATTCATCAAAAAATGAACTTTATCGGAAAAATACAAAAAATTTACACAAAGTAAATTTTGATGTCCTGATTTTAAAGAAGAATTTTATTTTTTCCAATAGAACGTATAAGAGTGACCAAAAATATATTTAAAGAGGGTTCTCCATCAAAAGGTGATAAGTCGACCTTTTAGTGAATATTAGAGTATCTATGCCTAAAATTGAATTCTTTTCTTATTTTAAGCATTTATCTTTTATTGGATAAAATAACAAATATTTGACAAGAATATAAAATCATTTGGTAGTTAGTTCTGTTCATTATTTCCATAAAAATGGTTAGGCGTTAGCAACCATTTAGAATAATATTATTATATTATTAGTATGCAACGTAAGATTTCAAAGAAACTCATTGTTGCGTATTCGGTACGCTATTGAACATATAATTCCCCTTAAAGTAATATTAGTATTTTATTCACAAATATTAATAAATATGAGAATTTCATATTCTTTATTTACATGGGATGTTACATCCTTCCCCCCTTTTTGGAATTGCATCTTCAGAATTTTAAAATTGGGTTGGAAACTTCCTTGAAAGCCCCACATCGAAAAAAGAGTCAGCAAAACTATCACTTTAAAAGAAAGAAAGATAAGTACAAAGGTCACCCGAGTAAACCCATACTAGGATTCCATGTAGGAAAGCATGGATTTGGAAGAAAAAACAAAGGGTCAAGTTCTGATGGGGAGTGATAGAAAACATGATTAGGAGAAATTTAACCACCAGAAAATCACAAACTTGTGATGGGTTAAACGGTATTTGATTCCCCAGTTGGAAAAGTTAACATACAACATTTTTGTTTTAAGTAACTTTTCACTGAGGATTTTATTTATGATCTTAACTAAATAACAAGGAAACATACTTTCTTGTCATTTATACTTTCATCTCTTACTAGATTTCTTACAAAAACTCTTTTTTTTCCTCTGAGAGATGAGTATTTAGGATGACTTGTTCACATTAAGAGTGTTATAATCAACATCTAGAGAATAACCTAATCCAAAAAAGAGAACTATATATTTCCCATGTCTTTAGACAAAAACCAAAACCAAAATTGTTAGTACGAGATCAGATAATACCCTATAAGGATAATCCTTTATAAAAAGAAAATCTATTCTTAATCTCCAAAATTTGTCCAACAAAACCCAAAGTTCTATAAAGACCATTCTATAAACAATTGTCTATAAAATTATTCAAAGTAAAACAAACTAATATTGAAACCCAATTCTTTGAAGGATTTAATCACATAGTATTCCAAGGTAGGAATTAACATTTACCTCCAAATAACATCTGTTTCTCTTAAAGTCTCATATTCAAAAGTAATTAACCTAATCATATATCCTCCATGATAGGTCAATATTTTCCTAGATAACCCAAAATCAAATTATTCTTGATTCATAAAATTATATAACTAAAAAATGATTTGTCATACTAACCAAGGACTTCACGTAGTACGGTTTTAGGCGATAAATACCAGTCAAACTTTGGTTGTGGGTTCGATTCCTACAGCTTTGTCCGACGCGACGGGTTGTCACATGATCTGTATGTTGTTCTTTTTCCAAAACTATATAATTCTCAAAATATTCCCCAAAAAGAGAAAAAATCATCAAAAATAACCATAACATAATTTAACCTCAATTTTATCTCATTCCTTTCATTTTCCATCATAACATATAGTAACCCATAATTACTTAAAAAGTAAGGATCATATAAACCCAAATGGTTCTTTATAACTATGTCCACAAAAGAACAGATAACTATTCCTTGAATAAAATTTTCATATATCAAAAATTAGGGTTACACATACTATAAAAAGTCTTCTAATGTAACCCCATCATCAAAAGAGACTTAATAATTTTAATAATTTCACCATCCTAAAATCTACCATAACTCTTGAATCCCTTATATGTTGACTTTTACTCATTCAACATTCTTCATGATCCATTAACCATTCCTTTACAACTTATTCTGAAATACTTCTTTCCTACAAACAAAATCATGAATCATATCCTAAGATTGAAAAATAGGAAAACATAAGTTAAGAAATAATCCATACCATTGATTGGTCATTTTCAGTTTATTCATCCTCAATCGGAATGGCATTAGGTATTGGTAAACGAATATTTTTACGATCTTGGTGATCCCATTCCCGAAACTTCTTCCTAGGACATGTGATTGCATAATGACCATGCACACCACATTTAAAACATTAAATTGATACCTCAGAAAGAACTTCTTTCCCTTTCCTCAAGTTGACCGGATGCTTCCTTTCTCCAAGGAATGTTCTCGCTTTATGACCTTCATTTCCACATCTATAGCATATTTCTGTCCCTTTGAAACATTTTCTAGGTGTTTCTTCCCACATCTTTGACACATAGGTTTTTGAAGACACTTACCTTTATGATTATTACCTGAACTTCCGTAGTGATTTGTTTCTCACATATATGAATCCTTAAAAAATCACCAAGGTTTAGGTGGTCAATCATGACTCCAGATAGTTGGTTGAGGATAAACACAAGAGTTCTCATTGCAGCTCCCATATCATTCAGTTGCTCACTCAGAAAACTGTCATAGTTTCCTTCACATCCATTGTTACTTTGGTGCCTGCTAGTTCCAGCAATTTAATAAAACCAAAAAGGTCAATGTGAGTATATCAGTAAAATCATCATATAATAATGAGGAAGATAAACACTAAGATATATTTATCCAAGTTATCTCAAACTCATTCTAACTTTAAAAAAAAAAACAATGACTCCATCTATTATACGACCCATTGTGGTTATACACAACTTGTCACCTATGCTTAAACAACACTCTAAACTCTAAAGTTATCTAAACCGACCTTTGATACCAACTATAAGGACCCAACCTTAAAACATTACATAATCATTAACTAAATGAATAATTCAAATAGAGGATCTTTTCTGGTTTAGAGTTTTAGAGAATCAGGACATAACTATTACATCTCAAAAGATTACTGTAACATCCCAGGTAAATAAAGAATTATACATTTTCATATTTATTAATATTTGTGAATTAAATATTAATTTTAAATTAAAGGGGTTTCTATGTTCGATATCATACCCAATACGCAACAACGAGTTTCTTTGAAATCTTACGTTCCACACTAGTAATATAATAATATTATTTTAAATGGTAGTTAACACGTAGCCGTTGTATTGGTGAAAATGAATATAAATAACTAAAATATGATTATATATGTTTGTTAAATGTGTTTCAAATTTATCCAATAAAAGATAAAGGCTTAAAATAAGAAAAGAATTCAATTTTAGGCATAGATACTCTAATATTCACTAAAAGGTCGACTTATCACCTTTTGATGGCGAACCCACTTTAAATATAGTTTTGGTCACTATTATACATTCTATTGGACCAAATAAAATTCTTTTTTATAATCAGGACATCAAAATTTACTTTGTGTAAATTTTTGGTATTTTTCTGATAAAGTTAATTTTTTAATGAAAAGTGAAAAATGTTGTATTTTAATTCAAAAACTCTTTTTAATATAATTTATTTATATGATTTGATTATATTTTGAATTGGTTTTAAATTTAAATTAGAATATATTTTTACCATTTAATCCAATAGTGGTCATTGTAATTAATTTCACTTTGAAATTGGACTTAAACTAGTGTCAATCTTTTGATATATATTGTTTCATAAAAACACGCTATTTGTTTTGACAGTGGGAATTAATTATTAAACTAATTAGTGAAACTTATATGTTTTGAATTTTTTAAAATAGAAATCATTTTTGAATTCGGAATATCAAATATATCTTAGGGCGAATTTTTAGTATTTTTCTGAAAAGATTCAATTTTTGATGAATAGTGAAACCACTAAGTGGTAGTTTAAAAACTAATTTTTCATTTAAATGAAACTTTACCACTTTTGTGAATCGAATTAAAAAAATCCTACATAAATGGTTGTACTTAGGATTTAAAATTTGGTTAAATGGGATTAAAATAATTTTTTGGTGAACAATAACTTTTAAGTTTTATTAATCACGATTAGAGGTAATTAGTGTAATTTAAAGAAAAAATAATGTTTTTGTAATATGAAATGACCTTTACACATGTCATACCCTTATTGGATGTGTCATGGATGACCATGAAAATCCATGGGTCAACTTGGAGACCCCATGGATCCACTTGGGTAAAAAAATGACATTAATAACTTTTTATTTAAAGTTAAAATAAAAATGTCACAAACATGTATTGTTTTACTAAAACAATTTTCACATGGGGTTATACAAGTAATATTTTTTACTATAAATATTCATTATAAAGGTAAAAATATTTCCAACATCATGATATTTTTTTTATAATTTTTAGACATTAAATAAATTAAATTATTTATGACACCATGATGATGCAGTAATTACCTCATTATTTAACGATTTAAATAAAATGAAAAGATAATGTAAAATATAAAACCTACACTTGTCAAAAACCTATTGTATGGGTGTATTTATAACTCTTATCACCTTATCCTCAAAATATATAATTTTGGGACCTTTAAAATCCGAAACTCATTATATAATAAAGTAACATTTTATTACTTTCCAAGAGTGCCCCTCCTCTCCTCATATAAAAGGACCCCACCTCTACCTCCTTACCCACACCTCTAAAGCCTTTATTTTGGCCAAGATCTACTAATTTGTTCTCTCAAAATCCCTCTATTAATCCTAGAAGCTTTACCTTAGGTAGAAATCTCTTCAAGAAAACCTTTTGGTTCAAACCAAGAAGAGTTACCCGATTTAAAGGCAATGTCTTCACTTGCATTCTTTTGTTTTGTTTTGCTTCTCCAACCCCCTAAAATCTTTTTATTACTTTATTTTGTAACGACACCGGTATTTTTAATATACTAGGATGTTTTTATGAGAATTATTAGAGCTACACTTACACACACCTTCATCTAATTTTTAAAGAACATACTGTTTCTGTGGTTGGTGAATTGCTGCCTCACGAAACGATGATTGTTCAATATTCTTTTAACACCTTTGATGGAGGCGATTAAGATGTCACTATTTTTATATATGATATATATTTTGTTTATTTTTTCCTTATGCTTCTGTATTTTTAATTTATGGAATACCTTTATGGTTTCCATTATGGGTAAACGTGATTTCTTCATTTTAGGAATTGCGGACTATCGCCCCCTCAAAGTGATTTGATTCGTTAATGCCATATGTGGGACGTATAAAGGATGGAGTTAATGATATTATATATGATATTATACTGGAATTATAATATACCTTTATATCATTATGATTTCTCTCCATTAAATATGAAATAGAAATGAAAGTAGCGTTCATGCGCACATACAGCTTACCGTCTCCATGAACGGTGCATTTCATTTCTTACCTCTAAATGTTATGTACTATTATAAATACATGTATATTATGGAAATATATGATATATATGATATCCAAATCATGAATATAATTCTGGTTATAATGAAACCTTGACCACATGAACAACATGTAATTGTAAGAAGTCCATTTTGACTTAAGTACCAAATATCGACAAAATGAACATTATTAACTTAAATGATTACATAATGTTTATAACATGGAAATAAGTGATATAAAAATAATAATAAGCTTGAAAAATTTTCTTAAGCAAGTAGAAATTAACAATAGTTTATTATTCAGGAGATTAAAGAGCGATCGAGTCAAGTCGGACACGAGGTAAGGGACTTCATCTCAATCTCCTTTCATTGAGGCATATTTTGTTTTATACACAACTTTATTTTATACGGTGTATAAAACCCTTTTACTTTTAATTTTATACAAAAAGAATCTTTTTCTATGAAGCGTTTTACTAAACAACAAAAAGGAATGTTTATTTTAACGTACGCAGTGACAACGACCTTTTCTACCGCCGCAAGTATTATTTGGTCTTTGGCTTCCTCAACAAGCGGTAATGTTTTTAAAATGAAATAAATACCATATAATATTTTATGTATTTTGGTATTGAAAATGGTTTTTATAATGGAATTTTTATGCCAACATATTTAAGTGATATATTGTGATCGAAATGTGGAAATGTTTTCTCTCCATTATATTTGTTTTATGTATTATCTTTTTATAATGGTACTTGGACATTTGATGGGTGGTTACGTGATAAACCATATGACGGGTGGTGCCGTGAATACCAGGATGGGTGGTTACATTATAACCTTCAATTTATTGGGTATGGAGTTTGGCCGTATGGATATTCCATTTAGTAATATGTGTTGAAGTTGACCATATGGTTATTCCATTTAAGTATGTTTATGTCCCAAGTTACCTTTATAAGTTATGTGTTCTTTATATGGGTTTTAGGGTAATATTTTGGTTAGAAAAGGGTAAGTAATGATCTTTTATTCAGTAAAGAGTATTTATTACTTATTAAAGGTGAAAATTGTTACTTTGATAAAGTATTCATGGTTTACTTGATGTTTTGAAAAACTAAAAGTTTTCTTTATTTGTGTATCCCTTAATGAGCTTTTTATACTCACCCCAAGTTTTTTTGAAATCTTTTTCATAGGAGATAATGTGAAATAGGGTCAAGGATGGGATTAAAGAAAAGTCATGGTGTCTTAAACATGGAACTAGACATGACTCTTTTTTTTAAGAGTTCATGTTTTGTAAAAAGAAAGGGAAACTTTGTTGAAGTGTCTAATGTGTAATATTTTGAGATATAATAGTTATGATCTAATTCTTTAAAAATCTAAACCTGAAAAGACCCTCAATGTGAATTATTCATTTAATTCAATATTAAGTATTTTTTAAGGTCAGGGCCTTATCATTACAAAGTAGACACTTCTACTATGTTTCCATAAAATAAAAACTCTTAAAAAGAAACATGTCTAGTTCCATGTTTTAGATAGCATGTCTTTCCTTGATCCCATCCTTGACCCTATTATTCTTTAAGTCATGTGGAAAATATTTCAAAAACTTGGGATGAGAATAAAAAGCCCAGTAAAGGATACATAAAGAAGGAAAACTTTTAGTTTTTTAAAACAACATGTAAACCATGAATACTTTATGAAAGTAATACTTTTCACCTTTTATGAAGTAATAAATACTCTTCACTGAATAAAATATCCCCACTCATCCTTTGTTACCAAAAGATTACCATAAACCCATATAAAGAACACATAACATATAAAGGTAACTTGGGACATAAACATACTTAAATGGAATAACCATACGGTCGACTTCCACACATATCACTAAATGGAATAGCTATACAGCCAACTTCTATTCCCAATGCATTGGAGGTTATAACGTAACCACCCATCCTGGTATTCACGGCACCACCCGTCATATAGTTTATCAAATAACCACCTATCAAATGTCAAAGTACCATTATAAAATCATAAGACATAAAACAAATATAAAGGAAAGAAAACATTTCCACATTTTGATCACAATATATCACTTAAATATATTGACATAACAAATCCATTATAAAAAACATTTTCAATACCAAAATACATAAAAGAGTATATGGTATTTATTTCATTTTAAAAACATTATGACTAGTTGAGGAAGCCAAAGACCAAATAATACTCACGGCGGCGGAAAAGGTCATTGTCACCGCGTACGTCAAAATAAACATTACTTTTTTTCGTTTAGTAAAACGCTTCATAGAAAAAGATTCCCTTTGAATGAAATGAAAATTAAAAGGTGTTTTATACAGCATATAAAAGAATGTCTTGTATTAGAACAAAATATTCCTCAATGAAAGGGGATTGAGACGAAGTCCCTTACAAAGTCGGTATCCTTAGATTAAGGATAAATCAATTACATAATTATGTGTCACAAATATAAATACACCCAATATAAGAGGATATTAAGTTTAAAATAATCAAAGGTTATCCAAACATATTCTTTGTATGGAATAATCATTAAGTAGTGGTTTAAACCAATGAATTGAAATTGGGTTAAGAAGTTCCCTTACAAGAATTCGACAGCCTAATGACGTCATTTTAAAATTCAGAAAATGGGACGATGAGAGATAAAAAGGGTATCTCATCACTTGGAAACATCATTTATAGAAATAAGGAGATATAATAACATATACGAACATAAAAAGATGTAAATTAAAAGACCCAACAAAAAGAAGTCTTTTAAAAAGAGGAGGGTGAAAGGTTCCCTTACCGACTTGGGTATCTTTCGAAACATACACCCCATGAAAGAAGGACAATACAACATTGATGTAAATACTCATAAATGAAATTATATTACGCAAATAGTAGAATAATGAGAAGTATATATACCAATCAAAGGAAATGGTGGAAAATGTAGCATAAATCTCATGGGAATAAAAGTGAGATGAAAAACCCCTTACGAAAACTCGGCAGCCTAACGATGCCACTTAAAACTTCCAAAAATGGATTTATGAGATCAAATAGGGTCTCTAATAATATGAACATTAAATTTACAGAATGAGGAATATAAAATAACATCCCTAAACATAATAAATATGAATTTGAAATAAATGACATAAAAGATAGTACTTAAAAAGAAAGAGAGAGGTAGGATCCCTTACCTTAAGTCCGACTTGTCTTGTTCGTTTCTTTATATTCCTGAATAATAAAAATTGTTCAACATATAATTTATTTAGGACCTCCTTTAAAGTTTATTATTTAATTCATTTCACATATTATAATGTTATAATAATTAGTTAATAATGTGAGTTCATATCAGATGTTTTTGTCGATGTTCGGTACATGAGTCAAAAATGAACTTGTTTGAAAAGAATTGCCCATATAGTTATAATTAACCCATCTAAAGAATAGTATAAATGACTTAAATATCATATATATCCAGTATATATTCATTTTATTCTATTCCATAACATTTGGAGATAATAAAATGAAATTCACCGTTCATGGAGACGGTAGGCCGTACGTACGCATGAACGCTACTTTCATTTCTTTGTCACATTAATGGAATTAAAACTAAATGAGATATATATATATATATATTATAATTCCAGTATAATATATATGTTATATAGGTCACATAAGTTTATTAATTACTTTATTTATACATTCCATGTGTTGCATGAACGAGTCACATCACTTGAGTTGGCGGTAGTCCACACTTCCTCAAATGAAATTATCGCATTTGCACAACATGAAAAGCATAAAGGTATGTTTTAAATGTAAAATACAGAATCATAGAGAGGAAATAAATATAATATATATCATAAATAAATATAGTGACATCATAATGGCCACCATGAGAGGTGATAGGATAAGATAGAACAATCATCGTTTCGTGAGGCAGTAATTCGCTATCCACAGAAACAATATGTTCTTTAACCATTAGATTGAGGTGTGTGTAAGCGTAGCTTGAATAAAACTCATAAAAACATCCTATTATATTGAAGATACAGTTTTTGTTACATAATAATGGAATAAAAAGAGTTTAGGTGGTTGGATAAGCAAAATAAACAAAAAGAACATAAGAAAGGACATTACCTTTAAATCAGGTATCTCTCTTTGGTTTGAACCAAAAAGGGTTTATTGAAGAGTTTTCTGCATAAGGTAAGGCTTCTAGGATAAATAGAAGGATGTGGATAGATAAAATGAGCAGATTTTGGTCGATCTAAAGGTTTTAGAGGTGTGGGTAGGGGGGGTATAGGTGGGGTCATTTTATAAGAGGGAGGAGGGGCACTATTGGAAAGTCCTGAAAAGTTACTTTATTATTAAATTATTTTTGGATATTAAAGGTCCCAAAATTATATATTTCAAGGATAAGGTGATAAGGGTTCTAAATAAACCCATCCAACAGGTTTTTTACAATTTTAATTCTTATAGTTTACCTTATCTTCTCATTTTATTTAAATCGTTCATTAATGAGGTAATCACTGCATCATCGTGGTGTCATAAATAAATTAATTTATTTAATGTATAAAAATTATAAAAAAAATATTATGATGTAGGAAATAGTTTTATCTTTCCAATTAATATTTATAGTCAAAAATATTACTTGTATAATCCCATGTAAAAATTGTTTTAGTAAAACAATACATGTTTGTGACATTTTTATTTTAACTTTAAATAAAAAGTTATTAATGTCATTTTCTTACCCAAGTGGCTCCATGGGTTTCCCATGTTGACCAATGAATTTTATTGGTCAGCCATGACTCATACAATAAGGGTAGTACATGTTTCAAGGTCATTTTATATTATTATAACATTATCTTTACCTTAAATTACACTAATTACCTTTAATCACGATTAATAAAACTTTAATGTTACTATTCACCAAAAATTATTTTCATCCCATTGAACAAAATTTTACATATTAATGAAAACCATGTATGCCAGATTTTTGAAATTCAAATCACAGAGGTGGTAAAATTTCATTTAAACCAAAAATCAGTTTTTTAACTACCACTTAGTGGTTTCACTATTCATCAAAATTGAGATTTTTCAGAAAAATAACAAAATTTCACCCTAAGATATATTTGACATTCGGAATTCAAAAATGATGTCTATTTTAAAATATTCAAAAAATATAAGTTGCATTAATCAATTTAATAATTAATTTCTGTTTTCAAATCAAATAGCGTGTTTTTAAGAAACAAAATATATTAAAAGATTGACACTAGTTTAAGTCCAATTTCAAAGTGAAATTAATTCAAATGACCAACATTGGAATAAATGGTAAAAATATATTATAATTGAACATTAAAACAAATTCATAAGATAATCTAATCATATAAATAAATTGGATTAAGAAGAGGTTTTGAATTAAAATACAACATTTTTCACTATTCATTAAAAAAAGAACTTTATCGGAAAAATACCAAAAATTTACACAAAGTAAATTTTGATGTCCCGATTCTAAAGAAGAATTTTATTTGGTCCAATAGAATGTATAAGAGTGACCAAAACTATATTTAAGGAGGGTTCACCATCAAAAGGTGATAAGTTGACCTTTAAGTGAATATTAGAGTATATATGCCTAAAATTGAATTCTTTTCTTATTTTATGCCTTTATATTTTATTGGATAAAAGAAAAAATATTTGACAAACATATATAATCATTTGGTAGTTAGTTCTATTCATTACTGCCATAACAATGGCTAGGCGTTAGCAGCCATTTAAAATAATAATATTATATTATTAGTGTGCAACGTAAGATTTCAAAAAAAATCATTGTTGCATATTCGGTAAGCTATTGAACATAGAATTCACCTTAAAGTAATATTAATATTTTATTCACAAATATTAATAAATATGAGAATGTCATATTCTTTATTTACTTGTGATGTTACAACTAGCCCCTATGTACATATTTTCATGGCCTAATATGCACAAGGGGGTCCTTAGATATATGTTTATACTTTCACATACCCCTTTACACATAAACATATATGCATTTTCATATCAATATATAATCACACATAGACACAATATATATATTCATAATTCCATGAGTGAAAATATATAAAGGGGGAACTTATATATGTATATTCCAACCTATGCATACAAATTTAAGCCTTCGTCAACTGTGACTCGAATCCACCACAAAAAATCTAAATCACACTACAAAAATATATGGAACCCAAAAATCAAAAAATCCCTAATTAAAATTTGGATAAGGAGTAAAAACAAAATAAACCTTACCCAAATTCAATGTTGAACTCACTATCTCCGATGGGGGTGGATAGAACCAGCCTCATCATAAGAAACCACCTATAAGAAAATAGTGGGAAAATAAATGATATATAAGGACTTCTTATATATATATATGATTAGTGTGTCAACTGTACATCACAAATGATACATGAATCTATAACCATCAATGAAAAAATAAAATTCATATTGATATGTACATACCAATACTAAATAACATGATAATTAATAAATATATTTATTTTTCAAACATCACCTTCAATTTCCTATTAAAAAATCAAAAATCACCAAAATATAAGAATAAAGTAAACTTCCATCACCACTTAAAAGTGAGAAATAGGGATTATACATCATTTTTAACCGAGAAAATACATTACTTGAATGTATAAAATACCTAAAACTCTTTATGCCTATATCCTTTTTAATTTTCTAGATTGAAACCTTATTGTTTAGCATGTTATTCTTCTGGCATTTACCATTATTCTTAGTTTATATAAGTTTATCAATTTTATAAAGTAGAGAATTTTCATTCTTTTATTATTACTCAATCGACTTGGATTTTTCAAATCAATTTTGAAATTTGATTAGAAAATATTTTGGGGCATGAACTTCAGTTTTCTTTATTGTATATTCCTTCTTTGTAGAAATTATTTCTGAACATACGATAATTGGTTATTTCATTTTATCTTTCAAAAATTATTATTATTATGGATTCTATGTCATAAATCATCAACAATTTGGAATAATTGGTTTTCCTTCCACACACACTTTCAACAGCCTTTAGAGTACCCTTTTTTTGGATCCATTTCAAACTCCACACTAGAATTTTCAAGAATTATCCCACTAAAATATCAAATATTGATACATAACCCAACACATTGATCTGAATGACATCTTAGAAATACATTATCTCTAAATAGCCTATTT
Organism: Viscum album; assembly: GCA_963277665.1. Lineage (NCBI taxonomy): Eukaryota > Viridiplantae > Streptophyta > Magnoliopsida > Santalales > Viscaceae > Viscum > Viscum album. Next base: position 1,172,479,069 of record OY728138.1, on the reverse strand, counting down.
ACCAATATAAAATCCTCATAATTTACTGAACACACATACTATACCAACCCCTATGGGTAAATCATTAATTTTGGTGTGGTCTTGGAACCAAATATGGTTCATCCAATATCCATCTCCAGACACTAAATTCATCCATTTACTCTATAAGTTTATACATTTCACAACCTTGATAACGATCGCTATCCCTTGATATGGGTTTCCCTTAAAAAATTCAAGTACAAATCTCCCCACTATAGTATTATCAATACCATCATCAATCCTACATATACATGTCTAGTTCCTCATATCAAATTATGACCACTATAGAAGATCATATCCCAATAATCTCAACAAAATTTCTTCATTTAAAAACAATCATCTTTCAAGCACACATTATATCTAACAAAAATAATACATTAAAAGATATTAGATAGATAAATCCAAATTACAGAAAAAAATAACTTTAGGAATACCTCAAAAAGTATGGTACTAAAATCCCCTTCACCTAGGATGGATTATCCCAATAGAATAATATCTATAGAAACCCACATCTTGATACATACTTGAAACCTATTTTCCCATCCCAATACTAAGAGAAGGAACGCAAATTATTGATACATTATAAATAGACCAAGGTTCATTTATTTTTCTAATATTGAGTTGAGATATTACTCATTCAATATACTCTGTCACCCTCATACTGAGGCTCACCAACAAACATTCATTCCTACCCAGTTTCCATCCCTCTCCATGCCCCTTCCTATGAAATGGATGTATCTATATAGATATTTCAGTCTTTCTTGAATATCTCATAGTAGGTGTCTAGATAAAAGGAAGATACTCATATCTATAATGATTACATAAGACCATTTTAAAAATAGAATTCCATTATGAATAAATTTCATTTGAAGGATGACATGAAATGAATAAAACTTTCAGATTTAGTGGTATACTTCATTACTGATTCCCATAATAATATAACTCTATGAATTCCCAAAACATGATCTTATTCTGTACATATACCATATCCTCTCATAGAAGAGGCAATGAAACTCGATCCATATAACCTCCTCATTCCTTCGTTTATGATCAAATGTATTTATCCATTCTGATTCATATCCTTTGAATTTAGAATCTTCTAGTTTCACCCTTATATCCTAAAGAGTTCCAATCCTTTCAAATAGGAACTAAAAATGATTCAACATATTCTAAACATCCTATGATCCCATGTCACTACTGAAAATTAGATACTTCTACTCCTAGAACTCATGGATAACTTAGAAAACAATTTCTTTTCCTTTTCTAAGGCCTTGGTCAATGGATCAAAGTAGTTGTAACATAATATAAAGGAAACAACCACATGAGAATATTTCACCTGAGAACACAATTCTATCTTAATTAGATGCTTTGTTAATGAATTTTGACTCAACATCATCTGTTAATAACAACATTACTAATTATAAACCCATCGCGCCACAATCCTAATCATGCATTATTAACACAATATCATAAAACTACCTTTAATCCTTACTTCATAACAAAATTTCATTTCGAAAACACCAAACCATAAGGTTTATCATAATAATATATGTGTTAATCTCCTACACACCAAGCATAACAACCAAACCCCACACATTCACCCCTGATAATAAGAAACCATCCACCCCCTTAACTGATCTAATTATCAACTACCTAATAAAAATACACAATCAAATCACCTAGAAATCAGAAAAATTCCATATATCAAGAGTTTTACATGAAAACATCAAGAAAACCCCCAAATGATCCACTAACTCGAGGGATTACCCCTAAACCAAACCCCAAAAGACAAAATCGAAACCATACCCAGTACATAGCCATCATACTCCAAATACCACCCTAACACCCAAACTCACATGATTTGAATAACACATATGTATCTAGTTTTTCATCCATCATTTGATATTGTAAACCACCAAAAATCCCATAAACATATAAATTTAAACCATTGGAGAAAATACACATGAGTGAAATTTGATGGGTTAAAACCCTAAATAACTGGTTCCTGTTGAGAACATCATAATATGTTTTAATAAGTTCACTTCCAAGATAACCACCACTTTTGGAGTTGATGAACACCAAAATAAGATAGTTTGGTGAGTGGGAAGAATTTTTGACAATGGATCTGGGTTTAGAAATATAATCAGGAATGAAAAAATCCTTCACATTGGTATGGTTTTTAGTTCCTCCCAAGATAACTTTTCAACTGCACATTCAAATCTGATCGGTATGGTGCTAAAGAATCAAAGGTTTTTAATGTAGTTAACAAAGACATAGAAGAATCTCCCTTCAATTTTCATTAGGAAAACACCACATGCTAACTCAATGACTGGAATTAGTATCCACATACCAAAAAAAATTTAACTCCTTCAAATTTGAACCACAAGACATTCTAACAGGATTATCAATGTAGAAAGTAGATTTAAGAAAATAAATAGAGAACATTAGACGATGATAAATAAAACTCTGAATCCCTAATTAATTAGAACACAAGAAAAAGGAGGGTTTCATTTAATGCACCTTGAAAGTATAGGTTCTTTGGGAAAAAAGATAAGTAAGTGATAAATGAAATAAGAATGAGATGTAGAAGGAAAATTGAATACAAATTTACAAACTACTTCCAACAAGTAACTTCACCTGATAAAAAACGAATCAGTAAGGAAAAGCTAGAGGTGAATGGAAATTAAAAACATGCCATCAAGTCTACTAGCACACAAATACAAAAAAAAATCTATCCCAAGAAGATCAAATTTCATTTAAAAAACAAAAACTAAACATAACTCCCAATGATTAAATAAATCGAAATGATGATCATAAATTCCCATCTGTTAAGGAAGTCAAAAACGAATCCACTCTGTTTTCCTCCCCCAACTCTACATTGTCATCTAGACCATGTGATTATCATTACATAATGGAAAAAAATAAAATAAAAATAGAACACTGTCCATGGGAGGATGATGCTTTAATCAAAAAAGCTTAAGAGGTGTATGGTGGGAGGGAAATATAAGGAGAGAGATTCAGAAAGTACACATATATTGCAAGCTAAAGGGCCAATAGATTACTCATTATGAAGGGCCACCATGAACAATGTGATAGAGTTTGACGGTTCAGATAGGAGGTTTGTGGTGAGAGAGGTCAACATGAGCATGAGAGAGGGCGTTGATTGGTAGCGTCATGAGGAGGGCGTCATAGTGAGAGATGTAGACGGTTTGAAGAGGAGGGTCACAGATCAGGGGAGGAGGAGAGGAGAGCCCGATGCATATCAAAAAAAAGAAACACAAATTTTTATCCATATATGTTTAATTTAATCATGGATATAAATAATCTATATCCAAAGACATATAAAACAATGGCTATATGTCCGTGGCTATAGGTTAAATTTCTAGTAGTGAAAACTCGTTTTTTGGTTTTAACAACATGAATTAATTTTAAATTAACTACTGAAACTTACGTGTTTTGAATTTGAAAAAATGGATTCCATATATTTAAACATATAGTTCAAAATTTTTAAATAGTTACCTTTTATTTTTTGTCATTATGAACACTAACTTCAGTGATTATTTTATTTACAATGATTAAATGGTAAATCTGGTAAATAAGGGTAAAAAACTAATATTATAATAATATTCAACTACTATAAAACATGTCCGAATACAATTTTATGAGATATTTCCTACCATGGTAATCCTTGGGTCTATTTTAGGACCCCATGGATTCACAAGGATGTAAAAATGACATTTTATAAGAATTAATTTAAAGTAAAGATAATTATAACCTAAACATATATCTTTTATTAAATCAAATTTAATATTGGGTTATATAACAGATCACTATGTCTATAAATAGTCATTATAAAGATAAAAATATTTCCTAGATCATGGTATTTTATTTATAAAATTTGGATACCAAATAAATAAATTTATTTATGACACAATTATGATGTAGTGATTACCTCATTAATGAAATATTCCAATAATTGAATTTATAGATGTTAAAATAAATTTAATTTTAATATTTTGATGCCATAAAATAATTTTCTAGATGAAAGTGACATATTAGAGATGATTAAATGCCTTTTTTCTATGGAATATAATTTTAATGAATTCTTAAAAAAGTCAAGTATGAATAGTGTCCAAAATTGACATAATTCATAACTTAAAACATAAAATAGTTTATTAATTGATATTAAATTACTAAAAATATAATAATCAGAAAATGGTAAGTCAAAATATGTCACAAATAACTTTTTTTGGGTCGTTTGACATGATATAGTAATTACATTAACCCACAAGGTGTAAATAATATGATATTATGGTAAGATTAAAAAGGGTAAAATAAGGGTTAAGCCAATAAGATAAGGATAAAACAATATTCAAAACATGTATAAAAATTATTTTATTATTGGTATTAGAATAAAAATAATCTTATATTAAAATTAAATAAGTTTTGGACTATTTTAAATCTAAATTGAATTTATAATAAATTAATATTTGAGGACTCTCCTAAAGTGCCCCTCTCCTCTCTTATAAAAGGGAACCTCCTCTCTCTCCTATTAACTCCATTTTGAGCCTTCATGCTTAGAAAAACACTACCAATTTCTCTTATCAACTTCCCTAGTTAAATTATCTAGGTTAGGTTTTTCTCAAAAAACCAACTCTGGTGCCCTAAGATGAAATTTAAAGGAGGTATGTCGAGGAAGAGGTAATCTCTTTTACCGATTATTTCAAATTTATTTATTATTCTACTTCATCTTCTTTAAATGTTTTATTATAAAGTAATAAAAGTAGTATAAATCATATACATATATGTTATTATAAATATGAAACAACCCTATTTCACCTTCTATCCACCATACAAAAAATTAAATCACCATGCATGCATAGGTATGACTTACCGTCTCCATGTCGTGGTGTAATGCGTTTTTCACCACCGCCTTACATGGATGGGTATAATGGTGGAAATAATAAATATATATGATTATTATAACATGATACTAATTATTATATATTATACAACATTCAATTCAATACCATTCAAAAATTATGGGAACAATAACATTTCTCGTGCCTACGCATGACTTACCGTCTCCAAGACATGATGAGATTCTTTGTCCACATTAACCATTCAAAAGTGATTAGAAAGTATATATAATACATAATAATACTATTGGATATATATTTATATGTCATTTACTTACTTCCATTCAATTTAATAAGGAAATGAAAACAACGTTCATGCATACGTGCGACCTACCGTCTCCATGAACGGTGCATTCCATTTCATTTATCTATATATTATATATATATATAAATATTTATATATTGAATATATATAATATTTAAATCATTTTTATTTTCTTTAATTAAGTGAATCATGATATAAATAATAATATGCCGAATAAAAATTCAAAACATGTACGATAAATAAAACGATTATTACCCAAAACGTTGCTTTAACATGAAATTGAAAAATAAACGGGTAATATAAAGTCATAAGTGAATCATATATGATATCATACATATTATTATAGTTCTTTTACAATTTAATAATATTTTTAAACCCACTATATTGGAGTTTCAGACATATATAGAAGAAATTGGACCTAAGGTAAGGGATAATTTTACAATCTCATTTTTATATGAGATTGTTTATAAAAAAGTATTTACTGTGGATATATTTATCATCCATGTCCATGATTTCTAAAAATGTATTCATGAAATTTTTACTATTTTTCTATGTATTTTTAAAGGAATTTTTACCCATTTTTTCACTTTTACTACATGATATTGAAGGAATCTTTCTTTTGAGTACCATATGAGGTACTTTTGGACTTTTTGACAAAAGTACGAGGATAATGTCTTTTTAACTTATACAGAATGAATGTATTTTTGTGCTTTCATAATGATTTATTTACTGGAAGCTTAACATACTAGATTATAAGATTATTTTCACATAAAATGTTTTCTTTTAAAATTGTATGTTATTTTGAGGAAGGAAAATTGTTTTGAAGAAGAAAGGATATTTTCCTAAAGAACTAAGTTCAAGTAGTTTATCAAAATTATTTTCCATATAACATGACTCTATTTAAATTGGTTTATGTTTCTATCCCTATTATTACTATGATTTTATTGTGTTAATTATGTAATGATAATTTATATGGATTATGTTATGATGGAATGATGTTTAAGAAAACCCATTTTATTTCTTGGATTATGCTAGGTTGAGGGATTTATGTTTTTGTGGAACATGTAAGAATGATTTAATTATAATATGGGTGGGACATATATCTCCCTAAAATGCATTGGGTAAAGATTTATATATCATGAGATAGACATGACTGGAACAGAAAGTAAATCTGGTTCAGTAATGCAGGGTTGGAACAACATGTAAATCAAGTTTAGTAATACATGGCTGGAACGACAAAAAAACCGGTTCAGTAATAGACCATGTCCACTATGATGGTCTTGGAAGAAATGCCTTGTAAATAATGGAAATCATATTATGTACTTATTTTTTTCCCACAATTACATGTTTTATTCCAATGCTATTCTATAATGGTTAATGTTCCTTTATGATCCATGCCTTATGTACTGCTGAGATTTATTTCACAACACAAGATTTTGATGTTTAAAATTTATGTTCATGTTTTTATATTAAAATGTCTATGGTTTGTTTTATGTTCTCCATGTTTACCCTTACTGATCATTTGATCTCATCCTTTCTATGTTTTTTTCCATAGGATATAAAGAAAGGTTTTAGGTAGGAAACAAAAGGGAAAGATCTTTATGGGATATGTTTAAGATCATTCAAAAAGATAAAAGATTATATTTCGAGTTACCAAATACACTAAAATAATATGGTCTTTTGGAATCTGTTAGTGTCATGTATTAATTATTCTGTAAAAGAAATGCAAGGTTCATGTACGTCAAGCTTTGGTCTCTATAATTGGTATCAGAGCGAAAGATTAATCAACCATTGGAAACTAGGATATAGAAACTGTAGTGAGATACCTATATATATTTATAAGGATATTTCTAGGGATTTTATAGGGATAAGTAAATTATAGATTACAAACCTAATTTTTTTGTGATAATCCTGACTAACGTATTGTTAAACTGAAGATATCATAGATTGAAATATTATAATTAATTTACCTTACATATGTGTTTCTAATCACTGTTACGTATTTCTCACACTTTTTTTTCTGATCTCATTAAATATCCAAAACAACATAGAATATAGTTAACCAGTGAATGTTTCAGATGTAGAAATTATAGGAATTATGAAGATCGATTTCCAAAGTGAAAATATCTTGAAGAGAATCATGATGAAGGTATGAGTATTGGACATAATACTAAGGATCAAGACATCATAAAAGAAATTTGAAAGGCATTTTATGTTCTTATAGTATTGTTTACATTAAAGATATGAATATGGAGGTTGAGAAACATTAAAGCATGATTCATATTCTAGGAAATATGAAGATGATGGATCCTGAGTAATGGTTTTAGAATAAAGTTGGATGACTGAGGTGTATATGCTTCAGAATTCAAAAATTATGAATCATAAAGATTATAAGTGTTTTCAGTATAATTTTTTCATTAAGGACTATAAAGGATATGTTGAATAGTTCTAGGGATCAAAAAAGTGATTTAAGGGTAAGGTGATATACTTGTAGGAACCATTATTAAGAGAAAGATAACCCTTAATATGTCCCATATGTTAAGATAATTAAGTTTGGATATATATATATTGGATTTGAATAAGTAAATTGGATGATGATTGTTTCTTGGGATCTAATTATGGATTTGTTGACAAGTGGGTTATGATATCATGGATGAAGTATATGACTTTTTGGAACTTAAGGAATATATCCAATAAGTTTTTGAATAAGGAAACATGCATGTTTTCATTAAGGATATATAGTAACTTAGGTTATTACCATGAATCAAGAGAATTCATGGTGAAGTCATTAAAATTATTGGAATGTGACCAACAAAATATATCTTATGATATATGGGGGATAAATGATGGTATTCACATGCTTGTTATATGACCTTTTTGGTAATTATTTTACTTATACTATGAGATTAGACATAGGTATATTGGATAATACTAGCATTTGAAATGGATTAATTTGGACATTAGATAGTATTTTTTAAGGATATAACTTTTTTATATTATATTTGGAATGTTATAATAGTATAGTTTTAGAAAAATGACAACCCATAGGATGAGCGATAATCTGTCACGTCAGACAAGGATGTGGGAATCAAACCCACAACCGAAGTGTGACATGCCTTTATCTCCTACCACTAGCTTATAGGAAGTCCCGGGTTAGTATAAATATGTTTTATTTTATTAAGAGGTATGATATATGAAGTATAAGTCCATTTTTTGAACCATATACGATTAATCTCACCATATATGGACTTATGTATATTTAATAACTTGTGCTAACCTTTTTGTGATAGAGATATATGGAATGACCTATCATTATATCTCATGATATGATAACACTTTAAGAATGAAAAATTAGACTTTATTTCTTTAAATAAGAGATAATGTGTAATTTTTTCAAGTCACAAAAAATGGTGAGATTGTACCCAAATCAAGTAAGTATTTATTTTCATGTAAAATTCTTCAAATTTAAAGAAAGGACCTTGAAAACCAAAAATGTTACCCTAGTACCCTCTTATACGATGAATCAGATGATACCTTAAATAATCACATAATTATGGTTTTCTGGTAGTTAACTTTCATCCAACCTTATTCTCTATCACTATCCATCACAACTTGATTGTTATATTTCCCTTCTATATCCATGTTTTCACCTCCCACTAATGTTATCCCACATGGAAACCCAGTGATATGTTACTTCAAGTAACCATTATATTTCTAACTTTTATTTTTAAAATTATTTTTTAGTATTTCTTTTTATCATGTGGGATTCCATGAATGAAACATTCAAGTAGAAAACCATTTATAACCCCGATGAATTTCGAGGAAGAAATTAATTTTAAGAGGGTAGAATGTAACACTCTGAGATTTTATGACATATATTGTTTTTAATTTCTTTTATGTCTTGTGATGTATGCTACAATAAGATTATATTATGATATACACAACATAATATTAGTTTTCAATATATACAATACTATTCTTGGCTTGTGTTGCACATAATTTCAATATCTTTTAATAGAATTCATTTCATGCAACACTGAGTATAGATTTTTTTCAATGTATAAATAATATATGTATAGATTATGTTATACACAACACCAAAGGAATATTTCACTACATGAAACACTTACTTGTCATGTGTTACATGCAAGAGTGACCTTCCTAGAACATGGAATGAGAACAAAATCAATTTTTCGGATAAAAGAAGTATTTTTCATAAAATATAGTTTTATTGCCTTTTGATGGAGAACCCGATTTAAATCTAGTTTAACACTTTTATAAGATATAATTGAAAAAATGAAATTTTTATCTATAAGAGGGACATAAAAATTTACTTTTTTTTTGAATTTTGGTATTTTTATGATAAAATTCAAATTTTAATGAATAGTGAAAAATACTGCATTTTAATTCAAAAAAGAATTTTCATATAATTTATTTATACAGTTTGATTATATTTTTAATTGTTGAAAAAGTTTAATTGGATTATATTTTTATCATTTAATTAAATTTTTGTTCATTTTATGTTATTTCACTTTTAAATTATACAAAAAGACATGTCAGTCTTTTGATAGTTATTACTTCTTAAAAACTCGCTTTTTAGTTTTGACGACGGGAATTAATTTTATAATATTTAATAAAACATCTGTGTTTTGAATTTTGAAATATGGATTCCATATTTTGAATTATAAGTTTCAAATTTTGTAAATAGGTACCTTTTATTTTTGGACATTAGGAATAGTAACTTCAGTAATTATTTTATTTACCATGGTTAAATGGTAAATCTGGTAAATAAGGGTAAAAAAAATAATATAATAATATTAAACTCCCATAGAACATGTCATAATACTATTTTAGGAGCTATTTACTACCATTAAATTCTTTGGGTTGATTTTGGGACCCCATGGATTGACATGGATGACAAAATGACATTTTATAAGAATTATTTTAAAGTAAAGATAATTATAACCTAAACATATATCTTTTACTGAATATATTTTAATATAAGGTTTTAAAATAAATCAATAGGTATATAAATATTCATTATATATATAAAATGATTTTTTTGGATCATGGTATTTTATTTATAATTTTTATACTCAAAATAAATAAATTTATTTATGAAACAATTATGATGTAGTGATTACCTCATTAATGAAAGATTCAAAAAAATGAATTTATAAATATTAAAATAAATTTAATTTGAATATTTTGATGCCATAAAAGAATTTTCGGGATTATTTTGACATATTAGGGATGATTTAATTCCTTTGGTTTGAAGGAATCATGTTTTTATGTTTTTTTAAAAGTCATGTTTGCATAGTGTCCAAAATTGACATAATTGATAAGTTAAAACATAAAATAGTTTATTAAATGATATTAAATTCCAAAAAATAAAAGATTAGGCAAAATGGTTAATATAAGTCTAAATATGTCATAAAACATTTTCATTAGGTAGTTTGACATGATATGGTAATGACATTAAACCACAATGTGTAAATAACATGATATCATTGTAAGATTAAAATGGGTAAAATAAGGGTTTAAAAAATGATAAGGATACAAAAATACACAAAAATTGTATAAAAATTATTAAATTATTGGCATTCGAACCCAAATCAGCTTTTCTTTGAATTAAATAAGTTTTTTAAAAATTTTAAATCAAAATTGAATTTATAATAAATTAACATTTTAGGACTTTCTTAAAGTGCCCCCCTCATCTCTTATAAAAGGGCACTTCCTCCCTCTCATTTTCAATCCATTTTGAGCCTTAAAGCTCAGAAAAACCCTAAATATTTCTCTTATAAACTTCCCTAGTCATATTCTAGAGGTTCTAGTATTCTCAAAATACCAACTCTAGCACCCTAAGAGGAAATTTAAAGGAGGCAGATTGAGGAAGAGGTAATCTCTTCTACTGATTCATTAAAATTTATTTGTTCTTATACTTAATATTATTTAGATGTTTCATTATAAATTAATAGCATCAGTATAAATGATATAATTATATGTTATTATAAATATGGAATAACCCTTTTTCACCTTCTATCCATCCTATGAAAAATGAAATCACCGCACGTGCGTATGTACAACTTACGGTCTCCACGTCGTTGTGTAATTTATTTTTCACCACCACATTACTTGGATGAGTATAATGGTTTAAATAATAAATATTTATGATTATTATAACAAGTTAATAATTCTGGTATATTATACACCATCCAATTCAATACCATTCCACAATTATGGGAATAATATCATCACTCGTGCGTACGTACAGCTTACCGTCACCACGATGCGATGAGATTCAATCTCCACATTAACCATTAAAGAATGATTTTAATGTATATATAATAAATAATTGTGAAATATATTAAATAATAATACTACTGGATTTATTTATATATATATTTCATTTACTTACTTCCATTTAATTTAACAAGGAAATAGAAACAATGTTCATGCGTACGTACAATCTACCATCTCCATGAATGGTGTATTCGATTTATTTTATCTATCTATTATATATATATATATATATTTATATAATGAATATATATAATATATAAATCATTTTTACATTATATAAGAATTTAAATCATGATATATAGTAATAATATCAAGAATAACAATTCCAAACACATACGGTAAATAAAATGATTGTTACACAAAACGTTGCTTTAACTTGGAATTGGAAAATGAACGGGTAATATAAAGTCATAAGTGAATCATATATGATATCATACATATTATTATGGTTTTTTTAAGTTAATAATATGTTTAAACCCACGATATTGGATTTTTAGACACATACGGAAGAAATAGGACCTTAGGCAAGGGATACATTTGCAATCTCAGTTTTGTCTGAGATTGTTTATACGTAAGTATTTACTGAAGATAAATTTATCATCCATGTCCATGATTTATAAAAGTGTTTTCATAAAATGTTTAAAATTCTTATATGTTTGTTTAAATTAATTTTTACCCATTTTTTTACTTTTACAACATGGTATGGAAGGAATCTTTCTTTTGATTACCATACAAGGTACTTTTTGTCTTTTATGAAAAAAGTACAAGGAGAATGTATTTTTAACTTATACGGAATGAATGGATTTTTTTTATTTCGTAATAATTTATTTCCTTGAATCTTACCCTACAATATTATAAGTTTATTTTCATATAAAAAGTTTTCTTCTAAAATTTTATGGTATTTTGAATAAGGAAAATGTTTTTGAAGAAGAAAGGATATTTTCCTCAAGAACTAATTTCAAGTGGTTTACCAAAATCATTTTCCATATAACATGAATATCTTTAAATAGGGATATGTTTATATCCCTATTAATACTATGATTTTATTTAGTTAATTATGTAATTGTAATTTATATGGATTATGTTATGATAGAACGATGTTTAAGAAAACCCATTTTATTTCTTGGATTATGCTATGATGAGTGATTTATGTTTTTGTAGAACATGTAAGAATGATTTCATTATGAGATGGGTGGGAACAATATATCCCTCTAATTAATTGTGTGAAGATTTATATATCATTATATTAACATGACTATAACATCACGTAAATCTGTTTCAGTAATGTAGGGCTTCAACGACAAGTAAATCTGATTCAGTAATATATGGATGGAACAACAAGTATACCCATTTCAGTAATCTACTATGTCCAGTATGATGGTCTTGAAAATAATGAATTGGATACAATTGAAATCATATTATATGTTTATTAGTTTTCCATAATTACATGTTTTATTCCAATGTTATTCTATCATGGTTAATGTTTGTTTATGATCCATGCCTAACGTACTGCCAAGTTTTATTTCATGACTCAAGATTTTGATGTTTAAACTTTATGTTCATGTTTTTATATTCAAATGTTTATGGTTTGTTTTATGTTATATATGTTTAACCTTACTTAGAATTTGATATCTCCCTTTATATGGTTTCTTTTCCCCAAGTTATAAAGAATGGTTTTAGGTAAGAAACAAAAGGGGAAGATCCTTATGGGAGATGTTGAAGATCTTTCACAAAGCTAGAAGATTATATTCCGAGCATCCAAATACACTAAACTAATACTATATTTGTGAAATTTTTTTTGTCATGTATTAAGTATTCCTAAAAAAAATGTAATTTTAATGAAACTTCAATCTTGGGTATCTACAGTTATGTTTGGTTGAGAGGTTCCCCTTGTACCATTTAGTGGGATGTAACCCATCCTTTTAGTACTATAGGCCTGAAATTTAAAAGGTTCAGGAGCATATTAGGCATCATTATGGGTTCATCATCCTATACATGACTCTTTCCAAAAAATTTATACCATCTTTTAGAATAAAATCTCTTAGATGACTATGGTACAAATGTATATGGTTTGACATTAGTAGAAGAAACTAGATATACAACCAGTTGGTTCAAATATGCATCGTGGATTAAATTAGCTTTATTGGTCATACTTATTGACATAATTTTATAAAAATTCATTGTACCATTATTTGGGACTTCTTGTTACTATATTTATTCTTATGGATTTGTAGAAATACATGCCACTTGTGATGGTGGTTTGACCAATTTTAATTTTCATGAATGAACCATCATCTATATAATGTATTTAAAATAATCACTCTTTTATGGTATGGACCAATGGTTAGTGAAAGGTATAATAATTTGGGTGATAAACGAGGATAATCTAATCATGAATTATATCCTATATTAATCCCAAAAATGGGTTCTATATGGATATAATTAAGTAGAAAGGAACCTATTAATATCATAAGGAATAACTTTTCTTCATCTTGCACTCGAATGTAATATTTCTTTTCACCTTTCTCCCATCTAGATGAGGGTTTTTATTTTTTCCCGCTATCAAACATAATAATATATATTTTTATTAGAGATTTGGAAAAAAATTTAAGTATAGAGCCACAAAATGGTAAAAATTCAGTTCACGATGGACTAAATTAATAAAGATAGAGAGGATCCCATTTAAAAATATTCACAAACTAGGGAGGGAGGGAACCCATACTAGTGTTTGTATTGAAAAAGCCATCTTGAGTATTAATTAAGGAAAGAAAATATGACTCTTGGTTCCCCTAAAGTTATGTATAAATAATTGATATCTCATTCAGGATGAAGGTCTTGAAATGATGAATTCAGTATATAATGGACCATGGTTTCTGCAACTTATTATAGGGTGTCATGCGATACCACATGGGATTGAACACTGGAGTTTATATTGGGTTTGTCTTGAGTGTAACCATTTTTTTCTTATTTACTCAATATTTTTACTTAAGTTATCGATGTTTGCTAGAAATTAGTTTTGGATTACTGAATAGAGTCTAAAAATATTTTCATAATGGTGAGAAGTTGACCGAATCTTCCCAGATATTTAATAGGAATAAGTAGCATTTGAAAATTTTCACATAGACCTTATATATAGATACCCAAAAAATCTTCCAAGAGGAGTTTTCGGTCAATTATTAGGTTAATCCCTTCCACCTATAATTGAATCCTTAGACTCTTTCACTCTCATGTTATTTTTAATTAAAAGGGTCATGTATTATTGTTTATAATAGTGAAGAGATGAATTTATAAATAAATTACTGATAAAGGTATTCCCATCATATGATTGAAATTTTTAGCAAGATGGTCTACCAAACAAAAGATGACCATATAGTGAATTTATAAAGCATATGAACTAGGATGCTTCCTGTTACTCGAGGTTTCCCATCATTAGACTACACCGAGACATGAAGTGTGTCTACTTCTTCTTAGGATCCCATATTACATTCATAGTTGGGATGATAGGATTCCTAAAATTGGATGAGGTAATAGTTATGTCAACCCATTTATCATAAGGCATTAATTTTGTCTTTAATAGTGAATTCTATCATTCCATAGCTTCGAGTAGTGTTTCTAGCGACTCACTAGTATGGAATCCAACATTTTTAATACATAAAACTTCTATTAAATCCTATAACAATTAACAACATGAAGGAAATGTTTATGATTAGTTTCTTGTAAATTATAAACATAATACATGAAAAACATAATTTTTTTCTAATACAATTAAAAATATTCTTCATAGATTCTTCCTAGGTCACTTTTACTATAACTCATATGATGGGGACATACATTAAAATAAATGGGTGATCATAAATCCCAATAAGTGAAAAATAAAGGAAATATTTAGCATGAAACCACGAGGCATAACAATAGGGAATAATCACAAGGACACGAGGCATAAAATTATAGTATTATAATGAATAATTACATATAAATGTGAAAATAATGTATGAATAAGTCATTCAATTCATATTAGCATGGTGTTATAAAAAATAATTATCAAGTTTATTCACAAAGGTACCATAAAACATGTCATATATTGAGATTAATTATTTTCCCAATGCATTGATGTGCTATCTGGGTAAAACATTCATGTGACCTAATTTATGTGATCTATAATGATCATAATAAATCATTTCATCAATAACCCATAGAGAATAAATAATGGGTTTCATATAATATCAATTCATACAAAAGTTCTTTAAAAAAAATATATAATAATTTCAAACCCATGATAGGAGATTGTGGGTTTAATACATGTAAATACACAAAAAATAAATTATTTTTACATCTTGGTGAATACCCATGGATAAGAAAGGGGTTTTGTTAGTAATGATATAAGACTATTTTATGAAAATGAAATATATTCATGAAATGAATTTGATAGAATTATGGGAATGCAACGTGTATAAAATAAAATGGATTAATTAGAGGTAAAAATTTCTCTAATTGATAAAAAAATGTTTTTTTGTAATGGGATAATAAAAAATGTAAGAAAAGAAAGTAAATCATCATTTATAATAAAAACTACAAAATAGGCACTCTAAGGGAATGAAAAAAGAGGGGAGTTTTATTACCATAGAAAATAACTTCCTAAAGCATGGAGAGGGAATCCTTAAGACCTTGTAGACACCATAGAGGGAACTTATAGATCTATATAAGAATAATATAATTATTGTGGGATTTTGAGAGGAAATGAATGGGGGAATGGATGGGTATTTATTGTAAATGAGGAGGAACTACTCAATAATTTATAAATATAGGTCTTGGAGTTATAAGTTGTGGAAAAAGAAAAACCATTAGCTTAACCATGGTTCATGATCATGGATTTAGACATTTAAGCCATGTTTTATAATATTTTAATCCATTATAACTTAAATCCATTTTTTAATAATACTTTGGACATGGAGAAATATTTTTTTTACAAAATATACTATTTAGAAAACATAATTTCCATTTTAGAATTTTTCAAATTCATTTATAGGTTTGGAAATTGATTTAAATTCAATAAAATATATAATATTAATAAAATAACATAATTTTTGTCATGGATTATATTTAATTATTTATTAAAACTCTATTACATATATCAAAAATCAAAAATCATGTTGAAAAAATATATTTTTACTATTCCCTAAAAAAATGCGTTTTAGAAAATTTTCAAAATATCAGTCTAACATAATTTTTATGTGCTAATTTATATTATAATTTTTATTTTATCTATATAATTATATAAATATGATAATTTTTAATTTTTAAAAAATATTATTTATTGAAAAATAGTAGTTTTTAGAGAAAATTCAACTTTATGACACTCATAATACATAAAAATTGTATTATCATTATATTTAAAGTGGTATTATTTTATATGATTATTTCATGAAATTAAATTTTATTTAGAATACCTAAATTTTTTGTGTATATATATTTTGGAAATATAATTAGTTTTTATTTGTAATACAAATCTATTTATCAAATTCATCTTATATTGATGTGAATTATATTAAATAAAATAATAATGAAAATGTAATTTAATAAATAACTATTTCATTTATAAAAATTAAGTTAAACATTAATGATAATAAGGTATATATACCTTAACCTTTATTAAACAAAAATATTCTTAAGTATAAGGTGTGTGATGGGGTTAATTTTAAGGGGTGGTTTTTCTAGTATTGACCTAGTGATGATCACCACTAACTTGAACTTCTCCCATAGTCCATTCTACTCAAGACTTACTTATTGAAGATATACCTGGGCTTGGTCAAGTGTGAACCTAGTTACACTACTTACCTCCCTTGTTCTAATAAATGGAATTCAAAAGGCATGATCCTACTACTTGAGGCTATCTTTTAATCCTTTTGTATTAAATTTACACTTATCATTACCCTTAATTGAAACATATCATAACTATCACTTTATAAAATTTAAATTATAAATAATCATAAAGACCAATTGTCATATTGAACATATTTTATATTGACTATAATTCATGTAATATTTACTCAATAGTTATATCCTAATAGTCACATTTAAAATTATATCATATATATAGAACAAAATATCCACATTTACTAGTTCATTCCGAATGGTTTTTATAATCCCTCTATTAATTTAATGTATATTCCGAACATTTTTTTTATTTTAATTTTTTATATGGAATATATAATATTATTGGAAGAGTTTGGCCCAATGGATTATACCATTGTATAGATAGTATTCATTGGTTTTCATATCTTTTTACTAGTGTTAACCATGGTAATTTGTATTATTTCTTTTCATGAAATAATATTTTTTAATTTTCATTATAAGTGTAACATCCCAGGTAAATAAAGAATATGACATTTCATATTTATCCATATTTGTGAATAAAATATTTAAATGACTTTAAAGGGGACGCTATTCTCGATGGCGTACCCAACACGCAACAACGAGTTTCTTGGGAATCTTACGTTGCACTCTAATAATAAAATAATATTATTTTAAATGGTAGTTAACATGTAGCCGTTGTATTGGCGGGAATGGATAGAAATAACTAAAATATGATTTCATATGTTTTTAATTGTTTTTACATTTATCCAATAAAGAATAGAGGCTTAAAATACGGAAAGAATTCAATTTTAGGCGTATATGCCCTAGTTTTCACTAAAGGTTCACGTATCACCTTTTGATGTTGAACCATCATTAAATATAGTTTTGTTCACTCTTAAACATTCTTTTGGACCAAATAAAACTCTTATTAAGAATCGGGACATCAAAATTTACTTTGTGTAAATTTTTGGTATCTTTCCGATAAAGTTCATTTTTTTAAGGAATAGTGTAAAATGTTGTATTTTAATTCAAAACCACTTTTTAATCTAATTTATTTATATGATTAGATTATCTTTTGAATTGGTTTTAAAGTGAAATTAGGAAATATTTTTACCATTTAATCCAATAGTGGTGGTTGGAATTAATTTCACTTTGAAATCGGACTTAAACTGGTGTCAATCTTTTGATACTTATTGTTTTATAAAAACACGCTATTTGCTCTGACAGCGGGAATTAATTATTAAATTAATTAATGTGACTAATATGTTTTGAATTTTGTAAAACGGACTTCATTTTTGAATTCAGAATATCAAATATAGCTTAGAGTGAATTTTTGGTAATTTTCTGAAAAACTTCAATTTTTGATGAATAGTGAAACCACTAAGTGATAATCAAGCAAACTGATTTTTCAGTTAAATGAAAGTTTACCACTAATGTGTATTGAATTTTGAAAATCCGACATACATGGTTGTCATTAAGAAGTAAAATTTGGTTCAATGAGATTATAATAATTTTTTGGTGAATAGTAACTTATTAAGTTTTTAATCGCGATTAGTGATAATTAGTGTAGTTTAAGGTATAAATAAAACTTTAAAAAAATGAAATGACCTAGACACATGTCACAACCCTATTGGTTGTGTCATGGCCGACCAAGACAAGCCATGGCCTAACTTGGGGACCCCATGGATCCACTTTTGTTGGGAAATAACATAAAATACTTTTTATTTAATGTTAAAGTGAAAATGACACTAACATAGTATGTTTTACTAAAACAATTTTTAAGTGGGGTTATACAAGTCCAAATTTTGATTATAAATAGTCATTGGAAAGATAAAAAGATTTCCTATATCATAGTATTTTTTTTATAATTTTTAGACATTAAAGAAATTAAATTATTTATGACATAATAATGATGCAGCGATGACATCATTATTTGACAATTTAATTAAAATGGAAAGATAATGAAAAATCTACAATATACACATGGACAAAACCAATTGGATGAGTGGATTTCGATGCCTTATCACCTTATCCACGAATTCTATCAATGTGGGACCCTTTAGAACCGAAAAGAATTTTCAAATAATGTAATATTTCATTGCTTTCCAAAAGTGCCCCTCCTCTCCTCTTATAAAAGGCCCCCACCTCTACCTCTTTTCCCACACCCCTAAAGCCTTTTGCTCGGCCAACCCCTGCCCATTTACTCTCTCAACATCCCTCTCCTCATCCTAGAGGATCCCCTTTGGGCAGAATCCTTTCAAAGGAAGCCTTTAGGCTCAAATCAAAAGGAGATTACACTTTTAAAGGTAACTCATTCTCTCTTGTTCATTTGTTTTATTTTGCTTCTCCAAACCTATAATCTCTTTTTATTTACTTCTTTTGTAACAACACCAGTATCTTCAATATACTAGGATGTTGTTACAAGATTTATTTTAGCTACACTCTCACACAACTACATCAAATGGTTAAAGAACATACGGTTTCCGTGGACGGTGAAATTCTGCCTCCCGAAACGATGATTGTTCAATACTCATTTAACACCTTCAAAGGTGGCCATTATGATGTCACTATTTTTATATATGATATATAATATGTTTATGTTTTATTTATGCTTCTGTATTTTTCATTTTTGTCTTACCTTTGTGGCTTCCATTATGGGTATACGCGATATCTTCATTTAAGGAAGTGCGGACTACCGCCCCCTCAAAGTGATTTGATTTGTTAAATACCATATGTGGGATGAATAAAGGATGGAAATATGATATTATATATGATATTATACTGGAATTATAATATACCTTTATATCATTATTATTCCATTCTATAAAATACGAAATAGAAATGAAAGTAGCGTTCATGCGTACGTACGGCTTACCGTCTCCATGAACGGTGCATTTCATTTCTTACCTCTAAATGATTATGTAATGTTATAAATGCATGCATGTACTGGATATATATGAAATATATGATATCTACATAATGAATACAATTCTGGATATAATAAACATTTGGCCACACGAACAACATGTAATTGTAAGAAGACCACTTTCGACTTAAGAACCAAATATCGGCAAAACAAATATTATTAACTTAAATGATTACATAATGTTTATGACAAGGTAATAAGTGGTATAAAAGTAATAATGAACTTGAAAAGGGTTCTTAAGGAATTAGAAATTAACTCAAGTTTATTATTCAGGAGATTAAAGAATGATCGAGTCAAGTCGGACCCGAGGTAAGGGATCCTACAACTCTCTTTCTTTTTAAGTACACTCTTTTATGTAATTTCTTTTAAGCTCATCTTTCTTATGATTGGGATGTTACTTTATATTACTCCTACTGTAATTTTTATGTTCATGTGATGAGAGACCCTATTCTCTCTCATCAATCCTTTTGGAAGTTATGTGGCGCCGTTAGGCTGCCGAGTTTTCGTAAGGGATTTTTCATCTCACTTTTATCCCCGTGAGATTTATGCTACATTTGCCACAATTTCCTTTGAGTGGTGTATGTACTGCCCATTATTCTACTCTTTGTGTAATATACTTTCGTTTATGATTATTTACATCAATGATCTATTGTCCTTCTTTCATGGGGTGTATGTTTTGAAAG
Organism: Viscum album; assembly: GCA_963277665.1. Lineage (NCBI taxonomy): Eukaryota > Viridiplantae > Streptophyta > Magnoliopsida > Santalales > Viscaceae > Viscum > Viscum album. The sequence continues at coordinate 1,172,458,102 of OY728138.1, read as the reverse complement.
ATACCCAAGTCGGTAAGGGAACCTTTCACCCTACTCTTTTTTAAAAGACTTCTTTTGTTGGGTCTTTTAATTTACATATTGTTATGTTGGGATATGTTCTCATATATCCTTATTGATGTAAATTTTATGTCCAAGTGATGAGATACACTTTTTATCTCTCATCAACTTTTTTTGATGTGATGCTGTTAGGCTGTCAAGGGAACTTTTTAACCCAATTTCGATTTCTTTGGGTTCAACTTGTAGTCATTGAATATGTCATCCATTGAATATGTGTGAATGACCTTTTATTGTTTTACACTTAATATCCACTTATATTGGGTGTATATATACTTGTCACACATATTTTTTGAGATTTATTTGTCCTTAATTTAAGGATACCTTCTTTATAAGGGATTTCATCACATTTGACATTTCTATTGAGGGTTCATTGTTGTTATGCACCAATTCACTCTTATATGGTGTATATACTGTCATTTGGAGTATTATATCATGAATCCTTTTATTCTCATGATATTATAAAGTTCTGACTAAATGTTATTCCTCAATTATTGTATTCAAGTGTCTCTAATTTTGGTAAAACCCCTTTAACCAAAATATCGTTTTAAATGTTTTAATTATTTATTCTTATTAATATCCATGTTTTCAAAATGGGTTTAAGGATTTATTTATATGGATATTAATGGTTTAAAATATTAAAAGCTTCAAGGTGGTATGGGACTTCGTCTCAATCTCCTTTCATTGAGGCATATTTTATTTTTTACACAACTTTCTTTTATACGGTGTATAAACCCCTTTGACTTTTACGGTTATTCAAAAGGAATCTTTTTTATACGAAGAGTTTACTAAACGACAAAAGGGAATGTTTTTGTCATACGTATGCGGCGACAACGACTTCTCCGCCGTCGTAACCGTTATTTGAGTTTCGGCTTCCTCTACAAGCCATACCTTCTTTTTTTAAAAGAAAAATAAATACCATGTTTTACTTTGGTATTGAAAATGGTTTTCATAATGTTTTTATAACAATGTGTTGTATTGATATCTCGTGATTGAAATGTGGAAATGTTATGTTTCCTTTATGCATGTTTTATGTGATATGATTATGTTATGGTTCTTGGGCATTATTATGAAGACGGGTGGTTCCGTGATAAACTAAGGGCGGTTGAGCCCGTTATAGCTCTCCAATGCATTGGGTAACGCGAAGGAGTGAAACGTTAAGGTTTCTCCGAAGAGATTTAGGGAATATACTGTGATGGGTATTCCAAACGTAACCAAGAGGGTTACTCCCTACATAAGAATGTTATGAATGCCTCAAGTTACCTTTATGTCTTATGATTTCTATGATTTATTCATGGTTTGATGAGGTATGTTAAAGTGCCTTTGTTTTATGGGTAAAGTATGATTTCATTCTTATGTATATATGAACTCGTGTTTCCTTTCCATATTTTTATAACTCTTACTGAGCTTTTTATGCTCATCCCAAGTTTCTGAAATGTTTTTCAGGTCAAGAGGAAAGGTACATGATAAGACGTTAGAGTCAAGGATGTGTTAAGAGAGAATACGTGTTATATTTTAAATATGTTCCCGTTGATGGGAAGAATGAATGCTGACTTTTATGTAACCACTTTGTTTAAATGTGGAATGTAATGCAAGTTTCATGATCTAATTCTCTAAAACTCTAAACCTGAAAAGATCCTCAATGTGTAATCTTGTAATAACTCAAGATTAAGTAAGTTTTAAGGCTGGGGCCTTATAGTTGGTATCAGAGGTCGGTTTAGATAACTTTAGAGGTTAGGGTATTCTTTAAGCATAAGTGACATTACCATAATGGTTAGAGTTTCAGAAAGAGTCCTAATTATAGATAATGTGAATGAGTAAGTATATCTTAGAGTCTACCTTCCTCATTAGTACATGATGTTTTTGTTGATATACTCACACTGACATTTATGTTTTTAGTGAATGGATGGATCTAGCAGGCACCAAAGTGACAATGGGTTTGAAGGAAACTGTAGTGGTTCTCTGATTATGATACTAGATGAGATAGGGGATTCAATGAGGAATCTCATAGTTGTTCTAAACCAACTATCAAGGATCCATGATCAATCACTTCAACCTTCGTGAGTTCTCTAATGCATCATTTACGAGATGGCCAACTCGATGTGGAAATTCAGGTAATAATTATTAAGGTAACCATTAGGGTTTATATGATCCTTACTTTTTAGGTAATTATGGGTTACTCTATGATATGATGGAAAAGGAAAGGAATGAGATAAACTTGAGGTTAAAATATGTTATGAATATTTTTGAAGATTTTATCTCATTTTGGGGAATGTTTTGAGAATTATATAGTTTTGGAAAAAGGACAACACGCAGACCGTGTGACATCCCGTCGCGTCGGACAAAGCTGCGGGAATCGAACCCACAACCAAAGTGCGACTGGTATTTATCGCCTACCACTGGACTACGTGAAGTCCCTGGTTAGTTTGACTGATTATTTTTGGTTATATGATTTTATGAATTAAGAGTAAGTTGATTTTGGGTTATTTATAAAAATGATTAACCTATCATGGAGGATATGTGATTAGGTTAATTACTTTTCAATACTAGACTTTAGGAGCAACTAATGTTGTTTGGAGATAAATGTTACGATTTAACATGGAAGACTGTGTGACTAAATCCTTCAAATATTTGGGTTTCAATATTATATTAGGTTTACTTTGAAGAATTTTATGGACAAATTGTTTATCGGATGGTCCTCGTTGAACTTTGGGTTTTGTTGGACAAATTTTGGAGATTAAGAATAGATTTTCTTTTTATAAGGGGTTATCCTTTTCTGGATTATCTGATCTTGTACTAAACTTTTTGGTTTTGGCTCTGGTTTAAGCCTAAAGACATAGGATGTACATAGTTCTCTTTTGTGGATTAGGTGATTCTCTAGAAGTTGATTATAGTACTCTTAATGTGAACAAGTCTTCCTAAATACTCGTCTTTTGGAGAAAATATGAGTTTGTGAAAGGAATATAATAAAAGTTGAAAGTCAATATGATAAGTGATTATGTTTCCTTATGAATAAATTCCTCAATAAAAAGTAACTTAAAACAAAAATGTTGTATATTAACTTTTCCTACTGGGGAATCGAATACCGTTTAACCCATCACAAGTTTGTGATTTTCTCATTGTTAACTTTCTCCTAAACATGGTTTCTATCACTCTCCATAAGAACGTGACCCTATGTTTTCTCCTCCATGTCCATATTTTCATACTTGGAATCCTAGTATGGGTTAACTCGAGTGACCTTTGTACTTATCTTTCTTTATTTTAAAGTGTTTGTTTTACCGACTTTTGTTCCGATGTGGGACTTTCAAGGATGTTTCCAAGCGCAATTTTAAAATTGCGAGGACGCAATTCCCAAAAGGGGGGAAGGATGTAACATCCCAGGTAAATAAAGAATATGACATTTCATATTTATCCATATTTGTGAATAAAATATTTAAATGACTTTAAAGGGGACGCTATGCTCGATGGCGTACCCAACACGCAACAACGAGTTTCTTGGGAATCTTACGTTGCACTCTAATAATAAAATAATATTATTTTAAATGGTAGTTAACATGTAGCCGTTGTATTGGCGGGAATGGATAGAAATAACTAAAATATGATTTCATATGTTTTTAATTGTTTTTACATTTATCCAATAAAGAATAGAGGCTTAAAATACGGAAAGAATTCAATTTTAGGCGTATATGCCCTAGTTTTCACTAAAGGTTCACGTATCACCTTTTGATGTTGAACCATCATTAAATATAGTTTTGTTCACTCTTAAACATTCTTTTGGACCAAATAAAACTCTTATTAAGAATCGGGACATCAAAATATACTTTGTGTAAATTTTTGGTATCTTTCCGATAAAGTTCATTTTTTTAAGGAATAGTGTAAAATGTTGTATTTTAATTCAAAACCACTTTTTAATCTAATTTATTTATATGATTAGATTATCTTTTGAATTGGTTTTAAAGTGAAATTAGGAAATATTTTTACCATTTAATCCAATAGTGGTGGTTGGAATTAATTTCACTTTGAAATCGGACTTAAACTGGTGTCAATCTTTTGATACTTATTGTTTTATAAAAACACGCTATTTGCTCTGACAGCGGGAATTAATTATTAAATTAATTAATGTGACTAATATGTTTTGAATTTTTTAAAACGGACTTCATTTTTGAATTCAGAATATCAAATATATCTTAGAGTGAATTTTTGGTAATTTTCTGAAAAACTTCAATTTTTGATGAATAGTGAAACCACTAAGTGATAATCAAGCAAACTGATTTTTCAGTTAAATGAAAGTTTACCACTAATGTGTATTGAATTTTGAAAATCCGACATACATGGTTGTCATTAAGAAGTAAAATTTGGTTCAATGAGATTATAATAATTTTTTGGTGAATAGTAACTTATTAAGTTTTTAATCGCGATTAGTGATAATTAGTGTAGTTTAAGGTATAAATAATACTTTAAAAAAATGAAATGACCTAGACACATGTCACAACCCTATTGGTTGTGTCATGGCCGACCAAGACAAGCCATGGCCTAACTTGGGGACCCCATGGATCCACTTTTGTTGGGAAATAACATAAAATACTTTTTATTTAATGTTAAAGTGAAAATGACACTAACATAGTATGTTTTACTAAAACAATTTTTAAGTGGGGTTATACAAGTCCAAATTTTGATTATAAATAGTCATTGGAAAGATAAAAAGATTTCCTATATCATAGTATTTTTTTTATAATTTTTAGACATTAAAGAAATTAAATTATTTATGACATAATAATGATGCAGCGATGACATCATTATTTGACAATTTAATTAAAATGGAAAGATAATGAAAAATCTACAATATACACATGGACAAAACCAATTGGATGAGTGTATTTCGATGCCTTATCACCTTATCCACGAATTCTATCAATGTGGGACCCTTTAGAACCGAAAAGCATTTTCAAATAATGTAATATTTCATTGCTTTCCAAAAGTGCCCCTCCTCTCCTCTTATAAAAGGCCCCCACCTCTACCTCTTTTCCCACACCCCTCAAGCCTTTGGCTCGGCCAACCCCTGCCCATTTACTCTCTCAACATCCCTCTCCTCATCCTAGAGGATCCCCTTTGGGCAGAATCCTTTCAAAGGAAGCCTTTAGGCTCAAATCAAAAGGAGATTACACTTTTAAAGGTAACTCATTCTCTCTTGTTCATTTGTTTTATTTTGCTTCTCCAAACCTATAATCTCTTTTTATTTACTTCTTTTGTAACAACACCAGTATCTTCAATATACTAGGATGTTGTTACAAGATTTATTTTAGCTACACTCTCACACAACTACATCAAATGGTTAAAGAACATACGGTTTCCGTGGACGGTGAAATTCTGCCTCCCGAAACGATGATTGTTCAATACTCATTTAACACCTTCAAAGGTGGCCATTATGATGTCACTATTTTTATATATGATATATAATATGTATATGTTTTATTTATGCTTCTGTATTTTTCATTTTTGTCTTACCTTTGTGGCTTCCATTATGGGTATACGCGATATCTTCATTTAAGGAAGTGCGGACTACCGCCCCCTCAAAGTGATTTGATTCGTTAAATACCATATGTGGGATGTATAAAGGATGGAAATATGATATTATATATGATATTATACTGGAATTATAATATACCTTTATATCATTATTATTCCATTCTATAAAATACGAAATAGAAATGAAAGTAGCGTTCATGCGTACGTACGGCTTACCGTCTCCATGAACGGTGCATTTCATTTCTTACCTCTAAATGATTATGTAATGTTATAAATGCATGCATGTACTGGATATATATGAAATATATGATATCTACATAATGAATACAATTCTGGATATAATAAACATTTGGCCACACGAACAACATGTAATTGTAAGAAGACCACTTTCGACTTAAGAACCAAATATCGGCAAAACAAATATTATTAACTTAAATGATTACATAATGTTTATGACAAGGTAATAAGTGGTATAAAAGTAATAATGAACTTGAAAAGGGTTCTTAAGGAATTAGAAATTAACTCAAGTTTATTATTCAGGAGATTAAAGAATGATCGAGTCAAGTCGGACCCGAGGTAAGGGATCCTACAACTCTCTTTCTTTTTAAGTACACTCTTTTATGTAATTTCTTTTAAGCTCATCTTTCTTATGATTGGGATGTTACTTTATATTACTCCTACTGTAATTTTTATGTTCATGTGATGAGAGACCCTATTCTCTCTCATCAATACTTTTGGAAGTTATGTGGCGCCGTTAGGCTGCCGAGTTTTCGTAAGGGATTTTTCATCTCACTTTTATCCCCGTGAGATTTATGCTACATTTGCCACAATTTCCTTTGAGTGGTGTATGTACTGCCCATTATTCTACTCTTTGTGTAATATACTTTCGTTTATGATTATTTACATCAATGATCTACTGTCCTTCTTTCATGGGGTGTATGTTTTGAAAGATACCCAAGTCGGTAAGGGAACCTTTCACCCTACTCTTTTTTAAAAGACTTCTTTTGTTGGGTCTTTTAATTTACATATTGTTATGTTGGGATATGTTCTCATATATCCTTATTGATGTAAATTTTATGTCCAAGTGATGAGATACACTTTTTATCTCTCATCATCTTTTTTTGATGTGATGCTGTTAGGCTGTCAAGGGAACTTTTTAACCCAATTTCGATTTCTTTGGGTTCAACTTGTAGTCATTGAATATGTCATCCATTGAATATGTGTGAATGACCTTTTATTGTTTTACAATTAATATCCACTTATATTGGGTGTATATATACTTGTCACACATATTTTTTGAGATTTATTTGTCCTTAATTTAAGGATACCTTCTTTATAAGGGATTTCATCACATTTGACATTTCTATTGAGGGTTCATTGTTGTTATGCACCAATTCACTCTTATATGGTGTATATACTGTCATTTGGAGTATTATATCATGAATCCTTTTATTCTCATGATATTATAAAGTTCTGACTAAATGTTATTCCTCAATTATTGTATTCAAGTGTCTCTAATTTTGGTAAAACCCCTTTAACCAAAATATCGTTTTAAATGTTTTAATTATTTATTCTTATTAATATCCATGTTTTCAAAATGGTTTTAAGGATTTATTTATATGGATATTAATGGTTTAAAATATTAAAATCTTCAAGGTGGTATGGGACTTCGTCTCAATCTCCTTTCATTGAGGCATATTTTATTTTATACACAACTTTCTTTTATACGGTGTATAAACCCCTTTGACTTTTTCGGTTATTCAAAAGGAATCTTTTTTATACGAAGAGTTTACTAAATGACAAAAGGGAATGTTTTTGTCATACGTATGCGGCGACAACGACTTCTCCGCCGTCGTAACCGTTATTTGAGTTTCGGCTTCCTCTACAAGCCATACCTTCTTTTTTTAAAAGAAAAATAAATACCATGTTTTACTTTGGTATTGAAAATGGTTTTCATAATGTTTTTATAACAATGTGTTGTATTGATATCTCGTGATTGAAATGTGGAAATGTTATGTTTCCTTTATGCATGTTTTATGTGATATGATTATGTTATGGTTCTTGGGCATTATTATGAAGACGGGTGGTTCCGTGATAAACTAAGGGCGGGTGAGCCCGTTATAGCTCTCCAATGCATTGGGTAACGCGAAGGAGTGAAACGTTAAGGTTTCTCCGAAGAGATTTAGGGAATATACTGTGATGGGTATTCCAAACGTAACCAAGAGGGTTACTCCCTACATAAGAATGTTATGAATGCCTCAAGTTACCTTTATGTCTTATGATTTCTATGATTTATTCATGGTTTGATGAGGTATGTTAAAGTGCCTTTGTTTTATGGGTAAAGTATGATTTCATTCTTATGTATATATGAACTCATGTTTCCTTTCCATATTTTTATAACTCTTACTGAGCTTTTTATGCTCATCCCAAGTTTCTGAAATGTTTTTCAGGTCAAGAGGAAAGGTACATGATAAGACGTTAGAGTCAAGGATGTGTTAAGAGAGAATACGTGTTATATTTTAAATATGTTCCCGTTGATGGGAAGAATGAATACTGACTTTTATGTAACCACTTTGTTTAAATGTGGAATGTAATGCAAGTTTCATGATCTAATTCTCTAAAACTCTAAACCTGAAAAGATCCTCAATGTGTAATCTTGTAATAACTCAAGATTAAGTAAGTTTTAAGGCTGGGGCCTTATAATAAGTACTTCCCTTATAAAAATTAATAAAATATGATTTATGAAAGAAATTATTTTATTAATCTTAGAATTAATGTTATGGCCATTACACTCTCTCTCTTTAAAACATTTCATCCACAAAGTTTGATTCTTGACTAAAAAATGAGGGTATTTTTCTTTCATCACTTATTTAGATTCAAAAGTAGCATCTTTAAACTTGTGATTTCTCTACAAGACATTGAAAAGTTATGTTGTATTATTCCCTTATTTCATGAATCTAGTATGGTTTATTTTTATAAGTAAATTTATTCTCTAATTCCACACTATTAATACCAAGTATTCATGTTTGTTCAAACATTTACTTTCTCAATAGAGACATATGGAAGACATCATGAACATTGGAAATATTTGGAGGTAGTGTTAATCGATATTCAACCACTTTAATATTCTCTAGATTCTAAAATGGTCTGATGATCCTTGTAATCAGTTTACACTTCCTTACAAATATCATAACTCCTTTTTATTGTGATATCTTGAGAAAAATATAATCCCCAATATTAAATTAAATTCACTTACATCATTTTTTTCATAAATTTTCAATCAATTCTTAGTATCCTTATTGTGTTTTTGAATAACATGTATCTATTATATAGTTTCATTCAAATGTATGGTCTAAAAATTACCCTTCTCCAACTTTATCCCAACATATTGAAATTTTACACATCTTTTATAGAACACTTCAATAGGTTCCATTTGATTACTCGAGTGGAAATTATTGTTATCGGAGAATTCAACATTCATAATATGTTAGTTCCAAATCTATTATAAATAATTTTATCTAGACCTTATCATGTCTTATAATGTTACAATTCTCCTATCATACTTCCCATCAGCTTTAGGATGATACATTTTGTTTAAGTTTACTTCATTATTAAAAAATTTATGACGGTTCCTCTAGAACTGAGAAGTAAATATTAGATCTTGGTCAAACTAAATTGATATTAGTAATCTATGTAATCTCAATAATTCTTGAATTTTTAGGTGAAATAAGTTTTATAGAGAAAAATACTATCTTATGGAAATGAAATGGGTAGATGTTGTCAATATATGGACAATTTTCCATATAGTAATACTACCTTGGATGTATTTTTATGTCAAATGATAAATTATATAGTTATATTGTCCCACTATTATAGAGGTATGGATAGAGGTTTTAATACCCATTTAGGAAATTTTTACTCCAATTTTACATTTTTTAACTCTAATCATCTTGTAGTATTATCAATAATATACATTTTCATATTATCCCAACAATATTTATGACGAAGGTCCCTATACATTTTACTGCATCCAAGATTTATATAGAATATATAGATACAATATTAATCCATAAGCTCCTTCTTTATCTCTAGAATAGATAAAATACATAGCATTTTACTAAATTTTAGTACACCTTGGTAAATATTTAATTTAGTAAACATCCCATTTTTTATAGACTATATCATATTTTTCATTAAACTATTTTCTCTTTGAGAATTATTTATATTTTCTAGTAAATTATGGTTGATAAGTAATTTTGGACAGGATTAATGATTTATATTACCTTACCTTCTTCAAACCTTAACAGGTCATTGATCAATGAATCTCTTTCAATCCTCATCATTAAATGAGCAATGATATTTTTCCTAATCATTGCATATTTATCTTAGTTTTATCTTATTGGGTGATATTTAATTTAACAATAATAGTCTTTAAGAATATCCCACCATTTCATTCTCCCCATGTTAAGTTCCTTTTGTGGGAATATATAATTCAACCATTGGTGGTCGGTGTATATATCATCATTTTCCCAATAAAGATAATATATCTATATATTCTATGAAAGAAAGAATAAACTAACTCCAGGTCTTGAGTAGGATAATTATTCTCATGAGGATTTAATGTTTGAAATGTAACAGTGATTAAATTTTCATTTTAAAAGAGAAAAATTCAATAATTTTTTGAGATTCACCACTATAGATAACAATTCCTTCTCCGATGGACGGTGGAGTTAGCATAGGTAAACAAACCAACCTCTTATTTAGTTCATGGAATTTTTATTACACTATCTTTCCCTGATAAAAATTACTCATTTTGATGTTGTCTTGGTTATTGGATTATAAAGTTGTTAATTTTTTTTCACAAACCTTCTATAATATCTCTTTAAAAAGAGGAAAAAATGAATCTCAGTTACTGTTTTAGGATAAAACCATGCCTCAATCAACATTGTTTGTGTAGGTTCAACTGATATTCCTTCACTAGTTGAAAATTTCCCTAATAATGAAACTTGTTTCCAAAATAAATCACATTTAATGAATTTACCAAACTTCTTCTTCTTTATTAGAGTTTCTAATATTACCCTTATATGATAATCTCCAATCTTATAAAATTTGGAATATATCAGAATATCATCAATAAATACCACTTGAAATTTATCTAGGTTTTCCATATATACTTTATTTATCAAAATATATTAATATTTTAGGATAATTAGTCTGGATAATTATCATAACAACAAACTCGTAATAGCCATATAGTTTTTAGAAACTAGTATTTTGGATATATACTTTTTTCACCTTGAACTAATGATACTCTGATTGGAGGTCAATATTTGATATGAATTGATCCACTTGAAGTTGGCCTAAAAAATCATCGATCCTAAAGAGAAGGTATTTTTTCTTTACTGTGATCCAATTAAGCTCTCTATAATCGATGCTTAACTCTATCGATATATCTTCCATTTTCTCAAACAGAACTATTTCTCTCCAAGGTGACACAATTTGTAAAATAAAACCTTTTTTCAATAGGTCTTGTAGTTACCTCATTAATTCCAATAAGAACACATATTCCATTCTATACAGTGTATTTGACATTATCTTAGATATATATATGAGTTCAATTGATAACTATACCTATATTTTTATGGGAGGTCCTAGTAACTCTTTAAGAAATACATCAATGTATTCTTGAATAATGGGTACATCTGCAATATTTATACATTTAAATTATTATTCTTATTCACCAATATTTTCTATAATGAGGAAAATTTGAGGTGGTATTTGGTAGGACTTGGTCTAGGACATCAATACTTTGAAGATAACTATGAGTTACCCCTTTATGATAATAGAAGTATCCTTATTTCTATGTTTATCTTAGCATTAAAATTTGACCACCAATCCATCCAAATTATTATATCAAATTCCACCATTGTATTGACTACCATATTTTCTGAGAGACTTCACTCACCAAATATAATAGGGGAATCCCTATAACACCCCACACCTACCTTGTTGTCTTGAGAAGGCAATGAGGGCTACTTGGCATTAAGCGATGTTCCCAAGATGCCAAAGGATGGAAATAAATGCTGAGGGCTTCAAGATCAAGTTGGGGAATGATTTTCCCTTAAGACAAAACCAACCAAACCATCCACTAACAGCTACTATATGATTCTTGTCAATTAACTTACCCAACCATGCATTCCCAAAAGACAACCAAGTTGTTCCACAACACAACTCAAAACCAATACAACCAGACATGTCCACACAACATCAGAGTACACTGAGGAAACTAAACAACCAAACAACACAAGCCATGATACCACCACAACTCCACACCTAGCTCCAAGCTCCCAGCTCCACCAAGAAATCACATTGCACCACTACTGGAGGGAAACTCCATACCTTATCCCACGTCACGGTACAAAACATCTGCAAAGACACCAACATGCAAAATCAGGGGGTGAGTACTAAAACTCAGTAGGATTTCCTCAAAACACTTCCCTACGCACGCCACTAGGAAAAAACCGTTATCACATTTATATAAAATGTTTATATAAATTAAATCACAAGTGAAAACATTTTCATAAGCCAAACATTCCCTTACAAAGACATCACACCCAAACCTAGCAACCAAGGGAAAACCATCCAAACATGCCACAAGACATTTCATCATTCATAGATTAGCACAACCATTTACAACTTTCAAAGAAATGCACAACAAAACAACCAAATGGTGGAGCTTCGGTCCAACCCATTCATCCTTTCACACAAAAACAACCAAAACAGTGGGAATTTCGCCCAACCCTTTCACCCATTCATAACTAGTGGATCTTTCCATCCACTTACCCTTTGATGATGGCCCTTCCTTCCACTATACATCCCATTTTTATAGTGGTACTTATCGCCACTTACACACAACATTCAAAACAAGCCAATGCCAAGCATATAACCCACCAAGGCCACAACCACATGAAATCAACCAATTCCATTGCATATCAATCCACTTCAACAAATCATCCATTTATTGAAAAAAACTTTCCATGAAAAAGAAAATTTCAATAAACCAACTCTTTTATTGAAAACCATTTCCATCAATAATTTTCACAAATCAACCATAGCATCCCATTTTAAAATCTCCATTTTAAAATCCACAAGAATAGCATTTCACCATAAAACTCCCCTTTTCCCAAAAAACTCCAAATGGATTTCCAACCAATTTCGCATAAAAATCACAATTAATCTCAAGAACAACAAAATAATTGTAACCAAAACCATTATATCTAACCATGTGGAGTCGAGAGAGAAGCCACCTACCTTTAGGGTTTTCGAGAAATCGACCCACAAGCAACCCCACCTCAAATCCGGAGAATGCACCACCGAAACCACTCTAGATCACTTTAACTAACATTCAAAATCCTTAAAAACATCATCCAAGGAAACCACAACCCTAGTTATAAACACAATAAGTGTTGATCTAGAAAACTCAGAAAGATGGAAGAGCAGATTTAGAGGAAAACCCAAAGAAACCAAGAAGAGAGACTTACTTGGGAGAAACCACCTTCAATACACCAAGAACCCTCTTCAAAATGCATCCATAATTAGTGGGAATGCTCCTCCACCCCATGATAACCAAAGAACCAGAGTGAGACACAAGTGGGAGGAAGTTTGGACTGAAAAAGGTTAATCTAGAGGGAGCCTGGAACTTATAACCCTATTTTTAAGTGGCCACAAAGTTAGTCCGCACGGTTTGGAAAAATGTACGCTAACCGTGTGCATGTTACTGCCTTGAGAGAAAGGGTCCGCATAGTTTCCTTGCACAGTTTAGTAAACCATGCATAGGCCATACGAAGCCTACTGTCTCCCCCTGTACGGTTTCTTGGAGAATCCGAACGGCTTCCACTCACCATGCTCAAACGGTGGACCCAAAGAAAAGCCTCCAAACTCATCCAAAACCATTCCAAACTCTCCCAACCTTTTACCAACTCATCCCATGAACTTTAAACACATCAAAAAAGTATAAAAAAGGCCCCATAACTCAAACTGGGGGTGCTACATTCTCCCCACCATTGGACCTTCCGTCCCTGGAAAGTAGTGAACCCGACCTTTGCCGAAAGAGCTCGGGCCACTGCTCGACCGTATCTTTCTCCCGCTCCCAAGCCTCCCCTTGAATCTGACCATGTTTCCAGAAAGCACGAACTAAACCAATGCTTTTACCATTAAAGAATTTATCTTTTCTATCCACAACCTGTACTGGCACATGCACCATCGAAGCATCTTGTTCTATCTCAACATGATCCCATCAAATCACATGGTCATGATCCAGATGATTCTTTTTCAACTGCGACACATGAAACACATTGTGCACCACACTGAACCTAGGTGGAAAAGCCAAATGATAAGACACCTCACAAACCCGATCAAGAATCTCAAAAGGTCCTATATACCTCGGAGATAACTTTCCCTGCTTTCCAAACCGACGATGTCCCAACTTTGGAGAGACCCTCAAGAAGACATGATCACTCACCTCGAACGTCAATGACCGTCGACGATGATCCACATACGATCTATGATTACTCTGAGCCATCTCTATTCTCTTCCTTATCAACTTGATCATCTCCATAGTCTCCTGGACAAGGATCGGTCCAACCATCGAGGACACACCCGTTTCCACCCAATATAGTGGAGAACGACATGGCCGCCCATACAACGCTTCAAACAGAGCCATATGTATGGATGATTGATAACTATTATTGTATGATAACTCAACCAACAACAAGTGCTTCTACCACGAGACACCAAAATCCAATACACAAGCCCACAACATATCCTCCAGCATTTTTATCTTCCTCTCAGATTGACCATCCGTCTGTGGGTGATACGCCATGCTCATAGTCAACTGTGTCCCAAGGGATTGCGGTAAGGATTTCCAGAAACGAGATGTAAAACTGGGATATCTATCGGATACAATCGAAACAAGAACACTAGGCCTCTTTACTACCTCCTAGATTTAGATTTTGGACAGATCCTCCACAGTATGAGATTTACAAATCGGGATGAAATGGGCCGACTTCGTTAGCTAATCCACTATCACCCAAATGGCATCGTGATTTATGACCATTATTGGGAGAACTGTGACAAAATCCATCACTATTTTCTCCCACTTCCAAACAGGGATTAGTAAAGACTGTAACATTCACGCCGGCGTCTGATGATCTGCCTTGACCTGCTGGCAAGTCAAGCATCTCGAAAGAAACTCAACCACTCTTCTTTTCATGTTAGCCCACAAGAACTGAGCTTTCTATGATTTATACATTTTATGAATTCCAGGATGAAAAACCCACATGAAATGATGATACACCTTGAGAAGATCCTCCTGACAAGAAACTGGTACAACCATCCGATTCTAAAAACCCAGAACTAAATCTCCATTCAGTTTCCAACCCTCAATGGTCTCCCCACCATTGAGTCTCGAACCCATGGTCACACACTCAGAATCAGATTTCTGTGCCTCTCTAACGAGGCCAACCAATTCAAAAATCAACAAGACAAGAAAGAAGACATCTCTATCATCCTGGTCCTCATATTCCAACCGCATGTCAGCTATAATCGACATCAATTTCCACTGGTCCGATGCCTATTTTACAACTTGAGCATATGATTTTCTACTTAATGCATCCACCACCGAATTTCCCTTACTCGGTGTGTACATAAAGTCAAAATCAAACATCTATAGATATTCCATCCATCTCCTTTTCCTTAATTTCAAATCCCTTTGTGAGAAAATGTGTTTCAAGCTCTTATGATCTGTATAAATCGTGAATTTCTCACCAAAGAGATAATGACACCACAGTTTCAAAGCATGGACCACAACTGCCAACTCCAAATCATGAGTTTGGTAGTTCTTCTCATGATCTCTCAATTGCTATAAGCCATATGCAAACACATGATTCCCTTGCATGAGAATACACCCCAACCTGATCCTGATGCATCACAATACACCACGTACCCTTTTCCTGGTTCTAGAAAAACCAAGATTGGTCCTGATGTAAGGTGACCCTTTAGCTCTTCGAAACACCACTGAAACTGTTCATTCCACAGGAAAGGAACATTATTTCTTGTCAAAGCTATCATCGGTGAATCCAAATGTGAAAAATCACAAACAAAACCCCGATAATATCCATCTAGACCAAGAAAACTCTGTATCTCAAACACATTCTTTGGAAGTTTCCACGAGATAACAGCCTATATCTTTTCCGAATCCACTGAAACACTTATTTCAGAAATCACATGGCCATGAAAATGAACTTCCTGTATCCAAAAGTCAAACTTTGACAATTTTTCATACAACCATTGATCCCTCAAGATCCCCAACACTGTCACCAAGTACTGCTCATGCTCCACCCTTGTCTTTGAATACACCAGAATATCGTCTACAAACACCACCACAAATACATCTAGATATCACTGAAATATCTGATTCTTCAATTACATAAACACCGCTGGCACATTTGTTAGACCAAATGGAATAACCAAATATTCATAATGGCCATATCTACTTCTGAAATCTGTTTTATGAATGAATTCCTTCCTCACCCACAATTGATGATATCCTGAACTCAGGTCGATCTTGGAGAACCACTGGGCTCCCCTCAACTGGCCGAACAAATCATCAATTCATGGAAGTGAATTTATATTCTTTATTGTAACTTGGTTAAGTATACGATAATCAACACATAGCCTCAAAGTTCCATTCACCTTTTTCATGAACAACACCGACACTGCCCACTGAGACGTGCTAGGCCGGATAAACCCTTTGTTTTATAAATCTTCCAACTAGAATTTAAATTCCCTCATATTCAGTAGGCGCCATCCAGTAAGACGAAAGTGAGATAGAACTAGTCCCCGGAAGGAGATCAATAGTAAACTCCACTTCTCTTACGGGAGGTAACCTAGAGAATTATTCAATAAAAACATACATGAATTGATCCACCACTTCTGGAAGAACACCCTGATCAACACCATCTACTTATTCTAATGACAACACCGCTTACTAATATGATAACGTGCACACTACTAGTTCTAACAAACCTGTTGCACCCTGCCTTTCATGCTTCTCTCCTCTAAAAAGATGTATAATGCCATCGTGTGTCGTAAAAGCCACTGTCCGTGAATCGCAGTTGATGTGGGCCTTAAAAGCCACCGGCCAATCCATTCCTAGGATTACATCATACCCATCCATATCAAGCATTGAGAAATTCCACATTTGCTCAACCTCACCCACAAAAATACAACATTCTCTACACAATAAGGCTCGACACTCTCTTCGAACCAGAGGAGTTGCAAGTTTTAAAACTGAGGGAATCATTTCTACCCTTAAAACCAGTAAATCAACCACACATGCAGTAATAAAAGAGTGTGAAGCACCCGTATCAAACAACACTTGCAATAAGGTAGAACTTAAAATAATAGTACCTCGCACCATGGATAGTCTTGACTAATCATCCACCACAACCTACTCATCTCCAAACACATGTTTTCTTGCCATGCTCTGGTCTTTATTTCTTTGATGAGGCGTCGTGGTATTCCGAGAATCACCATGACCCACTTTACTCTACTGACGAGAGTTGTGATGCTGTCCCCATCCCGTCAAAGAATATGACTTCTGCGATACCTGAGGAGTGTCACGCACACCCGAACTTGGAGCATTCCGAAAATAATGCTGCAGATGCCCCATCTGCTTACAATTATGACATGCTCGAGGTTGTTCCATACAATCCCACATGATGTGGCTCATATAACCACACTGAAAACATCCCGGCTTGCTTTTGGGCTTCAGAGGAAGATTTACCGATCCTGCTGTGAGATTATATGCCCTATTCCCGCCCTAGGAATAAGTGTCCCTCCTTCGCTTGAACCCATCATTAGAGTTATTACTATTCCCCATGGGTACCACCATGCTTCCTCCACCCGGAGCGCCCAACAAATCCTGCTCAGCCACCAAGTCTCTATTCACCATCTTTGTGTAATCATATATACACAGTACTACTGTCTTTGAATGAATTTATTGCCTTAACCCCGCTTCAAAGATCCTCGCCTTCAACGACGTGCTACCCACCACCTTGGTTGAAAACCTCACTAAGTTCATAAACTTAGCTGCATACTCCATCACAGACATAATCTCTTACTTCAAACTGAAGAAATCAGTCATGCGCTGAATTCTGAATGTATTTGGGTAGAATTGTTTATTAAAAAATTCCTCAAAGCCTTCCCACATCAAACCCTGGTCGATCCCTGATTGGACTACTAACTCCCACCACTGAAGAGTAAGATCTTCCAACAGATACGTGGCCAACTTCACATTCAACTATAGCGGTGTTCCCAAGAACTCAAAGATCATGTTCATTCTATTTAACCATTCTTCTTCCCTCTCCAGCTCTGAATCACCCTCGAAGATGGGTGGATTATGATTTTGAAACTGAACTGCATGATCTACATGCCTTGGTTCATCCATTTTATTTCCACTTTCCACTTCTTGGAAATCTTGCACTATGCTTTTCACTAGCTACTGGTTGACTTGATGCTCAGGTGCTACCAGATACTCAACAGCCGCTTCTGGTTGGTCTCTACAACGGCTACCCGGTTCCATTTCTATAAACAGAAAACAAACATCCATGAATCTCACTTCTGTAGACATCATGAAATACCATTTCAAATCACATTACACAACACTATCACAACAAGGATTTCCACCTTTTCCAGATGTGCCATGTTCCACCATTTTGAAGACCAAACCATTTTCAAAATACCAATTTATTCACATTACAATTTCACACATTCATATCACATCATAAATCATTATACCTAAATTAAATATACATCCTAGTGGGAAGTCATTTCTTCTATGCATGTCATGCTCATCTCATTAGCTACACCCCCCGACAATGAGATATGAAATGCCTATAAGGGTCTCCAAAAAACTTATGTACCCAACTCCCTGGTAACTTGAATTTCAGCATAAAAGGGTTAGCTATGTCCTTTTATGATATACATTCCATGTTCCGACATTCCTACGCCTTGCTACCATCCCGACTCAAAGAATATACCACAACGAATGTCAACACCAAAGGACCGAACAAGCTGATACCACTTGTAACACCCCGCCCCTACCTCATTGGCTTGTGGAGGTGGTGAGGGCTACTTGGACTTAAGCGACGCTCCCAAGATGCTAAAAGGCTGGTAATAAATGTCGAGGGATTCAAGATCAAGTTGGGGAAAAATTTTCCCTTAAGACAAAAGAAACCAAACCATCCACTAATATCCACTATATGATTTTTGTCAATTAAATTACCCAACCATGCATTCCCAAAAGACAACCAAGTTGTTCCACAACACAACTCAAAACCAATACAACCAGACATGTCCACACAACATCAGACTACACTGCGGAAACTAAACAACCAAACACCACAAGCCCTGACACCACCACAGCTCCACACCAAGCTCCAAGCTCCCAGCTCCATCAAGACATCACAATGCACCACTAAAGAAGGCATATGCCTTACCTTTGCCCACGTTATGGTACAAAACATCTACAAAGACACCAACGTGCCAAAGCAGGGGATGAGTACTAAAACTCAGTAGGATTTCCCCAAATGACTTCCCTACACACGCCACTAGGATAAAACAGTAATAAATTTTATATAAACTATTTATATAAATTAAATCACAAGTGAAACCATTTTCATAAGAAAAACATGACCTTACCAAGACATCACACCCAAACCAAGCAACCAAGGGAAATCCAACCAAACATGACACAATCAATTTCATCATTCACAAATTAGCACAACCACTTCCAACTTGCAAAGAAATTCACAACAAAACAACCAAACAGTGGAGCTTCCATCCAACCCATACACACTTTTATACAAAAAAACCAAAACGGTGGGACTTCTGCCAAACCCGTCCACCCATTCACAACTAGTGGATTTTTTTTCAATCAACCTTTGATGGAGGCCCTTCCATACACTATCCATCATCTTTTTATAGTGGTACTTCTCACCACTTCCACACAACATTCAAAACAAGAAAATTCCAAGAATATAACCCACTAAGGTCACAACCACATGCAATCAACCAATTCCATTGCATATAAATCCACATCAATAAATCAACTATTTATTGAAAACCATTTTCCATGCCAAACAACATTTCAATAAAACAAATCTTTTATTGAAAACTATTTGTTCATTTTCACAAATCAACCATAGCATCCCATTTTGAAATCTCCATTTTAAAATCCACAAGAATAGCATTTCACCATAAAAACCCCCTTTTACCCAAAATCTCCAAATGGATTTCCTACCAATTTCGCATGAAAATTAAAATTTATTTCAAGCACAAAAAAATAATTTTAACCAAAACCATTATCTCTAACCAAGTGCAGTCGATAGAGAAGCCACCTACCTTTAGGGTTCTCGAGAAATCAACCCACAAGCAACCGCACCTCAAATCCGGCGAATGCACCACTGAAACCTCTCTAGATCCCTTTAACTAACATTCACAAGCCTTAAAAACATAATCCAAGGAAACCAAAACCCTAGTTATAAACACAACAAGTGTTGATCTAGAAAACCCAGAAAGATGGAAGAGTAGATCTAGAGGAAAAAACAAAGAAACTTAGAGGAGAGACTTACCAGGGAGAAACTACCTTCAATACACCAAGAACCCTCTTCAAAATGGTTCCAAAATGAGTGGGAATGCTCCTACACCCTCTGAGAACTGAAGAAACCGATTGAACCACAAGTGGGAGGAAGTTTGGAGTGAAAAAGGTTAAGCCCGAGGGAGCCTGGAACTTATAACCCTATTTTTAAGTGGCTGCACTGTTAGTCCGCTCGATTTGGAAAACCATGCGCTAACCGTGTGCATGCTACTACCTCGAGAGAAAGGGTTTGCATGGTTTCCTCGCCCGGTTTGGAAAACTTTTCCTAGGCCATGTGAAGCCTACTGTCTCCCCCTACACGGTTTCTTGGAGAATCCACACGATTTCCACTAACCATGCTCAAAACATGCACCCAAAGAAAAGCCTCCAAACTCATCCCAAACCATTCTAAACTATACCGACCTCTTCCCAACTCATCCCAAGCACTTTAAACACATAGAAAGAATAAAAAAGGCCACATACCTCAAACCAGGGGTGCTACAATCCCTATATGTCTTTGATAAAATATTTGTTTATCTATAATATTTAACGAATACCACTTGAAATTCACATCTTACCTTGATTTTCAATAAAAAATTGAACAAATATAGTGAATACATAGAACCATAATTAAACACAGTTTATTTTATATTTTAGTGTATGATGATTGTACCTACAAAAATATCATTTAGATCCTTGAATTCATCCATTGTGATTGAGAAAACAAAAATTTTCTCAGGTTTTGTCTGCTGGTGTTGATGGGAGTTTCCCTCCATTATCATATAATTTGAAAATTGATTAATTAGATTTTCATAGCTACCATAGTTGAATCATTTCATGGATTGTTATTCTTGCACCATATTACATTTTTCATTAGTATTTATTAGTTAAGGACAAACATCTTTATGATGGTTTCCAATTTTTTATAAATCTATTCCACACTTGTATAAATTTCTTCTTCATAATAGATAGTTCCCCAAATGATTCTTACCACAATGTTTTCACATGGAACATTGTTATTTATTCACATATGGATTATTTCAAAACAAAAATACATTCTTCCCATATTTTCATTATATCCATGAGTCCATTGAGAATATCTAAACACAATTTCAACATTGATATCACTTTATAATATCTCTTCATAACTCATAAAGGCTCAGGTTTACCATACATTCTATAAATGGGGTTTCAGTCTGCCAAAGAATCAGTTGATCTTCCCATCAGAATTGATGATAAAGCTTGAAGTGTATCACATAAGCCTTGTAATGTTTATATAATAATTCAAAAATGATTTGTTTTTTCTTTTTTAACTCATGTAATTCACTCTTTAACTTTGTTAGAATGGTAATAGGAATATAGTTATTGAAAATATTTTTTTGGATGTCTTACCATTCCATGTCTTCCACCTCATCCATTGACTTTTTTCGCTGATCAATGTCCACCAACTATTATCTTCTTCCTCTAAGTAATATACTAGAAATGTAATATATGGGGTAAAAATAATGTGTTTTCTACAGTATTGATCTTTTCTTCAGAGAAAATTGGATCTAATGTTCCACTGAGAACATGTGGTTATGGACACATGAAGGATTCAACTGCTCGGTTTTCCTTCATTGTTGAATTCAAATGCTCCACATGGTATAGTTTTTTATTCATGATATAATATAGTTGATTCATTATCATTATTTATTTTTAAACACCATATCCCATTAAATTAATTATATCTTCATTGTACTATCCATTTCATCCTAAATTTATATGTGTGATTTTATTTTCTACCATTTTTTAAAGGATAAAACCCTATTAAGAAACATTTTACTTTTTTGAATATTTTTATTTTAAAAGAATTTTATGTCCTAAAAAAAATTATTTAAAGTAATTATTATATAATATCTCCTAATATAAATTAAAATTTTAATATATCCATCATAATGGTTCATAAATGTAAATTTATTAAACAATCATATCACGTGGGGGTATCAAAATAGGTGTAAAGAACAGCTTCTTTATTGTAAATTAGGTAAAGATCAAGTTAATACCCAATGATCCATTTCTAGGGTTATTAACCCTTAATATAACTATGTCAGATATATATATCTACTTGCATAATCTAGATATGGATTTCATTACTTGGATACCACTCAATTTATAGTTTATAGAAAATTTAGATTTTTTTTACTACTTTTACACAGATCCCTTTGTTTCCTTATATTTTTTTTGAAGTCCTAATTAACATAAATTACTAAACCTACCTTTTATACCAACAATGGAATCTTACATTTAAAAAAAAATTAAACTTTCATACATGGTATAAAATTTAATAACACAAAGGATCCTTTGATGTTTGGATTATTGAAAATTAACAACATATTAAATAAAAAAATAAACTTTATTCTAATTTAACTGAATGGAGTTATCATAGATTCTCCGTAGGTTAATTTTACTTCATATCATTCCATGGGGAGACACATTGATAGAAATGGGTGATCATAAATCTAATTAGGTGAATAATAAAGGAAATCTTATTCAAGCGATCATGAGGAAAAATAATAGTGAATGATCAAAAGAACATGTGAAATATCATAATATAAAGATCATAAAGCATAACATGGAAATTTGGATATAACATATGAATTAAACATTCGTAATAATATCCATAAGATGTCATGAAAAATTTAACAAGGTTATTTATCATGGTATCATAAAACATATCATCTCTAGAGATTTATTCACTACTAAATTCATTAAAGTTATGTCAAGGAGTACTGTTCATATGTCTTAATTCATGTGACCCACATTGATCATAATAAATAATGTAATCAATAACCCATAGTGAATAAATAATATGATTCATATTTTTTTGTGCATAAGTTCATAAGGAATTGAGCATATCATCATTTTAAACCGCGAGAAGGGAATATGTGTTTCATATATTTAAATCCATAGTAAATAAATTTTTTCTACATTTATGTTAATACTCATGGATAAGGAAGGGGTTTGGGTATTAACAGTATAATAATATTTCATGTAAAAATTTAAAAATTCATGAAATGAATTCTACAGCATGACAGGTATACAACATGGATTTAAGGAAAGTTTATAATGAGGGGTAAGAGAGGAATCCCATTGATAAAACATTATTTTAGAAAATAATGGTTTAATAAATAGTTTTTGAAAAGAATGAAATTAAAAATTTATAAGACATAGCATAAAATAGGTACTTGAATAGAAAAGAAAAAGAGGAGAGTTCTCTTACCTTAGAAGTAACTTCTTAAATCTTGGAGAGGGAAACCTTAGAACATTAGGGACTCAATTTATATAATTTAAATAAGGAAAACAAGCATAATTTTTTTATAAAGGTATTCAGAGAGGAGAAAAATTGTGGAATGGGTGGGTATTTATAATAAAAGAGGAATTTCTTAATAATATCTAAATATAGGTTTTGGAATTATTGGTTGTGGAAAATGAAAAACCACTATTTTACCAAGAGTTTTTTTCTTATCATTTTGGAAATTGAAGTCATATTTTAAAATTTATTAATAAATTAAAAATGAAATCCATTTTTAATATTATTTTATATAAGGAAAAGTAAATTTTCTTCAAAATATAATTTTTAAAATAATAATTTATATTTTAGACATTTGAGAGTCACTTATTGGTGTAGAAATTAATTTAAATCCATTGAATAAATAGTATTAATAAAATAACATAATCTATATCATGGATTATATTTAATTAATTATTCAATAATTACTCAATGTATATGTGGTCATACAATATATTTAACACAAAAAACCATATTTTTTCAATTCATTGAAAAATAAATTATTTTAGAAAATTCTTACAATTTCACGCAAACCTAATTTCAACATGTTAATTTAAAATATGTTTTTTATTTATTTAAATAATTATCTATGTATGATAATTTTATCTTTTAAACATATAATCCTTATTTGTATAAAAATAAATTATTTTATGATACAATTAACTTTCTAAGACTTATAAAACATTCCCTAGACATTATAAAATTATATTAACATTTATATATTTTTTAAAATATTTTTATAGGACTATTCCATTAAATTAAATATTATTTAGATTACCTAAATTATAAGTGTATATATTTTTTGAAAATAAAATTTTGTTTTATTTGTATTTAAAAATCTCTTTATCAAATTCATCTAATATTCTTCTATATTTTATTAAATTAAATAATAATGAATAAGGAGTTGAAGAAATAAATATTTCATTTATTGAAAGGAATTAATATTTTATTATACCAAGGTATATATACACAACCCCTTATTACCATATAATATTACCAAAGGGTAAAGTGTGTGGTGGAGGCAATATCTTGGGGTGGCTCAACTAACATTGACCTAATGGTGATTTCCACTAACATGAACTTCTCTTATAGTCAAATTCACTCAAGCATTAATTGTTGAATATTTTTTTGGTCTTGGTCAAGGGTGAAAACTAATGATTCAACCTCTACCCCAATTTCTAATATATTGGATTTATAGTTCATTATCCAACTAGTTGAGGCCATCATTGATTCCTTCTGTATTCAATTAACTCTTATTAGTACCCTTAATTTAAAATAATCCTAACATTCAATTTATCAAGGCTAAATTACTAATGGTTATAATTTCCAAAAACCATATTTATCAATGGTCAAATTGTCCAATATTCATGTAATAGTGATTTAACAATCATATCCTAATAATAAAATTTTTATTTATATCCCATATGTAGCACCAAACATCAATAATTACTAATTTATTCCCAATTGTTTTTAAAATTAGTGTAATAATTTCAATTATATTTCTAATGATTATATTTATTTTAATAGTTTTATGGATGGGTAATTTTACCAAAATAGTTTGAACATATGTGGTATACCATTATGCTGTCATTGTTCTATGATTTTTATATTGATATGCTTGTCTTAACAGTAGTAATTCGTATTATTACTTGACATTTAATATTATTTTTGTAATAGCCATTATATGTAATTAAATTGTAAATATTTATAAAATAACCATAACAAAAAAAATTATCTTATTTTTCATAGAAGTAATTTTCATGCCATTACAAATGGTGTCAATGAGTTATGATGGAACAATAGGTTTGGATGGAAAATGAATAGAGTAAATAATGGGTGAAGCCTAAAATGAAGGATCTTATTTCATTTTTATCTATTAATCAATATATGATGTCTTGGAGTAGTTCAATTTACATAGTATTGGTTTCTATCATGGTGGAGGGAATTCTATACATCCTTCTGCCATTGGATGTAAATGAACTAATTGTCAAGATCATAGATTGACAGGATAACCTGTCACTAATTTTTTTGGTATGATAAGCTTTTCTTATTGAGACATCTATTGAAATTGTAATGGGAAGTTTTATCTATATATTATACAATGAAAGAGATATCACCTCTGATCAATGTGGTGTTTAGTCTCTTCATCTCTTTAAATTTTGTCTCATTCTGAGCAAATAATTATTTAATCATAGGGGTTGTAATTCTTTAGGTACTAGGTTATAAGTATCCACACCTTTTTCAGTTTTTTTATTTTAATCCCACCATATATTTAGTTGGTCATTATTTTAGAGGGATCCTATGTTTTTATCTTGCCTTTGATTTATGGTGTACATACCGTATTCATTTATTTTAATTTTGACAATATTTTGAATAGAAATATACTCTTCCTATTCCCCTACACTAGTTTTAGGATTTTTATAATATATAAGGCCAATTGTGTTGATGTTTATTGATACATAGTGTGTTTTTTGTGTTATATCAACATTTTAAGGATAAGTATATTGATCACCTTTGGAATACCAATTGAGTGATATATAGAAATCTTTTTGAGTGATTTCTATTTTGATAGATCACTTTGTCTAGTGACCCACCCATGGATTTATCTTTTCCCTACAGAGATCTACTGGAGATTTTTTGTGAAGGTTAATTCATAGGGAGTCTTGAGAAATCCTTTATGAATGTGTCCCTATCAATTTCTAAAATACTTAATTTCATGGGAAGAAAATAGGTTGAGGTTAAAATTCCTCCATCTCATTTACATTACTCTAAGCCTTTAAAACCATCAAATATTTGATGACCTTACAGAGAATGGTTTAGGTAAAAATTCTCCCATCCCTATGGGCTAGGGTTTTACCCAGACTATTTTTGTTGTAGATATTATTCATTAACTCATAATTTTGTGATTCTATTTTTGAGCATGAGATTGGATCAATGCACGCTACGAATATGAGTTTCTTACTACTAGTGGTAGTTTTTCTACTTGAGAATTGGATATTCTCAAATGAGAACATTTTTTAATATTATTTAATGCTTGATTTAAGAATATTACAATGGTATATTCTTTTCAAGTTATATTTTTCTAATATTTATTCGTGGCCAATCAGTATTAAAGGAACCATATATTATGGATTGGGAAATATTATGAGAGTCAGACCAAATAAATGATAATACATGATTCCACTATTGTAGGTATTTTATTGTTTAGATGAAAGGTTAAATGAAGTACCCCATTTCTATCTATCCTCTGATATATACATTAGGTGGAGTGTTAGTGATCAACTAGCATAGATTTCCTAAGGAATCAAGGTAGTTACATTAAATATTTTTATATTACCTTCCAAATTTTGGGCATCATAAGACTGAAGGGGTGGCCATATCTATTTCTTAGTGAAGTTTTTCTATTTCCTTAACATGATTCAAATATCCATTATAAGGTAAGAATTTACTTTTCAAATGGTGAATTTTCATCTTTAGATTTAGATGAATATGATATATTCATTACTCTTTCAATGTTCATAGAATATCATAATGAAGAGTGGACATGGGATAAAACATGATTGGTATATGGTCTTTGGCTAATTTTTAACTCATAATAAATGAGATCTCTTCATATTCCATGAGATATTCCTTTTTTTCTGTAAGCTAGGTTTTCATTTATTAGCAACATTGAAATATAAATCATGGTTAACATGAGAAATCTATATTGTAGTTAAATCCAAGGAGTATAGGGGTGGTTCAAAGAATAATCATTTCCTTGAGATATCTTCCAGATGGGAGAGAATGTATCTTTTCAAAGACAAAGCATCAAGCATGGTTGGGCTCATCTTATAATGTGACTCGTGATATAAGGGATTCCTCATAGTTGATTTATAAAGGGGTTGAAATTATTTTTGAAATGAGATTTCACTATGGGGAGGGACTTTACATCGAATTTCATCATGGTAATTACTATCATCATGGCTATGATTCCCACCATAGAGATGAGTATTGTAGCATATTCTATGAGGATGAACATTAGGGAGGATAATGGATTGGGGAGGTAACTATTATTTTTAATCTTCTGTCCATGTGGTGGGGTTTCACAGTAATCATCATTAGAATACTTCTCAAGTATAATCTCAATCGGTACATAAGGAGGCCTTCTTAGTACACACTCTAAGCATGACCTCCATAGATACATGTAGAATAATTTTAGGGAGGAATTTCCAACTTCAATAGTTAATACCATTATTTGGAAATGAGTTTGTAGGATATTGGGACCCATTAATTAATGTTCGAGGTCTTGAAAAAATCCATCATTAAGAATTTTATGGATATGGTCCAGCTTCTAGGATTTAAATTTCCCTTGGTTAGAATTCTTCTTAGATTTTATCCCTCGGGTAGTTTGATTTGTGTGTTGTGAACATTGATCTTTATGTATTGGAACATTCTTTAGAGACTCCCATGTATTTTATGGGATATTCTAACAAATTTCAATGGTTTTTAATGATTTTTTTTCTAAAATTAAGTGGCCGTTGGAAGAGGATGATGATATTCAATTATAGTGGTATTGTGTACATAATCCTATTGTCCATTTATCAAGGGAGTGTTCTAAAGACCCTCCCAGATAGGAGTAGGAATGTGTGGCTTCTCCTTAGTAACCCATGAACTATGTTGATGAGATACTATAGTGGTGGGGTATGAATGTGTGGTTTACCCTTAACTACTACATATACCAAGATACAATTATAGCTTTTTAGAATGTTTTCAAGGATATATTCATACCCCTCTATTATATCCATAATGTGCTAACAGGTATCCATAGTATGAAGGAGAATGTTGGTACATTTCTTGGTTAGATAAGGGATATGTTCCCACTTCTCTCTTATAGTTAACATCATAGTATAACTACGGGATTTATGTTTTGGGATAGAAATGTATTCCTTTTTCAATTCAATATCATGATATCAGGACATGCTTTTTTCGGTGTAGTTATAATGTGTTTGAAGGCTTGATGGGGGTGTGTGGGTATGTGTGTATTCTCATAGGATACCACAATAGTATATTGGCATGATTCTTTGGTGGAAATTATAATGTATTAAAACACATATATTTTGATGTTTTTCCCACCTTAATGGTGTTTCCTTAGCACTCTGGTCTAGGTTGACCTGATTTGGGTCTTATAGGTTAGATCCATCAATGGGTTTAAGACCTATTGTTCCATGGAGTTATTTGTATCGATTTTTTATAGGATCCCTTAGAGGAGAATGTTATATTATTGTGAGTATACTATTAACCTCATAATACAACACCCTCCAAAATTGGAGGTACTTGCTAATTGGTTTATGAGAAAATATCTTGAAATTGTTTGAAATTGAAATGGGTGTTGTTTACTTCTTCACCACCAATTTTCATTAGGTAGAAAATTTTTATTGTTTCATGTCCTAGAGGGGTTGGCATGAATACTCCAGTGTTGAGATAATACCATTCTTGCAGTACTTTGTAATTAGATAATTTTTTAGATAATGTTAAAATGACATTAGATAATGAACTATGGTCGAAGAGGTCATTATTTAAACATATAAAGAACAATAAAAAGAAAATAATTATCATATCTACTAATAAAATATACTTTTAAAACGAATTATTAAAATTGGTTATAAAAATTAACCAATGTTATGATCATGGAGATGGTAGGTCATAAGTACGCATGAGTAATGTTTATATTTTTTTCAATTATCATTGTGGAAATAAGGAAAAGAAAATTTATTTTTCCAGAATGATATTTATATTATAAATAACATAATATTTAATTAAATATATATATATATATATATATATAATTCTTGTGATGTGGTGGTTAAAAAAAATAATCACGTTGCATTGCGGAGGCGGTAGTCCACACATCCATGAACGACATTGTCACCTTTTTAGTGTTTGAAATGGTATGAAGAAAATGATATATTAAATTACCAAAAATATAATTTTTTATTAATATAATAATTATTTTATTTATATAATATATAATTATTATAGTTATCATTATGACCTTTCATGTGACACATAATTGGAAACACTTCACATTGCTTAGCGAGGCGGTAGTCTGTCGTACACACGATCATTATTATCGTATCCCATATAGTATAGAATTTAAAAACGTTTTATATGATAAAACTATTAAAGATGTATTATTATCTTATAAATATCATAAATATCATATATAAATAGTATTTACATTATAATTCCTAATCATGGGATGTGGTAAAGGAAAAAATGAACAACATCGTTTCATGAGGTGATGGTCCTCCGTACACACAAATGATAATTTGTAACCATTTGATGGAAGTGTGTATATTTTTTAAACATAAAATTAACAAATAAACCTATAATTATACCTAGGATACTTAGGATATTATATTATTATGGTATAAAATAATTTATGGGGTTTAAAAATAAATAAATAAAAATGTTCTCATTGATGAATGGTTCCTCTTATTTAGGTAACTCATTTCAGTTTTTACCAAATTCTCACTTGGTTTTGTTTCTATCCAAAAAAAGTATTATAGTTTTATGGGAGTGATTTTGGGAGTTTATTTGGTCATGTTTTTATTAGACAAAAGGCTTGAGATTTGTACATAATGTAGGAGAGTGAATGTCCTTTTATAATTGAGGATGAGTTGTATTCTTCTAAATACCAAAAAGAAAACACTATTTGGATGTCTACCTTAAAGAATGTGTATCAAATAATGATCCATTTTTATATAAAAGTGAGTATATGGTCTAAATATCTCCATAAAATAAGTTTTAAATGTTCCTAAGTCATTTTACTCCAAAAATATTAACGTTTTACCACTAAGTAGACCCATTTTACCATAATTATTGTAATTAATTTTAATTG
This sequence comes from Viscum album, assembly GCA_963277665.1. NCBI lineage: Eukaryota > Viridiplantae > Streptophyta > Magnoliopsida > Santalales > Viscaceae > Viscum > Viscum album. The sequence continues at coordinate 1,172,427,616 of OY728138.1, read as the reverse complement.
ATTTCACTAATATTTTTGGTAAAAAACTAATTTTTCCTTACTAGAAATTATAAATTACGATTATTTTAAATATTAATACCATTTTTACAAATTCAATTCACATAATTAGCATAAATTAATTTATAATTAATCACACATACGAGATGAAACAACGAGTTTTTAATGTAAAAATGGTTCAAATATTTGAATTTTTTGTATAATTTAATTATGAGATTGATAAAAATTACCAAAATTGGATTTAATTATGTATAATTGAAATAATTATTTTTTAATACAAATTTTAAATATAATTTACTATATAAATAAATTTAACAAGAAAGAAATTTTCAATTAAAATTCACTTTCACTATTCAACATAATATGAATCTTCCCAGAAAATACAAAAAATTAACACATGGTCAATTTTGATATAAATCTTAAAAAAATGAATTTTATTTTGTAACATAAATTTATAAAAGTTTCAAAATGTATTTCTAAAACACATGTTCCATTAATAGGTCATAAAACCACTTTTTTTTTGGAAAAATACAGTTTTGAGTGTAAAACTGGATTTATTATTGCCTCATGGCATTAAAATCAATTGTATGAATGTATTTTTTAATACATGTATAAAAATAATATAGTTTATAAAGTTCAAACCTTATAATATAACAGCTAGTTGATAACTACCATATTAAATAATAATATTATAATTCTATTATTATTCAGTATAACTCAGTCTTGCGTGAAATATTAGATTTAAAAAAAATCATTGTTTAATGTTTTATAAAAAATAAAAAATAAATTCCCTTTTAATTTAAAATTAATATATAATTCATAAATTTTAATAAATATGGAAAATAATTATTCTATCATTACTTGGGTTGTTATATTTCTCCATTTTTTAAAATTTTATCCCCATAATTGTATTCAATTATTAAATATGCAGGGGTTTGTTTACCTTAGAGAATTTTTATATTACATTGTTTATTATTCATACATATCATTTTTCCATGAAACCTTAATATTGTGAATTAACTTTTTTCATAATACTTGATCTCAAAGGTCAAGAATCTGAACTTGTTGTTCCTCATAAGAATGGTTCTCTTCAAGATGAACTACTTCAAGGCTCAAAATATGAGGTGAGTTTGGTACATACATATTAACATTGAAACATGAAATACTTTGTGTACTCGAGATAAACTCCGAGTAATATCCAATATGTAATAATCTGATCCATATTTCTCTAGGATTTCTTATTGTCTAATGAACTATGGAATCAACATCCCCTGATAACCAAAATGAATCACACTTTTCCCTGGATAATCTTTTAAGAATAAATGACCACCACATTTGAAAGAAAGATATTTCATCTAGTTATCCACATTAATTTTCTTACATATCTAATATTTCTTCCTAAATCACTGAATCAAATGAAATTTATCTAACTTTTGCTTTACCAAATCTAGTCCCAATAACTTCCTTTCTCTAACATCACCCCAAAAAGATAGTGTTTGAAACCTCTTTTCATATAATGATTAAAATGGTGTTATTTTTTATATTAGAATGAAAAATTTTATTATATGAAAAATCAACCTAATATATATCATGATCACAACTTCATTGGAAATCTATTGAGTAAGAATGAAGGATATTTTCCATGGTTTGAATTGTCTTATCAGAACATCCATTAGATTGAGGATGAAAAGTTTTACTAAAATTTAATTTAGTAAACAATGACTTCTGAAGTCCGTTCAAAAAATTAGATGTGAACATGGGGTCATAATTTGATACAATGGATATAGGTACTCTATGTAACCTAACTATATGATTTAGATTCATTTGAGAAAGCATATATATGATATTTTATCTAGAATGGTAAGGAAATGTGAATATTTAATTAATTGATCAACAATAACCCAAATCACATTGTTATATTGAGATGTATTTGAAAATACTACCACGAAATCCATTGAAATATTCTCTAATTTCCACTCAGGCACTGGAAATGTGTGAAGAATCCATTTTAATAATTTTCAATATTTTTAACCTTTTAATAATTAAAACAATTCATGGTAATGTCAACAATATCTATTTTCATTCCATCTCACCTGTAATACTCCCAAAGGTCTCTATACATCTTAGTACATCAAAAATGAATGGAAAACTGAGAACTATGATATTTAGTTAACATATAATTCCTCAAATAGGAATAAAAATACATAAAAAATCTTTTTTCAAATCTTAAAAAACCTTCTTAATAAATATTAAAATAATTAAACTTAAAATTATTAATGGATTATACCTTTCCCTGAAAAGTTTGATCCTCATTCTACGCTTTATAAATTATTTTTGACAAAGTATACTACATTTAAACCTAGAAAAAAATAGAGGATGTCCATACCACCAAAACTTTGAGGAAAAAATTTATCAAAATCATAGACCAAAGGGTCATGTCTAAATGTAACATGGTTAACGTTGAATTATTTTTTCAACCCATAGAATCAGCCACCTAGTTTTCATTTATATGATGATAATGAATTATGAATTAATATTCCTTAATTAGTTTTATCCATATTCTCTATCTCTTGTTTAATTAATTATGGGTGAATATATACTTAAAAATTTTCTGATTAGTATATATTTCACAATTTACTCCATACAAATTAGGCCTCTAAATTTTCAAAGAAAAAAAATAGTTGCAAATTCCAGATCATGTGTAGGATAATTTAACTCATTATTTTTGATTTTATGTAATTAATAATTGATTACCATTTCATTATACACCAGGAAAAACCAATTCATTTTAATGAAGCATCACTATAGATGAAGAAAATCCCCATTTCTGGATGGTAATTCCAAAACTGGAGTATTAACCAATCATTTTTTCATTTCTAAAAAATATTAAATTATTCTGTCCAGAAGTTCCTAAATCCCTTTCATGTTAACATAGTTATCCTTATGGATAAATGAGAAAATTATTCAACAAACTATCAATAATAACCCACAAATCCAAGAAAACTATGAATCTCTGTGACATTGTAATGTCTTGGACACCTTTCAACAACTTTTTTTTTGAAGATTCAAAAGTTTTTCCATTTTTAAAAACAATATATAAAATGAATTAAATTTTCTATAACCAAATTTCACTCTTAATAAACATTCCATATATATTCTTTTCATTTAATGTTTTCAAAACAATCCTTAAGTGACTTTCATGTTCCACCTAGATTTTATAATTTACCAAACTATCATCTAACAATACAACCAAAAAATGATCCAAAAAAATGATGGAAGGAACTATTCATAAGATTCATAAATATATTACATTAATTATGTAACCCAAAGGTCATAACTAAATACTCATAATTCCCATATATCATTTGAAAATATGTCTTTGGAATGTCATCCTCCTTCATCTTTATCTAATGGTACCTGGACCTCATATCAATAATCGAAAAACACTGAGCTCCCTAGAGCTAATCAAACAAATCATTATTATGATGAAAATGATAGTTGTTCTTAAAATTTATGTTATTAAAGGATTTATAATTAATGAAATTTCTTTGGTAACATTCTTTATTTTTCACAAATAAAATAGGAGCACCCCATGGTGAAGTCCTAAGTTGAATGAAACCTTTATCAAGAAATTATTGCCACTAATTTCAAATTCAACAAGTTCTACTTAATATATCCAATAAGGGAATTTAGAAATAAGGTTATTATCAAACACTAAATAAATATTAAGTTCACCTTCCTGATCATGGATAAGACTAGGTAATTCATCAGGAAAACATCCATAAATTCATTCACTACTGGGATGTCACTAATCATAACTATTTTTGTTATTTTCAATAACATGAGATAGATAACTTTCACTACTATATTAAATAAATATCTCATCCTCTTGGTATTTTATCAATGATATAGAATCACTGAATTAAAATTTTTAGATTTGTAATTGATTTTAACATGATAAATTGAAATCCAATCCATACCCAAAATGACATCCAACTTTAATATGGTTAGTTCAACATGATTTGCAGGACATACCATCCAACTAATGACAGTAAGAAGATTCCTATAAATATTTGTTTATTTAATAATAACAAATAGTGTTTTTATCAAAATCTATATATCACATTCATGATGCAATATTCCCAATTTACATGAAAATTTCTCATAAATGGAATAATGTAAATACCTGATGTCAAATAGATTATTGATATAATTTGAATAAATGAGTAAAATTCCTATCACTAATTAATTTTATGGCCCAAAATAAACTGTTAAATAAGAAAAAGGCTTTTCAACATCCTTTATATTTATATCTAGTAGGTTTCAACCTTGGGTAATCAACTTAGTACAAATATTGGCATAATTACCCAACTCATTATAAGCAAAAAAATTTACCGTAGTATTTTCATTACTTTCCTAATTATATCCCTTGAATTAATTAGACATATAACCATTATTACCATATAGAAATAACTTCCCATACTTTGAAACATATTCTCCAGGATGGTTTTTACTAAACTTTTCACAAGATGAGATTTTTTGTTTTCTTACCTCCATACTTCTTTGATGGATTATTTCTTATTTCCTGAAAACTTGGAATATTTTATTCGTATTTTCATGGGACTCATGATCATCATAAGACACCATTTATACCCTATAAGCACTTCAAAAAATTTTCTCATAGATTTTGAACTCACCATAATCGAATTCTCATTGATATATTGGCATAAGTCATGAGTAAAACTTATTATTTTACCATTAATATATTGGATAAAACATGGGTTGTACCTCAACAATCGAGTGATATTTTCTTCATATGAAGGCACTAAATCTTACTCCTTTTGTATCAATTCCAAGATTTTTTTTCTATCCTAATTCTAATAGCCTTATGAAAATAATTTTCAAGGAAAATATTCCTAAATTCATCCAAATTCAAGGAATTAATATCTTCACATTCACTGATATTCATAATAATTGAGCTATAGGTTCTAATCTCTACAAAAGCACATTGGTGGGTGTATCCAACTCTAATTTTTTCCTTTAATAATGATAAATCATAGATATGTCATGATAATAAAACGCAGGATCTTTGGAATAGAATGAAGAATGAAAGAAAAAAAGAAGAGTACCAGAACCATAGAGAGGATCATCATATGTTGGATATAATTAATTTAATTAAAAGATAAGAATTAACATGATGAAATTATCTCTTTGTTGATGTTTCCCATCATGATCTGATGTGATCCGTCATTGCATCATAGAATCCATGTGTAGACCTCCTCTCGTGGTGATCCATAGGTGATCCACATATCTTTGGACATCATTGAAGGGATCTTCGAGTGCTAGTGCGGAAGATCCCTCACTTGAGATGTCCGCCTTTGATCGCTGTGGGAGCCATTTCCAAAGCAATCTCCTTGATCCGGTGGAGGAGGATCTCTCTTGTAACTTGAGGGAATTCTTGGTGGAAAAATAATTCTCTCTTGGCTTAAGAGCTTTTCCATATCCATTGTGCACAACCCCAAATAATGGATAAGCTCATGGGAATAATATAATTGAGATTTTTAATTACTTAGAATAATAAAATTAATTAATTACCCAAAAACATTTATTCATTTCATTTAATTAATAGTAAAACCCCATGTCTAATAATAATAGTTGACTATTATTATTTCTTGACATGCGCCCAAAAAATTAAACCTAATATTATTTAATTAAATAAATAATATTTTTCTAAAAAATTTCCAAAAAACTACACGACATGTATATATTAATATACACGGTGTGTACTTTTGTTTTTCCATTTTTTGTTATTTCCCCCACCAAATATATTAGACCTTGAATAGTGAATATTTATTTCTAAAATGAATATCACTTCAATACTCACTAATAAATATATTATTTCCCCCATAATATATTCTCTCGAATGACTAGTGTCAAAATAAATGTGATTAGGCATCCATGAATAATTATTAAACCACAATCGAGAATAATCTTTATTTAACTTGTTAAATTAATATTTAACTGAGATACATAAACACACTTAGTGCGTGACCCTCTATTCCTCTTTCTTTGTGGAATTAGGTGGAGCCTACCTAAATTCCAATGGTAGCTTCTAGCAACACGCCAAAACACCCATAGAGAAAGATGTTAATGCCACAATGAAGTGTCATCTCCTATGAACGCTTTTCATGTAATGTAATCCCTTTGTCACAATATCTCTAATCAAGCGGGTTGCGTGATAGTGCCATCAACCCATGTGATTAATTATTCTTTCTTTGACTTCCCGAAATTTAACTTTCCCATTCCTTACCATGGACATGGATTTATTTAGGCTATATCAACTCCATAAAAGTGCCTGAGATATCCACTTCTGTTATGGAATAGAAGAGACAAATACTTTCTTGCATTATCTATTAATGATGTATTACTCATGACACACCTAACATATCCTATTTCACTACGAACAATATGTCGTCACAATTTACATCAATACATCTAAGTGCATGAGTTTTAATACCCATTAATAATAATCATAAAGTCAAAGGACTAATACACACGTTCGAAGATAGGAACATCCAATGACACTATAAAATATGGATTTCCTACTAGTGAGTCTCATTCTCATAATATACTCATGGATATTATTAAGGGCGCACACCATGAGAAGGTGACACAAATTTTTATGAGTCCTCACCCCTAATGGCCTATATTATTTATGTCCTCTAAATAACTTCATCTAAACATAGAAAATATATTAATGAATAGTGTTATGGGACTTCTGTGTTCACATTATAGTTAGGATCCGCTAAGACCCTTTGGTGCAACAAATATCTTTAAAATATTATCACATGAATTATTAGACATAATAACAATCAATTGGTTATAAGGTATTCATTAATAATAAATTAAAAAGTATTTGGTTCTAGGCCACCAACTCCAACAGACTCCCACTTGGACTAGAGCCAACTACTAAAAACCATTAACCCTCTAGCTCTCACATGATATTAATTTTTGCTGATGAGATAGGACTTTAGTCATGGGGTGCATGACATTCTCTTCCTTGGACACTCTTCTCACTAAACCTCACCCCTTTGAAAAAAATTCCTCAATAGGTGATACTTACAGATAATGTTCTTTGTATTTTGATGTGATTTTGGTTCTTTTGAAAGAGTCATTACTACAGTATTATCACAATACAATGTGATAGAGAATATATTTTTAGCTAGCACATCAAGATCCCAAGAAAAAGTTCTGAAACCATACGGCTTCCTTGGATGCATCATAAGCCACTATATATTCATACTCTACTGTATAATCGGTGAAAACTAGCTACTTTGAACTCTTCTAGCTCAAAGATATTACATTAAGATAGAAAACATATCCAGACTGTGACTTTAAATCATTCTGATCTGTATGAAAACTAGCATCAACATACTCTCTGATGAAAAGCTCTTCGTCTCCTACATACACCAAGAACATATCCTTAGTTCTTCTCAGATACTTAAGGAGAGTCTTAAAAACAGTCCAATGTTGTTCTCATGGATCTGATTGATATCTTCCTTTCATGCTTAGAGCATAGGCAACATCAAGCCTGGTACATAACATGACATACATGACGGATCCTATAGCCGAAGTGTTTGGGATATTACTCATTTTATCTTTCTCCTATTGTGTTTGAGGACACATTCTATTAGAAAGATATAGGCCATGTGACATTAGAACCAATCTCCTCTTGGATTGTTCCATACTAAATCTCTTTGGTATCTGGTGAATGTATGTACCCTAACTTAGTCCAAGCAGCCTCTTGGATCTACCACGAATTATATTGATTCCTAGAATGTAGGATGCTTTACCTATGTCCTTCATGGAGAAACACTTGTTCAACCAATCCTTAACTTACTGTAAGACTGGTACATTATTTCCAATACATAATATGTCATTAACATATAATACTATGATAATGAATGCATTCCCATTAAACAAATTATAAACACCCGACTCACATTCATTCTTAATGAAACCAAAATCCTTTATAGATTCATCAAATAAAATGTTCCATGACTTGGATGATTTATTTAATCCATAAATGGATTTCTACTTCTTGAAAACTCGTTTGGCTTCACCTGGTGTCAAACACCCTTCTGGTTGTGTCATATAGACATCTTCCTGAAGGTTCCTGTTAAGGAATGCAATTTTGACATCCATTTTCCAAATCATGTAGTCATGGTAAGATGTTATGGAATGTATGATTATTATGTATTTACACATGGAAACTAGTGAGAGGGTTTCATTATAGTCAATTCCTTGATGTTTTCTGAATCCTTTAGTCACTAGCCTTGTTTTATCGGTGCTAACTTGACCTTCTATGTCTAGATTTCTCTTGAATACCCATTTTAATCCATTATGTTTTACATCAAATGGAGAATCGACCAGAACCCAAACTTGGTTATAATACATGGATTTCATCTCAGAATTCATAGCTTTCAGCAATCTTGAAGCTTCTAAGCTCTCTACTACTTCCTTGTATGAGATAGGTTCATCATTTTCCAAAAATAATGATTCACCATCCTCTATGAATAGGAAACCAAATGTCTTTGTTCCCTCACCTCTCTTGAGCTTCTACACAGTACTTGTGTTTCTGGAAACTCTTCCATAGGGACCTATAGAACTTGTTCCTATACCAAATTCTATGTATCTTGAGAATCAACTTCATCAAAGTCAATCTTCCTACCACTATACTTTTTGAGGATGTTCTCCCTCTCAAGAAAGACAACTTGTCTAGTGACAATCACTTTCTCGTCTGAAGAGTTATATAGGTAATATCTTTTCATTTCCTTGGGATATTCTATAAAGATACACCTCATGCCCTGAGGTTCTAGTTTGTTTTTGGACAAGGCACTAAAAAATTACTTGCATACCCATATATGTGTGTGCGACAAAATGGGATTCTTTCCATTCCATAACTCGAAGGGAATTCCATTTTCTTCCTTATTTGGTACTCGATTTAATGTGTTTTCTGCAGTTTTTAATGCATATCCGCAAAAGGATAATGGAAGATCTGCATGGCTCATCATCAACCTCATGATTTCCAAAAAGGTATAGTTACTCCTTTCACTAACATCATTCCATTATGTTGTATAAGGAGGAGTGAGTTGAGATATAATCTCAAACTCCCATAGAAGATTGATGAACTCTTGGTTCAGATATTCTCCACCTCGATCTGATCGAAGATTCTTTATCTTCTTACCTAGATGATTCTCTACTCCATTCTGGAATTCCTTAAATTTATCCAAGGACTCTGACTTATACCTCGTTAAGTATATATATACATATCTACTCAAATCATCAATAAAAGTAATAAAGTAAGAATATCAATTTCTAGCTTCTACTGGAAATAGTCCACACACATATGTTGTTCTTATAAAAGAAACAACCCTTATTTAAAAACATGAAAATAAACCCATCCATATCTAAACATGATACATAAATTATGTTCTCGGTAAAACTAGAAACATAATAATAGTTATATAAAACCAAAAGCATGCAAGTTGTCAATGAGAGATGTAATCACCAATGGATAACGCAGCTAGCCTTGCACCATTGGAAGCTCAAAGATCCACCTATCCTCTAGCAATATTTCTAAATCTATATGGTTCCTACATTTGAATATATATGTGCACACCAAAAGCTATATCTAATATCCAATGTGTAGAAATAGAAATATTACACTCGATAACGAACACAACTTTAGCATCCCCATGCTTCTGTGTTACGACCCACCTTCACCAAAATGAGGGAAGGGTCAACAGATTGCCATGCCATTCCTTCTTTAAGTTGAAGGAGAGATAATGACCCCCAAAACCCGCCTTCCATAGGTCCCGAAGTGGCGACCAGCACCAAGGGTATATAATTACACAATAAATGGAAGGCATTACCCTTTTTATTTTAATAGGATCGGGAGATAAGATAGAAAATCCCACAATACCAAAACTGAAAGTTCAAATAAGGCAAAAAATAAACCATCCCCATATGTATGTTCACAGGTAAAGGATACAAGTCACAAAACTCCAAAGGTAAAAGATACCAAGAAAAAGGAAAACAACAATAGCAACTGTCCCAAAGGTCCAAGCTAGTATGGTCCCGCACGATCCTTGGAGTCCTCCTGGAAACCTGAAAGCAGTTTTATATATGTTGGGTGAGAATAAAAGTATACTCAGTAGGGAAAAACCAAAGACTCTCATGAAAAAGTGGGGAGGCATGCTAATGCCCTATAATAAAAGAGATAACCAAGCACCTAGCAAGGAAACTAACCACCCAAGCCTCACCAAGGAATACTCCCCAAATAACGCAAGTTAAGTAATGTATAGTAATAGCACATCAATTTTTGGGTACCCCATGCCACTTTCCCACTGGTTATTGAAGACATCCTATGAATCAAACCAATCCCGCCATTCTCATCGCAGTCCCACTGCCATACCCCGCCTGCAAACACCTGGGCCACAACCGCACATCACGCCCGCAAACACTTGGGCCACAACCACTAACCCACCCGCAGACACCTGGGCCACAACTATCACACATAACCACACCTGCAAACAACTAGGCCAGAACAACCACTGCCACACCTGAAGACACCTGGGCTAGAATAACTACTGCCACACCCAAAAACACCTGGGCCTCATCCCGAAGATACTTGGGAAACCACCTACCCACACACACCTAGGCCAACCACTACACTACCCTGCCTGAATATTCTTGGGATAATAATGGACTTCAGGCCATCACAGCCTGCCTGTAGAGTCTTGGGATATTCGGGAAAGGGAGCAGAAAAGGATCTAATAACTAGACGATCATAAGAGTGTTGGAAAAAACACCCTCCCCCATGAAGTGAGAGTGTTCGGCACTAAGTTCTCAACTTGGGTGGGGTGCAAATAAGAAACAAAAAAACTACAAGTATATGTATAGGTAACAAGAACTCACCCAATCTAGGTTTTTCATCAGCCATCCTAAAGAACACTATCCATAATATTCAATAATAAGAGAAGAGAACAACACCCACGCCCAAGTCACAACTCACATCAAACCAAATCCCCATTTTTCCCATCATTGTTTTCATGTTCAGTAATAATGTTCAAATAAGTTTCTGCACGTACTTGGAAAACTAGTAAGCATAAGCACAAGACAAGAAAAGAGTACACCCAACAGAAATTTAAACATTCACACCTAATTCTCTTGTGAAAGTACATCAAGTGAGACCCCTCCATGTATTGTAACCAAAGTAGTTCAAGGTGAGATACAGGCCCAAGTTCCCAGAACTATGAATAAGAAGGTTCCAAAACATAAGAGGATCCCACCCCAATTCGTGATACAAATAGAGGATCCCATCCTCACCCACATCACCCCAGCAATCTAAGCCCCTATACAAGAAAACCATAAGGTCACCCATACATGACCCGTGGAGGAAACAACCAAACCAATACTACCAACATAAGGCAGACTCAATAGATAATTTCATATTTAAGAGATTTATCACACTCCTTGATTTCAATTCCACTGGGCTTAAACCGAGGTTATCATAGAAAAGGAGTTTATCCTGGTGCTTCCAATTTATCTAGCCGAATATACGTGATTAACCAATTTCCATTACAAAATAAAAGGTTCAAAACAAAAAAAAATACAATCCATTTAAACATCACAAGGGGTAAGGGTTTATTAGTTCCTAGAGAAAGACCACCAACGACCATGATTTTCTGTAGGCGTAAGCCCACACAATTCAGAAATCATTAATCATCGAAGAGGAGAAAAACAGAGCAGCAACATCAATCACACCCCTCCCCTTAATTATTTAGAATCAGTTTATTATCTTCATTAAATTTTGGTTCATCCAATTCTACAGAATCAGTAGCATACCCACCCCACAAGATACATAGAAAGGAGAGATGAAGGTGAAACCCCTACCTGACGAATCAAGGATTGACGTTAAGTCCCCGTGTGATTAGCAGGAGCTCCACAGAACACGATCAAGGAAAACTTCACCGGGTTACAACTCACCGGGAGAAAGGGTACTCTGACCATAGGGTGATTGAGAAAAAGGAACTTAGGGAGAATCCTTTAGGTTATAAAGGCTGATAAGGGCTGACATACAGCATGCCCGGGATGGTTAAGATATGGAGAGAAAAACTCTAAATCACGTAAGGAGTGGGATCATGGGTTGACCACATGGCTGGGACACCCCACACGTCATTAAAGGGTCCCTACCTTTCGGGGTGGTTTAAACTGACGCACACCAGGGTACCTCACCAATCATTTAATTAAATGACATTAATGGGCATTAATGGGCTTTAAAATAGGCATAAAGGTGTCAAAACATGGTTTAAACCCAATTTGCACAAAAGGAGGCACTACTGGAAAACCCGTGGGGGTAGGCGAGAGATACCGGTAGCTGAGAGCTATCGGTTGGCGACAAATACCGGTAGCTAAGAGATACCAGTAGCTGAGAGGTACCGGTAGCCTAGAGCTACCAGTTGGCGACAACTACCAGTAGCTAAGATCTACCAGTAGCCTAGAGCTACCGGTTGGTGATAGATACCGATTGGCTACAGCTACCGGCAGTGGAGAGCTACCGGTATCCAAGAGCTACCGGTACCCCAAGGGCACCGATAGGCTAGGTCTACCGATAGGCCGAAGATACCGGTAGGACAAGGCTACCGGTAGGAGTCACCGAGAAGCTTGGATGGCCTTCTAAACCACACAAAACACCCCAACATCAGATATTTTCCAATTAATGGACCCCAAAAATCCGGGCCATTACATCAGATACTTCTCAAACTATTATCGTCCCTGAGAATATAAGAACAACCCAGAAAGGAGAGAAGTGGGGTCCAAACAACCACCCCCAAAAGATACTTCTCAGGGGAAAACCCCAGAGTTATTCAAAAGCTGGAACAGAACCCTCCCCCTACATCCAAGAATACTCCCCCAAGAGTTATCAACCATAACATTCACAAAAAGCACAAGGATAACACTGTCCAACACATGAGTTAGGGATTCCCCTCCTACATGTTAGGATATTATCCTCTTTGGGCGGCACTGACTCGCCCGCACGGGTTTAATCAAATCCACATTAATGTGTCTTGATTAGAAGTCAGGTTTTCCCATCATCACACATTCGTACACACACACACATAGAGAACAGGGAATAAATCATCTAATAACTAAACCAAACAAGAATTTCATATATTAAAGCACAATGTACAATATCTCAAGGATCAGAACAAAAAACAACGAGGAAGTCAAAACAGCTCTGGGTACTGAACGCATAACTGGGCCTCCTGCTCCCATGTTCTCTCTTCCAGGCCACCATGCCTCCACAAAACATGAACCAAGGAGATGGTTCGTCCACTAAGCACTTTCTCCTTACGATCCATGATCTTGATTGGTCATTCTATGAAGGTCGCATCGTCTTCGACATCTATCTCTCCCCAATCGATGACATGGGAGTCATCGTGTAGATATCTACAAAGCTGGGACACATGGAATATATTCTGTATCCTCAGTAGTGGCGGTGGTAGCGCTAGCTGATAAGCCCCTTCACCGACCCGCCGCAACACTTCAAAGGGTCCGATGAGCCTGGGAGAAAGATTACTTCCCCTACCGAACTTCCGTTGTCCTCGCCGAGGGGAGACCTTCAAGAACATGTGGTCCCTGACCTTGAACTCCAAGGGTCTCCTCCTATCATCGGCATATGACTTTTTCCGGTCCTGAGCTTCCTTCATCCTTTCTTGTATAATCTGAACCTTCTCTGTCATGATCTGCACAACCTCTGGGCCAAGAACACCTGCTTCCCCAACCTTAGTCTAGCACACAGGTGAGAAACACGACCTTCCATATAGGTCTTCGAATGGAGCCATGAAAATGGTAGAGTGGTGGCTATTATTGTAGGTGAACTCTACTAGAGGCAAGTGTCGCACCCATGATCCCCCAAAGTCTAGAATACATTCCCGCAACATGTCTTCCAACGTCTGGATGGTGTGCTCTGTTTGCTCATCTGTCTGGGGGTGGAAAGCATTACAAAGACGTTGCTGGGTTCCGAAAGCATGCTGCAAACCCCTCCAGACTAGTGAGGTAAAACATGCATCCCTGTCTGAGACTATGGAACTCAGAACTCCATGCAACCGCACTCCCTCGTCCACATACTTCCGTGCTAGAGCGTCCACTGCACTTGACTCCTTAATCGCCAGAAAGTGATCCGACTTCGTCAAGCGGTCCAACACTACCCAGATGGCGTCGCAACCCCCTCGCACCTTGGGTAGTCCTGTGGAAAAATCCATCGAGATGTTATCCCACTTACACTTGGGGACATCTAAAGGTTGCAGGAACCCTCCAGGAACATGGTGTTCAGCCTTTACCTTCTGACACACTAAGAACATGGCCACAAACTCTACCACTGCTCGCTTTACTCCAGGCTTCCAAAGCTGTCTCCTCATACCCTGGTACATCTTGGAAACTCTTGGGTGTACCGCTAGGGGTGAGTTGTAGAACTCACTAAGAACTTGGCTGCACATCGCCTCTGGAAAAAAAAACTTTCCTCATAAAAGCATCTGGTTCTGACCATCCTCCGTCCACTCTTCCGGAGCATTTCCCTAGTCAACTCGGTCACAGATCACTTTGCACTCTGGGTATCCCCACTGATACTCCTCCACTTGCCGTAAAAGAGAATACTGCACTGTCATCTGATACAGGAAACCTCCACTGCTATCCATCCTGGCATCCAGGTGTAAGGCAGCCAACTCTTCCATCGCCTTCCAAGCATCTGCCGACTCTTAGACCGCATCCTTCTGTGACCTCCTAATCAAAGAATTGGCTACTAAATTACATTTTCCTTAATTGTATAAATTCTCGATGTCAAAATCCTAGAGGAACTCCATCCACCTTCACTGCCGTAATTTTATGTCCCGCTGGGAGAAGACATAACTCAAGATTTTTTGATCCCTGAAGACCACAAAGAATTCTCCAATGAGGTAATGCCGCCATAACTTCAGTGAGAAAACTACCGCTGTAAGTTCTAGATCATGGGTGGCATAATTACACTCATGAGGGCATAGCTTCCTAGACCCACAAGAGATCACCCCTTGTCACTGCAACAACACACATCCGAGACCTTGCCCGAAAGCATCCCAGAACACCTCATACGCCACCCCTTCTTCTGGTCGTCTCAGCACTGGGGCATTAACCAACTTATCCTTCAGATAGATGAAGGCTGCCTTGCACTGCTCACTCCACACGAAATCCTAGTCCTTCTTGGTCAAGGCTGTAAAAGGGGTTGCAACTCAAGAGAAGTTGGGTACAAACCTCAGATAGAAAACTGCCAGCCCGAGGAAACTGCAATCGTTTGCCACATTCTTGGGTCCTTCCCAAGAAAAAACCACCTCAACCTTTTACGGGTCCACCACTACCTCTTGCTCGAACACTACATGCCCAAGGAAGTGCACTTCTTCATCCCAAACTTTCACTTAAACAACTTCCTATAGAGCTGGTGCTGTCGGAGGTCCTCCAAAACCATCTTCCGGTGCTCCCTGTGGTCCTCCTATGATCTTGGATAGATCCGGATGTCATCAATGAACATGACTACGAACCGATACAGATACTCCCAGAAGATGGAGTTCATAAGCCCCATGAACATAGCCAGAGCATTCGTAATGCTAAAAGGCATGACCACAAACTCAAAGTGCCCATATCTGCACCTGAAGGCCATCTTCAATATGTCTCCCTCCTTTACCCTCAACTGGTGATACCCAGACCGCAGGTCGATCTTTGAGAACCATCCCACCCCTTTCTACTGGTCGAAAAGATCATCTGTCCTCGGAAGAGGGTAGCAATTTTTGATCGTTACCTGATTTAGCCTCCTGTAGTCTATGCACAACCTTAGATCACCATCTGCCTTCTTTACAAACAAGATTGGAGCACCCCACAGTGACACACTTTGTCGAACAAAAACCTTCTTCATCAGATCATCGATCTGAATCCGTAACTCCCGTAGCTCCGTAGGTGCCATCTAGTAGGGAGCCATCGAAATCGTACGAGCACTAGGATGCAAGTCTATCCCAAACTAGATATCATGTTGAGAGGGTAGAGTCGTCACCTCCTCAGGGAAGACTTCCATAAACTCAGTGAAAATCCTTGGTACTTCCACCATCTCAGCATCCACTGACTCTACTAACAGCTCGGCTAACAAGGAGAGGAGGGGTTCCTCTCGCTTGCTACCCTTCTGACCACTCCGCTCGCCGGTGAAAGTAACACACCGACCTCCCAAGTCTGAGAACACAACCCATCCTCGGAAGTAGTTGATGATGGAACACATATAGAACAGCCATTCGTTGCCTAGGATGACATCGTATGGTTGTATCTGTAGTAGTAGTAGATCCCTGACTGACTGATGTGGCCCTATCCTCAGTCTGTATCCTCTACAATAATCTACCAAGTCAGTCTGACCTCCGACTGATGTGCTCAGCACTAGGGGCACTGGAAGTCTCTCGGAATCTAGACCCAGAGCACAGGCCAGACCAAGTGCAACAAAAGAGTGTGAAGCTCCGGTATCGAACAAGGAATAAGCAAGGGTACTGAACAAACTGATCGTACCTCGAACAACCTCTATTCCCACTGGAACTGCTACCTCCGTGGTATGCAACTGTACACTCCCAGCTCTTCTGCCCCTCAGCTATCGGCCACCTCCCCAACCATGCCCTGGTCGAGGTCCCTGAGGAGCGCCCTGAGGTCGGCCTCCCCCTACAACATCTACCCTTGGAGGAGCAGGAGCTCGCTTCCCCTACTGCTGCTGCTGGAAGGGACTAGCTGGAAGCTGCTGTTGAGGCGGGTGCTGGGCCTGTCCGCCACTACCATAGTAAACTCGGGCTGGGAACTAATTCCGGATATGTCCATAGCTCCCACACACAAATCACCTAGGTCCAGGGACCAAAGGGAAAGGGCGAGGACCGGGGGAACGGAACTGGAACTGCTGTGGCCAGCTCCCTGCTGGTCAGAACCTAGAGGGTCCCGATGCTGAAGGTTTGGTGCTAATGACCTTTCCCTTTGACGGGCCTAGCTGAATCCCCTCTCATGACACACCACCCAGCATGTGCATCCTCTCCACCACCTCTGAATTCTTTTGGACCTCCAAGTATGTTGGAAAGGTGAAGGGGGTAACAGTGTACTAGAGGGAGGGTCAGAGCGCCTCCTCTAAACGTCTGGCCCAAGATTCCTCATCTAGAAAGAGGTCTGGAGCAAAGCAGAGGAGATCCTTGAACATGATCCCCAACTGCCTTACTGACATACGCCCCTACTGTAGGGAGAGTAGCTCCTGTATCTTCTCTTCCTTCATTGTAGAAGAGAGGAATTCCGCCTGGAACTCCTCGAAATCATCCCATGCCACCTCAGCCTCTCTCCTCTCCCCCAGCTAGAGCTTCCAACATTGACGCGCTGATCCCCGCATCTGGCTGATGGCCAGAGGAACCCAGTACTCAGTCGAAGCCCAGATCAAGCCGAAGGCTATCACCAGATCCTCTAGACAGCCCTCCATCTTCATGTCATAGGTGTTTCCATCGTACTTCTCGAGGGTCTGTCACTGGAAGGCTCGAACTGTCTTCTGCCACTGGTTGTCCTCCTCCTCTCGATCAGCCCTCTGATGATCGGCCAAGTCAACCTCCTGGGCCTCGATCTCCCATACAAATCGTGGTCATCTTCCAGGTGCCATAGCTGCATGGTAAACTAAGAATGCCTAAGCCCAAGTAGTGCAGAATATTGTTCTTAAAACCCCTTAAACTTCTTATTTATTTTAAATTACCAAAACACCCCAGAAACATAAGAACACAAGTCATTTATGATGCATGTACCTTTCCTAGGTTCTCTACCCTATAATCAGCATGGCCTCACTTGGTTGTTCAGTAGGTCCAGAGTCCTTACATCGGATCACAGAGGGCCCTAAAATCCTGTGTCCTAGCCGGTCTTCCCTAACCTAATTCACACACCAAGGTCACCCAACACCGTTTCCCTACCATCTAACTGTGCCTAACTACAGACTCCATCCTATTTCTCAACCTCTTCCTTTTATACCATTCTGTCATGACTCGCATTCACCAATAGAAGGGAAGGGTCAACAGATTTCCAGACCCTTCCTTCTTTAAGTTGAAGGAGAGATAATGACCCCTGAAACCTGACTTCAATAGGTCCCGAAATGGTGACCAACACCAAGGGTATAAATTACATGATAAATTGAAGGCATTATGCTTTTTCTTTTAATAGGATCGGGAGATAAGATAGTAAATCCCACAACACCAAAACTGAAAGTGCAAATACGGCTGAAAATAAACCATTTCCATATTCATGTTCAAAGGTAAAAGATAAAAGTCACAAAACTCCAAAGGTAAAAAGATACCAAGAAAAAGGGAAAAAACAACAAAAACTACCCAAAGGTTCAAGCTAGTACGGTCCTGTATGATCCCTGAAGTCCTCATGGAAACCTAAAATTAGTTTTATATACGTAGGGTGAGCATAAAAGTATACTCAGTAGGGAAAAACCAAAGAATCTCGTGCACAGGTTGGGAGGGATGATAATGACCTGTAAGAAATGAGACAACCAAGCACCTAGCAAGGAAACTAACCACCCAAGCCTCACCAAGGCACACTCCCCAAAAAATTCAAGTCAAGTAATGTATAGTAATATCACATTGATGTTTGGGTACCCCGTGCCACTTTACCACTGGTTATTGAAGACA
Organism: Viscum album; assembly: GCA_963277665.1. Lineage (NCBI taxonomy): Eukaryota > Viridiplantae > Streptophyta > Magnoliopsida > Santalales > Viscaceae > Viscum > Viscum album. Next base: position 1,172,408,849 of record OY728138.1, on the reverse strand, counting down.
TCCTACACAACAGACGAATCTCGCCATTCTCATAGCAGTCCCACTACCATACCCCACCCGCACACACCTGGGCCACAACCACACATCCCGCCCGCAAACACCTGGGACACAACCACTAACCTTCCTGCAGACACCTGGGCCACAACTGTCACACATAACCACACTTGCAAACACCTAGGCCAGAATAACCACTGTCACACCCGAAGACACCTAGGATAGAAGAACTACTTCCATGGCCGAAAACACTTGGGCCTCATCCCGAAGATACTTGGGAAACCACAAACCCACACACACCTGGGCCGACCACCACAGTACCCTGTACAAAGATTCTTAGGCTAATAATGGACTTTAGGACATCACAGACTGCCCGTAGAGTCTTGGGATATTCAGGAAAGGGAGCAGAAAAGGAGCTAATAACCAGCCACTCATACGAGTGTTGGAAAAAACACCTTCCCCCATTAAGTGGGGGTGTTCGGAACTAAGTGCTGAACATGGGTGGGGAGCTAATAAGAAACAAAAATGCTACAAGTATATGTATAGGTAACAAGCACTCACCCAATCTATGTTTTTCTTCCGCCAGCCTAAAGAAAACTATCCTTACTATTCATTCATAGGAGAAAAGAACAACACCCATTCCAAAGTCACGACTCACATAAAACCAAATCCCCATTTGTCCCATCCTTGTTTTCATGTTCAGTAATAATGTTCAAATAAGTTTTTGAACCTACTTGGGAAACTAATAAGAATAAGCAGAAGCCAAGGAAAGAGTACACCCAACAACAATTTAAACATTCACCCCCAGTTATCTTGTGAAAGCACATCAAGTGAGACCCCTCCAAGTATTGGAAACAAAGCAGGTCAAGTTGAGGAACATACCCAAGTTCCTAGAACTATGAATAAGAAGGTTCCACAACAGAAGAGGATCCCACCCCAATTCGTGATAAAAACAGAGGATCCCATCCTCACCCACATCACCCCTGAAATCTAAGACCCTATACAAGAAGACCATAAGGTCACCCGTACTCGGCCCGTGGAGGAATAAACCAAACCAATAATACCATCACAAGGAAGACTCAAAAGGTAATTTCATATTTAAAAGATTTAGCACACTCCATGATTTCAATTCCACTAGTCTTAAACTGGGGTTATCATAGAAAAGGAGTTTATCCTGGTTCTTCCGATTAATTTAGCTGAATATACGTGATTAACCAATTTCCTTTACACAACAAAAGGTTCACAACCAAAAAAAATACAATCCATTTAAACATCACAAGGGATAAGGGTTTATTAGTGCATAGAGAAAGACCACCAACGACCATGATTTTATTTAGGCATAATCCCACACAATTCAGAAATCATTAATCATGGAAGAGGAGAAAAATAGAGCAGCATCATTGATCACACCCCTCCCCTTAATTCTTTAGAATATGTTTATTATCTTTATTAAAGTTTGATTCATCTAATTCTATAGAAGTAATAGCGTACCCACCCCGTAAGATACACAGAAAAGAGAGACAAAGGTGAAACCCCTACTTGACTGATCAAGGATCGACGTTAAGTCCCCGTATGATTAGAAGAAGCTCCATGGAACACAATCCAGGAAAACTTCACCGGAATACAACTCTTCTGAAGGAAGGGTACTCCGACTGCATGGTGATCGAGAAAAAAGAATATAGGGAGAAGCCTTTAGGTTATGAAGGCTGATAAGGGACGAGATACAGCATGCCCGGGACGGTTAAGATATGGAGAGAAAAACTCAAAACCACGTATGGAGATGGATCATGGGTTGACCACGCGGCTGGGACACCCCACACGTCATTAAAGGGTCCCCGCCTTTCGGGGTATTTTAAACGAATGCACACTAGGGTGCCTCCCCAATCATCTAATTAAAAGACATTAATGGGCATTAATGGGATTTAAAATAGGCTTAAAGGGGTCAAAACATGGTTTAAAACCCAATTTTTGCAAAAAGGAGGTGCTATTGGAAAACCCATGGGGGTAGGCGAGAGCTACCGGTAGCTAAGAGCTACCAGTTGGCGACAGATTCCGGTAGCTGAGATCTACCGGCAGCCAAGAGTTACCGGTATACGAGAGCTACTGGTACCCCAAGGTCACCAGTAGGCTAGGTCTACCGGTAGGCCGAGGCTACCGGTAGGCCAAGCCTATCGCTAGGAGTCACTAAGAAGCTGGGATGGTTATCCAGACCACCCAGAACACCCCGACATCATATTTTTTCCAAGTAATGGACCCCAAAAACCCAGTCCATTACATTCTAGGTGCATTTTCTCTTCAAGTGGTCTGACTTTCCTCATGCAAAGCATACCACCTCCCATTCCTTTCGCTACCTTTGGATATTTCCCTTCTTGGAGGGATGGTTCTTAGGGGATTCAAACTATTTATAAATCCTTGGACCCTCTACCTTTTCCTTCCTTTTCTTATTCAATATAAGGACTGTGGGTTTCTCACACCCCATATCCTTATCTACTTGTCTAATTAAGGTCAGAAGTTTCGATAGAATCTTCTCATTATTTCTCATGTTGTAGCTAACAATAAATCTAAAGAAGGTCTTGGGAAATGTTGATAGGATGAGATCTGTGTTGAACTCATATGGGAACTTAATACCTAAGTTTTCTAGGAATTCAATGTATCCAATGAGATTGACTACATGAGGCCCAGCTGGCATAGCCTCTCAAAGAATAGTTGTAAACAAAGCATTGGAGATCTCATATCTCTCCTGTCTCGCTTTCTCTTGATTGATATCCTTAATGTGAGGCATCATGCTATACGAGTCCATATTTTCATGTTGCTTAAAGAGCTAATTAGACATGGCCGATAGCATAAAACATTAGAAATCTTTGGCATCATCCATATGTTTCATATAGAGAGACAATTCCACTTCACTGGCCTCTTTTCCTAGTACTACTAGAATATGCTCCTCTAGAACATACAATTTCCTCTCCTGGAGAAGGATGACATGTAAATACCTCAACAATTCCTAGAAATTGGTGCTGGTGAGATGGATTTCCTTCTTGAGTATGGTTCGAAATAATATATTTGATGTCATTTTTTATTCCATTTTTATAAATTAAGATAATAAAATATTTAGTAATTTATCCTGATAACATGAGACAAATAAATTAATACTTATTAGTCTCCCACTATTCTATCAAAATTCAGTAGCCCTCACCATTGACTTCAGAATATTTTGTTTCCGAAATATTCTAGTGGAAAGGATCCATATTTCCCTTTTTATTACACCAAATAGGGTTGGTCAAAAAACATGAAGGGTTTTAGGTTGGCATTCCAAATTCCAACTGCATGAACTCATAGTTCCAATATCCACTATGTGGAATCCCCAATCCTGAAATCTTTTATTTTAGATTTCCCTAGCCTTTGCCTCTTGGTCACACCAAGTCCTGTTGTGGCATTCAACCCTTGATGCGAACCAAGTCAAGTCAACCCAAATCCTTGAATTAGAATTCCATGATAATTGAAAACACATGAACTAGGGATATTCATGCACTTTGAACTATGGTTCGGTTCTAACCAAGATTATTAAAGGCTATACCGACTTAATATTTCTTTGAGGGATTTTATCCTTATATGTAAATTTTCATTTTATTATCCTTCTTACATGATTGTTAATATTAAGTGGGATATAATTAAGTGATTAACTATGTCTAATATAATATTTATGTATATGTCAGACTTATTTTAGTTCCATTTTGTATTCTTGTTTAATTCATTTATTGTGTGATTGTGACAACACACCCACAATAAATAAACCATGCAACTGGAAAAAATAAAATAAATGGTATGATCATGACCTTGTTCTATTGGTTAGTTTATCTAGTGGTTGATAAACTAACCCAAGACTTTAGGGAGAAACACCTTGAACCTTTTTGGGTTTGTTTTTACAGCTTTCCACATGTCCACCATTGTATGTCCTTGGATTGGTTTCATCTTGGCTCCTAACTTGAGCCACCTCTACTAGATTGGGAGATCCATCCATTACATATGATTTTATCTCACTCAATGGTGAGAGGTAAAATGGGGTTTTACATAAAAGAAACTTTGGGCACGTGGATACTGCATATTTATAAGAAGAAGGCTCACATGCCAACAAATTTAATTAAAATAAATTAATTAAAATAAACCATCCACTTACAAAGGTCTTGGTCTAGCTCATGATCTTCCACACATGCAACGATATTTACGCATAAATAAAAATATCATTCAATTAATTAATAATTATTGTTTATGATAAATCATGCTCAAATCAATTAATTTTCTTTAATTAATAAATCATTTTATCTTAAACCATTTTCTAAATTTCCTTGAGATTGTCATCCATCATAATTTTAAACAAATAAATTCATTTAAAATTATCTTTACACGTAACTTGTACCTTGGAGGCAACCTAGTAAATTCCCCTTCATAACTATGCAACGAGTAGAAATGAACATTACATAGATGTTAAATTAAACACACACATATAAAACACCTATCACGTGTTGTGTCTCAGCTTTACACCTGAACTATGGTACATATCTTAAGGGCTTGTATAATATAATAATAAATTATAATAAATATGTGTAATTAGGATGAGTACACAATGTGAAGCTCTAACTGCATGACATGTAATATCATTCATCATCCATCTGAGGTACACACCCGAGGACATGGTGTGTAGATTTACTTTAGAAATCTTCAGAGTACACAGTGCTTCCAATGGGCCACACACTATGTAGTGTCTGTGTTAAAGGGTCTCCAGCTGGGCAAGCCGTGTATGGGGTACACGGTCCAACCCTAACCTAAAGGGACTACATGCCGTGTCCAGTGGTCCACACATCATTTAATCCAGAAACCATGTGCCCCCTATTCCTGGTCAACACAGAGAGTCATTTAAGACTTAGATAGACTCCAAAAAATGGATTGGTTTGGAGGACTAGTCTTGGTCCATGGAACCTAGAAAACATGACATGTAATGCCGAATACATGTTTTGTGTTCTAGTGTTGTGAAGCTTGGAAGATTTGGAACCTACAAATGAGATCCTCTATTTTAATTTAATTAAAATTTAAAGAAAATATCATTTCTGTAAGGTGAATAAAAAATGAAAGAGGAGGAACAGATCTCGAGAATCAGATTTGCGAACAATTAACTTGAATAATTAAATATGTAAATAATAAATAAAAATATAAATAATTATAATCAATGATATGACCCGATCTGATACCACTTATAGGTTCTAGGGTAGCGGAAGCACGTTGGTGCGTGTACCCAACTTTAATTTTGTTGTTAACAATGATCAATATGATATCTATGATGATGATAAAACACTGAATCTTCGAAATATAACAAATAATGAAAGAAAAATTCAGACTCTCAAAACCATAGAGAGTATCATCATATGTTGGTTATAATTAATTGAATTAATAGATAAGAATTACCTTGATAGAATTCTCTCCTCGTTGATGTTTATGGTCATGATTCAATGTGATATTTCTTTGCATCATAGAATCCAAGTGTAGACTTCCTCTAGCAGTGATCCTCACGTGCTCCATGTTTCTCTTGACATCACTGAAGGGATATTCATGTGATAACGTGGAAGAGATTTTTTTTTTGTGATGTTCGCCTTCAATCACCTTGAGAGCCGCTTCCAAAGCTCTCTCCTTGATTCGGTGGAGGAGGTGTTGGACTCATGATCGTTCTTTGTATGAATTGGAGTATGGTTTGTGTTTGTTGTCAATCCTCAGTGGAAGTTTGGAATGTGTGCCAATAATGTGATCATACAGTTCAAGAGGACAACAATAATGAAGGTGGCATCGTTTTCCAGAATTTGACAAATTTTTGGGCCTGAAAATCGAAAAATGGAGAAAAAGTGGTTTTGGAAAAGAGTTTGCACGCCGTTGTCTTGAAAGAGAAGAAACTTGCAAGCCATATGTTTTTCGAGATCAGAAAATGAAAATATGGAGAAGGGTGCTCATGTTTAATGTTTGGTCGCACAAGTGACTTATGTGGTAGAGACTTGCACGCTGAAACTTGCACGTCGAAGGAAGACTTGTGCGCCATCACGCATGGTATCCAAATGTCTATAAATAGAGATTGAACCCTCCTCATTCGGCATGAAGTTCAGACTCAGAGAAAATCAGAGCTCCCGTCGCGCAGGTGTTGTCGTCATGCAGGTGGTGGTGGTTCGCGCATGTTGAAGTTGCGTGACAGTTGTTTGCTGCGCGTCCAAGGTGTTTTGGGAGAGAAAGGGGTTGAGTCGCTCAAGTTTCTATTTGGTGAAGGAGGTGTCGCGCAGGTGGTTTGGTGACACTTGTGTGCCAAGATTTGAAGAAGCGTTACAGTTCATAGTTGTGCGAAAAAATAAGTTTGGGAGTAAAAGGATGTGAGTCGTGAAAGTTTGAAGTTGAAGAAGTGTGTGTCACACAGGTGGGAGAGGTGAACTTGCATGCCATATTGAAACTTGCGCACCAGGCTTGGAGAAGTGCACCAGGTGCGTTTGAAGTACGCCAGTCTTTCTGGGGCTGCATGAAAGAAGAATGTTTTCCCGATACAGTTGGTGAAAAGTGTGATTAGTCTACCTGTGGAAGTTGGACTTCAACATAGCATCTACATACAAAAGAGGATGTATTCATTAGTTATGATTAAGAGACCTTCATGTCTATAAACTGATTGGGACTTCACCAAAGGCAGTGAGCTAAGGGCAGTTAATGAGAGTGACCTGAGGGATGCAGTAGGCTATCCCTGAAAAGTTGTAAAGGTAGTGAGCCTGGGACAGAGTGACTGTTCCCAAACCATTGTAATCCACAACGAGTGAGGAATAGTGGAATTTGGTATGACCGACAACCTATCGGTGTATTCTCCTTGGATGTATCCCTTAGTGGTGAACCAAGTAAATTTTTTTGTGTCATCTCTTTTCATGTGAATGTTTTATATGTTCTTATATCAATCATATAGGTTCAACTAGTTTCTTCCAACATGGGAACAAGATCCATCAATTTAAAAGAAATAGTTGAAACCCTGATTCACCCCTCCCCTCTTAGGGTGTCCCAGGGTCCATTAGGAGGTTATCTCTCATAAATTGAGAGCATTCTTGGTGTAAAAAAAATTCTCTCTTGGCTTGAGAGCTTTTCCAGAACCATTGTGCACGACCCCAAAAAATGGCTAGGCTCACAAGAATAATATAATTGTGATGATTAATTACATAGAATAATAAAATGAATTAATTACCCAAAAGAATTTATTCATTTCATTAATTCCTAGTAAAATCCCATGTCTAATAATAATAGTTGACAATTATTATTACTTAACATGCACCTAGATAATTACACCTATTATTATTTAATTAATTAAATAATAATATCTCTCACAAATCCTCATAAAAACTACATGGAGTGTATATATTATTATACGTGACATGCAACTTTTATTTTTCCATTTTTCTTTATTTCCTCCACCACATTTATTAGACCTTGAATAATGGTTATTTATTTTTTAAATAAATATCACTGCATTACTCGCTAATAAATATATTATTTATCCCACAATATATTATCTAAAATAACTAGTGTCAAAATAAATGAGATCAGGCATCCATGAATAATTATTAAACCACAATCAAGAATAATCCTTATTCAACTTGTTAAATTAATATTTAACAAAGATACATGGACACACTTAGTGTGTGACCCTCTAGGTCACTTTATTAGTGGAGTTAAGCGGAGCCTGCCTAAAGCCCAAGGATAGTATCTAGAAACACACCAAGGCATCCATAGAGAAAGAAGTTAACACCGCAATGATGTGTCACCTCCTATGAATGCTTGTCATGTAATGTATTCCCTGTTTCATGATATCTCTAATCAAGCAGGTTTCATGATAGTTCCATCGACCCATGTGCTCGATTATTTTTTCTTTGACTTCTCGGAATTGAAATTTACCATTCCTTACCATGGAAATATATTTATTTATGAAATATCAATGCCATCAAAGGGTCTGAGATATAACCTTCCATTATGGAATATAAGGGACAAATCCTTTCTTAAATTATTTATTAATACAGTATTAATCATGATGCACCCAACACATCCTCCCTCATTGCGAACAATGTGTTGTCATAGTTCTTTTCAACACATATAAGTGCCTGAGATATAATATCTATTAATAATAATATTAAAGTCTAAGGAATAATACACACATCCACATATAAGAACATTATATGACACTATGAAATGTGGATTTCCTATTGGCGGGTATCATTGTTATAATATCCTACTAGATATTACTAAGGGTGCACACCATGAGAGGTTTCCTCAAATTTTTATGAGTCCTCACCACTAATGGCCTGTATTATTTGTGTCCCTAAAATAACATCATCTATCCATATAAAATATATTCAAGAAGATAGCATTGAAAAAGGAAGCGCTCTACGCGGAATCCTTTCGAACCCTAGATGGTGGCAGCAGCCGATCTGGCACCCTCTTCAATGGGGGCGGGGCACCCGCCGCCCCTAGAGGGAACCCACAGTTGATTCCATCCCTTCTCAAATCCATACTATCTACCATATTTTCTTGGAATTTCGATCGGACCTAAGGTTTATGATCTTTTCCAAGGGAGACTGCAGCTCTTCCATTCTCTTTCAGAGTTCAATGAGGCCTCCTCTCTTCTCTGATGGACTTTAATCAGGAGATTCAAGGAATGACGCCCCTCGGTGGATGAGCTCGACAGGTGTGTTTTCAGGTCATGTAATCTTCAAAATCGAGCGATGATGGGGCTCCTGGATAGTCATCACTTCATGATTCTCTTCAACTCAGAAGAGGATTTGATTTAAGCATAGTCTCCAGAACCTCGTAGTATAAACAAATTCTAGTTATTTCTTCTTCGTTGGATCTATTATTTTCACATGAAACAAGATTTTCACGTGACTACCGTTTGGGTAATATTTCCAAAACTTCCCCTCCCCTTTCAAAACCCCTCCATTATCAGCATGTTGGGAATCATGGTTTGAAGATTTATTTGCTCAGATAGTAAAACTAGATCGGTTTACCATCTGGTCGCTCCTCGGGTATGTGTTGAAGTTGATGTATCTCATAGACCAGTTTATTTTATATGGATTTCTATCTGTGAAGAATTTCGATACAAGAAGCTAGTAATCTATGAATCTTGGGTACATTTTTGTGACTCTTTTAAGAAGTTGGGTCATGAATTGGTGAATTTTAGGCGTGGAGGTAGGAGTATGGATGGTAGGTTAAAGCAGTGGGTGGTGGTTTTTTACTCCAGGGTCGAAGGATATGGCACCTGGAGATGAGGTTGGATTTATAAAAATGAGGTCTGGGATATTAGTAGTTTTTTTTGCAGATGATGTGAGGGATGTGGGGGTACATTCAAATACAATGGTGTATGTGGTGTTTGGTAGGCTGAAGCCTGATCTTGGTGTGTCCAGTACAGAAGGTTTGGTGGAAAATTTGAATGATGTAGTGCAATATGATGGGAACACTACTGCAGACCCTAAGGTTCTAAACACAAGAAAAATGTTGGATGTGGTAAACCAAGCAGATGAACCTAGTTTAGATAATGATACAATGAGGGTTAAACATATTATGGATATTCAATCATGTGACTCACTAGATGATTTTGATGGGTGGGTGAGGGTTTCAGAAGGGCAGAAGACATCCATTGAGAAAAAGGCAGGCATTATTGAGGTTGGGAATTGTTTTGTGGCTCTGGTGATTGATGAAGTGGAACCAGTCCCAGATCAAGAAGTTTTGTTGTCTCCTCATGTTGCCTCTTCTTTATCTCCTTGTATGGTGTCAGTTGATGTTTCTTCTAATTTGGATGATAGATGGCTTCCATTTCTGGGTATGAAGTGTGACCACAATGACAGTGGGGTTGGGATGTTTCAAGAACAGGCCACGGGTAAGTGTTTTCAGGGTTTCAAGAATGGTAGGGATTCCAATGTTGAGAAGGATTATACAAGGAATTTAGTTGACAATATGCAGTCAGACTCACAACCCCAGGATATTATCTCTAGAGATGGTATTTTGCATGAGGGGATTCATGGTAGTAAGAAGTCTGTAGAGCATCCATAATGTTTAGTATTAATTGATGATAAAAGTCACTTTGAGCATGAACATGGAGTGCATGATAGTTATTAGGAGGTGACTATCACTGGAAATTGGGGGGATATATCTGATAGTGAAAAGGAGAATGTTGGTGGGAGCATGCAGACCTCTTATAGTGACATTGTTCAGGGTGCAAAGAAGATTGTATCCGGGAAGGAGGAAGCTATGACTGCTCCACCATGAAGAATGAAAAGGAAGAATTATTCGTATTTGCCGATGTCGATACCCACTAGGTCCTCTATCAGGAAAGGAAAAGGTTCGCAGCCTTCCGAGGTGTATCTTTATTTGAAAAAGTTAAACCTCAGAAGGAAGTATGCTAAGATACTGAAGTAGTATGAAAGATCAGAATGGGATTTGGCCACTACGGATGAAGAAACCATGCATGGTTATGGGGTTGAATATGGTTTTTATGATATTTAGTTGTTTTTCATAGTGTGTTCTGCTTTCTTGCTTTAATTTTTTTTATTTTAATATATGGTTGGAGACTTTGTCTCTGACTAATATTTCTGGTTATATTAAAGAATAGTGTAATGGAACTTCTGGTTTTACATCGTAGTAGGGATTCGATATGACCCTTTGGTGAAATATCTATCCTAAGTACATTATCCCATGCATTGTCACATAGAAGAAAAATAAAGATGTGACAAGGTATTTATTATTGAATAAAGTACAAAGTAGTTAGTTCTAGGACTCCAACTCCAACATGATCACTATTTATTAGCTTCACCTTCAAAAAAATAAATTGTAAGAGTACATTTTTTAATCTAAATAACAAATTACATCAAATATTTTTTCATAGTATTTAATACTTCCTTCAACAAGAAGAGGGTTTGATGATACATTGAATAATGGGGGTGTTTTCTCATAAAATGCTCCAGTATCACCATATTACTCTATGTTATATCTATTTTCTCCCTTTTATGGACACCAACACGTTTTTATTATATATTAACTGATCGATCATTGCAAAAAACTGACCAGTTCCAATTCCAACCATCTTGGGATGTTGATTTAGAAGGATATTTTCCCCTAGGTGCCTTCCCATTACAGCTTCCTTGTTTCCTCTGTGGAAAACCATTCTGAATAAACATACTTTATATGAAGTAACATGGTAATACTCAAATGATATATCAAGTAAAAATTATACTAAAATGAAATATTTCAAGGGAATTATACAAATACTAACCTCAAATCTAAAGTTATCTAAACCTTTAATTTGATACCAATTACAATTCCATCACATTAAACATTACATAATCTTATGTTTTAGTCAAGAATTTACTTTATTTCACTTTTAGGATCTCTTTTAGTTTATATTTTTAGATAATTAGGCCACAACTAATGCATAAAAATCATAAAATACATAACTGATACTTCCAACCAGTATCCATTTTCCCGATAATATAAAACATAAAAAAATAATGCATTATTTCTTAAAAGGAAAATTTTTAAGACATTCAACATGAATTCTTCAACTTCCTTACCCATTCTTATGTCATGTGAAAAACATTAAAAAAATTTGGATGATAAAAAATCTCATTAAGAGATTTAAAAGTATGTTAAACTACTAGTTCAGTAAAAACATAAAAATATATAAAATATTTACTTTTATATAAATGTACTTTTAGTAAAAGAAATACAATATTTCACAAGAAAAAACACAAAAGTTTTTCACAAATAATTTTTTTAAAACCAATAGAAATCATAGATAACACATAAAATTATATTTTGGAATTATTATAATAGAAATTATTATAAATGGAATAACCATGTGGTAAACTTGCATTAATATCTTTGTTATAAATAGAATAAATATATGGTCGACTTGCATAACCAATGCATTAGAGGTATATCATGGACCCTCCCATCATTGGATTATCACAGAACCACTCGTCATTATTTTATAATGAAACCACCCATAATAATTTTTAAGAACAATAATATAATCATAACCCATAAATTCTTTTAATTTTCAACATGTCACTCATAAAATTTTATTATCATTCATAAGAAAATATTTCAAGTTATTGAAATAATCAATAAATTTTTAGAACCCATTTTCAATAACAAAATACCCAAAAAGGGAAAGTGGGGTTATTTTTCTATTATAAACATGAAGGATTTTAGAGGTATATAAATATGAAATAATTTACAAGGATAAGGAATTTTTTTTATCTCCGAATACATAAAAAATAAAATTCCTTTTTTCAATTGTAAATAAAGTCAAATATTTTGTACATAAAACATAAAAATATTTTTTTTAAAACCAATGAATGAAATTAGGAATAGAAATAAAATTTATTTTAAAATCCTTTTATATCCATATAAATAAACATATAAAATAAAATAAGTAATATTTACATGGTTAAAAAGATGTTGATGTTAAATCATTAAACATTTAAAAATACATATTTAAATCAAAGTTTCCTATACCACTTCAATACATTTGAATCATAAGAACCATGAAATAATAACATTTAATAAAACATTAAATAACATGAGAATAAATAAATAAATTATATTAAATGTTAAATTTGATGTATATACACCTCATAAAATTAGGTGGTTGTATAACATCAAAATATGCATCAATGAGTGAAGATTGAGACAATGTCCATTACCTTGGATCTGACTTGTCATGTGTGTCATTATATTTCTAAATAATAAACATATGTTAATTATTTATGTAATTGATAATTGTTTTCAAGTTTATTGTTAATTTTATTTCACTTATAAAAATTTTGTATACAACCACACAATCAATTAATTTTACACAAGTTGTTTTTACCATATTCATCTTTTGTGTCAAAACGACTGCGGTTGGTTAAATATGGTCAAAGGGGTCATTATTTAAACATTTAAAAAATATTAATCATGAAATTATTATCATATTTATACATAAATTATACTTTAAAAACCCATTATTAAACGTGTTTATGAAAAATGAAACAACCTTACGATCGTGGATATGACAGGACATATGTACGCATGAGTAACATTTCCATATTTTTTTGAATGGTCATTATAGAAATAAGAAATGAAACATTTATGTTTCCATAATGATAATTATATCATAAATATAATAATATTCAAATATATATAATTATATATATATATAAATCTTGTAATTTGGTGGTGAAAAAAAATCACATCACTTTGAGGAGGCAGCAGTCCACACATCCACAAATGTCGTTATCACATTTTTAGTATGTGAAATTATAATAAGAAAATGATATATTATACTTCCAAAAAAAAAATATTTTTTTCATGAATATAAAAATGATTAAATTTATATCATATATAATCATTATATTTACCCTTATTACCTTTCATGTAACATGTTAGTGAAAACTCTTCACATCGCTTTATGAGGCATTAGTCTTCCATATAAACGAGCGATAATATCAAATCCCATGCGGTAGGAAATATAAAAGGTGTGTATATGATATAATGAATAATGAATAATGAGTTTTTTATATGTTTTAAATTTCATATATATTATATATAAATAGAATTTCAGTCTTAATTCCAACCCATGATAGGTGGTAAAGGAAAAACTAACGACATCATTTCACGAGACGGTAGTCAATCGTACACACAAATAATGATTTCATAACCAATTTAACAAAAGTGTGTGTGGGTTTAGATTTAAACCTTAACATAACAAAATATAAATATATTTAGGATACCAATGTTATTATATAATCATGTTATAATAATAATTTAAGGGGTGGAGAAAGAAATAAAACAAAATTGTTTATTGATGAACATTACCTCTTCTTCTAGAAACTTTTTTTGGTTTGTACCAAAAGCATTCCTTGGTTTTATTTATTTCCAAAAAAAACTTCTATTATTAGCAGATATATTTTGGGATATTATTTGGTTAGGTTTTGGATGATCCAAATTCTTTATAGTTTTGTGTAATTGGGGAGGGTGGATTTTTTTATAATTGGGGAGGAGTGAAATTCTTATCAATATCAAAAATAAAAAATTATTGGGTGGTATCACTTACATAATGTGTATTTAATAATGAAAAATTTTAGATACAATATGATATTTTGTATAATTATTTCCCAATAATGGTTCTTGGACAAGTTTCTAGGTCATTTGGCCCCTTAAAATTAATGGTTAACCCCTTAGTAAACTCATTTTTTACCTTAACCACTATATTAAATGTTGATTAATTTCACAACTATTTTTGGTCAAAAACTAATTCTAAATTAATATAAATTAAAAATTATGGTAATAAAAAATATGGAATCCATTTTGAAAAATTAAATTAACATAATTGGTAGAAATTAATTTAAAATTCACCTCGCAAATGGGATGTAACAACAAGTTTTAAATTTAAAAAGTCCAAACATTTAAAATGTTTATATATACAATTTCAGTGTGAAATTGAATCCAATGTCCTAAATTAGATTTATAAATTCATAATTTAACTAATTATACTATAATACCAATTTAATATATAATTTAACAATATAAATACATTATATGAAAATACGGTTTTTAATTAAAATTATCAGTTTTTAACTATTCATCAAAAAATGAAACTTCTCCAAAAAAATAAAAACATCACCCAAGGTAAATCTTGATATTAATATTTAGAAAATAAATTTATATTTTCGAAAAAAATTTATAGAAGTTTCAAAAATTAGTTTTAAAATAAGTGTGCCTTTAAAAGGCGGTAATACTGCTTTTTAGAAAAATAATATTTTTAAGCATAAAACTGAATATATTATTATCTCTTGCCAGTCCAAACAATTGTTTGAATGTAACAAAAATTATAGATATATGTAAAAATAATATAGTTTTTCCTATTCAACCCCATAAATATAAAATCTATGTGATAACCACCATATTAAATAATAATATTAATGATATATTATTATTCGGTATAACTAAGTCTTCCATGCAATGAAAAATTTTGAAAAAAATAATTATTGTGTGTTGTATATTCTATTGAAAATTAAATCCATTTTATTTTAAAATTAATATAAAATTCATAAATATTAATAAATATGAAAAATAATTATTCAATCATTAACCGGGTTGTAACATTTAGTTTTGGTTTATGAAAATGCAACCAGTGAAAAGTCTTTTTGGATAATTTTTAAAAAAATAAAGGATTGTGTTAAAAATAAATTACTGATTAATATAACCATTACAAAAACATTAAAAAAATATTTTATAATTTATTTATAATATTATATTTAGTTATTTTTCCAGATTCAATCTTGATATCCATTTATAGAATTGTTCATATAGGTGGTTAATCCGAACGAAACCAGAACATGCTAGAATTAATGGATAAGTATTCTTAAGAATGTGATTTATTTGGAATAATATCATTAATATATATGTATAATGATATTATTTATATTTTTTTTTAAGTTTTTTAATAGTATTTTAATTTTGTTTTACAGATAAGATAATTCAATATGAAAAATAAATACGTTCCATTATGGCAGCGATAGTCTATACTTAAATGTAGGAAATTTTCTCATATTCCATAGAACAAAAAGAAGGTAGGAATTGTTTTATATTTTGAAAATATAAATAATTTTGTAAATATTATATCGATTTATTAAATACTCCTTTTAACGAATCATGTATTTCTGTTATGAAAAGTGAATCACATATCATATTAAGGTGGTAGTCCCTAAAAAACACTTGTGACATTTATGTTTTTATAATGGTTAAGGGGAAAGAAGAAAATTGAAATCTAAAAAAAAAAGAAAACAATGAAATTATTTAAAAATTATTTCGTTATATTTGTTGTATTTATAATAATAAATAAAGAAAAATAAGTGAAAAGGGTGTAATTGAGAAGTTTTTCTTTCTCCTTGGAAGAGCTCCTATAAAAATTGGATTAAAGATTTGTGTGGTGGTATTTTGAGATGACAAAAACGTCTAAGAAATTTTGAGAAGTGTTAAAGGGTTAGTGAGTATGATTATATGAGGCTTGTGGTTTGATGATAAGTGGGATTGGAATGGTTCATTTTTTAAGAGAGAGGAGTAGAATATTTGTAATAATGAAAACAAAAATTCCTCATTTAATGGAAGTGGCTCCCAAAGTGGGAAATAATTTATTGGGGGAATATATAAGATTGATAAATACAAAAAATTGAATTATCACACTTGTTTTTAATATATTTTTAACACTTTTATACTTATATTATTTATTTTTATTATTTTTTTTGTTTTTGATGTTGCAATTAATTTTAAGAAAAGTAATTTCCTTTTAATGCCTAAAAATAAATTGGTCCTTATTAAATAATATAGATGTTATGTTCCAAATATGAATTAATTTTTTTAATAAAATTTTTATTTGAGATAAAAAATATTTTTAATATTATTACATAAAATGCATAAAAATCATTTTCTAAAAAGCCTTTTTTAAGGCTTGAAAATCATGATTAAGATAAAATTATCAATGTTGTTAGTTTATATGAAATTAATTAGTTTATTAATTTCCCATTAAGTGTTATATCCTTTAAAAAAATCGAATATGAAATTAATCCTTGTTTATTCTTAATTAAATAGAACATACGAAAAATATTTCTACTAAAATAAATATTACAAAAGTTTAAAAATGTTAACATGATTATTCTAAATCCAATATACTTTTATTAAAGGAATTACTTTATTTTAAAAAATATTTTTCATCATAAATTATATTTTAGAAGTCATAAATTAATACTTTGTCTCTAAAAATGGTATAAAATAATATTTTTAGGTATAAAATGTTTTTTTCACTATTCACCTAAAAATTAACATTTATAGAAAAAACATATAAATTTATCCCAATGTAATATTATTATCTAAAATAAGAAAATTAATGTCATTTTTTAAATTAATATTCTAAAATTTAGGTATTTAACTTCTAAATAAATTCACAAAATAAAATGGAAATAAATTTATAAGAAAATAATTTTTTAAAAATATTTATTATTCTTATTCTTATTTCATATAAATTACTAAATAGATTTATGTTAATATATTATTCATAAAAAAAATAAAAATTTTCAATAATTTATTTATTTTCATTAAATAAATCATATAATAACAAATTTTGGGAAAAACATTTATCATAAAATTATTTTATTAGTTATTTAGCTATATTAATTTAATTTCATTTTTAGTTAGTATTATAAGTGACCTAAATTTTTCTTTATATATATATATATTTTATAATAAAATTTCCTATATTTATAACCATTAAATTAATAACTATGTCAATTAGTTTAAAATATATCATTGTTTGGTTTTAGTCGATGCTCTGTGTAAAGAAAGCTAATTGTCATAAAATTTATCTTAAAGGGTAATTAATAATAAATTATAGTGGTGTTACAACATGGAACTCCTCACTTTGCTCCACTTTTAGGAAAATAATCTTCTTCTATTTAAGAATATTTTAATATTATTTCCACATGGAAAGTCTCAGGCCATGGGTTTATGTATTCTAGTTAGCTAGTCCAATGATATATATTCACCTCTAATGTTAAAAAGTGATATAATTGATTAGAAGAGGAAAATAATAATCTCTTTTATCAGGCCAATACAAAAGTGTAGTCACATTCTAAATTTATGAGATATGATCCTTCAAAATATGATTCACCATCAATGGTTGGTACCTCTTATCCAAGGTGTTCATAAGGCATAATTCGCCAAAATTATGTGGTGAGTATAATCATGAAAAATGATAAATGAAAAAATATTAGGTGGAAACATTATAACCACCCCATCTCATGCGGTAATGGGAATTTTTAGTTAAACTGTCTCCCTAGTATATGTTAAACTCACAATTGTGAGTGGTATTGGCTATGATAGAGTAGGTTACACTAAATACCAAAGGTCTTGGGGAATTTTTATACCCCTTCTTCTAAGGAAGTTAGTCTTTTATAAACATTGAAAAAATCCAAAATAAGTACATTCATGGTTTAATACTATGATGTTTTATGATTCATTATATCCATTTGGTCTAAGTTCAATAGAATCCATATGATACTCTCTTATTATTTCCTTTGATAATCGATTTCAAATTAAGTATCACGAAGAAATGGAAAAGATTAATAATGGTTATTAACCAAAATTTTCCTCCATAAAGGAAATGGTTCGAGAATATTATGATTTCCCCCTTGAGGGATACATATAAATTTATATTCCTAAGTAATAATATGATATTTATGGGGATTTATTCTCTACTTCATGATTCATATTAGTGAAAATTTTGTATTTATACTATATGGTTATAATGGGGCATGATAACAATACAAAAAACTTATTATAGAGTCATCTGTTTGAAACATTATTTACACTGAAGTATAAAAAGATAGAGCATGAAACTAGTATTAAAGTTATACTCCTAATATACGAGATTAACCAAGAACAACATATATATAATAAAATTTTTATAAATTAAACATTAAATATCACAAATAAATGCACATTCCTAGAACTCAATGGTTTAGTGACTTCATTTAATTGTTATATAAATTTATTATATGAAATTATTTCTTCAAAAAATCTCACGAATCAACCATATGTTACTTCCTTCTAAAAATATTAATGAATAATTTTCCTTAGTAAAAAGTAAGACATAAGGAGTGAGCTAAGATGTTGTGTAATGGAAAATATTATCAATATGTCAGTAAGGGTTAGTTTATAAGCATTTGATAAAACATCATAATTTTAGAAATATCTGATTAAACTAAACATGGAATCATGTTACATTCCATAATTTATTATAGAAGGTAATATAACGTCAAAATGATCACTATGGAAGAATAACATATACTATAAAGTAGGAATTAAAAAATCATGAGACGATAATCATGATCCCTAGAGAATAACAAAATCATGTGGTATAAACATAAGGAAAAAAATCATAACATTGTGAATATTGTAACACCCGAGACTTTTATGAGAAATATTTTGTTTTTATGTTATATAAATCATAAATGGAATATTTCACTACAAACAACACTTGTTTGGCTTTCTTTACACGCAATCACGACCTTCCTCGATAACTTGCATTGTACGCAATACCGAGTTTCACTAAACAACTGTATGCTATTAAAATATTATTAAAACTAGCCGTTATGAATAGTAATAACCACCTTTTAAAATTTTGTAAATTTTATTTTTCAAAATGGACTTTATTTTTGGATTCAGAATATCAAAATTATCTTACGGTGAAATTTTGGTACTTTTCGGATAACTTTCATATTCTGATGAATAGTGAAAATTACTAAATTTTAATTAAAAACAACTTTTTTAATCGAAATAATTAATAGTGATAAATTATTAATTTGAGCGGTTTAAAAGTATATTTAGAATATATTTTTACCATTTAATACAATTTTGGTCATTGAATGTAATTTCACATTTAAACCAAACATAAACAAGTGTCAATCTTTTGATATTTATTATCTCTTAAAAACACGCTATTTGTTTTGACGACGAGAATTAATTTTTAAATTAATTAATGCGACTGATGTGTTTTGAATTTGGTAAAATAGAAATCATTTTTTAATTCATAATATCAAATATATCTTAGGCCTAATTTTTTGTATTTTTCTGGAAACTTTCATTTTTTGATGAATAGTGAAACCACTAAGTGGTAGTTAAAAAAACTGAATTTTTCATAAAACATAATTTTACCGCTTCTGTGAGTGGAATTTCAAAAATCTGAGAGACACGGTTAATATCAAGGACTAAAATGTGATTCAATGAGGTGAAAATAATTTTTGGTGAATAATAACTTTTTACTTTTTTTACCACGGTTAAAAGTAAATAGTGTAATTAAGGGTAAAAATGATATTATTATTACCCTAACACATGTCCTAATTATATTGGATATGTGTAATTCGACCAAAATAAACCTTAGGAATAAAATATGACCATTTAGACTCACATGGATTAGATTAGGACATTTATTATTAATTTATTTAAAGAAGGGTTAAAATAGTTAAAATCAAAGTTTAATAACTAAATCATTTTTAATATAGGGTTATACATAAGATAAATTCGACTATAAATATTCATTAGAAATATAAAAATATTTCCTACATAATGGTATTTTATTTGTAATTTTTAGACATTAAATAATGTAATATATTTATGACACAAAGATGATGTAGTAATTATCTTATTAAAGAAATATTGACATAATTGATGTTACAAATACCCAAATAAATGTAATTTGAGACTTTTTATGAATTACACTAATTTTATAGGTTAATATGACATGTTAGTGTTGATTTAATTAACTTTTTTCGAACTAATAATTCTGTTATGATTTTTACCAAAATCAATTACTAAATAGTGTCAAAATTGACATAAAATAGTTTTTAAAACAAATATTATATTATTAATTGTTAATTTATTCCTAAAAATCTACGGTTCGGCCAAATTACTTATATAAGGTTATATATATTAATAATAAACAACTTGGGGTTATTTTGTCTTGTTATAGTAAGTTTATTAACCTTATAGTGTAAGAACACAAAAAGACACGATAAAAGTAAAACTATCTAACTTAAAGTTAAATATAAATGATAAGGTTAAAATAGGAACCTAAACTTGTCTAAATTCTATTGGATGAGAGGATATCGACCCATACACACCTTAGCTTTAAAATAAATCAATTTGAATTTATTAAAAACCGAATTTGGCTTTATAATAAAATAATATATTTAGTTTTTCCAAAGGAGCCCCTCTCCTCCCTTATAAAAGGGCACCTCCTCCCCCTCTTCCTCACACCACTTTGAGCCTTCATGCTCGGACAACCCCTGCCCCGCTCTACTCTCCACTTCCTTAGAGAAATCCTAGAGGTCATGGTCTTCTTCAAAGAACAATTTTAGTGCCCTAAAAGGAGGTCTCAATGAAGCGCTTCAAAGAAGAGGTAATGTCCATTACCGATTCTTTTAAGTTTATTTCTTCTTCCACATCTTATTCTTTAGTTGTTTCATTATGAAGTAATAACATCAGTATCAATCATATACTTATATGTTATTATAAGTATGAAACAACCCTATTTAACCATCTATCCATCCTACGGAAAAAGAAATCACCGCACGTGTGTACGTACGGAATACCATCTCCACGTCGTGGTGTAAACTATTTTCCACCACCACCTTACTTGGATGGGTATAATGGTGTAAATAATGACTATATATGATTATTTTAAAGTGATATTGATTCTTAAATAGTATACATACACTAAAATACAATTCCATGATCATGGGAATGATATCTTCGCTCGTGCGTACGTACGGAATACCGTCTCCACGATGTGATGCGACTCATTCTACATGATCTTCATTGCATAATGATTATATAAATGAATTTAATGAATAAATATGATATATATTAAACTAATACCATTCTGGAAATGAGGTATCTATAACCTAAAAAGAAAAATAAGAATTTATTCGACAAAACACGCATAAGAACAAAAAGTAATAAACACCCGAATAACAAGTAGTAATGAAATATTACTAATAAGAAGACAAGAATATGACCATATATGATATCATAAAAATATGTATGATTCTGGAATAAGTCAATAACATTATTTAAATCATTATACAGGAGGTTCGGACACTTACGAAGCAAATCAGACCTAAGGTAAGGGAAATATCACAATCTCATTTTTATCCGAGATTGTTTATACTTTGGAATTTAGTAGGGTGTATTTTATCATCCACATCCATGTTTCCTAAATATGTAATATTATTTCCATCCACCTACAATTTTTTAAATCCAATTTTACCCTTTGGTGAGTTTTTAGTAAAATATATGAAAGGAATCTTTTGTCATTTTTCGAACGAGGTACTTTTTGGCTTTTCCGACAAAAGTATGAGAAGAATGTTTTTTTAACTTATAAGGCATGAATGGATTTTTAAAACAATATTTCCAAGAATCTTCCTTTACAAGTTTTCAAGTTTATTTTTAATCAAATTCTTTTAGTTTAAAATTTTATGACATGTTAAGAAAGGAAAAAATGTTTTTTAAGTAGAAAGTATATTTTCCTCAAGAATGGAGTTCAAGAGTTTTATCAAAATTATTTTCCATCTAAGATAATATAGGGTTCTGTTTCTATCCCTATTATTACATGGATTTGATTATGTTGTGATGGAAATATTTTTATGAATTCCTTTATCTTATATGAATTGTTTTATGATGTCATGATGTTTAAGATTCCCATTTTTATTACATGGGTTATGCTATGATATATGGTTTATGATTTTGTGGCACACATAAGAATGGTATCATTATGAGATGTGTGGGAACTATATCTCCCTCCAATGAATTTTGTAAAGATTTTATATCTCATGAGATAGACATGGCTGGAATGGTAGGTTAAACCGGTTCAGTGAAATAGGACTGAAATGAGGAGTGAACTCGGTTCAGAAATGGACTTTGTCCATTAAGATAGTCTTGGAAATGAGTCTTGACTAATAAGAAATGATTCTATATGATTATGTGTGTATGCCACAAAGTTTCATGTTTTAAGTTATGATTATTGGGATTACATTTCACTACTATGATTTATCCCATGTTATGAAACTATGATCTCTTTTGTAGGTTAATATTTCCAAAAGTTATGTTCTTATGTATATGATGTGATTGATATTTCTTTTGTTTACCCTTAATGATCATTTAACCTCACCCTTTTGTATGTTTTATTTCCCCAGGTCAGGAAGAAGGTTATTATGTAGGATATGCAAAAAAGGGACTCTAGATATAATGAAATAAATGGGAGGAAAAGTAGATGCTTTATGAACCAATTTTTTATGTTTCCCAGTTTATAAAGACTCTATACCTATACGGTCCTTTCCTGGTTTTGTTATATGTTGTAATAAGTGTGCTTCAATTCTGAAGTAATAACAATGTATGTAAAGTATGGGTCGTTATAGTTGGTATCAGAGGAAAGGTATAATCAACCTTTGGAAAATAGGATGTGAAAGACTTAGTAAGAACCCTAAGGATAAGTCTAAGAATAGAAAACAATCTTAGTGTTTTAGAAATGGCCATGAATAACCTAGGATAAGACCTTAAGTGTGAAATTTTATTCTTGATTATGTGGTTTTCCTATTATAAGTAGTTTTTCTCACACTATTCTTCTTGGTTTTAGTCAATGGCTGGAACCTGAAGGAACCGTGTTAATGCGGAATGTGATGGGCAATGAAATGATTGTCCCCCTGAGAAACCAAACATTTTGGGAGCAGGAATGAAAAATCTTTTAACCATGCTCACACAACTTTCTCAAGCTATGAATCATGTAGGACTTCCAAACGAGCAAAGGAAGGAGCAATATTCTGCTGAATCCTTCATGAGGCAGCGTCCACCTTCATTCAGCGGGTCTACTGATCCATTAGTTGCTGGACAATGGATTAGTACTACTGAAAAGGTATTTTCTGTTCTTAAATGTTCTGAACATGATAAAGTCATCCTAGAAGTGTATCGTTTGGAAGGAGATGCTGATCAATTGTGGAATCTTATTAAGAATACGAGGAAAAGGGATGAAACTGAGTCCATGGAATGGGACATGTTCAAGAACTTATTTTTCAATAAGTACTTCCCTCGTATTCTCCGAAAAAAGATGGAGAAAGAGATTCTTGAACTGAAGCAAAAGGATGATGAATCTATTGGTACCTATGAAGCAAATTTTACAAGACTTTCAAGGTACGCTTCTAGTATTATTATCCAACCTAAGAGTAAGATCGATCAATTCTTTTGTGGCTTAAAACAAAGTCTTCGAAGGGCGTTAGCCATAAGGGACTTCAATAGCTACGAGGAAATTGTTCAATGTTCTCTCAAAGTTGATATGGAGATTGGAGTAACCCATCAGTCATATGAGTTTGATAAGAAGAGGAAAATGGAATTCAAAGGAAAATCTAAAGAGCACACTGAAAAGAAGATGAGCTTTCCCTTATGCTCAATGTGTGGAAAGAAACATGGAGGGAGTTGTCTTAAAGGGACAAGTAAATTTTTCAAATGTGGAAAGGAAGGTCATTGGGCATTTGAATTCCACAATGATGGGAATAATATGTCTAATGATGAAAACAAAGGAAGGGATACACAGAATGATCCTACTACACTTCAATGTTTCAAGTGCAAGGAAATGGGACATTATGCCAATCAATGCCAAAATCTAAGGGTTTATGATGATGGTCAACGTCAACAAACTTTTAAGGCTAAAGACAAAGGAAATTCACATGCAATTTCTATCAGCAATGTGGAGTACGATAATGATGTTGTGAAAGGTACACTTACCATCCACTCTAAAGTAGAAAATGTTTTATTTGATTCTGGATCCACCCACTCTTTTATTTATGAAGAATTTTCTAAGAGTATCACCGTATTACCTCAACAATTAGATTTTTAGTTAGCTGTGACAACCCCTAATGGAACAACAGTCGCATCAAAAGTTTATAATTCCTCCCCGATTGAAGTTTGTGGGAAAGTGCTTCCTGAAAATCTTGTGATCCTTCCTATAGTGGAATTTGATGTGATTCTTAGCATGGATTGTCTTTCTTTATATGGAGCTCATATCAATTGCCAAATAAGGGAAGTCACATTTCATATTCCAGATCAATCTATGATCGTCTATCGATGCAAGGATGAACATAACCTTCCAGTGGAAATTTCATCCATCTTATGGGTCTTGATTCCACTAAATAAAGGTTATTTATCTCAAATGGATGGAGAGAAACTCACGATTAAGAATATGCCCGTTGTATGGGAGTTTGATGATGTCTTTCCAGAGCTATTTCCGGGTCTTCCACCAAATCGTGAAGTTGAGTTTTCAATAGAACTTATACCGGGTGCTTTGCCTATTTCAAAGACACCTTATAGAATGGCCCAAATTGAGTTTCAGGAATTGAAGAAGCAACTCCAAGAGAATCTTGATTAAGGATTCATATGACCTAGTGCGTCACCTTGGGGATCACCTGTTCTGTTTGTTAAGAAGAAATATGGATCAATGAGACTCTGCATTGATTATCAAGAACTTAACAAGATCACTATCAAGAACAAATATCCTCTCCCGCGCATTGATGACTTATTTGACCAACTATGCGGAGATCAATACTTTTCCAAGATTGATCTTTGTTCAGGGTATCACCAATTAAGGGTCAAAAGGGAGGATATACCAAAGACGACATTCCGTACAAGGTATGGACACTATGAATTTATAGTGATGCCATTTGGTCTTACTAATGCCCCAACTATCTTCATGGATCTGATGAATAGAGTCTTTAGAGACTATCTTCATCAATTTTTGGTAGTCTTTATAGATGATATTATTGTATATTCAAAGAGCACGGAAGAACATGAATATCACTTGAGAATTATATTGAAGACCCTGAGAAAGGAGAAGCTTTATGCCAAATTTACCAAGTCTGAATTTTGGCTTCAAAAAGTTTCAATTTTGGGTCACATAATCTCAAAAGAGAAGATATATGTGGATCCAGCAAAAACAAAGGTTATCGAAAGATGGTCAAGACCAACAACAGTAACTGAGATCCGATGTTTTCTTTGTTTGGGTGGATATTATCGACGTTTTGTGAAAGATTTTTCATGATTATCTAATCCACTCACTAAGTTGACCCGGAAAGGATTTAAGTTTATCTGGACAGAGGAATGCGAAGAGAGTTTCAAGGAGTTGAAAAGAAGGTTATCCAGTGCACCTGTGCTCACACCACCTTGTAGTGGAGAAAGGTTTGTGATCTACAGTGATGCATCCAAGAAGGGATTGGGGTGTGCAAAATGATATGGTGATAGATTATGCCTCACGACAGTTGAAAATCCATGAGCAAAATTACCCAACTCATGATTTGGAGTTAGCTGTAGTAATATATGCATTAAAGATTTGGAGGCATTATATTTATAGAGAACGGTGTGACATTTATACTGATCATAAAAGTTTAAAGTATATTTTCCGACAAAAGGAGATGAATATGCACCAAAGAATATGGTTGGAGCTGATTAAGGATTATGACTGCTCAATACATTACCACCCAGGGAATGAAAATAAGGTGAAAGATGCATTAAGTCGACAAGACCATGCCAGTTTATCCATGATGAGGATAAAAAAAGATCCAATATTTATGGATTTACAAAGGATGGATCTTGGAATTATAATGGAAGGGGAAAAATATTATCTTTCTCAAATGAATGTTCAACCATCTATACATGTAAAGATTAAAGAGGCATAGAAATAAGATGTAGAGTTACAAAAGAAGGTGTGAAATGTACCTGAATTCAACCTTGATTGTGATGGGATAATAAAGTTCAGGAATCGGGTTTGAGTTCCTCCTATCCCAAAATTAAAGAAGGATCTGCTGGATGAGGCTCATAGTTCTTCATTCTCTATTCATCCTGGAAGCACGAAGATGTATAGGGATATGAAAGATTACATCTGGTGGGATGGTATGAAAAGAAATGTTTCTGAATATGTCTCTCGATGCTTGGTTTGTCAGCAAGTTAAAGCTGAGAGAAAGAAGTCTAAGGGGATGTTACAACCATTACCCATACCAAAATGGAAATGGGAAAAACATCACTATGGGATTTGTCACAGGACTTCCTAAAACATCCAAAGGCAATAATTCTATCTGGGTCATAGTTGATCATCTTACAAAGTCTGCACACTTCATTGCTATTAGACAAGATTTCTCTCTAGATCAGCTTTCCAGGATATATGTAAAGGAAGTGGTAAGATTGCATGGAGTACCACTTTCTATTATATCTGATCAGGATCTGAGGTTTACCTCAAAGTTCTGGCGAAGTCTTCAGCATACTCTGGATACAAATTTGTGTTTCAGCACTGCTTATCATCCCCAGATAGACAGTCAGTCTGAGAGAACAATTCAAACTCTAGAAGATATGTTGAGAGCTTGCTCTATGGATTTCAAAGGTGGTTGGGATCAACACCTACCTTTGGTGTAATTTTCTTATAATAATAGCTTTCACTCCAGTATTCAGATGGCTCCTTATGATGCTCTCTATGGAAAGAAATGCAGGACTCCAACTTGCTGGGATGAAGTTGGGGAAAGAAAGCTATTAGGACCTGATATTGTTGATGAGATGGCAGAAAAGGTCCGATCTATTCAACAAAACATAAGAGCAGCTCAGAGTCGACACAAAAGTTATGCCGAAAACCTAAGAAAAGACCTAGAGTTTGAAGTGGGTGATAAAGTGTTCTTACGAATATCTCCCTAGAAGAAGGTCATGAGATTTGGAAAGAAGGGGAAGTTGAGCCCTAGATATATCGGTCCTTTCGAAATACTGGATTGTGTTGGAAAGGTAGCTTACCGATTGGTGCTTTTACCTAATCTCTCTCAATTTCACAATGTGTTCCATGTATATCTCTTGATAAAGTACATAACTGATCCTTTACATGTACTCAGCTCTGAAGTTGTACCGCTTGAGCAAGATCTTTCTTATGAAGAACAACCGATAGAGATTCTGGATCGTAGTGAAAAAGTCCTATGAAACAATACCACTTGCTTGGTAAAAGTTTAATGGAGGAACCACCAATTATAATAAGGTACATGGGAGCTTGAGGATATGATGAGGGAGAGGTATCCTCATCTGTTTGTTACAAAGTGACGAATTTCGAGGGAGAAATTCATTTTAAGGGGGGTAGAATATAACACCCGAGACTTTAATGAGAAATATTATGTTTTTATGTTATATAAATCATCAAAAGAATCTTTCACCACACACAACACTTGCTTCGATTTCTTTACACACAATCTCGACCTTCCTCGATAGCTTGCGTTGTACGCAATACTGAGTTTCACTAAACAACGATATGCTATTAAAATATTATTAAAACTAGCCGTTATAAATAGTAATAACCACTTTTTAAAATTTTGTAAATTTTATTTTTCAATATGGACTTCATTTTTGGATTCGGAATATCGAAATTAGCTTAGGGTGAAATTTTGGCAATTTTCGGATAACTTTCATATTATGATGAATAGTGAAAATTACTAAATTTTAATTAAAACAACTTTTTTAATCGAAATAATTAATAGTGATAAATTATTAATTTGAGTGGTTTAAAAGTATATCTAGAATATATTTTTACCATTTAATACAATTTTGGTCATTGAATGTAATTTCACATTTAAACCAAACATAAACAAGTGTCAATCTTTTGATAGTTATTATCTCTTAAAAACACGCTATTTGTTTTGACGACGAGAATTAATTTTTAAATTAATTAATGAAACTGATGTGTTTTAAATTTGGTAAAATAGAAATCATTTTTTAATTCTTAATATCAAATATATCTTAGGCCTAATTTTTGGTATTTTTCTGGAAACTTTCATTTTTTGATAAATAGTGAAACCACTAAGTGGTAGTTAAAAAAACTGATTTTTTCATAAAACTTAATTTTACCGCTTCTATGAGTGGAATTTCGAAAATTTGAGAAACACGGTTAGTATCAAGTACTAAAATGTGATTCAATGAGATGATAATAATTTTTGGTGAATAGTAACTTTTTACTTTTTTTTACCACGGTTAAAAGTAAATAGGGTAATTAAGGGTAAAAATGATATTATTATTACCCTAAAACATGTACTAATTATACTGTATAAGTTTAATTCGACCAAAAACAACCTTAGGAATAAAACAAGACCATTTAGGCCCACATGGATTAGATTAGGACATTTATTATTAATTTATTTAAAGAAGGGTTAAAATAGTCAAAATCAAAGTTTAATAACTAAAGAATTTTTAATATAAGGTTATACACAAGATAAATTCAACTATAAATATTAATTAGAAAGATAAAAAGATTTCCTACATAATGGTATTTTATTTGTAATTTTTAGACATTATATAATTTAATATATTTATGACACAATGATGATACAATAATTATCTTATTAATGAAATATTGACATAATTGATGTTATAAATACCCAAATAAATGTAATTTGAGTCTTTTTATGAATTACACTAATATTATAGGTTAATATGACATGTTAGTATTGATTTAATTAACTTTTTTGAACTAATAATTCTGTTATGATTTTCACAAAAATCAATTACTAAATAGTGTCAAAATTGACATAAAATTGTTTTAAAAAAAATATTATATTATTAATTGTTAGTTTATTCCTAAAAATCTAAGGTTCAGCCAAATGACTTAGATAAGGTTATATATATTAATAATAAACACTTTGGGTTCTTTTGGCTTGTTATAGTAAGTTTATTAACCTTATAGTGTAAGAACACAAAAAGACACAGTAAAAGTAAAATTATCTAACTTAAAGTTAAATATAAATGATAAGGTTAAAATAGGAACCTAAACTTGTCTAAATTATATTGGATGAGAGTATTTCTACCCATACCCACCTTAGTTTCTAAATAAATCAATTTGAATCTATTTATAACCGAATTTGGCTTTACAATAAAATAATATTTTTAGTTTTTCCTAAGGAGCCCCTCTCCTGCCTTATAAAAGGGAACCTACTCCCCCTATTCCTCACACCACTTTGAGCCTTAAAGCTTGGCCAAACCCTGCCACTTTCTCCTCTCCACTTCCCTAGAGACATCCTAGAGGTCCTGGTATTCTTCAAAGACCAATTTTAGTTCCCTAAAAGGAGGTCTCAAAGAAGCGCTTCAAAGAAGAGGTAATGTCTGTTACCGATTCTTTCAACTTTATTTCTTCTTCCACTTCTTCTTATTTAGTTATTTCATTATGAAGTAATAACATAAGTATAACTCATATACTGATATGTTATTATAAGTATGAAACAACCCTATTTCACCATCTATCCATCCTATAGAAAATGAAATCACCGCGCGTGCGTACGTACGAAATACCGTCTCCACGCCGTGGTGTAAACTATTTTCCACCACCACCTTACTCGGATGGGTATAATGGTGTAAATAATGACTATATATAATTATTGTAAAGTGATATTGATTCTGAAATAGTATATGCACACTCCAATACAATTCCACGATCATGAGAATGATATCATCACTCGTGCGTACGTACAGAATACTGTCTCCACAATGTGATGCGACTTGTTCTACATGATGTTCATTAAATAATGATTATATAAATGAATTGAATGAATTAATATGATATATATTACACTAATAACATTCTGGAAATGAGGTATCTATAACATAAAAAGAAAAATAATAATTTAGTCGACAAAACACGCATAAGAACAAAACGTAATAAACACCCGAATAACAAGTAGTAATGAAATATTACCAATAAGAAGCTAAGAATATGACCATATATGATATCATAAAAATACGTATGATTCTGGAATAATTCAATAACGTTATTTAAATAATTATACAGGAGGTTCTGACACTTACGAAGAAAATCGGACCTAAGGTAAGGGAAATATCACAATCTCATTTTTATCCGAGATTGTTTATACTTTGGAATTTACTGGGGTGTATTTTATCATCCACATCCATGTTTCCTCAATATATAATATTATTTACATCCAACTAAAATTTTTTAAATCCAATTTTACCCTTCGGTGAGTTTTTAGTAAGGGATATGAAAGGAATCTTTTGTCGTTTTTCGTACGAGGTACTTTTTGACTTTTCCGACAAAAGTACGAGAAGAATGTTTTTTTAACATATACGGAATGAATGGATTTTTAAAAAAATATTTCCAAGAATCTTCCTTTACATGTTTTCTCGTTTATTTTTAATCAACATATTTTAGTTTAAAATTCTATGACATGTTATGAAAGGAAAAAATGTTTTTGAAGTAGAAAGGATATTTTCCTCCAGAATGGAGTTCAAGAGTTTTATCAAAATTATTTTCCATCTAATATAATATAGGGTTATATTTCTATCCCTATTATTACATGTATTTGATAATGTTGTGATGGAAATATTTTTATGAATTCCTTTATCTTATATGAATTTATTTATGATGTCATGATGTTTAAGATTCCCATTTTTATTACATGGGTTATGCTATGATGTATGGTTTATGATTTTGTGGCACACATAAGAATGGTATCATTATGAGATGGGTGGGACCTATATCTCCCTCCAATTATTTGGGTAAGGATTTTATATCTCATGATATAGACATGTCTGGAACGACAGGTTAAACTGGTTCAGTGAAACAAGACTGAAAAGAGGAGTGAACTCGGTTCAGAAATGGACTTTGTCCCCTAAGATAGTCTTGTCAATGAGTCTTGACTAATTAAAAATGATTCTCTATGATTATGTGTGTATTCCACAAAGTTTCATGTTTTACTTTATGATTATTGGGATTAGATTTCACTACTATGATTTATCCCATGTTATGAAATTATGATCTCTTTTGCAGGTTAAGATTTCCAAAAGTTATGTTCTTATGTATATGATGTGATTGATATTTCTTTTGTTTACCCTTACTGAGAATTTGAGCTCACCCTTTTGTATGTTTTATTTCCCCAGGTCAGGAAGAAGGTTATTAAGTAGGATATTCCAAAAAGGACTCTAGATATGATGAAATAAATGGGAGGAAATGTAGATGCTTTATGAACCAATTGTTTATGTTTCCCAGTTTCTAAAGACTCTATTCCTATACGGTCCTTTCCTGGTTTTGTTAAATGTTGTATTAAGTGTGCTTCAATTCTGAAGTAATAAAAATTTATGTAAAGTATGGGTCGTTATAAATATATATAATTAAAATTATGTCCACATGTTTGGTTTTGACCATAGATAATAAAAATCATGTTCACACATTAGGTTTTGGACTAAGCTATTCGTAATATGGTATATGCATTTTATTTTGAAACCGACTAATTAAACTCACGTATATGAATTAGTCTTTGAACCTAGTTAATCCCAATAATTTCCTTGAATTATGTTTTAAACTAATAAAATCAAAATCATGTCCCTAAATTATGTTATGAACCTGTTTAATGATAATCATTTCCCTGAAATATGTTTTTGAGCAGGATAATCACAATCATTTACACATATTTTGTTGTAAAACCCACTAAAAAAGGTCTATGCATTATCCAATAAGATAGAAATATATATCCAATGCATTAAATGGATATATTAGACCCAACAATGACATAATATAAAACCATACATATATTTATCATCTTAATATATTCATAAATATCATCATAGAAACATCATAGAGAGACTATAAATTTTAAAACATTTTTATATTATATAACATTAATAATTTCATCGGTTGATACCAAAAAACCATTCTATTAATAAATATTTATCATAAGAGAGTTTATAGGATTATTTATGATAGTTAAACCAATTTGAGATATATCTTTGAGGGACATTAATAAAAATGGAAGAAAAACTATAAAAAGTGTTTTCATAAAATAATTTTTACATTAATTTAAAAAATGAAATGAAATGTAACTTTTAAAAAATAATTTTTTAGATGATAAGAAGAATAATTTTTTGAAAAAACAATGTTAAAATAATCCCCCAATAAATGAATCTTAAAGGGAAATAATTTTCATGTAATTAAATATTGTGTGGAAAATTTAAAATACATAAATTATAGAAAAATTAAATTCCTTTTTTAGAGTATTAGGTAATTTTAGATAAAACCCACATCAATGAAAGTGTGATAAAATATCCTTATGAAAATAGATAAAGGGAACTATGAATATTATACAAGATAATAAATATATTAATTTCTAAATAAGAAAAAAAAATTAGTAATAACGAATTTATATATGGAGGAGAAAGATATAATAGAGAGGATGATAAGTATTCCAAAAAAGTCATATTTTATGAGGAATTAAATATATCAAAGAATAATATTTTACAAGAAAATGTAATTTAGAAAAAAAGAATGAAATAATGAAAAATAAATCATTGAAATAATGGGATATAAAAAAAAGAATAAAATAGTCAAATAAGAAACTGTACGACTCAATGAAAATGGATTAAATTAACACAACCCTTTACTTTTTTATAACATTTATTTTAAAAGGAGATTATTTAAAAATAATGATAATATAAATTGAATTTTAAACCATGAATACATGAAACGTAATATTAATAAAAAATCAAAATTTAATGGCTAGATATTTTGATCACGTGGAATGTTTTAAAATAATTATTATAACTCCTTGATTGGAAAATGAGGAGACAAAATATCTTATGTATTTGGAAATTATTGAATCAAAATTCCATAAAAGTGAGAACATAAAATGGGAAACATGAAAAAATGATAATTTTGAAAATTTCTTTCAAGTGATGGGATGGGAAGACATGAAGTTTTGAAGTGGGGAAAAAATATGGGATTTCAGTGTCTAGTTGAAGGGAAATTTAATTGAAAGTCCATTACCTTGGATTCTGACATGTTTAGATGCACTACTGCCTCCTATAGAATAAATTTAGGTTTTTATTCATATATATATATATATATTATTTATTTATTTTAATTTGTCCCATTCATATATAATTTCTTATTATATATTTATTTCTTATTTTGCTAAAATTAATATTCTTGCATTAATGGTCCTATTTGTTTTGTGCTAGCTTCAATGTGGCGACTCATATCCATGGCCTCTTATCAAGCATGAATTACTTAAAAAATAAATATAAGTAAAATAAGTGTTTTTTATATAGTTCAAAAGTGAAATAAAAATTTTATGAATGTTTTAGTGACAATTTATAAAGGGCGGTTTGAATCCCACTTTTTTAATTTTTTTCTCAATTAAAAAATTGATTCTATTAATTAATATTATTATATATATTTACGTTATATAATTATTTAAACATATTGAATGAATATTTATATATTATATTACTATTATTTATGTTCTCTTAATCATTAATTTTATAAACATTATCATATAGTTCTTGTAGGTTGTAGAATCGACCAAAACAAGAACATGATATAATGTATTAATGAGTAAGAACATGTCATTATATCATAATAATATCATTTTTTTAAAATATTAATCATTTAAAAAACATTTTATTAATTTTTTAAATAGTATTGGATAATAGGTGTATAAGAAAGGCAAGAATGAATGATTAGGGAGTGGATAATACCTACATTGAAGTCTTAAATTTTCTCTTAGGGCCTCTCTTGAAAATGAATGATTTGGGACACATTATTTGACTAGAGCTTACTAAATAAGAGAGATGATATATAGGGAGATAATTTAGTGATATATTTAAGAGTAAATTGATATAATTACGTTAATTTAGGTTATTATAGGAAGTGGATTTTTATAGACGAGTTTGATAGGAGTTTTTAAAAATACTTATTCATCAATTATTAAGGAATGTAATTTATAATAGAAAGTAGATCCAAAGTGGAAAAATAATTTATATAATGTAATTATACGCCTACAGTTCCCTCATCCACTCATTCAATGATAATTTATGATAATATTGAAGGTTATTACCCATTAGTTAATCACATTTACTATATTTTACCATTACTCTGGTTACTTAAATTTTCCTCGATAACATATTTTGATGCATATAAATGAATTTTAAATTTTTAATAATTTTAAAATATTTATTAAATATATTTAATTAATTTTATTGTAAATAATATGTAAAAGCGGGAAAAAATTATTTTTAATATCAAATCATATAATACAGGATTTTTTTACAAAAAATAACCATAAAATGATTTTATTATAATTATTTTACATTAAATAAACATTACATGTATTCTTTTTGATTATATATATTATAAATAAATTTCATTAAATTCATTCACTAGTTGTGATTTAATTAATTTCATAAGATAAAAAAACATTACACAAATAAAAACAATTCCTCAAAAAACATCCATTTTTTAAATGATTATTTATTTATTACTTACTAATTTATAATCAATTTATGAAATATTATTCTTTTATTTATATGTACAAAAAATACATTTTAATAAATTTAATACACTATATATAAAACAATTAGCTTTAAAAACCTATAATATATATTAAGAATAAAGTTTTTAAACATAACATTTTTCCCCATAAATTATTACATTAGTATAACTTATTGTGAAAAATTATTTTTAGATATTATTAAACTATTTAATCAATAATCACATTAATTTTATTGTTACATTTTCTCTATATCATTAAATAATTGAAATAAAATTTACGAAACTATATAATTCATTTAAATGGTATCTTTAGAGTCCATGGTATTATCCTCAAGTGAATTAGTATATTTTAATTCTTATAAAAATAATTTATTTTATTTCAAATAAAATATTTATAATGAATATATATATAAATAAACATTATATAAGTTAACTGTATATTGTTAATCTAAACTAGTAATATATTTAATTGTATTATACCCAACAACTATATACCGTTTAATAATTGCCATATAATGACTATATTACCCAAATTACATCCTATATAATCATTCCATTATAAATTCACACTACACACTTCTCATTACAATATTTTTCATTTATGATTTTACAAATTAATTTATCCTTTTATGTTGCTTTGTTTTTCATTATAGGTTTAGTTCTACTAATAGTGATTCTCAAGTGTGAATATGATCTATTAAATTTTCAATCTATAAAAAATTTATCCATTCCTATTTATTATCCCATTTTTATTTATGAACATTAAAGGTAATAATATATAGACTGTAAAACATGGTTTCATGTAGCTATATTTTAATTTTCTATTTTGAGTGAATAAAATTTTGGTAATTTTATTCACATTATTTATGATTTACATTGTACTCAAATTAATTAATTTTTAATAAAATAGAAAACATATTTTTAAATGATAGAAATATATTTTAGTATATGATAATTTCTCTTAAAACCTTTGATTGTTACTTTTTAGTCCTCTTATATAAGTTATATTTTTTAGTTTAAATTATCTCTCACTAATGAAAATATTTTTGGGAATCCATATGATTAAAATAATTCAAGTTATAATTTTAATGAGTTGTTAGATTCATGATCTTGGTAATACTGGGATATTATTTGGGAAATACATTGATTTATTTATCTGTAACTATAAAATAATCAATACTGAGTTTTTACCATATCATTAAAGGAAAATATCACTCTTGATTGAGTACTAAGACCCATATAATGGAATCATTTTTTATATAATTCTCAAGGTTAACCTTTCACCAATAGAAGATCATGAGTTGATTTAGGATTTGAAATGCGATTACTCTATCCTAGTAATTAATAAGTTATTAATGTAGAGAGAGAAAATCCATTCCTGATAATCACATAAAATTTCCCTAAAGTGTGAATAACAGGATTTGTTAGAATAAATTGAACACAAAATTCTCTGAGAGAGGAGTTATATTCTCCAGATAAAATAATAAAAGCTCTAGAATTTTCCTCTAATTATTTTAGAGTTAATATTTAATTTGGTGGTTTGAATCTCCTTGAAAACATTCTAGATATAAAGAAGTGGGTAAAATGAGAATAATATAAGATATTTTCTTTTCATGAGCGGACAATGAGTGTACCTTTCACCTTTCATTTTTATGACCCAATTTAAAAATTTTTATTACAAAATCCTTCCTTTTACCCCTTTACTTAGAATTATATGAATGTATATTATCCTCATTATCACTTAGGTTTGGGAATTTATTTTTATAATGCCCAAACTTCTTGTATTTGAATCATTTAATTATGGATAATTCATTAGTAGGGACCTTCTTTTCCTCCATTATGTTAATTATACACTTCCCATTTATTAAAAAATAATATGCTCAATGAAAATACATTAAAAATTAAATCATCCTCTAGTTCCTTTAATCCATTTTTATGTGATTTTTCAAACATTTTAGAAATGTAGAAATCTAAAAATTCTTTCATTCATTCCCTATATCACTTGAACATCCATAAAACTATATTTTTCATTTATTTGGTATATTCATGAGTTTTATCGGATTCATGAATCATAACACAAGATATCTCGGTATTTATAACCATAAAATTTTCAACAGAAACTCCTATATTATTTTCTCTCTCATTAGGATAATCACTACATTTTACATCACACACATTTTTAACATGGTTTATCATAGAGAAAGATATTTATATTATGGGAAAAGAGTATTAAAATGAGTATTAAACTATAATATATTAAGAAATTTGAGTAAATAATCATTTTAATGTGGAAAATAAACCCAAAGATCAATTACACTAAGAGAACTTCATTTTATCCTATGATACTTTTTGTTAAACCTAGGTTGCTTTCAACTATGTTGTCTTATTCTTCTTTACCTAATTTGAAAAAATAAATAAACCCAAATATGATAAAAACTATGACATCCCATTCATATCATACATATATTTTATCATATCCATAACATAAAAATAGAATCTTTTATATAAACACACAATCCCAAAACCTAAAGATTTTGCTTCTTTTGAGATTACCTAAATAAATGCCTTTATGTTAAATTATTTCTTTAACAACTCCAAAAAATTATAAATACAAGTATTCTTTCTAAAAATATTCATGCATGTTGCTACCTGGGGAAAACATAGACTTAATAATGACTAAGTTCAAATTATCAAAATTTAAAAAACTTATCAAATAATAATAAAGGTTTAATTTTTCTTAATGTGAGGAAAGATGATCATTGAAAAAATATATAATTAATATCATCATGGTGTCATGAGATTATTCAATAAGGAATGACATTAAAATATATGAATGCAAAGGGATATTTTTGGAATCATAACATATTCCGTGGAATAAGAATACAAAAATCATGAGATAATAATCAAGTGACCTAAATCATAAAAACGTCATATCGTATAAACATAAGTACTGAAAAATAATATAATTTTAAACATAGATAATCAAAATTATCTCGACACATAATGTTATTATCATATATAATAACAATCATGTTCACAAAATGGGTATTGGACTTAGCTAATTTCAATAATTTTTATGCATTATGTTGTGAACTTGGGGAATTTTAATCAGTTCTAAGAATTTTTTGTAAACCTTGAAAATATCAACTATGTCTATGAATTATATTGTGAACTATGATTATTTCATTCATATCCATACATGATGTTTTAAAACTAGATAATATCAACCATATCCATGAATTATTTTGTGATCCCATTCAACCACATTCATGTCCATATATTTAGTTTTAAACCTTCATAATCGCAATATTTACCAGGAATTATATCATGAGATAAACAAATTTACCCAAGTCATTACAGGGATATGTAAGAACCACTTATCATATAAAGATAAACCCTATATATGATTTCCATATGATTTCAATCATATATCTCATCATCAAATCCCCCTTAAAATAATATGAGTTATATAACATTCTTAAATGGTATGGCATTAAGAATTAGATTAGA
This sequence comes from Viscum album, assembly GCA_963277665.1. Lineage (NCBI taxonomy): Eukaryota > Viridiplantae > Streptophyta > Magnoliopsida > Santalales > Viscaceae > Viscum > Viscum album. The sequence goes on along the minus strand of OY728138.1, from coordinate 1,172,370,367 downwards.
TTATAAAAAACTCAATCACTGAAAGGAAGTGTTTATCTATTTTGGTTATAGAGAGTAAAATTATAGAAAATTGGAAAAATAGTTATTATAATTTTTTATTGTTTTCATTCAAAAATAAATTGACAAGTAACTTTTAGAAAATATTTTTCAAGAAGAAAACAACAAGAATTTTTGAAATAATTTTTTAAAAAATAAAAATATAATGGAACCTTGAAAAGAAATAATTTTCACATAAATAAATTTTTATTATTAATTAAAATATGTGTGAATGTTGAAAAAATTACTTTTTATGATTTTTAAAAAAATTTAGAGAAAGCACAAATAGATGAAAGAGTTATAAAATATTTATTTGAAAAGAGATAAATATAAATAAGAAGATTATTGAGGATAATACATATATATATTTAAAAAATAATAATATAAAACAATTTTTGTTAATAAAAAATATGAACATGGTGGAGAAATATCTAATAGAGATGTCTATAGTTATTCAAAAAAATGTAATATTTTTATTGATACATATTTCTCTTAAAGAAAAATATTTTAAGTTGAGAATGTAGTTTGATATAGAAAAAATCAAAATACCAAATAAAGTATAGAAATGGTAATATATAACAAATATAAAATAACATAGTCAAAGAATAATGTGTAGGTTTCAATTAAAAGTGATTGAGATAACAAAACCCCAACATTTTTAATAACTTTTATTTTCAAATAAATAATTTATAAAAAAATAGAATAAAAATAACTTCTAAAAAAAGAAAATGAGGAAATTAAGAAAAAATAATACAAATAATGTGGATATAGAAATAATTAAATCATAAAATAACGTTAAAGGAATGATTATAATTCAATTAAATAAAATTGATTTAAGAAAAGACCATAAAACTTTCGTAAATTTTGAGTCAAAATCACATGAAATTGATAATGTGAAATTTCTCTTTAAATAAAATTATTAAATAGATAATTATTATAATTTTTTTTAAAATTTGGTATACCCTTTCTATTTATGAAAATAGGACCATAAAGTGAAATATTTTTCAATGAAGGTAAATTGATATGGAAAACCCTTACATTGGATTCCCATAGGGTTGAATTCACTTCAACCTAATGTATGATCAATTTATGTCTATAATTAATATATTTAAAGATAATATTTATGTTTATATAACTTTTTTGCATTTATTTAAAATTTTTTATCACCATTTATTAATAGTTTTGGTTAACATTAATATTTGGGTGTTAATCATTCAATTTGTTCTATGCTAGCCTAGGTATTGTGGTTATAGTCCTTAGTCCTTAATCGTGTCTTCATCACATAAATAATGTAAATCTATAATATATCAGTGTGCTTTATACAATACTTATGTCTGATGTATTTTTTTAATGATATAGTATATGTTTTTAAAGAGTGGTTAAAATATATTTTTCTATGAATTTCAATACAATAAAATTAATTTATTTTATTAATGAATATACTTATATATATTTGAATTCAAAAATTATAAAAAAAAATCACTATTATATCATATTTTAAATATTTACTCTTTATTACTCATTCATTATATAAACATTATAACACCAATCATGTAGGTGCAAGAACTAACCCAGACAAGAACATATTCTAACTAAAGAATGAGTAAGAACATGTTGTTATATAGAAAAAAGTAACCTTTATAAAAAATATGTATTTAAAAAATTACATTAATTTGATAATCCTTTTTTAGAATAGTTATATAAAAAATATAAAGGAGACATGACTAGGGAGTAGATAATACTTACAATAAAGACTTGAATATTCTCATAGAGAGAAAATCTTATAAATGAATGATTAGGGAATGTTTTGTAATGAACCCGACCCTAGTATCATGGATTGTGATCCTACTTTATTACATTAGCCTACGATAAAAGGAATCACATCCTGAAGGACCAAATATATTAATAGTATTGTAAATAAGATATATTCTTGAATCTTAATGACATCTTAAAACACAAATTAAAATATATTTTTTTTAAATAATAACACTATTCCATTTAGAATATCCTTGAATATAAAACATAGTACACTACATGGATTTTTAGGGAATGGAAAAAAATAAGGGTGAGATCAAATTCTCATTAAGGATTAGGTACAACTTAATATATCATGAATCAATAAGAATAGTAAATATATAATGTTATGTAACTGAAAAAAATAAACTTAATCAATAACTTGATCATAATATTCTAAAATAAATAATGATCATGTAATTATATATAATTATTCACATTAAATTGAGAACGTATCTATGGATATTATAACTAATTGGGTAATCACATGAAATTTAAATAAATGAATTCATAATGATGTAATGTATAATTATATATATTTGAAAAGTCAATATATATCCTCAAGATAGTTACTATAATGATTTATCTCAAGATAGTTTAAATATCTTGGTAGAAGCCCATCTGATTTGGGAAATATATTTCTCTCGTGAGACATATCCATTCACCGAGGGGTTATCATTAACCAGCCCCCACCCATCGCATACTAAGTCCATTTAGTTATTCCTATTTAGGGGATAAACATAAAAAACTATACATTCGTAATGAAAAAATAAAATAAAAAATGTGAATATTTTCCCCAATCAGTAAATATAACCATAAACCATTCAAGGTAATATGATGAATGATATCAAAATAGCACATCCATAATCAAACTTATCATAAAACATCCAAATAAAGGATAAGGATGATATCAAAAAAACATGTCTGAAGTGTATCACATGTAAAATAAATAATTGATTTCATCGATGAATTACAATACCATAAAAACAACTTTAAAAACATTCTTGATAAAAATATATTTCTAATTTTGAAATAATTTTTGAAAAAAATTTTCTTTGATGATAAATTTAAAAAAAATTCTTTAAAAAATCCTCATAAACATGAAATGAAATATTCAAAAAATTTAAGTTCATAATGGTGGGTAATTTCATATTTTTAGTACAAGTTAAAAAGGGTATTACTTTTTCATTATAAAATGTTTTGAAAAGTTCCCCCAAAAGACAATTCCATTCAAATTTTCATTAAAATACAAATGGTAATTATTTTGAAAAAAAACATATGATTCCTTTGAAAATATTTTTTAAAGAGTAAAAATGGAATAAATTTGTTCAATAAATCATTTTTAAAAAGTTAAAAAAAATTAAAACATTTTTATAATTCATGGTTTTTGCAGAAAATAGATTTCCAACCGAAGGGAGAAATGAAGTCATATTTTTATAAAAAACATTATCTATTGATTTAGTTACCAATGAGTAAAGAAATATTACTATTACATTAAAATATTATGAATAAAAATATTATAATAAAATTAAATGGGTTAATTATGAAATGGTCAAATAATTTATTCAACTAAAATTGAAGAATAAATAATCCCAATTAGAATGTGATTGTAAAATAATCCTTTACCATGATCCTACAATTGAAGTGAAAATTAATCAGTGAATTGATTATGTATTTCAATTGTAATTTAACATAAATAAAGTGTAAATACAAGATAAGTTAAACAGAATTCATCATAAACACAATCTTATAATGACATAATCAGTGAAGTAGAAGGTTAACCTGATGAACAAAAATTGAGTTAAGAAATCCCTTAACCCACACTTCCTTTTGAATGAACAATATTTATCCTCATTTATAGTGGTTTGAAAAAATTTATTAACATTTAGAAAAATAATATTAATATTTATAATATCATATATCATCCTTTTATAACATCTTATCACCCTTTAGTTATTAATATTTCATTATTTTTGTTGTTTCACGAGTTAATTTTCTTATTTTCTCATGCTTGTTTCATTATGAATGATCAGTTATTGTGAATATTATATAGTTTTATCATATCCAGAGTAATAATAATAAAATAATTGTTATATATTTACATAAATTATACTTTTAATACTTATCATGAATGATATTCATGAAAAATTAAGTATGTTATGATCATGGAGATCTTAGGTTATACGTACGCATGAGTAACACTTCAACTTTTTTTACAATCATTATGGAAAGAAGGTAAGTAATATATTATATTTAAAGAATGATCATAATATAATATAAACCATATAATATAAATATATATATATCATCCATGTGGTTTTTTATTCAAAAGAGAGTCACATCGCTTCGTGAAGGTAGTAATCCACATGTACACAAACATTGTTATCACTGTTAAGTGAGTAAAAATTTAAGAAAGAAAATGTTATATATTATCCTTCCATAATGATAAATATTTAATTAATATCATAATTATTTCATTTATAGAACATATAATCATTAAAATTAGCCTTATTACATTCCATGTAAAGAATTAGCGAAAGAAGAATACCATCACTTCATGAGGCGGTAGTTCGCCATACACATGATTGAAATTATCATATCCCCTATGAAATAATAAGTAATATATATATATATAAATGATATAGTGACTCCATAGGTATAAATATGTTATAAATATCAAATATGTAATTTTTCTCCATCATCATACCCTACCTCTAAAGGTGGTAATGGAAGAACGAATGACATCAGTTCGTGAGGTGGTAGTACACCATACACATAAATGATGATTTAATAACCATTTTATAGAATTGGATATGGTTATAGGTCATGAATGTATTATAATAACATATGATTATATGGATTATACTGATGTTATTATATTATCACAGTTTAATAATAATATAAGGAGGTGATAAAAGAAATAATATAAAGATTCTCATTAAAGAACATTGCCTTTTATTCAGGTATCCTACTTATAATTTCACTATATTCATCATATGATAGATTTATACACATATTAATGATTCTTGGATGAGGGGAGGGAATATGGGAAGTAATTATGGTAGGTATTGGATGAAATAAGAAGGTGTGAAGGAGTGAAGAAGAGGGGAGTTGGGGTGATATTTTATAAGTGGGGGTGAAGGGACACTTGGTAAATTTGAAAATAATTTAGTATTACCATTTTATAGGTCACTATTACCCTTATCTTTTTAGTTTAACCCCCAGTTAACCTATTTTTACCTTAATCAATGTAATTAATTTTTACTACATTCATTATTATTTTTGGTCATAAATTAAGAGGAACTTATTAGAAACTATAAATTATGATGATTAAAAATATGGAATCCTTTTTTACAAATTAAATTCACAAAAGTGGAAAATTTTATCTTAAAATTAATCCCTATGAATGGATGATAAATATATTTTTAAAAGTGAAAATGTTTAAATGTTTACATATATTTTATATCAAAATTCAATATGAACAAGAATTAAATGACCTATAATGGATTAATTTATATAAAATAGAGTTAATTTTACTATAAAACAATTTATAAATATAATTTAAACTTATAAATTATTTAAATGAAAAGAGAGATTTTGATTAAAATTTAGTATTATCACCATTTATCCAAAAATGAATTATTTTACACAAATCAAAATAATTCCCCCTAAGATAAGTATGGTATTATAGTTTAAAAAATTATGTTTATTTTGTCATATATATTTTCTAAATGTGGTAAAATAAATTTTTAAATTATGTTAAAAAATCACAACTAGTCTATCTTTTAGAAAAAATACAGTTTTTAGACAACATTTATTTTTCTTCTAAATGATTCATATTTTTTAATAATCAATAGATAACCATATTTTTTTAATTTAGTTAGTAATATGCATTCCCTATAGTTTAATATCTAGGTTATAACCATTATAGTCACTAATTACATTTTAATTATATTTCACATTTTGTCTAAACATAGTGTTGTGTGTAACACAAGCTAAACTAAATATTATGCAAAACATAAGATAAAATCAATTTTGTGTATAACATAAGATAAAATCAAAATTATGTATCTTGAAATCTATTTAAGAGGTTGAATTTATATAAAAATAAATATATCATATGGTCTCAGTGTGTTATATTTTATTCCAAGCTTAGTGTTTCATGTCACTTACACTATCAAATAGAGTGTTCTTATTTTAGAATCTTAGGGTGTTAAATTCTCTTCCCCTCAAATAAATTACTTCTTCAAATTATAATCTTCATTATGGTAATCAAGGGTTTGACATTTAGAAACACCAATTTTCAAAAAACCGCATCATAAAAGGGTTAATAAAATATTCTCTTAATAAGAGAGAAATGGATTTATAAATTTCAAATGGAATAACACATTACTAGGATTATATGTTATAAACAATTGGTGTAAGGTAAAGATATAGACATGGAAGAAAAGAATAAATAATTATTGATAGTGATTGAGGTAATTGATAACAAGAAAGTCAAATATCAATATAATTTTTTGGGCCTTAATGACATATATCTGTTATTATCAAAAATACATTTGTTTCAGTATAAATAAAGGTATTACATTATTTTTTGGTGTCAATATCCTTTTACTAGAGAGGAATAGTTATTTTACTTTCTAAGAGTATAAGAAAATATAATTACTTTATAAATTTCTTTTTCATAATAACAATATCAACCTATGGTTGTGCTTTGATCAATTTCCAATCCATTTCATACTCTATGAAATGAATATCCAAAAATTAATTTTTTACGCCTGAAAAAATATAATTTACTTTCAACTGATCGTTAGATCCATAAATTTGTGACAAATATTTCTTCCAATATTTTTCAATTTTCCAAAACTAATATGGTTAGAACATTTTATCCAATATCAATAATTCCTCATACGGTGAAGTAATACATTAAAATCTAAAACGTCATCCAAATTTAAACTCAAACTATTTATTTAAAGATTAACCTTATAAAACATAAAAAATATCAAGATCAAAAAATATATAAAATAGATCACTGAATTTCTAAAATGAAATTACAATTAATCCCCAAAACAATATAAATTATCCCTCAATTGTCACATACTAAACATGTGAATACCATAATGATTTGTTTTCTTAAAACATGGAAATAAATTAAATTACCCTAAAACATTATTAATAAAATGCATTATTCCTTATTCCTAAAGTAAAACATAGATTATTGGATATATTCCTCAGATAAAAAGATGTTGTAAACTCCATTATTTATAGTATAAACCACTTAATCAAAAATCATTAATAAGTTCCAAGGTTTTCAGGAATATCCAATTTACATTATCTATATTAGTCATCTATTTATCCCAAAAACACTATCTTAATATCAGGAACACATTTAGGGTTATATTTCCACTAATCATGTATTTTATAAAAAGTTAAAATTTCCACTTAATCACTTTTCTTGGTAGAATTAAATATATACATTTATATCGTTAGAGAAATAGTATTGCAGTACAGTCCATATACATTTCATAATTCATATAATAAGGATATAATTGATAAAATATTCAAATGTTAGAATTTATGAATCCAAACACAAGAACATTAATAATTAAAACTAATTTTTGTTATTATAATAATATTTACCATTATATATTAGATTATTTTGATCTATATTCCATTCAAAATTGGGAAATTGATTTTCATAGTTTCCAATCTCTTTACACTTGTATTATTTTACATTGAAACCTTTTTTACTTCCCTTTAATCACAAAAATGTCCTTTCTCTCCTCACTTATAGAAAACTTTTATTCTCTTTAGTAAATTACCATGGCATTTCTTTCCATAATTATCACATGTGATAAAAATATTATTTTTCATCTTTAATTTATCTATCTTTTTTTCCTGACATCCTCTTCTTCTCTTACTTCCCTTTGAAGCCATAACACTTATAGAATTCTTTCTCTATCATGTTAAAACAAGATATTATTTCCTCATATGGTGGGAATGTTTGGGAGATTAGTTCCCTTTAAAATATTATCTTAATATCATAAAAGATATGTGCATTTTTACACTTTTTAGTATGTTCATTAATGCGGTTCCCATTGCTTTTACTAGGTTCCATTTGAAAAAAATAGAATCCACAAGATTAGATCATATCATTATGAAACAAAATTTATATTCCCAAATCTACTGAAATACATACAATAAATTGAAAAATTTTTATATAGATAATATCATAATCATAAACATGGATTCATTGGGGATATATATTTTTGAAATAATTCATAATTATTTGTAGTAAAAATTTGAATTATCTAAAGAATATCCCATGGGAGTGTAAAATAAGGTGTATAGTAAGGATCATTATCATAAACCAGGTGGAGATTAGTTCATACCCAATGTTCTAGTTTTGGAGTTATGACCCCTAGGTACATCTATACTAGAACCAATTCTACTTGTATTATCTAGAAAATGATATATTGAAAGAAAAAACCTCATAATCTCTACCTTACCAAAAAAATTATGATGTTCTTCAATACTTATCCTCAAATTCAATAATATGGTAATGATTCATATTCTATGTTTTTCCTTAATCTAGCTCTCAATGTTTCTACTAACCTTCCTCTAATACTATTTGTAATGACCCCAACCCCAATATCTTAGAGCTAGTTCCTACTTTATTATATTGGAATAAAACACAATGAATCTTATCTCGAAGGACTGAATATTTTGGTAATCTTGGTAAACTAGATACATAACTGAGCCTTACATTAAATTTTAAAACCTAAATTATAACATATTTAATTTCAAGAATAAAATTATTCCCACTAGCATATCCTTTCATATTAAGCATAGTACACTTCATGGGTTCTTGGTAAATGGAAAAAATAAGGTTGATCTCAAATGGTTCGTAAGGGTTAAGTATAGCAGAAGCTATCATGAACCAATAATAATAATCAATTTGGAATGGTGTGTAACTAAAACACATACCACTAAATAAATATCTTGAGTATAATATGGATGGAATAAATTATTATCTAGTAAGGATATATGAATAATCACATGATCTTGAAATCATAACCATGTATATTATAACTACTAAAATAATCACGTGGAATATCGATTAATGTATTAATAATGATGGAATTCATAATTTTATACTATTTCAATATCTAAATCTATCCTTAAGACTGTTTTTTTCAAGATCTATACTCAATAAAATTTATAATAGTGGGTAGAAAGCCATCTGATTTGGCTAACTTATTTTTCTTAAGAGACCTATCGATGCATCAAGGTACTATCACAAATTGAGCCTCACTCTTCATATACAAAGAATATTTAATTCTTTATATGAAGTGGATAAACATAAAAAACATAAAAATTTATATTGAAAAACCATATTATGAAATTTGAATACTTTACATAGTCAATAAAAATAAACATAAACCATCCAGAGTATTATGGTGAATTGTATCAGAATAGCACATACATAGTAAAATTGATTTTATACCATCCGGAGAAATAATAATAATGACATCAATACAAAATATCCTTAGTTCATCATAATTATAAATAATTATTAACACCTTTGATGAAAATAAATACCATACAAATATCTTAAAATAACATTCTTGGGGAAGATATCATTTTAATTTTGATTTTTTTTTATGATCATTTTATTTGAAAATAAAATTTAGAAGAAAAATTGATGAAGAATATACTAATAAAAATTAAAAGGAAGATTAAAATAAATTGTGGTCATAATATTGGTTAATTTCATAAATTTTGTAAAAGATAAAAATTACATTCCTTTCTGAATGTAAAAAGGTTTAGAAAGTTTCTTAAAAATAAGCTTCCTTTCAAATTTTAGTAAAATACGAACATGCATTGTTTTGAAAATGAAATAAAATTCCCTTGATTTTTTGAAGAGAAAAAAATGGGAAAAAATTCCTTTGATAAATCATTTTTAAAATTTTGAAACCATTTTTGAATTTTTTTTTAGAAAATATAGTCTTAGAAGAAAATAGATTTCTGACTGAAGAGAGAAATGAAGTTGGGTTTTCTTAAAATCCATTAATTCATTAATTAAATTAAAAAAGAGCTTGATATAGAACTATTATATGTAAATATCTTGAATAACCATATGAGAAGAAAAAAAATAATTTTATTAATAAATATTCAGGTAATTTCGTTCAACTGAAATTCAAGAATAAACAATCTTGATTAGAATAAGATTGTGAAATTAAATTTTACAATGATCATAACATTGAAGTGAGAATTAATCATTGAGTATATTATTGTTTTGAACTGTAATTCCACATAAAACTATAAATATAATATATAGTCATAAAAAGTCATTATATACATAAAATTATAATTCCATAATAAATGAATTATAAGTTTTACCCGATGAATGAACATTGAGTTAAGAAATAACTTACCATACACTTCGTTTTATTTAAACATGATCTAACATATGGTATAATGGTTTTAAGCATGAAAATAACTTATTAAGGAACTATATTAATATTTATAATATCATATATTATCATTTTATAACATCTTATCACTCGTTCATTAGTAATATTTCATTATTTTCATTGTTCGGGGTATTAATTGTTGTGTTTTCTCAAGTGTGTTTCATCTGGAATGATCTAGTACTTGCAAATATTATATAGTTATATCATCCAAATAATAATCATTATGACATAATTATCATATTTTTAAATTAATTATACTTTTAAAATGAATCATGAAATATGGTTGTGAAAAATGAAGTATGTCATGATCATAAAGAATATAGGCCGTACGTACACATGAGTAACCCTTCCACTTTTTTAACGATCATTACCGAAATAAGGTAATTAAAATATTACCATTATAAAATGATTATAATATCATATATACCATATTTTATACAGACACACACACACACAGATATATATATATATATATATATATATCATCCATGTGGTGTGGTGATGAAAAGAGATTCATATCGCTTCATTAAGGTGGTAGTCCACACGTACACGAATGATGTTATCATCCTTAAGTGAGTGAAAAAATAAGATAGAGAATGATATATATTATCTTTAAAGAGTTATAAATATATCATTAATATCATAATTATTTCATTTATATAACATATAATCATTAAATTCCACCTTATTATTTTCCATGTAAAGTGTTAATGAAAGATAAATCACATCATTTAATGAGGTGGTAGTCTGATGTACACACGAGTGACATTGTCATATCCCCTAAAAATGGGAAGTGAATATATATAAATATATAAAAATAATATAATTATTCCACATATATTAATATTATATATATATATATATCATATATTTACTTTAGATCCACCATCATACCCATCCTTGAAAAGTGGATATGGAATAATGAATGACATCGTTTCACGAGACGATAGTGTGCCGTACATACGAACACTGATTTTGTAAACCATTTAATTGTATAGGAGGTGGTTATAGCTTATTACAATATTATAACACCAACTTATCTATACAGGTTCTAAAGTAATCTTTTTTTCATCTTACGTGTCACAACATGAGGAATCCGCATCTCCCCCGTGGTTTACATCCCACAAATCATCCTCCAAAATCAACGAGCCTCTACCCCATACCCGCCTACGTACCCTATCCTCAACGTCTAGTGTTTCAGCATTACTCAACGTAAAATCCAAAATCTCTAAGCCTCTACCCCCTACCCGCCCGCGTCTCCTATCCTCGGCATCTAGGGTTTCAACATTACTATCTCCCTTCGAAGATGATCCTCCTCATCTCTGAATCTTCTTGAAACCTATCACCGACAGCCATCAGCTCTTCTAGATCTTGACTGTCCTCTCAAGCCATGACTTCGACTTCATTTCATCAGGCTTCGGCTCCTCTTTCCAGATCTTCAACACCTCCAACCATTCCACAACCGGATAATACTCTTATGAATCTTCCACATCTGGGTCCTCTACTCCACCTTTGGTTACCGCAACAAACAATATACTGTGAATAATCCCAGGTATAAACCTATGTAAATTTTTTGGTTTTCAGAGAACATCTAAATTCCTCCTTTCATACTCTACTCCATCGACATATTTTGTATTTCGGTGTTGGTTACCCCATCAATTTTCTAGGGTTTCAAGTTTATTTTTGTATATCCATCTCTACTACTTATCAATTCTTCATCCTTGCACTGATTCATTTCCTCCATGTACTATACCTAATTTGGATAGTAAAAATTGAAACCTCCATATCAGGTATGTTTTCGTGATGTCCTTGACGTATTAAGCCTACTGATCTCTTTGATTTAATTATAGGTAAACACTATTCAGTGATGCAATAATACTATACATTTGAACAAAAACATTCTACTCTATATATCAATTTAAATTATACTCCACACATGGTGGCCCATGGGTCCATTTGATTTGTACTTGTATGATCATTATTTTTTCACTTCAATCATTTTTTTCTAATCAAAAGAATATTGTATTCAATTATTTTATCCTCACAGTTCATTGAATCTCAAAAGTTTTTTTAATTAAAGTGAATAGGAAACACTGGTTCATTTCTATAGTCATGTTTCAATGATGGGATTTCAGTATACAAAAGGGAAAATATTATTTCTCCTATAACTTTATTGATTTCTGAAACCCTATTTTTTTGGCAACAGTCTTCAATTACTCTTTCCTAACCTTTTTGCAATATTCTTCATTTATGAAGCCCTATTCTCTTTTAGGAAACAATATATGACTAGGTTCTAATATTTAGGCTCGATGACTGCTCGTGATTTGGTAGGATCCTGAAACTTTGTTTTAAATTATATATATTATGGAAGTACATAATTATTTATTCAGTACTTATTTCTTTTTATTTTCTATACTTTAATGACTGTTACTAATTCTGTGTAATTAGTTATTTATTGTACTTTAAATTTTTTACTTTCCTTCGCATCCCTACAACTAAGACATTAAATTTATTTTCCTGAAAATGAGGATGCCAGTGCATTAATGATATGTGTATGTTCATCCATTGACCAGATGAAATTCATTCACCTACAAAAGTAACGGTAAGCCCGACAAAGTCATCTTCTCCTTTATCATGCATTATCCACTGGAATCTATACTTATATGAATGGAAAATTTCCTCAGGCTGTCCTTATTTCAACAACTGTAGTCCCTTCCGCAAGGTATGTTATCTAAGTCCATTAGGATATTTATCCATTAAATACTAAAATATTTTTTTTGAAGTTTTACATAAGTTTACTAAACTATCATAGTAATTATTATTATTTTAATACTGGAAGTCTTATTTTTCTGATGGCATCTATGGTCTTGTATTCATAGTATGTTACTAAAATTGAACAACCAACCATAGCACTTACTACAAGAACAATATAAGTATTACTTGATTGTAGCATTTACATGATCTATTCTATTCGCACAGTACAACAACAATGTAGACATGTTAATTATTATCAGCCATTTTTCTTTGACGAATCGTTACTATAATGGTTTACATTATATTCCTCACAGTATATATTTGTAACTGATACCTTTTAGTTATACAACCCTACCACTAACTATTATCATTCAAAGAATTATTTTTGTTTATATTAGACTTTAACTATAATTAGATCACAACATGACATAGCATGGTTATATGTTTCTTCAATATATCATTTGAAGGTTTACATAATTTTACAAAAAATTCAAGTACTTTATCCTATTTTAGTAGTCAGAGTCTTTTTTTAGATGAAAACTACTGTCTTATGATAACAGAATGTGACTATAAGTGTAAAGCCATCCATAGCACTGACTACACATGCACAATCTATGTATTACATGACTACAAAACTTTCATTTTCTATGCTATTCTCATAGTACACCCACCAACTACAAATGTTATATCTGATCGGCTATATTTCTTCGATGAATCATTAATACCATGGTTTACATTATATTGTTCACAATTGATAACTATAACTTGTACAAATCATCCATACAACCCTAGAACATAGTAAATGTACATTCCATGAATTATTTTTCTTCATATTATACATTATCTATAATTCGATCACAACACTGGATAGCATGGTCATATGGTTTTGTTCAGTTTCTTAACAATGAAATAAATAGATACACCATACCAATATGCACTCCCCATCAAGATATAGAGATGCACGACTTGAAAGAAGCTTACTACGATAACAATATCAATCAGGATATCTTCTAAATATTTCCCACTCCTAAAACAGTTTCATTATTTAAGAATCAACATCTTACATATTTACTATATTATCAAATCCATAGGTAGAATTTCCACTGAAAACATTACTGCACCTGAACCGGTCACGCCATCAGGGAGGAGACAAACACAAAGCGGTATGTCTTCATTACCAATTAATTTTTCTACTATGAGCAATATTTCCAAACGTTATATTCAAACTCTTTAAAATAGTATAATGCTGTCTGAGAATATATACTATAATTTTAATGATAGTTTTATGTTAATATTTCCAATAGGAAATTTTTTTACACCAGAACTGGTCACACTAGATACTAACACTGAATTACGTCGCTGCGTTCCATTATCACCTATATCCATCAACAATTAGTTCTATTTACTGTCTCCCATTTAATTATTTTGATTACTATATAGAAAAATACAAACGATGTATTCCTACAATTGTACCTATCCCTATTCCACAGTCCCTCAAGAGTATTCAGAGCTATCAATGATATACGGATGATCAAATAACAAAAAAATGACCAAACACCATGATACGGCATGTGTTTTCTTTCTGTAAGAATTTTCACATTTAAACTTCTATAACCTTTATTGGGAATACTATAAATTAAAATTTCACAAATGAAAGTCCTAATATCACTCTTATAAGGTACAGATCCAAATGATTGTACTATTACAGAGTCAACTGATGCGTCCTCATCATAGTAAGAACCAAACAATCCACTATGTGAAGTCTTTTATATAGTAAAATATCGACTCTTATACATACTACTACATTATCAAACAGTGCTAATTATACTGCAACTGGAAACTACATAGTTTTATCATCCACAAGTACGTTTCACATTCCAACTATCATCTCACATTTATTTTGTATAAATCCCTACATATAAAAGAACTTTTTAATATCATCTAATATCTTAACCTACCATGTTTTCCAAAGGAGATATTACCAACCATGCTGGTTCCATAGAAACAATTGATGAGAAACTTTCAATAAAAGGTACATACAGGGATACTACTCCTTTAACAACCTTTAAGATACATCCTGCATTCAACTTCGCAGGTATATCAACTTGGACATTCTGTTACGAACATTACACTTTTTAACTCTCTTCATTCTATTACTAAATATTCATCAACAACCAATAACTTGAGGATTAATGATCCAAATATGTCACTTTAACTTCAAACTGATGAACAAATAGGTTATTTCTATTTAATGAACACATTTATTACTACAAATATTGTGTGTGTAATATAAAGTTAAACATACTCTATATTTATGATTTCATAGTATCTATTCCAATCCTTTTCTCTTTAGAATATTCCGATTACGGAGACCCTTATAACATATGTGAGCACTATGGTTCTACCTTATGGTATGAATATAGGAATAAGAAATATAGCTAGAGACATGTCCTCTGTTACTCAATATGTTTCTCAATTGAAAAAATTTCTTTACAACCTTTGACTACATGTCCTGAATACCTTAGAACTTTTTTATTCAGTAAAACCTGTCCAAATTCTAAATCATTCCAAGATTACATGCACATTTACAACTCTATGTTTGAATTCACATAATTGGGAGGAAAGGTAGACAAATATGTGAACTATGGTGGGTCTCCAAATATTTTTATATTAAATAGACAAAACTACGATATCATTGGTAGTCTATGTCCTTGTGATGGACAACCACCCTAATTTTCTCAACTCTATGTATACGACACAAAAAATGAAGCTTAGAATAGAGTACGAGATATAAAGTATGTAATTTAGTAGGTGGGAATACATAAATATTGTCTCTTTTCATTCTCAATACTTCTACACACTTTCTTATGCAGTTTGGATGACAGAAACAAAGACTCTATTATTGATGTCACTATTGTTCAAAAGCTACAGAATACGCTTCATGAAAATAACACTTTATCACATAAATTCAGAATAGAAAGGGATGTTATTGTGATGTAGGGCATTAAAAATTTAAATCTGTGACTTTGTAGAAGACAAGGAAGGGATGTAAAAACATACAAATTACCTACTAATTCTGAGATTGCAATGCTCATTGTTGACGACATCGAAGATCTAAATCATGAGAGAGATATAATCATTCAAATAAAAGATAGTGGCTTCAAAAGCATTGATGATCTTCACCTGCTACAAATTCCTCTTCAATATCTATTTTTTTCATGGGTGGAGAGGACGAATATGTTGACAACATATCCAATTGCGCTACACCGTTTAATGACAATGCAAAAGTTAGGAATGTTACAATGCGAGAATATTTCTCCTTTCACCTTCAATCCTATTACAATGATTTTTCTAGACTTCTTTTCACTAGAAGGATTCTTCAACAGATTATTATAGATGCATACACAATGATTGAGTCTCAGAGATTTTCTTTTATTCACTTCAACCAAAAGAGATTAAGGGAAGAACTATACAATGGGCTGCAAGATGCTTTCCTTAGAGGTGATCGGGATGGTTCCTTATGTGGGAAGAGTATTATTTTACCTTTGACATTTACAGGTAGCCCAAGATATATGATTCAAAATTACCAAGATGCAATGTCAATATATAATTGGGTAGGGTATCACGATATTTTTTTAACATTTACATGCAATCCAATGTGGCCTGATGTTTCTCAATATGTTAAAGTAAAAAACCTATTCCCATCAGATGGTCCTCAAATATTGTCACAAATTTTAAATATAAAGGTCCAATAACTCATGAAAGATTTACTGGAACTCTAATTCCTCAGAAATTCTCGTGCATGTTTGTAACTTCATCGCTAAAATCTTTTTGTTTTTTAATAACTGCTTCAACCAGAATTTGTTACATGTTTTTGACATTTTCTTCTTCTTCTGTTCAATTTCCATTATAGTTGTTTGTACAATGGAGTTTCAAAAAAGAGGACTACCACATGTGTACATTCTATTATTTCTTAGTTGAGAAAGTAGGGTGGTCACTCCATCATACATTAACAGAATTGTTTCTATAGAAATTCCAAACAAAGGTGCCTTCCCTAAACTACATGTATCAGTCGAAAATTTTATGATCCATGGACCTTGTGGTGATGCCAACCATTTCTCACCTTGTATGAGGAGTGGAAAATGTTCAAAGTATTATCCAAAAAAATTTATTCCCCAAAAAACAATATATGAAGACGGTTATGTCCTATATCAAAGAAGAAATACAGATTGTGTTGTTCTAAAAAATGGTTTAACATTGGACAATCGGTTTGTTGTCCCATAAAATCCAACTTTGCTGTAAAAATATAAAGCTCATCTTAATATTGACGTTTTCAATCAGTCATCCTCTATCAAATACCTTTTTAAATATATTATCAAGGGGCACGATCGTGTTACTGCAACACTCTTTGACAACAACAATAAAGATCTTCACGATAAGGGTGTCGATGAGATTAAAATGTATTATGAGTATCGATACTTCTCACATTGTGAAGATTCATGGAGTATTTTCTCTTATGATATCCACTATAGATATTCTCCAATTGATATAATGTAGTTTAATTTATCAGGAGAAAACAATGTCACATATGCAGACTGTGAGAAAATTGAAGACATCTTGAATAAGAGAAACATTTCTAATACCATGTTTACATCATGGTTTAATGAAAATCTTATGTATCAAGAGGGAATAAATCTTATATATTCAGAATTTACAACATGATTTGTCTGCCACTCTCGTGAAAAGAAATGATACCCGCCCAAATAGGGTTTCAGTATTGGCAGACTATACTATGTGGCACCCTCTTTTAGAGAACTACATTACTTGTGTATTCTATTAACAAAGGTCTGAGGAGAAACTTCATATGAATCTATTAGAATAGTGAACAACATTACTCATCTTACATTCAGAGAAACTTGTTCAGCCATGGGACTTCTATTTGAAGATAATGAATTCATACAAGCAATAAAAGATGTATCTTCTTAGGGAATGGGATATTCTTTGCAAAGAATATTCGTCAAAAATTTATTCTAAAATTCCATTTCTCAACTTGAAATTATCTGGTTTGCAACTGGGAATATTCTAACTGGTGACATTTTATATGCCCAACAATAGTGACTTCAATTACAAGGTACAAAAATCTTACTTTATCTACTACTATATATTGCAATTATTATATTTCTTTCTAATATTATTACACTATCTTTTAGACTTGACACTCACATATCATCATAAAAAAATGTTTGATTTTGCTAAAATAGATAACATTATTCGCTTCAATGGAAAATCTTTGCAGTGTTATCCTTCGATGCCTGTTCTATATTATTCAATATCTCCTAAACCAAATCAATTGATTGCGAAAGAGAATAATTACAATAGGGAAAAACTACATCTTGAGTACAAATCATTACACAATATGATTACTAATGAATAGAAACATGTAATCCAAAAAATTATGTCTGCGTTATCTTCCCCGGAAGGTGGATTCTTTTTCTTTCATGGAGTTGGAGGTACGGGTAAGAAATTCATCTGGAGAGTTTTAACATGTATACTAAGGTCTAAAAGTAAAATGGTTCTAGGAGTTGCTTCTAGTAGAATAGCATCATTAATCTTACCTGGTGGGAGGAAAAATATTTCAAAATTTCGAATTCCAATTTCTTTAAATGACCAGTCGGTCTGTAACATTCAACAGGGGAGTGATTTTTCACAACTACTACAGGAAACCAAATTTATTATCAGGGATGAGGCTCCAATGATCCATAAACACTATTTTGAATCTATTTATCATAAATTAAGAGATATTATGTCATTAAATAATTCCAACTCTTCTATTGTAACTTTTTATGGCCTAACAGTGGTCTTGGGTAAAGATTTCAGACAAATACTACCGGTGATCCCTAGCGGAGATAGGAGTGACATTGTATATGCAAGTATAATATCATCATATCTATGGAAGCACTGTCAGGTTTCAACATTGAATCAAAAAATGAGGTTGAAATCATCAGATATTATTGATGGTCCAAACGAAGTACGAGATTTTGAAAAGTGGATTTTGGACATTGGCGAGGGTCGCTTTGGAGAGCATAGTGATGGGGATGTGTGCATTGAAATACCAACCACCAATCTTCTTACAACAAATAAATCCCCTATGACAGCATCTGTGGAATTTTCTTACCCATATTTCATTGAAAACATTTTATATGTATCATATTTGAAAGGTCATTCTATATTATCACCAACATGTGACGTTGTTCAAGAAGTCAATGACTACATGTTAACTCTTACTAATTCTAAAGGAAAAGACTACTTCATATCGGATTCTATTTGAAATGCCAGTTTTGATACAGATTAGCCAGAGAACATATATACAACTAATGTTTTAAATGGTATCCATGTCTCTAGGATTCCTGCACATAAAATTACTTTGAAAATCGGAGTACCTATTATGTTGCCTAGAAATGTTGACCAATCAGTGGGGCTATGCAATGGTGCTTGTCTGATTGTTACACTGTTGGGTAATCATGTCACTGAAGAAGAAATTTTAAATGGTTGTCATTCTAGATATCTTTCATTCATCCCAATAATAAATATGGCACACAAAGACATAAGATGGCGTTTCAAATTACAATGAAGACAATCTCCTTTGAATTTTTCTTATGCAATGACTATTAATAAATTTCAAGGCCAATCCCTATCTTCTATATGTTTATATCTTCACAAGCCTGTGTTCTATCATGGATAACTTTATGATGCCATATCTAGTGTGACATCACCGATGGTTTAAAAATTGTAGTTAATGATAGAGAAAACCTACCTCTAACTATACAGAAAACATTATCTATAGAGAAATTTTGATAACCTATGTTAGGTATATTTTCATTTAAAATTTATACAATTCGATGCTTTTATTATTTGATTATATATAGGTAGATCACATTATAATGGATGCTTACTTTTTCATATCTTTACAATATTTGTAAACAAGAAGAACTGTAAGCATGTCACACAAAAATTTTCCTTTGAATGATATTACTGTTGATGCTGACGAAACTTTGAAAATAGAAGTACATGTATTGAATATGTGGTCGAACTCCACACCCAACTATGATGTTTCTGTTTTTGATCTGATTATCTGTGATGACCAAGTGAGTTTATCCAGTTCAAAAATTACAGTTTATGTACTATTTCTATAACACAAATAATATGTACTTATTTTGTAGTATAATTTTTCATATCATTGAAATGTGACAGCTAGTTTTTAAATATTTATTTTGAAAATTTATTATTTGATGCAAGAGACAAAAATCCAGTGTATAGTTAACAACTGCCATGTAATCAACAAGTTAAAAAACTCCTGTGCGAAGGCCTTTGTTACATTATACAAAACATTCAAATTGCTCCTAATCAAGGAAGTTACTTGGGGGCAAGAAATGCTTACAGATTTTTTTTCAAAACAACAACATTTTTTTGACCGATGGATACTCAGTTGCCACTCTTCTTTTTTGACTTTAGTAATTTGATGACATCATTAACTAAATCGTTTCGGTACAACATCTAATAGGTACATTAAACTGCAATGACTTTGTATTAAAGTCTATGATTCAAAAAATATTAGGTTCTTCATGTTCAAATTATTTACTTACTACAAGAACAATTATTTCCAATTCTTTTAAGTTTCATTAAATTATATAGTCTTTATACTATTGTTAACAGTCATGATCTATTCTTTAAAAACTACTCCTTCCATATTATTCATACCTATTATAGAAATTACTGGACATCTAAAAAAATCATACCCCACAAATTCTGTTGGTACATCCGAACAAAAGCTTCATGTCATTTTAGTAGATGACAGGTTTGCATCCTTCTCTTCCCACTACATTTTACATTTATTCTTGTAATTACCAAAACATTTAATATGTTTTCTTCTAGAGGCTTGCGAATAAACTGTAGCTTCTGGGGGGGGATTGCGAAAATCATGTCAGTGTACCTGTAGAACAATAAAGAATCATCTACAGTAGCGATCTTACAGTTGGTCAGGGAAAATCAGGTGACCTGTAAGAAACCTATCTATGCATTAAAAAATATTTTTTACTGCTTACTGTAATATATTCCTTCAAAAAATTCAACTTGATGATATATATGATCCAACATAAAGTATTAATATAACATTACTATTAAATAACATCTTGCAATCTGAAATTATACTATATATAAATATCGAGCATAATAGCTCTGATCTAGCATGTGATATGAGTTATTAATATTTGGAAACTGTAATGTTCAAACATATTTTCTGCTCCAGTTTATTTACTACCATTTTGAAACTATAACAGTGCATCAACTATTATGCCTTATTTGAAAATGCATTTCTAAGACATTCACCTAATGTAATACAAAATGTTTACTAATTTGACTGTATAGTTTACAAATCAATAGGATTGAATATCATATATGTTCTACAATGCTCTATTCTTTATATATAACTTCAATTTGTATAGTTCCACCAATTTTAAATTTCCAACATCTGTTATGTTCCATAATATCTTATTCCATACTGAAAACTGTATTGTTATGCATTATTGAGACCTGTATTATTTAAAAATTCTGTTAATGCTCTTCAACATGTTGGACTAGAATCAGTGTATTTTTTCAATTTTCAAACTTGAATTTCAAATCATTCTGTTCTACATGTCTCAGCATACGTTATTATAACCACTTCAATTAATGCTTCGAAAATACTAATCAACCTTGACATCCCAAAAGTCCATGAGTTTAAAATAAGGTAAACTATCAAATGCCATTATTTTCAAACTTTTTTTGCCTACAAATACCATCTTTATGACTAAAATTAACATTATTTCTAATCTTGAATGATGATTTTACTTCATTAATCAGAATTGGCTTTATAAGTCATTCACAGTTTCAAATTCCTCTATCAACATGTTCAAAGAGTTGCGTTACATCGATTCCTTGATGGAATAACAAAAAATGCAATTCTGATGTTAAAAAGTTTCTGAAGGTAAGTATAGTATCCAGTTTCCATTATTCCAAGATGTCAACTGTAATACACTATATGTAACACCTTATTTTATTACTGTATAAATTTTACTAATTATTTCATAGTCGATAAGGTGTCTGATTTATGTTACAATAGTAAAACATAAAATCACTCATCAATGGTATTTTGAATCATGCCACTCCTGTACAAAAACAATATAAGTTATTGATGGAAAATTTTGGTTCCAGAATTGTAAGAAACCACCAGCCTTCACTACTCCAAGGTATTTATTTAATTTCTTCCATTATTGCTAACTATTTATTAATTAATATTATTCTTATACGACTTATGTTGTAATGACACTACACAAATATAAATATACCAGGTTAGAGTACAACTGCTGGTTAAAGATGACATAGACTCGCTATCTGTTGTTCTCTTTGAGAAGCAAGTCATGCAGTTTATAAAAAAATCAGCTTCACAGTTGAGAGATTCTATGATACAAGTATTCTTCTTCACCTATGTGTTTTTTTATGTCATTTATGTTTTTTAACTCACTTTACCATTTAATTATAACATAGGACTAAGATGAGGTTGGTTTCCCCCCTGAGCTAATTGTTTTCAAATCAAAGAAAGCTATGTTTACACTTGACGCAACAGAGTACAACATTCAAAATTGAAAATGTAGTTCAAAAAATAACACATACACAGTTCTCTTCATCTATGATAATGAATATTATATCAGTAACTATAATCAGAGTTCTGTTGATATCCATGTATGCAGTTTCATTCTTCCACATGAATTTCGTGGCAGCATGCTGAAGATCACATAAAAACAATATTTTAAATGCGTATAAAAATAAGTTCTTTTATGTTTCTTCATTATAATTCATTTTAATAACAAAACATATACCTCATAATTGAATTATTTTAACCATATTTATTAGAAACATCAAAGCACTGCTTATTCAGAACTCATCTTGAACAATTCTTTTTCCGTTGATACAAGTACTACTGTTGTCTCTTTAACCGAGGTATAAATTTTCCCACTTCACACTCTCTTACTCTGATGTTGTACATGTTGTATACAATAATGTATCTTTCTTCATTTTGGCTTCCCATTAACTTGTATTTTAATAAAACTCTATTTATGATTCTTTTACATCTGTCCAATTTTATATTCATGTTTCAATGATATGACTTATAAGTATTGACTGCTTCTCATTCGTTATAATTGAACCTTCATGTAGAAAAAATTATTGACTGAATTCGATGCTGAAGCTGCTGTGGAAGACTCCCTATCTCCATACCCAAAGCCAACATCATCTTTTTCCAATGAACATCATCTCCATATTATGGAGATGAGAAACAAAAAAATAGCCAAACTAGAATAAATGTTTCCCTACCTAACCCAAGGTAATTTTTACATGTAACTCTATCTGATTGTTTCGAATTTACATTAAAATTTTAACTCTGTACATAATTCATGTAAAGTCCCTTTACTAGATTAAGGTTGTGTATGTGAATCTTCTTTCAGTAAATGTTCCTTTTTGGTTTGTTTACTTTTCATATCTAATTTGTTTTGATGATTACTATATTCTGTAGTCTATAACTGGTTTAGTTATGTTTAGTTTGGCTCTTTCCTTAGAATTTTTGTGTGATATACCATGACTTTTACTATATTTCATTTGTTTTCTTTATTATATGAAAATGTTAACTATTGATCAATAAATTATTATTTTTCATGTACCGCTATATTTATTTAATTATATTGCAATGCTTTCTGTTTTTCTTTTCTGATTAATTGGGTCTGTACATTGCAGTGTGGATTTTCCTCTTCATATGGATGTCTACCAATGACATTCGATAACTTTACCCTACTGCCTCTTCAAGGAATTTTTTGATCAGTGTATTAAGTTGAAAAATTATGATCTGGTCATTTCCTTTTTTGATACATGACTGTTATGTGATCTGTATAAGTTATCATATCAGTTTTTAAGGATTTTATTTGGATTTGTTTCCCTATTTATGGTTTTAACTGATGTTTGGTTGATAGTAAATTCTTGTAATGGTTTATTTTTAGTTTTGAGGATGCATTACTTGGTATTCTTCTAAGGTCAAAACATGTTATATGAATACTAAATCATTTGGAGACCATGTCATTTTCTATTTTTTTCTTAGGGATTTTGCATTGAGGTACCAATAACAACTGTCTTTGGAGAGAGTTTGAATTTTTTGGGTGAATAGTATGACGACTCTTAAAATTTAGGATACATATGGTTGTTTCACATTGAAAAATCATGAGTATTTCCCTTTGGTTAGATTCACATTGTATGTTTAAACCATATGACCTTCTATTTTTGAACACAAACATTCTGAAGCAAAAAACATTCAAGGTTGGGGGTTTTCAATACTCAAATGAAACGATAGTGTTTACTTTTCCTTATTTTAATTACACTGTATTACTAAATAGTTTAATTTTTTTAGATCATAAGTTTATTATGAGTTTTACAGTTTAGCCACAAAATTAGGGGTACCTATGTGGTTCCCATTTACAGTTATAATTTAGACCTCAGTAGTTTACAGACCTTTTTCTAAAGAGTTTTTTATAATATCAATGTTTATAGTTTCTGATTTTTCTTAACCTTTACCTATTGTAGTGTCCTTTACTAACAAAAATTCTAGACCTGGTGCAGTGTGGTTTACTAACAAAAGTGCTCATGGTGCAATGTGATTTCTATTTGGAGAAGTTCTGGACCTGGCTTAAATTTCACACATCCAGTTATTATAGATCTTTTTTCATGGAAATGTAAAAAAATTGTATGAAAGATTCATTATGTTTTGTAATAAAATGTGTTTTTGATATATATAGTCATTAATTAGTTTTATTAATCTTTATCCTTTTGATATATTACATATTTGTTTCAAAAAATATGAATCATATTTTGTAACATGTCTATAAACTTTTATATTTCATATCTGCACATATAAGACTAATAAAAATGTGGAGGTTTTATTAGATTTATCATAATTTGTTTTACCATTAACATTCTTCTATCTATACCTAATTTAATATTCTGCTGCTCTGAAAACTAAGTCTCATATATTTGTATTTTGTGTTTCAATGTTCATGTATCATATTGTATTCCAATAATAATTATCACTATTTTGTGATTTCAATACATTGAATATTCATGTTCATTATTAACATATAAATATAATATTGTTCTCTTAAAAATAATCATTGAACCTTATAGTTGTGTGTTGTAATAATCAAATAATTGGGTTATATCACCGTGCGAATGCACGGGTAAGTACTAGTTATATGAAATATACTATGGTTATTATATGTAACATCCTGAGTTTTTAATAGGATGTAAAATGTACGATAGCGTATATAATACGCCACATCAAACTTAAGAGAACAACTAAATATTATTATTTTAACATATATTCTAACTATTAAAATAGTGTGAATGAATAATATTAATTGATTTATGAAAATATTGTTTACACCTGTATATAATTAATTCTTTTGTGAAAAATTATTTATAAATGAAAATAAAACCTCTTTTTAAAAGGAAAAGTTTTTCTGAGAAACTATTCAAAATGAAAATAATTGAGTTTATAAAATAATGAAATCAAAATTTAGGTATTTTATTAATGAAATATATATAAAATATATTCAATTTAATGTTTAAAATTCATTTTATATGTTTTATAAACATGACATAGTAACAAATTCAATTTTTTTGATAAAAGAAGTATTAAAAAAAATTAAAGCCTTTTGATGGAGAACCGATTTTTAATCCAATTTTTTCACTTTAATATTTTATATTTGACAAAAATAAACTTATTCTTCAAAATTAGGACATTAAAATTTACTTTGGTTGAAATTTGGTGATTTTATGACAAAATTCATATTATAATGAATAATGAAAAATACTACATTTTAATTCAAACCTTCCTTTTCATCTAATTTATTTGTATTGAAATATTATATTTTTAATATGTTTTAAAGTTTAATTAGATTTTTTTTTATCATTTAATTCAATTTTTTTCATTTAAAGTAATTTTACATTGAAATTTAATATAAACACCTGTCAATATTTTGATGGTTTTTACTTTTTAAAAACCCGTTTTTTCATTCCAACAACATGATTAATTTTTAAATTCAAAATTTCCACTTCTGTGAATTAAATTTTCAAAAAATAACTTACATGTTTCTAATAAGTATGAAAATTTTTGTTTAATAGGATTAAAATTATTTTTGGTGAATAGTAACTTTAGTATTTTATTTACCACGGTTAAAAGGTAAATTAGGTAAATAAGGGTACAAATAATATTATAATAATATAAAACTATCATAACACTTGTACTGATGATATTTTATAAGATATATCCGAAATATACAACCCTTGGGATAAAAAATTTATCCTTGGGAAGCCACGTGGGTGTGATTATAAAACTTATAACTTTTAATTTAATGTAAAGGGAAATATGTTATAAACAGATATCTACTTACTAAAAAATTATTAATATTAGTTTATATAATTTATCTATTAAACTATAAATATTAATTATAAATTTAAAAATATTTCATACATAATCATATTTTATTTATAATATTTAGACATTAAATAATTAAATTTAATTATTACCCAATGATAAAGCAGTGATTAATTTATTAATAAAGTAATTAAAAAAATGAAATTATAAATACTAAAATAAGTATTATTTGACATAATTTTGGTCATACAATATTTTTATAGGTTAATATTATATGATATTGGACTATTAAATGGGTTGTTTCGAAGTTATCTCTCTATTTGGATTTTATTTAAATTCAATAATGTGAATAGTGTAAAAATTGACATAATTCATAACTTAAAATATGAAATCATTTATTAAATGTAATAAAATTCATAAAAATATAATATTAGACTAAATGGTTAGGATAATTCTTAATACTTCATAAATGAGACTTTTTTTTGTCTTTTTAAATGTTATGGTAATTACATTAACACACAAAGTGTAAATAACATGATATCACGGTAAGATTAAAAAGGGTAAAATAAGGGTTAATAAAAAATATAAGGATTAAAAAATATTCAAATGATGTATAATTTTAATTCTTTGATTTTTATTAGAACCTAAATCATATTATCTTTTAAATAAATGAGTTTGGGACCATTGAGATATGAAATTGAATTTATATTAAATTAATGTTTTAAGAGTTTCCAACAGTGCCCCTCCTATCTCTTATAAAAATATACCCACCATTCTTTAATACTCACACTTCCAAAGCCTTTTGGTTTAGAAAATATCTAAATAAAACTATTACTATACACCCTCCCCACATTCTTGATGCCTTATATTAGGTATAACACCCTTTTTAGAGGTGTTAAGATGTTATTCAAAGGTGATAAACCGAAGAAGAGGTATCATTTTCTTATTTATATTTTATTTGTTCTTAGAAATACGTAAAAGATAATACAATCTTGATGAAATAATAATTATAGTATCCTAAATATACTGAGATGTTATTATGTCAATATAATCACCTAAATACCTCTCGACATCCATTAAATGAGAAAAAAATTAATCGTTCGGGCATATGTGGGAAATATCATCTCTATGAACTAATATAATTTGTTTTCCATTACCATATATCATGACCAGTTATAATGATGGAATAAACATTTATATATGATTTTAAATACATTTTATCGTTATAAAAAAATATTTTAGTTATGCTTTGACTTTCCATGTACATAAAAATAATAATGTCGTCCGTGCATACGTGTGAACTATCACCTCCACGAAGCGATGTGAATAGTTTTTAGTCACCGGATCACTTGTATAATATATATAAATATAATATAATTATTTTTATTTTAATAATATTATGATAATTATGGAAATATAAAATAATAATTACCTTATTTCCATAATGGTCAATGAAAAGTGGAAACGTTATTACTGTTTATGTAGGGCCTACCATCTCAATGACTATAACGTTCTTTATTTTTCATACTACACATGATTAGTATGATTTAAAAATTATAATTGATTTATTAAAGTGAATATTATTTCATGAATATTATTTTTGATATGATTTAATTATGGTCACATGGACTATTGACATCAACCCAAGTTCATTTTCGACTCAAGTACCGAATTTTGACAAAACATCTGTTATGAACATAAATAATTATGTAATTTTTATAACACAGTAATAAGTAATATAAAATAAACAATAATCATGAAAATTTTTATCATGAAATTATAAATTTACCTATGTTTATTATTAAGTAATATAAATATTTTACATGATGAGTCCGACTTAAGGTAAATGATTTCGTCTCAATATCATTTCATTCAGAAATTTCAAGATAATATACACCTTAATTCTTTTATAAGGAATATATACAGATAGTATGACATTTCATATCCATATTTTATCTATAATAAATTTATTTATTATTTTGGTAAATTTATTAATTCATGGAGATTAATATTTAAATGTTCAAGGTGGCATGGGACACCTAGAACATTTAAATATTTAATTATCAAATATTTTTTTCATGATATTATTTTAAATATTTATTTATATAGTTATAAAATGATTTTATAGGACATTTTATCTCTATATTTATTTTCATTCAATGTTTTAAAAATGGAATCTTTTGATACAAAATGTTTTACTTTTTAAAAAAATGACTAATAGAATGTTTTTTGTTTTAACATATACAACAATAATGACTTCTCTACCGTTGTAACCACTATTAGACACTTGGATTCCTCAATAAGGATTAATTTTTTAAAAATAAAAATATAAAACTGATTATTTTTTAGTTATCTTAGTATTGAAAATGGGTTCCTAAATTTAAATGTAATTTTATTTTTTTCATATGGGATTAGAAGATGTTTCTAAAAGAGTTTTATAATGAATGAGTTTTATTCATGAAATGGTACTTGAGAATTATATGAAATAGATGAGACCAATATAGATTATATGAAGGTTTTAGACCCATTATATCTCACGGGTGAGCCTGACACAACTTATACGAAGGTTTAAGACCCATTAATACTCAAGAGTGAGCTCGTTATAGCTTATGCGAAGGGATAATTCCCAATATAACTCATAGGTGAGCTTGATATAGCTTATATGAAGGGTTATCCCCATTATAGATCTCCAATTTGAGGGCCAACTTTACGGTTATTTGAATTGAAATAGGTTTGAAAGGGTATTATATATATTATGCTCTAATTCACCTAAACAAGTTTTAATTTCTTTCTACTAGTTTTAATGTTTTTCTTTGAGAAAAAAAGTATGAGTGTTATTCATGTTTTTTTTTCATTCTCTCAAAAAACATTAAATGGGATAACATATTTTAACTAGACTAATGATTTCTTTCTTTTTTATGCCCCTTACTAATCTTATTTTCTAATCCCATGTTTTTAAAAAAAATTCACATGTCTTAAGATTGTTAAGGATAAAGAAGATGCGATGATGAAATTATTAAATATGTGCCTTAAAAAGAAATCATGTTTAATTTTAAAAAGGTTTTCTTTGGTAAAAAAAATGGATACTTAATATATGGTTCCCCTTTTAATGTATTAGTTTACTATTTAAGTGTTTTTCCCAATTCTCTAAAACTCTTCACTAAAAATATCCTCGAATGCGAATTCTAGTTTAAAAACACTTGAATAAGATTTGTTTAAAGTCAGGTCCTTATAGTCGGTATTAGAGGATGGATTAGATAACATTGTAGATTTGGATATATTATTAATTTATAGGTATATCATGTGAGTATATAATTTTGAGGTTGATCATAAGAACAATATATTAGAAATCCATTTTTATGTTTATGTTATGAAAGTCCAAGGCAATAAATTGTATTTTTGGTGACATTTATTTTTGAGGTAGCCACGGGTAATAAATTTTTGGGAAGGGAAATTGAAGTTATAGAATAAAATTTGAGGTTAAAACATGTTATGGTTATTTTTTAGTATTTTATGTCATTTTGGTATTGATATAATAATTATATAGTTTTTGAAAGAGGACAACATGTAAAC
The DNA here is from genome assembly GCA_963277665.1 of Viscum album. Taxonomy (NCBI): domain Eukaryota; kingdom Viridiplantae; phylum Streptophyta; class Magnoliopsida; order Santalales; family Viscaceae; genus Viscum; species Viscum album. The sequence goes on along the minus strand of OY728138.1, from coordinate 1,172,340,223 downwards.
CATGTAACAACCAGTCACACCAGACAAGGCTGTGGGAATTGAACCCACAACAGAAGTGAAACGTGGATTTATCACCTACAACTAGCCTATGTGAAGTCCATTTTTAGTATAATTTATTCATTTTAGTGAAATTATTTTTTGGAGTAAAAATAACTTGATTTTTTGGAACATATATTTTATCGGATAGATAACCATGGGAATGAAAAATGATTTGGGGATTGAGTGATAAATGTTTTCTTGGAAAGACATTCACTATTTTAGGAACCCTATATACCTATAGAAAATGTAATATTATGGGGATTTATTTGAGGAGTAATGGTTAAAATATATTTTGGAAAAATTTATGTTTTTATTGTGGACTTATGGAGATTTGGGTTTTTATGAAAATGATTAACTAATATTGGAAAATATTTGATTAGGTTAATTGGTTTTTGGTATATTATATTAATATTGGTTGATTTTATTTCGAGATAAATGTTAACATATAACTTGGAAGATTAGGTAATTAAATTCTTCTGAATTTTGGTTTCAATCTTAGTTTGTATTGTTTTTTGGAATTTTAAGGAATGTTATTTATTGAAAGGTCTTTTTTGAACTTTCAATATTACTTTTTAATTATGGATATTTAAGTATTTTATCATAATATAAAGAATTATTCTTTTAGTGGAATTTTTTTATTTTATTCTAAATTTTTTGTTTTGGTTAATTTCTCAAGAAAATATAAATAGATATGTAATATTTTATGAATTATGTGATTTTTAATAAGTTGATTTTAGTGCTTCATGTGTAAAAAATCCATCTTAAGTACTCATCATTTGGAAAAAAAAGATAAATTTTATGTGGAATTCGATTAGTGGATGAAACTATACTTATAAAGACAATAAATTTCCTTATGTTAAAATTATAAGTAGTAATATAATTTATCAACTTTATTAAAAAGATCTAAAATCTAAACGTTTTATATTTTCTTTTCCTACCATGAAATCAAATACCGTTTAACCTAATATATGTTTTTGGTTTTTTATTGTTAACTTTTTTCCTAATCAAGTTTTCAATCACTCACCATTAGAACATGATGGTTAGTTTTTCTTCCATATCTATGTTTTCATACAAGGAATCCTACTATGTGTTATCTTAGGTAACCTCTGTACAATCCTTTATTTTTTTTAATGTAGAAGTTTTATTAATCAATTTTCTGATCTGGGAATGAAATAAAGTTTTTTGGAAGATTATTACCTTAGTTATCAATCCAAAATTTAAATTGTGACGATGTAACTACCAAAAGGGTAAAAGAATGTAACATCCATATTTTTTAAAAGGAGACAATATTTTTGATAGTGTACATAATACACCACTCGAACTTAAGAGAACAACTAAATATTATTATGTTACCTTATAAGATAACTGTTAAAATGGTGAGAATAAGCAATATTAATTGATTTTTGAAAATGTTTTTTAAACATGTAAATAATTAAATATTTTGGGAAAAATTATTTATAAATGAAAATAAAACCCTTTTTAAAAAGAAAATATTTTTTCTAAAAAACTATTTAAATGTAAATAAGTGAGTTTATAAAATAATAAAATAAATCATTATTTATTTTATTAATGATATATATATATATAATATATTTGATTTAATATTGAAAATTTATATTCTATGATTTCTAGACATGATATAAGAAAGAATTCAATTTTTTTAGATAAAAGAAGTATGTTTTTTAAAAAAAAATATATTTTTACCACCTTTTGATGGCGAACCCATTTTAAATCTAGATTTCCAATTTTATATGTTCGATTTTAAAAAATAAACTTCTTATTTGGGAATGTGACATCAAAATTTACATTGGTAGAAATTTTCGTATTTTTTTTGATAAAATTCATATTTTAATGAACAGTGAAAATACTGCGTTTTAATTCAAAATTAACTTTTTTTTAATTTATTTGTATGGTTAAATTGTATTTTTAATTGTTATTAATGTATTTAGATTAAATTTTTATCATTTAATCCAATTTTGGTAATTTTCCCAATGAAATTTGATATAAACACATGTCAATCTTTTGATGTTTTTTTTACTTTTTAACAACCCATTTTTTTATTCCGACAACATGATTGATTTTTAAATTAAAATTTTACACATAAATTAATTGAATTTTCCAATACTAACATACATGTTTTTAATAAATATGAAAAATTTGGCTTAATAGAATCAAATTTGTTTTTTGTGAATAGTTACTTTAGTATTTTATTTATCATAGTTAAAGGGTAAATATGATAAATAAGGGTAAAAATAATATTATAATAATATTAAACAACCCTAAAAAGTGTTATAATAATATTTGATGAGATATTTGTGACCAATAAAACCCTTGGGATGAAAAGTTTGGCCTTTTAAAGCCACTTTTGTTTGATTATGACAATTATAACTTTATGTTTAATTTAAAGGAAAATATGTTATAAACATATATCCACTTAATAAAGAAATTTTAATATGGGTTTATATTAGTTATATATTAGGTTATAAATATTAATTATAAAATATAAATATTTCATACATCATGGTATTTTATTTATAATTTTTAGACATTAAATAATTAAATTTAATTATGAAAAAATAACGATGTAGTGATTACTTTATTAAGAAGGAATCAAATAAATGATAATTTAAAGATTAAAATAAATATTATTGGACATAATTTATGCCATGAAAAGATTTTATAAGTATATATGACATTTTATAAACTATAAAATGGGTTGGTTTGAAGTTACCTCTCTTCTTAGATTTTATTTAAATTCATTAAAATGAATAACATCAAAATTGACAAAATTCATAACATAAAATTTAAAATAGTTTATTAAATGTTATAAAATTCCTAAAAATATAAAATTTGACCAAATGGTAAGATATGTCCTAATAATTTATAAAGTACACTTTTTTTTTCGTTTGATATGTTATAGTAATTACACTAACACACAAATTGTAAATAATAAGACATCATGATAATATTAGAAAGGAAACAATGATGGTTAAACAAAAAATATATGGATACAAAAATATTAAAAACTTTAATTTGATGATTTTTATTTCACCCAAAATAATATTATATTTGAAATAAATTAATTTGGGACCATTTGAGGAGGAAATTAAATATATAGTAATTTAACATTTTAATAGTTTACAAGGGATCCCCTAACCTCTCCTTTAAAAAGGTACCCAATCGAGTCTAATACTAAGACTTCCAATTCCTTTTGGTTCATTCAATATCTACTGAACACTCTTCCTAGAATACCTAACCATGTTTTTGGGGACTTATATTAGTCATAACACTCTTCTTAGAGGTGTTAAGGTGTTCTTCAAATGTGATCAACCAATGAAGAGGCATCATTTTCTTTAAGTATTTCTGTTTTATTTCTTCTTTAAAATCATTAAAATATCCTCCAACCATGATTAAATAATAAATAAAGTATCCTAAGTATACTGAGATGTTATTATGTTAATATAATCACCTAAATATATCTCGATTTATATTAAATTGGAAAATAATTCATCGTTTGTGCGTACGTGTGAACTATCACCTCCACGAACCGATATAATTCACTTTATATAACCATATATCAGGACTATTTATAATGATGGAATAAATTTTTATCTATGATATTAATAAAATTTTTAACATTTAAAAAAATATTTTAGTTATGTTATTAATTTCTATGCACATAAAAATGATAATGTCGTTCGTGCGTATGTGTGAATTATCACCTCTACGAAGCGATGCAAATCATATTTATTCACCAAACCACTTGTATGATATAAATAAGTATATTTAAAATAGTTCTTATTATGTTTAGAATATTATTATTATTATGTAATGTTAAAATAATAATTACCTTATTTCTATAATAATCAATGAAAATGGAAATGTTACTCCTGCGTATGTACGGTGTATCGTCTTTATGATTATGATGTTGTTCATTTTTCTTACCATAAATGATTGGTAGGATTTTAAAAGTATAATTGATGTATTAAAGTTATTATTATGTCATTAATATTATTCCATATATGGTGTAATTATGACCACATGGATTATTTACATCAACCCAAGTTCATTTTCGACTCAAGTACCGAATTTCATCTAAATGTATGATATGAACTTAAATAATTATGTAATTTATATAAAATAGAAATAAGTAATATTAAATTAATAATAAACATGAAAAAGGTTTTAAGGAATTTATAAATTAATGTAATTTTATTATTCATGAATATAATTATTATATGTGACGATTCAGACTTAAGGTAAGGTATTTCTTCACAATATCCTTTCATTCAAGAATTTCCTGATAATATACACCTTTATTCTTTTATAAGGAATATATAAAACCAATATTACATTTAGTATACATATTTTATCTATAATAATGTTATTTATTGTTTTGGTAAATGTATTAATTCATGGAGATTAATAATTTAATGTTCAAATTTATATGGGACACCTTGAACATTTAATGATTTAATTATCAAATATTTTCTTCATGATATTAATTTACATATTTATTTATTTGGATATAAAAGGATTATACAAGAAATTTTATGTATAACTTTTATTTCATTCAATGTTTTATAAATAGAATATTTTGATATAATGTGTTTTACTTTCTTTATAGAATGATAAAAGGAATGTTTTTTATTTTAATGTATTCTGTGACAATGACTTCTTTACCTCTGTAAGAATTATTTGATACTTGGATTCCTATATAAGACTTAATGTTTTAAAATGAAAATGAAATAATTTGTTTTTTTTGTTTCTGGGTATTGAAAATGGTTTCTTCAATTAAAATTTAATTTTTATACGAATTTTTTTTCATATGGGATTAGAAGAAGTTTTCAAAAGGGTTTTGTAATGAACATGTTATATTTATGAAATAGTACTAAAGCGTTATATGAAACGGGTGAGCCTGAGATAGCTTATATGATTTGCCTATCCCCATTATATGTCATGGGTGAGCCCTTTATATCTTATACAATGGGTTGATCCCCCTTATAGCTCACAGGTGATCCTGATATAGCTTATACGAAGGGTGATTCCCATTATAGATCTCCAATTTGGAAGATGACTATATGTATATTCCAATTGAAATATGTTTGAAAGGGTTTTTTAAACCATTCTCTATGTCACGACCCGCCTCCCCGGGTTATGAACCTTATCATATGACCTCATGGTCTCCTGTAATACCTTGGTTGCCTTCCCATCACACCATAGGCTATTAATCACTAGGGTCTCTTATTAGACTAATGACTGTCCCCACAGGCCAACACATGTTATTTCAGAGTGTTTTGTCCTCACTCACACACACCCTAGAAAACCTCCCAGAAGGTCACCCATCCTGATTACTACTCCAGACTAAGCATGCTTAACTGTGGAGTTCTAATCAGGTAGGCTCCCGAAAAGAAAGGTGCACCTTGTTGACATGGGTAGTAACATTTAGCCATTTAAGTCTCACTTTTCCAAGAGTGTTACATTATCCACCCCTTTAAAGCACAACACCCTCGTTGTGGACCCCAATCCTCAAACCCAGGTAGTGCCTAAGCACATCAGGCTGGGTATTGGCTCTGATACCATTTGTCATGACCCGCCTCCCCGGGTTATGAACCTTATCATATGACCTCATGGCCTCCTGTAATACCTTGGTTTCCTTCCCAGCACACCATAGGCTATTACTCACTAGGGTCACTTATTAGACTAATGACTATCCCCACAGGCCAACAAATGTTCTTTCAGTGTGTTTTGTCCTCACTCACACACACCCTAGGAAACTTCCCAGAAGGTCACCCATCCTAATTACTACTCCAAACTATGCATGATTAACTATGGAGTTCTAATCAGGTAGGCTCCCGAAAATAAAGGTGCACCTTGTTAACATGGGTAGTAACATTTAGCCATTTAAGTCTCGCTTTTCCAGGAGTGTTACAGTCTAAGTCCCATAAGTGAGTTTTAATTGATTTATATTGGTTTTAATTTATTTCTATTGGTTTCAATGTTTTTATTTTAGTAAAAAAGAATAAGAGTTATTCATGTGAATTTTTTTTGTTCCATTTATTCAAAGAAAGTTAAATGGGTTACCATGTTTTTACTATACTAATGGTTTCTTTCTTTTTTATTTCCCTTACTATGCATTTGTGCTCATCCCATGTTCTAAATGGGTTTTCACTGGTCTTAATATTGGTAAGGACAAACAAGATTCAATGATGAAAATATTGAAGATTATTTTTGAAAGGAAATCATGTTTCATTTTAAAATGGATTTGGTGAAAAAATGGATATAGAGTATAAGTGTCCACTTGTAATGTATGAGTTTACTTTATAAGATTTTGTCCTAATTCTTTAAAATAATAAAATTAAAATATAAATGAATTTTAGTTATAGTTAAAAAAACTAGAATAGGATATGTTTGTGGTTGGGACCTTATATTATATCATCATGTTTTAAAAATAATTGAATGTTGTAGAGAAATAATTAAATATGATCTTTAAATAACATTTTCTTTTTTTGTTATCTTTGATGGGTTTTCATTAAGCCTTCCAAGGATGGATTTGTGCCTAAAATAAAGAATCGTGGATGAGGTTATGGATTTTTTGAAGTGATTTTGATATTTTATGTCTAAAAAAATAGGGTGAATGTGTGATAAAGAGAGGGGAGGGGGAAATCTTTTATAATTGGGGGAGATGAAACAATTGGTATTTTTGAAAATAATTGAGTTATACGATGTTTCTTATATGTAAAAAGGGTAAAAAAATATACCAATTATAGAAAATTAGAGGTGAATTTGTTTTTTATGTCTATAAAATAGTTTTTATACTATTTTTATAGGTTATTTTTACCCTTATCTTTGTAGTTTAACCCCATGGTAAACCCTTTTTTACCTCACCCTAATAATTAATTTTTATAGAAATCACTATTCAGTTTGGTCAAAAATTAATTTGAACATATTAGAAATTAGAAATTATTATGATTAGAAATAGTCCATTTTTCTAATTCAATTCACAGTTGTGAACCAATGTAATTTTAAATTAATCCCATGGACATGATAAGAATTCGTGTTTTTAATGTGGAAATGTTCAAATATTTACAATGTTTTTATATTGAAAATCAATGTGAAAATGATTTTGATGATGTAAATTGTATTAATTGATATATAATTTGAAAAAATTAGTTTAAAAAAATTAAAATTTTAATTTAACAATATAATTTATTTAAATGAAAATGTTTCTTTCGATTAAAATTCAGAATTTTTCATTATTCATAAAAAAGGGAATATTTCAGAAAAAATCCCAAAAATTTACCCTAAGATAATTTAGGTATTAAAGTTTTAAAAATTATGTTTATTTAATCTTATAATGTTTATAAAATTGTTTAAAATTAGTTTTTAGTTAGGTGCGCATAGCGCAACTAATCTATCTTTTAGAAAAAATACAGTTTTTTTGAAAACATATCTTTTTCTTATAAATGATTCTTATTTTATTATTGATGAATATATAAAAATTTTATTTAATTTATTTAGTACTATTAATAACCTTAAATTTAATTTCAAGTTTATATTATATTAAATATTAAAATTTTAATAATATTTCATATACTGATGAAAATGGTTGTTGGGTGTAATATATGCTAAACATAATGTTGTGTATAACACAGGTTAAAATCATTGTTGTATTTCATGAAGGAAAATGTTATATTTGTGTGTATTAAAATCTATTTAATAGGTTTAATTTATTTAGAAATAAATATATCCTAAAGTTTTTCATTGATATATTTTCTTTTAATCTTGGTGTTGTGTGTCATGTAACATTTCGAAGACAATGTTCTTATTTTAAATTCTCAGGGGGTTACATCATTCATGTGACAAGAGGTTACCATGAATTCAATTATACATTTATGTATAGAATCTGGTGAGTGATTCAATATTAAACTAACAGAATTGTGTTCTTTGAGGTGTCTAATAGAAGGGTCATTTTGTAGGTGAGTTTGAGTTTCATATTTGAAAATACTCATTCCGTATTGTGTATAATATGTAATTTCTCATGTAAATTGGATATAAAGCTGAAAAATAAATGGGATAAGGTGATTTTTTTTCTAAAATTCTCCCATACACTATTCTAGATATATTTTTCAGGATATTTTCAGTCATTTCCCCTTAGTTAATCTAATTTACCATGTTTTACCTTTATTGTGGTAACCCATTATTGTCCACAATAACTTATTTATACACTAAAGAACTAAATTTACATTATTAAAATATTTATACATGATGATTTAAAATATTTATGTTCTTTTATCAGATTTATGTTCTTAAAGTGTTAAATATTATATTTATTATAAGAACACACAACGCAGAAAATTTTTTTTTAGAAAAAATATATTTTTAAGAATAAAATGAATTTATCATTATAACATTTCATTTAATAAACCATACAAAAATTTTAATTTATTTTATTGTATATATTTTTAGTAAATTTAATTATAATTATTCCGTAGTAGGGATTTATCTAATTTATTAAGATAAAAATACCTTAGACACCTAAAAATAATTTTTTAGAAAATTTATTATTTTAAATGATTTTATCATCATTTCTGACTAATTGATAATTAATGTATGAATAATTATTAAATATATTTTTATAAAAAAATAATTAAATATAAATATTTGAATATGATAAATTTATATTTTCACGAAAAATATTTATTATATAATAAAAATTATGTTTTTGAACAAAACATTTTTTATCCATACTTTATTAAATTTGTATTATAAATGGATTTTTTATTTTTTATATAATATTATTAAATAATTTTCAGACCATTAAGTGAATTCTATTAACACATTTTACTATATTCTTATTTAAAAGTAATAAATTTAACAATAATATGTAATTTATAAAAATATATTCTTTAGAATCAATGGTATTTTCCTCATGTGAATTAATTTATTTTTATTGTTTTACAAAATTGTTTAAATTATTTAAAAAAATTATTCATAATGAAAATTAATGTATAAATAATCTTTATATATATTAATTACATAACACTAATATAAAATTTGAGGTTAATTGCTGGAGTTATTCACAATCGAAATATACCCTTTAATAATAGTCATATAAGGGCTGTATTCCCCATTACTTATTATAAATTCATTCCATTATAACTCTATGGAGAACAATTTTCATTGATGTAGTTTTCATTATGGTATTTTATCAAATTCATTCTCCAATAATTATATATTTTTTCATAACTGAAGGTGTATTTTTACAATGGGAAATTATCCAGGGTAAATATGGCCCAAGGAATTTCCTAGCAATAAAAATATTTTTCTTTTCTATTTATTATCACATTTTGAATTATGTACTTTTAAGGGTTATAGTCATCTGTGATATATAATAAACCATTTCTTGTACTTTTGTTTTAGTGCTCTATAATGAGTGAATGAAATATTGTTAGTTTGATTTATATATTATATGAATTACATTATACTTAAGTTTATATATTTTAATATAAAAAACATATTTATTATAGATAAATATATTTTAAGGAAATATTTTTTTTTAAACCTAGCATGTTACAATATAGGAGACTGTCAAAATATACCACTCCCACCCACTCAACATGTTTCACCAAGGAAAAAAAATATTTTTCTATATATAAATCCCACTTTCCACCAAAAGAAGATTAACCACTTTCTACTATGGAAAATATTGCATGGTATGAAGCCAAGTTATAGAAGATAAGGAAACTCAATGTAAAATTACTCAATGGTAATATACATGGAGAGTAAAAATAAAAATTAGGATATTACATGCATCTATCTATTCATTTGCTTCAAAAAAATAAAATAATCAACAGATATGGGAAGAATCAAGTCATGAAATAAACCTACGATACTGGATATATGTATACCTAGAAAAAAAACCATTGGATTATCAAGAGTTCCTTCTACTAAGAAAAAAATATAAATAATCCGAGAGAGTTACTATAGGTTAACTCATGATTCTTATTAGTAATCGGTTCATATAGTACAAAAATATCATATCCCACCAACAACCTTGACTCAGTTGTTTTCCAAAGATAGATTTCTCTCAAAACTTCTTGAATTCATTAAATCCCTTGATACTCAGATTGAATCCAAATATGGATGATTCATACTATTTAAAATTTAGATAAAACTCTATCCTGAGTGGTTAGATTTAACTCTTCCTCTTCTAACCTTTGGAAATACCATGCTCTAAACATTCAATGTTATAGGAGATCAAAAACAATATATCATGAATTTCACATCTCAATAAGGCCCATATTGGGATCATCAGAGTTGTAGGAAGTAGAAAAAATCAGGTGATTCATGAAAAACATTGTGGGTTAGCTTTTTCTATGCTACGTCAACCAACCATGTAGATCAATTTCTAGTTTGGATGATCTTTAGTAGAGTTATTATACAAATTTATCTCTGTACTAAGGATTATATTACTTTAAAACTCATACTATAAATATAGAGACCCAACCCCAGATAGACCAAACCAGTTTTTGCTATTAATTACATTGGCATGATTACATGTAATCAAATCATGAAGGACCTAAGAGTTTAGTAGTATTGGTAAACTAGACACACAAATGAGTCTTCTATTATAAATGAATACAATAATTTCAACATATTCATTTTCTTCTTCTCAAATACCTAACTCTGAGGATAAATGCATTCAATCTAGTAAATCCTTCCATATCATTCATAGTGTGGTTCTTGGATTCTTGGGAAAAGAAACATAATAATGCTGAGATCAAATTATTAGTAAGGGTAAAGTACATCAGATGCAATAATTAATCAATGCGATTAATAATTATGGAATGGTAAATAATAGAACACATATACCATATAACAAACAATCTGAGAAGGAAGTGCACAAAAATATGGCAAGGTCATAACTAGAACCACATTCTATATAAATTACTATAAATATAAAATTAAATATGGTAATATAATAAATTGAAACACATGACATTTAATCAATGAAGTGAATATGAAGTGTATCCAAAAATATGTAAGTGAAAAATATCATCTATAAATAATAACTAAAACTAAATTATGGATGTTATAAATTATTGGATTCCATGTTCCCTAGGTACATGGAACCATTACCATCAAGAGACAGTTTACTTATTCCAATTTTCTCTGATATTACAAACCATGAGACTACAAATGCATCAAGGAGATTTTATTAACCGGTCCCCAATATTTAATAATTTCATTAAATGGTCCCCAAACCATGTATCACATGTCCACATAATTCCTCATATGTTTAATACACAATATGAATTATCAAATATCCATATTGAATAAAATATTTGGATTGATCAATATTTACCCAAATAATATAATAACATTCAAAGTAAACACAATATGAAAAATGGTATACATTTTATGTAATAATCATGTCCATTAAAAATGATATATATATTTAGAGGAAATTTAATGTCGAATAATCATAGCCCGAATGGACCGAAGGCCTGTGTTTTTCTTTTATTATGGATAATCCCCCTTTTAATGTTTGAAGGGGAACCCGTACATGACTCGTAGGCCCAAGGCATAAGGCCTGACAAACCCACAATACATGACCCGAAGGCCTAGAGGCATACCATGCCCAATACACGACACGTAGGCACAACCCAATTGAACTACCCCTCCCTAGATATCTGCGGAATTGATCACCTAGATCCCCACCTTGTATTGCTGATCGGCTAGAATTTCCCCATTCAAAGATGCACGGTGCCTGGTCTTGATGGCGACCGTCATACCCTCTCATTATTCCAATTTGGTTAGCTCTACATCTGGGGGCTGCTTCCTGTTGCTCCGATCCTCTTCTGGGGCCTGTTCTGTGTGAACTGGGCTACTCCATGGTCTACATGGCCCGAAGGCCCTATAGCCCGAATGCCTTTGATGACCCGAAGGCCCTTGAGACCCATAGGTCTAGACCAGTGGCATAAAGGCCCAAATCGGGTGAATAGTTCCAGCTACTACAGTACCGAACATTAACTGCTATAGTGCCTACTACATTACTTCCACAGTGACTGCTACAGTACTGCTACAGTATCCCGGAAATTTGGCTCCCCCCAGTTTTGAACCCAGGTCTCTTGGATGCCAAGCAGGAGCCCTTACCACTCGGCCACGGGCTCGTTGGCTCTAATTATCATAGGAAATTGAATATTTCAAGAGGATGAAAAGGAACCAAGTAAGTGAATGTGAATACTATCCATGGAAAAATCAATCATAATCTATCTATAAGAATAATAATAATGTTATCAATGCAACATATCCTAAGTGGAGTTAAATAAATGGTTTTTGTTGTTGAAGAATATAAATAATACAAAAAAAAAATTTTAAAAACATTCTTGGGGAAAATATCCTTTTGTTCTGAAAAACATTTTCTTTGAAAATCAATTTTAGAAATATTTTTATAAAAAGTAACTTTTTAAACATGGAAAAAATGTTCAAAGAAATAATAGCGGGTAAATCCTCACAATGCATAAGAGGTAAAAAAACATTACACTTATGGAATTTAAGGTATTTGCGACGGGCTATTTGTGAGGGGATCCCATCGCAAAGGGTCCATTGCAGAAAATGGTGTCATGAATAGTTTTTTTGTGATGGGAGGATTTCCCATCGCAAATAGTTATCCAAATATATATATTATATATATATATAAACATGTTTCAATGGTCCAGTCGCAAAAATCTATTTGCGACGATCCCGTTTTCCCATCGAAAATAGTTTTCCAATTATATATATTATATATATAAAAACCCGTTGCGACGATCATGTCGTGAAATCATGTTTGCGACGGTCCCAGTTTTCCCATCACAAATACATAATAAAAAAAATATTCAACAAAATTATGATAAATTAATATTTGAAAATAATAATAATAATAATAGTATTAATAAAAATAATATAAAATAAAATAATATTAATACTAATAATATAAAAAATTATATTATTATAATATTAATAATAAAATAATATTAATAATATAACAATGTTATTATTTTTACTAATATTTGTTGAAAAATAATATTAATATTATTAAAATATTAAAAAAATAAAAAAATATTAAAATTCTCAATATTTAAAAAAAATAAAAATAATACAAAATATAAAAATAATAATTATTAATAAAATAAACAAACATTAAAAAATATAATACTAATAATAAATAATAAAATAATAAAATATTAATTTTTTTTAAATTATGCAATATTCACACCAATATAAAAGAAAAAAACTCTATATAGTTTATATTACAAAAAAAATTGAATTCAAAATGTTTTCAAATTAAAAAAAAGTCACTGGGTGGGATAGTCTTCTGGAGGAAGTAGAGGATATTGTGGAGAAAACTGTATCCCTGAACTACGAGTCAAACGACACATATACTCCATCTTCTTGTGATTCTCCTGCTCCCATCGATATGTCTCCTCCTCGTACTGTTGCTGACACATCTCTTCCTACCGTTTCCACAAACTCTCTATAAGATGACTCTGAACTTACAGCCACTCCTGATACTATGAGATAGAAGATGATGCCTCTCCATAAGCACCTCTCGAACTGTATTTCGACATCACAATAGTACCATAATAAGTTCTAGGAGTCAACGGAGAGTCGATACCAACTACTCGGCCCTTCTCTATACCATACTGGGTTGCCTACATCCATGTCGCCTCATCGAAATGGTGGGCACTAGTTTGATCAGCCATCCCGGCCTGACTCTCAGCCTATGTCTAAGAGGTCATAGCCTTATATGACTCCTTTAGTTCCAATCTGGAATTAAAATAGTGAAAATATTATATGCAGTTAATTTTCAAACTAAAAATAATAATACTGACCATATTCTAATGGTATCGATCACATCTAATCTCTCTAGTGACTGGATCACTATACAAACTCTGATAAATTTCATACTTGATAATATTAGGTTTCTAAACTACGTATATGAATATAAAAAAAATGTTTATATTTTATGTTATATTAAATATTTTAAAAAAATACTTACCAATTGCTATCTATGTGTACTAAATGTACAACTACCAACTCGATGAGTCACCTCCTGTCTCCCCTGGTTCTATACGTCCAATAAAGATTTCCTCTAAAATCCACCACCCAACCAATGTAAACATAATCCATCCTAAATGTGAGATTAAATGTACTCTGGTCGGTGGGATATATAAGAATCATCAAATACTGCCACTCGTTCTTTCTCCATGGTTGTCCGCCTCAAATTGTTAAAAATCTGATGGAAATGGTCACACATAGACACCTCCCATGCCATGAGGATAACGTCATGCATGCTATCATTGATGAGATACCATAAACCCTAAAAAATTATAATAACTAGTTATTAATGAAATAAATATAAAAATAAATATTATTTATTTTTGTACCAGCCAATGATCGAACATGCTAAGCTAAACAACAACAAGAATCTTCTCCCATGTGATCTATAGATGAGAAATATAATTGCGCAAGATAACGCTCCTCTATCCAATAGTTATATGCGCAAAAAAATAAAAAAAGAACAAATAATCAAACAACTAGTATATAAATAAATTAATGAAAGCTAACTAAAATACATAGGTTACCATACCTCTACATGCATGGATCGATGCCAAGACGTGTATGTCGCTCAGGGATAGAGTTAGGAATCATCAGCCGTTCAAGACCATTCCCCCTACGCGTACACCTTGAACTTCCAGTAGGCTAAGGGTCAGATGATTCCAGATCCTCTTCATCCAAAGGTAGTTCACCCTACTGCAACTGATGAAATAGATCCTCATATATCTGAAACACAAAATTATTGTTGTTAGAAAATAGTTTAAAATAAATATTATATATAGATATATATTACTTAGGAATAAACCATCATTTAACTTTGTTAATGTTCACCTTCATCATCATCTTCATATATGACGATGTTAATGTATTCATATTCCTCCTCGATATCATCAATATCCATATGAGTTTCAATTTCATCATCTATTTCTATTTGAAATTCATTTTTAACATCATTAACATCATCATCATCATCGACCCTTAATTGTGTGGTGTAATCATCGATATTCATTTCTCATTGTGAAAAAGATGGATTTTGAGTAGTCTCTTGAAAAATTTCAATTCCTTGTACTTCAGTGGAACCACATTCACTTTGAGTAAACTGATTTTTCCAATATTGCATTTTCATTATGCCCCAATAATCGCTCATGTCATTAAAGTAGCATAATACTTTACGTATTAAATTTAATGTTCCCGTTGAGCCAGTAAAAATGGTTTATTTACTACAAGAAGGATTTAATATTTAATATAAGCAATTCCATGAGTCAGATAAACACAAAAGCCTCTCTTAGTATCGAACCATTGATATTTAAACATCATTATATAATTTTTTCATAGATAACAGAATTCAATAATTTCATCCAGCACATCGTAAAAGTCAACATCAGTATCTCTTTAATGAGATTCTCTTAAAGAAAACTCCACTGTTCATTTTTTTATTCCCCATATGCATTTGTATGAAATTGAAAACCATTAAACACAAATACATTATAAGATTTAACCATTTTGGGTGGTGGGTTACTCAATATACATAGTATCTAATAAATTTTATCATAATGTTTAGACACCTAAATATTTGTAAAACAATTATCAAAATAAAAAATAAAAAACTGAATTGTTTTGTTAAACCATCAATAATTTATGTTACCAGTTTTAGAAACCATTCAAACACTTTATTTCCAGCATTCTTCAAGAGAAGCTGCTGTAATTTGTTGAACTTTTTTCTGAATATGATTATCATATAACCTATAAATAAAATAAATTTACTTACTTTGACATAAATTATAGAATACGTGATAAATGCACTCACAATACAAATGATGTACTTTCTTTACAGTTGAGCAGAACATTTGTATGAGTTCTGTGATGTTCATCATCTGAAATCCATAATTCCGGAACTCTATTGAAGCCAAGCTCTTGCAAATTAAAAATAGATAATTGATTAGATATTTTATCATGAACATCCCCCCCACTCTGTCCCATGCGGTTGTGTTTTATGGGATATTCAGATTCAAAATAATGAGATTAAAAAAAAAGAAATTTCCTCTTGCAGATAATCTTCATGAATTAATCCTTCAACTGATGCTTTATTACGTACTATTTTCTTCAATTTTGGCACACATATCTTGAATGGGTACATGCATCAAAACTATACCAGACCTCCACATTTTGCTTCATGTGGAAAATGTAACATCAAATTTTCTATTTAGTCTAAGAAAGACATCGAAAAGATTTTTTCCAATTTACATATAATTTCAACAACATCTTCTGCCAATTTCTAATTATTTATTGCTAATTATTTCTAATTATTCCTAATTATTACTAATTATTACTAGTTATTACTAATTATTTCTAACTAATACAAATTAATACAAATTAATACTAATTAATACAAATTAATACAAATTAATACAAATTAATACAAATTAAAACTAATTAATAATAATTTATACCAATCAATACTAATTAACAGTAATTAATACTTATTATTACTAATTATTACTAACGATTACTAAATATTGCTCATTATTTTTAATTATTTCTATTATTTCTTATTATTTCTAATTATTACTAATTATTGCTAATTATTGCTAATTATTGCTAATTATTTCTAATTGTTGCTAATTATTGATAATTATTTCTAATTATTGCTAATTATTGCTAATTACTGCTAATTATTGCTAATTTTTTGTATTAATGCTAATTATTAGTAATTATTGTCTATTATTAGTAATTATTGCTAATTATCCAAATTTATTTCTAATTATTGGTAATTATTCCTAATTATTGCTAGTTATTGCTAATTATTTTTAATTATTACTAATTATTTATAATTATTACTAATTATTACTAATTAATACTAATTAATACTAACTAATACTTATTATTACTACTTATTACTACATATTACTAATATTACTAATTATTACTAATTTACTAATTATTACTAATTATTATTACTAATTAATACTAATTATTACAAATTATTCATAATTATTATTAATAATTCGTATTTGTTACTAATTATTCATACTTATTACTATTTATTGCACGTTATTGCTATTTATTTCTATTTATTGATCATTATTGTTGTTTATTACTAATTTTGTATTTATTACTATTTATGCCTATTTATTGCTACTTATTTCTATTTATTACTAATTATTACACATTATTGCTAATTATTTATATTTATTACTAACTATTACTAATTATTACTAATTATTACAAATTGTTACAAATTTTTACTAATTATTACTAATTCTTACTAATTTTTACTAGTTTTTACTATTTATTTCTGTTTGTAACTATTTATTACTAATTATTACTTATTATTTCTATTTATTGATAATTACTGCTAATTATTGCTAATTGTTGCTAATTGTTTCTAATTATTATTAATTATAGCAAATTGATACTAGTTATTGCTAATTATTGACAATTATTGCAAATTATTGCTTATTATTGCTAGTCATTCTTAAGTATTCTTAATTATTGCTAATTATTGATAATTATTTCTAATTATTCTTAATTATTCCAAATCATTTCAAATTATTCCTTATTAATCCAAATTATTCCACATTTATTCTAATTATTACTAATTAATACTAATTAATACTAATTAGTACTAAATACTACTAATTATTACTTATTATTTCTAATTATTACTAATTATTACTAATTATTAGTATTTATTAGTATTTATTAGTATTTTTCCTATTTTTTCCTAATTATTTCTAATTATTTACTAAATAATACTAATTAATACTTATTATTACCATGTAATACTAATTATTACTAATTATTTCTAATTATTACAAATTATTACTAATTATTACTAATTATTACTATTTTTTTTACTATTTATTAGTAATTATTAGTAATTATTAGTAATTATTAGTAATTATTTTTATTTATTAGTATTTATTACTGGTTATTGGTATTTATTAGTTGTTATTACTAATTATTAGTATTTACCAGTATTTATTACCAATTATTAGTATTTATTACTTTTTTTTACTAATTATTACAATTTATGCGTAATTATTAATAATTAGCGTTAATTATTATTAATTAATGAAAAGTGCCACAAATTTCCCCTACTAATTACTAATTACCACTAATTATTTATATTCAATACTAATTATCTTTAATAATTCCTAATTACTACTAATTATTAAAAATTGGTAATACTAAATTCAATTTATTATTACAAACAATTTTTTATGACAAAAACAATCTAAATCTAATTTAATGACAACTAATTAACAATAATTTAAATTAATATAAAAAAGTAAAATAAATATTAAAGTAAATAAAACATAAATTCCTCTAATCTTGGTCTTTTATAGGTGTAGACAACTTCCAAACTTGTTAAAAAAAATTCATCTCAGAGAAATTTTAACTCTAAAATTAGAGTTTAGAGAAAGGGAGAGAAAATAGGAATTGAGAGGAAGAATGAAAAAAATTTATGTGGGGTATATATAGGTTAGATTATTTGTAACAGTACTATTTGCGATGGGAGTCCCATCACAAATAATACTATTGCGATGAATCTCGTCGTGAATACCTTCAGCAGCATTAATTACTGTCTGCGGTTAAAATGGTATTTGCAATGTGACCCGATGCAAATATTGACCTGTCGACACACTATTTGAGATGGGGGCATACCCCATCACAAATAGTATATACCGTCACTGGTTATTTGCGACGGGGATGCACCCTAATGTAAATACCCATCCCGCAGTTTTCCATGCAATCCACACCACACTGTGCCAAACTTTTTGCGACGAGAACCCCAATCCCATCGCAAAACACTCATTATTTGTGAAGAGATTAGAGGCCCGACACAAATAAAATCTTCGACAGATTATTTGTGATGGGAATAGATCCAGTCGCAAATAAACCATCGCAAATGGCCATTTTCCTTTATTGTTTTTTTTCATGGTTAAATTTTAGGAAAATGCCTTTTTTGGAAAGCAAAAAAAAGATTCAATTGAAAAAATTGGTAAATTACAAAAAGGGTAAAAAATTATTTACCAAATCAATCTAATTTGTTTTAATAAAATACGGTTTTTAGAAGAAAATGGTTTCTATGAATAAATAGAGAATCAATGTCAGGTTTTTTGAAAACCATTTCCTATAACATATCAAGTAACAATGAGTGGAAAATGGTAATAATACTTGAATATGGTCATGAATAACCATAAGAGATAATATTAAAGGTTTTATTGAAAAGTGGTCTTATTATTTCCTTGAATGGAAATACCATTGAAAGATCATTAATGTTATTATTGTGGAAAATAATCCTTAAACCTTCCAAAGTGTCCCATAACACATTGAAACATATTAAATCATAATCCTCATTAAATAATAACATTAAATTATAGTTTAAAATACCATGAAGGTAAGATGATTAAATATATAATATAAAAAAGGGGCACCAAATACACCACCCCAAATATATAAGTGGTGAACATGACAATTATCTCACAGATGTGAAAAGTGAGATGAGAATCCATTACCTTGAGTTTCATTTTGACTGATCAAGCTTTAACTTCTAATATAATAAGATTATTTCAATTTTATACATTCTTGAGAACCTTTTTAATTTTTATCATTATTTTTATTTCGATAATTACTTTTTTTTATATAACTATATAAACAATTATGTTTACATCGGGTGTTTTGAATAAATTCATTTTTTGTTTCAAAAACAAATTGGTAGGTCAACTATGGTCAAAGGAGAAATTATATAACATTTCATGAATAATAATCATGAAGTAATTATCATATCTATACATCAATTCTATTTTTAAAAACTATAATTAAATATGGTCTTGAAAAATGAATCGACGTTACGACAATGGAGATGGTGAGCTCTATGTACGCATGAATAATATTCTCATTTTTCAATGATCGTTATGTAAAGAAGTTAAATAGAATTATATCTCTATATAATTATTCTTATATCATAAATATCATATTATTTAATAATATATAATTATTTATATAATTCTTATGTTGAAAAAGGAATCATATCACATTGAGGAGGTAGTAGTCCACACGTCCACGAATGATGTTATATCTTTTTATGTGTGTGAAAGGGTAATAAAGAAAAAAAAAATTACCAGGAATGTATTTTTGTCATTAATATCATATTTTTTTACTTTAAATATTATTAATTAAAACCTTCATTTATACACTCAATTTGTAGTGTGAACGAATCACATCTCTTTCAGGGGGGGGGGGGGAAGTCCACACGTCCTCAAATGATGTTATCCTACTAACATAAAATGGTAAGTATTAAATTTATGTGTTATAAAGGGATTACATAATTTTTAATAAATAATATATAACATATATAAAATATATAAAAATATTTTCCATAATAATGTCCAACGATGAATGTTGGTAAAGGAACAATGAACAATCATCCTTTCACAAGGTAGTAGTTCGTTGTACACAGAAACAATATGTTCCTTACCCATTAGACGGAAGTGTGTGTTATTGTTAATAAAAACCTTAATAAAAAAAATATCACAACATATTGAGGATACTAGTGTCATTATTTAATCATGGAAGAATACTATTTGAGGGGGTGGAGAATGGAAGTAAAACTAAAGAGATTAAGAAAATATGTAACCTCTTAATTGGGTAACTTCTTTTGGATTGTACCAAAAGGCTTCCATAATGGGATTCCTACCCAAAGTGAGTATTCTAGGTATAGGTGACGGGTTTTTGGAGACTATATAGTAATATCATCACTGAACCTAATATTTTTTTGAGGTGTTAAGAATGTGGATATGTGGTAGCCTTTTATAAGGGAGGAAGATGACACACATGGTATTTTTGAAAAGAAGTTGGGTGTACCAAAGTTTTTACCTAAAAAGAGTCGTAAAAAACCGAAAAAATATATAATGAAAGTATATTGTACGATTTATGGCCAACCATTGGGTTTTGGTCAAGTGGATAGGTCATTTGGGCCCCTAAGTTAAAGGTTTAGTCCTTTATTAAGCTTAATTTTACCTTTATAATTGTAATTAATTTTAATCAATTTCACTAATATTTTTGGCCAAAAAAGTTGGTTTTATTATAGTTTATAAATTATTTTTATTCTAAAAATTTAATAAATTTTTATTAATTCCAATTATATAAGTGGAAAATGTTTATTTAAATTTAATCCCACAGGCGGGAGGACAATGCAGGGTTTTAAAGTAAAACTGTTTGACTGTTTGTTATGTCTTTATAATCAATTTGGAAGTGAAATTGATTCCATGAATTAAATTTTATTAATTGAAAAAAATATTATATAATTAAAAATTAAAATAAATTAAACTTATAATTTAACCTTATAAATAAATTTGATGAAAAATCAGTTTTGAACAAAAATTCTATTTTTAACTATTCATTAAAAAAATGAAATGTTTCATAAAAATATCAAAAATTAAAACTAACATAATTATTATGTTTATATTTAAAATTTTTATTTTATTTTGAAATATTAAATCAAATTATGTTTCAAAATTATTATTTAAAATGGGTTCGCTATTAAAAGGCTGTAAAATTGGCTTTAAAAAAATATAGGTTTTTCTGTGTAAAATAGGGTTTGTTATTATATTATACATATCCAACATAATTTATGAATATAAAAAATATTTCATTGAATATATAAAATATATATTTCATTAAAATCATTAAATAATGGTAAATATAATTTTTTATTAAAAAAATATTTTGGAAGCATATAAATAACAAAATTTCATTATCAGAACCAATTGGTTCTTATTTTCGTTTCTCATTAGTTGGTTACTAATGAATTCATTTTATATTTATAAAAATCATAAATTTTCATAAGTTAGTTAACAATATTAATAACCTCTAAAATAATGGCTAGGATATATGATATTATAGTAAATAATAATATTTTAATAATACATTGTTATTTGGTGAAAGACAGTCTTGCATGTAACACAAGCTATCGAGGAAGGTCACACTCGCATTAAACATAATCTAACTCAGTGTTTCAATTATTAAAAGATATATTATGTATTTAATATATTTAAAATATTAAATATATAGTATATTCTTAGGATATTATATTCCCTTACATGTTTGGTGATGCAAGTCATGCGTGCTATTGAATACAAAGTTGTACGTTAGAATTTCAAGGTGTTTCATTCTCCTAACCTTAATTAAATTGTGTCCTCAGAATATAAACTCAATCTTGGTAATATATTTTTTGATGTTTCATATTTTTAAGTCCCACATAGTGATAAGGGTTCATAAAACATCCTCTATAAAAGAAAGAATGAGATGTAAAAAGGTTACTAGGACTACCATGTAACTAAAACTCAATGAAGAAGAACATTAGTGGAATGTAGAGATATGAACTTAGAGGAAATATGTAAATATTTTTAGTGAGTGTATTAATTCATCAATAACAAATTAGTGGATGATAAATATAAATTTTTGGGGCCTCAAATCCATAAATATGTGAGGATTTAGAATATCATCATTTCAACAAAAATTAATGTATTAGGACAACTTTTATTTCTAAGTCATTTTCCTAATGTTGTGTAACTCTTTTACTGAAAAAGAATTTAAGGAAATATTATTACTTAACAGGATTTAATTTCATATGAAAAATCTTAAATTTTGGTTTGGCTTTGATCAAATTCTAATTCCACTCTTTACACCCAAAAATAAATTACCAATAATGATTTTTTATATTCTTGAAGCACTAAAAGAAACATTTAAAGGATCAAGCCTATAAAAGAGTGAAAATATATTTTTCTTTAACTATCTTCCAAAACCAATATGGTTATTATATTAATATCTAATCTTAAAAAGTGATACTAATGGTTCATAATTAATATTTTTTAATCAATTTTTTTGACTATAAACATTGACAAATTAACCAGGAGATTGCGTATGCTAGTATTTGGTGTGAAACCCTTATCATCCTTCAATCATGAGTTCAATACATGTGGCCTTTAAAGACTTTATGGGTTGTCACCTAATATACAGGTTATCCATTTCTAAAAACATTGTAATATAATTTCTAAAATAACTATGATGAACATCCTTGAAATTTGGTTAATCACTAAATAGACTCTTAACTATGGTTCTCAATACATAAATATTTAGGCATTTATTTCTATATAGGTCCTTTAATGGTTTAGGGTTTATCCACAATATCATTTCAATGATTTTGAAATCATGACATATTATTTTCAATGTAATGACCTATAACTCCCAGACCCTAGTTAACCAAAGTCAGTGCATTATTAGATAACATTATAATGATGATAAGATATCAAGTCTCAAAAGTCCGATTAGTTTAGTTATCTTGGAAGTAATGGATACATACATAAGTTTTACATTACATCATGAAATAAAAAAACAATATTGTTTCCCCTTTTAAAACACTCATATCCCATAGCCTATCTATGCATGTCAATCATAATATACATCTTCACATCTTAGAAAAAAACATAAGAAAGGGGTGAGATCAGATGCTCAGTAAGGATAAAAATATAGCGGAAACAATTATAAATAAGTATAAAAATTTTAAGGAAATATATAAGACTAAAACACATGACTTTTAAACATAGACATCAGCATAATATATCAATGATAAATCAAAAAATTCAATTTACTTATTCACATATATATTCTACTAGTAGAATAATCACATGTAATATCAATAGATAATTTCATTATGATATAATGCATAATGCTGGAAATCATAACCACATAGTGAAGGCCTCATACTAAGACTACAAATAAGATTTTATCAAGGCTTTGTTCTAACACACTAGTTTGTATCATGAGACTTATCGATGCATTAAGGAGCTAAAGAAAGCTCGACCCCTCAGTTACTAAGTCCAATTAATTTCTTATATGAAAAGGCTAAAACATAACATAAACATTCGTATTAAAACTAGGATACAAAATGTTAATACTATAAAAATAAACCATGAGTGGTATAAAAATAACACATCTACAATCAAACATATCAAAAAAACTTCAATACAATATGGAAGATTTTATCATAATAAATCAACTTCAAACAAGTGTAAATCTCTCAAAGGATATTGATATATATGAAATCAAAACTATTTGATAGAAATATATCTTTTTATTTTGAAATCATTTAAAAGTCACATAATTATAAAAGGAAGCATTTATTTTGAAAATATTCTTATAATCTTGTAAGTGAAGCTTTTAAAGTGTTATAATCGCAGAAAATAGCCGCACCAGCCATATAAGTTAAAAAAAAATCTTACCATTATTTGTCGAAAAGGTCATAAAGTACCATGTTTGGAAAATTATGGAAAGATTTATTTTAAAACATTTTATATAAAGTCAAAAATGGGTGTAAATTAATTTAACACATATTCTAGGAAATATTAAAAATGTTTCCAAATAAATTTTTAAGAAACACGAATGTGGATGATAAATAAGTCATAGTAGATACTTACATATAAACAACCTCAAATAAGTAAAGAGATTGTAAAATTAACCCTTACCTTGTACTTTTCCATGGTCGAGGTTACGTTAAGCTCCAGTATAATAGTTAAATCAGTTTTTAAATTATATATGAACCACATACATAAATATGATATTATATATGATATTTTAATATTTCTTTGTAAATAATATTTCAGTAGTATCATTATTTCGAGTGTTAACTGATTTGTTTTACTTTATTTGTTTTGTTATTTATGTCACGTTTTTTATGGATAGGATGTATTTGATTCATATAAAGAATGATATTAAGTTCTTAAAAATTATTTTTAATCATAAAATGAAAATTATTCTAGAATGGTTACGATGGAGAAATGAATCTTATCACGTTTGTGGAGATGGTAATCCGTATGTACACACGAGCGAAAATATCATTATATTGATAGAAAAATCATATGTAATTAGATGGTATATCATATATACAGAATCATTAACATATTATATTTATTATTAACATCAATTATACTCATTATTATACCCATTAAAATAATGAAGTTTTGAATAACAAACTACACCACGACATGGAGATTGTAAGCCGTACGTACGCACGTATAGTGACATTATCATTCATAGGATGGATAGAATAATGAATATGGTTGTACCATATTTATAATAACATCATATTATGTATAAGTTACAGTAGTTATTATTCTTGTATGAAAAAAAATGAAAGAGGAAGTGGAAGAATAAAAGAACTTTGAAAGAGGTGATGAAATTATTACCTCTTCTTCAGGTGTTTCCTTTTGATTTGATCAAAAGGGCTCATTAGGTTGGCTTTCTGATCCAAGTAAGGCCTATAGTTTGAAGTGAGGATAGCTGGGAGGATATTTGAGAATGGTTTGTCCAATCAAAATGGCTTTGGTGGTGTGATTTTGATAGAAGGGAAAGTATCTCATTAAAAGAGAGGTGATGGCCACTTTAGGAAAAGCTAGAAATATTAATTTATTATACAACCATATTAGGTTTATAATGGCTCAAAAAAGATTTATTTCGAGTATAAGGTGTGGATGGGTCGAAAAACACTCAACTAATAGGTTTTAGGAAATTTTAGGTCACTATATTGACCTTATCTTTTATATTTAACTCTTAGTTAAATAGTTTAACTTTTACAATGTCTTCTTGTGTTGTTATAATAAATTGTTAATAAACTTACTATAAAAATCCAAGAGAAGCCCAAGTGGTTTATTATTGTCATATCTAACATTATCTAAGTCATTTTTAATAACCTTATATTTTTTGTAATATAATATCATTTAATAATATATTATTTGTTTTAAAAACTCATTTTTGTGAATTTTGAAACTATTTCGTATTTGGTTTTTGTGAAAGTAATAAAAAATTTATCACTTAGAAAAAAAAATATTTAATCAACTCTAACATGTCATATTAACCTATAAAATTCTTGGAATACATCAAAAGTCCCAATTTACAATTATTTTAATATTTATAATATCAATTATTTTAATCTTTCAATAATATGATAATTACTACATCATCATTGTTTCATAAATAAATTTTATTATTTAATGTCTAAACATTAAAACTAAAATAGAATTATATAGGAATTTTTTTATATTTCTAATTAATATTTATATTAAAATATATATTATGTATAACCAAATATTTAAAATGTTTGAGTTATTAAAATTTGAATTTAACACTTTTAACTATTCTTTAAATAAAATATAATAATTGTCCTAATCTATTATAAGCGGAACAAAAGGATCATATTTTATTCCAATGGTTTATTTTGGTCAAAATACAATTATCCAATAGAATCAGTACATGTGTTAGGGTTATTATAATATCATTTTTACCTTTAATTACCCTATTTACTTTTAACCGTGGTAAATAAAATTCAAAAGTTACTATTCACCAAAAAATATTTTCATCCTATTGAACCAAATTTTACTGAGTGATGTAAACCATGTGACATGTATTTTTGAAACTCAATTCACAAAAGTGGTAAAATTATGTTTTATGCAATTTTTTAAATGTGCTGAGAAGTTGGGTAAAAGACATTAAAAAATTCAATAAAATTTTATACATATAATCTTATTATAAAACAAATCCAACGAATTACATTGAACTAATATAGGTATTGTGTATTTATTTTTAAATTAAAATAAATTTAAATAAAAATAATAACTATTTAAATAAAATTTAGTTTTAAACAATAACTTTGTGTTTTTCACTATTTATTAAAAATTGAAAGTTCTCAGAAAAATACCAAAAATTAACCCTATGCTAATTTTGATATTCTAAATCAAAAAATGATGTCCATTTTGTAAAATATAATTTTTAAAATTTTAAAAAGTGAGTATTACTATTCATAAGGGCTAGTGTGATTGGTCGCGGTGTGCTAGAACTCGATGTTGCGTACAACACAAGCTATTGCATTATTCAAAGAGAAACATACCCTGTAAGCTTGGTATGTTACATTATTCCCTCCTTAAAATAATTTCTACCTCAAATTATTTCTATAATATTACTTCATAAAAAGATTTGGGTGGTTCTTCATCATAGGTTCCTCAGGTTCCGACGTTGCCTCATCTATCTTATAGTTTCTCTATAGAACTTTTACAAGATGAGTCGTCCGGTTAATCAACAGTTGTTCTCTGGTATTAATAATCTTGACGAGATATTCATAATAATATAGATTAGGTTCTATTTCTACTTCTTCATAGGTGTGTACATGTGTTGGTCCAGTCATGTATTTCCTCAATTGTGATACGTGGAACACATCATAAGCTTTGGAGAAACTTGACAGCACTGCCAAATGATAAGTTATAACTCCAGTTTATTCTAGAATTTCCAAAGGTCTGATGTACCTGGGACTTAATTTACCCTTCTTAACGAATCATAAAACACCATTCCATATAGATAACTTCAAGAAAACATGATCTCTTACTTGAAATTCTAAATCCTTCCTTCAGTTGTCGACATAACTCTTTTGCCTACTTTGAGATACTTTTATGTGGGTTTAGATAATCATCACCTTTTCCACTGTTTCCTCAACAAGTTATGGGATTACAAGTTTTCATTCACCAATATCATCCCAACAAGTTAGTGTGTGACATCTTTTTCCATTTAACACTTCATATGGTGCCATATGAATACTTGTATGGAAGCTATTATTATAAGAAAATTCTACTAGTGGTAAATAATGATCCTATTGAAAGTCAATTGAGAAAGATCTCAACATGTTTTTTAAGGTTTGAATAGTCTATTATGATTTTCCATCAGTTTGAGGGTGGTAGGCAGTGCTCAAATGAAGTTCAGTCTCTAGGGATTTCTGAATAATTTGCCCAAATCATGATGTAAAATGGGGATCTCAATCAGAAACAATCGATAGGGGTACACCATGAAGTCCTATAACTTCATTAATATATAGTAAGTCTAAACATTCAAGTGGTAAGTCTTCTCTTATAGCAAGAAAATGTGCTAACTTGGTAAGATGATATAAAATGACCCATGTTGCATCATTACTTCTAGGAGTATTTGGTATCCCCATGATAATGTCCATTGTAATATCATACCATTTCCACTACGGTATATGAAGATTTTGCAATACTCCTATAGGATTTTGTCTTCCGACCTTCACCTGTTAAAAACAATACATCTTGACACGTAATCATCAATCACCCTCTTCATGTTGTCCCACCAAAAATGTTTCTTCAAATATCTATACATCTTAGGGCTACGAAGGTGTATAGTGAAATTTGAGCTATGGGAATCATCCAACAATTCACTTTTTAGACCAGGTATGTCAGGAACACAATGTCTCTTTAAAATTTCAAAATTCCATCTTCATATATGAAGTCAATTAACCTCCCACCATTCACATCTTTAATTTTTTTTGAAACTACTCATCATCAGTCTGAGAACTTTTTCTCATTTCTAGTAAAGATGTTTTGGAAACCATTTGAAAAATTATTGATGTTTCACCTTCAAAGATTATTCTTATATCCATCTTTACATGATCCATGAACATAGGATCCCTTTCAACTCTCATCTTTTTCAAACCTCCAAGATCCTTTCTTCTCAAAGAAACTGCCACCTTATTTTCCTTCCCCATGTGGTTTTGTATAGTGAAATCATAATCTTTGAGTAGTTCAAGACATTGTCACTACCCAATGTTTTGTTATTTTTGTGAGAAAATATACTTCAATATATTGTGATCTATACGACTCTCACATTTTTCACCATAGAGATAGTGTCTTCATATCTTTAGAGCAATGATTACAGTTACTAACTCAAGATCATAACTGGGATAGTTTTATTCATTATTTTATCTTCTCTAATGCATAAGTAATAACTCTATCATTCTGCATAAGGACAAAACCAAGTCGTTTAATTTAAGCATCAATATAAATAAAAAACACATCATTTTATGATGGTAGATCCAAGATAAGAGAATTGACTAATATTATATTTAGTTATTCAAAATATTCTCCAAACTCTTTTGTCCAAACAAATTTAACCACTTTATGTGTGAGCTTGGTTAATGGGTTATCCAATCAGTCAAAATTCTGGACGAAACCCCAATAATAACCGGATAAACCAATAAAATTGTGTACCTAAGTTATACTCATCAGTGCTGGCCATTCATGTATTTCTCTTGTATTGTAAGGATAAATAGATATTTAATCCTTAGCGACAATATGGCCAAGAAAAGAAATCTCTTAAAGCCAGAATTCACACTTTCTAAACTTCCCATATAATTCATTTCTTCAAAGAGTCTTTATAATAGCGTGCAAATGACTTTAATGATCTTAGTAGCTTTTAGAGTATACCAAGATATATTTAATAAATAAAACTACAAAGTCATCAAGATATTACTTGAAAACTTTATTCATTAGATCAATGAAGACAGAGGGTGAATTAGTCAGTCCTAAAGGCATTACTGTAAACTCGTAATGCCCATACCTGGTATGAATTTATGTCTTTAGAATGTCTTTATTCTTCAGGAAAAACTGATGATATCCAGATTGAAGGTCAATATTTGAAAAATATTGAGCTCCATGAAGTTGATGAAATAAATAATCAATGTGAGGTAGGGGATACTTGTTCTTTATTGTTATAGAATTGATCTCCTTGTAGTCAATGTACAACCTCATAGATTTATCTTTCTTCTTAACAAAAAGTATAGAGGCCCCCATGGAGAAAAACTATGGTTAATAAATCCTTTGTTATGCAATTCTTCTAGTTATTTATTTAGTTTCACTAATTACACAATGGACATTCTATAAGGGGTCTTTGATATTCACCTTGAACCAGGAATTAAATCAATGGAAAACTCAATTTCTCATTTTGGAGGATGTCAAGGTAAATCCTCTTGAAACAAATCAACATATTCTTTCACAATAGGTATATTATCTATTTGAACATTCCTTTCCTCGCACATAGTTATTTCTCTATATTCCTCCCCAATAATTGAATTTAGTAGAACTACTGGGGGTGGATCTAGATAAGAATTAGATGGTGACATTTTTCTCTAAAGATAAGGTACTTATTATCATCATTGAAAATAATAACATAATTATTCTTACAATAAATTTTCCCATCATGGTTTGAAACCCAATACTTACCAAGGATTATATCAAATTAAATCATTGGTATGATGATGAGATCAGCAGATAAAGCATGCTTATATTCCCTAATGGGAACTAATTCACAGAACTTTGTTGCAATGACACTTCCATTAGGATTTTTTACTGACAACTCCCTTGTTAAATAAAATTGGAAATATCTAATTATCTTAGAAAATCGGGATGATTTGAAATAATGTGACGATCCAGAATCAAATAAATCATTTTCTAAATTTGAGGAAACCATTAAATTACTTTCCACCACGTCATTCGAAGCATCAACCTCTACAGTAGTGATCGTATAAGCTTGGCCTTTCTCCCTTGGAATTTTCTGAGGTAAGTTTCCTTGGTGATTAGGAAATTCATTTTCATAATATCCCATTTCTCTTCAATTTTAGAATTCAACATTTACATCCTATTTCTTTACCTTACAATCACGAGAATGGTGGCCTTTTTCACCACCCATGTAACAGACTCCCATTCCATTCAGGCACGTACCAGGGTGTTTCTTTTTAAATTTACTACAGGATGGAAATTCTACTTTTCATTTCTTCCTCTTATTTAAATTTCTAGAGTGTTCAACTGATCTATTCTTCTCTTTATTTTCTTTAAATTCATAAGACTTAGATAATTCATTTTCTATCTTGATAGCACATGATACAATATCTTCATACGAATAGAAGGGTTGTGAGGATAAATATCAATGGATAAATGGTTTTAACCCATCAAAGAATTGACCAATCTTACTCCTTGGGTTACGTATATAATTTTTTTCATTCCATTCTAACCTTATAAAGTTAGCCTCATACTTTGAAACATTTTCATCGTCTTTTTGCTTCAGAATCAGAAATTTCTTCTCCATATCTGCTAGATGTTCATGAGGAACATGTTTTTCTACAAAAAGATATTTAAACTCCCTCCATTACATATTTGATACTTCTTCATCCTCCTTTTTGTTTTTAATTAATGACCACCCCTGATCTGCATCTCTTATGAGGCAATAGACTACCATGATAACTTTTTCTCTTTCACTGTTACCCAAAGCATGAAATATTTTATCTAAGTAACTTATCCATTGCTCATCTAAAAATGGATTTATAGTCCCATTTAATGTTATTGGTTGTTTCATCATGAAGTGGTCTAACATTTATCCTCCTCATTGATGATTAGGGTGCTCCATACTAGTAAAGTTATTATTCATAACCTGAGGGAGTTTTCCCAGTATGGTAATAAGTTGTTCAGTACTGGTTGCATCACTAGCTACACTATAATTATCTAGAGTAGGAGGGAAATCCATAAATGGATTATGTGCATTGATAAAGTTTCCATTCCTTCCACTATGTGCCATTTATAAAAAATTTTACACACTAGATTAGTTTATGAATCAAAATACATAATTCCAAACTAGTAAAATACCTAACATAAATTGAATAGTTTATGCATGTAATCAATAATCCTAAAAAACTATTTTCTTTATAGAGGCATTTACTCATAAATCTTTTACTATGGTGTTTAAGGAAAATGTGAATTATCCATGCATATCACCTGGGAGTGTCATAACAATGAGTGAAACAAGGGCCATTTTCGTGTACGTGGATACCCCGGGTCAAGCCCGAAACTCCTTGTCGATGTTTTCACTCATAGGTACATTTGTTCCAGAGGTGCCTCTACCTGCTCGTATCCAAACATGAATGTATTTCTTGGAAAATTCACAAAATATCTACATTACCAAAATTCTAGGAAGTTCTTCTATACTAATCCTCAAAGTCTATCTTAGGGTAATGTTCTCTAATCAGAGTTTTTGTAAATCTAGTTTCTATGGTTTTTATTAAACTTCCTCTGATACCAACTATAATGCCCCAACCCCAGTTACCCAGATATTGTGCATTATTACATAACATTGTAATGATAATAAGAGATCACATCTCAAAAGACCAACTAGTTTAGTATCCTTTTAAGTACTAGATACATACATAATGTTTACATTAAATCTTGAAATAAAAAAACAACAATATCATGTCCCTTTCGAACACACTCATATCCCTAAGTGTATCCCTACAGGTCTATAATAATATACTTATTCACATCTTGGAAAAAAGAAAACATAAGAAAGGGGTGAGCTCATATGTTCAGTAATGATTACAATATATCATAAACTTTCATTAATAAGCCTAAAAATTTAAGGCAATGTATAAGACTAAAATATAATCCTTTTAAACATAAAATTCAGCATAATATAGAAAAGATAAATCAAATAATTCCATTTAGCTATTCACATGGATATTCTACTAGTTGATTAATCACATGTAATATCAATACCTAATTTCATAACGATAGAATGCATCATGCTAGACATAATAACCAATTAGTTACGGCCTCGTGCCAAGAAAAAAAATAATATTTTACCAAGGCATTGTGATAATACACTAGTTTTTCTCATGAGACCTACCGATGCATCGAGAAGATATATCTGGCTACACCAGTCACTTACTAAGTCTAATTCATTCCTCA
This sequence comes from Viscum album, assembly GCA_963277665.1. Taxonomy (NCBI): domain Eukaryota; kingdom Viridiplantae; phylum Streptophyta; class Magnoliopsida; order Santalales; family Viscaceae; genus Viscum; species Viscum album. The sequence goes on along the minus strand of OY728138.1, from coordinate 1,172,307,446 downwards.
TATGAATAGGTTGAAACATAACATAAACATTCGTATTAAAACTAGCATAAAAAATGTTTATAATTTAACCATAAATCATTAATGGTATAAAAATAACATAACCAATGTCAAACATATCACAAAAACTTCAATATAATATGGAAGATTGTATCATAATAAATCAACATCAAATAAGTGTAAAATCCCTCAAAGGATGTTGACCTAGATTAAATCAAAACCATTTAAGAGAAATATCTCTTTCTATTTTAAAATCATTTAAAATTAACATAATTATAAAAGAAAAAATTTCTATTAAAAAAATTCTTATAATCTTGTAATGGAAGTGTCAAAAGTGTTATAATGGAAGAAAATAGGTTCACCCGCTATATAAGTTAAAAAAACATTCTTATCAGAATTTATCGAAAAGGACATAAATTACATTGTTTGGAAAATGACAGAAAGATTCCTTTAAAAATAATTTATATAAATTCAAACATGGGTGTAAATTAATTTTGACTATATTATAGGAAATAGTAAAAATGTTTTCAAATACATTTTTATGAAATATGGATGTGGGTGATAAAGAAATCCTAGAAGATACTTACGTATAAACAACCTTGAATAAGTAAAGGGATTGTAAAATTAACCCTTACCTTGTACTTTTCCTTGGTCGAGTATAATTTAACCTCTTTTATAATAGTTAAATCATTGTTATTAAATTATACACAAACCACATACATAAATATGATATCATATATGATCTTCTAATATTTCTTTGTTAATAATATTATAGTAGTATCATTGTTTCAGGTGTTAACTGATTTGTTGTCCTTCATATGTGTTGTTATGTAAGTCATTTTTTTTAGGGATAAGATGTATTTGATTCATATCCATAATTATATTAAGTTCATAAACATTATTTTTAACCGTAAAATGAAAATTATTCTTGAATGTTTACGATTGGGGAAATGAATCTTATCGCGTTCATGGAGATGGTAATCCGTACGTACACACGAGCGAAAATATCATTCTGTTGATGGTAAAATAGTAATTAAGTAGATGGAATATCATATATATAGAATAATTAACATGTTATATTTATTATTATCCTCAATTATACTCATTATTATACAAATCCAAATAATGATGTGCTGAATAAAAAACTACACCACGACGTGGAGATAGTAAGACATATATACGCACGTATGGTGACGTTGTAATTCATAGGAAGGATAGAATAATGAATATGATTATACCATATTTAAAATAAAATCAAAGTATGTATAAGGTACTAGAGTTATTATTCGGGTATGGAAACAATAAAGAAAGGGTAAGTGGGTGAAGAAAAGAACTTTGAAAGAGGTGATGGGATTATTACCACTTCTTCGTGTGCTTCCTTTTGACTTGATCAAAAGGGTTCATTATGATGGATTTCTGATCAAATTAAGGATTCTATGGTGAAGTGAAGGTAGTTGGGAGGATTTTGGTGCTGGGGTAGGACGAGCCAAATGGATTTGGAGGTGTAATTTTGAAAGAATGGGAAGTAACTTTTTATACGATAGGTGAGAGTCACTTTAGGAAAAGAATTAAATATTTATTTATTATAAAATCATATTCTATTTTAATGGTTCTAAAAGGATTTATTTCAAGGATTAGGTGGGTATTGGTAGACAAATTCTTAACCAATAGGTTCAAGATAATTTGTAGGTCACCATATTGACCTTATCGTTTAGATTTAACTCTTAGTTAAATAGTTTAACTTTTATGTCTTCCATTATTATTATAATAAATGTTTAATAAACTTACTATAAAATTCCTAGCGAACCCCAAGTGGTTCATTATTGACATATCTAACCATATCTAAGTCCTTTATTCTGAACCTTAGATATTTATAAATATTATATAATTTAATAATATAGTATTTGATTTAGAAACTTATTTATATCAATATTGACAGTATTTAGTTTTTGGGTTTTCTGAAAGTCAAAAAAACTTTATCACTTCGAAAAAAATTTATTTAATCCATATTGACATGTCATATTAACCAAAAAAATCACGGAATACATCAAAAGTATGAATTTACAATTATTTTAATATTTATAATATCAATTATTTTATTATTTCATTAATAAGGTAATTACTGCATCATCATTGTGTCATAAATAAATTTAATTACTGATTGTCTAAAAATTATAAATAAAATACCATTATGTAAGAAATATTTTTATATTTATAATGAATATTTATAGTCAAATTTATCTTATGCATAACCTTATATTAAAAATGTTTGAGTTACTAAAATTTTAATTTAACACTTTTAACTCTTCTTTAAATAATATATAATAAATGTTCTAATCTAATCCACATGGACAAAAAAGGATCATATTTTATTCCTAAGGTTGATCTTGGTAAAAATAAACTTATCCAATATAATTATGACATGTTTTAGGTTAATTATAATATCATTTTTATCTTTAATTACCCCATTTACTTTTATCTGTGGTAAATAAAATTCAAAAGTTACTATTCACCAAAAATTACTTTCATCCTATTTAACCATGTTTTACTTACTGATGTCAACCATGTCTCTCAGATTTTTGAAATTCAATTCACAGAAGTGATACAATTATGTTTTATGAAAATTTTCCATTCTGCCTAGAAGGATGGTAAACGATATTAAAAATTTAAATATAATTTTATACATCTAATAATATTATAAAATGACTATAATGAATTAAATTGAACTAATATAGTTATTATGTATCTATTTTGACTTTAAAATAACTTTAAATAAAAATAATAATTATTTAAATAAAATTCAGTTTTTGACAATGACCTAGTCTTTTTCACTATTCATTCAAAATTGAATGTTCTCAGAAAAATAAAAAAAGTTCACCCTATGCTAATTTTGATATTCCGAATTCAAAAATGAATTCTGTTTTGAAAAATAAAATTTATAAAATTTCAAAAGAGGGTATTACTATTCATAATGGCTAGTTTGATTAGTCGTGATGTACTAGAACTCAAAGTTGCATAAAACGCCAGCTATTGCATTATTCAAAGAGAAACGTACCGTGGAAGTTTGGGGTGTTACATGACCCAAGATTTTATCAATAAAATTCCATTCTTATAATTATGTCTCATATTATAATCATATTATATTACATATAGAAAACAATAAAAACCTTATAAATGAATAATGAGTGAAATAAAAGGTATCTCTAGATGTTAAAGAACACATACCGATGAAATAGTAGCTTGACCATTAGAATAGTAATGAGATCTTTATGAATAGTAACCTAACCAATTGAATAGGAACTGTAAAGATCCGTAAAATTCAAGGGAAATTTTTTCTTAATTTTCTTAAGAATTTTACAAGAGCGCGGTTTCAGATGGCACCTGATTCCGAGGCCCGGTGTGCCCGGAATCAATTTACAAAGTTTAGCTCGGGTACGTTCAGTGAACGAACGAGCGGGTTTTTTCTAACTTTTGATCCGGTGCTGGGAATTGAAATCTGAGGGCACCGATGAACTCGCAGCGCCGAAATTTGCTAAAAGAGACCTTTTCGGAAGTTGCGTTTGTTGCGGGTTGAAAGTTAGTTTTGGGGATTAAAAGATAAGTAAAATAAATTTGTGTGTGAATTTTATTTTATTCGTGGTGGTTAGACTCTCTCATGGGAAGTTGTTGGTGGGGCCCACAACCACCCAACTTCCCATGTGTGGTTATGAGGGAGGTGGGGCCCACACGAGCCCCCACCTTTTCAAATTCCCTAACCCCTCTAAACCCCCTCTTAATTTATGTGGCTCTCCCCTACATTAATTCTTGCCAACTTATCTCTTCATTTAATTTTTGACAACTCTAGTTTTTAATTAATGTAATCAATTCAACTTTTGAATTTTGAAAGGTTGGCAAGGTAAAAATAAAATAAGGTGTAGCTTATTTTATTTTGGGGAGTTGCTGTGTTGTGTGGAGATTTGAGAGAAGAAGAGTTCTACACTTTGAAGAACTTCATCTTCCTCCTTGAAGAACGCGAAGAACACCGACACGCCGTTCTATCTTCTCTCCACGTCAAAGAAAGGGAGACACCGCTTCCTCCTCGGTTTTCCTTCGTCGACTTGAGAAGTTTCGCCGACGACGTATCGCATCGGACGCATCCCTTCATCAACGGATTTGTCGAGCGACGACCGCGACGCCCGACCTCCATGACGTCGTCTTCCGCGGAACGTAGACAAATCTTCAAACCTTATACCAAGGTAGGGGTTGTTGATTTCTTTTTGGTTTAATTATTTTTGATCGTAAATTTAGCAAGTCTAACGTGTGGCTTTGATTTATTTAAAGTTGCGTTATTATTTTAACGTGAGGGGGCCGGACCGCATGAAGACGGCCGAAACCCTCCATCGTTCTTGTTGTATTTCTTACGGGTAGAAGCAAAGTGGTGTGGTGCCGTCGCACCACGCGGATAATCGTGCAATTATTATACGCGGCACCGTCGCACCACGCCGAGGAAGAATCTTCAAGAACGCGACGCCGTCGCACCGCGTTGAAAGGAATCAAGGCACGGCGATGGGGCGCGGTGCCGTCGCACCGCGCCGGACGACGAACACCGCGGCCGGTTTCGGGCCGCGGCGGGACGAGGAGACCGTGGCCGGTTCCGGGCCGCGGCGGGAAGATAAGACCGGCGGCCAGGCCGCCGGCGTCAGAAGCCGAAGAGGGGACCGGAATTTCCGGTCCCGTTGGAGAAAACCGGCCGGACAGCTGGTCGGCCGGATGACGTTAAACCGGGGGAATTAATCCCCCGGCCAGCGTATAAAACCCCCCTCTTTAAGAGGGGGGCGGTTCCATGAAGGGGGGGGGGGGGGCAGCAGCCCCCCGGTTTCTTTCTTCAAACCGGCCCCCACGTGGGGGCCGTTTTGTTGCAAAGGCGCGGCACAAAGGCCGCGCCGCCTTCAATCAGTGGGGGCTTAGCCCCCCGCGTGCCCACCTCGTGCGGCGCCCGGTCGCCGCGGCCGCCGCGCCGCCGCGCCGCCGGCCGGCCGTCCGGCCGGGCCGCCCCAGGGGGGGGGGGGGGGTCGGGCCGGGTCGGCCCGGACCCGGACCCCCCCCGTTTCGAACCAGTTCCGGTCATTTGGCCTTATCTTGAGCCTCGGACCTCCGAATGACGAACCGTCTGCGGAAACGCGATCCTTGGATCGAGACGGTCGTTTCGGTATATCGCACTCAAGGTTTCATTTTACTTTGAGTTCGGCTGGGTTGGTTCGTTCACGAAACCAACCGGGCCTTCGGAGCGGAAACGCTCATATCTTGAGCTACGAACGTCCGATTGATGCGCCTTCAGTCGCATTGTGTTCCTCTTAGTGAGACGGATCTTTTGGCATACTCCGCCCGAGGTTTTGACGCAGGTGGAGTACGGTTGGGTTGGTTTTGCCTTAAAAACCAACCGGGCCCCGGAGATGAAAATGCCAATAACTCTCAGACCGGGCGTCCGATCGACGCGTCGTCTATTGCGTTGAGTTCCTTTTGACGATACAGAACTTTTGGATACATCAACTCTGGTCTTTGTGACATTTGATGTATCAGCCTCTCGGCTCGTGGAGCGGACCCTCCGAACGAGCTTGCTGTGTGCGGGAACCCTAGTGCTGGCTGCGACTGTTACTGCTACTACTTCTGCTACGACAGCTACTGTGACTGCGACGACGACAGTACAGAGATCCTGTGTGGATTCGACGACGACGACTACAACACTCAGCGATCCTACGTGGATCAGTGCTACAGGTCCTGTGTGGGCCCGATCCTGTGTGGGTCCGATCCTGTGTGGGTCTCTGCGCTCAGCGGTCCTGTGTGAACCAGCGCCTACAGGTCCTGTGTGGGCCCGATCCTGTGTGGGTCTTTGCGGGGGTTAGTTACCTGTCGATCCTTCGTGGGTCCGACGACTTAGATGGATCAGTGATCATCTTTATCGTCCTTTGAAGAAGTATAACTGTGTGAGCTGAATCCTATTGCTTTCCTGTGTGGATTGTGTTGTGCAATCCTGTGTGGATTTCGTTTTGCTTCCCTGTGTGGAATACGTTTACTTTCCTGTGTGGACTGAGTTGTACTTGGGCTCGGAGGTTAGAGCGTATTTGAATTGATGACTTAGGTATATGTATGGGAATATACCTAAGCAGTGTCGGTTATTACTTCGTGATTGTTACTTTTCTTCGTGGTTTATCCTTTGTGGATTCGAGAGACCTTCAGGGGTCTCGGGGTCCCTACTGAGTAGCTTATACTCACCCCTGCATGGGCTTTGCCTGCACTACGTTGTGTTGGTTGCAGACGACGGACTGCGTTGACCTTAGCTGAGGCTTGCAGAGTGGGACGATACCCAGAGGTGGACCACTGGGCGGGACGTGCACGGAGCGGACGGCGGGACCCGTGGAGCAGAGGAGCTATCTGTACCCACCCTTCAGGTGGGATTTCCAGTGGACAGCTCGGTATAGCGGCTTTTACTTTTCAGTTGCTATTTTCCCCTTTTTCGAGTTGTACTTTACTTTCAGTTTGGGTTTGTATTCTGGCCCATTTACTTTTCCGCACTTTCAGTTGTACTCTGCTTTGTTTAGTGTTTACTTTCCGCTTGCTTACTCTGTGGTGTTTGTTTACTTTTCAAAGGCAATGCCTTCCCTTTTTACCGGAATTTACGCCTTGGTGCTAGTCGCCAGCCCCTGGCCTATGGAAGGCGGGCTTGGGGTAGTCACGGCACGGACCCCGAGGGCGGGTCGTGACAGGAACCCTATTAATGAATGTATAAATAACCTTTATCCATCATATAAGTGATAATATGATATAATTATATCATAATATAATTAAATATTTTTTTTAAATTATTAATAAAGTGTTGGTATTTTTGTAAGTCATGTATATTTAATTACAATTTTATGAATAACTTAATAAATTAAAAGAAAATTTATTTCCATAAAATTAATATATAAATTATTATTTTAATTTCTTATGATCATGTGATAATTTTACGAGACCTTACTTAAATTTTCAAAGTGATAGAAAAGTGGTTTTAATTTTAAAATTTTAATTTTTCTAGTAAATTATGATTTTAATTAAAAAATAAATTTCTCATATTTAGAAAATTATTTTCATAAAATGGAGTTCATTTTTGAATTATACAGTTCGAAAAATTGATGGGGTGAATTGTATGGATTTTTCTAAAATACTTGAATTTTTGTTGAATAATGAAATATGATAATTTATGATAAATGCTAAAACATGAATCTCTTCATCATGCTTGAGTCATGGATGATGAAAATGGCCATTAGTTTGAACTGATATTCTCTCATTACTATTTTTGGTCTCAATAATCAATACTACTCATTATCTTGAGAAAATATTTTAAACAAATGATTAAAATAATGGGAAACCTATACTCTCCTCCATTATAAATACCACCCCTCTTTACCTCTTATCTTAAATTCTCTAAAGCCTTGTTCCTAGTCCAAATTCTGATTAAATGTCTCCCAAATCCCCTATACCACTTCTGTAAGACTTTGGTACCTTCAAAAGACGAAGATTACCCCTAAAGGGGTTTTCAAGGAAGATGTCTTCAAGAGGTAAATTCATCTTTTCATTTAATTTTTTTCTTTCAAGTTCCATTATTTATTTTTCTTTCCTCAGCTCCATCCATCCAAATTTTATGATAACTCCATTAACATAAATGTACTGTAATTTTGTTATGATAATATAATAATTCATCATCACCTATCCTTTTTCCTCTTTTATACTCGAAATGGAAATACTATTCAAGATGTGTTCATTTATAACATTCAAGGATGGCGGGTTTTTTTATTTCAAATACCATATTTAATTATATAAATGAAACCATTTTTATAGTTAAACCAGACTATAATATATTTATCATTTCTAATTTAATTTTATGGAATCTTTTTTATTCATGATATTAATTTATAAATCCATATGTTTTCATTGTGATTTAAAAACCGCAAATTAACAAAAATAGTTATCATTAAAGTTTTATATAATGATTCATCTACAATCCAAAGAAAAAAATTAATTTTATAACCTTGTAATACTATATATTTTCAATACTAAAATAGAACTTCAATTATATACAACCATTCCCATCTTACATGTTTATCCTTACATGTATGTTAGTAAACTAATCATGAAAACAATGGAAAAAAACGCTCCCAAACCATGAAATTGAACTTCTTAACACATCAAAAAGGTCACGAATGAACATAATAAGGTTATATTAATTTGTTTAAATGAAGAAGAAGTTCTAGAAGTATTAATTAATTAATTTAATTTGGTTTTCTAGGACATTAAGATCAAGTGAAGGACACCATCTGACTTAAGGTAAGGGATTTTACTTGAACCTAAAGTATTCCTTCGGGTTTCTCTATATTTCATTTTACCCAAATGATGCTATCAATTATTTTTATTTAGAAATTATAAATATTTTTTACATGATATTAATACTTTTATCACGTTCCATGTATCATTATTTTTTAAGGAAATACATGTTTTAAGTGGTTCCTTCCTCAATACTTCCCAATAAGGAAACCCGTTTAAGGGACTTCCTGAATTCCTACTCAATTTCAAGTTCACTCTATAATATGTATTTAAGACACAATTATTTCTATAAAATCACTCTATTTATTATAAAAAACATCTTGGTTCACTTCTGATTTTATACCAAAGTTTATTCCATTTTATATTTTAAATTATCATTAGTATTTTCCTAAAAACCGCACTAAAATGTTTTAATGCCAAAATTTATCAATACACTTTTTAAATTTGATCAATTATGTTTGAAATAACTTACCATGATATATGCATAATTTATCTTATGAATTCCCATTTATATTCTAATCCATTTCTTTCATGTACTCTTGTATGATACACCAATTTATTATGCTTTATGACATGATTATGATACCAATTTCTTTCCACGGGTAGCCTTATGTTTATGTATTATTTATTATATTTAATTATTTATGTGTAAAACATATTCATGAACCTGTTATGATGGGTGAATCTAGATAGCACTACAATGCATTAGGTATATTTTAGTCTAATTATATGTTATGTTCAATGGTCTTGGCAGTTAGCCTTTACTCATGCTACCATGTGCAATGGTCTTGGTTGTTAAACATTACTTGTGCTCCTCTATATGAAACAAGTCTTGAATCATTCTAATGTCATTTTTTATATTGCTTCCACATTACTATGACTCGATTTTTATATGATTCCATATTTATATGTTAATATTCCATATTTTCCATGCCTTTTTATATCATTATGTCATGCCTTCTAACCCATGTTCTATATCTTTATTCTTATCTTTATTACCTTACTAAGATTTTTAGTTCTTACCTTTTTTCATGTTATCCCTAGGATATCCCATGAAGATGTATGATCACAATGGAAGTTAGGATCCCTTTATGAATATTAAATAATTAAATTCTTTATTTAGTCCCATTCTTTCTGTTTTATGTACCTAGTCTTCCATGAAACTAGACTTTACGATCACCGGCTAGTAATATGATATTTTATTATTCTTAAAATCATTTAATGATATGTGTAAAAGGATGGGGTCTCTATATTCAATATTAAACACCTTTGTTTAAAATATGTTACTTATTATATATCAAAATACTTTATAATGGTTTGTAAAGAAAATGTGAATTATCATAAGAATATATCCTTAGATTGTCAAACTAGGTGCACAGTAAAGCCTTATGTCATGTACCAAGTTACACTGATTCAGGCTTGGAACACCATGTCAATGTTATTACTCTTAGGTAAATTTTTTTTAGAACCACGTCTATATGTAATATCGATACATGGGTGTTTTTTCTAGGATGATCCACATAATCTCTACTATACAAGAATTCTAGGAAGTTCTTATAAACGTATCCTAATATTCTACCTTAGTGTTATATTCTCTAACCTATGGATTTCAAAATCAAGTTCCCAGGGTTGCTACTAAACTTCCCCTGATATCAACTATAATCAACTGACCCAAGATAGCCCTGAACCAGTTCCTACTATCAATAACATTAGCATGATTACAAGGAACCAAATCATGAAGCATAGAAGAGTTTATAAGTCTTGGAAAACTAGACTCATAAATGAGTCTTGAATTTCAAATTAATTCACTGATTACAAAAAATATTTTTTTTATTCTCCCTAAATAAATAACTTCGAGGATAACTTTATTACATCTAGTAAATCTCTGTATATCTTTCATGTTGCACTTATTAGATTCTTGGGGAAAGAAACATAATTAGGGTGATCTCAAATTCTCAGTAAGGGTAAATTATAGAAAAAGAAATTATTAATCAATCAGATTAATAATTATATCATTGTAAATAATATAACATAGACCCCATATAATCAATATACTGAGAAGGAATTTCATAAACATATGCAAGGTAATAACTAGAAAGACATTCCATTAAAATAAATAGATAAGTAAAAATAAATATGGAAAGGTAATAAATAGAAAAACATGCCATTTAATCAACAAATTGAAAATTAATTGTATCTATAGACATGTCGATGAAAAATCTCATGGATGAAAAATAACTAAAACTAAATGAGGGAAATGATTAATTATCAGACTCCTTATTTTCTAGATACATGGAACTATTACCATCAAGAGACACTTTACCTATTCCAATATGGGAAACTAATTAATCCCATGATACTATCGATGCATCAAGGGGATTTCAGTAACCCATCCCCAACCCATAGGGATTTTCTTAAATGGTCCCTAACTCGTGTATTTCATGTTGATATAATTCCTAATATATTGGATAAAAAATATGCTTTAATAAATATCTGTATTAAATAAAGTATACGAATTTATCAATATTTCCTCAAATAATAAAATAATACTCAAAGTAACCATTGTATGAAAAATGTTATATAGTTTAGGCAATAATCACAACCACTAAAAATGGTATAGATATTTAGAGGAAATTTAATGTCAAATGATCACAGGAAATTAAATATGTCAAGGGAACTAAAAGGGATAAATAAGTGAATGTGAAAAATATCCTTGGAAAAATCAATCATAATCTATTAATATGAAGAATGAGGATGGTATCAGTACAACATAACCCATGTGAAGTAAAATAAAGTGTTGTTTTAAATGATGAATATAAATAATATAAAAATAAATTTAAAAAACATTCTTGTGGAAACTATCCTTTTTTTTGAAAATCCTTTTGAAAAAATATTTCTTTGATTTTTTTTTTGAAAATATTTTATTTAAAAATTATACTTTTAAATATATAAAAAAATATTCAAAGAAATGATTGTTGTTAAATCCATAAAAGCTGTATGAGGTAAATAAACATTCATTTTATATGGTTAAAGGTTATGAAAATGACTTATTCCAAAAGCGATATGAAGATATATTTGAAATGATTGGTAAAAGTAAAAAGGGTAAAAATATCTTTACCTAATAATTTTTAATTATGTAAATTTTTTTTTAATAAAAAATGGTTTTTAGAAGAAAAAAGTTTCTCCGACTAAAGAGAGAAACGAAGTTACATTTTTTGTAAAACATTTCCTAAAACATTTTGAGTACCGAAAAGTAGAAAATGGTAACAATAATTAAAAATGGTCATTAATAACAAGAGGATATAAAATTAAATGTTTTATTGAACAATGACTATATAATTTACTCAAATGGCAATACCATTGAATGACCAATAAAGTTAGTTTTGAGGAAAATAATCTTTAAACCCTTCAAAGTGTCTAATACTAATTTGAAACATTTTAAATCATAATCCTAATTAAGGAATAAAATTAAATGAAAAATTAAAATACCATGATGGTAAGAGGATTAATGATATAATATAAGAAAATGGGAAGTAGATACACTGCGCAAAAGATGTAAGTAGTGAGCATGGAATTTATCTCATGAATGAAAAAAGTGAGCTGAGAATTCATTACCATGAGTTTACTTTTGGATGAACATACATTAACATCCTGTATAATAAAATTATGTTAATTTTTTACTTTATTTAGAACATTTTTCATTTTTATAATTACTTTTATTTCACTTATTAAAATGTTGTATACAACTACTTAAACAATTACGTTTACCTCAAGTGTTTTGACCAAATTCAGTTTATGTGTCAAAAACATCTTTAGTAGGCTAACTATTCTCAAATGGGTCATTATATGACATTAGAAGAATAATAATAATGACATAATTATAATATATATAGAAAAATTATAATTAACAAAAATCATTAAATATGGTTTGGAAAAATGAATCAATGTTATAATCATTGAGACGGTAAGATGTATGTACACCTGTGTAACGTTCTCATTTCTCAATGATAATTATGGAAAGAGCTTCAGTAGAATTATATCTCTATAATGATAATTATATCCTAAATAACATATTATTAAATAATATATAATTATATATAGAATTATTATAATGAAAAAAGGAATCACATTATGGCAAAGAGGCAGTCTGTAACATCCCAGGAAAATAAAGAAATATGGAAGTTTCATATTTATTAATTTTTTTGAATTAAATATTAAATTTACCTTAAAGGGTTTGATATGTTTGATGGAATACCCGATACACAACAACAGATTTCTTGGAAATCTTACGTTGCACAATAATAATATATTATTATTATTTTAAATGGTAGTTAATACCCAGACGTTGTATTGGCAGAAATGAACAGAACTAAATAAAATATGATTATACAAGTTTATTAAATGTTTTTAAATTTTTCAAATAAAAGTTAGAGGCTTAAAATGTGAATGAATCTAATTTTAAGCATAATTCACCTTAAAAGGTTGATTTACCACCTTTTGATGGAGAACCATATTTAAATATAATCTTGGTTACTTTTATATGTTCTATTTTACCAAATAGAATTATTCTTTAGAACAGGGATTTCAAAATTTACTGTGGGTAAATTTTTGGTATTTTTCTAATAAAATTCTTTTTTTAATGAATAGTAGTAAATACTGTATTTTAATTCAAAACAACTTTTTAATATAATTTATTTATATGGATAGATTATCTTTTTAATTTATTTGAAAGTGTAATTAGATTTTATTTTTACTATTTAATCCAATTTTGGACATTTTAATTAATTTTACTTTGATATTGGACACAAACAAGTGTCAATCTTTTGATAGTTAATATTTCTTAAAAACACGCTTGTTGTTTTAATAGTAGGAATTAATTTTAACTTAATTTCTACCACTACCGTGTTTTGAATTTTAAACTATGGATTCCATAATATAAATTAGGAGGTCCAGATTGTTTAAATAGTTAAATTTTATTTTTAGACATTATGAATATTTACATCAGTAAATATTTTATTTACCATGGTTAAAGGGTGAATCTGGTAAATAAGGGTGAAAAAATATTACTATAATAATATAAAATTACCCTAACATGTGTTATAATTATATTTTCTGATACCCTTCTGACCATGAGTATCCTTGGATCTATTTTGGGACCCCATTTGGTTACATGGGAGTGATAATGACACTTTATTTTAATTAACTTAATGTAAAGACCAAAATCACATAAACAAATATCTTTTAGTAAATTAATTTTTACATTGGGTTATGTAAGCTATTTTTTACTATAAATATAATTTGGAAAGATAATGATATTTCAAATATCATGGTATTTTTTTATAATTTTTATAAATAAAATAAAATAAAATTATTTTTTAGACAATAATGATCCAGTGTTTTCCTCATTAATAAATGATTTCAATAAATAATATTATAAAGATTAAAATAATATCCAAAACCTATCCAATTCTTATTGGATGATTTTATTTCTACCATGACTCATATTATCTTAGACTTTAATATGTTTTGGACCTTTAGAAACCGAATATTATTGTATAACAAAATAAAATGTTCACACTTTCATAAAGAGCCCCTCCTCCCTCTTATAAAAATCCATCACCTCTAATCCATCACTCACACTTCAAAAGCCCCTTGTACCATCCAAAACTTGTCCAAATAAGCTCTAAATATCCCTCTCATACACTTATAAGCCTTACCTTAGGCATAATGCACTTCAAGATTTCCTTTTGGTTCAAACCAAGGGGAGTTACCCAAATTAAAGGTAACATTTTCTCTTAAATTCTTTTATTTTATTTTTTTTATTTTACTTATCCAAACCCATAAACTAATTTTTTTCCTTTATTTAATAACAAAAACAGTATAATAAATATAAAATATTATTTTTATGTGATTTAGTTTAACTAAACTTACACACACCTCTGTTTAATGTGTAAAGAACACACTGTTTTTGTGGACGGTGAACTACGGCATCACGAAATGATGATTGTTCAAATATATCTAACCACCTCTCATGGTGAAAATTATGATGGAACTGTATTTATATACGATATATATTATATTTATATTTCTTCTATGCTTCTATATTTTTCATTTATAGCATACTTTTATGGTTTCCATTATGGGTAAATGCGATAATTTCATTTGAGGAAGTGCGGACTACTGCCCCCCTCAAAGTGATATAACTCGTTGATACCATATGTGGGATTAATAAAGGATTGAATTCATGATATTATACTGGAATAATAATATACCTATTTATCATTATGTTTTAATTATATTAAAATATGAAACAGAAATGAAATTAGCGTTCATGCATACGCATGACTTACCGTCTCCATGAACGGTGGATTCCATTTCTTACCTCTAAATGTTATGTAATATTGTAAATACATACATATATATATATATAAATATATACCAGATATATATGATATTTATCATATATAAATCATAAATATTAGTCTGGAGATAATGGGCTATTGACCACAGGGACAACTTGCAATTAAAATAAGTCCATTTTTACTCAAGTACCAAATATCGAAAAAAGGACAATTATTAACTTAAACGATTGCATAATTTTTATAAAATTTTAATAAGTAATATAAAAAGAATAATAAAATTTAAAAATTTTCTTAAGTAAGTATAAATAAACCTTAGTTTATTATTCAGGAAGAACAAGGAACAAACATGTCAAGTCGAACACGAGGTAAGGGGTTTCTAATATCATTTTTAATTCTGTGTGATTTCCAATGTTCCCCACTTATTTATTGAATGAGGTGTATTGTGTACAGAAATTTGATATATATTATCATTATTCTATTTATATTCATGGTATTCTGTGATCCAATTGGTGTTTATTAGCATTTTTTTCATACTACTCATTTGATTACAATGTGGTAAGGGGTTTTCATCTCTCACTTTTTATTCCCGGGAGATTCATGCTATATTACTACTTTTTAATTTTTTGTGGTTTATGTACTGCTCATTATTATATTAATTTTTTTAATATAAATAAATTTATGGGAATTTAAATCTTCATTGTATGATCTATCTTTCATGGGGTGTATGTTTTGTCAGTTACTAACTTGGTAATGGAACCTTTTAACCTAGTTTCCATTCCTTGGCTTAATCTTATAATTCTTAATTATGTCATGCTATGATTATGTGTGGAATCACTAATTATTTATTTATGTTGTAATTTCCACTCCCCATTGTGTGGATATACTTTTGATACACAAAATCACTCCATTGATAAATTCTTAAGTCATCAATTTGAACTTGATAAGTGTAATTTTAACTCAATTTCCATTCATTGAGTTAAACATCCAAGTCATTGGTTTTGTATTAAAGAAAACATGTGTGAATTTTATCTAATTGATTTACACTAAATATCCAATCATATTGAGTGTATTTATATTTTTCACACATAATTATGTAATTTATTTATCCTTAATCTATGGATACCAACTTTATAAGGGATTTCGTCTCAAATTACATTCCATTGAGACTTCATTGTTGTTATGCATCAATTCACTTTTATATAGTGTATATACTATCCTTTTTAATTTTATATCATGAATCAATTTATTCTAATGATATTATAAAGTTTTGATTGAATTTTATTACTCAATTATTTGTATTCAATCATATCTTTTGTGGTTAATAACTCTTTAACTAAAATATTCTTTTAAAGATTTATTCTTCTAAATATTCCCATTAATTTCTATGTTTTCAAAATGGTTTCTAATATTTATTAATATGTACATTAATGTTTTAAAATATTAATTATTATAAAAGATTTAAGGTGGTATGGGACACTTTGATTCAAAAATCTATTTATTAAATGTTTTAAATGGTTTTGAAAATGGTTTGATTAAGCATTGATTATGTCAATATCTTGAAATGATATATTGTAATTTCAATGTGTAAATTTAATTAGTGAAATTTTTATATTTATAATATTTTTGTGTATTATGATTTTATAATGGTACATGGACATTTGATGGGTGGTTACGTGATAAGCCAAATGATGGGTGGTGCCGTGATATACCAGGATGGGTGGTTATATTATAACCTCCAATGCATTGGGTATAGAAGTCGGCCATATGGCTATTTTATTTCGTGATACGTGTTGAAGTTGATCGTATCATTATTCCATTGAAGTATGTTTATGTCCCAACATACCTTTATATCTTATGTGTTCTTTATATGGGTTTTATGGTAATATTTTGGTTACAAAAGGTTAACCAATGATCCTTTATTCAGTAAAGAGTATTTAATACTTCATAAATGTGAAAAGTATTAATTATGATAAAGTATGAAAAATTTACTTGATTTTTTAAAAGAATTAAGATTTTTCCTTCTTTTTGTATCTCTTACTAAGATTTTTATGTTCATCCCATGTTTTTGAAATGTTTTTCATAGGACATAAAATGGAATATGGTCACAGATGGGATCAAGGAAAAGTCATGCTGTCTAAAACATGGAACTGGACATGGATATTTTTTTCAAGAATTTTTATTTTTTGAAAAAATGGAAACTGGGTAGATGTGTCTACGTATAATTTTCAAATTGTTTTGTATTTGTTGTGACATAATAATATAATTCTCTAAACCTGAAAAGATCCTCAATGTGAATGATGAACTTAATTCAAGAATATGAAATGTTTAAGGATGGGTACTTATAGTTGGTATCAAAGGTTGGTTTAGAAAACTTTAGCGATTTGGAGTTTTCATTAGACATAATGGTTAGTCCCTATGACTATTATTTTACTAAAATTATTCTTTTATAACATTTTCTGGTCATGAAAATTCAGTTACAAATGGAAGGAGGAGGACCTCAAATGACATTTCTATCTCCCCCCAATGACTTGCTTGCAATAATTATTGCAATGTCATGTTCAGATGATTGTGAAACTTTTTCTAGTATAAAAATCACTTGCAAGTAGTTTTTTGAGATATAAAACACCTCCACTATACCTAATTACCATAGTTGGTCATGGGTTTTATTTAATAAAATCCTATTTTCACGATATTCTCATATTTTGAAGGAAGGTAAATATTATCAAGGAATTTTCAAATATTTTTCCATATCAAAAGATATTGAAGCATATTTTTATTTTGAAAAAGGTGATGAAGAAGGAGACCATTGAAAAACCTATTTATATTGGAATTTACAACATAGTCTCTCAGCACATATCTATGGTATTTTAAAAGGACCATTAATTGAAATATTCAACTCAAATTCGGTCTGAATTTTTTATAAAAATCATGTTTTATTAGATGTTTAAAAATTATATGTCATTCATGATTATTTTACAAAACTATTTTTCTGTGAACACCAATACGACCCATGTTGTACCAGGTGTATTTGGATGAAGGAAGCAAATGATTTTGAAGGATATCTAAATCATTTTTAAAATGCATAGACCTTCTACGTATGTGAACAAGATGATGATGAAACCAAGTGGACACCATGATCACGGTATGATGTTAATTATTTTGGGGATCATTTTATTTTATCATTTGGTGGTGAAATAAAAAAATGAAAACATATATAAGACATTAAGAATTAAGTTGTTGAGATCATAATTAATTGGGATGAAAACGAGAGGTATAAAGAAACCATTGAGGTAAATATATTTTAGGGTTATTTTTGAGTTTTATAAAAAGGATAACACACAGACTGTGTGACAACCCATCGCGTTGAACAAAGCTGCAGGAATCAAAACCACAACCAAAGTGTGATTGGGATTTATCACCTACCACTAGGCTATGTAAAGTCCTTGGTTAGTATGACTTGTTTTTTTAGTTAAATGGTTTTATTGATCAATAATAAGTTTATTTCAGATCTTATGTTTTATTAAATGGATATCCTTATTATAAGAAAATGATTTATTGATTAAGTGATAAATGTGGTTTTGAATGATGTTCTCTATTTTAAGAACACTATATACTTAAGAAAAATAGAATACTATGGTATTACATTTGTGTAGTAATGTTTGAAATTTTATTTTAGAAGAATATATGTTTTTATTTTATCTATATAGTGATTTGGGTTATTTATGGAAACGATTAACCTATCATAAAGAATATGTGATTTGGTTAATTATGCTTCAATACGAGACTTTAAGAGTAGTCTATGTTTTTGGAGTTAAATGTTAAGATTTATTGTGGAAGAATATATTATTAAACCCTTCCGAGTTTTGGGTTTCGATATTAGTTTGGATTATTTTGAATAATTTTAAGGACAATTGTGTATTGAATGGGCTTTATTGAAAATTGGGTACTTTTTGTTGAATTTTAGAGATTAATAGTAGTATTTCTTTTTGTAAAGGATTATCCATTTTAGGGAATATATGATCTCATTATAAAATTTTTTATTTTAGTTTATGTCTAAAGACAAGGGAAATATATAGTTTTTCTTTTGTGGATTACGTGATTTTCTAGAAGATGATTCTTATGCTTTTAATGTGACCAAGTCTTTTTGAATGCTCATTGTTTAGAGAAAAGATTAGTTTTTGGTAGAAACTTATTAAAGGATGAAACTCTAACTGAAGGTAAGTATATTTCATTATGTTCCTATTCTATGTAGTAAATGAATTCCTCAAAATTATGAAAATGAACATAAAACAAAAACCTTGTTGGTTTACGTTTATTTCTGCGTAATCAAGGATCATTTAACACGTCATATGTTTGTGATTTTCTGGTGGTTAACTTTCTCTTAATCATGTTTTATATCACTCTCCATCAGAACTTGACAGTTTGTTTTCCCTTCCATATCCATGTTTTAAACATGGAATCCTAGTATGGGTTATCTTTTGTGACATTTGTACATCTTTTTCTTTCTTTTAAAGTTATAGTTTTACTGACTCTTTTCAGATGTGGGACTTTCAATGAAGTTTCTAAGACAAGTTCTAAAATTGTGAGGAAGAAATTACCAAAATGTTGGAAGGTTGTAACGTCCCAGGTAAATAATGAAATACAAAATTTTAATATTTTGTAATATTTGTGAATTAAATATTAAATTTACCTTAAAGGGGTTGCTCTGTTATATGGCGTACCTGATACACATCATGAGGTTTCTTTGAAATCTTACCTTGTACAATAATAATATAATATTATTATATTAAATGGTAGTTAATGCATAGCCATTGTATTGGTTGGAATGAACAGAACTAACTAAAATATTATTATACATGTTTGTTAAATGTTCTTATATTTATCCAATAAAATTTGGAGGCTTAAAATGTGAATGAATCAAATTTTAAGAATAATTTACCTTAAAAGGTTGATTTATCGCGTTTTGATGGAGAAATATTTTTAAATATAGTTTTGGACAATATTATATGTTCTATTTTTCTAAATATAATTCTTCTTTAGAATCTATATATCAAAATTTACTTTTGGTAAATTGTTGGTATTTTTATGATAAAATTCTTTTTTAATGAATAATAGAAAATACTATATTTTAATTCAAAACTACCTTTTAATCTAATTTATTTGTATGGATATATAATATTTTTAATTGATTTTAAAGCATAATTAGATTATATTTTTACTATTTAATCCACTATTGGTCATTTTAATTAATTTTACTTTGAAATTGGACATAAATAAGTGTCAATCTTTTGATAGTTAATATTTCTTAAAAACATACTTTTTATTTTTTCAAGTGGAATTAATTTTAAATTAATTTCTCCCACTTATATGTTTTGAATTTGTAAAAATGGATTCCATATTTGGAATCAAGGGGTCCAAATTTTGTAAATTGGTAACTTTTATTTTTAAACATTATGAATATTTTAATCAGTAAATATTTTATTTACCATGGTTAAAGGGTAAATCTGGTAAATAAGGGTAGAACATATTACTATAATAATATAAAATTACCCTAACATGTGTCATAATCCTATTGGTTGAGACACATCTGACCATGAGAATCCTTTAGTCAATTTTGGGACCCCATGGGGCCACTAGGGAGTGGTAATGAAACTTTATTTTAATTAACTTAAAGTAAAGACACAAATGACATAAACAAATATCTTTAGTAAATTAATTTTTATATAGGGTTATATAAGTTATAATTTCAACTATAAATATTATTTGTAAATATAAAAATATTTCATAAATCATGGTATTTTTTTATAATTTTTACACATTAAATAAATAAAATTATTTATTAAACATTAATGATGCAGTGTTTTCCTCATTAATAAATGTCTAAAATAAATAAGATTATAAAGATTAAAAAAATATCTAATACCTGTCTAATTCTTATTGGATTTTTTTTATTTCTACCATGAGTAATCTTCTCTCCGACTTCAATAATTTTCGGATCTTTAGAAACCAAAAATTAATATATAATAAAATAATATCTTTACACTTTCTTAAAGAGCCCCTCCTCCCTCTTATAAAAAACCCTCACCTCTAACCCATTCCTCACACTTCAGAATCCCCTTGGAACATCCAACCCCTAACTAAATAATCTTCCAAGATCCCTCTATTCCACCTAGAAGCCTTATCTTAGGTATAAGGCACTTCAAGAAATCGTTTTGGTTCAAACCAAAGAGAGTTACCTGAATTAAAGGTAACGGTTTCTCTAAAATTCTTATGTTTTATTTTAAATCTCCAACCCCATAAACTATTTTTATTCCTTTATTTAATAACAAACTAGTATCATAAAAATACTAGGTTATTTTTATGAAATTTATTCGAACTTCACATACACACACCTCTGTCTAATGGGTAAAGAATATACTGTTTCTGTGGACGGTGAACTACTGCCTCATGAAACGATGATTGTTCAAATATCTTTATCCGCCGATCATGGTGGCCATTACGATGGAACTGTATTTATATATGATATATATTATATTTATATTGTTTATATTTTTCTGTATTTTTTATTTATATAATAACTTTATCGTTTCCAATATGGGTAAATGCGATAATTTTATTTGAGAAAGTGCGGACTACCACCCCCTCAAAGTGATATGACTCGTTAATGCCATATGTCGGATGTATAAAAAAATAAGTTAATGATATTATATATGATATAATACTGGAATTATAATATAACTATGTATCATTATGTTTTTATTACATTAAAATACGAAATAGAAATGAAGGTATCGTTCATGCGTATGTACGACTTACCATCTCTATGAACAGTGCATTTCATTTCTTACCTATAAATGTTACGTAATAATATAAATACATATATATAATCGATATATATGATATATATGATATCTAAATCATAAAAATAATTCTAGAGATAATGGGTTATTGATAACAAGGACAACTTGTAATTATAAGAAGTCCATTTTTGACTCAAGTACCAAATATCGACCAGACAACCATTATTAATGTAAATGATTGCATAATTTTTATAACATGGTAATAAGTGATATAAAAAGAATAATATACTTGAAAAATTATCTTAATGAAGTAGAAATTAACTTTATTTAATTATTCAGGAAGAAGAAGGAACAAACAAGTCTAGTCGGGCATGAGGTAATGGGTTTCTTATCTCATTTTTAATTCTAAGAGATTTCCATTATTCACCACTTATTTATTGAATGTGGTGTATTGTGTACCTCAATTTTATATATATTATCATGATCCTCTTTATATTCATGGTATTGTGTGATTAAATTGGGGTTTATTAACTTTTGATCATACGACTCCTTTGATTACAATGCATTAAGGGGTTTTCTTCTCACTTATTATTCCCGTGAGATTCATGCAATATTGACACTATTTCCTTTTGTGTGTTTTATATACTACCCATTATTATATTAATTGTGTAACATACCTAAATTTAGGGAAATTTACATCTTCATTGTATGATTTTTCTTCCAAGGGGTGTATGTTTTGTATGTTACCAAATCAGTAAGGGAACCTTTTAACCCAATTTCTATTCCTTGGGTTAATCATCTAGTTCTTGATTGTGTCATGCTTTGATTATGTGTGGAATGACTATTTATTTATTTATGTTGTAACTCCCACTCCCCTTTTTGTGAATATACTTTTGATATACATAATAACTCCATTGATAAATTCTGAACTCATCGATATGAACTTGATAAGAGTAATTTTAACTCAATTTCCATTCATTGAGTTAAACATCCAAGTCATTGGTTTTGTCTAAAAAATAACATGAGTGAATGTCCTATGATCCATTTACACTTATGTAATTGTTTTATCCTTAATCTAAGGATACCATCTTCATAATGGATTTCGTCTCGAATTACATTCCATTGAGACTTCATTGTTGTTATGCCCCAATTCACTTTTATATGGTGTATATACTGTCCTTTGGAATATTATATCACGAATGAATTTATTCTCATGATATTATAATTTTTTAATTAAATTTTATTCCTCAATTATTTGTATTCAAGAATATCTATTTTGGTTAAGAACTCTTTAACTAAAATGTTGTTTTAAATATTTATTCTTCTAAATATTTCTCATTAATGTCCATGTTTTCAAAATGATTTTCAGTATTTATTTATTTGGACATTAATGTTTTAAATTTTTAATTCCTTTAAAATCATGAAAGTGGTATGGGACACTTTGATTCAAAAATATATTTATTAAATGTTTTAAATGGTTTTGAAAATGGTATGATTAAGCATTGATTATGTCAATATCTTGAATGATATATTGTAATTGCAATGGGGAAATGTTATTAGTGAAATGTTTATATTTAAAATATTTTATGTTTTATGATTTTATAATGGTACTTGGACATTTTACGGGTGGTTACGTGATAAACCAAATGACGGGTGGTTCCATGACAAACCAGGATGGATGGTTACGTTATAACCTCCAATACATTGGGTATGGAAATCAGTTGTATAGCTATTCTATTTAGTGATATGTGGTGAAGTTTATCGTATAGTTATTCCATTTATGTATTTTTATATCCCAAGATACCTTTATATGTTATGTGTTATTTATATGGGTTTTATGGTAATATTTTTGTTACAAAAGGTTAAGAAATGATCTTTTATTCAGGGAAGAGTATTTACTACTTCATAAAGGTGAAAAGTATTACTTGTGATAAAGTATTCATGGTTTACTTAAATTTTTTTAAAAAAATTACAGTTTTTCTTCTTTATGTATCCCTTACTGAGCTTTTTTATGATAATCCAAAGATTTTGAAATGCTTTTCATAGGACATAAAGTGGAATATGGTCAAGGATGGGATCACAGAAAAGTCATGCTGTCTAAAACATGGAACTAGACATGACTCTTTTTTTCAAGAAATTTTATTTTGTGAAAAAATGGAAACAAGGTAGATGTGTCTACATATAATATTCAAGTTGTTATTTATTTTTTATGACATAATTTTCTAAAGATCCAATCTTGAAAATATACTCAATGTAAATTATAAGCTTAATTCAAGAATATGAAACGTTTAAGGTCGGGTCCTTATAGTTGGTATTAGAGGCTGATTTAGACAACTTTAGGGAGTATGAGTTTTTGTTAGACACATGGTTAGTCCATATGTCTATTATTTCAGTTAAATACATGTTTTATAATTTTTTCAGATCAAGGAAAGTCAGTTACTAATGGAAGGAGGAGGACCTCAAATGAAATTCTTATATCTTCCAAATGACTTGCTTTCAATAATTATTGCAAAGTCTTGTTCGGATGATTGTGAAACTTTTTCTAGCGTACAACTCACTTACAAGTAGTTTTTTGAGATATCAAACACCTCCACTATACCTATTTATCATCGTGGATCATGAGTTGTATGTAAATAAATCCTATTTTCCCAATATTCTCATATTTTCAAGAAAGGTAAATATTATCAAGGCATTTTAAAATATTTTACCTTATCACAAGATTTTGAAGCATATTATGATTTTGGAAAAGGTGCTGAAGAAGGAGACCCTTGAGCAACCTATTTATATTTTCTTTGACAATATAGTCTCTCAGTACATACCTATGGTATTTTAAACGGACCATTAACTTAATGTTTCAACTCAAATTCGGTGCGACTGTTTTATTGAAATCTTGTTTTATCAGATGTTTTGAAATTTAATTTCATACATGATTATTTTCAAAAAACAGCTTTTCTGTGAACACCCATATGACCCATGTTGTACAGGTTGTATTTGGATTAATGAATCAAATGATTTGGAAGCATCTATAAATCACTATTGCAATGCTCAGATATTCTACCTATGTGAACAAGATGATGATGAAACCAAGTGGACACCATAATCAAGTTATGATGATATATATTTTGGGGATCATTTTTTTTATCACATGGTGGTGAAATAAATAAAATGACAATATATATAAGACATAAAGAATTAATATGTTGTGATCATAATGTATTTGGAATCAAATGATAGGTATATGGAAACCATTGAGGTTAAAACATGTTAGGGTTATTTTTGATCTTTATCACCTACCACTAGACTACATGAAGTCCCTGGTTAGTATGACTTATTCTTTTTAGTTAAATGATTTTATTGATTAAGAATACGTTTATTTGGGATCTAATGTTTTATCAAATGGATATAATTAGTATAAGAAAATTATTTGTTGATTAAGTGATAAAAGTGATTTTAGAAGACGTTCTCTTATTTGTGAACACATTATGCTTAAAAAAATATCATACTATGGGATTACATTTTTAGAGTAATGGATAAAAATTTATTTAGGAAGAATATATGTTTTTATTGTGTACATATAGATATTTGGGTTATTTATGTAAATGATTGACCTATCATAGTGAATACGTGATTTGGTTAATTATGCTTCAGAATGAGACTTTAAGAGTAGTTTATGTTTTTGGAGTTAAATTTGATGATTTACTATGGAAGAATATGTGATTAAATCCTTTTTAATTTTTTATTTCAATATTACTTTGGACTACTTGGAATAAATTTAAGGAAAATTGTGTATTGAATGGTATTTCTTGAACTTTGGGTACTTTTTGTAGAATTTTGGAGATTAATAGTAGTATTTATTTTTATAAAGGATTATCCTTTTTGGAGATTGTATGATCTCTTAATAACCATTTTGGTTTTAGTTGATGTCTAAAGACAAGAGAAATATATAGTTCTTCTTTTTTGGATTATGTGATTCTCTAAAAGATGGTTCTTGTGCTTTTGATGTGACAAAGTCTTTTTTAATGATCATTGTTTGAAGAAGAGATTAGTTTTAGGTAGAAACTTATTAATGGATGAAACTCTACTTGAAGATATATATATTTCATTATGTTATTATTATATGTAGTAAATTAATTCCTAAAAATTATGAATAGTAACATAAAACAAAAATGTAGTCGTCTTACATTTCCTACTGGGTAATCAAATATCGTTTAACACATCATAAGTTTCTGATTTTCTGGTGGTTAACTATCTCCTAATCATGTTTTCTATCACTCTCTATCAGAACATGATGATTTTTTTCTTATTTCATATCCATGTTTTTTACATGGAATTCTAGTATGGGTTATCTTGGGTGACCTTTGTACATATATTTATTTATTTTGAAGTGATATTTTTACTGTCTCTTTTCTGATGTGTGACTTTCAATAAAGTTGCTATGACATGTTTTAAAATTACAAGGACAAAATTCCAAAAAGGGGGGAAGGATGTAACATCCAAGATAAATACAGAAATATGACATTTTCATATTTATAAATATTTTTGAATTAAATATTAATTTTACGTTAAAGGTGTTACTATGTTCGATGGCGTACCAGATATGCAACAATGGGTTTCATTGAAATCTTACGTTGCCCAAAAATAATATAATATTATTATTTTATATGGAAGTTAATGCCTAGACATTGTATTGGTATGAATAGATAGAACTAAATAAAATATAATTATACATGTCTGTTAATTGTTTTTACATTTATCCAACCAAAGTTAGAGGCTTAAAATGTGAATAAATCTAATTTTAAGAAAAATTTACCTTAAAAGGATGATTTTCCGCCTTTTGATGGAAAACCATCTTTAAATCTAATTATTTTCACTTTTATATGTTATATTTGAACAAATATAATTCTTCTTCAGAATTGGGATATCAAAATTTACTTTGCGTATATTTTTGGTATTTTTTTAATAAAATTATTTTTTAATGAATAGTGGAAAATCTAAATTTTTATTCAAAACTGCCTTTTAATATAATTTATTTATATGGATATATTATCTTTTTAGTTGGTTTTAAAGTATAATTAGATTATATTTTTACTATTTGATACAATTTTGGTCATTATAATTAATTTCACTTTGAAATTGGACATAAAGTGTCAATCTTTTGAAAGTTAATATTTCTTAAAAACATGCTTTTTGTTTTAACAGCGTGAATTAATTTTAAATTAATTCCTTCCACTTCTGTGTTATGAATTTGGAAAAATGGATTCCATATTTGAAATTAGGAGGTCCAAATTTAGTAAATAGACAACTTTTATTTTTACAAATTATGAATATTTACATCGATATATATTTTATTTACCATAGTCAAAGGGTAAATATGGTAAATAATAGTAAACAAATATTACTATAATAATATAAAATTACCCTAACATGTGTCATAATCTTATTGGTTGATAAAATTCCGACCATTAGCATCATTGGTTCGATTTTGGGACCCCATGGGGCCACTTGGGAGTGATAATGACACTTTATTTTAATTAACTTAAAGTAAAGTAAAAAATGAAATAAACAAATATATTTTAGTAAATTAAATTTTACATAAGGTTATATAAGTTATATTTTAGAATATAAATATTATTTAGAAAGATAAAAATATTTCCTACATCATTGTATTTATTTATAATTTTTAGACATTAAATAAATAAAATTATTTATGATAAAATAATTATGGAGTGTTTACCTAATTAATAAATGATTTAAATAAATAAGATTTTAAAGATTAACATAATATCCAAGACCTTAAAATTCTCATTGGATGATTTTATTTTGACCATGAGTCAACTCAAATTCTACTTTAATAAGTTTTGGACCTTTAGAAACAGAAAATTAATATATAATAAAATAGTATTTTCACATTTTCCTAAAGAGCCCCTCCTCCCTCTTATAAAAAGCCCTCACCTCTAACCCATTCCTCACACTTCATAAGCCCCCTTGGCTCATCCAACCCCTACCCAAATAATCTTTCAAGATCCCTCTCTTCCACTTAAAATCCTTACCTTATGTATAAGGCACTTTAAAAATTCCCTTTTGTTTAAACCCAAGGGAGTTACCTGAATTAAAGGTAACAATTTCTCTTAAATTATTTTGTTTAATTTTGTTTAATTTTGTTTTATATTACTTCTATGACCCCATAAACTCTTTTTATTTATTTATTTAATAAAAAACCAGTATCCTCAATATACTAGGTTGTTTTTATACGATTTATTCAAACTACACTTACACAAACCTCTGTCTAATGGGTAAAGAACATATTGTTTCTGTGGATGGTGAACTACTGCCTCACGAAACGATGATTGTTAAAACATCTCCAACTACCTCTCAAGGTGGCCATTATGATGGAAATGTATTTATATATGATATATATTATATTTATATTGTTTCTATGCTTTTTTATGTTTCATTTATATCATACCATTATGGTTTCCATTATGGATAAACGTGATAATTTCATTTGAGGAAGTGCAGAAAACTACCCCCTAAAAGTGAAACGACTCGTTAATTCCATACGTGGGATGTATAAAGAATGAATTTAATGATATTATATATGGTACTATAATATAATTAAAAAATATAACTATGTATCATTATGTTTTAATTCCATTAAAATATGAAATAGAAATGAAAGTAGCATTCATACATACGTACAACTTACAATATCCATGAGCAGTGCATTTCATTTCATACCTGTAAATGTTATGAAATATTATAAATACATATATATAATGGATATATATGATATCTAAATCATAAATATAATTCTATAGATAATGGGATATTGACCACAAGGACAACTTGTAATTATAAGAAGTCCATTTTTGACACAAGTACAAAATATCGACCAAACGATCATTATTAACTTAAATGATTTCATAATGTTTATAACATGGTAATAAGTGATATAAAAAGGTTAATAAACTTGGAAAAGGTTATTAAGAAATTAGAAATTAACTTTATATTGTTATTCAAGAATAACAAGGAACAAACAAGTCATATCAGACACAATGTACGAGGTTTCTTATCACATTTATAATTTCATGAGATTTCCATTGTTCACCACTTATTTTTTGAATGTGGTGTATTGTGTACTACCATTTGATATAAATTATCATGATTCTTTTTATATTCAAGGTATTCTGTGATTCAATTTGTTTTTATTAACTTTTTATCATATGACTCGTTTGATTACAATGTGGTATGGGGTTTTCATCTCACTTTTTATTCCTGTGAGATTCATGATATATTGCCACTATTTTATTTTGTGTGGTTTATGTACTTCCCATGAATATATTAATTGTTTAATATACCTAAATTTATAGGTATTTAAATCTTCATTGTATGATCTTTCTTTCATGGGGTGTATGTTTTGTAAGTTACCATATCGGTAAGGGAACCTTTTAACCCAATTTCCCTTCTTTGGGTAAATCGTCTAATTCTTAATTATTTCATTCTATGATTATGTGTGGAATCACAATTTATTTATTTATTTTGTAATTTAAACTCCCCTTTTTGTGAATATACTTTTGATACATATAATCACTCCATTGATAAATTCTCAAGTCATCGATATGAACTTGATAAGAGTAATTTTAACACAGTTTCCATTCAATAAGTTAAACATCCAAGTCATTGGTTTTTTCTAAAAAAGAACATGTGTGAATGTCCTATGATTAACTTAAACTGAATATCTAATAATATTGAGAGTATTTATTTTTTTCACACAAAATTATGTAATTGATTTATCCTTAATCTAAAGATACAATCATTATAAGGTATTTCGTCTCAATTTACATTCCATTGAGACTTCATTGTTGTTATGCACCAATTCACTTTTATATGGAATATATATTGTCCTTTTGCATATTATATCATGAATCCCTTTATTCTTAGGATATTATAAAGTTTTGATTGAATTTTATTCCTGAATTATTTGTATTCAAGCATTTATCTTTTGGTTAAGAACTCTTTAATTGAAATGTTGTTTTAAAGATTTATTTTTCTAAATATTTCACATTAATGTCCATGTTTTCAAAATGGTTTTTATTATTTATTTATATATTCATTAATGTTTTAAAATTTTTGTTCCTTTAAAATATCGAAACTGGTATGGGACACTTTGATTCGAAAATTTCTTTATTAAATTTTTTAAATGGGTTTGAAAATGGTTTGATTAAGCATTGATTATGTCAATATCTTGAATGATATATTGTAATTTCAATGTGGAAATGTTATTAGTGAAATGTTTATATTTACAATATTTTATGTGTTATGATTTTATAATGGTACTTAGACATTTGACGGGTGGTTAGGTGATAAACCAAATGATGGGTGGTGTCATGATAAACCACGATGGGTGATTACGTTATAACCTCCAATACATTGGGTATGTAAGTCGTCTTTATGGCTATTCCATTTAGTGATATGTGTGGAAGTCAACCGTATGGTTATTCTATTTAAGTATGTTTATTTTCCAAGCGGCCTTTAAATGTTATGTGTTATTTATATGAGTTTTATGACAATATTTTGGTTACAAAAGGGTAAGCAATGATATTTTATTCAGTGAAGAGTATTTACTACTTCATAAAGGTGAAAAGTATTACTTATTATAAAATATGCATGGTTTACTTTTTGTTTTAAAATAATAAACTTTTTCCTTCTTTGTGTATCCCTTATTGAGATTTCTATGATCATCCCAAGTTTTTGAGTTTTTTTTCACGGGATATAAAGTGGAATTGGTTCAAGGATGGGAACAAGGAAAAGTCATGCTGTCTAAAACATGGAACTAGACATGACTCTTTTTTCAAGAATTTTTATTTTGTGAAAAATGAAAACTAGGTAGATGTGTATACATGCAATATTCAAGTTGTTATGTATTTTTATGACCTATTTTTCTAAATCTCTAATCCAGAAAAGATCCTCAATGTGAATTATTAACTTTTTTTAAAGAATATGCAATGTTTTAGTTCAGGTCCTTACAGTTGGTATTAGAGGTCAGTTTAGACAAATTTAGGGATTTGGAGTTTTCATTAGACACATGGTTAGTCCCTATATCTATTATTTTAGTTAAATCCTTGTTTTATAACTTTTTCAGATCAAGGAATGTCAGTTACAAATGGATGGAGGAGGATCTAAAATGACATTTCTATCTCTTCCTGATAACTTGCTTGCAATAATTATTGCAAAGTCATGTTTGGATGATAGTGAAACTTTTTCTAGAATACAACAAGCTTGTAAGAAGTTTTTTGAGATATCAAACACCTCCACTATACATCATTATCATCATGGATCATGAGTTGTATTTAAAGAAATCATATTTTCACAATATTCTCTTATTTTCAATAAAGGTAAATATTATCAAGGCGTTTTCAAATATTTTACCTTATCAAAAGATTTTGAAGAATATTAAGATTCTGAAAAAGGTGATGAAGAAGGATACCCTTGCACTACCTATTTATATTTTCTTTTCCAATATAGTCTCTCAAAACAAACCTGTGGTATTTTAAAAGGACCATTAATTGAAAGTTTCTACTCAAATTCGGTCCGCCGGTTTTATAGAAATCATGTTTTATTAGATGTTTTGAAATTATATGTCATAAATGATTATTTTCCAAAACTATTCTTCTGTGAACACCAATATGACCCATGTTGTACAAGGTGTATTTGGATAAAGGAGGAAACGATTTTGAAGGATCTCTAAATAATTGTTGCAATGAATGGACCTTCTACCTACGTGAACAAGATGACAATGAAACCAAGTGGACACCATGATGAAGGTATGATGTTCTTTATTTTGGGGATTATTTTATTTTATCATATGGTGGTGAAATAAAAAAAAATAACAATAAATATATTACATCAAGAATTAATATGTTGAGATAATAATGAATTAATTTGAAAATGAGAGGTATAAGTGAACCATTGAGGTTAACACATATTAGGTTTGTTTTTGAGTTTTATAAAAAGGACAACACGCAGAATGTGTGATAACCTGTTGTTTCAGAAAAAGCTGCATGAATTGAAAACATAACCAAAGTGTGATTGGGTTTTACCACCTACCACTATACTATGTGAAATACCTGGTTAGTATGACTTATTCTTTTTAGTTAAATTATTTTATTGATCAAGAATAAGTTTATTTGGGATCTTATGTTTTATCAAGTTGATATCCTTAGTATAAGAAAACAATTTGGTGATTAAGTGATAAAATTGATTTTGGAAGATGTTCTCTCTTTTGGGAACACTGTATGCTTAAGAAAAATAGAATACTATGGGATTACATTTGTGGAGTAATGGATGAAATTTTATTTTCGAGGAATATTTTTTTACTGTGGATATATAGCGATTTGGGTTATTTATGAAAATGATTAACCTATCATATAGAATATATGATTTGGTTAATTATTCTTTTGTATGAGACTTTAAGAGTGGTCTCATTTTTCAGAGTTAAATGTTAAGATATATTGTGTAAGACTATGTGATTCAATCCTTCTGAGTTTTGGATTTCGATCTTAGTTTGGATTATTTTGAATAATTTTAAGGAAAATTGTGTATTGAATAGTGTTTCTTGAACTATGGGTACTTTTTGTTGAATTTTGGAGATTAATAGTTGCCTTTATTTTTTTAAAGTATTATACTTTTTGGAGATTATATGATCTCATACTAACCATTTTGGTTTTAGTTGATGTATAAAGACAAGGGAAATATATAGTTATTATTTTGTGGATTATGTGATTATCTAAAATATTATTATTGTGATTTTAATGTGACCAAGTCTTTTTGAATGCTCATTGTTTGGAGAAGAGATTAGGTTTTGGTAGAAACTTATTAAAGGATAAAACTCTACTTGAAGTTACATATATTTCATTAGGTTCTTATTCTATATAGTAAATTAATTTCTCAAAATTATGAAATGGAATATAAAACAAAATAGTTTTTGGTTTACATTTCCTAATGGGTAATCAAATACCGTTTAACACATCAGAAGTTTGTGATTTTCTAGTTGTTAACTTTCTCATAATCATGTTTTCTATCACTCTCCATCAGAACTTGACAGTTTTTTCTCTTCCATATCGATGTTTTCCTACATGGAATCCTAGTATGGGTTATCTCAAGTGACCTTTGAACACCTCTTCTTTCTTTTAATGTGATAGTTTTACTAACTGTTTTCCAATGTGGGACTTGTAATGAAGTTTCTAAGACAAGTTTTAAAATTGTGAGGATGCAATTCCCAAAAGGGGGAAGGATGTAACATCCCAGGTAAATAAAGAAATACGACATTTTCATATTTATTAATATTTGTGAATTAAATATTAATTTTACCTGAAAGCTGTTTCTATGTTCGATGGCGTTCCCGATATGCAATAATGTGTTTCTTTGAAATATTACGTTTCTCAATAATAATATAATATTATTATTTTAAGAGGTAGTTAACGAATAGTTGTTATACTAGTGAGAATGAACAGAACTATATAAAATATGATTATATGTGTTTGTTAAATGTTTTTACATTTATCCAATAAAATTTAGTGGCTTAAAATGTGAATGAATATAATTTTAAGCATAATTTACCTTAAAAGATTGATTAACATCTTTTTGATGGCAAACCATATTTAAATATAGTTTTGGTCACTTTTATATTTTCTATTTGACTGAATAGAATTATTATTTAGAATTGGGATATCAAAATTTACTTTGCATAAATTTTTGGTATTTTTCTGAAAAAAAATCTTTTTTTAATCAATATCGGAAGATACTGTATTTTAATTCAAAACTGCCTTTTAATCTAATTTATTTATATGTCTAAATTATTCATTTAATTTGTTTTAAAGTGTAATTATTTTATATTTTTACCATTTAATCCAATATTGGTCATTTTAATTAATTTATCTTTGAATTTGGACATAAAAAATTGACAATCTTTTGATAGTTAATATTTCTTTAAAACACGTTTTTTGTTTTAACAGTGGGAATTAATTTTAAATTAATTTCTTCCACTTCTATGTTTTGAATTTGGAAACATGGATTCCATATTTAAAATTAGGATGTCCAAATTGTGTAAATAGGTAACTTTCATTTTTAAACATTATGAATATTTACATTAGTATATATTTTATTTACCATGGTTAAAGAGTAAATCTGGTAAATAAGGGTAACTAAATATTACAATAATAATATAAAATTAGCCTAACATGTGTCCTAAACCTATTGGATGATAAAATTCAACACATGATCATTTATGGTCCGATTTTGGGACCCCATGGGGCCACTTAGGAATGATAATGACAATTTATTTTAATTAACTTAAAGTAAAGAAAAAAATGACATAAACAAATATCTTTTAGTAAATTACTTTTTACATAGGGTTATATAAGTTATCCTTTCAACTATAAATAATATTTTTAAAGCTAAAAATATTTTCCTAAATCATGGTATATTTTTTATTTTTTATACATCAAATAAATAAAATTATTTATGACACAATAATGATGCAGTGTTTACCTAATTAATAAATGATTTAAATAAATAAGATTATAAAGATTAAAATAATATCTAAAACCTATCCAATTCTTATTGAATGATTTTATTTCCACCATGAGTCATATTATATTTTAATTTAATAAGTTTTTAACCTTTAGAAACTGAACATTTTTATATAATAAAATAATATTTTCACACATTCCTAAAGAGACCCGCCCCCTTATAAAAATCCCTCACCTCTAACCCATTCCTCACACTTCAAAATCAACATGTATCATACAATAAATTCCCAAATAAGATCTCAAGATCCCTATCTTCCACTTAGAATCCTTTACTTATGAAGAATGAATTTCAATAAGTCCTTTTGTTTCTAACCAAAGGGAGTTACCCGAATTAAAGGTAACCATTTTTTCTTAAATTCTTTTATTTTATCTAGTTTTATTTTACTTATCCAACCCAATAAACTCTTTTTATTACTTTATTTTATAACAACACCAGTATCCTAAATATAATTGGTTATTTTTATGAAAATTATTCTAACTACACTTACACACACCTCCATCTAATGGATAAAGAAAATACAGTTTCTATGGACAACAAACTACTGCCTCATGAAATGATGATTGTTCAAATATCTAAAACTGCCTATAACGGGGGTAAATTATGATTTAAATTTATTTATATATGATATATATTATATTTATATTATTTCTATGCTTCTGTATTTTTCATTTATATCATACCTTAATGGTTTCCATTATGGGTAAACACGATAATTTAATTTGAGGAAGTGCGGACTACCGCCCCCTCAATGTGAAATAACTCGTTAATTCCATATGTGGGATGTATAAATATAAGAGTTAATGATATTATACTGGAATTATAATATACCTATTTATCATTATGTTTTAATTCCATTAAAATACGAAATATAAATGAAAGTAGCATTTGTGCATACGTACGACTTACCGTCTCTATGAACGGTGCATTTCATTTCTTACCCCTAAATGTTATGTAATATTATAAATACACAGATAAACTAGATATATATGATATATGTGATATCTAAATTATAAATATAATTTTGGATATCATGTTCTATTGAACAAAATGACAACTTTTAATTATAAGAAATCCATTTTTGACTCAAGTACCAAATATCGACCAAACGACTATTATTAATTTAAATGAATGCATAATGTTTATAACATGGTAATAAGTGTTATAAAAAGAATAATAAACTTGAAAAATGTTCTTAAGAATGTATAAATAAACTGTTGTTCATTATTCAAGAATAACAAGGAACAAATAAGTCAAGTCGGACACGAGGTAAGGGGTTTCTTATCTCATTTTTAATTCTGTGACATTTCCATTTTTCGCCACTTATTTATTTAATGTGGTGTATTGTGTGCTTACATTTGATAAATATTATCATTATAATCTTTATATTCATGGTATTGTGTGATTAAATTGGTTTTTATTAACTTTTGTTTATACTACTCGTTTGATTACAATGTGGTAAGTGGTTTTTATCTCACTTTTTATTTCTGTGAGACTCATGCTATATTGCCACTATTTTATTTTGTGTGGTTTATGTACTTCCCAGGATTATATTCATTTTTTAATATAATTAAATTTATGGGTATTTACATCTTCATTGTATGATCCATAATTCATGGGCCATATGTTTTGTAAGTTACCAAATCGGTAGGGGAACCTTTTAACCCAATTTCCTTTCTGTGGGTTAATCTCCTAATTATTAATTATGTCATGATATGATTATGTGTGGAATCACTATTTATTTATTTATGTTGTAATTTCCACTCCCCTTTTAGTGGATATAATTTTGATACACATAATCACTGCATTGATAAATTCTCAATTCATTGATATGAACTTGATAAGAGTAATTTTATCTCAATTTCCATTCACTGAGTTAAAAATCCAAGTCATTAGTTTTGTCTTAAAAATAATATGTTTGAATGTACTCTGATCAATTTACACTTAATATCCAATCATATTTAGTGTATTTATATTTGTGACACATAATAATGTAATAGATTTATCCGTAATCTATGGGTACCATCTTTATAAGGGATTTCGACTCAAATTACATTCCATTGAGACTTCATTGTTATGCACCAATTCACTTTTATGTGGTGTATATAATGTTATTTGGCATATTATATCATGAATCCCCTTATTATCAGGATATTATAAAGTTTTGATTGAATTTTATTCATCAATTATTTGTATCCAAGCATATCTCTTTTGGTTAATAACTCTTTAACTAAAATATTGTTTTAAAGATTTATTCTTCTAAATATTTCTTATTATTTTCCATGTTCTC
Organism: Viscum album; assembly: GCA_963277665.1. Taxonomy (NCBI): domain Eukaryota; kingdom Viridiplantae; phylum Streptophyta; class Magnoliopsida; order Santalales; family Viscaceae; genus Viscum; species Viscum album. The sequence goes on along the minus strand of OY728138.1, from coordinate 1,172,271,069 downwards.
AAAATGGTTTTTAATATTTATTTATATGAAAATTAAGGTTTTAAAATTGTAATTCTTTTAAAATATTCAAAGTGGTATGGGAAACTTTGATTCAAAAATCTCTTTATTAAATGTTAAAAATGGTTTTGAAAATGGTTCGATTAAGAATTGATTATGTCAATATATTTAAATGATATATTTTAATTTCAATGTGGAAATGTTATTAGTGAAATATTTACATTTACAATATTTTATGTGTTATGATCTTATAATGGTACATGGAAATTTGATGGGTGGTAATGTGATAAAACAAATTACGGGTGGTGCCATGATAAACCCGGATGTGTGGCAATATTATAACGTCCAATGCATTAGGTATGGATATCGGCCGTATGGCTATTCCATTTATTGATATGTGTGGAAGTCGACCATATGGTTATTCCATTTAAGTATGTTTATGTCCCAAGTTACCTTTATATGTTATGTGTTCTTTATATGGGTTTTTTTGTAATATTTTGGTTACAAAAGGGTAAGGAATGATCTTTTAGTTAGTAAAGAGTATCTACTACTTCATAAAGGTGAAAAGTATTAATTATGATAATATATGCATTTTTTAAATGTTGTTTTAAAATAAATAACTGTTTTATTTCTTTGTGTATCCTTTACTGAGCTTTTTATGCTCATCCCAAGTTTTTTGTGATGTAGTAGTTTGTCGTACATAGAAATAGCATGTTCGTTACTAATTAGATGGAAGTTTGTGTTAGAGTAGGTAGAAACCCTAATATAACAAGACAAAATTATGTTTATGATACTGTTTTTATTATTTGAACATGTAATAATAATATTTCAGGGTGAGGATAATGAACATAAAACTAAAGAGATTAAGGAAATATGTTACCACTTAATCAGGTAACATCTTTTGGTTTATAAAAAAAGGCTTTCGTTGGTGGATTCCCGCCCATAGGGATGATTAAAGGGCTAGGGGATGGATTTTTGGAGAATATATTGAAGGATATTGGATGAACCTAAGTGGTCTGAGAGGTGTGAGGAATGGGGAGAGGAGGTGGCCTTTTATAAGAGAGGAAAATGACTCACATGGTATTTTTAAAAAGAAGTTAGGTATACACATGTTTTTACCCAAAAAAGTGAGAAAAATAAAAAACACTCAATAATTGAGGGTTAATTTCCAAATTGTATCCAAATAATGGGTTTTTGGAAATTGTTTAGTTCATTGGGACCCTAAGTTAAAGGTTTGGTCTTTATTAAGTTTAATTTTTCCTGAATAATAGTAATTAATTTTAATTACTTTTTCTCATTGTATTGGTCATTTTTTGTATTTTTAGAAACTATAAATTATGATGATTAAAAATATAGAACCAAATTTTCTAAATTTTTATCATAGAAGTGGAATAATTTTATTTAAATTTAATTTTGTAGGTGGGAAGAAATTCAGATTTGTAAAGTAAAAACGTCATAAATATTTCTTTATTTTTATAATCAATTTCAAAGTGAAATTGATTAAAATGACATAAATTTTTTTAATTGATAAAAATATGATTTAATTAAACTTTAAAACTAATTAAAATGATAAATTATTCTTATCAAAAAATTAAATGTACAAGCGGGTTTGAACTAAAATTCAGTATTTTTAACTATTCATTATGAAATGAAATGTTTTAGAGAAATATAAAAAATTTACCATAACCTAATTATGATGTTTTTATTTCTAATATGAAGTTTATTTTGAGATATAAATTCAATTTTGGTGTCAAAATTAATTTTCAAAATGGGATCTCTATTAAATGGCGGTAAAGTTGGCTTTATAAAAATATTGTTCTTTTTTGTAAAATAGAGTTTGTTCTTATCTTATGCATATAAAACATAGTGGATGAATATAAAAAATAATTTATTTAATATATAACATATATTTTCATTAAAATCATTCACTAAATTTAATTAACAATTTTTTTTAAGAAACAACTCTTTTGGAAGCATATAAATAATTATATTTATTTTTTATAACCAATTGGTTATTATTTTCGTATCTCATTAGTTGGTAACCAATCAATTCATTTTATATTAATATTTACCATAACTTTTCATAAGTTATTAAATAAAATTCATAATCACTAATATACGATCTAGGTTTTATCATATTATACTAAATAATAATAATTTAATAATATATTGTTATTTGGTGAAACTCGGTCTTGCATGTAATGAAAGCTATCGAGGAAGGTCATTCTTTCATGAAACACAAGCTAACTCTGTGTTGAATTCATTAAAATATATAATATGTATTGAATATATTAAAATTATTAAATATATATTATAGTCTCAAGATATTATATTCCCTTATGTGCTTGATGATTCTTGTCATACACGCTATCGAATACAAAGTTGTAAATTAGAATTTTTGGGTTTTATAATAAATAATGGGAAAATGAGTGGGTTTCATATTTCATCACCATATAAAATGGTTTAAATTATTACTTGAAAATATAACATAAAAAAGAGTAGATAATATATATATATGTGTGTGTGTATGTGTGTGTATAGAATCTATAATATGAGATTAAAATACCGATCATTATTCTGAAGTTCCTTGGTGGTTTTATAAAATTTAATGTGGTAGAAAAACATCTAAAAGATTTCATATAATTCTATAAGTATATGTGTTATCTAGATCCATTAATAGTGGGGAATAAATATAGTAAATTAGAAACATCCACTTTGATAATCAATCTAGTACTGGTTCTAGATCAAACCCCTAATCCCAATAAAGATTTTGTGGTACCAATTCCCAAATAAAGAAAGAATTTTAAGTTCCACAATGAGAACATGAGGGACACTAAGAAATGAAAAAATCATAAAAATTTTAAATACTATATGAATAAATTCTATTATTTTTTAAAGTATAAGGTTCCATGATTTCTCATTACCTTCATAGGAAAAAAACCTATATACAATGCAAATGATAAAATTAATCAATTAGGTGAGGTTGGATGATCTCTTCAATTACATCCCATAACATCAGATACATGGAGAAAATATTATATAATGATTTATATTTAATAAATTTATTCAAAATACAATATACATAGAGCACCAAATCTGTGAAAAACTCTTTACTCAGGTAACTAAATTTTCATTACCTCACCCAGGATGAACCATCAATGGGATGCCCTTGAACCAGGCACCCCAAGCTAGCCTGTGACATACTAGAGGTATGCTTTTTATCACCAAGGGTAGGTGATAGGTGAAAATTAATCTCATATGATAATGTTGGAATGATTTATCTAGATTGATAAATAAAAATATAATTTATCCTCTGAAATGAAGGATGACTCTTCCATATATCACATTTATCTCCCCAAAAGTATAAGAAAATAACCATTAATAAAAACTAAAACAGATATAGTAAGATAAGATAAAAATAATATAGAACTAGAATATAAAATAGTAAGTAGAATGATATAAAAATAAGATTTTATTGTTTTATATCGATAAAATAATAATCAAAATTAAAAAACCAACACCCAAAAAAATATACACGTGACTTCACAAGTCACCATAAAACCTCAAATAGAAAAAATGATATATGAGAAACTAAAATTGATCATAAACAAGAAAGTAAAATGATATAGGTGTGAGATAGAAAGGTAAATGATAATTATAATGAAACTAAACCCATTAAATTAAAATTAAATAAAATACTTAATTCATTATATTTTATAAATAATGTTTACAATGAATATGTTTTCTACTTTTAATTTATATCCAATAATACACAGTTTCCCTATTTCGTTTGAAATATTTTTTTAAAAACATGATTTTTAATACTTTTTAAAGAGGGGGTATTCTAAATATTTATCATCAATGTTTCTAAACAAAATTTTAAAACATTTAAATTAGTAGTTTTCCATTTCAAAAAATAATAAAAAGTCAATGTGAAGTAATTACCTTAGAACAAAGGAAACATTAGAAGTATGAGGGAAATATGAATATAATAACAAGTAACCATAGTAATAAAAAATATAATTAATGAAATATAACAAAAAACAAGAGATCATGTGAATCCTTGGTGTATAGTGGAAAATCTAGAATAAACTAAAACACGATCAATCCAATCAGTGTTCCTGATTTAATTTGACATCCCTAACACCCATTCATGCCATGAATTGACTAAGGGGTAAATTTCTCAAATAAGGGAATACACCTTAATGAGGTTCAACAATAAGATCATGATTAGAAAACTACTGCAACATGTTTTTATTAAAATTAAACTAACTACCCTCAAATTTATATGATGTATGAATATTTTAGTGATCGAATTAGAATAATAAAAAAACAATATGAAATCCATTACCTGAATATGTACACATGAAAAAACCATAACAATGTTTTTCCCATGAGAACCCTTCATAGAAAAAACCCATCACTTCAAGGAATAGTAATTTCATAAGGGTTTCTTATAATAGTGAGGCATAAATTTTTTTGAAACCAATGAAAAATGAATATTCCATGGTTTTTTCATCAAGAAATGTCTCATTAAAATTTCCACGTTGGAGTTACAAAATTTCCTTCAAAAAACAATTAAAATACTTCTTAAAATTACAAAAAACACATTCAAAATTTTATGAAAAAATATATAATTTTTTTAATTATATAACACCAATTTAAATCTAATAAACCAATTTAAATAGGATATTATGGTTTGTTATGAAATAGTCAATTTTATAGTTGAGAATAATATTTTTGGAAAATATTTTTAAATTTAAAAACATTTACATTGAAATAAAAATCAATTGAAACTTGATTTTCAACTCAAATAATAACAATACATACTAAATACTATCATTTAATGATCAAATAATCAATTTTAATATATAATATGTCATAATTATAGAATTAAAAGTATAATACAGGTTAATAAATCTCAAACTGATATAAAAAAGTCACTTCCTCCATGTGTGATTCCAATCCACCATGAAGATATATGTATGATTGTTAGAGACCCAAAAAAACCTTTAAACATGAATGTAATCAATTGAAAATCAATTCAAGGTATTCCCAAAGACTCTAAGATCACATTCATGAATGAACACGGGGGAAGTGGGAGTAAATGATGAAAAAACATGACTAGGGTGAAATTAACATTAGAAATTAGCAAAAACCCAAGGAGTATGGCCTTAGATTCACCATTAAAGGGAGGATAAATATAGGATATGGTGTGTGACTATAATGTTAGTTGAGTGAGGGAGTGGGGATGATTTGGTGATTAGTAAAGAATAGGGGATATTTGGTAAAAATGAAACATATCATAATTTAGGGAAGGTTATATGGTTTGGATCTATGGTTTACCAATATGTGAACACACTATGAAAATTTTACTAGATTCTTCTAGAAACTTGAAATTTTTTTCCACATGGTTTGTAAAATTATGTGATAATCAAATGAAATTTATCTATTAAACTATTGATAAATTTTTCATATTTTCACCCATTTTACTATAACAAAGTGCTAGTCAAGCACCAATACCCCTATGCACTAAGAGATCACATGATTTCCTCAATTTTTTTCATGGTTTAAACTCAACCTTGTTATACATTTTTTTAATAAATAATTAAATAACAAAATGAATTAAATAAGGTCCCTAAATAAGTGTAATTTTGTCATTTCTAGTAAACCTTGTTCACTAATTATGAAATGAAGGGAAAACTAAAAAAAAGATGAAATCTAATCCCAAAAAAACAAAAACTAAAGAATTAAGCCAATAATAAGTAAATTAAAATAATTAATGAGAAGGATAGAGTGTGATATTACTTACCACAATACATCTTTTTGCCTCCAGAAATTAACTAAGTTGAAAAGAAAAGTAAATAAGATAAAGGTTCTAACAAAAAACAAAAAGGGATGCCTCTAAAAACTTCTGTATATTATATTGAAGATATTCTTGAATCACATAAGAAATATAACTCTAATAATAACTCAAACCAAACCACCATAGTTATATTATTATGATATGGATACCCACCACTGGTCTCCCCTCCATTAATAAGTTTATATTGTGGTTGGTCAACAATACGAGGGTTATATACATGGGACACCATGGGACATGACCAAGGATTCCAAAATAATGGACCTTAAATAAAACTACCAAATAAAATGAAACAAATATATCCATAAACCACCCACATTTTATTAAAAGGGAACAATAACTCAAAATTTTCAAGCTCTAATCCATATATGAAAGATGAATGATAATAAGTGGGGGTGATGAAATATATCCAAAAAACATAGTTGAATTATCCTAAATAGAGATTAAGACTACATATCTCACATAAATGTTCTAAAATTAGAATATTTGAGTCACCCACTGACATCCTTCACATTAATAAGAAGGGGGGGCATAAGTCATGAGAATTACCTGTTAATAAAACATGATCTCTATCCTTGGGTAGAATAATAAGGGGAAATTAAATATAAGACTATATTCATAGGAAACAAATCATGGTGACTCCATGTATATAAAACAATCAAAATTTAGTAATCATTATTAACTAATCAAACATACTTCCTAGTCACACAAGTAATACATCAAATGTTTTTACCATGATAAATAATCACAGAGTAAAACTCTTCATGACTTTAAATACTCAATTCCCTCTAAGTAACTACCCCAAATCATTACATACTTGTGTCCCAAGGAATAATGACACTTGAAAAAAATAATTAAAGATTAATGGGAACAACAATTAGAAGAAAAATAATTTTTTTGAATTATATATCTATAAATCATTATCTAACACCCAAACGTGATGGGGTCTTAATAGAAATTTTGATCCAGGACATTACCAAAACCATAAAGAACATCAACATATATCTCCCAAAGTCATATGGTATCAAAAATATGAAAACATGGGTTTAAAGATCAATAAAGAAAAAAATGATCAAATATGGAACTACAAAAAAGTAATATTTCTTGACAACTCCACTCAGAATATGGGTAGAATCAATAATTAAAGAGGATAAAATCGAGTCTTATGTGATGCAAACCTAAAGGAATTTTAATTGAACTAACTCCATAACTCCCTAGTATGGTTATGGGAGGAATACATAAATAAAGGAATTTAAATACCTACCAATTATCTATAATTTTATTTATTTGAAGAGAAACCCCCATATGAAATCAGTAATCAAAAATAATAATCACAACCACCAAATAAATTCAAAAGTATTAAAATATTCCAAATAATAAAAACACCGATTTATTAATTTTAAAAATAATCAGTTAAATTTAAAATCTTATTTTCCATTTCAAAAAAATAAATTAAAACTCTATATGTATTTTATTAAAAAATATTCATTCTTCTTACACACACAAGATAGACCTAAATTCCATACTAAAATGCCTCTTTATTATATTTAATACCCAGTCTAAAACTCTATGTTCATTTACAAAAATAAATTTTCGAAATTTTATTTGAAAGCATATATTATTAAATTTTCTTTAAAATATTTTCAAAATCCTCTAAATATTTTTCAAAATTCATCACTCATTATTAAAACCATGATTATCTCATAAAATACCAAAAATATTAAATTAAAAAACATTAATTTATAATTAAAATTTAACCATATTAATTTTAAAATACACTACCCTCATAAAAATTAAGTCATTATTAATTAAAAAATCCCTTAATTGAAACTAACTTTCATGTTTTTAAAATGGTACATTTTTGAACTTTTGAAATTCATTTTTTATTTTGTAAACCTCATCAAATATAAATAGGACAACATTGATACACAATGAAAACACCCTTTAAATCATATCAACAAATATCTTCCATTAACCCCAAACAATATAAGATGAAATTAATTACAAAAAAAATAATTTTTTAGGGGGTTAATGGATATAAATTGGTTGGATACGTTGTTTATATAATAGTGCACTAAATGTGTAGTTATTATTGGAGGGTAACTCAAACCAATGGCGTCATCTTCTAGACTATGTGGTAAAACTGTTCACCTTGGTTTCTCCCTTTTAGTTCACCCCCAAAACATATATAAACTCTAGATCACCTGAAAAATAAACATATTCTCAAACACCACTAGTATATAAGAAAAGAAAACAAATAATAATAAAATAAAATTCAAAATTAAAAACTCATACAAAAGTATCCTTTTAGAACTCAATTACTAGAGTATATAAGAGATAGCTAGACCTTCTCAATATTACCTCCTAGTATAAAATTATCAAAACTACAATCTACTAGACACACCCAAATAACAAGGGTAGTTTTAAAATATAGGACCTCTAAAGATCCTTTGCTCTGATACCCTTTTCTTATGAACCAACTCCCAACCCTTTCTAAACTAGACACCCTGAGCCAACATGATATATACCCAATGAACGTTCTAATTACCCATAAAAAAGATGTAATCACTGATGGATTTCATAATATTTTTTTGGAATTATTTCACCAAATAGGTAAATAAGCACGGAGATTCACCAAAACAATATAGTAGAAACTTTCTGTACTTTAGAGTCATGTGTATGGAATTATAAGTATATAACAGATAATACAAAAATATACATATCAAGAGAGTAAAAAAATAACCTATAAATAATACATAAAATTTAAATTTAAACTCTTTACAAGGTTGTAATGAATGATACAAATAATAAAAGAAACATAATTAGAAAATAAAACAACACCCATCCCAATCACAAAACTACAAATGATTTATAAGAAATTAAAACTAATCTTGAACATGGAATATAAATTATATATTCATAAGATTTAAATACCATTAGGCATTAAAAATAAACCAAACCCTCTATAATACCTTTAAATAAAATATCCATTTTATATTATATTTAAAATACAGTTTAGAAAACACATATTTTCCACTTTTAATTTAATTATAATTACAATTTGTTTCCCTTTTTTCCTTTCAAATGATTTATTTTTATAAATTTTACGTTAAATAATATTCAAGATAAGTTCCTTAAAATATTCAGTATAATAGGTTCCAAAACCATTTTTAAAACATTTTAATAACTAGTTTTCAATTTTATAAAAGAATAAGAAGGAAACATTGAGTAATTAAACTAAGAGAAAAGGTGGAAACAAAAGTATAAGGGAAACATAATAATGTTAACTAGTCATCTTTGTAATAAATAAATGTAGTCAATAAAATATAAACAATACTCAGTGGTCATGGGAATCTTATAACCCGAGGGTAAAATCTAGAACATTATAAAACATGAACTATCCAATTAGTGTACATAATGAAATGTAATGTCTTTAACACTAGGTCTCTATCTAACAAACCTAACCAAGGTGAAAAGTTCCCAAATTAGGGTGTAAACCATATTATTCCCACTACATAGAGCATGATAAAAAAATTTGTGAAACATGTTTTTTAAAAATTCCACTATATACTATTGGTTTCCATTTATGTATGGAAATTGGGTTGATCTGATCATAATAATAAATAATAATATGAAACTGTTTATATGGATATTAACTCAAGCATAACAATAAAAAATTAATACCCCCACAGACCTTTTATAGAAACGTACCCTCACTTAGAAGAATAACGTTATAATAAATGTTTCATATACCTATAAATCTACAACAATATTGAAACCAATTAAAAAGTGGCTTGTTTAAATGGTGTGTTTTCATTAGGATAGTTCTCATTAAACGTCCCAAACAAGCATTGAAAACATTCTTCTAAAACCAATCCATAAAATAATTTTTAGAAATTACCAATAAGAAGATTATAAATATAGAAAAACTCTTAAACACACATATTAATTCCCAAAAACTTTTTAAAATCACATAATTATTTTAAAAAAGGTCATTGAGGCATTTTATCAAACAATTTGTGTGAATAGTTGAGAAAAACAAATTAGAAGAAAATGTATAAATTTAAAAATTATTTCCATTATAATTAAAATCAAGTAAAACATGATTTACTATTGGAAATTTGGTATATTCACATGGATATGTACACACAGTTTTGGGAAACTATGGGTATAGATATTCATCCCAAACCTATACTCACTGTTTTAAAAAATTGTTGGTATAAGTTGACCTATACCAATACTTTTTCAAATAACATTGGTATATCCCCTTAACTAATTATACATTTCTTAGGTTACACCTCCCCAAATCCTTCAAATCCCTAATCCTCTCCCATACTATGAGCCATGGCATAAACCCTCCCCTCCTCAGGTGACCTGGAACCCATCATTCGTGTGTTCTTCTTCCATTTCTAGATTTTTTTGAGATCTTTGAGAGCTAATATTTCCTTAACTCATATTATTTCCCCCCCACCTAATTGGTGTCTGGTTATATTTTCTAGTGCTCTCTCCTAATTAGAGTAATTTCTATTCTAATCTTCTTTGGTGTTACATTATGGAGTTTTGCATATATCTTCTCTTCTACTGGCTATTATTTTCATTTTTATCAAAGCATGTGATTCTACTAGAGTGTGTTGGAATCACTTCTATTATTGTGTTTTTGAATATTTAGTCTATTTGAGATCAAATATATTATTTTAGTTTAGTAAATGTACTATTTCAATTATAATTAATTTGTTTTGTAAATTAGCATTGATATTCTTAAGAATTTAACTTGAGTATGAGATTATTTTGGTGGAATATATTGAGGATTGATATATTTTTAGAGTTGAGAATAATACATATGTTAACTGTAGGGGTTGATGTTGATTTTTATTATCCTAGAGTTATGGTATTCAGTTATTTAAATTTAATCTGTTAAATCATGAACCACGGTTAAACTATTTATAAGATTGTTTTAGTCTAAAAAACAAAAAATTGCACGATGATGTACATGATTATAATATTATAAGTAAATCTATAATATAGAATTATCAATGAATGGTGTTTCTTCAAGAATTTATTATTGTATTTATATTACTTTTCAAGCATTTTTCATATAATTCATAGATATGATTTATACATGAATTATTGATAAATAATTATTTCAAATAATTAAATATATAGAATTAAAATGTTGAAGAATTTTATAAACCATGTTATGTACAATTATTTATAGAAGCCTTTGGTAAATGTCATGATATAATTTTACAAGTTAGAGTTGAAAGCTATTTTTATCAAATTAATTTTATAAAACAAGGTTTCCATTGATAAAATTTTACAGAAAAATTTATTTATTTAAAAAAACTTTAACAATATGTACATTAGTTTCACCTATTTAGAATAAAAATTGAGAATATCATAGTTCTTTGTTAATAATGATTCATTAGCTCATTTATCATGTATTGGGTAGTTATCCATTTATTTGAACTGTATGTTAAATGAATAAAAACCACCTAACCACACTTCACCTCAATTAATAGGATTCATTAGTGGTGAAGTAATGGATGGGTTTCTTAAAATAGGATGGAATTGATTAATTATTTATTTTTAATGGATCTTACCAAAATTAAATTTTTTTATTTAAAATAAAACATATTGTAAATATTTTTTCCTTATATTTGAATTATATAAGTAATGTTAACCTTAAATAAAATCCTTTCATGACTAAATGTTATCATTAATTATGTTTTCAAATGTGAAGAGCTCTATGGATGAAAAATACATATTTTTGTTCTATTATTTATTAATTGATATTTATTCCAATACATGCTCATTGTTTGGATTTATATTAGAATGAATTGGGTTTTCTTATGATATTCCTTATTCTTTGTTAGGATGGATAGTAGTATTTTATAATGGTCACTTACACTATGAATTGTATTAAATTATGTTCCCTATTAGTTTTATTTAAGTTCCTCTACACTATAATTTTAACTTTCCTTTGTATTTAAATATAATTATAATTATGGTTTACATTTTTCATTGGAACATACCTTATTTTTTCAATTATATAACGGGTATATACAGGATGTATCATATTGATAAGATTTTAATCGAGTTTCAAAAGAATTTGGATTTTTTAGAATTTTCATTTAACAATGCTTCAGATGGATCGCAGATACAGTTTAAAAGTTAGAATTTTTTTAAGACCATGTTTAAGCTTGGAAAAAGTTAACTACCATATAATGAAAGATGGATTTCAAACGTACTATAATTTTTGTTATCACAATGAAGAGATAAAACAATCTTATAATATTTATGATTGAAAAGAAATAAGTTGTATGGGTAATTTGATATTTGTGTTATTTCCATTTGTGCATAATCACGATAAAGATAATATACTAGTGAAAAAGGAAATTATATCAATAAACATGAGGAAAAGGATGCATATGATGATTTTGAGAGAGTGAAAAAAATTAATTGATATTGCAAGAACTCCTATATATAAAGAAAGTATAAAAATGATGAAGTTGGAATTTTTAATATGGGTTTCTCATGGTAAAAAATTTCATGGAATTTATAATACCACAATTTATTATATTCATTTGTTTTTAAGGAAATTATTCCTATTGGGGCTAATATTCCTTCAAATGATTATATTTTATGGATTTTATTTAAGCAGCTCAGATTCTCTAATAATAAAATTAAATATTTTTGGAGAGATTGTCGTTTATTTTAGGAGGAAACTACTGAAATTAATGGTTGTAAATAATATGGTACATCTTGATGGTAGATAAATATATATGTTACTTCATATCATTTTCCACATAAATTCATGTGGAACTTTCCATTTATTCGTAAGATTCAAAATCTATTCATATATGCCTAAATCTCATCCAATATATAATGACATGATGCTGAGATAATTGAAGGTAATGAGGAGTTGGTTCATTATACATATGTATTATCATGATATAGATTTGATACAAAACATCCATATTTTACAGCTAAGGTATGTAAGGTTAGGTTGGGCCTATCATGTGATGGTTTTAATCAATTTGGTTATATGTTTACTGCTAAAAAAAGTGGCCAGTTTTTATTCAAGTTTATAATATTCCTCCATAGATGTGTATAAAAAATCCTTAAACTTTCTTGAGTAGAATACTATCTAGATATTATGATCTGGGAAATGATATAGATGCCTACTTAAAACTATTAATAAGATAGTTGAAGTTGCTTTGTGATATGGCTATGAACACATTAGATGCTTCTTCAAAAAATATATCACAGTTGTGTGATTCCGTTTTATGGACTATAAATAATTTACCTACTTATCCAATTATGTATTTTTGGACCGTGAAGTGAAAACTTTCATGTCTTATTTTAATTAAGAACACATGATCATGAAGGCTTAAATAACATCATAGTTTTCATTTCATGTGGAATTGATGATTCTTGACAATGGATCATAAATACAAGAAGAATCATCATAGTTTTGATAAGACTATTTACATTGAACAACCACATCAATGTTTTTCAGGAGCTGATGTGATTAATGTATGGAAATATTTCAGTTTTTCCTTAGGAAATGGTCAGGTGAAATAAAAAAAGGAAAATCATAGACACCGAATCTACTTACAATTGAAAAAAATAGAACTATATTTTTTGGGATACCATATTTTTCTACCAATTTAGAAAGTTATTGTTTATATACAATGCAAATAAAAAAAAATATATGTTAAATTTTTCTTTTAATTATTCAAAATACGAAATGGAAGACCAAAGATGACTTTCTATCATGTCGGGACATATTGGAATGTGGAATTTGAATAAAAATACATCTTATGTGTATCTATTAAAACAAATGGAATTTTTTTATGCCTATTATGTGATAAATAAATTATATAAAAATAAATCTCTGTAAGTACAGGAGATTATTATTGTCCTTGATGGAAATTCCAGCAACAAATCTAAATTATTCAATAGAAGGGATTTGAAACTACAATCCCTAAAAAATAATGATTATCACATCATTATTCATGAATTGATTCCAATAGCAATATGATATTTTTTATCTAGTAATACAAGGGTGAAAATGATTCTATTGTAATATTTTTTAGAGACCTTTATGCTAAAGGGTTATCAAAGCCTTTATTGATAAAAATGTAGCAATAGGTACCATAAATTTTGTTTGATTCATAAACAAATTTCCCTCCATCATTTTTAACATTCATGTTAAATTTATCTATTCATCTTCTAATTGAAACACTTCTTGGGGGAACCATTTATTTTCTACGAATGTATCCTATAGAAAGAAATATGTACACAATGAAATATTATGTTTGAAAAAAGAATCATCCAAAATGTTCCATTGTGAGAGGTTATTTCACTCATGAATGTATGGAATTATGTTCAATGTATTTGTATAATGTGAGAACAATACACAACCATCCAATGAAAAATAAATATATGAAGTATGAGGAAATTGATCTCTCTTTTCCTTATATTTCCCAAATATAAGTAATTTTTAGGTCATATACATTGGCTACATTTATCCATGAAGAGAGAAATATGTCACATTTCACATGCTTGTTAACTCTGGTTTTTATGAATATATCAGTATATAATTTGAATATTTATATGTTATCACATATTATGTTATTTCACACATACCTTAAAATTTTATTATCATTTTATGGAGGAATTATAAGAAAATTATAAGTAGAGTTCATTGATATTTTCCTTTGAGAAGAAGAGAGGATTTTAATATCTAAGAGTTTCCAACTTGGTTGAAATCCAAGGTAAGAATTTTCATTTAATTAACATAAAATATAGATATTAATTTAATTTAATAATTCATATATATTTTAGGTATTGAGTTTTTCCATTGACTCTGTATCTTAAAAATTAATATTGTTGGGTTTAGGTCCAAATTTTTGAGATCCAGAATGAAAATATTTAATAATAAATAGGTATAAGTTTTTTACAATTGATCTAGTGGTGAAAATGAGAACACAACATGAATTAATTATATTGAGTGGTAAAACAAAAATGATATTCCAGTGCATCAGACAGTCAGCCTGTATATGAAAATGTGTCTTATTATGGGATTTTTTAGAAAAATATTTTTATTGGATTACTATACTCACGGTCTAGTCACTTTGATGAAATAAAAATGTTTTGATTCAATGACGTGACATGGTATATTTATTTATGATTTTGGATTTAGAGTTATTGACATGTGTCGATTTCTAGCCACTAATGAATTATATATTTTGGAATCAATGGAAAAATAATTATTTTATGTGAAAGATCATGTGAGACTTGAATATGGTGTCATTAATGAACTAATCAAAAGACATATTTTTATATAATGATGGGGAAATAATTTCCACCATTAACACACCCATTGGTGTTGAAAAAATTATTTCATTTAATGACTCATATTGTCACATTGTGAGAGTTAATGTTGGCCTTGAAGTAGTGATGGTTAATTTATAGAATCAACCATATATATTCACTATTCATTCAGTTTACCTTAACATGGGTTTCTCATGTTGGTATTATTGTAGTTACTTTAATGTAGTTTAACTTTGGAATGATATGTTTGTTTTAGTATTGTTTGGTTTTGTTACATTTAATAATATTTATTTCAATTTTGAAAATAGGGTTTAAAATGGGTTTATAAAAAATGTATAACTTGATTTTAAATTATTATTTCCAAAAAATATTATGAAATTTGTTTATGGCTTATTTGAGTTCTAAGTTGTATGCATATTTTTTAAAAAATATATCAAAAAAATTTATATTTCATTATTTTGATGATTTTGGAAAATACTAAAGTAGTTCAAAGGAAACAATTATTGGATACTGATTAATATATGTGAGAGCATGGGTTACCTCGTCAGCTTACCTTAGTGAGTATAGTCATTGTAATATTTTTCTTCTTCATTATATATAATTTCATGTCAATATTATTTGTCATTTTTTTATTTCATAAATTCAGTTGAACTACAGTTGAATCCTCCTCATCCTACTATAATGGGTCCGAGTGGGGGAGCTCCTAGACATAGACAAAGCACATATTGTATATGTTCTCAACCAAACCCACCATTGAATCCTAATTTATAACATCTTTCCATTTTCATCATGACCATCCAATTATGTTCCCATGCATGCTTCCATCATCATCTCATTTGTCCACTTCTTCCAATACAATGTATATACCACCTCTAGGGATGTTCTCACCTTTAGAAAATCTATATCCTTTTATGTATCCTTAACCCTACTACCTATATTAAGACAAGTCTACACTACCTCCATTTATAACTATCCATCCTGGATCTAATTATTATGTTACTTCATCTTCCACTCTAGTGCTTGCAGTTCACCAAGGGTATGCATTGGAATAGACACATCCTTCAAAGGCTACTAATTCAGGATAGATCATAGATCCATCGGATCCTATTGAGTATCCTGCATCAGGTTTTTTTATCATAATCGAATCAGATTATATCACTTAATTTTTTAATGTTGTATTGTTAATTAATTCTTTATTTTTCCTCTGATCATATTTAGTGGGATCTTCTAGTAGGTAATGTTGGCGCACCCATATGCGAGAATTATGAAATCTCCAAACACAAATAATGGTGGATTTCAATGAATAAAAAAAGGTGATATGTAAAAATTACATGCAGTGTAGAAGTTTCATGTGAACTTCATCGAAGTACAACAATATAATTCAGGTGAAACCAGTATCACTAATGAATATCAGTAATTACATCAAGGGAAAAGCATGGGTGGAGTCATGGGTATGAAAATTTGTTAAATTTATATCTATATTATTGTTGTATTTAAATGAATTAACATGTTCATTTTAGTTATAGTTTACATCTAACAATGGTGAAGCTAATAAGGTTGCTATGTTGATAGATATTAAAGAGTTATGGCGATCATATAAGCTTGAGTTATATGTTGGTTGAATGAATATAGTCAGTTCTAATATAGAGGGTGTACCAATATTCTTTGTCTTCCAAACAACACAATATAAAAAAAAGATCACATACTGGAGGAGTGATGAGTTTAAGGTATACGTAAAATTTAATGGTTCAAAAATAAATAAAATTCATAATTTTTACATTTAATTTTTGTTTTAAGGTTGTGTTATAAAAAATGGAAAAAAAATATTCAACAACATATTTGCTCACATTAGGGAGAACTAAAATTCCTTAGTCTGAGACGTGATATGTAATTTAATATGAAAAGAAATAATATCTTTATTTATATTGCTACTTAGTTATATTTTTTTATTGATTTTTAAGTTTTATTATCATTAATTCCTTTAATATAAGGCTGAAAATACCCATTTCAAATCGACAAATGTCCAATTGAGAAATTAGCCAATTGACCTAATGGATTAATGATCAATTGTCCTTATGTAATAATTGAGAGTTTTTAAAATTTCCTAATTTCCAATTGTCCAATTACTATAATGACCTAATGTAAAATTGGTCTAATAGACTAATGACCTAATTAGTCAATTAGCATAATTTCTTAATGGCCTAATATATTAATGGACTAATAACTTAATGGCCTAATGGCCTAATTGCCTAATTGCCCAATGGATAATTGAAATAATGAAATAAATAGATATTGGCCTAATGGCCAATTGCCTAATTTCAGTAATGTTCTAACATCTAATTGTACTAATGATATAATCTCCAATTGGCCTAATAGCCAAATGGAAAATTGGCCTAATGGCCTAAAATATAATTGGCCAATTGTCCAAATAGAGTAATTTCATAATGGATAACTGGACAAATGGCCTAATGGCCTAATGCTCTATCGGCATAATGACCTAATTTCCATTTGTCCAATTGTCCTAATTACCTAATAGACTAATTGGAAAATTAGTCAAATGGAATAAATGGATTAATGTCCAATTGGTTGAATGGACTAAATGAAATAATGGAAAACCGGATTACATTTTCCTAATTGGTCTAAATTGTCCAAATAAATGGTCTAATTAATTTAATTAGCCAAATTGGCTGAAATTGGCTGAAATAGATGAAATAAACTAATTAGACTAATTGGAATAAATCATCTAATTTTAAAAATTGGAATAAATGAGAATAATAGACTAATTAACCTAAATAAACTAATTGGAATAATGGGCCAAAATGGAATAATTGTCCTAAGTGGCATAATTGGCCTATGTGAACTAAATGACCTAAATGACCTAATTTGAATAAATAGTCTAATTGGTATAATTGGACTAATTGGAAAAATTTGATTCATTTACCTAATTGACCAAATTGGACAAATTTCCTTAATTATTATAAAATTAATAATTTCCCTAAATAACCTAATTGGCCAAATATTCAATTAGACAGTTGATCCATTGGCCAATTTAGCAATTTTCCATAAAAACAAACCTAAAAATGAATCCAATGACAAAATAATAAAAATTTAAAAGGGAATAAATAACAAAATAACATAACAGAAATAAAATTGGACAAAAATTATCATACAAGAGTAATCCATATCATACCAATTTTTTTTGAATGTTATTTTTATGTATTTTTTATGTTATTCCACTAATATTAAATTTCTTATTAAATGTAAAATTGGATACTTATTAATTATATGTATTTCTTAAACATATATAATTTTATTTCATTCTAGGTTTTTCACTTTCTTATTATTCCAAAATGTAGTATTATACTAATTAATTTCATTTGAAGAAAGTGGAAATTTCCATCGAAGTTCGTGTGACTCATGAATTTTTTTATCGTGTAGGATGAAAAATGATAGAAGTGTAGTAAATGAATAAACACCTGATTTTTTTTATGTTTTCTAAATTTATATTTCAAAATTTTATATATAATTGATAATTAAATATTTTTTTATATTTTCAATAGTCTTCCTTAGAGGACCTACATGATAGAGAAGGTGTGAACATTGTGCCAAATGATCATTTGAGTCAGGCTTTAAGAGAGGATCACCAGGGAATAGACTGATGTCGAACCAGGACAACGTCATCCCCACTAGGTATTATTTATCATCAAGATCCTCTCAAACTTCTTAAACCACTGAGCTTCGAAGTGCTCTTATCTATGTAGCTGAGGCCAAAAAATTACTTTACAGGAGCGTGAAAGAAGTAAACTGATCACCAAACACTTTCAAAAATATATGTTAGTTATAATCAAATCACTTTAATTAGAGGCTAATACTACTATTGATTCATATATGGAATCAATTCACACTTTAAATGATGCCCAGAGTGATTTCAATTACAGTTATTATGGAAGTAGAGATTATGGCAATGGCTGTAGTGGTATTGATGATGACATTGGTTCTCCAAATGATGCTAATTGGGTTGAGTATGTTATTAATGGTGATGAGGAGGATATTTTTGATGATTTAGATAATAATACCCTCTATTTTTGAGTTATATGTAAAGATACATGTGGATGTTGTACAATGACTTCAATTTATTGGCTATATGGATATATATATATATATATATATATATATATGTATTTTACAGTATATTAAATTATTCTAATGTTACTACAAGAAGTTAGTTGATTTATAAAAATAAAATATATGTATTTCATTGAATGTGTACTATGTTTTTTATTTTATTTATAGGTTCGAGATGGGCTAAAAGGGAGGCTTCTGTCAAATGGGGATAATTAACTATACCCACATTTCAATGAACAGTGGGTATATGTTTTCTTCTCGGAAAAGATATAACCATGGTTCACCTAACCATGGGTATAGATATATACCAAAAATTTAACTAAAACCACATTGTATGATAAAATACCCTAGGATATACCCACAGTTTTTATAGAAACCATGAGTATTGTTCTATACCAATGACTCCATCAATAATGGTTCATAAACCTTGGGTATAGGTTATATTTCCAATAGCGATATTAATTTCAAATAATTCGGATACATATATAATTATATCATTTAATAATCACGGAATGAATTTAAATATGTATGAAATCATGGTTCAAGAATTCCAAAGCTAATATAAGGTGAAACCTTCCTCAAACTCACAGAGACATGTTTCTTCCACAATGAGTGACTCTAATGCACCTTGAGGAGGAAATAATGACCCTTAAAGACCCAATCCTAACCATAAAACATGAAAATAAAAAATAGAAAAACATATCCATGGTATTACTTATGTCATAGATAACACAACTAAGAAATAACAAGGGATAATAATTGTGAAATGAAGAGGCAAAAGGAATCAAGAGTGATTACCATAATAAATCAACCAAAATCCTTGAAGAACATATTTATATTTACAATATATGGTAGAATTATGAAAAAATAATCAAAAAATAAAATTATTTTACATCATTATGATAACTAAAGTATTACATCTCCCAATAATACCATATATATTATGGAAGTTTTTGGTTGATTTTCATTGATGAAAAGTTATAAAGGAATCTTATTTTATAAACTGTTGAAACATTATCCATAATCGAACTCTTTTTTATCACCATATTGAAGTTTATCAAAAGTTATACTTATCTTTATAGCACAAGGAAGTGAAAAATAATAAAAATTTGAGTTCAAAATATCTTCAACGGAAAAAATTTCATCAAGGGTTTGATTATAGGCATATAAAAAATGAGGTTGAAAAAAATATATTAAATAGAACACGGGAAAATTTTATTTTTCCTTAAATCATGATAGAAAATATGTAATATAAAAGTATAAACATGTACCATAACATAAGAATGTGAGATAATCATTGAAACATGGAGTAAAGAAATGATATTATAATATCATGGAATCATGAATATGCAGAAACAACATAACATATGATGTCGTAAGAATATATAATGGTTCACTCCAAAGACCATGATTACATAGTCAAAAATGTACCATAGTGGAGTGGGTTTACTCGATATTCCAATAAACATAGTGTAAAAATTCTTATAATGGATTTCTTTCAATCCCAAATCCTATACACCACATCTCATGATATATAATTACTTACCAAATTCATTATAGGGATATCTAATTTCTATCCCACTCATTATTAAACATTGTGGGATTTTTCTATATATTCATGCACCGTACATGGTATATCATTTGATGAAAATATCACCCAGTGAATTGAAGTTATATATAATTCTTGTTCAATCCATAAAATAATTAAAATCATATAATTTACATGAATACACATTCTAGATAATAAAAAGAAACACTTTACAAAGAAAAATCATGTCAATCCACAAGATATAATGGTGGGTTTTATAAACTTATACCGAAGCATAATAGAAGGATATATCATAAGTATTCCCAAGATAAGATGGGATTAAATGACTTTGGATATTCATATTTTAACAAATAAATATATTTCAAGATCATTGTGTTATAATATATAAAAATCCATGAAAAGGATCAATGATAAGTAATAATAAAAATGAACCATGTAGGTGACACTCTATAAAATGAGATTAAGATATTTTATGAATGGAAAGAGTTTATTATTTCCATATATGACATTATTTAATTAATACGGATTTCATATATTGAGTTTAATTAAAAGTGGTAATTTCAAAGGGAAATTAAAACATGTATTTACCCCAAAAAATAAATTTACAGTAAGAATATATATTTAATGAATATATATATAAATATATAATATAAAGGAAATAAATTATAATAATATAGAGTAAAAGGAATAAAAATAAAAGATAAATTTAAACACAAAAGTAACTTCAGTGGTTTTAAAATATCCATATTTAGGTTTTAAAACACCTTTTGTTGAGATCCCACATCATGAAAAGGATAATAAAAAATAAAATTGAAATGATTAAAACTAAAATTTTAATTTCACATTAGATAAAAAATAATCATGTTTCCAATTAAATTGGAGAATGTTGGAAGGATTATAGATTGTGGCTAGGTAGGGGAAACCTTCATTAAAGGGGATAAAAATTATTATCAATAATGATATACTTTTAAAAAAAATAAATTCATCAGATTAAAATTATTAAATTATAAAAAAATTCCCCAAATATAGGAATATAAAGAAAAAAGAAATAAAATATCAGTCTATAAGGAAACCATGTTTGGAAGAAAGATATTAAAAAGGAATCATTTTAACTCAATGAAGGGAGTGGAGTTAAAAACAACCCTCAATCATCATTATCACTAAAATTGAAAACCTATACATGTAAATGACGAAATATATTTTTAAATAACATATATTTAATGAAAATAATGAAAATTAATTTGTTTCCATTACATACAACATAAAGATGAAACAATTGGTGAATATGAATCATATCTCAAGGAAACAAAATTTGAGACAAAAAGGCTTTACCTTTTATATTGATTTCCTAGAATGTGATTTAACATATGGTATAAAAAGAAATAATACCTTAATCATAAATTTAAAAATTTATACTCATATTTTATATTTTTTCTCTTAAATATGTATTAGTTAGTTTTTACCTACTTGAAATATTGGGTGTCAGTAATCTTGATCATTTTGAACTAGCTTTCAAATAGCGGTGTAATTGTTTTTTGTCTCCCAAATTTAATCAATACTAGATTGTTAAAGGTAATATAATTTAATATTTATATTTATTTATAAATTTATTATTTCATTCTATGGATTTCTTGATTACTATCCTTGAATATGAACTCGGTGAAAAATATGTTTAAGTGATTTTAAAAAATGAATGATGGTATCAGAATTAATGAGTTTATTATTAATTTTACCAATATAGAAACAAAATGAAATATTTTTTAATCATTAACATAATATATTATCAGTAATTATGTTCTCATATTAATCTATTGTAACCTCTCACCCCAAATCATTATTATGAGAATGGACAGAGTGTTACAAACCATAGGTGACATTCCCAAGACTAGAAATAAATGTCAAGGTCTTAAAGAATAATAGTGGATGATATAAAATAAGAACCCAAAAAACTATCAATAAATAAATAACATAAAGATCACAATATGATTAATCATATATAAACTACATAACTCAATAAATAAACCATACAATCTATGTTAGTGTGATGGAAGAAATAAATAATAAATGATACAAGAATAAAACTCCAAGATAACAAACTCGGTCACCCAGAAGATATTTTCACTGGACAAGAAATAGATAATATATATCTTCAACTACACTAAATATGATCATGTCCTCATATAATGTATCTGTTAAAATAAGAAACATTCTCCTTCCTCATATCTTAGTATATGACATCTACAAATCCACCAATGTAACCAAGCAGGGGGTAAGAATAACACTTAGTAGGTAATCCATGAAGACTACAAAATACAATCCACTAGGACAAGGAGAAGTTATCATAATACTTATATAAAATTTTTAGTGAAAAAGGAACAATTTTTAAAAGTTATAATATTTTTCAGGAAAATAATTATAAAATGCATTAAAATAATTGTTTACTAATCATCAAAACTACCCCATGTTCTCACCCAGAAACAAAAAAAATTATTCCAAGCATGGAAGCTATACTCATGAGTGGTGAGTAATCATGTCACCAATCCATAAATTGGTGATCTATTTGGATGTTTTTTTATCATAATCAATCACTTTTTATCATTAATTTATGGATGTACTTCCAACCATTACCCATCCCATAAAAACATGAAACCATGGAAACACAATTATGCTTAACTACCAATTAAAAAATATATTTAGAAATTATAAATTTCATGAATCTTATTGGAAAAAAACATTATTCAACCTTTCAAAACCACCCTTATAAATTATATTAAATAGGTGTTTTCCAAATCTCTTTCACAATCAATTTATGAGAAAGAGAACAAGGGGAAAATTTATCAAGATTCGAGAAAACATTTTCTAGAACAATAGAGTGTGAGAGATGACTCCAACCTCAAGATAAAAGATGATTATTATGATTGACCCACTATATCCATATCTATATTAGAACCTAAGAATATATGATCAACAAAAAACCAATATCATAAATCCAGTTATTACATAAAAATCGATCATTTTGATCTAAAAAACCTGAAGAGACCTAACATATACAAAATAATGACATCCTAACCTTTGATTTACATAATTGAGTGCTTCAATATCTATTGGAATTAGGGTTTAGGAATCATATATCACTAGAAATTTATTAGGGTATCCCTATAAGTCCAGAGGGATGAAGAGATACCATGAGATAGTTTCTCAGTGAAGGAGGAAATAAAACATGATGAACATGAACTAATTGACCACATAAATTTAGAATTTATGTCATTAATGATTTGAGTGAATATATACAATGAACAAACCATCGAGTCAATTTATTTGAGTAAATAATTTTTATTTCATGAATGTATTTTACATCCTAAATTAAACTGGTGAAATCCGATGACACCATTAAATATATATAACATCTTCTCTAATATATTTTTGTCCTAAAACCGATATTTAAAATGTAAATATTTATTAGAACATTTTCAATATCCATTTTCTAGTATCTTAGAATATTTTCACTTCCATACATATATAGAAATATATTAAAATTATTTCAATATAAAAAAGTCATAATATGATGGTGTACCTAAGCCCAAGTGTGCTAAATTCCCCATATCATTGGGATTTTCATCCTAAAGAAGTTGGATTAAAAGTTTCCCTTGAAAAAAATCCTATTTATAATTAATAAGATTTTCTCATTCCCATGATTCATCATGAAGATTACCATGATTTCTTAAAACTTATACAAAGTAAATAGATATCTCTTATAGGTTCTTTCCATTCTCCCCAAAACATGAACTAACTATTTTATAAAACACAATTCAGAATAAAGAGTAACATGATACCAAAGAATGACATGATGAAGATCAAGGAAATACATTATTAGTATATAAACATATAAGATGTTATGGACAAAACTATTTCTTGGTGGTAAGGTAAACTGATACACCACAATGCCAATTTCTTCCAAAACCTTGAACAGTTGAATATATCATTGTGTTAAATTCCCTTATTTCATCAAGAATCAATGACCATATTTCATTGACACTTTCAATAAGGCATGGTCACTAACATTGAAAGATATAGGTAAATGAATATTATCTTTATATGATTTCCTATCATCTTGGAGCCTTCTCCGTATTCCACTAGATCATCTGGATAATCTCTATAGTCTCATGGAAAAAACTTAGTCCAATCAATGATGTATATCTTACAACCACCCAATATAGTGGATAACGACATAGAAGATCATACCAAGACATGAAATGGGATATTTTTATCATCTATAAAATTTTTCACTATAATATAACTCCAATAAAGTCATGTGGCCTTCCCACGATCTTTTAAAATCCATGACACAAGCTTTGACTATATATTCCAATTTCTAAATTGCGTGTTTTGACTACCCATCAATTTGTGGATGATATGAAATGTTGATGGCCAGTTGAGTTTCAAGATCCCATTATAATGATCATACGAATTGAGAAGTTAATCAAGGTCTCAATTAGATATTGTAGAAACTAGAGACCCACAGATGCTGAAAATTTCTCAGATATGCTACTTTTCCATTTTCCCCATCGTGTTTAAATCTATAACTGGGATAAAGTGTTCCAACATTTTTATTTGATCCACAATCACCCAAAAAAATCATTAATCCAAAAAATTATCTATAGACATGTAACAAACTCCATTACAATATGTTTCCATTTCCAAATATGTATAGGTATAGACTATATCATACCAGCTAATCATTTATGTTTATCCTTTACCTTCGAGAAAGTTATAGATTTCATCACATAATATACAATCTTAAAATTCATACTTAACCACAAAAAATGTTATTATATTGTGTTGTGCATCTTCTGAACACCTAAATGGAAAAACCATATTTAATTTCAATATATTGGAATAATGTGTTCTTGGAAACACTATAGAACTACAATTTCATTATTAAATCATAACTAAAATTTTGTATCCTATGTCCAACAATCAAAATTCTCCCTAGAATTTATCTTTGACCTAACAGTGTTATAAATAGGATTTTATATTTGAGAATATTTTTCCATATACATAAAGTTAGGACTATTATTTACCAAGAAGATAATATCATTATTATCAAGTTTTGAACAACCCAATTTCACATTAACAATCACACTCATCAGCTTCTATTGGTCGTAAGTTTATTTGACCACTTCACTATATGACAATGACTGAACTTATCTTCCAAAGAATTCCCATTACTGGGTGAGTATATAAAGTTGAAATAAAACATATGGAGGTACTACATCCATATTTATTTTCTCAAGTTCAAGTATTAGTAATAAATTATCTATTTAAAACTCTTATAGCCAGTGAAAAAATTGAATTGTTTTCAAAGAGATAATGACTCTATGTTTTTATGGAATGGAAAACCTTGGATAATTATTGGTCATGCATAGGATAGTTCTTCTCATGAACACACAACAACATTGAACCATATGTAAAAAAAATTGTCTCCTTAAATGAGAACACAACTAGTAATCGATCAAGAAACATCATAATATTCCACATAGGCTAGACCTAGTCCTAGGAAATAAAGATGAAAGAGTTTGTGTTAAAAATTATAATAATGATTTAAAGAATTGTAGTCCTAATCATGATGAATAATCAAACATTACTTTTTCTAGTGATGATGATGTATCTCAAAAATCTCATCCCATGCTGAGGAATAAAGTGGAAGCTCAAAACAAAGTTGATGACCAACATCAAAAGGTTCAAACAAGAAGAACATAAAAAGCATTAATAAACACTTCCATGTATTCACAAGTTGAACTAAAAATGTGAAATAAGATTTTGAGCATCCATAATGGGTTCCAGATATTAATGAAGAGTTGTGTAAGTGTGAAAAGAAATAGATTTGGGAACACATATTGATACCAAATAACTAAATTATTATCTATAAAAAGTGGGTTTTTTTGAAAAAAAATGAATGAATATTTTGAAGTGATAAGAAACAAGGAAATATTAGTGTGAAAAGGTTACTCAAAAATTTAATGTATTTATATTTATGAGAAATTTTATCTAGTGGAATGGTTAGAAACAATTAGAGTCGTTTTTTATATTACTACATAAATAAGATTAAAAATCATTTAGATGTATTTAAAAACAACATTTTTGAATGATGCAATTGATGACAATGTTTATATTGAACAACCATGTGGATGTCTTATTAGGAAGGATGAAATATATGTGTTAAATTTGAAGAAATAATTGTATGTGATAAAAAAATCTTTGAGGGAATGGTATTCCCAATTTGATACCAACTTCTGAAAGATGATTTTTAAGAAAATAAGTGTTGATAGTAATATATTAATAAAAAAGTCATGAATTTTCCCTCATCATAATTATTTATGTTGATGACATTATATTTACTGGGAATGATTAAAGAACTAGTGAAATATTTGATAAATATATGAAATATTAGTTTGATATTTCAATGATGGGTGAAATAAATAACTTTTCGGGTTATAAATATCATAAAAGAAGAAACAAATTTTTTATTCTCATGAAATTTATTCTAATGAAACTATTTATAATTTCATCATGTAAAATTTGAAAACATTTTCCTCACCAATTTCAATGGGAACCAAGTTGACTAATGGTTGAGAAGGAAAGGAAGTTGACTCTATAGAGTTTCTGAAGCTGATTGGAAGTATGTTATATTTGGCCTCCTCAAGACCTGACATTTTATTAATGTTACCTTATGTGTGATATTTCATAGTACATAAAAAGAATCATATAAAATGTATTGAAAAATAATTCTCTGATATATCAAAGGATTAAAAAATTTCGACATAAAGACATGATAGATCAGAAATTATTGAGTTGTTTATGTATTTAAATGATGATGATGTATGAAATGTTAATGATAGAAGATTCAAATATGGTGGAGTTTTATTTATGGGAAATAGTGGTGTTATTTAGAATACAAAGAAATAAAACTCAGTAACCCTTATCACATATGAAGATGAGAAAGTTTCTGCCACTCAATATGAAAAAACTTATATCGATAAAGAATAAGTTTGAATACAAACTTGTTAAAGTAAATTTACCCATACTCTTGGGTTGTGATAATAAATTTTCCATCAAAATTAAAAGAAACATGTTACAAAATTATCATTCAAAACATATTGACATAAAATTCCACGTCATCAAAGACTGTGTGGAGAAGAATGAATTAAAGCTAGAGTATATTCTTACATCTGAACAAGTTGCTGGGATTTTCACAACACCTTTATTGAACGAATCATTTTCAAGATGACGTTGAACCTAAGCAATAAACCTATTTCTCATCAAGGTTAAGGTATGTGTTAATTTACCCTATATCATATCATATTTGGATAGTGTTTTCAAGGGTGATATTTTTTTCCCTAAATATATCCATTGATATGTGCTAAACCTTCTATAGAAGTATGTATGTGTGAGGATTTGTGGGTAGGATATGAATTAATTGTATAAGTGTGTGGAATATTCTAATAGCTTGTTATATAGGTTCAATAAAATAGTTTTTATAGGTACGTGGAAGACATAGAGAAATATATGAAGAAAATTATAAGATGTTGGTTGATTCACTACTTTTAGACATCAAGGTCATGGTGTCAAGGATTTTTGTTTTCTACAATGAATTACCTCATTTAGGATTTGAATTCTTGAAAAGTGGTCCATTTCTTGAGTATACAAATCATGATGATTTATGAACCTCGGTTGACAAAAAATACAATGGTGGGTATTGATTGGACCAAGTTGGCTGGATGTTATTTTTGGAAGTTGTTTTTGGATTGAGAAAGAAGTTTTTATTAAATGTATTATATTTCATTGACAAAATAATGAAATCAATTCAATTTTTAAAAATCCATGATGAGACTCATAATCATGATCATATTTTTTAAATTGAATTTCTTAAGAAATTTCATCTAATTTAAAATAATTTTTCATGGAAAAAGGGATCATTAGGCTAACCTTGGGTATGGAATGCAATTTTATATCATAAAGAGGATGTGTATTAGATTTTTAATGAATATGATGTAAATATAATAATGGTTTTTGGTTTTTTAATTCAAAAATATCATATGTTGTCTGAGAAACTTTGGATGCAATATTTATAAAGTAATGGGGGTAAACAAGTTCTTCTAATTTTATTGAGTTTTAGTTGGAAAGAAATATGTCGTAGAAGGTAAAAAAAAGTTACAATAAATCCTTATATAATTTAAAAAATTATATGGAAATATAAAATGATCTCAAGGTCCTGAGGAATTCATGATTACAATAAGGAGTTTGTAGAAGAATGATGTTTCTGAATTCAAATCTTTTCGGTCTCAGTTCATCAATGTGAGATCACTTGACGTAGAATTTTTTGAAGGATATTATGTTTTTCTTTTAAATGTGAGAATATGAAGATTCTGATTTTCAATTAGACTATTATGACAAAAGATAAAAATTGTTACATAAATAATTATGTAAGGAAAGAAGATGGTAATGACACTGGTCCATCCGATGTGGTGTGCCACTGATCATTAGAGTAATCCTAACCCCAATAATCAAACACAATGATCATTGAAAAAGGGAATCATAGGATGAAAAGTTTGTGGAAGAATATTAGTAAGTAGAAGTTTTTGTGAATGATGAAAAATGGAATCATGGTTAAATAAACAATTTAGTCAATCATTTTCATCATAATGAAGTAAAGACCAATTCATCAGAAACATGATGAAAACGATAACTTCATCGTACATAGGATCA
The DNA here is from genome assembly GCA_963277665.1 of Viscum album. Taxonomy (NCBI): domain Eukaryota; kingdom Viridiplantae; phylum Streptophyta; class Magnoliopsida; order Santalales; family Viscaceae; genus Viscum; species Viscum album. The sequence goes on along the minus strand of OY728138.1, from coordinate 1,172,241,430 downwards.
TTAGTATGAGGAATAGAAGAAAAGGAGAGATGTTTTGATGTTAGTTCTAAAGTTTTTCTAACAAATTTTATGAATATTTATAAGATTTAACTATTTTTATGAAAAAATAAAGGTGGATTATGTCTAACAAAGTAGCAAAAATGTTTATCGAAAAAAGGTTTAAATGTGTTATATCTAATAGTTGGTATGGATCATTAGAATGAGAAGACTATTTTTAGTTGGTTATAAGCCTAATAAATAGAAGTCATCTATTTGTTATATGTTTCAATTGGTGTATAGAAACGTAATGAAGAATATTCTATTGTACATATGTCTTCATCGTAATAAGAAAATTATAGTGACACTCGGAATCAGAATAATTAATGATTAGAACGTCTATAATGAGCTAAAACTGATAAAAGATTCAAGAAGGTTTAGAAGATTAAAAAAGAGTTTAAAATCACTAAATAAGTCAAATATGTATTTGAAATTGAAGGTTATTTAATGTTTTAGGTAATTTGGTTAAGTGGGTAAACTTTTTAGACTTTGTCCTAAACCACTTTTGGTGCACCTATGAATAGAAAAGTTTAATTTGTACTTTTTGACACATGTACTATTCTAGGGTGAAGAGAGTAGGTATAGTGATGATTTTGTCTAAAATGAAGGATTTTCTAGAAAGATTTTTCCTAAGGAATTTTTAAGAACCTAAGAAGAATAAGAATATAATATTCAAAGTTTCTAAACCGGACAAAGAAATTGGACTGGTATTTCCAGACTAAGCAAAAGCAGTTCATAATTGCTTTTATGGTACTCTAGTAGAGTTATATATCTAGAATGAGATATCAAAATGAAGAAGCAGACTAAAGAATTGGACTGGGTTATCAGACTGAGTATCATTATGATATCCAGAAAAGTTCTTACCCACTACTGGATAAGAAAGTAAAGATTTTTTTGAATGTTATATTTTAAAAAGTTTAGTAAGCATCACAGTAACATTTTTTGAAGTTACTAGTGAAATTTTCTTAACTTGTTACCCAAATTTATATTACATCATTTCATGATACTTGAAACACATGCACTGTTGTATTGAACATTATACTATGAAAGAGTATGGTTGTGTCCAACTTTTTGTATCGACAGAAAATGAATATTTTTATAGTGTATTGTGTGGTATTAGATAGTTTCTGAACTATACCAAGGACACTTCTACTATTGTTGAGTAGTGAAACTTGTATATTATTGTGTTCATGGGAATGTATTATTTTTTTGTCTTCAATAAATTTATAACTCTTTAAAAGGTGGTGAAAGTTGTTTCAAAAAAATAATCATAATTGAAGAAGATATTAGTGATTCACCCCTCCCCCTCCTAGTGATGTATTTATCCTGGATGGTTAATCTTAATGTATATAAAAAATCATGATTATGTTAGAAATTTATTATTAAACAACATTTGAAAATAAATGGTAGGTCATAAATCATGAAGGAAAGATATGATTTCTCCGAATAAAAAACATATACCATGAAATAATTGTGTTTGATACACATGGAATCATAGAATAAGGTAATGATATCAAAATATCATAGAATCCTAATTATATAGAAACAATATAAGAAATGACATCATAAGTGAAGGTCAAGGGAAATATAAAATTCATATGATATAAAACATAATTAGGATTCCAATATAAAGGTAAAGAATTAGTGGGAATAGAAATTATGGAGAAGTATGGGAAACCATTAACAAATAGGTTGAGAACTATTCTCAATAATGATATACTGTTTGAGAAAAAAATTCATCAAGGAAAAATCATTGAATTAAAAAAAAATTATCCTTAGGTAGGAATAGAAATAAAGGTGAATCAAAATATTGGGGTTGAAGTAAGCTGGGCTTGGAAGATAAAAGTTTAAAAGGAATCATTTTAACTTAATAAAGGGAGTATAGTTAAAAATAACCCTTACATAATAATTTTCCCTTGAAATTGAAATAACATAATGATATAACATGAGATGGATTTTTTAATAACATATATTCCATGAAATATATGAAAAAACAGATCCATTTTACAAACATACACCATAAATATGATACAAGTGGTGAATATGAATCATATCCCAGTGAAAAAATTTGAGATCCAAAAACCCTTAACTTTTAACTTGATTTCCTTGAATGTGATCTGACCATTTATTTGAAAAAAATAATTATATTAGTCACTATTTTTTGAAATTTATTCATAATTAAAACCTTTTAATCAACTGTTTTTATATATTTTATTATATTTATATTAGTTTACTTTTTAAATATTTTTAATATTAGGTGTGAGTATTGTAGATCAATTTGAACTATTTTTTTAATAAGGTTGTGACCGATTATTCGTCTCCCAAATTTTATCATTCATATACCATTAAATTTAGTATAATCTTTTACATTATATAAATTTATCTAGATATTATTTCATTCTAGGGAAGTTTCAGTAATGATCATTCATGAAGAACTTAGTTATAATCATATTTTGGTGATTTTAGCAAATGAATATTGGTATCTTAATTAATGATTTTAATATTAATATTACCATTCCATAAAAAATATTCATTTACTTATTAATATCATATATTATAATAATATTATTCACATATTTATCCATAATTTAATTTTATAGTATTGTTCAAGTTATGAGTTAGACATCCCTAGCCACTAACATTCCTTAATCAATGGATGAATATGATTATAAAGTAGTTGAAATTGAACGAATATAATTATTCAAAAATAATATTTTTATTAATTATATAAATTTATGTTGGTGACTCATATTTTATGAGAATTTAAAAAATAATAATGAAACAAGATGAAAAATAAAAACATTACTTCATATAGGTGGTTGTTTTCTCAACACATGGTTAACATTATCATTTTTTGAAGAATATGAGAAAAAGAAGGTAGATTATTGGTTTTCTCTACATGATCATAATTATATTCTACAATCTATATTAATTATTCTATTTAACTAATATAATTAGATAATATTGGTGGTAGTGAACAAAAAAAGTAATTGATTTGTGGGTGTTGTAATTTACACAATACCAGAATGATAATATCATTTCTATTAATAGAAAAGTAAAAAAGTTCTAATTTATTATTTAATTATATAAAAAAGTTCTCAAGTTGACCCAGATTTTCACTTGATCCATCTACCCACATGGTCCAAAGATATTTCTCAAGTGTTATGGGATATCAATAAGCATCAGACATAACCAACTATTTCATGGGAACAATTTCACCATAGGTAAACTAGAATGAACCATCCATAAAATAAAATTTTAAAAAATATCATTAGATTAAATATGAGAATATAATTATTTAATATAAACCAAAACAAATATCATAGTACAAACAATCCATAAAAGGACATATAAATATACATGGTTTCTCAAAATAAATAACCCAAACTCAAAAGAAAGTTTATGATGCCAAACAAGGCCCATGTAAAAAACAATGGTTAAAAAATAAACAAAAATAATCCACATGGGTATATACTAGTGAAAATGTCTCTCCTCCACCAAAAACTAGACATCGGTAATAAAGAATATCCATCCTTGTACATATTTCCCTTTCCTTTACTCATGGCTTGAAAAATGAAATCAGAAAACACCCAAAGGGACCAAGTAAGGTGTGAGGCACAGATCACAATAGGATACCACCAAGATTATATTTTGGACTTCTACTAATGTACACCAATAAACTATCTTGAAAATATTTTCAAAACTAAACTACTTGAAAACAAACTAGTTTCAAGTAAACATTTAAAACCCCATTGGGTTTCCTTGTAAAAAATATTTATTTATTAAATATTTTCAAAACATGTATCAAATAAATAAAGAAGTCCACTAGGAAAAAAATGATGAACATAAACATGAAGGAATAATAAATGTTAGTTTAATATCAACATCATTTAACCATATAAATAGAAAATAAACAAATGGGAATAATACATCTCATAACATATAAATAACACTATTAAAATGAATAAAGCATGTAAACCAATCTGATATGAGTACTGTGAAAATAGGTCTCTAAAAATATTTCCTAAAGTGAGTGATTAAATAATTATAAAAGCTAGATAATAAAAATGATGCTCTTAAAGTCTTCCTATAATCCCAATATGAAAGATCACATAGTCTCTCTACCTAATGGCTCACATGGTCCCTTTGTCACTAGATTGGAGGCTCACACGATCCAACCTCCAATTACTCACAAAGACACTTGGAAAACCCATAATGGAATCTCACATAGACTTCCCTCCAAATTCTCACATAGTTCCTCAAAAAACACCAACTCTCACACCCCAATTAACCCATGTGCTACTTCAATCCAACACATCCACAAATAAGTTCCCATATTGGTTAGACGTTAACATAATCTATCTCATAACAAAATAATTACATTTTATGAAAACACCATTTATAATATAAAATAATTTCTAAAACCACATTATAAATTTTTTAAACCCATAATAAATCCTTCTATCTATTTTATCAAAAACTCAGTGCACAAAGAAGACACACTCATTTAGAAAACCCCACATTAAACATCGAATTTTACAAATAAATTCACAAAACACATAAAACATGGAATTAAATCCAAGAGTAAATAATTTTAATGGTATTTTAAAGAAATAAAACCAATGGTGATTATAAATTTTATGGTATTCCCTGGAAAAAACCCTTCAATGGTGACACCTTCCTCATATTTGGTCTAAAGCTAATCTCCCATGACAATGACCACCCAGAAGAGGTGAAACAAATCCTCACACACATAAGCATAATGAAATCAATCAACCCCCCCCCCCCCATAAAAACCCTAAGTTTTTTCAACACCCCATTATAGGGTTTTTAATCCCCAAGTAAGAGAAAAGAAAATGAATATATGAGGGGGAAAGGGGAAGAAAAGAAATAATAAATCAACCAACCTTAATCCAAATCATCAATATTTCAAGGAGAAGTCTAGTAAGGAGAATAGGAAGAAGTTATAAGATAATGGAGGAGGGATATGAATGATGTGGGAAAAAATGAGTGAAAAGGTTAAAATATCAATAGGATAATTTTAGTAATTTTACAATTTTTAATGAGTTGGATTGGGTGACATGGTTCTATCAGACAGTTAAGAAAATTGTGTGCCAACCATGTGGGTGTTGTTGTCCACACAAAAATAGGTCGTACAGTTTGTCATGGGACCTCACAGGTTTTGGTAAATCCATTCTCATTAAATGAATATCTAATATACATCCCTATACATGACACATTTTTATTTCGAGGTGGTTCATGTTTTGGAAAACCATGCCCAAACCATGGAAAATAGTTTACCCCTTTCATAGTTTTCCCTAAGAGGCTGCTCTGTTTTGGAAAACCATGTTCAAATCATGTATATGGGTGTTCATCTTCATAGAAATATATTTTACAACTCTCATCACCTGAGAACTCTAAAACCAAAAAAAATATAAATAAAACACAAAATTAGATGTACCAATGACATAATGGGTGTCACAAACTCCCCCATGCCACTTTCTACCCCTAAAATGACCACATGGTACACTAGAAGAAAATAGTTGAGGCCACTACGCCCTCACCCAATCATTAAACTCCCATGTCTCATAGATATATATACCTTACATCCTGAGGACACAAGCCAATGGTATCACCTTCCCAAAGACAACTTTTTTATGAATATCCGTGATATGTACAGGTCACTTCACCATAGAGGTATTAGGATGATGCTAAAAATATTCCAATTCTATCACATAGTGTGGGCTCAGATGGTGTTGCTTCATCTAGGAAATGTGAAAGACAACGTGGATCAATTTTATCCCAAATTGAAACTACAATCAGTAGGATATCTTCCCAAGTAACTCAACAACACAGAACAACACAACATAATATGGCTCCAACATCACTTTCTTTCCAAAATTATAGTGTCCTACCCAAACTAATACATTAAAAAACAGATGATCACTAACCTAAAACTCCAAAGGGAAAAATTACGGTCAACAATAGATCTTTTTGTGACTTTGAGGTATTTATAACCATTTTTGAATCAGATGAATTATCTCATTTGTCTCTTCGATGAGGGTCAGTCCAACCAAATAATGGTCACCCACCTCGGCCCAACATATTAAGGATTGTCCTAGTTTCTCATAAAATTTATAAAATAGATCCATCCTAAATGAGTATTGATATTTTTTTATAATAAATCTTAGCTAACTGAAGGTTCCTTTCCAATAAAATACCAAAATCAAGCACACAAACCCACAATATATCATTGAGAGCCCAGATGGTCCACTCTGACTGGTGATTTGTCTATGGGTGATATGCAGCACTAAACCTCAACTGGGTTTAGAAATCCTCCTAGAGTACATTCCAAATGTGAGATGTAAAATGGAAATCTTGGTCTGACACTATTACTAAAAAACTCCATGAAGCCAAAAAAACCTCTTGAATATATAGGCATCTGTGGTCCTCTTCCATTATTGACTCCCAAATGGGTATGAAATGGGAGGATTTCATCATATGATCCACAATAACCCATATGGAATCTTTTATAATTAGAGTATGAGGTAGACAAACAAATAAATCAATAAATATATCTCCCCACATACACAGTAGAATGAGAAGTAGTAGAAACAAGCCAACTGGACTCTAATACTCAACTTTGATCCTCTGAAAGGTTAAGAATCTGGAAACAAAGTCTGCCACATCATGTCTTATCTTGGGCCACTAATATTAGCCTATAAAGGCATAGATCACCATGTTCACCCCTATGTGAACAAAAAAACTAGAATTTTTGTCCTTCTATATCACCTCCTAACTCAGAATCAAAGAAACAAATAGCCAATTGCATAAGAGAATATAACTATTAAGAGGTTGAGACCAATTAGTCGAGGTCTCCCCACTATTTAAAGAAATGTTAATATATTGGAACACATGGTCTTATTTATTCTCCATCCTCACCTAATAAATGATATTGGGTTTAATTTTCAAATTAGATAAGAATACCTTCCCTCCATCCTAGTGTACAATCAGTCATATATTTGTAAAAAAAGGCATCAGACCCTATTCATTAACAAATTTTTAATTTTTCATATTCTAGAGGAATCATGCTCAATGAGTCAGTGACCAAATTTCCCTTCATGGACATTTATTCACTATTGAAATATATTTTTTAAGGTACTCCACCCAGCACCTCTTCATAAGGTTTAATTCCCTTTTAGTAAAAATATACTTTAGTCTCATATGATCTGAAAATTATATGAAATGATATCCAAAGAGGTAGTGTCACCATTTAATTAGTGAATACATAAAAATTTCCAATTCCATGTTGTGGAAGGGATAATTATACTCATGTGTGTGTAGCTTCCATCATTCAGGGTGCATAACGTGGTCATCCTATATCTGTACACATCCAAAACTATCACAAGAAGAATCATAATACACTGATTAAGATCTCCAATGATGATGAAGATTCAAAATTGATGTGAATATCAAATAGTTCTTCAAATTCTCAAAATATCTTTATCAATCAATATCCAACTAAAACCTCCCCCCTTTCTTGATCAATTCCATTAATATGGAAGCTATATTAGATATGTCCCATGAAAACATATATAATAACTGACCAAGACTAAAAAAATTATTGATCTTGAACATGTTAATAGGTTTCTCCAAAGACGTTACTGCTAAATATTTATCTAGATTCATTGAAAATACTGCCTTAGAAACCACATTTCCAAGAAAAATTAGTTCCAGAATCCAAAACTGGCACTTAAGAAACATGGAATATAGATGATCCTTGATCGTACCACTATTCACTATTTTATTCCACCCTTACACCACTGTTTTTAAACTAGTTTTGTAATGAATATTCCAAATATAATAATAAATTAAACTTTATGTTTGAATCATTTAATTATTGATAATCAACATTATAATGGGAAATGTTACTTGTTTTTATTATTTCAATGTAGGTAGAGGTGATTTGGAGGGCCCTTGATGAAGTGGAAGAAAAATGAACTAAAATTTCATGGATCCATGGACATATGTCCACTGTTTTGCATAGTACATGGAATTTGTGCATCCAAATATAATGGAATTTTGTGGGTCTGTCTAGATTTTAATAGGATACATTTCATATTAAGGAATCCAATCCTGATTCAGCTTTATATGGGGCCCATCCGAACTGATCTATCCAAGCCACCGAATATGGACCAAGTGAAATGCAGTGTTCTGTATTTTATCAATATCTTGAGCTGTAGTTTTCCAAATGGTGCTGCAATTTTAGTGGAGATAGTCAAGAGATAGGGATAAAAATTTTCTATTTTCTCCAAAGAGAGATAAGTCTGTCTAAAGGCCAAAACGCGTGGTTCATGTGAATTGAAGAAATCTTTGTGCCTAAAACCACCTTCCAATTTTCCTATAAAATGGAACCTTGGGATCCCCATTTGAATGTTTGGAAAAGGAGTGAATTAATTCCAATTTGGAGTCCTAGAGGAGTATCCTAATCATCTTGGAGGTTCTGGAGCCCCTATCCTCATAGGTGGATCAACAATGAAGAAAGAGTTCCACCCGAGATTCCTCCTCCACCCGATGTCGAGCTAAACGATGGGCATTCATTGTGAGGGAGCTACACACATGTCAAGGGAGTTACAATGAATATATTAGCTACTGGTTTGGAGTAATTTGGGTGTTAATTTTTTTTTTCAATGTATCTTACATACTTTCATATTTGAATGCTTGTTTTGATGCGTGCGGATGAGATGCTCTTAATTTATAACCGATCAGTGTGAGGTTTTGAGTGTGTGAATTGTGTTGTTCCGATTGGGTAACACAAGAATCCTATTAATAACCAGTTTCATGAGATTTCAATCTTATTTGGAAGCTCTTATTCCATGCATAAGTTCTAGACCTTTACAATACAATTGTTATGTCAAGGTTTGGTTCTTTGAGCAATGAAATAATGGCTTAGGAATTAATCGGGATTCCCATTAATTTCAACCAAAGAATTACCCCAACCTTAAATTAATCTCCAAGAATGATGAACTTTAAAGTATGTAGTGAACTCAAAATTAACCCTTTTATCTCATAATTCTAAAACACCACTTTTTATCAACTATTAAACTCTTTAAATCAATTTATTTTCTTTAAACGGTTTTAAAGCCACCCCTATTTTAGAACTTCTTATTAAAAACACACACTCTGAACCCACCAAAGCTCCTTGAGATATGACCTAGGGTCTTCCCTAGACTATAAATCAACCTTAAAAATATAATCAATTTGACGTGTGATGACAACATGGTCAAATTTTGGCGTCGTTGTCGGGGAGCGCTTTGGTTTTGTGTGTGTGTTTTTGATAATTGTTTTGTAATTTTTGTGAATATTTGTTTGTTTTATCTTCTACATTTGATTTTATTTTTGTGTTCTAATTTATTTATTGTGTAGGTTCTACATATGACGCTTTATACTCTGGGAGACCTAAAAACTTTTGATACAGAACCGTAGAGGATCCTATATCAACGAAACCGAGACACACAAGACAACAATTTGAAGGAGGAGATATCACATCTTAAAATTCTTCTTGATACTTCTTCTTCTTCTAAAACCAAAGTTTAAACTGAACATAACTTGTATAACATGGCTGAAAATAATAGAACACTAAAATAACTATCCTTTCCTGATGTTGATATCTGACCCACTTACATTCAATTACAAGGCGAGGCACCCAATTTTGAAATAAAATCTGGTTTAATTCATTTATTACCAAGATTTCATGGACTGCCTGGAGAAGATCCACATAAGAATTTAAAAGAATTTCATACTGTGTTTTCATAATTAAAACCTGATAATGTGGATGAAGAATAAGTTAAAGTTAGATAATTTCCATTTTCATTAGAAGACACGGCTAAATATTGGTTGTATTATGTTAATTCACCTATTAGAGGTTGGGCGAACAAGAAATGAATTTTTCTTGAGAAATGCTTCCCATCCTCTCGAACTGAAACAATAAGGAATGAAATATGTGGGATAAGAAAATATCAAGTAGAAACCCTTCATGAATATTGGGAACTCTTTAAAAGATTATGTTCAAGCTGTCCACACCACAAAATAAGCGATCAACTTTTAATACAATATTTTTATGAAGGTTTAATTCCAGTAGATCGTAACTTGATTGATGCTGTTGTCGGTGGTGTACAAGAGAATAAAACCCCAATCGCTGCAAGGAACCTAATTGAGACCATGGAATAGAACACTCAACAATTCAGTTCAAGGTCCAGTGTACCCATTTGAGGTGTCCATGAGGTGCAAAGTACTGAATTCGAGAAGAAGGTGGAAACAATGTTTGAAGAGGTAAGTACCCTTCTACGACAACTTGCTCTTTCCAAAGGGAAATTCCAATCTCCACCTCCTATACATTATGGTATATGCTCTTCTGATACCCACTATTCAGACCAATGCCCCCAATTGAGAGAAACTTATGAGAGTTGTGAGGAAATATTCCCAGGATGCCCCTATAACCAACCCATTAGTCAAGAACCTTACTATCCATCCAACCCTGGGTGGAAAGACAACCAAGACTATAGGAAAGGGGGGTATTCAAAGCATCCTCATCAACCATGAAACCAACTAGGGAAAAGTAGTCATCAACCACCACCACCGAGAAAATTTCAACCACCCCAAAGGCCTTTCCAACAACCCCCTCCAAAACTCAATCCTAGCCTAGAAGATATGATGAAACAAATGGCTGCCAATAATCTTCAATTCCAACAAACCACCCAAGTAACCATACAAGACCTCAAAACCCAATTAGGCCAACTAGCTAATTCAGTGGGTGAAATCCAAAGCTATGGGTCTGGTAAACTACCATCTCAACCACTTGTCAACCCTAGGGATAAGGGAAATGTTAGTGCCATCACCCTTAGGAGTGGAACTCAACTTAAAAGCCCAATGAACCCTCCATTAAAGTCATCCTCTCCTAAGGAAACCACCATCCCAACCACTGAAAAAGGTTCAAATGTGGTGGAACCTTGTCTTGAGATAATTCTTACAAAAGGAAAGAGTGTGTCTATTGATGAGTTACCAAGCCCAAGAATTCCTCTTCCATTTCCCCAAAGAGCCACCCAACCAAGGAAACAAAAGGAAACTGAACTTGATAAAGAAGTCTTGGAGACTTTCAAAAAGGTGTAGGTTAACATTCCGTTGATTGATGTCGTGAAGAAAATCCCACGTTATGATATGTTTCTGAAGGAGATGTGTACCCACCGAAGGAAACTTATAGGTGATGATAAGGTGATACTAAGGGGGAACGTCTCAACATTGATACAACTATCACATCCCACCAAGTGCAATGATCCTGGAACATTCTCAATTCCATGTACCATAGGGGAGTATTCTTTTTCTAATGCTATGCTTGATTTGGGTGCCTCTATTAATGTGATGCCTCACTCTATTTACTCTTCTTTGTAGATAGGAGAATTGAAGCGCACAAGAATAGTTGTTCATCTAGAAAATTGGGGTACAGAACACCCTTCTGGTTTATTAGAGGATGTTTTTGTGAGGGCTCACAATTTAATATTTCTTGTTGATTTTTATGTGCTAAAAATGGAAGATGATAGGATTAATGGACATGCCCCAATTATATTGGGAAGAACTTTCTTGAAAACTGCCAATGCCATAATTAATGTCCATAATGGTAAATTATCTATGGAATTTGGTGGTTACATAGTCCATTTCAACATCCATGATGCCATAAAGCACCCCTAAGAAGAGCATTCCTCTCTCTCGGTAAATTCAATTGATGTACTCCCTTCCCCTAAAATCACTTCATTTGTTTCCCCTGATCCCCTTTCTGATTTTTCCTCTTTGATTGAAATTCTTGGTAATGAATCATGTGATGATTGTTGTAGTGGTCTAGAAAAGTTTCATGCATGTTTATTAATTGATAATTTATTAAACACGGAGGATCACATGACCATCGATGATACTGCTACCCTTGTAAAAGCTAATTCCTCATCTGAGGATGATACCATGGATAAGTTAGATGAGATTAGTGACCTCTCACTTTCACACACACTCCCATAAATTCAAAATCCACCTGAATTATAACTAAAGAAACTACCTCATGATTTAAAATATTCATATCTTGAGAATGGAAACAAGTTTCCCGTCATCATTGCTAGTTCACTCCCTCCTGGGCATGAATTGCGACTGCATGAACTTTTGAGGGAGTACAAACAAGCATTGGGGTGGACACTTGCGGACATTCCTGGTATTATCCCATCAATTTGTACACATCATATGTTATTAACTGGTGAGGATAAACCAGTGAGGAAGGCACAACGTCGACTGAACCCAAACCTATTAGAATTAGTTAAAAAGGAAGAAACAAAATTATTGGCTGCTGGAATCATTTATCCCATCTCTGATATCCAATGTGTCAGTCCCGTTCAAGTAGTTCCTAAAAAAACTGGCCTAACTGTAATTAAAAATGAAAAAAATTAATTGGTTCCAACTCATGTGAAGAATAGTTGGCATGTCTGTATAGATTATCGCCGACTAAACCAACACAATAGGAAGGACCATTTCCCATTACCATTCATTGACCAAATGCTAGAGAGGCTAGTGGGGAAGTCCCATTTCTGTTTTCTTTATGGGTATTTTGGATACTTTTAGATTCATATTGCCCCCGAGGATCAAGAAAATACAACCTTCACTTGCCCCTTTGGCAAATTTGCCTATAGAAAGATGCCATTTGGCCTGTGCAATGCTTCGGGTACTTTCCAGCGATGTATGGTAAGTATTTTTTTGGATTACCTATAGAATTGCATGGATGTTTTCAGGGATGATTTTATTGTTTATGGATCCTCTTTTGATGAATGTTTAAGTAGTATTGGTTCCGTCCTATGTTGCTGTATTGAAAAGAATCTTGTATTAAATTATGAGAAATGCCATTTCATGGTGCGATAAGGAATAGTTTTGGGACATGTCATTTCTGGGGATAGTATCCAAGTAGATAAATCGAAAGTGGATGTCATTTCTTCCCTAACATTCCCTAAAAATGTACATGATGTGTGGTCTTTCCTAGGTCATGCTGGATGTTACTGAGGTTTCATTCATGACTTTAGTAAAATTGAACTCCCCCTCTCCCACTTACTCCAAAAAGAAAAGAAATTTGTTTTTGATAAGGAATGTAAAAAAGCTTTTAATAAGTTAAAATGGATTCTCACATCACCCCCGGTAATCCAACCACCTCGGTGGGATTTACCATTTGAGATCATGTGTGACACCTCTAACTATGCAGTTAGGGAAGTCGTATCACAAAGGGTCAACCGAGCTTCACAAGTCATAGCCTATGCCTCACATACACTGGACCCTGCCCAAGAAAACTAAACCACAAATGAAAAATAATTCCTATCCATAGTGTTTTCCTTGTAAAATATCCGGTCATACCCTTTAGGGTCCAAAGTCATTGTGTTCTCAGACCATGCAGCACTCCGGTATCTCCTAAAGAAACCGTAAGCCAAACCACGTCTCATTCATTGGATGCTCCTCCTTTAGGAATTCAATCTAGAAATTAGAGATAAAAAAGGAGCATAGAATGTGGTGGCAGACCATATCAGTAGGATCCCCCATCATTGGACATTGTCTCATCCCCCTGTATTCCCATTAATGACAAGTTTCCTGATGAGAAATTGTACAAAGTGCGAGATGCTATTCCTTGGTATGCAGAAATTGTAAATTATTTGGTAGCATCTTCCATTCCAACTGATTTCAACAAAAACCAAGCTAGTCGTCTAAAACATGAATCTCGTTGGTACATTTGGGATTACCCCTAACTTTGGTGAACATGTAGCGATCAGGTCCCTAGGCATTGTGTTCCCAATAGCGAGTTTCATTATGCCCTTATATTCAACCACACTCTTGCTTGTGGGGGCCACTTTTGTCCCCAATGGACTACTTGCAAAGTTCTTGATTCTGGTCTCTTTTGGCCAACACTTTTTCGGGATTCCCATGAATTTTGTAAATCTTTTCCTCATTTCCAAAGAATGGGGAATGTCTCTAAAAGGAATGAAATGCCAAAACAACCCTTTTCTCTTTCATGACATTTTTTATGTTTAGGGCATTGACTTTATGGGGCCGTTTCCAAATTATTTTCTAAACTTGTACATTATTTTGGCCGTTTATTACGTATCAAAATGGGTAGAGGCATGAGACACAAGGACAGATGATTCCAAAATAGTTGTAGAATTTTTGAGAACTCAGATCTTTTGTAGGTTTGGATTACCTAGGTTCATCATCGGTGACCATGGTTGTCATTTCTACAACCGAACAATGCAATCACTTTTGCGTCGGTATGGGGTCTGTCATCGAGTATCTACTGCGTATCACCCACTGACTAATGGTCAAGCTGAGGTGTAAAATAGTGAGGTAAAACAAATTCTTGAAAAAATAGTTCATCCCAATAGAAAAGATTAGAGTCTTCGACTTGATGATTCATTATGGGCCTACCGTACTACTTTCAAAACTCTCATTGAAATGTCACCCTATCGTCTTGTTTTTGGAAAGAATTGTCACCTACCAATTGAGATTGAGCACTGGGCCTACTGGTCTATCAAACAATGCAATTATAATCAATCTGGTGCAGGTGCTCAAAGATAGTTGCATATTCAGGAGCTAGAGGAAATGAGAAGAGATGCATATGAAAACTCCAGGATTTATAAGGAGAGAACCAAGGCTTCCCATGACCGTCTTATCCTTCATCGTCAGTTCTATATTGGGAAAAAGTTCCTCCTTTATAATTCAAGGCTGAAGTTGAATCCTGGTAAGATTCGTTCCCGCTGGTTTGGACCTTACACTGTTACTAATGTCTCTTCATTTGGTGTTGTCCAGGTTCAAAATGAAGAAACCAAGAAAACATTCACTATCAATGGGCAGCGGCTAAAGTACATCCATGAATCCATTCCAGAGTCCCTGAGGGAGGAACTCCATGTTCAAGAAGAAATCTATGAATGAAAACCACTAGGTTTTACCCTTCCTTTCCACACACTCTTTTCTTACAGTGAGGACACTGCACATTCTAAGTGTCAGGTATGGGTACATTCCTGGGTTAGATAGGAATTTTCATAATTTTCTTTTTTTTCGCCTTCTTTATGGTAATTTCATTTTTCCCCATCAACAATTTGGAAGTTCGATGATTTGGTGACCATAACGTGGGTAAAGTAAAAATACCATAAAGAATGGATAAAAAGAATTTTTGTATGAATTTAACATCAGGGAGTGATTTTCTTTTAGTGAATTGGTTTTATGTCAATGATATTAAAGGTCGTATCTATGTGAATCCTTTGAGATGATTGATGCTCCTTGTGTGAGTAGTTTTTGGGAAACTATGTCACTAAAATCTCCACAAAATTTTTCACCAAACCACAAAGTGTGAATATTTCTTACTTAATTAAAGTTAAATATATGTTGGGTTAATATTTTTCATCTTTAAATGATATTTCCGTACGTTCGTTCCTCATCCGATATGTTTCATTACTATACCAGATTGACCTATGTGTGTGTACCTAATGTTTGACTATTGTACGCCCTAAAAAAACAAAAAAAACAAAAACATTGGTTGTGTCTTGGGTAGGTCAAAAACCACTCCTCCTCAACCTTTGATCTTGTTATAATTATTGCAATTATTGTCGCGAGGAGATCAAACAAGGGTTGAGAGATGATTGTGATATTTTTTCCAAACGCAACTTCAAAAAAATATATAATAAATGAGGGGAGTGATGAAATGTGAAACATATGGGGATATCTAGGTCGGGAGCTTATGGTTTGACTTTTGGGAATTCTTAAATGAGTTGGTCTTGAAATATGATTGCAAAGAATGTAGGACAGGTTCAGTGAAAAACCATTTAAAGATGAATAATTTTAAAATAACCTATATTTATTTGATAGGAAGTGGAAAGAATGGCATGGAATGGTTTTCACACACACACATGGAGAGTTAATTTCATGGTTGACTTTTTAATTCCTCGCTCAATTTGGTATCATGAATCTTTTTCAATTTCACTATGATAAGATTTATGAGACATCGTTTTCTATTTTCACTATGAAGAACTCCTTGGTGTGGTTAGTGCATTGATCACATTACTTTGGTGAAATAAAATTTCCTCAAATTTTAAATCTTCATTATGTTGGAAATATATATATATATAATTCCCCAGCCTTAAAACTTACTTAATCTTGAGTTATTACAAGATTACACATTGAGGATCTTTTCGGGTTTAGAGTTTTAGAGAATTAGATCATAAAACTTGCATTACATTCCACATATAAACAAAGTGGTTACATAAAGATATTATTCTTCTTTCCCATCAATGGAAACATATTTAAAATAAAACATCGATTCTTTCTTGACACTTCCTTGACACTATCATCATATCATGTACCTTTCCCTTGACCTGTGAAAAACATTTCAAAAAAAACATGGGATGAGCATAAAAAGCTCAGTAAGGGATATAAAAATATATGGAAAGGAAACATGGGTACATATATACATAAGAATGAAATCATAATTTACCCAAAAAACATAAGCACTTCAACATACCTCATCAAATCATGAATAAATCATAAAAATCATAAGACATAAAGGTAACTTGAGGCATTCATAACATTCTTATGTAGGGAGTAACCCTCTTGGTTACGTTTGGAATACCCATCACAGTATATTCCCTAAATCTCTTTGGAGAAACCTTAACGTTACACTCCTCCGCCTTACCCTATTCTTTGGAGAGCTATATCGGGCTCACCCACACTTAGTTTATCATGGAACCACCCGTCTTCATAATAATGCCCAAGAACCTCAACATAATCATATCACATAAAACATGCATAAAGGGAACATAACATTTCCACCTTTCAATCACAAGATATCAATTCAACACGTTGATATAAAAACATTATGAAAACCATTTTCAATTCCAAAATAAAAGAAAATTCAAACATGGTATTTATTTTTCTTTCAAAAAGAAGGTATGGCTTGTAGAGGAAGTTGAAACTCAAATAACGGTCACGGCGGCAGGGAAGTCGTTGTCGCCACATACGTATGACAAAAACATTCCCTTTTGTCGTTTAGTAAACTTTTCATATAAAAAATATTCCTTTTGAATAAACGTAAAAGTCAAAGGGGTTTATACACCATATAAAAGAAGGTTGTGTATAAAACAAAATATGCCTCAATGAAAGGAGATTGAGACGAAGTCCCATACCTCGGGTCCAACTTGACTCAGTCGTCCTTTAATCTCCCGAATAATAAACATGAGTTAATTTCTACTTGTTTAAGAACCTTTTTCAAGTTCATTATTCCTTTTATATCACTTATTTCCATGTCATGAAAACTATGTAATTATTTATGTTAATAACGGTCGTTTTAACGATCATTGGTACTTGAGTCAAAAATAAACCCTTTATAATTACATGTTGTTCATGTATCCATTATATCCAGAATTGTAATCATTATTTATATATCATATATATCCACTATATACATGCATTTATAATATTACGTAATCATTTAGAGGTAAGAAATGAAATGCACCGTTCATGGAGACAGTAAGTCGTACGTACGCATGAACGCAACTTTCATTTCTATTTCGTATTTTATAGAATGGAATCATAATGATATAAAGGTATATTATAATTCTAGTATAATATCATATATAATATCATAGTTCCATCCTTTATACGTCCCACATATGGTATTTAATGAATCAAATCACTTTGAGGGGGCGGTAGTCCGCACTTTATTAAATGAAGATATCGTGTTTACCCATAATGGAAACCATAAAGGTATGCCCAAAATGAAAAATACAGAAGCATAAGGAAAACATAAAAATATTATATATCATATATAAAGATAGTGAAATCTTAGTGGCCACCTTTTAACGTGTTAAAAGAATGTTGAACAATCATCATTTCTGGAGGTATAAATTCACCATCCACGGAAACAGTATGTCCTTTAACCATTAGATGTAGGTGTGTGTAAGTGTAGCTATAATAATTCTTATAACAAAATCCTAGTATATTTAGGATACTGGGTTTGCTACAAAGGAAAAGAATAAAAAGATTTTAGGGGGTTAGAGAAGAAAAATTAAACAAAAGGACTCAAAAGAAGACATTACCTTAAAATCGGGTAACTCTCTTAGATTTGAGCTCAAAGGATTCCTTGGGAAGACTTCTGCCCAAAGTGAGGATTCAAGGAGTAAGAGAGGGATGTGGAGAGCCAAATTGGGCAGGGGTTGGCCGAGCCAAAGGCTTTGGAAGTGTGGGTAAGGAGGTAGAGGTGGGGGCCTTTTATAAGAGGAGAGGAGGGGCACTCTTGGAAGGTAAAGAAAAGTCACTTTATTTTAAAATGGTATTCGGATTTAAGAGGTCCAACATTGATGTGTTTCGAGTATAAGGTGATAAGGGTTCGCAATCAACCCATCCAATAGGTTTTTTCCATGTGTAGGTCTTAGATTTTACATTATCATTCCATTTTATTTAAATCGTTAAATAATGAGGTCATCACTGCATCATCATGATATCATAAAGAATTTAATTTATTTAAAGTATAGAAATTATAAAAAAATAAAATGATGTATGAAATATTTTTAGGTTTCAAATGACTATTTATAATAAAAAATATGATCTTTATAACCCCATGTAAAAATTGTTTTAGTAAAACATCTCATGTTTGTGTCATTTTTACTTTTACATTAAATAAAAAGTTATTTTTGTCATTTCCCAACCAAAGTGGCTCCATGGGGTCCCCAAGTTGACCCATGGATTGTCTTGGTCGGCCATGACACATCAAATGAGGGTAGGACATGTGTCAAGCTCATCTCATTTTATTAAAGCATTATTTTTACCTTAAACTACACTAATTACCTCTAATCGCGATTAAGAACTTAAGAGTTACTATTCACCAAAAAATTATTTTAATCTCATTGAACCAAATTTTAATTTTTAATGATAGTCATGTATGTAGGATTTTGGAAATTCAAAACACAGAAGTGGTAAAATTTTATTTAAACGAAAAATCAGTTTTTATAAGTACAACTTAGTGGTTTCACTATTCATCAAAAATTGAAGTTTTTCAGAAAAATACCAAAAATTCACCCTAAGATATATTTGATATTCCAAATTCAAAAATGAAGTCTATTTTACAAAATTCAAAACATATAAGTCACATTAATTAATTTAATAATTAATTCCCGCTGTCATGACAAATAGCGTGTTTTTATGAAACAATAAGTATCAAAAGATTAACACCAGTTTAAGTCCAATTTCAAAGTGAAATTGATTCCAATGACCACTATTGGATTAAATGGTTAAAATATATTCTAATTTCACTTCAAAACCAATTAAAAAGATAATCTAATAATATAAAAAAATTATATTAAAAAGAAGTTTTGATGTAAAATGTAGTATTTTTAACTATTCATTAAAAAATGAAAATTGTCTGAAAACAACCAAAAATTCACACAAAGTAAATTTTGAGGTCCCAATAATAAAGAATAAGTTTTTTTTTGAAAAAAATAGCTTATAAAATTGTCAAAATATATATTTAAAAATTGTTTTCCATCAAAAGGCAGTAAAACAATCTTTTAAAAATATTAGTGTATTCCATGCTTAAGATTGGATTTATTTTCATTTTAAGCCTCTAAAACACTATCTAATTCATTAATAGGCATAGATAAAAAATATCTATTACTCATTTCTTACTTGGGATGTTACATCCTTCCCCCCTTTTGAAAATTGCGTCCCCGAAATTTATTTACTTATCGAATAAATGGGGGTACTTATCCCTAATTGCATTTTCAGATTCCCATGTTGCCTCTTCCATCATGAGGTTTTTCCACAAAAACTTTACCTGATTAATCACATTATTCCGTAACACTTGCTCCCTGTGGTCAAGAATCTGGACTGGTTGTTCCTCATAATATAGGTTCTCTTCTAGCTGAACTACCTCTGGACTCAAAACATGAGATGGATCTGGCATATACATTCTCAACATCGAAACGTGAAAAACACTGTGTACCTGACATAAACTCGGAGGTAAAGCCACCCGGTATGCAACTGATCCAACTCTCTCCAGAATTTCATATGGTCCAATAAACCATGGACTCAGCTTTCCTTTCTTACCAAATCTCATCACACTTTCCCAAGGAGAAACCTTGAGAAAAACATGATCACCTACCTCAAAAGATAGATCCTTCCTCCAGTTATCCGCATAACTCTTCTGCCTGCTCTGAGCTGTTCTCATGTGTTTCTGAATAAGCTGAACTTTTTCTGCCATCTCTTCTACCAATTATGGTCCCATCAACTTCCTTTCACCCACATCATCCCAGAAAGCTGGAGTTCGACACCGCTTCCCATATGATGCCTTAAATGGTTCCATCTGTATACTGGAATGAAAACTGTTATTATATGAAAATTCAACCAAAGAAAGATGTTGGTCCCAACTTCCCTGATAATCCATAGAGAAAGAACGTAGCATATCCTCCAATGTCTGAATTGTTCGTTCTAACTGCCCATATGACTGAAGATGAAAAGCTGTACTAAAATTTAATTTAGTACCCAACGACTTCTGAATGCCTTTCCAAAAGTTAGAAGTGATCCTGGGATCACGATCAGATACAATGGAGAGGGGAACTCCATGTAACCTGACTATATCTTTAAGATACAAACGGGAAGGTTGATCTAGGGAAAAATTATCTCGTATAACAAGGAAATGAGAAGATTTAGTCAAGTGATCAACAATTACCCAGATTGCATTATTACCTCGAGATGTCTTCGGTAATCCCACAACAAAGTCCATGGATATATTCTCCCATTTCCACTCTGGCACTAGTAAAGGCTGAAGCATCCCTTTCAGTAACTGTCGCTCTGCTTTAACCTGTTGACATGTCAAACACTTCACAGTAAAATCAACAATATCTGTTTTCATTCCATCCCACCAATAATACTTCCGTAGATCTCTGTACATCTTAGTACTTCCAGGATGAACTGAAAACGGAGAAATATGAGCTTCACATAACAACTCTCTCTTCAACTATGAATCAGAAGGCACACACAATCTCTTCCCAAATCTCAAAACACAATCATTATCAATGTTGAATTCAGGCAACTTACCTTTCTGAACCAGCTCTACCATTTTCTGCAACTCACTGTCTTGCTTCTGTGCTTGCTTGATTCTATCTGATAGAGATGATCTCACTAATACCTAAAACAAAACAGAAGAACTTCCTACACCAACAACTTCTATTCCAAAGTTCATCAAATCCTTAACCAAAGGATCATGTTCCAAACACAACATTGCTAATGAAGCATTACTTTTTCGACTCAAAGCATCAACCACTTTATTTGCTTTTCCCGGATGGTAATTAATTGTACAATCATAATCCTTGATTAATTCCATCCATCTCCTCCGTGTCATGTTTAACACTTTCTGAGTGAATATATACTTTAAACTTTTGTGATCAGTATATATTTCACACTTTACTCCATACAAATGATGCCTCCAAATTTTTAAAGTGAAAACAACAGTAGCTAATTCTAAATCATGTGTAGGGTAATTTACCTCATGAGTTTTCAACTGTCGTGAAGCATAAGAAATTACCTGATAATTCTGCATTAGGACGCAACCAAGTCCTTTCAATGAAGCATCACTGTATATAACAAACTCACCATTCCTAGAAGGTAGTTCCAAAACTGGAGCATTCACCAATATTCTTTTCAATTCCTAAAAACAATCATCACATTCTTTTGTCCAGATAAACTTAACACCCTTCCGAGTTAGCTTAGTCATTGGACTAGATAACCGCGAAAAACTTCTAACAAACCTTCGGTAATAGCCTGCCAAAACAAGGAAGCTACGAATCTCAGTTATATTTGTGGGTCTTGGCCAGTTTTCCACAACTTTTGTTTTTATAGGATCAACAGTTATCCCATCTTTAGAAACAATGTGACCAAGGAAAGAATTTTTTTGCAACCAAAACTCACACTTACTGAATTTTCCATACAGTTTCTTTTCTTTTAAGGTTTGCAAGATAACCCTTAAATGTATTTCATGCTCCTCTTTACTTTTAGAAAACACCGAAATATCATCAATGAAAACCACCACAAACGTATCCAAGAACTCGTTGAAAATTCTATTCATTAAGTCCATGAATACAGCAGGTGTATTGGTTAGCCCAAAAGGCATTACTACAAATTCATAATGTCCATATCTTGTATGGAACATGGTCTTCGGAACATATTCTTCCTTTAACATCAGCTGATGGTACCCCGATCTCAAGTCAATCTTTGAAAAATATTGAGCTTTCTAGGGCTGATCAAACAAATCATCGATATGAGGCAAAGGATATTTGTTCTTAACAATGATGTTATTCAAGGATCTATAATCAATGAAAAGTCTCATTGAACCATATTTCTTTTTAAAAAATAAAACAGGAGCACCCCATGGTGATGTGCTAGGTCGAATGAAACCTTTCTCTAATAAATCTTGCAATTTCTCCTTCAACTCTAAAAGTTCAATTTGAGCCATTCGATAAGGGAGTTTTGAAATTGGCTTAGCATCAAGAACTAATTCAACACTAAACTCAACTTCCAGGTCATGTATTATTCCAGGAAACTTATCAGGAAAAACATCAGGATACTCATTTACCACTGGCACATCATTAATCTGAACAGTTCCTTTATTTTCAATGATGTGTTCTAGGTAACATTCATTTCCATCTTTTACAAGTTTCTTGGCCTCTTGATAAGTTATCAGCAGTAAGGGTTCATTCTTGTACACAAACTGAAAGTATTTCTGAAAAGAAACTTCTTTAGCTCTACAGTCAATCTTAGCATGGTAAATAGAGAGCAAATCCATACCCAGGATGACATCAAACTCCACTAGAGGTAGAACAATAAGGTTTGCAAGTAGGTTCTTTCCACAGATAAGGATAGGAAGATTATTATAAATTCTTTTTGCATCAACATTTCCCCCAGGTGTTTTTACCAAATGTTCAGGAGTGATTTCTTGAGATGGTATTCCCATTTTACTAGAAAAGGTTTTAGAGATGAAAGAATGTGTAGACCCCGAATCAAACAACACACTGGCATAATCTGAAAAAACAAAAAAAGTACCTGATATAACTTCATTTGATGGCCCGACATCTGATGAAGTAGTTGCAAAGGATTTCACCACCCCTTTCTACTTGTAGTCTAACTGCTTCCCATCACCCAAGCTCTTTGTCGGACACTTGTTTGCATAGTGACCCATCTCATTGCACTTATAACATTTCACTAACTGTAAATCAAATTTGGTCTTACCATCACCCGGATCTTTTTCAGTGAAATCACGAGCCTTATGTCCCATCTTACCACATCGGTAGAACTTTCCAAAATTCAGAAGACATTCCCCAACATGCCTTTTTCCACATTTATCACAAACTGGAAACTTAGATATCTTACCATGATACTTTTTTGAAAAATTCTTACCTTTCTCCTGCCACCTCGGTCTCTTCTTCTGTTGGTTGTTAAAGAACACTTGATCATTGGCAAACTCCATTTCCACCTTCTCAGCACATCGAACAAGATTTTCATAACATTTAAACTCACGAGAAGCTAATTCCCTTCGATATTTTGGCTTTAATCCTGAGTAAAAATGATTGATTTTACTATCAAGGTCTCAGATAAAATTTGGAGCATACCTTTCCAATCGAGTGATCCTTTCTTCATAGGCATCCACTGAGTCTTCCTCTTGCCTAAATTCCAAGAATTGCTTTTACATCCTAAGTCGAACGGACTTAGGAAAATACTTCTCAAGAAACATACCTTTGAATTCATCCCAGTCGAGAGCATCAATCTCATCAGCATCCCTGATATTTTTAACCATCGACCACCACTGATCTGCTTCACCCTCTAAACGATAAATAGCAAGACTAACCTTTTGATTTTCTGAACACCCCATGACATCAAAAATCTTCTCCAGTGCTTTACTCCACCCTTCATCTTGCACAGGGTCAGATGATCCTCTGAATGATGGGGGATGTTGCCTCATAAAATGTTCCACCACCGACATGTTCTTATGCGGTTGATCTGGCTGATCTCGTGTATGGACACCACCACCATTTATCGCTTGAGTCAACTGTGCCATTACTGCAACAAACTGTTCAGTTCCAATTCCGACCATCTCAGGATGCTGATTCGAAAGGTTATTTCCTTCTGCATGCCTTCCTAGCACTGCTTCCCTATTTCCTCTGCAGAAAACCATTCTGAACAAACATGTCTTAGATGAAGCAACATGGTAATCTTTAAATACTATATCACTTCAATTTGACCATAAAAAAAAATTGGATAATCATTTAATAGAATTCTAACTCCAAAAGTTATCTAAACCGACCTTTGATACCAAATATAAGTCCCCAGCCTTAAACCTTACTTAATCTTGAGTTATTACAAGATTACACATTGAGGATCTTTTCGGGTTTAGAGTTTTATAGAATTAGATCATAAAACTTTCATTACAGTCCACATATAAACAAAGTGGTTACATAAAGATAGTATTCTTCTTTCCCATCAATAGAAACATATTTAAAATAAAACATGGATTCTTTCTTGACACTTCCTTGACACTATCATCATATCATGTACCTTTCCCTTGACCTGTGAAAAGCATTTCAAAAAAAACTTGGGATGAGCATAAAAAGCTCAGTAAGGGATATAAAAATATATTGAAAGGAAAAATGGGTACATATATACATAAGAATGAAATAATACTCTACCCATAAAACATAAGCACATCAACATACCTCATCAAATCATGAATAAATCATAGAAATCATAAGACATAAAGGTAACTTGAGGCATTCATAACATTCTTACATAGGGAGTAACCCTCTTGGATACGTTTGGAATACACATCACAGTATATTCCCTAAATCTCTTTGGAGAAACCTTAACGTTAAACTGCTTCGCGTTACCCAATGCATTGGAGAGCTATATCGGGCTCACCCTCCCTTATTTTATCACGGAACCACCCATCTTCATAATAATGCCCAAGAACCTCAATATAATCGTATCACATAAAACATGTATAAAGGAAACATAACATTTTCACCTTTCAATCACAAGATATCAATACAACACATTGATATAAAAAAATTTTGAAAACCATTTTCAATACCAAAATAAAATAAAATTAAAACATGGTATTTATTTTTCTTTCAAAAAGAAGGTATGGCTTGTAGAGGAAGCCGAAACTCAAATAACGGTCATGGCGGCAGAGAAGTCGTTGTCGCCGCATACATATGACAAAAACATTCCCTTTTGTCGTTTTGTAAATGCTTCGTATAAAAAAGATTCCTTTTGAATAAACGTAAAAGTCAAAGGGGTTTATAAACCATATAAAAGAATGTTGTGTAGAAAACAAAATATGCCTCAATTAAAGGAGATTGAGACGAAGTCCCATACCTCGGGTCCGACTTGACTCAGTCATTCTTTAATCTCCTGAATAATAAACTTGAGTTAAGTTATACTTGTTTAAGAACTTTTTTCAAGTTCATTATTCCTTTTATATCACTTATTGCCATGTCATGAACACTATGTAATTATTTAAGTTAATAACAGTCGTTTTAACGATCATTGTTACTTGAGTCAAAAATAAACCCTTTATAATTACATGTTGTTCATGTATCCATTATATCCAGAATTATAATCATTATGTATATATCATATATATCCAGTATATACATGAATTTATAATATTACATAATCCTTTATAGGTAAGAAATGAAATGCACCGTTCATGGAGACGGTAAGCCGTACGTACACATGAATGCTACTTTCATTTCTATTTCGTATTTTATAGAATGGAATCATAATGATATAAAAGTATATTATAATTATAGTATAATATCATATATAATATCATAGTTACATCCTTTATATGTCCCACATATGGTATTTAACGAATCAAATCACTTTGAGGGGGCGGTAGTCTGCACTTCCTTAAATGAAGATATCGCGTTTACCCATAATGGAAACCATAAAGGTATTCCAAAAATGAAAAATACATAAGCTTAAGGAAAACATAAACATATTATATATCATATATAAATATATTGAAATCTTAATGGACACCTTTGAAGGTGTTAAAAGAATGTTGAACAATCATCGTTTCAGGAGGCATAAATTCACCATCCACGGAAACAGTATGTCCTTTAACCATTAGATGTAGGTGTGTGTAAGTGTAGCTCGAATCCTTCTTATAAAAACGTCCTAGTATATTTAGGATACTGGAGTTGTTACAAAAGAAAAGAGTAAAAAGAGTTTAGGGGGTTGGAGAAGTAAAATCAAACAAAAGGACTCAAAAGAAGACATTACCTTAAAATCGAGTAACTCTCTTAGATTTGAGCTCAAAGGCATCCTTGGGAAGACTTATGCCCAACGTGAGGCTTCAAGGAGTAAGAGAGGGATGTGGAGAGCCAAAATGGGCAGGGGTTGGACGAGCCAAAGGCTTTGGAAGTGTGGGTAAGGTGGTAGAGGTGGGGGCCTTTTATAAGAGGAGAGGGGGGGCACTCTTGGAAGGTAAAGAAAAGTCACTTTATTTTAAAATGGTATTCGGATTTAAGAGGCCCCACATTGATGTGTTTATAGGATAAGGTGATAAGGGTTCGAAATCCACCCATACAATAGGTTTTTTCCATGTTTAGGTCTTAGAGTTTACATTATCAATCCATTTTATTTAAATCGTTAAATAATGAGGTCATCGCTGCATCATAATGATGTCATAATAATTTTATTTATTTAAAGTCTAAAAATTATAAAAAAAATACTATGATATATAAAATCCTTTTATCTTTCTAATGACTATTTATAATCAAAAATATGATCTTTATAACCCCATGTAAAAATTGTTTTAGTAAAAAATATTATGTTTGTGTCATTTTTACTTTTACATTAAATAAAAAGTTATTTATGTCATTTCCCAACCAAAGTGGTTCCTTGGGGTCCCCAAGTTGACCCATGGATTTTCTTGGTCTGCCATGACACATCCAATGAGGGTAGGACATGTGTAAATCTCATCTCAATTTATTAAAGCATTATTTTTACCTTAAACTACACTAATTACCTCTAATCGCGATTAAGAACTTAAGAGTTACTATTCACCAAAAAATTATTTTAATCTCATTGAACCACATTTTACTTCTTAATGAAAACCATTTATGTCAGATTTTTTAAATTCAAAACACAAAAGTGGTAAATTTTCATTTAAATGAAAAATCATTTTTTATAAGTACCACTTAGTGGTTTCACTATTCATCAAAAATTGAAGTTTTTCAGAAAAATACCAAAAATTCACCCTAAGCTATATTTGATATTCTGAATTCAAAAATGAAGTCTATTTTACAAAATTCAAAACATATATGTCACATTAATTAATTTAATAATTAATTCCCGCTGTCATGACAAATAGCGTGTTTTTATTAAACAATAAATATTAAAAGATTGACACCAGTTTATGTCCAATTTCAAAGTGAAATTGATTCCAATGACCACCATTGGATTAAATGGTAAAAATATATTCTAATTTCACTTAAAAACCAATTAAAAAGATAATCTAATCATATAAATAAATTATATTAAAAATAAGTTTTGATGTAGAATGCAGTATTTTTCACTATTCATTAATAAATGAACATTGTCTGAAAAATACCAAAAATTCACACAAAGTAAATTTTGATGTCCCAATCATAAAGAATAAGTTTATTTTGACAAACATAGCTTATAAAATTGTCAAAATATAGATTTAAAAATGGTTTTCCATCAAAAGGCAGTAAAACAATATTTTAAAAATATTAGTGTATTCCATGCTTAAGATTGGATTTATTTTCATTTTAAGCCTCTAAAACACTATCTAATTCGTTAATAGACATAGATAAAAATATCTATTACTCATTACTTACTTGTGATGTTACAATATATTCATCATTTTAATCAGATATGTGACATTTCCCAGGAGTGCAAATGTTTAGGTGTGGGGGTGTGATCGTACCACGATTCACTGTTTTATTCCACCCTTACACCGCTGTTTTTAAACTAGTTTTGTAATGAATATTCCAAATATAATAATAAATTAAACTTTATTTTTGAATCATTTAATTAATTATAATCAACATTATAATGGGAAATGTTACTTGTTTTTATTATTTCAATGTAGGTAGAGGTGATTTGGAGGGCGTTTGATGAAGTGGAAGAAAAATGGGCCAAAATTGCATGGATCCATGGACATCTATCCACTGTTTTGCATAGTACACGAAATCCGTGCATCCAAAGGTACTGAAATTTTTTAGGCCTATCCAAAGTTCAGTAGGATGCATTTCATATTAAGGAACCCAATCCTGATTCGGCTTATTTAGGGCCCATCCGAACTGATCTGTCCAAGCCACCGAATATGGACCAAATCAAATGAGGTGTTCTGTATTTTATCAATATTATGAGCTGTATTTGTCCAAATGGTGAAAAACTTTCGGTGGATACAGTCAAGAGGTAGATATACAATTTTTCTATTTTCTCCAAAGCGAGATAAGGCTGTATAAAGGAAGAAATGCGTGGTACAAGTGGATTGAAGAAATCTGTGTGCCTAAAACCACCTTCCAATTTTCCAATAAAATGGAATCTTGGGCTCCCCATTTGCATGTTCGGCCAAGGAGTGAAGTGCTTCAAATTTTTAGTCCTAGAGGAGTCTCCTAATCATCTCGGATGTTCGGGAAGGACCTATCCTCATAGGAGGATCAACAATGAAGAAGGAGTTCCACCCGAGCTTCTTCCTCCACCCGATGTCGAGCTAAACGGTGGGCGTTCATTGTGAGGGAGCTACACAATTGTCAAGGGAGTTACATTGAATATATTAGTTACTGGTTTGGATTAATTTGGGTGTTAAAACATTTATTTCCATTTATCTTACTTACTTTCATATTTGAATTCTTTTTTTGATGCGTGCAGATGAGGTGCTCTTAATTTCTAACCGATCGGTGTGAGGTTTTGTGTGCGTGACTTGTGTTGTTCCGATTGGGTAACACAATAATCCTTTTCTTTCCCACTTTATTGAGATTTAAATAAGATTTGGAAGCTATTATTCCATGCATAAGCTCTAGACCTTGTAAATACGATTGTAATGTCAAGGTTTGGTTCTTTAAGCAATGAAATAATAGCTTAAAAATTAATCAGGATTCCAATTAATTTCAACCATAGAATTACTCCAACCTTTAATTAATCTCCATGAATGATGAAATTGAAAGTTTTTAGCGAACTAACAATTATCCCTTTTATCTCATTATTCTAAAACACCACTTTTTATCAACTTTTAAACTCTTTAATTCAATTCATTTTCTTTAAACTGTTTTAAAGCCAGCCCTCTTTTAGCACTTCTTATTAAAAACACACACTCTGAACCCACCAACGCTCCTTGAGAGATGACATAGGGCCTGCCCTAGACTATAAATCAACCTTAAAAATATAATCAATTTGACGTGTCATGACACCACGGTCAATCCTCTCTCAAAACACCCAAATAAACCTCCAGATGTTTGGCATGATAATCATACATCTTGGAATATACTATGATTTTGTCTATGAGCATGACTACGAAGGATTCTAAAAATAGAAGGATGATTCAATTCATTATCACTATAAATTTTGAAACACCATTTGTGTTAACAAATAAATTTGATAAATACATGAAATTTATATAACAATTTCGAAAAGTGGTCTTTGGAATGTCATATTCCCGAACCCTCAACTAGTGGTACCCTCATGTCAGGTTGATCATCAAAACTCAACAACACCTACGATATGGTAAAATAGATCATGAATCCAAGTAAATGTGTATCTTTTATTTACTATCACATGGTTAGCTTATGATATCCTGTGAAAATTCAGAGGCTTGTATAAACATTAATTTGAAATAAAACTAAAGAATCCCATGGTGAAATTCTTGGATTTATAAAACCCTTTCCATAAAGATCCTCTTGTTGAACTTTTATCCCCATCATTTGGGCTAGATCCATCCAATAATAAGTAAATAAAATTTCTATTGTCCTAAAAAGTATATCAATGGTAAATTCAACCTCTTGCTGGGGAAAAACCCCAAAAAAACTATAAAACCCCTATGGGTACCTACTCATGGACATTGTATGATTCTCCACTAAACACTTCTAAACATACTCAAGGAATAACATGAAAAATTGATAAAATATCAACTAAAAATCTGAATCAACTAGTCCTTTCCTCCCAAAACACATATATCATTCACCCTGAAAGATATGAGCGCTGCTGGTAATAGTAATGAACTAGAACCTATAATGAAAATTGTAGACCAATGCAGTAAATATGATCAACTGATCCATTCCAATAATATGGTCAAAAAATCTAGGTCTAAAATAAGGAATTCCTAGACAACATCCATTCCATCAACCACAACACAAGGCTCAGGGAACCTGAAATATTTTTCTTCCATTCTACCCAGTGGGTATAGAAGATCAATAACATTCAGAATGAAATCAGCTGGTATACCCAAAAAATCAACCAACTTAAGTGAAATTAATGAATGGAATGAACTAGTGTAAAATAAATCCGATTCCATAGATGAATCAATAAAAACCATGCGTTGGAATGTGGATGGCCTATAATCTTAGATCTATAGAATTACCTCCACTCGATAAAGTCACAATAGCTTAGAACCTCCCTGATACTTCTTCCCCTGGTGATAATCCCCCCTTCCATAATGATGGTACCCTCCTCCCTTAGATTCCTCATAATTAACCTAGTATCCCTTTTAAATGTTAAGCCTAAACAAATCACACACAAAGATAACTAATAGAACCACTTGATATTCCTTGACTTCCCATACCAGTGGCATGTCCTTAGAGTCTCTGGGAACTTCATCCTAATGTGTCCTATTTTCCAAGACTAAAAATAGAAAACAGTTCCATACCTCAAAAGGGACACATAAGATGATCCCAAATACTTATTCACACTCTTTCCACTATATATCTTAGACACATTCTACTTCTTATTTAATATTAAAGAATAAATCTGTCTCCCACCCACAGAAGGAACACCACTAAGACATGTTTTCCAGTAAAATAAACATCTTATATTTTTTAATTTTCAAACACCTATTAATATGTCAATAAAAACATAAGAATGAGTGTATATCTAATATCTTACCTTAACCCCATATCAAAACTCTAAGACTTGTGGTAATCATCAAAATGGAGATTCAAAAAAGGATGAAGTAAATCAATAAACCTGGTTACAAACTCCATCAAAACATTATTAACCTACTATAGATTAATATACTAATTATTCTTTTATACTCATAAGGTATCTATGTAGAACTTCTTATTTAAAATTATTTTGAATGTGGTACATGTTAAATCCTCACACTTCCCCAAAATCACCATTAACTTGCACAACTTCTTATCTAGTCCTTCTATCCCATAAGTGGAAAGTCACACCTTATAGGCCTTAGGGGTCTTTAAAAACATGATGATTTAAAAAATAATAACTAATCACTATTCAAGATCATTGGGTCCCTTGTTTCCCCATAACATTGATAGATTCTATCTTGAAAACTCTTTAGTATAGTGAATTGTTCATTCCTTCTCATAACCACCCAACCAACCCTTGGTTTAGATGGTGAAAATCACTAAATCCACTAAATCCATATGAAAAGGATGGTTTTAATGTATGGTATATTCCATTTCACTTACTCTACTCATGGATGATGTCTTTCTAAGAAAAAAATTCTACAAGACACAAAGCCTATGATTTATCAAGAAAAATTCAACTACAAACCACAATTAAAAGGCAAATAAACCCTCAACATGGAAATGAAGGGAAACAAAAAAATTAATTCAAAATACCATAAACAACCCATAATCAGGTTCAAGACATAAAAGAAATATTATAATTACCATTTAAACTCGATGTTTGGAAAGATGAACAGATCACAATAAACTCTCCCATTCATAAATCATCAGTTCCAATGGTCCTAGATCCAAGAAAATACTAGTTCCAAAATAACAAGTCTCTAATCCCATTTTGTAATTACCCAAATTTGGTAGACCCAACTCGTCAGCTATGCTAGCTCACTACATGGCCCAAATCAGGTTATCAATCACTATAGGCTTGTTATATGCACTTGTAATAAAAAACTATCTCTTGGGAATGATTCCTCCATTGGAGAAATAGAATGAACCATCTATAAAATCGAACAGTCACATTTATATCATTAGAGTCAATAGTTAAAGTTATGTAGATACCATAAACAAAAACATAAATCACAGTATAAACATTCCATAATAAGGTATATTAATATATACAAAATCTCCAAAGAAATAACCCAAACTGAAAAGAAATTCAAATAACCAAAAAAGTTTCAACAACAAACCAATGGGTAAAAAATGACAAAAATAACTCCACATGAGTCCATCCCTATGAGACCATGTCTCATCCACAAAATAAAGGTGTCACGACCCGTCCTCAGGGCCCGTGCCGTGACTACCCCAAGCCCGCCTTCCATAGGCCAGGGGCTGGCGACTAGTACCAAGGCATAAATCCCGGTAAAAAGGGAAGGCATTGCCTTTGTAAAGTAAACAACCACCACAGAGTAAGCAAGAGGAAAAGTAAAAACTAAGTAAGAACAGAGTACAACTAAAGTGCGGAAATGTAAATGGGCCAGTATACAAACCCAAACTGAAAGTAAAGTACAACTCGAAAGGGAAAACAGCAACTGTAAAGTAAAAGCCGCCACACCGAGCTGTCCACTGGAAATCCCACCTGAAGGGTGGGTACAAATAGCTCCACTGCTCCTCGGGTCTTGTCGTCCGCTCCGAACACGTCCCGACCAGTGGTCCACCTCTAGGTACCATCCTGCTCTGCAAGCCTCAGCCAAGATCAATGCTGTCCGTTGTCTGTAACCAACACAACGTAGTGCGGGCATAGCCCGTGCAGGGGTGAGTATAAGCTACTCATTAGGGACCCCGAGATCCCTGAAGGTCTCCCAAAATCCACAAAGGATAAACCGAAAAGGAAGATACAATCACGAAGTAACAACCGACACTGCTTAGGTATATGCCCATACATATACCTAAGTCATCAATTCCCAAAACGCTCCAACCTCCGAACCCAAGTACAACTCAGTCCACACAGGAATGTAAACGTATTCCATACAGGAAAGCAAAACGAAATACACACAGGATAGCACAACTCAATCCACACAGGAAAAGAAACAGGATTCAGCTCACACAGGTATACTTCTTCGAAAGACGATAAAGATGATCTCTGATCCATCTAAGTCGTCAGCCCCACGAAGGATCGATAGGTAACTAACCCCCCGCAAAGACCCACACAGGATCGGACCCACACAGGATCGGGCCCACACAGGACCTGTAGCACTGATCCGCATAGGATCGCTGAGTGCTGAAGTCGTCGTCGTCGAATCCCCTAAGGATCTCTTTACTGTCGTCGTCGCAGTCACAGTAGCAGTAGCAGTAGCAGTAGCTGTCGCAGCCAGCACTAGGGTTCCCGCACACAGCAAGCTCGTTCGGGAGGGTCCGCTCCACGAGCCGAGAGGCTGATACATCAACTGTCACAAAGTCCAAAGTTGATGTATCCAAAAGTTCCGTATCGCCAACAGGAA
Organism: Viscum album; assembly: GCA_963277665.1. Classification (NCBI taxonomy): domain Eukaryota; kingdom Viridiplantae; phylum Streptophyta; class Magnoliopsida; order Santalales; family Viscaceae; genus Viscum; species Viscum album. The sequence goes on along the minus strand of OY728138.1, from coordinate 1,172,207,682 downwards.
CTCAATGCAACAGACGGCGCGTCGATCGGACGCCCGGTCTGAGAGTTATTGGCTTTTTCGTCCCAGGGGCCCGGTTGGTTTTTAAGGCAAAACCAACCCGACCGTACTCCACCTGCGTCCAAACCTCGGGCGGAGTCTGCCAAAAGATCCGTCTCACTAAGAGGAACACAACAAAGTTGACGGCACGTCAATCGGACGTCTGTATCTCAAGATATGAGCGTTTCCGCTCCGAAGGCCCGGCTGGTTTCGTGTACGAACCAACCCGGCCGAACAGAAATTAATCCGAAATCTTGAGTGCAATATACCGAATTGACCGTCTCGATCCAAGGATCGCATCGCCGCTGACGGTTCATCGATCGGAGGTCTGTAGCTCAAGTTATGAGCAAAAGACCGAAATTGATTCGAAAACGGGGGGTCCGGGTCCGGGCCGACCCGGCCCGACCCCCCCCCCCCCCCCCCCGGGTCGGCCCGAACCGGGTCGACCCGAACCGGCCGCCGGCGCGGCCCGGCCGGCGGCGGTGCGGCCTGGCGCCACACGGGTTCCACGCGCGGGGGGCAAAGCCCCCGCTTCTTCCTTCTGGCAGCGCGACATCATGCCACACCTTTCTCAATCAACGACCCCCCGTCGTGGGGGCCTGCCGTTTGGAAAAATGGGGGGGCGCTGCCCCCCCACTTTGTGAAACCCCCCCCCCCCCTCATGTGTGGGGCCTGCTTTGAGGAATACGGGAGGGGGGGGGGGGGGGGCGCTGCCCCCCCTTGGTGTTACCGCCCCCCCCCCCCCTTTATGGGGGGCCGGTTTTGGCCAACCGGGGGAATTTATTCCCCCGGTCCTTCTCCCATCCGGCCGGCCCAACATGGCCGGTCGGTTCTTCCTCAGCGGGACCGGAAAGGCCGGTCCCCCTTCCGGATTCCGACACCGGCGGCTCGGCGAGCCGCTGGTCTTCTCGTTCTGCCGCGGCCCGGAACCGGCCGTGGCCTTCGTCGTCCGGCGTGGTGCGACGACACCGCGCCCCTCCGCCGCGGCCCCGCTCCGGCCGCGGCGTCTTCGGTTCCCTTCGACGCGGCGCGACGGCGTCGCGTTCATGATAATCCTTCCATGGCGCGGCGCAACGGCGCCGCGCAATATAGCCGTGTGATTCCCGCGTGGTGCGACGGCACCACACCTTCTCGTTCATCCACAATAATATAAAAATAATCAAAACATAGGAGGGGGAATTCGGCCGTGTTTGTGCGGTCCGACCCCCCTCTCGTTAGATGATAACTCATAAATATTTATCCACAAGATTATCATGCTAGAACCAAGAACGAGAGTAAATAAATAATCCACAACAAACCCCTACCTCAGTTTCAAGATCGATGATCGTCAACGACCCGCGGAAGACGCGTCGTAGTGGTCGGCGTCACGGAAGAAGGATGTCGATGTCGTAAAGAGAGGATTCAAAGTTCTTTGATGACGATTTGGTCTCGGGAAATCATCATGGAAGAAAAGACGCGGAAGAAGACGTCGTTGGTGTCGCGGGTAAGGTGTCGCAAAAGACGATTCCCGAGAACGTGGCGTTCTTCGTCGAAGCTCGAAGGTTCTTCGCGTACTTCGTCAAAGCTTGAAGAAGAAGAAGAAGAAGAAGAACTCCAATTTCTCTCAAGGCGGCTAGAGAATTCTAACCCAAATAAAATAAGCTAAAGTCTTACTTTATTCACACACTTAACAATTTGAATTTCAAAGGTTTGAAATTCAAACAATTCAACTCCATTAATAAACCCAACTTGTCAAGTTAATTAAAAGAGAAGGTTAAGGGAGTTTTAAAAGAGAAGAAGAAGAGTTATGCTTCATGTGGGCCCCAACACACTTAATCCTCCCAAGGGAGGTTAAGTGGGTGTGGGTCCCACCTTTAACTCCCTTTGGGAGAAGTTAACCAACAAAATAAAAATAAAAAGTTTTTCCACATTTTTTTTAACTTCTTATAATTTCTCCCAAAACTAACTTTTGTCCCGCATAAAACGCAACCTCGGAAAAGGTCTCCTTAAGAGAATATCAAGGCTGCGAGTTCATCGGTGCCCTCGGATTTCAGTTCCGAGCACCGGATCAAATGTTAGAAATTCCCGCTTTTTCGTTCACTGAACATACCCAAGCCAAACTTCGGAAATTGATTCCGAGCACTCCGGGCCTCGGAATCAGGTGCCGTCAGAAACCGCGCTCTTGTAAAATTCCAAAGAAAATTAAGAAAAAATTTCCCTTGAATTTTATGGGTCTTTACATTACTCCCACCTCGGGGCTTTACGTCCCCGTAAAGATATATCAAAAACTAGGGAAACAAATGAGGGTACTGAGCACGCATCTGAGCCTCCTGCTCCCATGTGCTCTCCTGGAGGTTCCCGTGCTGCCATCTGATGCGCACAAGAGAAATCGATCACCCACGTAGGACCCGCTCATGTCGATCCTCGATCTCCACCGGGACCTCCGTAAAAGTTGCCCCATCGTCAACGTCAAGCTCCCCATGGTCAATGATGTGCGTCGGGTCATGCACGTATCTCCTCAGCTGAGACACGTGGAAGATGTCGTGCACCCGGTGCAACTGAGGTGGTAGAGCCAGGCGATAAGCCACCTCGCCAATCGTGCTGAGGACCTGGAAGGGTCCGATGAAGCGCAGAGATAACTTGCCGCCTCGGCCAAATCTCCGAATACCACGTCGAGGTGAGACCTGCAAGAAGACGCGGTCGCCATCCTCGAAATCTAGTGGCCTCCGCCTCCTGTCATCGTATGACTTCTGCCGGCTCTGAGCTGTCCTCATCCGCTCCTGGATGACCTAGACCTTCTCTTTCGTGGCCTGGACCATCTCTGGTCCCACAAGTGCTGACTCCCCTGGGTCTGTCCAGCACAAAGGAGATCTACAAGGTCGGTCGTACAACACCTCGTACGGTGCCATCCCGATGGTGGAGTGGTATCTGTTGTTGTACGCAATCTCCACCATGGGTAGGTGGTCCCCCCAGCTGCGACCAAAGTCAAGGACACATGCGCGGAGCATGTCCTCGAGAGTCTGAATGGTCCTCTCCGTCTGACCATCAGTCTGAGGGTGAAAGGCTGTGCTCAGACGTAGCTGCATCCCGAACGCCTCCTGTAACCCCTTCCAAAGATGGGAAGTAAAGCGAGCATCTCGATCGGAGACGATAGATGATGGCACGCCGTGGAGCCTCACAATCTCCTGAACGTAGAGACGTCCCAAGCTCTCCACTGAGCCCTGCTCTCTGATGGGTAAGAAGTGTGCCGACTTGGTGAGTCGGTCAACAATCACCCAAATGGAGTCGTGACCTCTGTAAGTGCGTGGAAGTCCAGTCACGAAGTCCATAGATATCCCGTCCCACTTCCACTCCGGGTCCTCTAAGGGTTGGACCAAGCCTGCTGGTACCTGATGCTCTGCCTTCACCTGCTGGAAGGTGAGGCATCGAGAAACGAACTCTGCTACAGCCTTCTTCATGCCCGGCCACCAGTGCTGTCGTCTGAGATCCTGGTACATCATCGCTACTCCTGGATGTACCGCCAAAGGAGAAGTGTGAAACTCTCTCAGCACCTCCTCTCGCAAAGCGACTGGTACCATGGTACGTCCTCTAAAAAGGATGTTGTGCTCTGCTCCAAGGGAGAAACCATCAGGTGCCTGTCCCGAGGATATCTGTGCACGCCGTGTCTCACAGTCAGCGTCCTCACGCTGTGCCTCTCTGACCCGCTGCAGTAGTGGAGGGGTGACTGTGAGAGACTGAAGGAAGGCTGCTCCATCTCTATCCATGAAGGATATCTGCAAAGAGGCTAGCTGCTCCGTCGCCTCCTCAAGTAGCTGAATTCCCTTCCTCCTGCTGAGGGCATCAGCTACTACGTTCCCCTTCCCAAGAGTATAGACTATCTCAAAGTCATAGTCCTGGAGGAACTCGAGCCATCGCTGCTGTCTCAGGTGCAGGTCCTTCTGCGAGAAGATATACCTGAGACTCTGATGATCAGAAGAGACTATAAAATGCTCGCCCATCAGGTAATGTCGCCATGTCTTCAGAGCGAAGACCACTGCTGCTAACTCCAGGTCATGGGTAGCGTAGTTCTGCTCATGCGGTCTCAACTGACGTGATCCATAGGCGATCACAGCCCGCTCCTGCATCAGAACACATCTGAGTGTAGTCCCTGATGCATCGTAGTAGACTACGTACCCTACTCCCTCCTCAGGCAGCCTCAAGATAGGTGCGCTGGCCAATCTCTCTCTCAGCTCCTGGATGCTCTGCTGACAACTGTCTGACCACACGAAGGGTTTCCCCTTCTCCGTCAAAGATGTGAGTGGTTCCGCAACTCTAGAGAAGTCTGGCACGAATCTCCGATAGTATCCAGTTAATCCCAAGAAACTCCGAACCTCAGTCAGGCTCTTGGGTGGCTCCCAAGCTAACACTGCCTCGATCTTCGCAGGATCCACTGCAACTCCCGCCTCAGAGATAATGTGTCCCAAGAAGTGGACCTCACGCATCCAGAACTAGCACTTCGAGAGCTTACCATAAAGCTGGTGCTCTCAGAGTGTGTCTAGTACAACTCGCAAGTGATAGGCGTGCTCCTCCTCAGTCGTAGAGTAAATCAAAATGTCTTCGATGAAGACCACGAAAAATCGATCGAGGTATGGCTGAAAGATCCTGTTCATGAGGGCCATGAACCCTGCTGGAGCATTGGTTACGCCGAAAGGCATAACCAAGAACTCATAGTGGCCATACCGACATCTGAAGGCCGTCTTCTGCACGTCCTCGTCTCTGACTCTGAGATGATGATAGCCTGACCTGAGTTCTATCTTCGAGAACCACCGTGCTCCCTTGAGCTGATCAAAGAGGTCATCAATCCTCGGTAGTGGATACTTGTTCCTCACTGTCACCTGGTTCAGGAGACGATAGTCAACACAAAGTCACAAGCTCCCGTCCGCCTTCTTGGCGAACAATATCGGGGAAGCCCAGGGTGAAACACTGGGTTAGATGAACCCCTTGCCCTGCAAGTCCTCCAACTGTACCCGCAGCTCTCGAAGCTCGGCGGGGGCCATCCGATAAGCTGGAGTGGATATCGGGTATGTCCCGGGGTACAGGTCAATATAAATGTCTACCTCTCTACGAGGAGGTATCCCAGGAACGTCGTCGGGAAAAACGTCCGCAAACTGATCCACCACTGCAGGAAAACCAGGACTTCGCACGTCAACTGCTCCAAGGATGAGGCTAGCCAACTGATGAGTGATGGGCTGTCCTCTCCTCCGTGGAAGTCCATCCTGTGCTGCAAAGGATCCCTTCTCACCGGTGAAGGTGAACCTGCTCCCGTCGGTGCATACAAAACGCACCTTGCGCCAAAAATAGTCAATCTGTGCATGGACAGTAGATAGCCAATCCATGCCCAAGATGACGTCGTAAGGCCTCGACGCTGCTACAAGAAGATCCCAATCGAAGATCTCACATCCTAGAGTAAGCTCACACTGCCAGCACCAGTGCGTAATCGTCGAGTCTGCTCCCGTAGGAGTCTCTAGCTGTAAGGATCGAGCCAACGGCTCTGTCGGAATCTCCGAGATCCGAACAAGGGTAGCGGCTATGAAAGTGTGACTCAATCATGTGTCTATAAGTACTGCAGCAAGGGTGGAATAGACATAGATAGTACCTCGAATCATCTCGGGTGCGCCGTGGTCGTAGGCCTCTGCTGCCTGGAGATGTGCCAGTCTCTGCCCGCCAGCTCCCTGTGGTCGGGGTGGACCTCCTTGTGGTGGTGGTGGCAGAGCCTCAAAGCGTCGCCCACCACCTGCTGCTCGGCCAGCTCCTCAGCCTCATCCGCCTCCTCCTTGCGGACTGCCATGATCGACCCTCTACCTCTGCCTTGGTGGTCCCTCAACCGTCTGGTGCTCCTCGGCACGGCGGGTCGGGCAGTCACGAGCCATGTGGCCCTACCCGCTGCATGAGTAGCACTGCCTGCCTCTCGAAAGACTGGCTCCATGCTGTGTGCCCCGCACTGCTGAGCCAGTGTCCTGAGGTCGTCTGCCTGAAGGTCTGGTCTGCCTGAACCCCTGAGTCATCCGTCGACTGCCTGCTGCAGATGACTCTGCCACGTGCCGCCCTGTAGTGGGTCTCGGCACTGGTGTAGACTCAGCAAAGAAGCTCTCGATCAAAAGGGCCCGCTCCAGTACTCCTGTCTGAGTCAGTATGCTGAGGGAGATCAGCGATGCCCTGATCTCGTGTCTCAAACCCTGCTCGAAGGGCCGGGCTCAGAAGAATGGGTCCCGTACCATGTCGGTCGAGTAGCGCGAGAGATCAGTAAATATCGCCGAGTACTGAGCGACCGTCATGCTGCCCTGCCGCAGCTGAAGAATCTCCTAGATACGCACCGCACGAAGGGTGGCTGGGACGAACTCCGAGTGGAAGAGGCTCTCAAAGTCCATCCAAAGTAGAGATGCCTCATCGTGCACCTGGAGCATCAAGCTCCACCATCGGCCCGCTCCTGCGTGCAGTAGGCTGGTAGTGAGGATCACCATGAGGTCTATAGTTGTCCTCACTAGCCTAAAAACTCGTACCACTGCCTCCAGCCAGTCCTCGGCTGCCTGGGGGTCCGTCTCCCCACGAAACCTGGGTGGTCGCTGGCGCTGAAACTCATGCAGTGCGCTGAGGCGACGTGCATCGTCAGCGACTGGTGCTGGAAGCATCGGTGGCTCGACGGGTAGATCTACCACCGATGCCACTGCTGACAAAGAGCCCTGCACCGAGGCCTCGTCGCTCGGTGGGCTGTCGTCACGCTCAACTCTCGGAACCCTAGCTGGCTGCTGTCGTGGGGCCATCCTGAAAAGGAAACAGGTGCACCACGGTCAGAACAGTATACCTGGTGAGCTTATATAAAGTAATCACAAAGAAAACTTTGAAACACACATGCAATCAATGTTTTCATGCATTAAGTCGGAAATCAGAAGTCATGGTCCTAGTGTACGGATACGTCGGCCGCCGCAACAACACTGGACTCCCTGGACTGATAACCACACTCAATACGCTAAACATTATTTCTTCACATAGAAAAGATCAAAGTTCACGGTAGAACCGAACTCCTCTGATACCAATTTGTCACGACCCGTCCTCGGGGCCCGTTCCGTGACTACCCCAAGCCCGCCTTCCGTAGGCCAGGGGCTGGAGACTAGCACCAAGGCGTAAATCCCGGTAAAAAGGGAAGACATTGCCTTTGTAAAGTAAACAAGCACCACAGAGTAAGCAAGTGGAAAAGTAAACACTAAGTAAGAACAGAGTACAACTGAAGTGAGGAAAAGTAAATGGGCCAGTATACAAACCCAAACTGAAAGTAAAGTACAACTCGAAAGAGAAAACAGCAACTGTAAAGTAAAAGCCGCCACACTGAGCTGTCCACTGGAAATCCCACCTGAAGGGTGGGTACAGATAGCTCCACTGCTCCTCGAGTCTCGTCGTCCGCTCCGAACACGTCCCGCCCAGTGGTCCACCTCCAGGTACCGTCCTGCTCTGCAAGCCTCAGCCAAGATCAACGTTGTCCGTCGTCTGCAACCAACACAACGTAGTGTGGGCATAGCCCGTGCATGGGTGAGTATAAGCTACTCAGTAGGGACCCCGAGACCCCTGAAGGTCTCCCAAAATCCACAAAGGATAAACCACAAAGTAAGATACAATCACGAAGTAACAATCGAAACTGCTTAGGTATATGCCCATACATATACCTAAGTCATCAATTCCCAAAACGCTCCAACCTCCGAGCCCAAGTACAACTCAGTCCACACAGGAAAGTAAACATATTCCACACAGGAAAGCAAAACAAAATCCACACAGGATAGCACAACTCAATCCACACAGGAAAGAAACAGGATTCAGCTCACACAGGTATACTTCTTCGAAAGACGATAAAGATGATCTCTGATCCATCTAAGTTGTCGGACCCATGAAGGATCGATAGGTAACTAATCCCCGCAAAGACCCACACAGGATCGGGCCCACACAGGACCTGTAGGTGCTGGTTCACACAGGACCGCTGAGCGCAAAGACCCACACAGGATCAGACCCACACAAGATCGGGCCCACACATGACCTGTAGCACTGATCCACGTAGGATCGCTAAGTGCTGAAGTCGTCGTCGTCGAATCCACTAAGGATCTCTGTACTGTCGTCGTCGCAGTCACAGTAGCAGTAGCAGTAGCAGTAGCAGTCGCAGCCAGCACTAGGGTTCCCGCACACAGCAGGCTCGTTCGGGAGGGTCCACTCCACGAGCCGAGAGGCTGATACATCAACTGTCACAATGTCCAAAGTTGATGTATCCAAAAGTTTCGTATCTCCAACAGGAACTCAACGCAACAGACGGCGCGTCGATCGGACGCCCGGTCTGAGAGTTATTGGCTTTTTTTCCCAGGGGCCCGGTTGGGTTTTAAGGCAAAACCAACCCGAATGTACTCCACCTACGTCCAAACCTCGGGTGGAGTATTTCAAAAGATCCATCTCACTAATAGGAACACAACAAAGCTGACGGCGCGTCAATCGGACGTCCGTAGCTCAAGATATGAGCGTTTCCGCTCCGAAGGCCCGGTTGGTTTCTTGTACGAACCAACCCGGCCGAACTCAAAGTAATCCGAAACCTTGAGTGCGATATACCGAATCGACCGTATCGATCCAAGGATCACATCGCCGCTAACGGTTCGTCGATCGGAGGTCCGTAGCTCAAGTTATGAGCAAAAAACCGAAATCAATTCGAAACGGGGGGTCCGGGTCCGGGCCGACCCGGCCCGACCCCCCCAGGTCGGCCCGAACTGGGTTGACCCGACCCGGGTCCAACCCGGCCCGGCCGGCGGCGCGGGCCGGTGCGGCGGCGGTGCGGCCTGGCGCCGCACGGGTGCCACGCTCGTGGGGCAAAGCCCCCGCTTCTTCCTTCGGGCGGCGCGACATCATGCCGCGCCTTTCTCAATCAACGACCCCATTCGTGGGGGCCTGCCGTTTGGAAAAACGGGGGGGGGGGGGGCTGCCCCCCTTTGTGAAACCGCCCCCCCCCCCCTCACGTGGGGGGCCTGCTTTGAGGAAAACGGGGGGGGGGGGGGGGGGCGCTGCCCCCCCTTGGTGTAACCGCCCCCCCCTTTATGGGGGGGGGCGGTTTTGGCCAGCCGGGGGAATTTATTCCCCCGGTCCTTCTCCCTTCCGGCCGGGCCAACATGGTCGGCCGGTTCTTCCTCAATGGGACCGGCAAGGTTGGTCCCCCTTCCGGCTTCCGACACCGGCGGCCCGGCGAGCCACCGGTCTTCTCGTTCCGCCGCGGCCCGGAACCGGCCGTGACCTTCGTCGTCTGGCGCGGTGCGACGGCACCGCGCCCCTCCACCATGGCCCCGCTCCGGCCGCGGCGCCTTCAGTTCCCTTCGACGCGGCGCGACGGCGTCGCGTTCATGATAATCCTTCCATGGCGCGGCGCGACGGTGCCGCGCAATATAGCCATGCGATTCCCGCGTGGTGCGATGGTACCACGCCTTCTCGTTCATCCACAATAATATAAAAATAATCAAAACATAGGAGGGGGAATTCGACTGTGTTTGTGCGGTCCGACCCCCCTCTCGTTAGATGATAACTCTTAAATATTTATCCACAAGATTATCATGCTAGAACCAAGAACGAGAGTAAATAAATAATCCACAACAAACCTCTACCTCGGTTTCAAGATCGATGATCGTCAACGACCCGTGGAAGACGCGTCGCGGTGGTCGGCATCACGGAAGAAGGACGTCGATGTCGTGAAGAGAGGATTCGAAGTTCTTTGACGACGATTTGGTCGCGGGAAATCGTCGTGGAAGAAAAGACGCGGAAGAGGACGTCGTCGATGTCACGGGTAAGGTGTCGCGGAAGACGACTCCCGAGAATGTGGCGTTCTTCGTCGAAGCTCGAAGGTTCTTCGCGTTCTTCATCAAAGCTTGAAGAAGAAGAAGAAGAAGAAGAACTCCAATTTCTCTCAAGGCGGCTAAAGAATTCTAACCCAAATAAAATAAGCTAAAGTCTTATTTTATTCACACACGTAACAATTTGAATTTCAAAGGTTTGAAATTCAAACAATTCAACTCCATTAATAAACCCAACTTGTCATGTTAATTAAAAGAGAAGTTTAAGGGAGTTTTAAAAGAGAAGAAAAAGAGTTATGCTTCGTGTGGGCCCACCACACATAATCCTCCCAAGGGAGGTTAAGTGGGTGTGGGTCCAACCTTTAACTCCCTTTGGGAGAAGTTAACCAACAAAATAAAAATAAAAAGTGTTTCCACATTTTTATTTAACTTCTTATAATTTCTCCCAAAACTAACTTTTGTCCCGCATAAAACGCAACCTCGGAAAAGGTCTCCTTAAGAGAATATCGGCGATGCGTGTTCATCGGTGCCCTCGGATTTCAATTCCGAGCACCGGATCAAAAGTTAGAAATTCCCGCTCGTTCGTTCACTGAACGTACCCGAGCCAAACTTCGGAAATTGATTCCGGGCACTCCGGGCCTTGGAATCAGGTGCCGTCAGAAACCGCGCTCTTGTAAAATTCCAAAGAAAATTAAGAAAAAATTTCCCTTGAATTTTACGGGTCTTTACAAAAGGTTTAAATTAATCAATAAAATCCTCCATAATATATGGTTCTCTTAACATTAAATGTATCCTTAAAAATTAATTCTATAAATTCCATAAATGGACCACTTATAGTGTGAATCCAAAATCCCATTAGATTACCACCATGAATGTATTTATGGATTTTACACATGAAAGCCAATAAACTAGTTTGGAATCATTTTCAAAACAAAACTATTAGAAAAAAAACCTATTTTTTTTGTAAACCTTCACAACCCCTTTGGTTTTTCTTTTTAGGAAAAAATAATGTTTTCTATAAATAATTTACAAATATGGATCAAATAAATAAAAAATACACAAGGAAAACTATGAAATACACCAACAAAAAGGAATATTAATGTTGGGTGTATTCATTAATATTATATAACTATATCCTTGTAAAATGAACAAATGGACATAATACATATCATCACAAAAAATGGAACTAATCAAATGCATAAATCATGTAAACCAATCTGGAATTAATAGTGTGTACCTCAGGATCTAACCATCATGGATTACATGAGTGAGTAAACATGTATGCTATCTAGATAAGAAAATGGAATCTCTCACAGTCATCTCTTGGTCACAACATGAAATATCACATAGTCTCCCAAACTAATTTCCCAGGTAGTCTCTTGGTAACCATATAGGGGGATTTCGCAGTTCTCACTCTGATAGCTTACATAAACACAAGAGAAAATTATAATGGAATCTCATATGACATTCTATCTTAAGTCTGACAGATTCTCTTTAATAAACACCTCACTCTCTCTTACGTTAACCCATGTGATACTCCCTGTTATCGCATCAAATAATAAGTTACAATATCAATCAATCTATAACATAATACATTTCAAAATAAAATAATTCCATTTAATAAAAAACACATTTTCCAAGGTAAAACAATATCTAAAATATCTTTTGAAATCCCATAAAATCCATAAAAATCATTTTAGACATTTTCAAAAACACCGGGTATAAAAATATGCCACACTCAATTGGAAAACCCAACAATAAGCATCCAATTTTCCAAATCAATTCCTGAAACTCATCAAAAATGTAATTCCCACCAAGTTTAATTCATCTTAATGGAATTTTATACAAAATAGACCTAATGATATTAAAAATTTAATGGTATGACATGAAAACATCCTTAAATAGAGATAACAACCTATGTTTTGGTCCAAATAACATCACCCATTAAGAATATAACCTAAAAGAGGAAGAAAAAACACTCACACAGTTAATCCAAAAGAAAAAAACATTTAACCTATCAAAACCCTAGGTTTAGACAACACCCCTTCTAGGGTTACACATCAACAAAAAAGAGAAAGAACAACATTTTTGGATGGGTAAAATATAAGAAAACAAGATGAAATCAACTTAACTCATGCTAAACCACCAATATTTTGAAGGTAAATACACTAATGAATAGATTTATATGATTCAAGCTATAGTAGGAGGGTTTTTCATGATGGGGAGTAAAAATGAGGGTGATTGGAAAAAAAACCCAACAGGTGAATTTTGGTAATTTACTAATTTTTATTAAGTTAGATAGAGTAACACTGTTAGAAAAATTATGTTCCAACCATGCTGTTGATTCTGTCAACATAAAAATAGATAACATGATTTTCCCTAAGACTTGACACATTTTGGGACAACCCTTATCAAGTTGTCATGAGATACTATCCCTCCCTATCGAGGACACACTATTAGTATTGGGGTTGCATGGTTTGTAAAACCACAAAAATACTTGAAAAGACCCATGTGTCCTCCCTTTAATGGTTATCTTTAAGAGTCAACATAGTTTGTGAAAACCATAATCAAACCTTTCACATGGGTCTACCTCTTCTTGAGACTCCAATTTCCTTCTCTCATCACCTCAGAACTCTAAAAAAACTATAAATAAAACTCAAAATTAGTCATGCAAGTGATCTGGTGGGTGCCACACCATATCATAATAAAATTTAGTATATAAAAAATACTAATTTCATTATACAGAAATTATAAAATTATAATTGAAAATATAACATATAAAATAATAATCTTTAGGGAAGAAGAACATTACTCACATTGAGATATTTGAGTTTTCCATGGAGGATTCATTTGAATTGGAGGGGTTAGGACAACTCCATGTGAACATAATCTTATGAAAGAAAGTGAGGATTATTATTTTAGGGTAAATGGTAGGGTTTCAATAGGAAACTAAAACAATGGAGTTCCTTGTATGTATTGTGGAACTCCCCATTTATAAGTGATGATAATAGTATTTTTTAAATATTTCAAATTATTATAATGAGACAGAGGATTCACATGTCTAGAAGAGTCCAAAATATATAATAATGGAGCATGGAATGAGATAATTCTATAAACCCCTCACAAATAATTTTCCCACAATTTTTATACATTTTTCTGTCCTTTTTTATTATAATTTTCAATTTTACCTTTTTTTTGTTTTACCATGGTAAAAATGTTTTTCCTAAGTGAAAAATTTTATAACTAAAAAATTGGCTTTATTACATTATTTATATATATATATTATAAATAAGAAATATATTATATCAAATAAATTTCATATGGGTATGGAAAATCAATTTTAATACTAACTCTTATAAATCGTCACAATTTATTTTTAAAAATAATTATTTCTAATATTAAATGTATGTGTAGTGTAACGAACTAAAATTTTTTCAATGGAAATTGTTTATTATAATTAAGTAATACAAAACACATAAATATCACAATAAAAATATCATTATCAGAAAATAATAATGAAATAAGTGGTATTCATAGAAATTAATGAACCTATACCAATTAAATAGTAACATGACCATTGGAATAGTAATATGACCATTAAGAATAGTAATTCAAAAAATAGAATAGTAACCTCACCTATAGAAGTATAAAAAAAATTAGGTATCTTACAAATGAAACTATGATTTATTTATATCATGGTATAAGTAAATAAATTTTTACAAAATAATAAATTAATTGTTGTTTTTTTTGTAAAATGTAAATGTTAATTGAGAAGCTTATAATTAAAATAATGATTTAAAAGAAAATTTATTTTCATAAAATAGATTCATAAATTAATATTTTGTTTCCTTGGGATTATAAGATAATTATATGTTACCTTAATAAAATTTTAAAAGTGTTATAAAATAAATTATAGTATTAAAATTGGTATTTTTTGAATAATTAATGATTTTAATTAAAAATTAAATTTCTCAAATTTTAAAAATTATTTTCAGAGATGGAGTCTATTTTTTAAATCTACACACTAAAAAATGGTTAGGGTGGTTTTTTATTTTTCTAAAATAGTTGATCTTTTGGTGAATAGTGAAATATGGGAATTTATTGTATTGAGTATATTTAGCCAAATATATAAATTTTTGAGTCATGTATGAAGTATGGACCCATTATTTCAAACTAACATTCACTAGTTAGTATAATTAGTCACAATAATCAACACGCTTGACATTCTTGAGCCAAAATAATATACAAATGAATAAAATAAAAAAAATATCATCCTCCCCTAATAAATACTACCCCTCACCACCTCTTCTCCTCACACATTCTAAGCCTTGGAGCATGTTAATATTCTAAACAATTCCTCTCTCAGGAATCTTTCCCACATATTGGTCTTGATGGTCTCACAAAAATACCATTTCTGTGTGTCTTAAAGAGGTTCTTAAGGAGATGATATCCAAGAGGTAAAATCTTAATTCTTTTTATTTTATTTTATTTAATTTTCTTATCCTACCTGTAATGTCCTAGTTCCTAGTTCCACCCAAAGGTGCCCAAAAAAATAGTTGGTCACATGACCTTAAGCGTATTCCCCGAAATGGCAGAGGCTTATGACAAGAAATGAGGGCCATGGTGTGATAATGGGGAAACTATGCCCTCATTGGCTGAGTATACACACTGGAAAACAAATAGTAAAAAACAGTGGAAGCAGTAATACCTTACAAAAAAAGTAAATAGCAGTATACTGATATAAATACAAAAACTGAAGCATATATAAATGATGCATGTCACATGTGTCTAGGAAATCTGCCAAACAAGTCACAGTGCTAGAAATACAATACTGAAACCAAAGTACAAAAAAACAATAAACTCCTAAAGAATCGCAAGACTCAGCTTGGTCCCATGCTCTCCAACTCTAACTATAATCATGTACCTAATGAATAAGGGTGCTTTCCCTTATTTATACCTGCAACAATATACTCTGTGTGGGTTCAGAAGCATGAACCAAAAAGGGTGTGAGATGAATCTTTATAGGAAAACACTAAAATATCTATGCCTATTCATCAGGGAATATATATAGCATGAAATATGGGAAAAAATGAAGCAATAAACTAGGAAGTACTCAAAAGTAAACAATCATATAGTTTTAAATTACATTTATTTAACATTCATAATTCATTCATTGAATTATTTAACCCTGGTATCTAACTTAAGTCTTGTATCCCCAGTGTAATAGTTACAAAACCGATGTCTTAGATGTACATATAAAAATTCAAGTAAGACTGAGTACATTCTTGTGATTTGTCTTAGCAGACTCATCAAAATCATTCAATCATTCATAACCAACCCTCTAGAAAAATCCTCATAGTCTAACCCTCAGGTCTAGCATATCATCACTTCAATAAATAATGACCCTCTAGGAAGCCCTCACAGTCCAACACGTTCGGTCCCACATAGTATAGATGAATTCAAATTACCACCTTGGCGGCTCTCATGGTCAATTCCCCTTGGTCAACATAGCAACAATAAAATATAACGACCACCTGGAAACTCTCACGGTCAATAACCTAGGGTCCAACATTCTTTTAATCAAATAAATATGATCACCTGGGAAACTCTCACGATCTAACACCATCAATTATAAATGACCAACTGTGTGACTCTCACTGTCTAACCCTTTTGGGAATCTGTCACAGTCTAATCCCTTTTGGTTAGCAATCACGATGCATAACACTAGAATTTCAAATAATCAGCAATTTCATCCTAACAAAATAAGGCATGGAAGTGAGGAAAGTCTATTATCATATTAGACCAAATGGCCTTAAACAACTAATCAAGGGAACACACCCATGGGGTGTCCAATAACAAGGTATATATCCTTATTCCTAAGAAATAACCCTTTCTCAGTAAAAAAAACCATAACAAGCATTAAACAGAGTTAAATTTCTAATCGAACAATACCCTAAACATGGGTATTCGGAACTTTAAGCATATTTAATCTAAATATGAACAACGAAAGGAAATAACCACCTACCTTGATATTGTACCGTCAATACTCTTTAACGTGGGCCCTTGAATCAGCCTATAACGGCATAGATCTACAAAAATATGAAAAACATTCAAACATGATAACTCATGAGAGAGGAGAAACTAGGAGGAAAGTCTCTAGGGGTTTTGAGAACTCACTAGTGAGATTCCAACACACCTAAAATTGTCTTAATCATAGTTTAGACAGAGAACTGGGAGGGGTTCAGAGTTTTTTGGTCATTCCATCGGGCTCTTGTATGAACCAAATCTAGAAGAAGATATTTTCAAATATTAGACGCGACCCCTCTATGATATATAAAATAAAAAGAAAACTACATGTCGTGTAGTAGGATTAACCGACCCCCAACTTAAGTGGTCTTCCAGGTCACCACCTGATCATGTACTCAGCCATTACATGGAAAATAAATAGTTGTATGCTGGAACTGGGTACACAACATGTACAAGGAAGTACACAAAATGTAATCAGAAAATCCTCATTTCATAATTTTTTCTCAAAATAAAACAAAATAAAGATCTATACCTAAAATTAAGATCTGGGTTCCTACAAAATTCCCCCATAAATAAAATCATCCCCGAAGTTCCCTTCCAACGACAGTAAAGAAGAAACATCAAAAAATTCTGGCCACTGTGATCATACGTCAGCCTCCCTCTCCCAAGTCTCATCCTGTCATTGCCCGTGCTTCCATAGCACCCGTACTAGTGGAATGGACTGGCCATTAAGAACCATCGTGTTGTAATCCATAATATAAATTAGGTGCTCTAAAAAGGATGCATCCACCTCCAGCTCAACCTCCTTAGGTTAAAAAATGTGAGACTGGTTTGAAATGTAACATTGTAGTTGAGAAACATGAAAGATGTCGTGCATTGCTTGGTACCACTATGGTAACTGCAAAAGTCCGGCAACTAGCCTGAATCTATCTAAAACCTCAAATGGCCCAACATATCTCAGTGAAATCTTTCCATGTCTCCTAATACTCCTATTTCCCAGCCTTGGTGTGACACAAAAGAAAACATGATCCCCAACCTCAAACTCCAGAGGTCGTCTCTGTTGATCAACATAATATTTCTTCCAAGACTGTACAATAGTCATCCTCTTCTGAATCAACTCCATCTACTTAGTGGTCTCCGGGAAAAGTCAAGGTTCTAACATATCTACCTCCCCTTCCTCCATCCACATAGGGGTGATCGACATGGCCTACCATTCAAATCTTCATATGGTTCCATCTGAATCGTTTCATGAAAACATTTATTATAGGAAAACCCAACTAGGGGTATATGTCTCTCCCAAGAGTCCCAAAAATCCAAGATGCATGCTCAAAGCATGTCCTCCAGAATTTGAATCGTGTGCTCAGGATGACCATCTATGTAAGGATGGTATGTTGTACTCAAATGTACCTGTGTACCCAAATCCCTTTTTAGTCCCTCCCAGACACGAGAAGTAAACCATGCATCCCTATCAGAAACAATAGATTGCAGAAACTCATCTAAATGCACTATCTCTTGGATGCACAACTTCCCAAGCTCATAAATAGTAAAGGTTTACATGATCAGTGAGAAGTGTGCAACCTTCATGAGCCTGTCGATAAAAAACCAAGCCACATCATTGCCTCGTGCTGATCTCGATAACCCTATCACAAAATCCATCATGACATCATTCCACATCTACTCAGGAATGGGTAACTACTGTAAAATCCTTATCAGTTGGTGATTCTCTGCCTTCACCTGCAAACAGGTGGAACATTTCATAACAAAACTAGATGCAACCATCTTTATTCCTGGCCACCAATACTGACAAAGTAAATCTCGATACATATTGGTGACACCAAGATGAACATCCCATAATGAGGAATGAAAATACCATAATAAATCCTCACATATGTCTTATGACATCCATATACATACATCAAAATTAAAGAGCATGTCCTTGCCTACAGTTCACCTAGGATTAGGTTACTCACCTGACACACTCTCATGTAGGACTAGGCATTCAGAATCTGATAGCTTCCTCATTCGCATTCGATCTAGTTGAGTAGAGGTAACAACTAAATCAGAAAGAACCATATTACCCTTTCTATTTTCCCCCTCCAAATTCATCTTAGAAAACATATCCATAAGTTTCGACTCACTACTGTCTTCCTAAACTACCTATATCTAATTTCTCCTACTCAAAACATTAGCCACTATGTTGGATTTCCTATGTATGTAGGAAAACTCAAGGTCAAAATACTGAAGATACTCAACCCATATTTGTTTTCTCAAATTCATATCACGCTGAGTAAAGATATATTTGTGGATTTTGTGGTAAGTTCATACCAAAAAATTCTCTCCCAAAATATAATGTCCCCAACAGCACAAATCTTGTACAACCACAGCCAACTCGAGATTGCGTGAAGGGTAGTTCCTCTCATTTGGCCTCAACTATCGAGACCCATACATAATGACTCCTTCCCCTTACATAAGCACTGATCCCAGCTAGATACTTGATGCATCACAGTAAATAGGGTAACTCTTTCCCTGCTTAGGAAAAATCAGTATCGGTGATGATGTAATACTCCATTTTATCTTATGAAAGGTTGAATCACATGAATTTTTCTACAAGTACTTTTCACCATTCTTAGTCAGGCCCGTCAGTGGCACTACTATGTGTGATAAGTCCTATATAAAGTGACTGTAGTAACCATCCATCCATAGAAAACTCTGTACCTCAAATAATTTCTTTAGATGCTCCCAAGAAACTACTTCTCTCACTTTCTATGGGTCTAATAATAATCTTGTATCCGAGATGAAATGACCCAAGAAGTGAATCTGGTCCATCCAAAAGTGGAATTTTGAATGATTATCATATAACTGATGATCTCTTCGTGTACCCAAAATGATGTAAATATGGATGGCATGGTCATGTCAAGTGTGATAGTACACCAAGATATCGTCCATGAAGACTACCATAAAAGAATCCAAGTAAGGATGGAACACTCAGTTCATCAGTTCCATGAAAATGTCTGCGTGTTCATGAAACTGAACAACATAACTAAATACTTGTATAGATCATACCTGCTCCGAATGCATATAAGAGGTATATCTGATGGTCTAACTTGCAACACATGATAACCATATCTCAAGTAAATATTTGAGAAAACTTGGACTCCTCAAATCTGATCAAAGAGATCATCAATATTCGTTAAGGGATACCGGTTCATGACTATCAAATAGTTCAACTTCCAATAATCCTCACAAATTCTGAGGGTACCATCCACCTTTTTTTCAAAAAGGAGAGGTGAAACCTAAGGTGAAGTACTGGGTCGGATGAAACCCTAATCATGTAACTCCTATAACTATTTCTTGAGATCCTATAACTCTGGTGTAGCCATCCAATAAGGAGGAATGGACAATGGTGCCACTCCTATCACAAGTTCAACAGACAAATATACATCTTTTTCTAGAGGAAAACTCAAAAATTCATCTAGAAAGACATCTATGAAATGAGCCACCACTAAAGGAAAGTCCATCTATGAAGTCCCCTAGTCATCAAGATATAAACTAGAAATTCGGGCTATATCTCTACCCAACTCGTGATGCCCTAGTGTAGCTCCTCTCGCCTGGACATCCCATTCTCCCCTATGTAGAAAAGAACCACCCTCTGGTGACGTGAAACTCACCCTACGACAATAGCAGTCCACAAAGTCCTAAAAGGAGACCAACCAGTACATTTTTAGAATATCATCAAATCATTTT
This sequence comes from Viscum album, assembly GCA_963277665.1. Lineage (NCBI taxonomy): Eukaryota > Viridiplantae > Streptophyta > Magnoliopsida > Santalales > Viscaceae > Viscum > Viscum album. Next base: position 1,172,188,054 of record OY728138.1, on the reverse strand, counting down.
ATCTCTAATACATATAGGTCCCATAAGAAGTAACACCCAACAACCTCAATAGATCACTCCTTGAACAGACATACACTAGCCATCCTAACTTTCAACGGTGTATCTAGCATCATAACATCATCATAAGTAAAGATGAAGAGCCCAACGCTCTCCACCCTGAAAAAAAATATAAAACTATAGGAAGCCTCTATATCAAAAAGTGCATAAGATAAAACTGTGGCAACTAGAATCCTACCTCTAAAAAAAGAGGGTCCGAGATTCTACTTCATTTGGGTTTGTTCTATCACAAAAGTATAACTTGTACCATGGCCCTGTAACCCTACATGGATACCCTGCGCTGATCCACCATACTATCACTAAAAACTTACTGTCTGGATACCATGTCCATGACCTCCTCCTCGACCTGAATGACTTGAAGAACTCCAGTTCTTTGACATAGGAGAAAATAGGGGCCTTTCTCTTATATGTGGAGTTATAACAGATACCTTCTCACTCACTTCTAGTGAGAAAAACCTACAAAAATGATGAATATGGCCCATATTTCCATAAGATTTTCACTCGACTAATTCCCTCAAGAAATACGGTATCATATTCCCACTCTTTCTGCACTTGTATCGCACCACTTGGCTACCTGAAGGAATATCCCTACAGCACTTCCTCATATCAGCTGAAAGAGTACCAACCCTGTATGCTGAACCTCCCTGGTTTGCAGCTCCAAACTCCCTCAGATTGTGCTTGGTAATCAATTCCTGGTTTACTACAGTAGTCACCAATGTCAACCTAAAAACATTCACCTACGATGGGATGTCTTACCTGAGCCCATCCTCAAATCGTCTAGGCAGTTATAATTCTTTACCTCCCAACATAGGTGTGACATGCTGAAAAATTGTAAAACTAGAATAATAATCCATCATTGAAACAACACCTTGCTCCAAATTCATGAACTCTTGGGCTCGGTCGGCCCTCAACATCTCGATGTAGATGTAATCATAGAAGGTCATCTAAAACTCTTCCCAATTCATATCATGATGTTGCCCTCTATGTAACGCCCCGACCCCAGTTAACCAGATTCGGTGCATTATTACATAACATTGGCATGATTACAAGAAAGATCAAATCTTGAAAGACCGATTGTTTTGTAGCTTTGGAAACACTAGATATATTCATAAGGTTTTACATTACATCATAAAGTGAAAAACTACTACAACAACATAATGTATCCATAGTCCACACTATTATCCCCTCATAATATACCTTCAGGTCATTCATAACTTACTTCTTCACATCCTGGGAAAAATAAAACATAGAAAAGGGGTGAGCTCAAATGCCCTGTAAGGATAACAATATAGTGGAAACATTCCAAAATAAGCATAAACATTTAAGGCAATGTATAACTAAAACAAAATCCTTTTAAACTTGAACTTCAACATAGTATGGAAAAAGTAAAATGAAATAATTCCATTTACTTATTCACATGGATATTCTACTAATAGAATAATAACATGCAATATCAATAACCACTTTCATAATGATGGAATGCATTATTCCAGACTATCATAACCACATATCCAAGGCCTCGTTCCAAGACTACAAATAAGATTTTTCCAAGGCCTTGTTCAAAGACACTAGTTTGTCTCATGAGACCTACCGATGCATTGAGGAGCAATACTGGGCTCCACCCGTCACTTACTAAGTCCAATGCATTCCCATATGAAAAGTTTTAAACATAACATAAACATTCGTATTAAAACTAGCATACTAAATTTCAATACTTTCTCCATAAACCATGAATGGTATAAAAATAACACATCCACAGTCAAACATATCACAAAACCTTCAATACATTATGGAAGTTTTGTATCATAATAAATCAACTTCATATAATCATAAATTCCATCAAAGTATGTTGACATAGATGAAATCAAAACTATTTGAGAGAAATATCTCCTTTTTTTGAAATTATTTAAAAGTCACACATTTATAAAGGAAGTAATTAAAAAGAGATTCTTGAATCAAAGTGTCCCATACCACTTTGAAACTTTTGAAAGGAATGAAAATTTTAAAAACGTTCATGTCCATATAAATAAACCCTTAAAAACCATTTTGAAGACATGGACATTAATTAAAAATATCTAGAAAGATAAATATTTAAAACATTTAAAATTCTGATTTTGATAAAGAGTACCTTTCTGAAATTCTTAAAATATTCATTTTGAAATCATTTAAAAGTCACATAATTATAAAATAAAACATTTAATTTGAAAATGTCCTTGTAATCTTGTAAGGGAAGATTTTAAAATTTTTTAACGGCGGTAAATATCCGCACCCGCCGTATAAGTTAAAAAAAATATTCTTACCTTAATTTTGTCGAAAAGGATAAATAGCACCTTGTTTGGAAAACGATGGAAAGATTCCTTTATAAACCTCTTATAAAAAGTAAAACAAGGGTATAAATGACTTTAACCCATATTCTAGTAAATAGTAAAAATGTTTTGAAATTCATTTTTAAGAAACATGGATGTGGATGATAAAGAGATCCAAGTAGATTATTACGTATAAACAACCTCAGATAATGAAGAGATTGCAAAATAAACCCTTACCTTGCACTTTTCTTTGGTTGGGGTAGGTTAGAATCCTGTATAATGGTGAAATAATTGTTATTAAATTATTCAATAATCATATACATTAATATGATATCATATATGATCTTTTAACATTGCTTTATTAATAATATCTAAGAATTATCGTCATTTCAGGTGTTAACTTACTCATTTTCTTTTATATGTTTTGTTACATAAGCCATGTTTGTAATGGATAGGTTGTATCTAATTAATATCCAGAATGATACCAAGTCCTTAGATACTATTATTAATCATCAAATGAGAATTATACTTGAATGGATACGATGGAGAATGAATCTCATCACATTCGTGGAGACGGTAGTCCGTACGTACACACGAGCGATAATATCATTCTTTTGATATTAAAAATATATATAATTGGATGGTATATCATATATACAAAATCCTTATCATTTTATATTTATAATTTAAATGAGTTAAACATCATTATTATACTCATCCAAATAATAATTTATTGAATAAAAATGACACCACGATGTGGAGACGGTAAGCCGTACGTACACACGTATGGTGACATGTTATTCAAAGGATGGATAGAATAGTGAATATGGTTGTACCATATTTATAATAACATCACATTATATATATTATACTGGAGTTATTATTTTATAATGGTAACAACAAAGGAAGAATAAGTGTAAGATGAAAGGAACTTGAAAAAGGGTGGTGAAATCATTACCTCTTCTTCGGGTTCTTCCTTTTGATTTGATCAAAATGGAACCTTAGGTTGGATTTCTGATCAAAATAAGGCCTATAGGTTGTAGTGAGGGAAGGTGGGAGAGTATTTGGGTAGATTTTGGCCGAACCAAATGGATTTGAAGGTGTGAAGAAATGAGAAGGAGGAGTTCCCTTTTATAAGAGGGGTGAGGGGCACCTTTGGAAAAGCTAGAAATATTAATTTGTAATAAATTCATATTCTGTTTATAATGGCTCCAAAGTGGATTATTTAAATTTTAAGGTGGGGAGAGGTCGAAAAACATTCAACCAATAGAATTTATATAGGTTTGGGTCATTATATTAACCTTATCTTTTAATTTTAACTCTTCGTTAATTAGTTTGACATTTACCATGTCACTTTGTATTTTTATATTATATAGTTAATAAACTAACTATATACATCTAAGAGACCCCCAAGTAGTCCATTAATGATACACCTATCATGATATAAGTCTCTTGGCAGAACCGTAGATTTTTAAGAATTTAATATCAATTAATAATATAACATTTGTTTTAAAAACTCTTTTTTGTCAATTTTGACACTATTCAATAGTTGATTTTTGTGAAACTCACAAAAGAATTATTACTTCGAACAAAGTCAATTAAATCAATCCTAATTTTTCATATTATCCTATAAAATTAGTTTAATTCATTAAAAGTTTCAAATTATATTTATTTGGGTATTTATAATATCAATTATTTTAATTTGTCACTATTATGGAAATTACTACATCATCATTGTGTCATCAATAAATTAAATTATTTAATGTCTAAAAATTATAAATAAAATATCATTATGTATGAAATCTTTTTTTATTTCTATGTAATATTTATAGTCAAAAATCCAACATATATAACCCTATGTAATTTTTTTTTCTAAACGATATATGTTTATGTTATTTTTGTACTTATTTTAACTTAATTAAAATAAAGTGTCCCTATCACCTACAAGTGGATACATGGGGTCCCAAAATCGACCCAAAGATGACTATGGTCGAACATTTATCAACCAATAAGGTTAGGACACGTTTTAGGGTAATTTATTATTATTATAATATTATGTTTTAACCCTTATTTACCGGATTTATCCTTAACCATGATAAATAAAATATTTACCAAAGTAATTATTCAAAATGTCTAAAAATAAAAGTTACCTATTTACAAAATTTAAACATCCTGATTCCAAATATGGAATCAATTTTTCCAAATTCAAAACACAGAAGTGGGAGAAATTAATTTAAAATTAATTCCCGTTGTTAAAATAAAAAGCGTGTTTTTAAGAGATAATAACTATCAAAAGATTGACACTTGTTTATGTCCGGTTTAATTGTGAAATTATGTCCAATGACCAAAATTGTATTAAATGGTAAAAATATATTCTAAATATACTTGAAAACCACTCAAATTCATAATTTATCACTATTAATTATTTTGATTAAAAAAGTTGTTTTAAATTAAAATTTAGTAATTTTCACTATTCATCAAAATATAAAAGTTATCCGAAAAGTACCAAAATTTTACCCTAGGATAATTTCTATATTCCGAATCCAAAAATGAAGTCCATTTTGAGAGATATAATTTATAAAATTTCAAAAAGTAGGTATTACTATTCATAATGGCTTGTTGGATTGGTTGTGGTGTGTGTTAGAACTCTATGTTGCGTACAACACACGCTATTGAATTATTCAAAGAGAAGCGTACCATAGATGCTTGGGATGTTTCATTGTAAATTTTTGATGTCCCCAAAGAAAATTTATTTAGTCAAATCTAATATATAAAAGTTTAAAATATTGGATTTAAAAAGGGTTCACTATTAAAAGGTGGTAAAAGTGCACTACTGAAAATGAAATTGTACTTACATTATGTCTATGAAACTCATAATATGGATTATGAAATTATAAGGATTATATAAAGTTTAAAATTTAGTTAATACTATTCATAACCTCTTTTGAACGGCTTGTTTGGTAAGTCATGGTGCGCTTGGACTCGGTGTTGCATGCAGTGCAAGTTATTGAATTATTTTAATGAAATAACACACTATGAAATCTTGGGGTGTTACATTCTACCCTCCTTCAATAAATTACATCCTCGAAATTTGAAATTTCTCTTAGAAAATAAAAGGTTGAATATTTAAAATATATTTGTGTGAAAACCCACATCGGAAATTGGGTTGATAAAATTTAGTCTTCATAAGAGGAAAAGAGAAATGAAAGGGTCACCACCAAATTATGATCTCTATTCGGAGAACATTGGTGGCAATTAGAGACATATAATTGGAGGAAAAACTTAAATATTTATAGGTAGTGATTGAGGTCATCAATAAAAAACAAGTGTAAAATTGAGGTCCTTAAATTCACCAATCTATGATGATTTGAAATACCATCGGTTCAACAAAACATAGGGTATTAAGATAACACATTTTTTTTGTTTTAATATCCCTTCACTAAAGTATAAGAATTAATTTCTTCATTTGAATAAGAGAAGAAGAAAAATATATACTTGGCATGTAGAGTCTCATCCTTTAGCTAAGTTCTACCACAAACTCATCTTTCACTCTAAAAGATAATAGAACTTAAAAATAATATTTTTTTTATCCTATTCGTATAGGGTTAAAAAAATGAATTTATAATTCATCTATAAGAACAATTAAAAAAATGACATTATTAAAACTAGGAAATAACATGGGTCAGTGGTAGGTGATACACCCTCGTCGCCCTTCGGTTGTGGGTTCAAGTCTCGCAGCCTTGCCGGACGCGACAGGTTGCCGCCCGACCTCCGGGTTGTCCTTTTATGGCAATCCAAAATAATCCAATCTAGAACTATCCAAAATACTTCAGTCCTAAATTTATAAGGAAGGTAAACACAATGAAGATATTTTTTTTGCCGCGTAATAACATGTGATCACCTTCATCATGTATTCTTTTAAAACACTGCAACATACTGAATTATCATAAAACCTTATTGATTACATTCATGATCCCTTATTCCTTATAGAATAATAGATATACTCCTTGAATCCAAAAATGTTGTAAACCCCAACAGTGATGGAATATACAAATCATTAATCATTTTCAAGGTAGTCAAGAATATACAATATAATTTGTCCAAAACAATCATGTATTATTCTAAAATTACTACCTCGGTATCAGAACTATATTATGGTTTATCATTCTCTCAACCATATATTTTCCAAAAATTTATCCTGCAATTGAGTAACTTTTCTTTGTTCAACACAATCTCAAGTCCTTAATGAAATCGTACTGTAGTACAATCCTTATATACTCCATAATTATTATAACAAGTACATTGTTGATACAACGCTCAATTGACATAATCAACATAATAACTCTAATAATTCCTCTTCATCTGTGGTAGTATCATAACTTGGTTATTATCCAATAGCATCATTTGCAGCATAGTCTGATGACTGTGACATAGGTTCGCATAGTGTCCAAACTTCTTGCAAATGAATCATTATACATTTGAAACCATTTTCTTACCCTTGCAGTCATGTACTTTGTGCCCTTTTCCTCCACACTTATAACAAACTCCCATTCCCTTCAGGCAAGTTCAAGGGTTTTTCTTCCCATAGTTATCACAAATGGGAAAATTCTTTTGTTCCCTCTTCCCTTTATCCATCTTTCCCTCTTCAATCCTTTTCTTCTCTTGCTTCCCTTCAAAGACATAGGACTCAGTAAACTCTTTACTTATCTTATCAACACATGATATTATCTCTTCATAAGATGTTAATACATGGGAGACTATTTCTCTTATAAATTCTATCTTAAGACCATGAAAGATATGATCCTTCCTTATCTTTGGATCATGTGCATTTCTAGAGTTCTCATTACTTCTACTGGGCGCCATTTCTAAACAATGGCATACACTAGATTAGTTTATGAATAACAATACCTAATCCCAAACTTGTAAAACACATAACATAAATTAAATAGTTTATGGATATAATCCATAATCATAAAAATTTCTCCTTTGAGGAAGTATATACTCATAAACCCTTCATAATGGTTTGTAAAGAAAATGAGAATTATCCTAAGCATATCCCCTGAGAGTTTCATAACCAAGAGTGCAGCAAGGCCCGTTGTCGTGCACCAGTTCTCGTTCGAGTCTAGCTCAAAGTGGTGTTTTCGGGTTTTACCCTTAGGTACATCTGTGCCAGAGCCGCCTCTACCTGCTCGTATCCAGACAGGGATGTATTGCTCGGAAAACTCACAAAATCTCTACAATACCAAAATTCTAGGAAGGTCTTCTATACTAATCCTCAAGGTACATCTTAGTTCTATGTGCTTTAATCAGAGTTTATCTAAATCTAGCTTTCAAGGTTTGTACTAAACTTCCTATGATACCAACTGTAACTCCCCGACCCCAGTTACCCAGAGTCGGTGCATTATTACATAACATTGGCATGATCACAAGAAAGATCAAATCTCAAAAGACCGACTGGTTTAGTAGCCTTGGAAACACTAGATATATTCATAAGGTTTTACATTACATCATAAAGTGAAAAACTACTACAACAACATAATGTCTCCATAGTCCACACTATTACCCCCTCATAATATCACTGCAGGTCATTCATAACTTACTTCTTCACATCCTGGGAAAAATAAAACATAGAAAAGGGGTGAGCTCAAATGCCCAGTAAGGATAACAATATAGCGGAAACTTTCCAAAATAAGCATAAACATTTAAGGCAATGTATAACTAAAACAAAAGCCTTTTAAACTTGAACTTCAACATAGTATGGAAAAAGTAAAATGAAATAATTCCATTTAATTATTCAAATGGATATTCTACTAATCGAATAATCACATAAAATATCAATAACCAATTTCATAATGATGGAATTCATAATGTCAGACTATCATAACCACATAGCCAAGGCCTCGTGCCAAGACTACAAATACGATTTTTCCAAGGCCTTGTGCCAAGACACTAGTTTGTCTTATGAGACCTACTGATGCATCGAGGAGCTATAGCGGGCTCCACCCGTCACTTACTAAGTCTAATGCATTCCCATATGAAAAGTTTTAAACATAACATAAGCATTCATATTAAAACTAGCATACGAAATCTCAATAATTTCTCCATAAACCATGAATGGTATAAAAATAACACATCCACATTCAAACATATCACAAAACCTTCAATACATTATGGAAGTTTTTTATCATAATAAATCAACTTCATATAATCATAAAATCCATCAAAGGATGTTGACATAGATGAAATAAAAACTATTTGAGAGAAATATATCCTTTTTTTGAAATCATTTAAAAGTCACACATTTATAAAGGAAGTAATTAAAAAGAGATTTTTGAATCAAAGTGTCCCATAACACATTGAAACTTTTGAAAGGAATTAACATTTTAAAAACATTCATGTCCATATAAATAAATCCTTAAAAACCATTTTGAAGACATGGACATTAATTAAAAAGATTTAGAAAGATAAATCATTAAAACATTTAAAATTCTGATTTTGATAAAGAGTACCTTTCTGAAATTCATAAAATATTCATTTTGAAATCATTTAAAAGTCACATAATTATAAAATAAAACATTTAATTTGAAAATGTCCTTGTAAGATTGTAAGGGATGCTTTGAAAATTTTATAATGGCGATAAATAACTGCACCCGCCGTATAAGTTTAAAAAAAACATTCGTACCTTTATTTTGTCAAAAAGGTTAAAAAGCATCTTGTTTGGAAAATGACGAAATGATTACTTTATAAACCTCTTATAAAAAGTCAAACAAGGGTATAAATGACTTTAACCCATATTCTAGTAAATAGTAAAAGTGTTTTGAAATTTATTTTTAAGAAACATGAATGTGGATGATAAAGAGATCCCAGTAGATTATAACGTATAAACAACCTCGGATAATGAAGAGATTGCGAAATAAAACCTTAACTTGCACTTTTCCTTTGTTGGGGTAGGTTAAACTCCTGTATAATGGTGAAATAATTGTTATTAAATTATTCAATAATCATATACATTAATATGATATCATATATGATCTTTTAACATTTCTTTGTTAATAATATCTAAGAATTATCGTCGTTTCGGGTGTTAACTTACTCATTTTCTTTTATATGTTTTGTTACATAAGACGTGTTTGTAATGGATAGGTTGTATCTAATTCATATCCAGAATGATATCAAGTCCATAGATACTATTATTAATCATCAAGTGAGAATTATACTTGAATGGATACGATGGAGAATGAATCTCATCGCGTTCGTGGAGACGGTAGTCCGTACGTACGCACGAGCGATAATATCATTCTTTTGATATTAAAATAATATATAATTGGATGGTATATCATATATAAAAAATCCTTATCATGTTATATTTATAATTTACATGAGTTAAACATCAGTATTATACCCATCCAAATAATAATTTATTGAATAACAATTACACCACGACGTGGAGACGGTAAGCCGTACGTACGCACGTATGGTGACATGTTATTCAAAAGATGGATAGAATAGTGAATATAGTTGTACCATATTTATAATAACATCACAGTATATATATGATACTGGAGTTATTATTTTAGAATGGTAACAACAAAGGAAGAAGAAGTGGAAGAAGAAAGGAACTTGAAAAGGGGTGGTGAAATCATTACCTCTTCTTAGGGTTCTTCTGTTTGATTTGATCAAAAGGGCTCCTTAGGTTGGCTTTATGATCCAACTAATGCCTCTAGGTTGTAGTGAGGGAAGGTGGGAAAGTACTTGGGAAGAGTTTGGCCGATCCAAAAGGCTTTGAAGGTGTGAAGAAATGATAAGGAGGAGTTCCCTTTTATAAGAGGGGTGAGGGGCACCTTCGGAAAAGCTAGAAATATTAATTTATAATAAATTCATATTCGGTTTGTAATGGCTCCAAAGTGGATTATTTAACCTTTAAGGTGGGGAGATGTCGAAAACAAATCAACCAGTAGAATTTAGACAGGTTTGGGTCATTATATTAACCTTATCTTTTAATTTTAACTCATAGTTAATTAGTTTGACATTTACCATGTCACTTTGTATTTTTATATTATATAGTTAATAAACTTACTATATACAACCGAGAGACCCCCAAGTGGTCCATTAATGATAAAAATATCATTATATAAGTCTCTTGGCCGGACCTTATATTTTTAGGAATTTAATATCAATTAATAATATAATATTTGTTTTAAAAACTCTTTTATGTCAATTTTGACACTATTCAATAGTTGATTTTTATTAAACTCATAACAGAATTATTACTTCGAAAAAAGTCAATTAAATCAATCATAATATGTAATTGTATCCTAGAAAATTAGTTTTATTCATTAAAAGTCTCAAATTATATTTATTTGGGTATTTATAATATCAATTATTTTAATTTGTCACTATTATGGAAATTAATGCATCATCATTGTGTCATAAATAAATTAAATTATTTAAAGTATAAAAATTATAAATAAAATATCATTATGTAGGAAATATATTTATATTTCTAATGAATATTTATATTCTAAAATCCAACATATATTACCCTTTGTAAAAATTTGTTTTCTAAAAGATATATGCTTATGTCATTTTTGTACTTATTTTAACTTAATTAAAATAAAGTGTCCCTATCACCTACAAGTGGATCCATGGGGTCCCAAAATCGACCCAAAGATTAATATGGTCGAACATGTATCAACCAATAAGGTTAGGACATGTTTTAGGGTAATTTAGATTTATTATAATATTATATTTTAACCCTTATTTACCGGATTTACCCTTAACCATGACAAATAAAATATTTACCGAAATAATTATTCGAAATGTCTAAAAATAAAAGTTACCTATTTACACAATTTGAAAATCCTGATTCCAAATATGGAATCCATTTTTCCAAATTCAAAACACAGAAGTGGCAGAAATTAATTTAAAATTAATTCCCATTGTTAAAACAAAAAGCGTGTTTTTAAAAGATAATAACTATCAAAAGATTGACATTTGTTTATGTCCGGTTTAATTGTGAAATTATGCGCAATGACCAAAATTGTATTAAATGGTAAAAATATATTCTAAATATACTTTAAAACCACTCAAATTCATAATTTATCACTATTAATTATTTTGATTAAAAAAGTTGTTTTTAATTAAAATTTAGTAATTTTCACTATTCATCAAAATATGAAAGTTATCCAAAAAGTACCAAAATTTTACCCTAGGATAATTTCTATATTACGAATCCAAAAATGAAGTCCATTTTGAGAGATGGAATTTATAAAATTTCAAAAAGTAGGTATTACTATTCATAACGACTAGTTTGATTGGTTGTGGTGTGTGTTAGAACTCGATGTTGCGTACAACACACGCTATTGCATTATTCAAAGAGAAGAGTACCGTAGAAGCTTGGGATATTTCATTGTAAATTTTTGATGTCCCCAAAGAAAACTTATTTAGTTAAATCCAATATATAAAAGTTTAAAATATTCGATTTAGAAAGGGTTCACTTTTAAAAGGTGGTAAAAGTGCACTACTGAAAATGAATTTGTTGTTACATTATGTCTAAGAAACTCATAATATGGATTCTAAAATTATAAGGATTATACAAAGTTTAAAATTTAGTTAATACTATTCATAACCTCTTTTGAACAGCTTGTTTGGTAAGTCATGGTGCGCTTGGACTCGGTGTTGCATGTAGTGCAAGTTATTGAATTATTTTAAAGAAATAACACACTATGAAATCTTGGGGTGTTACACTCTATGTGAAAGAACATACCACCATATCTTTGGGGAATCACATAGAATATAAGTCATGAGCTTTACCTTCCTCTTAGGAGGCATCTCCATATGATCTAAGATAGAATGTATGGCCTCCAACCATGAATCTATAGCATTTGGTCCTCCATCCCCTAAAAAAGTGGGATGTTGGTACTGCTAGAACACCCTTGTCTACTCCTCTATAGTCAGGGAAGGATGTGTTGCTCCCTAAAAAGTATGTAATATCATCAAAAATCCTTCCCCAAACTGTGCATCAACACCTTCATCCGTTATAATAGCTAGTGCCAAGACGGGCACGACAGGAGGATCTACTGGTTGTCCCTAATCTACCATTTTTGATGTATAATCATTGCCCTATGCTAAGTGAACATCTAGAGGAAATCTTGGTGGAATGACTCTACAAGGTCTAGTGCACACCTCAGTACAAGTTTAACAAGGAACACAACATAGAAGTGAAATAATGTAATAGGATAAGGAAACCAATAATTTTTTTTACAAAAGAGGGTTACACGACATGTAAAACCACTACATGTCATGTTCCCTTAAGCTTTAGCAGGGGCGTGTACCCCTTCCAACCTAGTCATGTAACACCCCATACACACAACATGCTCATCCTACGACATGGCATGCACATGATTTTTCCCTCCTGTATAGGTTCTTCTATATGGATAGAACTAAATGGTTCCCTCCTGGTGTAACACTCAATGGCGTGTTCACCCTAGACATGATGTTTACTACTTATGTTACATCCACCTATGTTATTAGACACATGGAAGAATACAAATTTGATTTCACACAGTGTGTTTAATCTAAACACAACATGTACAACCCATGTTTCATCCACCCGTGGGGTTAGTTACATGGCCCAATACATGGTCTCTACAGAAAGAAGAGTACTCCAAGTGCACGACATGTAATAACAAGTGCTTATCAACACCATATCTCTACTCACACAATCATTCACAATTTCAAAACTACACATCATGTATATATAGTACGCAACATGTACTTAATAAAAGTTGTTTCTTCTAGAATAGAAGAAGACATGGCACGCATTCATAACATCATACACTATGTTGTAGGGGTTTCCAAACATTAAGCCTATGAAATTTCCCCAGAACCCATAAAGAATTAAAATTTGACCAAGGAATACCATGTTCTAATCCGTGAGAGCCCATAGTCCCCATGAATAAATGTTTGGCATCCTTATTTGTGTCATATCATAATAGAACTCCATTAGAGTTAAACCTGATCCACAAAATTCTGATGTAAGAGGGCTTATAACACCTCACGGACAAAAGATTGGCATCCATCCTAATATATATTAACATATATCAATAACCTATCAAAATAGCAGGTATTATCTCATGGCATCTATCACAACAACATTCATATCTATACCAATATCTATCACAACAACATGCAATAAGTAATGCTCCCCAAATGACATGAAAATAATGCATGACATGTGATATCTAGAAAGTTCCTATATGATGCATGAGATGGCATATCCTCATATCATTTGGTTGCATCATAAATAGAACCACAAAATATCAATAGTAACAACACAATACATGTGAATAACCCAATGGTAAAATCAAATCAACTGTAATAATTGGAAAACCAGAAGAGTTGCAATATTCAAGGAAACTTGGAGTTTCCCTGTACATGGGGTAGATACTCCAAAACATAGATTATTACCCACTAGCTATTCCATAATATCATATTCTTTTAGCTACAAAAAGTAATGAAAAGTAGAAAATAACACCTTTGATACCACTTTTTATCATCCTGGTTCTGGGTGCCGCCCAAAGGTGCCCCGAACCTGGTTGGTCACATAACCTCAAGTGCATTTACCCAAAATCCAGAGGCTGCTGACTAGTTGTAAGGGGCACCGTGTGATAATGGAGAAACTATTACTTCATTGGTAGATTATACACAATCAAAAACAAATAGAAAATAATAGCGTAAGAAGTAATACCATAAAACAAAACTAAACAATAAAAGACTAATTGTAATATTACAACTAGAGAATATATAAATGATGCATCTCACATGTGTCTAGGAAAGAATTCAAACAAGTCACCATACTGGAAATAATATACTAAAGCAAAAGTACAAAAAATTAGTAAACTCCCACACCATCGTAAGCCTCAGCCTAGTCCCATTCTCTCTAGCTCTGAAAACAATCATGCACCTGATGATAATGGGTTCTTTCCCTTATTAATACATGCAACCATATAATCTGTTTGGGTCTAAAAGGATGACCCAAATAGGGTGTGAGATGAATCCTAGTAGGAAAACACAAAAATATTTATGCATAACTATCAGTTAATATATATATATATAGCAGGAAATATGATGTAATGAAGTAATAATGTAGTACGTACTCAAAATAAAACAATACTACAGTTTTAAATTACATTCATTTAACATTAATTATTCATTCTGTGAATAATGTAACTCTAGGATCTAGCCTAAGCCCTGTATCCCCTATCTAATAGTTATAAAATAGATGTCTTAGAAGACCATATAAAAATTCAAGTATGACAAACTCTAATCTTGTGCTTTGGATTGGAAGACTCATCACAATCATTCAGTCATTCGTAATCAACCCTCTGGGAATGTTCTCATAGTCTAACCCCTATTGTGTAACATATCATCCCTTTAAAAAATAATGACCCTCTGGGAGGTGATCATGTTCCGACCCCTTCAGTCCCACATAGTATTGATCAATTTAAACAACAACATGGGAAGCTCTCACTGTAAATAACCCTTGGTCGACATATCATCAATAAAATACAATGACCACCAGGCATCTCTCACAGATTATGCCCTGGGGTCCACCATTATTTTAATCAAATATCAATAATCACCTAGTTTTCTCTCATGTTCAAACCCAATTAATTATAAATGACCTCCTCATTAGCTCTCACGGTCTAACCCCTTTGTAATGTTCTCATAGTCCAATCATCTTTGTTCAAAAATCAAAATTCATAACACAAGCATTTCATATAATCAGAAAATTCATCCTAACAAAACAAGTCATGGAATAGAGGAAAACCTACAAGAATCCTAGATTTAACAGCCATAAAAAACAATCAAGGGAATGCTCCCATGGGGTGTCCCCTAATAAGGAATATAACCTCACACATAAGAAATAACTCTTTCTCAATAAAACAAATAATAACAGGAATTAAAAAGAGTTAAATTACCAATCTAACAATACCCCAAACATGGGTATTTAGCACTTTATGTAAATATATTCCAAATATGAACAATGAAAGGCACAAACCACCTTCCTCGATGCCATACAATCAATAATCTTGAACGCCATCCCTTGAATAGGACTAGAATGGAATAGATCTACCAA
Organism: Viscum album; assembly: GCA_963277665.1. Classification (NCBI taxonomy): domain Eukaryota; kingdom Viridiplantae; phylum Streptophyta; class Magnoliopsida; order Santalales; family Viscaceae; genus Viscum; species Viscum album. The sequence continues at coordinate 1,172,172,550 of OY728138.1, read as the reverse complement.
AAGGTGAAAAAATTTCAAACATGAATAACTCATGAGATAGGAGGAACCAATAGGAAATGCTCTAGGGGTTTTTAGAACTCACTAGTGGGATTCCAACGCACCTGATGGTGTCTCAATCAAAGATCAGATGGTGAATCGGGAGGGGTTTATAGTTTTTCAACCATTCCATCACACTCATGTACGAACCACAACCAAAAGAAGATATTTCTGAATATGATATGTGTCCTTGCTCCAATATATCAATTACAAAGAAATATACATGCCATTTTCTTTAAACTACTTAGTGTGTAGTAGCTTTAACTGGCCCCCCAACTTAAGCGGTCTTCCAGGTCTCCACACGACCATGTACTCGGTCGTTACATGGATAGTCTGTAGCTACATGTGGTAACTGAGTACACAACATGTACCTGGAGGTACGTGGAATTTACATAGATAATCCTCATTTCTTCCTTTTTCCTCAAAACAACCCAAAATCAAGATCCATACCTGAAATGAAGATCCATGTTCTTACACTCCCCCACCTCCCCTATCCAAAGTGACATGATTAATATAGTATCATAAATATACTAGAATGTTATTGTGTTAATGGAATATCCATAATCAAATATCTTCTTCTCTCATTTTTTTCCTAAAAATGTAAACATTGTTCGTGGGATGTCGATTCAACACCTTCGTGGAAGACGAGTTTCAGTTTTTCATTAGCATCATAATGTCTTTTCATAATTTTTTTTGATTAATGAAGATTATAATATTTGTATAAAAACATATTTAATTTTTTTTAACCGGTATATAAACAAAATATTAAATAAAATGATACTAGATTATGAAATTTGTAGAAAACCCTCCAACATAAACTTATTATTTTTCATTAATGTTGTATCTATTGAATAATCCTCATGTAAAAAATAAAATGACATATGAGACCATTTAAATTTATGCATTTGAATTAATACCGTATAATTTAACTTCTATATAATTATTTAAATTTTATAAGAACTTCCATAATTATACACAAACAGACTGATCATGAAACCCTGAAACAAACACTCTCCGAACAACAAAAAATAAACTCTATAACTCATCAAAATTTACATAAATAAACTTATTAAAATTATAATAAATCAAATATATATTTAAGAGGTTATGAATTAAATTATAAGCTAATATAATTTTATTATTCCAAAAATTATGTACAAGTGCAGAACACTTTCAAACATAAGGCAAGAGATCTATCCGATTATCCAAATTACCTTTGGGTTACACATTTTCATTATTTACACCGGTGTATTTATTAATTATTCTCATTTAATTATTATAAATTATATATATATATATATGTGTGTGTGTGTGTGTTCTAAAATATTGTATTTATATCAATTCATCCTTCTTTTATGGGAAAATACATGTTTTATAATGTCCCCTTTTCAATTCCTCCTAATAAGCGAACCTGATTAAAGGGATCTTACCAATTTCTTACCCATTTTCAAGTTCATCCCATAATTTATTTTAATCCACCAATTTTTTTATAAAATAACTCATTTCACCATTAAAAACTATCTTAGATCATTTCCAGTTTTATTAAAAAATTATGCCTTTGTCCTCTTTAAATATGCTTTTATATTTCCCTTAAACCGCACCAATGTGGCTCATTTCTAATGTTTCTTAAAAACTATTTTTCCATGTTTTCACTTCAGTTGGACCTAATATATAATGATATTTCCCTATTTTCCATTATTAATTTCCATGTATGACTTAAATCATTTTTTTCTTATACAATAATTTTTACACCCCTGGTTATGCTTTATGACATGGTTATGATACCCATTTATTTTCATGGGTAACCATTATGTTTAATCCTTATGTTTAATTATTATGATGGCACAAATATTCATGAACTTGTTATGATTGGTATTCCTAGATACTGCTTCAATGCATTGGGTAATATTTAGTCTCATGAGACATCATGTTGGGATAAAGAGTAAACCTAATTCCATTATGGGACTTTGTCTACTATTTTATATAGTCTTGGGAGTTAGACTTGACTAATGTTTATGTAATGTTATATGTTTCATCCAAATTACTATGTAGCCATGATTACACGATCCCATGTTATATATTTTATGATTCCATATGTTTATTCTTAATCCATGCCTTTTTATGTCATCATGCTATGCCTTCTAACTCATGTTTTATTATTTATTTTTATGTGTATTCCCCAGCTAGGATTTTTTATCGTAGATTTGTTCATGTATTCTCCATAATATAATATGAATATGTAAGAGATAAAATGATTTTATGAGTTCATTATATATTTTAAATAAATTTTTTCTTTATTTTGATTTTATGATTTCTATTTATTTATGTAATCTTTCAAAGGATAAAGATTTTATGATCCTTGGTTTGTATTTGATTGTTAATTATGGTTAAAATAATTTAATTATATGTGTAAAGGGATAGGGTATTCATATTTGGTATTAGAGCATGGACTAGTTATTTATAGAGATTAGGACTATAAAACTTGAGTAAGAACCCTAGGGATAATTTCATCACCATGGATAACCTAGATTTAAATGTAGGAATCACAAGTTAGGATATACATGTAATTTACAGCTTTGTCCTTCTATATTTAATGTTTTATTTTTTTTTGTATTCTTATTATATTAGTATTAAAACCCCCTTACTATATTTTATTTTTCTTAGTTAATGGATGGAAATTGGACAAGCCATTCTGAAAATAAATGTGATAGGAAATGTGATTATTACCCAAATTAAATTCCAAATATAATGGGAACGAGAGATTAAATCTTCATGAAATTACTCTATCAACTAGACCAAGTTAAGAATAATTACATGAATTGTGTGGAACTCCCTCTTTATCCCCAAATAAATTAAGTTAATTTCAAATAGTTTATGTGAAAAAGTAATCCAATATTTAGGAGATCATTTGATCACCTCATCATAGAGAAATGGATTAACTCCATTGAGAAGATATTTTATATCCTCTATTACTTATAAGAAGATAAATATTTATTGATGGTCTATAATTTTTATAGTAAAGTAGACAATTGGTGGAAACGGATTAGTAACAAAATGTCTAAGTAGGAAATAGATTCCATGGAAAGGGAAGCATTCAAGAAATTTTTTTTTCAAAAAATATTTTCCCTGAACACTCCATCTTAAGATGGAAAGGGAGTTTCTCACACTGATGTAAAACAAGGAAGAGTATGTCCGTATGTATAGGGAAAAAATTACAAGATTTTCATGATATGACCCAAGATTTTTTGTGAACACTAAATAAAAGGTTGATCTCTTATTTATAAGAATAAATCCAAGTCTGTTAAAAGTGTTGGAAATTAGATTCATTGAAAGCAACAAATATATTGTCAATTGTGACTTTAAGGTTGAAATGGATATTAGAGACTCTCAATTGTCTCATGGTCATAGATATAAAAAAGAAGAAAAATTGTTTAATGTTGGTGGACAAATAGATAAATACCATGATGGAATGAAAACCCAAAATCCCACATGTCAAATGTGTGAGGAGAATAATCCTAGAAAATTCCAAAGGGGAATCAGTAGATGCTTAAAATGTAGAAGAGAGGGTCATATAAATAAATATTTCTGAAGGGATTTAAATAAACCCAATAATGTGGAAGAAGAAAGAATGGTTCAGAAAAACACCCTACATATAGTATACTATTTCAACTACAAGTTACATGAGAATTGTTTGAGACATTTCACTAAACCAAGGGTTGTTGGAGGTAATCAACAAAACACTTCAAGGTAGTAAGGAAGATAACATTATTTCAAAACTACGGGGGAAGATCTCAAAAATGATTTAGGGATTGGTATGATGGTTATTAATTCAGGAATAGTAAACATACTATTTGATTCTATTTGTAAACATTCTTTTATATCTTGTAATTTTAGTAGAAATATTAAAATAGCACCTCAAAATGTAGTGGTTGAATTATCTAGAAGAACATAGAATAGGGAAAATATTTCATATAAAGTATATAAATCCTCCGTAGTTAATTTTTTTGGACTAAAACTTCATGAAAATACTTTCTTACTTCTTTTAGTGATGTTTGATGCTATATTGGGCATAGATTTTCCATCATTATATAAATATTTTAATAATTGTCAAGAAAGGTAGATCACTTTTCAAATAAAGAGGCATCCTCCAATTCTATACAAGTGTAAGGAGAAGTAAGAATGTTATTCAGAATCATTATATCAATTATGGATATTATTAACTTATGATCAAGAATATCTAGATGAAATGATTGAGACAAGTGAGAGAATAGTGATTAAAGACATTCCCATTGTGAGGGACTACAAAAATGTCTTCCTTGGAAAATTTCCTTATCTTCCTCATGACTGATTGGTTGAGTTATCGATTTACTCCCACTTCTCGACCTATATCAAATAATCCTTATATAATATACACCATTGAGTTGTGAGAACTAAAGAAGTTGTTACAAGTAAATTTGGGAAAGGGTTTCATACACCTCAGTGCTTCACAATGGGAAAAAAACTGGTCCAATTAATCAAGTTAAAGGATGGATTAATGAGCCTCTTAATTGATTATCATGAGCTCAAAAAAATAAAAATAAGGAATATGTATCACTTTCCATGGATATATGATATGTTCGATAAATTATGTGGGACTAATTATTTCTCTAATGTGGACCCCTGGTCGTGACATCCCCAATTAAAGGTGGATAAGGAAGATATTCCCATACTGCATTTTGAATGATGTATAGAAACAATGAGTTCATAGTGATTCTCTCTAGACTAACTAATGATAAAAATATTTTAATTGAAATAATGAATATAGTCTGTAGAGATTGCTTCAAAATAAATTTCATAGTCTCTATTAATGATATTATGATATACTCCAAGCGAAAGGAGGAACAAAAGGACCATTTGCATATTGTTATAATAAAACATTGAAGGGAGGAACTATATTCAAGGTATAATAAATGTGAGTTTTGGATGAATTAAGAATCATTTTTGGGGCATATTATCACCCGAAAAATGATATATGTTGACCCTTCTAAGATGAAAGAAATTAAGGAGTCGCCCATACTAGTATCTGTAAGGGGATCCATTTTTTTCATGGCTTAAATGGGTACTACTAATGTGTTTTGAAATTATATCAAGATTTTTGAACCCACTAACTAAGTTAACATGGAATGTAGTAATTTATGTTTGGAAGGAAGAATGTGAGAAAATATTTAAGGAGATCAAGAAAAGAAAAATCGTTGCACCTGTGCTCACACTACCAACAAGTGTAGAATTTATTTTTATATAAAATAATGGTTCCAAAAACATCATTGTTTCTTAATCATAAAAAATGTAAAATTGATAGACTACGCCTAATGAAAGTTAAATATTCATGAGTATAACTACCTGATGCATTATCTGGAGTTATAAAATGATATTTTTTCATTTAAAATATGGTTGTACAACCTCTATGGTGAGATGTGTGACATATATACTAAACACAAGTTCCTAAACTATATATTCACAAAAAAGGAGATCAGCATGCATCAAAGGAGATGGTTATAGATAATAAATGACTATGATTTCTCAATTCAATATAATCTTGAGAAGGAAAACAAGGTATCTGATGCTCTTACCCGAAAATAACCTACAAATCTATCCATGATGTAGATTAAAAATACCCTATATTCATGGAAATGAAAATTATGGATTTAGAAATCATAATAATAGGGAATACATCCCTCATTTCTCAAATTATTTTCTTAACCATCTATCTAAGAGAAGATCAAGGAGGCACAAAGGGATGATCTGGAGTTACAAAATGTTGAAATAGTGGGTTCCCTAGACCTAACTATTCAGTGCTTTTGATTACCAAATCGTGTATACTATTAGCTTTGAATGATTCCATATTACCATTATAGTGTATACTTTTCTACATCCACTATTGAAATGGTAATTTCCAAAGGTTAATTATTTTATAGAAAGGTCATAGTAGTTCCCATGATATATTGAGAACCTCTAGATACTATGACATTATTCTTAAATATATGTTCAATGGTCTAGATACATCTTACTGATTGGACACAGTAGATGTATGACTATCTGGTGTTGGGGACTCGTAAGCATTGAGACTTCTTATCCTAATGTTTTCACTTGGTGATCTCTTGTAGTGAGATCATTAGGAATGACTCACCAATAGGAACACCACATGTTTCAGGTGTCATTGGATGTTCCTATCTATAATCACATGTAATGGTCTCCTGACATGAGATCATTACCAATGTATGTCATTTGATTTCTTACTTTGATAGTAGATGAAAACCATGGAAATGAAGTCGTGGCGAGGTAGTTTGTGTCAGGTGCATTATTGGTGGCATGACATTGGTTGAATGGTCAAGAAAGTATTTGTTGCTTCCAGGTTATGGAAGTAATATATCTCAGGCCATTTTGATATGGATGGTAGTACCTTTATAAGACAATGGATATGGAAGTCAAGGGTAAATACATCCAGTTACATCAATAAACAATAAAGCATAAAAAAAGGGAAATGAAACGTGAGTGCGTCCTACCTTATGATATATTACTGACAAAGAGATTATATTACACAATGTGTGTTTATAAGTTGGTTGTTGCTGATGTGATAATCCTTATATATTCAAGGGCCATGATGGGTTGCTATTTCTAACTCTTGGTCTATGAATATCATTCACTACTACCGAGATAAGGGCCTAGAGGGTCACATACAATAGCATTTTCAAGAATCTTCCCCATTCAGTTGAATATGAGTTTTGGACAAGGTGGGCCCCGCCACAGGGGTCTGGGATTTTCCCAAAGTTAAACAATAACCAATTCAATAAATAAATTCATATTATTCGAGTTTAGAATAATGAGTATTGAATTTATTTATTAATTGTATTTATGAGTTTTATCTAAATACATGAAAAATATTAATTGACGAATTTTAAATTATTCATGGTTCAATTAATATTTATGGGAGCGACGAGTCGAGTTAATGACTTAATTTTTATCACGTGATATATTTTAATATATTATAAGTGAAAGATAATAATATTTATGATTCAGTTTATCAGTCATAATATGTCCTTAATAGTGCGTTGATTATTCTGGGACTGATTTAGCATTTCCGGGAAATTAATAAACCACTATAAATATTAGAGGATAATATATTTCTAATTACTATTCATGGAGCTTCCCACTCCTCTCCTGTCTCCCACACTCTAGTGAGAGATGCTCTAGATCCACAGAGCTCGGATGGAGATCTCTCCCTGGAATCACTAGATAAGCGATGCTGCAATCGTTGGAACGATGAAGGAATCGTCGGTATTCCGCACTAACACCCAGACTACGACAAACAACACTCCTATGGATTCCTTGAAGCATGTGTCGATGATCTAGAGGAATTCTTCTTCGGATTCTTCGAGTAGTGATCACCAACAATGAGCAGACATCGTTCGTGACTTCAGAATTTTACCAGGTATTTTACTATTTATTTTGTGCTTAAAACCCTTCACACATGGTCCTCGGCTTTGACGAGGATTCTCTTCACCAACGTTGACAAGTTCACGTCGAACGTCGGTGGAATTTTTTTAAAAACCCACTTGTTTGGGGATTCCACTACACACCCGGTTCCAACAAGTGGTATCAGAGGGACGCAAGTTGAGTTTAAGCCAAAATAATTAAATTTTCATTCAAATATGAAGATGGCATCGTTACGGTCCCAACGCCATAGATCGCGTTTGAATCCAATATTGGATGAGCCATCTGTGGTCATCTGAAGTTTAAAAATGGAATTAAACCGGTTGTTTTTTGAACACCGGGTGGACATATGATTACCAGAATAGCAATTTCCATTGAACCTTAATGATGATGATTATTATTATAATTTAATTATAATAAAAATAGTTTAATTATAATAATAATTTTATTTTTGTAAAATTCTATTATAATAATATTTTATTATTTTAAGTTTTTATTATTTCAATTATAAACATAGACTTAAGAAATAAAATAACAAAAAAAATTAGTTTGGATGCAAGACCTCCAAAGAAGGTCTTGAAATGTTTTAAAAAATATTGAAAAGACATTAAAAGTATAGATTTACATTTAAAAAAAAGAGGGAGGAGAAAAGTTTTTTTTTGTAAAAAAAAGGAGGGGCTGTCGGCCTATAGGTCGTGATTTGTTTTGGGAGAATAGGGTGGACTTTCTTTTGAAGGTCATGATTTTTTTTGAACCTAGTAAAAAAACTGTTTAGAGGGGCCGAGTGGCCCCCCATCTCCCATGCGCGATGGCCCTGAGGGCCGCCTCCTCTTCTGCCCCAAGGAGATGCACAGTGTGACTCACTCTTCTGAACTAGGAGTAGGTGGCCTCCTCTTTTCCCACTCCATCCAGACGCTGGCCAACCAACCCACAGGCGTAGGCCACCACTCCCCAACATCCTCCATCCCTACTCTATGCAGAAGGCCCTGCTCAAGGCGCACAACTTCACCGTTGCCCTGTCCAGTCTGCGGCCTCTCTCTTGTAGACACAACGAGTTCCTGTAGCCGCACAATTTTGTTGCATCAACTAGCCTCCAGCAATCCCTACACTTGCTCCTGATCTTCCCGAAGCCGCGCTCCAAGGGTATCATCCACCTGCAGTCTGCCGCCTTCCTAGCACAGGGTGGTCTAGGAACAAGGCCGACGAGCCTCTTTCTCTCCCTTTTGCGGAGATCCCAGCTGCATGCTTTGCAGGGCGCCCCAAGTAGCCCATTAACTGGAAGCATCCCTACGCCGTGTGTGGACTCCCTCTCCTGTAGAGTGGCTTGCACAGGTCCTTTTCTTGGGTAGCGGTGGACCATCACCTTCCCACCCAACACCACTCGTGATACCTCCCCAAGCCTTCTCGGATAGGCGCCTCTCTTCCGCTCACCCCGGTGACCTCCTCCCCTGGTCCCAGTTCACCTCCCTCTCTAATGACACAGATCATCCTGGGTGCTATAAGGGAATGTCCGACCACCTCCCAGCTGTAGTCACTGCTCTACCAGAACCCGCAACATGGCGCGCACCACCGTGAGGTAACCCATCCGCATGGGGTTTGATAAAACTTGACCCGAAACATGTCCAAGAAGGTTTTCTCTTCCCAGAACAGGCTTGAGAGGACCTTCCCAATGCAAAACGCCTTCGCACAGGGTCATAACATCCCAGACTGGGCCTGCGCAGGTTCGCCCCAACCCGCAAAGGACCTGCCATGGGTTCATGGATCTCATGTAATTTTATTTCAATAAATAGTTAATTAAATTAATTAATTTAATTTCGGTTCAGATTTAAATTAATTAAATATTAACATTGGATTATAATTATAGTGGTGTAATTAATTTAATTGGGTTTTAATTAAATTAATTAATTAATTAATTTTTTAGTTTTGAAATTAAATTAATTAATTGGGAATGAACAACGATATTTATTGAATTAAAATTAGAGTGAAATTTTAATTCAATAAAATAATTCCCTAAACTTTAATTTTAATGCACGTTTAATTTTATTCTGCATTTATTTTATATATAATCAATTGAAAGTGTATACTGGTCATGAGTCGCGGACCTACCAATGTATGTTTGGGGTGTTTATTTAATTAATTTATTTAATTATTTCATGGTTTTGTGGTAATTATTTTAATTAAATAAAAAGCGATCTATGTGTCATCTCAAGTGTCATTATATGTATAAGGACCTGCCTATCCTCTTATCTAAGTTGTAATTTTTCCACCCCGAGACCCCCTCACCTGCGTGTGAGTACAACTTTTATGATAACTAGACGAGGCGTGAGGCACTTTGTGCCAAGTGATGACAATGAACCAAACAGGAGTTGGATGCATTGGATGAGCATATGATGTTATTCAAGTTGCAAGCCACATGACTAAAAGGTATTTACCCCTAGGGTTTTAGTTGGTCATTATTCACTCAACAGGTCAACCAATAGTACCGGCTCATGATCATATGTTCATTTTATTTTTCAATGGTTTATTATTTTTATCCATGTGTAATTTATTTCACGATCACATAGTGTAACAATAAACAATCATGAAAGATAAAATGAACATGTGACATGATGAAATTTCCATTTCTTGCACAGTCGGTTGTGAGTGTGATCACATAATACATGCTTATAAAAATTGAAAATGATTTCATTCATCACATTAAAAATAATAAAACCCTGAAAATCTATATTAAGTTATAACTGCCTTCCATCTTTCATGTTTGGAAAAAACCAACTGTTTGAGGTGTCAGTCATGCCATAGTTGAAGTTGCCTCTTACTACTGGGGAGTCCTTAGGATAATGATGGGTTGAATGAACTAAAATTTCAGAAAAGAAATAGCCATAGATAGCTTGTTGTAATTTTAGAGGCAAACATTGAGTAAATAATGTTCTAATTTTAAGAAGCTGGGACTTCACTCAACAGATAGAGGAGCCGCAAGTTAAAGCAGTCGTCCAGCCAAAAGTCTACCTAGAACCCTCCAAGTAGTGGTTTAGTCATAGCTTGTATATAATGAGGTGTTGTTCTGGGATCCTTGACACTAGAATACTCAATGGGCAGAGTATTCCGATTCTACCACAGAGGGTTTTTAGAATCTGATAAATTAGTGGGAGACATTAAATGATTTATGTAATTAATAAAAAAAGTATAAACTGGTAATTCAAATAAAATGCATTAATCTGCTAAAATTCACTATTGTAGAAAAATTTTCACGTTATACCAAAATATTAAAACTCTTATATTATAATGGACAAAGTAAATTTCCACATCGACACGAGTTTCCATGAATAGTACATGCACCTGCGAATAGTATTATGATATAAGAAACTCAAGGTTTTAGTGTTCCCAACATTGTTAAACTACCTCAAAAGCGAGGGTGAAAACTGATTACAGGAGACTAATGTACAAAGAATATGATAGTTATATCATTATGCTTTCATCAACGTCTGATGTTCATTACGGTCGTTACACCAGGACATGGTTGATAAAACATGAAGTATCATCTCTAAGATGTTTACAAGGAGAAAGCAAAGAAATGATATGAATACAACGAAGTTTACACAAGTATATTAAAATTGGAATATTGATCACGATCTTTAAATATCATTTTCACCACATTACTCAAGTATCATTTTAAGTTACAAAACTAACAAGTATTGAGTAAACACTTCATTACAGGTTTAGGTAATATTTTCCAAGATAATAAGAATAAAATACAATCAAGTATTAATTCTAATGGAAAATAAATAGATAGACAATATGAAAAGGCCAAAGGGAAAATAATTCCAATGGAAAATTCATGGAGTCCTTTAATTAATGAGGTATTAAAAAAAGTTATTTAAATTTCACATTATAAAATAATACTATAGAAGTTTAAAAGCAATAAACCGATTTAAAGAAGAAAGTTTTCGCTTCTACATCAGGCATATTCATCAATGTAATGTTTCCTTTTACTATATGGGTATTTAATACTATATACTTTTTAAATATGTGTATTTAAATACAATAACCAAGTAAGTGTAAAAACATTACTAGAAGTTAGGTGTATTCTCCAAGTGGCTGCAAAAGGGTGATACCTAAGCCAGTAATGAGAAGTACACGACCTCTTTAATTTCCAAGTTTAAAATTCATGTTGAACAATTATTGAGTATAACCACAAACATTAATCTCATGTATCCTTGGATGTAAGGAGACATTCTTTCAGGTTCTAGATTGAATGTTCTTTTTGGTAAACTCAATCACTAGTTCAATAATACATGAATCACATTCAATTAGTGATGAATATGAATGTAAGACTTATACTCACTTGTGAAAATATAATTCTTTGTCAATTAATACTAAAAGTATACGTCATGAATATACCAAGTATGGTATTTATGCTCGGAACAACTAAATACTTTTGTTATTATCGACATCTTTAGTTTGGACAAAGGAGTATAAAGAAATAAATGCATGTCACAAGGCTTTTGGAAATAGTTCAAAAAGTAAACATGAACTATTCCAATTATAAGCTAGTGGTATATATACTTCATAATATTCCTTTATGTAATTAAGGAATAACAAATTAAAGTATATTCATGGTCCAAATATATGAGTTTATGTGGGTTGGTATACCGAAGAATATCTTGACCAAGCATTCATCAATCATGATAATGTAGCGTGGAGCAATTCTTAAATGCATATTACCTTATCGACATCATAACATTGATGTTAATGAGGAGTATTGATGATGAAGCCTTACATATCAACATTGATCAACAAAATATAGCATGGTGTAATTCCTAAATGAACATTTTATACATAAAAGTTTTGATGTATGTAATATAAATGTTGAAACTAGCAGAAACTTCCATTATATTTCATGAAATGCTTTGAAAATATAACGATATCCCATAACCATATTCCAACTATAATGAAAGATGGATATAATATGAGTGATTATATGATGTAAACCCATTATGTCATAAGAACATGTGTTTAGATGCAAAGAGTTTGTTAGGACATAACAAAACTTATGTCAAGAAAAACACATTGTGAATTTAATCTAATAATCCTAATAGTTTTTTAGGATGTCATATAAATCCCTAAGATAGAAGAGTAGGTAGTCAAGAAAAAGACTACACTTCTATATAAGGGTCTACATCGCTATTAGAGATAGAGGGAGCTATATTGACTTGTGTTTAGTCAATGCTCAAGATGCACAAGTAGTTGGATTAGGAACTAGTTCCACAAGTGCATGTGGAACAAAGTATGTTCCAGAGACACATACTATGTAGGAAGGATAAAAGCATAGTGATGGTTTTTATATTCACCGCGGTCTGTTATCTATTATTCAAAGGGAATAATATTTCATACAAGTACGCCGTATATAGAATTTAGCTAAAATTGATTAGACCAACTAAAATTCAATTAATGGATTCCATGTAACAACGTGAAAAAGGGGCTTATTGTTTTGAATATTTTAGTGGGTATTCAAGTGAATTGATACATGGATGGTAAAAGTGTGGTACCAGTATGGCTCGATTGGTTTCACCAAGTCTTTATGCCTAAATCCGTTAGAATTTTAGTCATCATGGCTAATATCTATGTTCAATTTATTTATCATTGGATGTCATGACCACCAATTGTGGATGGTGTCTATACTTCGCAACTAGAAAGGGATGGTCACATAATAGAATGCTAATAATGGTTGCAAGTTACTGAAATCCGATTTAGGATTAAAGTAAGCAACAAGATCATAGTATATACATTTGAAACAAATGATTTCCATATGTCTACCAGAGGTTAGTGGGAGCACCAATGATTTCCAAGAAAAAATATATTGAGCAACATATGGAAAACATACATTTTTCTCATAGTTAGTAAAGGCCAAAATGAAATTTACTCACCAATGATTAACTTAAAGTAGAATCCTATGTTATATGGAACATGATCTACTAAGGTAGATCTATCGGGTTCTTGGTCATAGTCAATCATACATATAGTGACACTATATTAAAAAATACATGTTAGAATAATTCAAGAGATGAATTGTTTCCTATGTCATAGGGAATAATATCTCCATGTTGATCTGTCTATGAAATGGGAAGAATAAATGTGGTGAGTTTAAATCCGTACGTCGAAGCAATGGATCAATCACATATTACATGATATGTACAAGAAACGATATTGTCAAGGTATATTTTAAAAAAGGCGAATATCAGTTATATCAAGGAACACTGCAAGGGATGTAGTCAGAACTATATAATTGTACTTTTGAAAGTACAAAAGATATATACCTGGTAAGTGGAGAAGAAAGGATACTAGTTTTTGGGGATATAAACTAGTCTTCCATAGATCAAAAGATATACTATTGCAATTAGAGATGGTGAAGTGAGACAAGATCATATAATCCAATGGAAGTAATACCTATAAAGACCGAGTACATTGCATCTTTTAAGGAAGTTATGAAGCATATATGCAACTATATGTTCCAGTTCTTAGAATATCACATGGTAAGAAAATTATTATCATAATCTAAATTATGATATTCTTACTGGACAAGATTTCATGTTATGATAGTGGAAAAAAGGGTTATACTCGGGATACCATCTCTTGAGAAGTTTTACTCAAGGAGATGAGGCTGCTATAGCAGAATAGCCAAATGGTGGAACCTTGGAAGACCCAGTAGCTAAAGACATTACTCAACAAAAACATGATGTTCATCATGTGTGTATCTAATAAGTTTGGTTAGCAAGTTGGCTCTAGTGTAAGTGGGAGTGTTGAAATAGTTGGTTCCCTAGACCCAAATATTCAATACTTTTGATTACCATATCATGTACGCTGTTAGCTATGCATGATGTCATCTTACCATTATAGTGTTGGATTTTCTGCATCCACTATTGAAATGGTAATGCCCAAAGGTTAATTGTCGAATCAAAAGGTTATAGTAGTTCCCATGCTATAATAAGAACCTCTAAATACTATGAAATTAATCTTAAATATATTTCCTATGGTCTAGATACATCATAATGATTGGACATAGTAGATGTTTGACTATTAAGGGTTTGGGGTTCATAAGAATTGATACTTCTTTTCATGATGTTCGCACTTGGTGATCTCTAGTAGTGAGATCATTAGGACTGACCTACTAATCGGAACACCACATGTTTCACTTGTCATTAGATGTTCCTATATACAATCATGTGTAGTGGTCTCTTAACTTGAGATTATTATGAATGTATGTCATTTTATTTTGTACTTTGATGCAAGACGAAAACCATGGCAATGAAGTCATGGAGAGGTAGTTTGTGTCGGGTGTTTCATTGTTGGCATGACATTGGTTGATTGGTCAAGAAAGGATTTGTCGCTTCCAGGTTATGTAAGTAATATATCTCAGGCCATGTTGATATGGATGGTAGTTCCTTTATAAGACCATGTCCATGGTAGTCAGGGGTAAATCAATCTAGTTACATCACAAACAATAAGGAAAGAAAAAGGGCGATGACATGTGAGTGTGTCCTTTATGAGATATTACTGACAAAGAGATTATATTACACAGTGCGTGTTCGTAGGGTTGTTGTCGCTGCTGTGCCAATCCTAATTACTTCAGGGGCTATGATGGGTTGCTAGATCCCACTCTTGGTCTTTGAATATTATTCACTATTGTCGAGATAAGGTCCTAGAGGATCAAACACAACAGTGTATTCAGAATCTAACCTATTCAGGTGAATAGGTGTTTTGGACATGGTGGGCCGCACCATAGGGTTACAGGATTTTTCCAAAGTCAAATGATCACCAATGAAATAAATAAATTCATATTATACGAGTTTAGAATAATGATTATTGAATTTATTTATTAAATGTATTTATTAGTTTTAAGTAAACACATGAAAAATATTAATTAAGGAATATTAAATTATTCAAGGTTAAATTAATATTAATTGGAGTGATGAGTCGAGTTAATGACTCAATTATTATCGCGTAATATATTTTAATATCTTACAAGTGAATGTTAATAATATTTATGACTCAGTTTAGAAATCATAATATGTCGTTAATAGTGCGTTGATTATTATGGGGCCGGTTTGGGATTTACGGGTAATTAATAAACCACTATACATATTAGAGGAGAGGAGATTTCTAATTACAATTAATGGAGATTATCTCTCCTATCCTCTCTCCCAAAATCTAGAGAGAGATGCTCTGGATCCAAGGAGCTCTACTGTAGCTCTCTCTTGGGAATATCTAGTGAAGCGATGTAGTGATCATTGGAACGTCGAAGGAATCGTCACTATTCCGCACTAGCACCCAAACTACAACAAATGGTGCTCCCAATGATTCCTTGAAGAGTGTGTGGATGATCTAGAGGAATTCTACATTGTATTATTTGAGAAGTGATCACTAATGATGAGTAGACATTATGCGTGATGTCAGAATTAAACCAGGTATTTTACGGTTTATTTTGTGCTTAAAACCCTTCATGTGTGGTCCTCAACTTTGATCGGGCTACTCTTCACTGACATTGACAAGTTCACAAAGAATGTCGGTGGAAATATTTTAAAATCCCACCAATTTGGGGCTTCCACTACATGCCCAGTTCCAACAAAAAATAAGGTTAAAGTGTCAAAGGAAGTTAAGATAAATTAGTTCCACATCAATAATAATGGTGTTTATTTATTTTATAACAATGATTTCTATGCCTTCATCACACGATATAAAGGATCTAATGGATAATGCACATTGAAAATATTTCTCCATACATCCTGGAATTACAATGATATGTCCTGATCTTTGAGAACACTTTTGGTGGGGCAATATAAAAATATAGATTGTAGAGAATATCTAATGGTGTTTGGTTTGTCTGCAAAGTTAAAGAAGAATGAATGAATTCTTAAGGGATTTTGAAACCATTTCCTTTACCCACTGAGAAATGGGAGAATATCACTATAGACTTTGTCACTGGTCCCCTAAAAATAATTAAATGACCTAATGTGATATGGGTTGTGGTTTATCAACTCACCAAGACTACCCACTTAATTTCTATTCGAGAAGATTTATTTTTTGAAACAAATTCCATGTTATATATGTAGGAAGCGGTGAGGCTGCATGGGGTACCAATTTTGATCATAACTAATCATGATCCAAGGTTTAAATAGAAATTTAGAGAAGTATTTAATATTATTTGAGTATTAAATTGAATTTCTGAATGACCTATCACCCACAAACTGATGGATAATTTGAAAGGAATATTCGAACACCTAAGGACATGCTGAGAGAATGCTCAATGTAATTTAAATGAGGATGAGATCAGAATGTTGCATTGGTTCAGTTATCATAAAACAAAAATTTCCATTTGAGTATTCATTTGGCTCTCTATGAAGCTTTGTATGGGAAGTGATGGTGAACTCTAACATGTTGGGTTGAATTTGGTGAGAAATATTTACTCAGACCTGATCTTATGCATGATATGAGAGAAATGTTTTAAGCCAACAAAAAACATATCAAAGCTTCTCATAATTGGAAAAAGATTTATTCTGGTAACTATCGAAAGGAAGTGAGGTTTGATATTGAAGAAAAATTATTTATTTGAATATCTCTATGGAAGAGAGTCATGTGGTTTGGAAATAAAGGGAATCTTATCCCAAAGTATATTGGCCCCTTTGGGATCCTTGATTTTATAGGGTAAGTCTACTATCAGTTTGAATTTTAACTAATTATGAATTATTTTCATGAAATTTTTGACGTATAACTCCTGAAAAAGTACATACCCAACCCCTAACATGTACTAAATTCATATGTGTTATAAATGGATAATGATTTATCATATGAGGAGAAACTTGTAAAGTTCATCAACCAAAGAGAAAAACTCATATGCAACAAGACAACTCATCCTGACAAAGTGTTATGGAGGAATCATAAGTATGATGAGGTGACATGGGAACCATAGGAAGAAATTCCGTAGAAGTACCCTCACCTGTTTTCACCATAGTTTGTAAAATAAAATTTTAAAATGGGGGAATAATGTAATGACCCAAAATTTTATCAATTGAATTTTCTTCTTATAATTATGTTATATAAAAAACATACAATTCTGAATAAAAACATAATTCTCATAAATTAAAAATTAAATAAGTGGTATTCATAAAAATTAAGGAACTTATACCGATGGAATGGAAACCTAGACATTTGAATAGAATTATGATCATTATGAATAGTAATCTAGAAAATAGAATAGTTACAAAACCTTTAATGTATAAATAAAATTTTGGTATCTTATAATTGAAAATATGATATATTTATACGATGGTATAAGAAAAAAAATGTTTTAAAAATGATAAATTATGTGTTTCTTCTTTTTTTAAAATATAAATGTTTTTTAAAATTTTATAATTAATATAATGATTTAAAATAACATTTATTATCATAAAATAGATTTATAAATTAATATATTGTTTTCTTATGATTATAATATTTTTTTGAGACCTTAATTAATTTTTACAAATTCTCATAAAATTGGTCATAATATTAAAATCAATATTTTTTGAAAATTGATTATTTTAGTTAAAATTTAAAATTCCCATATTTAGAAAATTAGTTTTATAAAATTTTTCCATTTTTGAAATATACATAACAAAAAATGGGTTTGGTGAATTTTTGGTATTTTTAAAAAATTATTGATTTTTATTTGTATAGTGAAATACATTAATTTATGGTACATTGTCACAAGATTAAACACTATTGATCAGTTTGAGCCAAAATAATATACAAATGAATAAAATAATAAAAAACACCCCTCTCATCCACTATAAATACCACCCCTTGCCGCCTACTCTCCTCAAAAGTTTTAAACATTACATATTGCTAATATTATACCCAATTCCTCTATAAAGCCTCTTCCACTTTTCTTTGTCATTCTGGTCTCACAAAAATTACATTTACAAGTGTCTTAAATAGGTTCTCAATGATTCAATATTCAAGGGGTAAAACCATCATTCTTTCTCTTTAATTTTTATCTCTTTTCATGTCCTTCCCTCACCTACCCAATAAGAAGTTAAATGATAACTCCAATATCAGACGTATAATATTATTATATAATGTTAATTGAATATCCATCCTCATATCTCTTATCCTCTCCATTTTTTCAATAAATGAAAACATGATCCGTTGGGTGTTGATTCACTGCATTCGTGGATGATGAGTTTTTATATTTCATTACCAACTTGATGGATAGTTATAAAACCATTTTTGTTGTTAAAAAATATGAATTTTTTTTTATTAAAACATATTTAATGTTATTAATCTATTATATAAACATAATAATAAATAAAAAGATACTAGTTTGAAATATTTGTAGGAAAACACCAAAATAAATTACTACATTTTTATTAAATTTTATCCAGGTAATCATCCTCATATCAGAAAATAAAATGAAAAGTGGGGCCATTTAATTTTATATAATTTAATAAATACAGTATAATTTCCCTTCAATAGAATTATTCCATTTTTACAATAATTTCCATAATTAAACCCAAGAAAAACGAGTAGGAAAATCTCAAACAAAAGATTGTAGAACAATGAAAATAAGCTCTATAACTCATCAAAATTTCCAGAAATGAACTAAATAAAATTATAATAAAAAAATATATGTTTAAGAGTGACTGAGTTAATTTATTCATGAATTTAATTTAATTATCTAGTACATTAAGTACAAGTTCAAAACACTTTTAAATATAAGTTAAGGGATATCTCTAAACCTCCCATTTACATTTGGGTTACAAGTTCTCTTTCATTAAAACAATTTATTTATCCATTATTCTCATTTAATTATTTGAAATTATTTGTATACATACCAAATTATTTATAGATATCAATTAATCCATATTTTTTGGGTAAATATTTGTTTTATAAGGTTCCACATTCAATTCCCCCTATAAGAAATCACGATTAAAGTGAACTTTCCAATTTATTTCCCATTTTCAAGTATATCCCAAAATCTATTTTTAGCCACCAATATTTTTATAAAACCAGTAATTTCCTCATGAATAATTATCTTATTTATTTTTGGGTATTATACAAATATTATGTCTTTATCAAATTTAATGTCTTTTTTTTTATTTTCCCTGAAACTACACCAAAGTGGATCATTTCTAAAGTCTCTTAAACATACTTTTTCTACAAGTTTTCATTTCAGTTGGACATAATTTTTCATGATATATTCCTATTTTCCTTTTTGAATATACAAGTAAGATTTAAATTCATTATTTCTTATACACCATCATGATACAACCATTAGTTATTCTTTATGATATGATTACGATACCTATTTATTTTCATGGGAAACCCTTATGTTTATTACTTATGTTTAAATCATCTTGTGGAAAACATATTGATGAAAATTTTATAATGGGTGTACCTAGATAGTGCTCCATTGTATTGGGTAACTTTTAGTCTCATCATAAAACAAGTTGTGATATAGAGTAAAAAAATTCCGTTATGGGACATTGTCCTCCATGTGATGTAGTCTTGATAGTTAGCCTTGACTCATTTTTATGTTTAGATATATATATTTATGACATTAATATGTATCCATTATTACCTTATCCCATATTCTACATGTTATTATTTTACATGTTTATTCTTTTTTGATGACTTGTTTTGTCAGTAAATAATGTCTTCTAACTCATGTACTTTTATTTATTCCTATGTTTATTCCCCTACTAGTATTTTTATGTAATTTATTTATTCATATATTCCTATGTTATCCTATGTATATTTAAGTGATCAAAGTGATTAAGGAGGTAATTATTAATTTTAATTAAAATATGTCTTCCTTTTTTTCATTCTTTATAATTATGTACCAAATCATCCAAATACACTATAATATACAATCCTTTGTTTTTATTTGAGGGTTAATTAATCTTATAATCATTTAATAATATCTGTAAATATACATGGTCTCTGTAGTTTGTATCATAATAAGAGCTAGTTATTTTTTTATACTAGGAATATAAAACATAATTATGATCCCTAGGGATAATTATAACCCCATAGATAACTAGGATTAAAATATAGGGAGTCACAAGTTAGTATATACTTTCCATTTACAATTTTGTCCTTGTATGTTCAAAGATTACTTTTAATATGCTTATTATTTAATTATTCAGGTCCCTTAATAGTATTTTTTTTCTTATTCAATTGTGGAAAAAATGAGAAACCATGAAAATAATAAATTTGATATGGAATGTGATGATTTCTCTAGTAAAATTCCAAATATGATAGTAATAGTACTCAAAAATTAATGAAAGTACATTCTTAAATAGATAAAGTTTTGAAAAATAACTTGAATATTTTGGTATTACCTTCTTATCATAAGAAAGATAAAGTTACATTCAAATACTTTATGGGAAAAGGCATCATATATTTAGTGGATATTCTCATCCCATCATCATGAAACAATGGATTAACTCCCGTGAGGAGATATTACATGTCCTGCAATGCTCAAGAGAAGAGAAAGTTGTGCTGAGGGTCTATCATTTTGATGGGGAAGCCAGTTACTAGTCTAAACTGATAAATAATACAGACTCTATAGTGTTTATTTATTCCATGGAATTGAAATCATTAAAGAAAATATTTTTCAATATTTATTTTTACCAAACACCCTATCTTAATATGGAAATGGAGTTCCAAAAATTGATCCAAATGAAAATGATTAAAATACAGTGTATATAAGAAACATTACAAGGATTTCAAGATATACCTTTGGATATTTCATGAACCCTAAAATAAATGTGGATCACTTCTTTAGTGGGATAACGAAAATTCTATGAAAATAATTGGTGATTCCAGTATTTGGAAGTTATGAGGAGACTTTTCGTTGTCCCTTTATGGTTGAAATAGAGATTATATACTTTCTGTGGTCTCATGGGCCTATAGATGAAAATAAGAAAAATGAGTTTAATATGGGATGATAAATGGATAAATCCCATGAGGTAATGAAAACCAAACATCCCACTTGTCAAAAGTGTGGGGGAAACGCATCCTGTAAACTTTCTAATGGGAACTGTAAGATCATTAAAATGTGAAATATAGGGTTATTAGGATTGTTTTTTCTAAAAGTATTTTAATAAGACTACTATTGTGGAAGAATAAATGATGGTTCATACCAACACTCAGCCTGTAATATAGTGTTTCAACAATAAGTAACATTAGAATTTTTTGAAAAAATTCCCTAATACAGGGGTTTTTGGA
The DNA here is from genome assembly GCA_963277665.1 of Viscum album. NCBI lineage: Eukaryota > Viridiplantae > Streptophyta > Magnoliopsida > Santalales > Viscaceae > Viscum > Viscum album. The sequence continues at coordinate 1,172,150,779 of OY728138.1, read as the reverse complement.
ATCAATCAGCAACAACCTATAAGGAAACAAGGAAGTTCATATGATATCACTACTACTGAGGTGGAGACTAAAAATTATGTGGTGATAGGTGTGGTATTTATTCATTATTGAATTATGAATGTATAATTTGATTATGGTTGTACACTTTCTTTCATATCTTGTATATTCTGTATATCTAGTGAAATAACACATTAATATTTAAAGGATGAGTTATACATGAGAGAATATTATGGATAAATTACCACATATAAAGTATATAAATCCTCCCTAGTATATTTTTTTTGATTAAACCTACTATAAAATATTGTCTTACTTCTATTAGTGTAGTTTTATTCTATATTGGCCATAGATTGGCTATCTTTATATAAATCCAACATTAATTGTCAAGAAGGGGATATCAGTCTTCACATCCTGAGGTAACCTAAAATTATGTATATGTGTTAGGAGGTGGATGATCCTCATTAATAATAATCATATTAATTGGGGATATTATTTCTTTATGAATATGAAAATATTTCTCAAATGATTTAGAAAAAGGAGAGAATCATGCTCAAGGACATGCCTATTATGAGGGACTATACTAATGTGTTCCTTGAAGAATCTCTTAATCTTCCTCATAGATGATAGGTTAAGTCATCAATTGAACTTATTCATGGATCTTTTTCATATCAAAGAATCATTATAGAATTTCCACCATTGACTTTATAGAACTGAAGAAGTAGTTATAAGATAACCTAGATATGAGTTTCATACGCCCAAGTGCTTCACCATGGGGTGTGATATTCCTCTTCATTTAGAATAAGGACTAATTAATGTACCACTACATTGATTATCATGTTCTCAAAAAACTCACGATAAAGAACAAGAATCCCCTTTGATAGATAGATGACTTGTTCAATTAGAAAAGTGGGACTAAGAAATTCTCTAAGGCGGACCATCAGTCAGGATATCACCATCTAAAGGGGAATAAAGAAGATATTCCCAATAATACCTTTCAAGTTAAGTATACACACTATGATTTTATATTGATTCCCTTCATAATCACTAATGAACCATAAATTTTTATGGACATAATGTAAAGAGTCCTTAGATATTACCTTTAGAATTTTTTGGTAGCCTTTATCAATGATATTATGATATATTATAAGAGCAAGGAGGAACACAATGAGTATTTAATCAATATGCTAATGAATTTTATAAGGGATAAACTATTTGAAATATATAGTAAATTTGAGTTTTTGTTGAAGGAAGTATCATTGTTGGTACACATTTTAACCAGAAAAAGGATATATGTAGACCCTTCAAAAATAAAGGCAATTGAGGAGTGGGAGACCAGCATCTTTAGCAGAGATATATAGTTTTATTGACATAGCTTAGTAATATCGATGTTTGGTGAGGAAATCATCAGGATTATCAAACATGATAACAAATTTAATATGGAATGGGGTAAAGTATATCTGTATGGAAGAATGTGAGGAAATCATTAAGGATAACAAGAAAAGTAAAATTACTACTCCTATGCTCACACTACCAAAATGCGGAGAAGGTTATTTGATATAAAATGTTACTTCAAAATAAATATTGGGTTTTTAATCATAAATAATGATAATGTGGTATCCTACACCTAACAGATACTGATGATATATGAGAAAAACTACCTGATGCATGATCATGAGTTAGCAGCAATGATGTTTTCCAAGAAAATATAAAGGAACTACTTATATGGTGAGAAGTGTTACATATATACTGATCAAAAGAGCCTAATGTATATATTAACAAAAAATGAGGTCAACATGCATCAAAAGAGACGGTAATAGATAATCATGGAATACAATTTCTGTATTTACTATCATCTTAGGAAGAAAAATGAGGTGGCTAATGCTCTTCGTAGAAAAGTACCTACTACTCTATCCTTGATGTGAATAGAGAAGGACCCAATATTCATGGAAATGTAAAGGAAAGATCTATAAATCTTAATGGGAGGGAATAAATACTACCTTTAATAAATTAATTCCCAACCATATATCCAATAGAGATTGAGGACAGATAAGAGTATGATCAAGAGCTACAAAAGGAGGTGAACGAAGTAATGTAAGGGAAGCAGCATGAGTTCCACATTGATAATGATGATGCAATTCAGTTTGAAACTAGGCTATGTATTCATTCATAAACTAAGATAAGGAATAAGGTACTAGATAATGCACAAAACTCATCTTTCTCCATAAATCATGGAAGTACTATGATGTACCATGATTTTTAAGAACACTTCTAGTGGGATAATTTTTAAAAAAGATTTTAAAGTATATCTCAATGTGATTGGTAAATCATAAATATAATGAAGAGTGACATAAGTCCAAAGAAAATTACCAAACAATTTTCTATACCCACATCTAAATGAGTGAATTTCATTATGGAATTTATCACCGGTCTCTCAAAAAAATCAAAATGAAACAATACGATATGGGTTATGGTGGACCGACTCCCCAAGATTGATCACTTAATTACTATTTGGGAAGATTTGTGTCAAGAAAAAATTCCAAATTATATGTGAAGGAAGCGGTGAGGCTTCACGGGACACCACTTTCAATTATAACTCATTTTGATCCAAGTTTCACATATAAATTCTGGAGAATTATTAAATATGATTTGAGTATTGAATTGAACTTTAGAAAGACCTATAAAATCTAAATTTATGTCCAATCTAAGAATACTATTCATACAGTTGACAACATGATGAGGGAATTAAAAATACAATTTAAATTTTTATAGAATCATTATCTACCAATGATTTAGTTCTCATACAAAATAGTTTCCACTATAGTATTAAGATGGATCTATATGGGAAGTAATGTAGAACTCCAACCTGTTGGGATGAATTTGGTGAAAAAAGCTACATGGACCTGATCTTGTTATAAAGATGATAGATACGACTCAATCCATTTAAAAAACTTCAAAGATAATCAGTGTTTTAAAAATATTTACATCGAAAACCATCAAAGGGACCTGATGGTTGATATTGTAAAAAAAAATCTTCATTTGAATATCACCATATAAGAGATTCATGCTATTTAAAAAGAATGGGAAGCATTGCTCACGGTATGTTGGACCTTTTGTGATTCTTGATCGAATAGAATCATTTTGATATCATCTTGAAATTCCACAAATTATGGATCTTCTTCATGACATATTCCATTTGTCACTCTTCAAGAAGTATATACCTGACCCCTGACATGTACTGAATCTAGAGGTGGTACATATGGAGAAAAATCTCTCATATGTGGAAAATCTAGTAATCATCTTGGACAAAGTGAAAATTCTTACACAACAAGACAACTCATCTAGTAGAAATTTTGTAGGGGAATCACTAGTATAAAGAGGCAACATGTGAATTTGAATAACCAATTAAGGAGAAGTGCATCCCTTGTTTTAACCATAGAATGTAAAATGAAATTTTGATTGTAAAATTAAATAGGGGGAAGAATGAAATGTACCAAAATTTTATCAATGCAAATTCCTTATTATAATTATGTTATATAGGACACATATAGAGCCCAATAAAAACATCACTTCTATAAATTAATACTGATGTAAGTGGTATACATAGAAATTAAGGAACCTTTATAGATGGAATAATAACCTAACATTTGGAAAAATAATATGACTATTTGGAAATTTAATCTGATTAATAGAATATTGAACGAATATATTCAAGTATAAATAAAATTTAGGTATCTTATAAATGAAAACATGATATATTTAGATCATGGTATAAGTAAATAAATGTTTTAAAAGTGATAAATTAAGTGTATTTTTTTGTAAAATGTAAATGTTTGTTTACAATTTATAATTTATATAATGATTTAAAATAAACTTACTTTCATAAAATATATTAATATATTAATATTATATTTACTTAGGATTAGAAGATTATATTATGAGACCTTAATTAAATTTTCAAAGTGTCATAAAATCAGTTATAATATTAAAATATGTATTTTTTGAATAAATAATGATTTTAGTTAGAAATTAAATATCTCATATTAAGATAATTATTTTCATAAAATAGAGTCCAATTTTTAAATCTACTTGTTGAATAATGGTTTGGGTGAATTTTTGATATTTTTGTAAAATAGTTGTTTTTTATTAATAGTAAAATACGGTAATTTATAGTAATTAATAATTTAAGACAAATACACAAGTTTTTGATTCATGGATGATGTAATCACCCATTATTTAGAACTAAAAATTAATATTTATATTAATTAGTCTTAATAATCCACACTATTGATAGTCTTGAGCCAAAATAATAAACAAATGGATCAAAATATCAAAAATACCATATCCCCCTATAAATACTTCCTCTCACAGCCTATTCTCCTCACACCTTCTAAGAATTGTATATTGATAATATTTTACCCAATTACTCTCTCAATACTCTTCCCCACATCCTGGTCTTTCTGGTCTCACAAAAATACCATTTAGAAGGCCATTAAAGAGGTGATATTCAAGATGTAAAACCCATTTTCTTTCTCTTCTTTTTTATTTTCTTTTCTTATCCCAACACCAAATCACATATTAAAAATGAAATGATAACTATAGTATCATATATATACTTTAATTTTATTTTTTTTAATTTAATATCCATCATCAAATCAATTTTCCTATCATTTTTTCACAAAATGAATACATCATCTCTAGAGAGTGAATTCACTGCTTTCATGGATGATGAGTTTTCATTTTTCATTACTGCCTTAAAGGATGGTAATAAAACAATATTTACATATAAAAATATTTTAATATGTGTATTAAAACTTATTTAATGTTATAGAACTTGTATATAAATATAATATTAAATAAAATGATACTAGTTCATGGTGGTCATAAAAAACCGCAAAAGAAACTAATCATTTTTCTTTAATGTTTTATCTAATAAATCATCTCCATGTAAAAAATATATATATGGGACAATATAGAATTATGGAAGTGAATTAATAACATATAATTTCACTTCTATTGAGTTATCCCAATTTGACAAGAACTTCCAAAGTTAAACCCAAGAACACAGATCATGAAACCATAAAACAAATTCCCCCGAAACAACAACAAAAAACTATAACTCATAAAAATTTATATTAATGAACATATAAAAATATAATAAATAAAATATTTGTTGAATGGGATTTTAATTAAAATATTATTTAATCTAATTTTATTATCTATGAAAATAATTACAAGTGGCAAGCACTTTCATATATAAGGTAAGGTGTCTCTCCGAACCTCCAAATAACATTTTGGTTATTCGTTATCATTCTTTAAACCAACATATATCTCTATTATAATCATTTAATTTTTTTATATTATGATTATTTGTTGACAAAAATATGTATCTAGAACAATTTAACATTCTTTTTTGATGAAATACTTGTTTTGTAAGGTTCCCTTATCAATTCTCCAGAAAACCAATCCTGATTAAAAGGAACTTTTCAATTTCTTACACATTCTCAAGTACATCCCACATTATATTTTAAGACACCCATTTTTTTATAAAATCAATAATTTAAACATGAAAAAATATCTGAGTGTTTTTCTTGTTTTATAGAAAAAATAATCCTTTGTCTGCTTTAAATAATCTTTTATATTTTCCATTAAACTACACTAAAGTGGATCATTTAGACAGTTTCTTAAACACTATTTATACATTTTTTCATTTAAATTGGACATAATTTATCCCTATCTATGCCTATTTTCCCTAATTAATTTATAATTTTTATTTAAAAACATTATTTATTGTAAATAAATTATGATATATCCCTTGGTTATGCTTTATGACATGATTGTGATAACCATTTATTTTAATAGGTATCCCTTAGGTTTAAACCTTATATTTCATCCTTCATGGGGTACATAAATGAATGAACATGTTATAATGGGTTCACCTAGATAGAAATCCATTTAATTGGGTAATTTTTAGTCTCCCAAGATGTCAAGTTTGGATAAAGAGTAATCCTAATTCGTTTATGGGGCCTTTTCCACCAAGTGATATAGTCTTGGATGTTTGAGTTTAATCATCTTAATGTCATGTTATATATTTCATACACATTCATTTGTATACATTATTACATTATCCAATGATGTATATGTAATGATTTTATATTTTTATTCTTATTCCATTCCTTTTTATTTCATCATGTTATGCCTTATAACTCATGTGATTTTCATTATTCCTCTATTTATTCCATTTATTGGGATTTTTAGCTCATCCCTTTTTTCATGAATTCTTCAAGTTATTCTGTGAATATGTAATGTTTTAAAAAGATTTAGGATATCATTTTGTATTTTAAATATATTTTTTTGTTTTCACACATTCTAATTATGTACCTAATCTTCAAAATATAGTAGACATTATGAATATTGGTTTTTAATTGATGTTTAATTATTCTCAAAATCATGTAATAATATTTTTAGAAGTTTACGGTTACTATATTTAGGAAAAAATCAGAACATATCATCTTGGATAACTCATTAAACATTTACCAAACTGGTCTATTTCATGGACTCAGGTGTACCTTCAAATTTGACAAAGGATACTGACCAATAAAGATGACATGTGAGAATCCCATGGGGAGACTATGTTGTTGAATTAAAGAAACTATAAAATATTATGTAAATAAAACCTAAGAAAAATAAATATATATAAATATAATGTATGTTGTTAGGTATGTTATAATAAAATAACCACAATATCAAAATTCCACAACAATAGGTATTTTATATATGCCAAGGTTCCCCAGTGGGTGAATCATATATAAGAAAAAAATTACCAAAAAAGGAAATGAAGAACTCCTCCCAAATTGGTCCCAAGTCATTCTTAGTACCACTGTTTATACCCAAAATGGAATTCCAAGACAACTATCAACAACTTTTGGTTTTCCCCTATACCTGTATCATGTGACAAAAATAGTGATTCATTATTGGGCACCCAAGTGTCATGGAGACTTGAAAAAGCTATGAGTACAAATTAGTTTTTCCACCACCAACAATATCCCTAAATTAACTATTCTTATATGTAATTTCATGTGGAAGTTATCAATGATGAAATTATAATTTTTTTAAATAATTAAAATAACATAAAAAAATTAACACTGATGCATGAGTTTCAAGATGACACCCATAAATGGGGGCAACAATGTGAATTTTTATGTCAATAACCATTATCGAACCTACTTACTTCATCCATTATTAGCGTGTCTCTGAGAAAATCTTAGGGAAATATCCAAACATATTTAACAACATTGAAACTTGGTTTTAGCCTATAATTTCCTGTAATACAAGTGTCACATAGGATCTAAGAACTCATCCTAGAATCCCATGGATTTTGAGCTCTTATCCTAGTATTCCCAAGTAATATTTCATCACATGAATTACATTTTCTCAAATTGGTGTTCTAGTGGAATATAATAACTCATCTATACATTCTCAACCATCAATAATTTTATGGGTCTATGAAATCCTTGTGGCCTTATGAATTCTTTTTCAAAAAAATGGAATCTATGTACTCATCCCATTATTCCAAACTATCATGTATAATACAGAATATTGTCCATCATCTCATCATTTCCATGTAATATGTATCATACTGAATCCAAGGATATCACCTTGAAATTATAGATAAATACACATCATGGTCCAAATTTATCATTTTCATTATGTAATTTAGATCCATAAATTCACTTTATAACGAATCACAATAAATAATGAATCATAATTAATTTATTTAAAATTACCAAGATAGTATAACCCATGATATATAATTAAAATTTAATAATCAAACAATTATAAAACTCAATTTTGCAGGCCAAGTCATTTTAAAACCACATTACATTTCATAAAATGGTGTTTATATTTTCAAACCCATTTAGCCCTTTAAAATTTCCAACATGAGTTATAATTTTTGGTGGTTCTAAAAATCCATTTCACTACCATCTAGTTAATTAAAAATTGAAATTTTCAATAAATTGTCTATAAATTCATTTTCATATTCGAATTACCTTTATAAAATAAAAAATCTTCATTTACAGTCCAATACCAAGTTGAACCCACTTCTTATGTGCTTTCCTATAAGGTATCTTCCTAATGCTCTAAGCACGAAAATAAGGTATTTCAATAAGAGTAATTTTTTTGAAAACAATCCACTTAATATAAAGCGAATACTAATAAATTCAGAATATCCACAGAACTATATAACTCCGAAAAATAATTAGGATTATGGGATAATTTAAAGGATATCCTACCTCATTCATATGAGAGTTAACAAATACAATATTGCTCACTAATTCAGCATAAAATGGTATAAGATGATAAAAAACCTTGAAAATACGTAATATGAGCTAAACTAAGATAAATTACATTTTACAACAAGATAAAATAACAAAAAATGGGGATGAGATTTATAAACTAATCGTAGGCTCTCTAACACAAGTGGTAAAAGCTAAAATAATAATCAGATGTACTAGATCTCCCATGGAGGAGAACAACAGAGGGAGGATTGATCGGGATATATTAATAGGTGAATTATAGGGGACTTAGGTCATACCCTATAATGGTTAGATCACTATTTTGGTAATTTTTTCATTTTCAAAGATGAGTAGTGTTTGGTTACACAGTTTTCAAAACTGTGCACCAACTGTGAAGAATTAACGGTCTTAAGCACATATTCCCAAAAGATTATTTAAAAAGGTTTAAAAAATAACCAAACATATGGATCACTATATATTTTTCTATGTTAATTCATATTATTCCATGAAACCACTCACATTTTATAAAAAACCATGTTCCTTAACAAAAAATGTCTCAATGTTGGGGGTGGGGTCAACACTAACCATGTGCCCGATACCGGTCCCCCAAAACTAATGTTATGATATATGAAGCTCTCCATATTTATCTAATATCATTATCAACCTTTATATACTCACCACCAAAAAACGTTTCCCCTTGAAATCATGTTGATAATCAGACATCAATACTATTCCTACAAAAGTCATGAAATTTCATTAAAACTTCTGTACTCCTTCTTTGAACACCCAATGCACTACTAATGCGAAGAACCCAATGAAATATACAAGGTATACTAATCCTAAAAAAGAACTTATATTATCATCAAACACTAATTCAATGTTCAATGGATTCTGACTATCAGGATACACATCCACATCGTCATCCAATCAGATTCTCTAGCCTATAATGCTCCCAACTGTAGGACTTAGCTCTTATGGGTGAATTTGAACCTCAATGCCTCCCACCAATAGAATATTTATCATGAATAATGATTTTGGCATTTCATAAAACTACTCTTAACAGTAACAAATTCACCATAATAGAACATGCATGGGAGTTCTAGTCAATCCAATATGAAGTATCACTTTTGACATTCAAGCTAGAATGAACGTACCATTACCATTCAGTCATAGCCGAACATGATGACTCTTTTTTTAGTAGCTATGGATAAATCCTAAATAACGGATATTAAATATCCAAGTATGTTCTTGTTTTGGTTCTGAACCAACCACATTTAACCTCACAAATAATTGCTGATCGGACCTATTCCAAACAACCCACCACGGGATTTGTCAGCTTCTATCATAGACACACCTTTAAAACTTTCGATCATGATGCCCTAATAGATACAGTTAAATCTTTTTAATTTAAAGTGAAACCTGAGTTCTCACCAAAACTAGGGATTTCATACCATGATCAAATATCACTCACTCACACTAACTCCATTTCTCTCCCCTGAGCACTAATGTTTCACACCATTGAATCACCCTGGATCAAGTCACATCATCTTAATCTTGAACCAACTATTTAAAATAACCAATCATAACACTAAGGTTATATTTTTTTCATAACATGGGGAATTTTAATGACATTGAAAAACTATATGAATCAAAATCTTTGGTCATTATGTTCATCAAAAGACAACTCCACTAAAACAAAATTCATTCTATCATAAGAGTTTCATGCTCACAACTGACATGATTCTCCACACCATAGGAGTTTCATTTTCTTTGTTTTATTATATCAACACCTAGATCTTAGTAGATCACATCTCATAATATACAAAAAAATATTTTAATATTGTTGAACTCAACTATACATGAGAAACACTCCAAACTCCAATAATAATCCACTTCTAGTTCTTAGACAACATCCTCAATACATTATGAGACTCATTAAATTAAGGGAAACACTATGTAACACCCTGATATTTTATGATAAGTATATATATATATATATATATTTCTTTTATGTCTTATGTTATACGCAACATGAAATTAATCTTTCACTACACACAAAACTTTCTTGGCTTTCTTTACATGCAATAACGACCTTCCTCGATAGCTTGCGTTGTACGCAATACCGAGTTTCACTAAACAACGATATGATATTAAAATATTATTAAAACTAGCCATTATGAATAGTAAAACCCACTTTTTGAAATTTTATAAACTTTATCTTTCAAAATTGACTTCATTTTTGGATTCAGAGTATTGAAATTAGCCTAGGATGATTTTTTGGTATTTTTCTGAAAACTTTCAATTTTTGATGAATAGTGAAAACACTGGGTTACTATTTAAAAACCAAATTTTATTTAAATAATTATTTATTTTATTTAAATTTATTTGATGTCAAAAATGATACATAATACCTATATAATTTCAATTTAATTCATTAGAGTCATTTTATAATAATTTTAGATATATAAAAATTTTATTGAACTTTTCACCGTCTTTTACCCACCTACTAAGAGAATTTACAAATTTACATAAAACTTAATTTTACCTCTTCTGTGAGTGGAATTTTGAAAATCCGAGAGACAAGGTTGATATCAAGGAGTAAAATGTTGTTCAATAAGACAAAAATAATTTAGAGTGAATAGTAACTTTTTACTTTTTTTACCACGGTTAAAAGTAAATAGGGTAATTAAGGGTAAAAATGATATTATTATTACCCTAACACATGTCATAATTCTATTGGATAAGTTTAATTAGACCGAAAACAACCTTAAGAATAAAATATGACCATTTATGTCCACTTGGATTAGATTAGGACATTTAATATTATTTTATTTAAAGAAGAGTTAAAATAGTTAAAATCAATGTTTAATAACTAAAAAATTTATAATATAGGTTTATAAATAAGATAAATTCGACTATAAATATTAATTATAAATATAAAAATATTTCCTACATAATGATAGTTTATTTATAATTTTTATACTTTAAATAATTTAATTTATTTATGAGACAATGATGATGTTGTAATTACCATATTAAGGAAATATTAACATAATTGATATTATAAATACCCAAATAAATGTCATTTGAGACTTTTTAAGAATTAAAATAATTTTATAGGTTCATATGACATATTATTATTGATTTAATTAACTTTTTTCTAACTAATAATGCTATTATAATTTTCACAAAAATCAATTACCAAATAGTGTCAAAATTGACATAAAATAGTTTTTAAAAAACATATTATATTATTAATTGTTATTTTATTCATAAAAATATAAGGTTCGGTAAAATGACTTAGATAAGGTTATATATATTAAAACATAACAACTTTGGGTTCTTTTGGCATGTTATAGTAAGTTTATTAACCATATAATGTAAGAAAACAAGAAGACACGAGAAAAGTTAAATTATTGAACTTAGAGTTAAATCTAAATGATAAGGTTAAAATAGTAACCAAAACTTGTCTAAAATATTTTGGTTGATAGGGTTTAGACCCATCCCCACCTTAGCTTCTATATAAAGCAATTTTTAACTATTAAAAACCGAATATGACTTTATAATAAAATAATATTGTATGTTTTTAAGGTGCCCCTCTCCTCCCTTATAAAAGGGAACCTCCTCCCTCTCTTCCTCACACCACTTTGAGCCTTAAATCTCGACCAACCCCTGACTATTTCTATTCTCCACTTCCCTAGAAACATCCTAGAGGTTTTGGTCTTCTTCAAAGACCATCTTTAGTTCCCTAAGAGGAGGTTAAGAAGAGGCAGTTCAAAGAAGAGGTAATGTCCGTTACCGATTCTTTCAACTTTATTTCTTCTTCTACTTATTCTTATTTAGTTGTTTCATTATAAATTAATAACATAAGTATCACCCATATAATTATATATTATTATTAATATTAAACAATCCTATTTCACCTTATATCCATCCTACAAAAAATGAAATCACTGTGCGTGCATACGTACGGAATACCGTCTCCACGCCGTGGTGTCATCTGTTTTCCACCACCACCTTACTTGGATGGGTATAATGGTGTAAATAATATCTTTATATGATTATTTTAATGTGATATTTACTCTTAAATAGTATACAAACAATTCAATACAATTCCATGATCATAGGAATGATATCATCGCTCGTGCGTACGTACGGCCTACCGTCTCTATGATGTGATGCGACTCGTTCTACACGATCTTCAATGCTTAATGGTTATATAAATGAATTTAAGGAATAAATATTATATATATTACAATAATACCGTTCTGGAGATGAGGTATCTATAACCTAAAAATAAGAATAAGAATTTATTCGACAAAACACGCATAAGAACAAAAAGCAATAAACACCCGAATAACAAGTAGCAATGAAATATTACTAATAAGAAGCTAAGAATATGACCATATATGATATCATAACAATGAGTAAGATTCTGGAATAAGTCAATAACATTATTTAAATCATTATATAGTAGTTTTGGACACGTACGAAGCAAATCAGACCTAACGTAAGGGAAAATCTTGCAATCTCATTTTTATCTGAGTTTGTTTATACTTTAGAATTTACTGGGGAATATTTATCATACACATCCATGTTTCCTCAATATGTAATAATATATCTATCACCATACAATTGTTTAAATCCAATTTTACCCTTCGGTGAGTTTTTAGTAAAATATATGAAAGGAATTTTTTGTCGTTTTTTTGTACGAGGTACTTTTTGGACTTTTCCGGCCAATGTAGGAGGAGAATGTTTTTCTTTAACTTATATAGCATGAATGGATTTTTAGAAAATTATTTCCATGAAGCTTACTTTAAAAGTTTTCAAGTTTATTTTTAATCAACATATTTTAGTTTAAAATAATATGACATTTTATGAAAGGAAAATGTTTTTGAAGTAGAAAGGATATTTTCCTCAAGAATGGAGTTCAAGCATTTTATCAAAATTATTTTCCATCTAAGATAATATAAGGTTATGTTTATATCCCTATTTTTACATTTATCTGATTATGTTATGATGGAATTATTTTTATGAAGTCCTCTTATCTTATATGGATTATGTTATGATGGCACGATGTTTAAGAATCCCATTTTTACTACTAAGAAATGATTCTCTATGATTATGTGTGTATGCCACAACGTTTCATGTTTTGTGTTATGATTATTATTATTAAATTTCACTACAATTATTTATCCAATGTTTTGATATTATGATCTCTTTTGCAGGTTAAGATTTTTGAAATGCTATTTTCTTATGAATATGATATTTCTTTTGTTTACCCTTACTGAACATTTGAGCTCCCCCTTTTGTATGTTTTCATTCCCCAAGTTTGAAAGAAGGCTATTAAGTAGGATATGCCAAAAGGGACTCTATATATGATGAAATAAATGGGAGATAATGTAGATTCTTTACGAACCAGTTGTTTATGTTTCCCAGTTTCTAAAGAGACTATACCTATATGGTCCAACCATGGTTTTGTTATATTTTTTAATTAGTATGCTTCAATTATAAATTAATAACAATATATGTAATTTTTGGGTCATTATACACTCTCCAATGAAATATGGTGGGACCCTAACTACATTAATTCACTGAATAAAACTTCTAAGGAATTTACCCCAATTGTTCCTTTCATTAACACAAATGGGTTTCTCCTCATGAGCCATTCCCACCATCCTTTCAAAACTCAAAAATGTCATTTTCATTGTATTGACTAGGTTAAAACACCCTATCCCAATCAATATCTCCTCCCTAAATTGGGAATCATTTCATAATCCATCCATACCCTAGATATATGATCCCAAAACATATCCTAAAGTTCATTGTCCTTCATACCATACACAGCTACTCACCGAACCAAATCATAGTAAGAACCATGTTTACTATCATGTATTACACTAATAACTTGAATAAAAATAAGTGCACACTGTAATACCCTGACCCCAGTTTCCCAGATTTGGTGCATTATTACATAACATTAACATGATCACAAGGGATCAAATCCCGAAAGAACGATCATATTAGTATCCGGGGAAGTATTAGATACATTCATAAGTTTTACATTACATCTAGAAATTAAAACATCAAAAAAAATTTCCCTCTTTGAACACACTTATATCATTATCCTATCCTTGTAGGTCAACCATAAAATACTTATTCACATCCTGGAAAAAATAAAACATAGAAACAGGTGAGCTTAGATGATTAGAAAGGATATCAATATAGCAGAAACTTTCATAAATATGCATAAAAATACAAGGCAATGTATACGACTAAAACAAAATACTTTTAAACATAAACTTCAGCATAAAATGGAAAAGATAAAATCAAATAATTCCATTTACTTATTCATATGGATATTATACTAGTCGAATAATCACATGCATTAACAATAGCCAATTTCATAGGGATGGAATTAAAAATGCCAGAATTAATAACCACATAGTCAAGGTTTTCTTCCAAGACTACAAATAAGATTTTTTCAAGTCCTTGTGCCAAGACACTAGTTTGTCTCATGATACCTACCGATTCATCGAGGAGCTATATCAGGCTCCACCCATCACTTACTAAGTCCAATTCGTACCTCATATGAAAAGTTTTAAACATAACAAAAAAATTCATATTAAAAATAGCATAAGAAATGTCAAAAATTTATCCACAAACCATGAATGGTGTAAATATAACACATACATAGTCAAAAATATCATATAACATTCAATACAATATGTAATTTTTGTATCATAATAAATCAACTTCAAACAAGCTTAAAATAAATCAAAGGATGTTGACAAAGATGAAATCAAAATTTTTTAGAGAAATATCTCTTTCTATTTGGAAATCATATAAAAGTCATATAATTATAAAAGAAAAAGATAATTTTTAAAATATTCTTATAAGCTTGTATGGGATGCTTCGAAGATGATATAACTGCAGAAAATATCCAAACCTACCGTATAAGTTAAAAAAAGACATTCTCAACTTAATTTTGTCTAAAAGGTCATAAAGTAAATTGTTTGGAAAATGATAGAATGATTCATTTCAAAAAATATGTTGTCAAATAAGTGTGAAAATGACTTTAACCCATAGTATAGTAAATAGTAAAAATGTTTTGAATTACCTTTTTAAGAAAACATGGATGTGGATGATAAAGAGGTCCCAATAGACACTTACATAAAAACAACCTCGGATAATAAAGAGATGGTGAAATTAACCTTTACCTTGTACTTTTCCTTAGTCAATGTTATGTTAATCTCTTGTATAATAGTTAAAACATTGCTATTAAATTATAAAAGAACTATATATATAAATATTATATCATATATGAACGTAATCCATGTTTGTTATGGATATGATGTATTTGATTAATATAAAGAATTATATTATGTTTATAAACATTATTTTAAATCATAAAATGAAAATTATTCTTGAATTATTATGATGGGGTATGAATCTCATCACGTTTGTCGAGACGGTAATCCATACGTATGCACAAGCGAAAATATCATTATATTGATGGTGAAATAATATGTAATTGGATGGTATATCATATATTCAGAATCATTAACATGTTATATTTATTATTTACATTAGTTATACTCATTATTATACACATCCAAAATAATGATGTTTTTGAATAAAAAACTACACCACGACGTGGAGATGGTAAGTCGTATGTATGAACGTATTGTAAATTTATCATTTACAGGATGGATAAAATAACGAATATGGTTATAGCATGTTAATAATAACATCACAGTATATATAATATAATGGAGTTATTATTTTATAATTGAAACAACAATGAAAGGGGAAGTGGAAGAAGAAGAGAACTTGAAAGTGGTGATGAAATATTTACCTCTTCTTTAGGTTCTTTATTTTTATTTGATCAAAAGGTCATCTTAGGTTGGATTCCTGACTAAAGGAAGGCCTCTAAGATGAAGGGATGAAAGTTGGGAGGATATTTGGGCAGGGTTTGGCCAAGCCAAATGGATTTGGAGGAGTGAAATTAAGATAAGGAGAAGTACCCTTTTATAAGAGAGGTGAGGGTCACATTAGGAAAAGCTCTAAATATTATTTTATAATAAAATAATTTTTAGATTCTAATAAAAAAATGATTTATTTAGAGTATAATGTAGTTATGGGTCTAAAACCTCTCAAAAATAGCTTTTATATAAGATTAGGTCATTATATTAACCTTATATTTTAGATTTAACTCTTAGTTAAATAGTTTGAAATTTACCATGTCTCTTTGTATTTTTATATTATATGGTTAATAAACTTACATTAAACTTCCAAGAGAACCCCAAGTGCTTCATTATTAATATATATAACCTTATATAAGTCCTTTGGTCGAGCCTTATATTTTTATAAATATTATTTCAATTAATAATATAGTATTTTTTTTAAAAAACTCAATTATGTCAATTTTGACACAATTTATTATTTTGTTTTTTTAAAAATCATAATAGCATGGTTACTTTGAAAAAAATTATTTAATCAACCATAAAATTTCATATTAACATATAAAATAAGTGTAATTTATTAAAAGTCTAAAATTACATTTATTTTGATATTTATAATATTAATTATTTTAATCTTTCATTAATACGGTAATTACTGCATCATTATAGTGACATAAATAAATTAAATTATTTAAGGTATAAAAATTATAAATAAAATAACATTATTTTTGAAATCATTTTAGATTTATAATGAATATTTATAGTCAAATTTATATTGTGTGTAACTCTATATTTAAAATGGTTTAGTTATTAAACTTTGAATTTAACTCTTTTAACTTTTCTTTAAATAAAATAATAATAAATGTCCTAATCTAATACAAGTGGACCAAAGAGGATCATATTTTATTCCTAATGATGCTTTTGGTCGAATTACACTTATCTAATAGAATTAGGACATGTTTTAGGGTAATGATGATATCATTTTTACCCATAATTACCCAATTTACTTTTAATTGTGGTAAGTAAAAGTCAAAAGTTACTATTCACCAAAAATTATTTTTATCTTATTGAACCAAATTTCACTTACTGATATTAACCATGTCTCTCGGATTTTTGATATTTAACTCACAGAAGCGGTAAAATTAAGTTTTATGCAAATTTCAAATGCTCCAAGGAGGTTGATAAAAGACTGTAAAAAGTTCAATAAAAGTTTCAAATATCTAAACTCATTATTAAATGACTCCAATGAATTACATTTAATATATATAGGTATTATGTATCTATATTGTCCTAAAATAAATTTAAATAAAATAAATAATTATTTAAATAAAAATTCAGTTTTAAACAATAACTCAGTGTTTTTCACTATTCATCGAAAATTGAAAGTTCTCAGATTAATACAAAAAATTCATCCTAAGCTAATTTTGTATTCGAAATCCATAAAATGAAGTCCATTGTGAAAGATAAAATTTATAAAATTTCAAAAAGTGAGTCTTATTATTCATAACAGATAGTTTGATTGGTTGTGGTGTGTTTTAACTCGAAGTTGCGTACAACACAAGCTATTGTATTATTCAAAGGTAAATGTTCCGTGGAAGCTTGGGGTGTTACATTCTCCCCTCCTTAAAATAATTTCTCCCTCAAAATTTCTAGAATATTGCTTCCTAAAAATATTTGGGTGGTTCTTCATCATATGTTCCTCAGGTTCCCACGTTGCCTCTTCCATCTTATTATTTTTTCCATAGAAATTTTACCATACGATTTGTCTGGTTTCTCTGCACTTGTTCTTTGGTATCAAGGATTTTGTCAAGCTGTTCACAATAAGATAGATCAGGTTCCAATTCAATTTCCTCAGAGGTGAGTATATGTGTTGGGTTAGACATTTATTTTCTCAAAAGTGATACATGGAACACATCATTAACTTTGGAGTGACTTGGAGGCATTTTCAAATGATAATCTACAACTTCGATTCATTCTAGAATTTCGAAAGGTCCAATTACCTGGGACTCAATTTATCCTTCTTACAGAAATATATAACACCCTTCCATGGATATATCTTCAAGAAAAAATAGTCTCCTACTTGAAATTTCAAATTCTTCCTTCAGTTATTGGCATAGTTATTTTGCCTACTTTGGGATGCTTTGATGTGGGTTCAGATAAGCTTCAAATTTTCCATTGTTTCCTCAACAAGTTCTGGACCTACGAGTTTTCTTTCACCAATATCATCCCAACAAGTTGGCGTGTGACATATCTTTCTATAAAACACTTCATATGGTGCCATATGAATACTTGAATGGAAGCTATTATTATAAGAAAATTCTACCAAAGGTAAATATTGATCCCAATTACCATGAAAGTCAAGTGAGCAAGATGTATACATGTCTTCTAAGGTTTTAATAGTCTGTTATGATTGTCCATCAGTTTGAGGGTGGTAGGGAGTGCTCAAACGAAGTTCATTATCCAAGGCCTTCTGAATAATTTTCTATAATCTTGATGTAAAATAGATATCACGATCTGAAACAATCAATAGGGGTACTCTATAAAGTCTTTCAACTTTATTAACATATATTCTAGCCATACGTTCAAGTGGTAAATATTCTCTTATAGTAAGAAAATGTGATGACTTGGTAAGACAATCAACAATGAACCATATTGTACCATTACTTCTAGGAGTATTTGGTAGCCCCATGACAAAGTCCATCATAATATTATCCTATTTCCACTCAGGTATGAGAAGAGGTTGAAAGACTCCTCCAATATTTTTCCTTCCAGCTTTCAGTTGTTGAAAAACCATACATCTTGACCCAAAATCATCAATCTCCATCTTCATGTTGTCCAACCAAAATTTTTCTTTCAAATCACTATAAAACTTAGGGCTTCCATGGTGTATATAGAAATTGGAGCTATAAGCATCATCCAAAAATTCCCTTTTTCGACTAGGTATATCGAGAACACAAAAGTCTCTTACCAAATTTCAAAATCACATCTTCATATATAGAGTCACTTAATCTCCCATTATTCATAACATTAATATTCTTTTGAAACTCCTCATCATCAGTCTTAGAACTATTTATCCATTCTAGTAATGATGGTTCGACAACCATTTGAAAAAGAAATAATGTTTCACATTCCATGGTTATTCCTATATCCATCTTTACTAGATCCATGAAAATAGGACCCCTTTCAACACTCATCTTGTTCAAAACTCCAAGATCCTTTATGATCAAAGAATATTCCACCTTATTTTCCATCTCCGAGTGGTAGTGTGTAGTTCAATCATAATCTTTGAGTAGGTCAAGTCATCAAATTTTCCTCATGTTGAGTTCAATTTGTAAGAAAATATAATGCAAACTTTTGTGAGATGTATAAATCTTACTTTTCACCATAGAGATAGTGTCTCCATATTTTCAAAGAAAATATTATAGCTAATAACTCAAGATCATTAGTGGAATAGTTTTGTTCATGAATTTTTAGCTGTCGTGATGCATAGGAAATTACTCTGTCATTTTGCATAAGGACACAACCAAGTCCTTTCTTTGAATAATCACTATAAATAACAAACCCATCGTTCCCTGATGGTAGAGTCAATATAAGATAATTGAATAATCTTCTCTTCAGTTCTCTAAAACATTCTTCACACTGTTTTTCCAAAACAAACTAAACCCCTTTACATGTGAGCATGGTTAATGGGTTATCCAATTGGGGAAAATTCTGGATGAAATGTCGATAATAACCTGCTAAACCAATAAAACTACATACCTTAGTTATACTTGTTGGTGCTGGCCATTCATGGATTGACTTTGACATTGAATGATCAATAGTGATTCCATCTTTAGAGACAATATTCCAAAGGAATGAAATATCCTGAAGCCATAATTCACACTTTCTAAACTTCCCATATAAATCATTTATTTTAAGAGTCTTTAGGATAATGCACAAGTGATTTTCATGATCTTAATAGATTTTTGACTATAAAAAAATATCATCAATAAGTACCACTACAAAATCATCAAGATATTTCTTGAAAACTATATTCATTAGATCCATGAAGATAGAGGGTGCATTAGTCAATCAAAAAGACATTACTGTAAACTCGGAAATGCTCGTACCTGATTCAAAATGTTGTTTTCGGAATGCCTTCATTATTCACACACCACTGAAAATATCCAGATCGAAGGTCAATCTTTGAAAAATACTGAGCTCCATGAAGTTGGTCGAATAAATCATCAATGTGAGGTAGGGGTACTTGTTCTTTATTGTTATAGAATTGATTTCCTTATAGTCAATGCACAACCTCATAGATCTGTATTTCTTTTTAACAAAAAAGACAGGGGCTCCCCATAGAGAAACACTAGGGAGATTAAATCCCTTGTTAATCAATTCCTCTAGTTGTTTCTTTAGTTCCACTAATTCCACAGTTTCCATTTTATAAGGGGTCTTTGATATAGTCCTTGAACCAGGAATTAAATAAATGGAATACTCAATTTATCATTCTGGAGGATGTTCAGGTAAATCCTCTGGAAACACATCAACACATTCTTGCACAATAGGTACATCCTCTATTTGAACATTATTTTCCTCACCCAAAGTTTTTTCATTCTATTCTTACCCAATAATTTAATTCAGTAGAGCTACTGGGGGAGGATCTAGATAAGAATCATATAGTGAAATTGATGCTCTAAAGATTATGCACTCCTTATCATCATCAAAAATTGTAACCTCATTTTTATTACAATAAATATTCACATCATGGTATGAAATCCAATCCATACTGAGGATTATATCAAATTAAATCATGGGTATGATGATGAGATCAGTTGATAAAGAACATTTATATGCTCCAATGGGAATTAATTCACAAATATTTATTGCAATGATACTTCCCTTAGGTTCTTTGATTGACAACTCCCTTGTTAAGTCAAATTGAAAACATCTAATTTTCATAGCAATATTTGTGGATTTGATACAATGGAATGATCCAGAATCAAATATAGCATTGGCTAAACTTGAGGTAACCATTAAATTACCTACCACCACATCTTTCGAAGCATCAACCTCAATAGGAGTGATCACATAAGCTAGACCTTGATCCCTTGGAATTTTCTAAGGTATGTTCCCTTGGATATTATTAAATTCATTTCCATAATGACCATTTTCTCTGTAATTTTATCATTATACATTGACATCCTCTTTCTTCCCCTTGCAATCACAAGCTTGGTGGCCTTTTTCACCACACTTGTTACAGACTCCCACTCCCTTTAGCCAAGTACCAGAGTGTTTCTTAATACATTTACCATAGGATGGATATTCAACTTTTCCCTTCTTCCCCTTATTTCTATTTCTAAATAGTTTAGTAGATCTCTTATTCCCCTGATTTTCTTTAAAGTCATAAGATTTAGAGAATTCTATTTCTGTCTGGATAGCATACGAGACAATATCTTCGTATGATGAGAAGGATTTTGAGACTAATGCTCTTTGGAGAAATGTTTTTAACCCATAAAAAATTGATCAATCTTACTCCTTGGGTTACATATATAATCTGAAGCATTCCTTGCTAACCTTGTAAAGTTATCCTCGTACTTTGCGACATTCTCATCATCCTTTTCCCTCAGACTCAGAAATTGTCTTTCCATATCGGCTCGATGGAAATGAGGAAAGTATTTTTCAAAGAAAATATCTTTAAACTTCCTCCATTCCATGTTTGATTATTATTCATCTTCCTTTGTGTTTTGGATTAATGACCACTATTGATCTACATCTCCCATGAGGCGATAAACTGCCAGGACAATCTTTTACCTTTTGCTACTCCCCAAAGCATGAGATATTTTCTCAAAAGAATTTATCCATTTCTCAGCTACTAATGGATTTGTACTCCCATTGAATGTTTCTAGCTGTTTCCTCATGAAGCTGTCTAATAATGATCCTCCACATTGTTGATTAGGGTTCTTCATACGGGTAAGGTTGTTATTCATAACCGGACTGAGTTGTCCCAGTATGGTGACAGGATGATAATCACCAGTTGTTTCACCAGCTCCACTTTAATTATCTTGAGTAGGAGAGAATTAACTATATTGATTACGTGCATTGATACAGATTCCATTCCTCTTACTAGGTGAAATTTCTAAACAATGGCATACACTATATTAGTTTATGAATCACAATACATAATTTTGAACTTGTAAAACACTTAACAAAAATTGTACAGTTTTATGGATATAATCTATAAACATAAAAATGTTTTCTTTGAGGAATTATATACTTATAAACCCTTCATAATGTTTTGTAATGAAAATGAGAATTATCCTAAGCATATCCACTAGGAGTGTCGTAACCAAGATTGCAACAAGGCCTGTTGTCGTGCACTAGTTCCCGTTCGAGTCTAGCTCAAAGCGGTGTTTTTGCATTTTACCCTTAGTTACATATGTGATAGAGCTGCCTCTACCTGTTCGTATCCAAATAAGGATTTATTGCTCGGAATACTCACAATATCTCTAAAATACCAAAATTCTAGGATGTTCTTCTATACTAATCCTCAAATTCCTTCTTAGGGTAATGTTCTCTAATTTGAGTTTTTCTAAATCTAGCTTCCAGTGTTTGTACTAACCTTAATCTGATAAAAACTATAATGCCCTGATCCCAGTTACCTAGAGTTAGTGCATTGTTACATAACATTTGTATGATCATAAGGGATCAAATCCCGAAAGACCGATCAGTTTTGTATCCTTATATGTACTAGATACATTCATAAGTTTTACATTACATCATTAGATAAAACATCAACAACATTTTGTTCCCTTTTGAACAAACATATATCCTTATTCTAGACCTAAAGGTCAACCATAAAATAATTATTCATATCATGGAAAAATTAAAACATAGAAATGTGTGAGCTCAAATTCTCAGTAAGGATAATAATATAGTAGGAACTTTCATAAATAAGCATAAACATTTAAAGAAATGTATAAGACTAAAACAAAAGCCTTTAAAACATAAAATAAAGCATAAATTGGAAAAGATAAAATCATATAATTCCATTTACTTATTAACATGGATATTTTACTAGTATAATAATAACCTTAAATATCAATAGCCACTTTCATAATCAGGGAATGCATAATGCCAGACTTCATAACCACGTAGTCAAAGCCTTTTCGAAGACTACAAATAATATTTTGTCAAGGACATGTTCCAAGACACTAGTTTTTCTCATGAGACCTACCGATTCATCAAGGAGCTATAGTGGGCTCCACCCGTCACTTACTATGTCCAATGCATTCCTCATATGAAAAGGTTTAAACATAACATAAACATTCGTATTAAAACTAACATACGAAATGTAAACACATTATCCACAACCCATGAATGGTGTAAAAATAACACATCCACAATAAAAAATATCACATAACCTTAAATTCAATATGAAAGTTTTGTATCATAATAAATCAACATCAAAAAATCTTAAAACCCATCAAAGGATGTTGACTTAGATGAAAGTTAAACATTTTTAGAGAAATATGTCTTTCTATATTGAAATAATTTAAAAGTCATATAATTATAAAAGAAAATATTTATTTTGAAAATATTATTATAAGAATGTATGTGAAGCTTCGACGATGATATAATGGTTGAAAATAGCCACACCCGCAGTATACGTAAAAAAAATACATTCTTAACATAATTTTGTCGAAAAGGTCATAAAGTACCTTGTTTTGAAAATGACAGAAAGATTCCTTTCAAAACATATATGGTAAAATAATGGTATAAATGAATTAACTTATATTATAGTAAATAGTAAAAAAAATTTGAATTAAATTTTCAAGAAAACACGAATGTGGATGATAAAGAGGTCCCAATAGATACTTACGGAAAAACTACCTCGGATAATAAAGAGATTGTAAAATTAACCCTTTCTTTGTACTTTTACTTAGTCCATGGTATGTTAATCACCTATATAATAGTTAAAAAATTGTTATTAAGTTATAAAATAGCTATATACATAAATATAATATCATATATAATCCACTAATATTGCTTTGTTAAAAATATTTCAGTAGTATCATCGTTTCAGGTGTAAACTGATTCATTTTCCTTTATATGTTTGGTTATGTAAGCCATGTTTTTTAAAAATATGATTTATTATTTTCATATACAGAATTATATTATGTTCATAAATATTATTTTTAGTCATAATATTGAAATTAATCTTTAATTATTACGATGGGGAATGAATCTCATCACATTCGTGGAGAAGATAATATGTATGTACGCACGAGAGACAATATCATTATACTGATGGTGAAATAGTATGTAATTGGATGGTATATCATATATTCTAAATCATTAACCTGTTATATTTATTATTTACATTAGTTATACTCATTATTATAACCATATAAAATAATGAAGTGTTTGAATAACAAACTACCCCATGACGTGGAGACGGGGAGACGTACGTACGCATGTATGGTGACTTTGTCATTTATTGGATGGATAGAATAACAAATACAGTTGTACCATATTTATAATAACATTAAAGTATATATAAGATACTGGATTTATTATTTTATAATGGAAACAAGAAATAAAGAGGATGTGGAAGAAGAAAAGAACTTGAAAGAGGTGCTGAAATATTTACCTCTTCTTCGGGTTCTTCCTTTTGATTTGATCAAAAGGGAACCATATGATGGATTTCTGGCCAAATTAAGGAATATAGAATAAATAGAGGAAAGTTTTGAGGATATTGGGGTAGGGTTTGGCAGAACCAAATGGATTTGGAGGTGTTAAATTAAGAGAAGGGGAAGTACCCTTTTATAAGAGAGGTGAGGGTCACTTTAGAAAAAGATTGAAATATTATTTTATAATAAAATAATTTTTTATTTATAATGGATCCAAAATAATTTATTTAGAGGATAAGGTGTGGATGGGTCGAAAACCTCACAAATAATAGGTTTTATACAAGTTTAGGTCATCATATTAACCTTATCTTTTAGATTTAACTCTTATTTAAATAGGTTGACATTTACCATGTCTCTTTGTATTTTTATATTATATGGTTAATAAACATACAATAAAATTCCATGAGAACCCCATGTGGTTCATTATTAGTATATATAACCTTATCTAAGTCTTTTGGATGAACCTTATATTTTTAAGAATGTTTTATCAATTAATAATATAGTATTTGTTTTAAAAACTCAATTATGTCAATTTTCACACTATATAGTATTAGGTTTTTTTAAATCATAACAGCATGTTTACTTCCAAAAAATTATTTAATCAAACCTAACTTGTCATATTAACATATAAAATAAGTGTAATTCATAAAAAGTCTCAAATAACATTTATTTGTTAATTTATAATATCAATTATTTTAATCTTTCATTAATAAGGTAATTACTGCATCATCATTGTGTCATAAATAAATTAAATTATTTAATGTATATAAATTATAGATAAAATACCATTATTTATGAAATATTTTTATCTTTATAATTAATATTTATAGTCAAATTTATATTGTGTTTAACCCTATATTTAAATGGTTTTAGTTATTAAACATCGAATTTAACTCTTTTAACTTTTCTTTAAATAAAACAATAATAAATGTCCTAATATAATCCAAGTGGAACAAAGAGGATCGTATTTTCTTCCTAATTTTGTTTTTTATCGAATTAAAATTATCCAATTGAATTATGACATGTTTTATGGAAATTATGATATCATTTTTACCCTTAATTACGCTATTTACTTTTAACCGTGGTAAATAAAAGTCAAAAGTTACTATTCACCAAAAAATTATTTTCATATTATTGAACCAAATTTTACATACTGATATTAACCGTGTTTCTTGGATTTTTAAATTAAACACATAGAAGCGGTAAAATTATGTTTTATGAAAATTTGTGAATGCTCCGAGTAGGTGGGTAAAAGACGGTAAAAAGATAAATAAAATTTTTATATATTTAAACTTATTATAAAATGACTCCAATGAATTACATTGAACTTATATAGGTATTATGTATCTATTTTGACCTAAAATAAATTTAAATAAAATAAAATAATATATTAATAAAAATCCGGTTTTAAAAAATAACTCTGTGTTTTTCACTATTCATCAAAAATTGAATGTTTTCAGAAAAAAACAAAAAAATCACTCTAAGATAATTTTGATATAAAGAATACAAAAATGATGTCCATTTTGAAAGATAAAATTTATAAAATTTCAAAAAGTGGGAATTAATATTCATTACAGCTAGTTTGATTGGTTGTGATGTGTTTAAACACGAAGTTGCGTACAAAACAAGATATTGTATTATTCAAAGCGAAATGTACTATAGAAGTGCGGGGTTCCACAAAGACTCCCACATAAACTGATCATGATACCTAAATCATGCTCCTAAGAGATTCATTAAATAAAAATTATGATCACATGAATAAACCATTGGCCACGCTCATGCACAAGTTATTTATTTTTGACCCGGACCACCCTCATTACTTATATATATGTTAAGATGCTTCAAATATTCCAAGGTCCATCACATGAATGTCCACAAGCCAGCACTTCTCCAAAACTAAAAAATTCTAACCCCTTCTTTCAGCAAGTTATTGTAAGCAAACATCATCATTATAAATCTATCCACTCAATCGATATTTCCCTAACCATGAAATGATGATTTAAAATATTAATTTTATTTAGTCAAAATAATTTCCTAAAATTTTCAATAATTAATTTCAATCTTTTTACCAAAAAAGAATAAAAAATTCTTTTTGAGATAATAATATTTTCGAAACATATAATGACTTTATTAAAAAATTAAGTAATTTTTATAAATGTATTTTTTATATTAAAATGTTATAATTAATATGTTTAAATTATTTATTACTATTCATATACATATTTATAACTTCTGGGTTATAACCTTAATTTTTTTAATATTAATAATAATATATCATTGTTCTATTAAAACTCAATGTTGTGTGTAAAACAAGATTACCTTGTGTAGAGTATAATGAAAAATTAACATGATGTTGTGCACAGTGAAATTTGTCAAAGATATATTTTTTTCCAAAAAATAATATATAAAAAATTTATGTGTTAAAAATAGGGTTCCATTCATAAACTATAGAGGAATTCACTTTATAGGTTTCTTATTAAAACCTTTTTTAGTTTAGACATTCATCAATCCATTTCTAACTACTTATACATTATGAGGTCATCATAGGAATTTATCAAGTAATATTGCACCATAAGAATGTATATAAATCACCATATAATACAATACTAAAACTATAAACCCCATCCACTGTTATTACTTTTATACATTTAGACCATGGGAAAAAACATAAATTACATTGATATAATATGGTAAATTAAACCTTGGCTAACATGAATCATAAATAGTACACAATCAATATCTAGAACCCATGTTCTTATCAGGATTCCTTTAATGTCAATCCCAATGTGCCTGAAATTTTACATAACACAAAAAACACCTTATTACCATACCAATCTAGGAGTATAAATACCATAAATAATAACATCCTAAATAAAGTACATCACTTGATGTAAAAATTAAATACCATTGTAACAAATGAAATCCAAAGAAAAAAAATCCCATTCCTAGAAACATGGGTTTCCCCCATACATTGATGTGGTCACTCCTTTGAATGACCTCATTACCAAGCCTCAACACTTTCCTAGTCTCCTGTCTACCACTCCCAAACCATAATACAAAACTAAATGAAAGTTTCTAACACCACTTTCTAATTTCAGGGACCAGAACACTAAGAAAAATAACTATTATGGTCTTCCCCATGTCCTTATGTTAACTTACCCATATTGAAGATACTTATCACCAGTATTGAGGGACTATGCGATTCTAGTAAGGATATTATTACCTTATGATAAAGAATATATAACAACAAAATTAAAGTGTAACATAAAAAATAAATCCAAATAAACATCAAAAATAAATTTAGAAAAGTACCAAAAAATTACTACAATATAATTATTCCATAAAAATGGGTATGATATAAATTACAAGGATACAATGTGATTGAATGATATATTAGAAAATAAATACCTAAAAATAAATAGAAACTATGAACTCCTCCCAACCTATCCCGAGTCCTACCCAATCCAACCATTCATACCCACATTAGAATGTTGATCCTGATATCATAAAATTCTAGTCATGGATTATACTAATCACCAGCATCCTAATAGTGATTCCTTCTTGGGTACCAAAGTTCCATGAAATCCTGAGAGGCATATGAGTATAACTCAATAGGCCAAAAAAATGGTGTCCCTTTATTAGGAAATCTGATATGTAAGTGCATCCAAAAGTGATCAATGAAAAGATTTTAGGAATTAAAAAAATTATATAAATGAAATTAATAGTTATTAATGCCTTGAGTCCTTGATGACACCAATAGTTTGTGGTGATGTTTTTTATCTTTATTTTAGTGATCATGAAGGAACCTACCTACTTCAACTAGTGTTGAGGTGTCTATAAGTGTGTTTCATGGACTATTACGAACATATATAACCACATATAATCTTGGGTTTTCTTGTAATTCCCAGTACCACAAGTATTTTATGGAATCTTAATTATTATATTATCATTCCCATGAAATTTAAAATCTCATATTCATATTCCTTATTCATCAGTTATTATATAAAATATATATACTCATCATAGACATATTGTATAATATGGGTGATCATCTCAATATTCCTATTCATCAAAAATCAAATAGGTCATAGAAGTACTCCTGGACTTCCCAAGACATCATTAATCACATGGATTTCAAGAGGTCTCCCTATAATTCTAAACCACAAAGTATCATAAAAAAATACATGTGTTAATCTTATCATTCACATGTAATATGTATCATATGGAATTCAAGGATATCATCTAGAAATTCCCTATCATTAACTATAATGATCTCTATTTATCATTTTCATTCTATAAATTCTAATTTCCAATTCACATTATAATGGATCAATATAATTCATGTGACATAATTCCTTAATTTTAAGTACCCAAGAAAATATTTCCCATTATCAACATTTCATATTTAAAAACTAAATAGTCAAAAAATCATTTCTAAAATCCAATTAATTTAAAAAAACATTATAGTTCATAATTTTTTTTCAATTTTCTATTCCATCTATCCCTTTAAATGTTCCAACTCCACATAAAATTTTGATGGATGTTAAATTCAATTTCATAACCATCATGTTAATTGAAAATTACTATTTTTAACCATTTAAATATATTTAACTCTTTATATTATAGTTCCATTTTTTGAAACAAAAATTATCCATTTAAAATCCAATTTCAATGTCAATCCAACTTATTATTTTCATTTTGATAAAATATCATTATAAGGCTCTGAGAAAGGAAAATTGGGTGTTTAACAAAAAAAAATGTCAATTTAAAATAATTCATTAAATATAAGTTAAATTACCAAAAACATGGCGTCAATATACAACCATGGAACTTGTTTATATAATTCTAACTATGGGATAATTTGAATGCACCACATACCTCATGCCTTTTACCATTTGCATGTATAACATTAACCGCTTCTCCGACCTAATTTGGTAGAAAATGAGTAATCCTACAAATAGCCTAAATTATGGAATATTAGAAAAAAAATAATTTTATAATTTTATACAAAGATATCGTAATAAAAGGAGTAATAAGTGTCAAAGACATAATATAGGCACTGTGACTCAAGTGAAAAAATATAAAACCAATGTCAGATGGTGGAGATCTCCCAAAGTGTTGGGGAAGATAGGGTGGGTTGAGCATATGATATTTTTAGGATAAAGAGGGAAGAAACTGAGTTTATAGTATAAAATGTATGAGGGATAATTGGCTAATTTTTTAATTTTTAATGTAACACAAGGTTTGATTACACGATTTTGAAAATTCTGGGTCAATTGTGTATACTTTACTATTTAAAACACATAATCTCACATGGTCATGGTGCATGTTTTGAAAACATTCCACCAATAGTGTGGATATATTTTCAATTTTCTATATATATTCATTATATTATCTAATTCCCCTTACACTTCTTAATCAAATAGTGTTCCTTAACAAAATAATATTCACGGTTGGGGTGCATGCTTAACACTTACTATGCAAGCCATGATGCTTACCTAAAAAAGAATTTATGAACCCCAAAGATCCCAAGAAATATTTAAGAACCTTGGAAAAATTTTAAGCCTAATACCACATCAAAAAACATATCATTAGGATGTTACAACCCATTAATTCGTAATTTGATACTCAATTTTAAAAATAGTCTTTCTGTTAACCCTAAAAATAAAAATCCTCCTCTAAATTAAAATGATCATATGGGTTAGGCCTTTTGAAATCTATCTATGTGTTTTATATTCATGAAATAAATTGGTTTATTATAAAATAAATAATAGTTATGTATCAATTAAATCAATCCAAAAAAAATTCTAAAAAAATTACTTATATAAAAAAATACTGGAGTTTTTTTATTTTAAAATATTACATAATTTTATAAATTGTTAAAAATCAGTTTTATAAATTAATAATGGTATTTAAAAATTTATATTTTTACGCTTTAAACACATATTTTTCCAATTAAAATGTTTAAAAACCTTTAGGTATTTCTTATACAATTAATAAGTGACAGTTATGGTAAAATTATATTTTCAATATGCATCTAAAAATAAACTATTTCATAAATATACTAAAACAATATCCTGAGAAAATATTTTCCTGATGAACCTAATTTTAGAAAATGTAGAATTATACCATATAAATAAAATCATAAAATAGATTGTAAAACTATTTTTATATGAAAATTAATTTATGATAAAATATTTTTTCTTAATCTATATTTCTATAAAAACTATAATTAATCAATAAATATTAAATTTTATTGACATCATCTTTTAACAAAAATACATTTGGTTTTATTTAATAAAATATACAATAAAAATGATAGATTATAAAACAAAAAAATGAAATAAGTAAAAAACTTTAATGTAAAATTTTTATTTATATATATATCATAATTTTGTTACTCTTATTCTTAAGAAATAATTAAAGGGCTTGTTTTCTGATCATATTTAATATTTTTAAAATATAAATGTTTCATTTTAGTTAGGCATTCTGAGAAGAGGAAGGAATAAAAATCGTTTTACTTAATTAGATATCTAAAATATATTAAATTATTTGGCAATTAAAAGGGGTAGGGACATAGTTTGTGAGGGTTGAGGTGTTTAGGTGTTGTGTGAGGGATATAAAATGCTTTTATGATTAAAAATTAATAGAGGAAATTTTGTAATATAAGTATTTTTAACATAATTGGAATGTTACAAGGTATAGCTACAAGATTTACCAAACTGAGTGCCAACCATGACCCTATATATGGTATCATCTAGACACCACCATGGTTATACCATATAGTTTCAAAATCCATGAACCAAAAATTTTAAATAGCTTTGATAAACTGAAAAACAATTAATCACCTATCTCGTGATTTTATCTAGCCATATGCCAATACACTGGTGCACTAAGATCTCACATAGTTCCGTCTGAATTTCACACAATTTTGACCCAACCATATGCTACCCATGCTGATTAGACCATGTATAAATATGATACACTAGAAAAGGAACCAATTTAAGGAAAGTCTCATCATTTCAACTAAATTTTTTATCCAAACCATTTATAATTGTTAAGGACCACACAGAACATAAAATTTCAACCTTAAAAATCTTAAAACTCATTTACAAGTATAATAAAAAATAAATTAGAAAATAATAATGAAAAATAGGGTTGAAATGTGATATCACTCCAAGTAGAAATATAATAGAAATAAGTCTCAAATGGATGGTCCTTGAATTTACTTTATTATATAACCATAAAATTGGTCAACTATAAAAACTCCATCATTATGGATTAATTGGATCAACTATTCACATTTCAATTCAAATTAAAATTCTATTAAAAATGATTTATTCTTTCAAATATTAAAAAATTCGTTGAAATCAATATTCATTGAAAAAATAATATGAGGGGCCCTCACAACCCCATACCTGGTCCAGAGACATCTAGATTTCCTACCCCCCCCCCCCATTTTAGGAATTTTTAGAAACACTCCACCCTAAGAAACTTTCATCTAACGGGAATCAAAAATATAGTTTTATTCAATCCTTCATTTTAAAAGGAATATTTATAAATGATTAGGGCTCTTATGATGAATAGTTAAACACTAGAATTCATAGAGGTGTTCATAGAGGCATGTGGAGTTGAGGTTGAGATCGACCATACTATTTAGTCATCATCCCAACGAAGTTTATGCATGTAGCTGATACTTTAAGGGAATCTATTCAACAAGCTCAATAATAGAATCAATATGATTTGAAATATTTTAAGTAGCTATTTGATATGATCATTCTGATATATGAATTAGTTACCAATGAATCACTCTGTCGACCCTATTATGTGGGAAGGCCTATTCAACTAAAACCACATGTAATTAAAATAAATCCTAGATTCATCCATGGAATGTATTTTCTGGTATAGTTAGATCTGACCCTAATAAATCAATACATGAACCACCAACATGGAAATAAGAATAATTATTGGTCTAAAAAATATGACATTATGAATCATCTTATAGTCATCCCTATTAAGAATTAGATTATAGATTCCCTCCACCTCTCTAAATAAATTAGGGGATCTTTCATTGAGTTCCACTCATGTCCATCGTAGTTTTATATTAATATGAATATATATAAGGCATATTTTACAGATTTGGCCTCTAACTTTCCCATAATCAACTTATTCAAGAAGCAAGATCAAGAAACTATTATAAGGGTGCATATAAGACTGTTTTACATATATATAAAACTCAATAATATCAATTTTTTCATTGATTGAGAATAGTTCTAGAAACAAACTCATTAAAATTATTTACCTTAACCATTTATGATATAGTGAGGATAACATTTCTCATACCAATCGAGAAAAAAATGATATAATAAGAGTGAGAAGATGTCCATAAAGAGGATAAAGATAAATATTCAATTACAAGATCTTATTTATGAAATATAATTCATGGAGGTTTAAAAATACATTAATTTCAATGGAAAAAAGATAAATATACCCAATTAATTCATAATATTATATGAATAATCATTTAATTCACAAAAATTCACACAAAATTGAGAGATAAAAATTTTGTGTGTTCGAATATTAACTTAATAAATAAGTTATTTTACAATACTCATATAACTTTATCCATAATATTATAAATCTAAACCCCCTTATAGACATATAGAAATTATTTCCCAATTTTATATCCTATAGAAAGAAAAATAAAGAAATTGGTGAGCTTCAATGCACAATAAGTGAAACATATCAACTTACCATAATGGATTGATCACAAAAAATGAGATAAAAAATGAATGAGTAATAAGAATATAATATAGATATCATCAAAGCATGATATAATATAATAATACATGATTGATAATTAATAATTATGGCACAAAATAATAAAATAATGTAAATTTCATCAAAATATTTTCTAATAAATATAAAACATATATCAATTATAAAAATTAAATCATAATATAAGAAGGTGCAATATATTTAGAACATGGAACATTATAAACCCTGGGCTATCATGGAAAGAAGCCAAATTTTACAGAAGTTAAACAAATAATGGCATATAAAAATATTATGAGAAATATAAATCACACCCACATTTTATGTTGTGAAATAGGTATTGTATTTCATAAAATTATGAAAATACTTATATATTACCCCCTTTAGATTATGTAAAAATTAATGTATATCCCCCAATTAAATAGTTAACAAGTCCAAGAATGTAAATGATTATTTATCTTGTGGTATTTAAAACCTTAAACAATGAATTGGATGGAGACATATAACTTCACACATCATCTACATAAGAGTTTCACATAAAATCAAACCATTTATCTTATCAAAAGAAACCCTTGAAAAAATGATCTCTATAATTTTTCATAATGGTTTAAAAAACAATAGCTTCTAAAAAAATATGATTTATTGATACCCAAAACATGATCACTAAAATGATGTATTTTAAAAGATCACATATTGGGTAATTTATGAATCATTAGTCCTTTAGAGATGATTTTTTGGAAAATGTAAGAGAAATCAAGGAAATAGTTTCTATTATAAAACACTTCTTAATTTCATGTTTAAAAGATGAAATTTTCAAGTAACATTCCTAAACCATTTTTTTAATATTAATTGAAGAATCTCAAAAAATTTCTTTAAAAAAATAAAATAGGTAATGTGAAGATGAATAAATAATATTTAAAAATGTTAAGTATAATGGAATAATATAAATACATGGAAAAAAAATCCATTTAAATATTTTTAAAAAGTTTTTTGAAAAACCAACATTATAAAAAATATAAATAAATTTTTGTTTTAAAATAAATAATTAGGAAGATAAGAATCATAAGATATAAAACCAATTTTATTTTATGCCAGATAAAGATAAAATTATTTAGAATTAAAGACACCGATATGGAGGAAAAGGATATAAAAGGATATTAGAAATATTCATAATAAAATTTACTTTCAAAGAAAAAAAATACATTTATTAAGAAACAAGACATTGATTTGAAACACGATTTCCAAAAAAATACAATATACAATAATCATAGGGTATAATAGATCAATATTTATGGATTCCAATAAAATTGGTGTGACTATGAATCGAAGAAAATATTTGAGTAATAAAACCCCCTTACCATAATTCCTAACATTCTCAAAAGAACTTGACTATTTAATATAATAAAGATAAATAACATAATAATTTATTTAATAATATCATCAATATATTAAACCTTTTATAAACATAATTTATAATAATTTATTACAAATATAATATGTAATTATATTTTTTAATTATCCTCATCAAATGTTTTCATTGTTGATTGTTTATTTAGACTTGTTTCGTAGTGGTGGTGTCAATTCATGTTTATATGTTCAAAGTACATAGTTATAAGATCATGTTATTTTATATAATATATTTTTAATGATAGTTTATAATGTTATAATTGCATTATTTTTGAGTTTTAGTAACTGTTATTGTAGATTTAATTGGCGATAAACATGTTTTCATGATTTTTAGCCAACGAATGGAGATATAATAATTAATGATTTTAATATTAATTTTTTCATTCAAAAAATAAAGTAAAAACATTATTTACTTATTTATATAATATATTACCAGTTATTAAGTTCACATATTAATCCTTGATATTATTTTATATAATCTTTTGAGTAGGTGGTTATACCAATACAAACATGAATATACAATAATTAATGGATCATTGTGATGTTATTTTTTTGTAATATTATTATTATAGAGGAATGATGATATTATTAATGTTTTTTTAATTTTATATTTCATAATTCAATATAATAATAATAATATTTAATTTATATTAAACTATTATATCTTACAAATACATTATTTTTCCTCTTAGTACGCTCGTTTTAGATAGTTGAATTTACATCGATGATTTTTTACTCATAAAATTAATAGGTTATCCAATCTGATTTATCAAAATATCAATATTTTCATGAGATTAATATTTATCCATTAAACCAACCATTAAGAAAATATATGTAATGTGGTGATGAAAAAATGGAATACACTGGTTTATTATTATGGTAGTCTGCATGTGCACCTAGATTGTGATTTCATTTTCTATATAATAATAGAAATATATTATATAGATTATAATTTCATACTCTAAAACATTTTACAATTATAATAATTATTTATTAAATTCTGTATCTGGTTTATCCATATATGGTGGTGAAATTAATTGGAACATGAGGCTCTATGGATGCGGTTGTCCGCACACACACACAAATGTTGTTTTCATTTTACATAAGGGAAATGTTGAAAGGTGGTTAGTAATTATTACAATAGAATTATAATTTTTAGTAAAAAATAAATACTATTTTCATTATATAGAAATGAAAAAAAATTAATTTTGTAAAGGTAAATTAGAAAAGGAAAAAATAGGGAATGATTAGTACTCGCATTAAAAACCTCTGTTTTCCCTTTGAGGATTCCTTAGAAAAGGAGGGATTAGAATAAATCCTTATGAAAAAAACTAAGGAAAATGGAAATGGGATATATGGGAAGAAAAATTATATAATTTATTGAGGAAACTAAAAGTTATAGTAGTCTTGAAGGGGTCGTAGGATGCCCCTTTGATAAGTTACGAGAATTTATTTTTTTCGAATTATTTCATATAAATATAATGAGAGCCCATGTGTCACATTTCAAGAAGTATTTGAAATGGAAAATAATTTATTTTTTATAATATTTTTCTATTTAACACCTCATACATTAGATAATAATTTTTTAAATGTTGGACCACTTTCCACAATTCTGGACCCTTTTTACAATTTTGGATTTTACCTTGGTAATTAGTTTTTACCTATGTAATTCATGATTTATTCTAAAAAATAAATTTATTTTAATTTCATAATTTAGATATTATAATTCTAATTATATTTTATATTTTATTTTATCCATTTTATAAGTTTTAAATTAATAATTTTAATATAATAAGTTTACAATACATTATGATAGTTTTAGAGGATCTTATAACATAAGATCAAAAATGTAAAATCAACGTCTGTAGATTAAACATAGTATTATATATATATATATATTATTATATAAAAAATATTTTATAAATAGTGAGGAATAAAAAATTTCAATTTTATATTTAGGTCATAATTATTTCATAAAACTAATAGTTTTTATAATAAAATATATTTTTCACATTTCACCTAAAAATCTATATTTTTATTGAAAACCAAATAATTATACTTATGATAAATATGATATGTGGAATTAATATTTTTATTAATTTTAAATAATTAATTTTCTAAATTTTATTGTAATAAATCATAATATAAAAATTAATTTTTAAAATATACGACTCTTTTATCAATAAACCTTTTTATAAAATTTCTATAAGGTGGTTACTTCTATTGATATTGAATAAATTAGAATCTATACTAATGTGTCCATATTTAATACTTTTATTTCATTAATGTACTATGTTTTTCATTTTATTTTGGTGTTTCTTGCATGAAAATCTAATAAGTGATATATTTACTCAAGAAAAGAGTATTTAATAAAATCATGGGTCCTTAAATTCTACCCCCATAATGAATATCATCTTTAATTTTTTTTAAAGAAAGAAAGTTATGAGGCTAAATTTTTTCCATTTCATCCTCAGGTTGTAATTTATCTCCATCTATATTATAATTCTTTAATAGAACATTGATTAGATAAGTGGTCTTATTCTGTATCATATTATCTATTTGATCCAAGATCACCACAGGTTGTTCCTCATATGAGAGGTCTTGTTTTAATTTCATAGATTCTATATTAATTACATATGAGGGGTCTCAAATACACATCCTCTTTAATAAAACATGAAATTCATCAAGTACATGGGATAACATTAGAGGAGTGTTAAGAAATAGTCCACCTCCCTGAAAAGATTAAGTATCTCATAGGTACTAATGTACCTTAGGATCAGCTTCCCTTTCTTTTTAAATATCATAAACTAATTCTATAAAGATATCCCTTTGAATTATTTTCACCAAATCTATACTCTAGATTTCATCGATGATAATTAGCATAATTGTTTTGTCAACTTTTTTCTACTTTAATATATCACAGAATAGTGTGAAGACACTTTATCATTACTGGGACAAGGTCGAGACCTATTAGCTTCATCCCACTAACTTCATTAAAAATTGTAGTAATTATATATAACTTCTTATACATAGCCTTATACATTTCCATTATATTTATTAATTAGAGACAATAACTATATGATAAATCTATTAGGGTAAATGTTGATCCCAACATCCTTGTAATTCAATCAAAGAATATCATAGAATATCCAACAGAGTTTTAATGTTCCTCTCATAATAAATTTTTTTCTAAGGGTGATAAGAAGTGTTGAAACTCAAATTGAAATATAGTCCTTATTAAAGTCTCCTATGGAACCTATAGGAAACCCTTACATCTTGATTATATATAATTGAGGGTGGAACTCAATATAGCCTTACCAAATCTCTTATATATATTGTAGAGTTTTGAGTGTAGAAATATTCTTTGATAGAAATAAAATGAGCTTCCTTTGTAAGGAATTCAACTAAATCCCAAGTGGTATTATAGCATTTAGATGTCTTGGGGAGCCCCACAACAAAATACCTGGTAATTATTTTTACACATTATCATATTGGTACGTGTAATGGTTTCAAAATAACCATATTATTTTTAAATACAACTTTAACATGATGTCACACCAATCATCAAAATATATATTCTATAATATCTATCATCATGTTATCCCACTGAAATGTTTTATTTAAATTTATATTAATATTTATGCTACCTGGATGTAAAAACATGGATGGTCTATGAAAATCAACCAAAATTTCCTTCTTTAGTTCTATTTTTATGGGGATCCTACCTCAATTATAAACCTTCTGCCCCCATATTTATCAAATATGAACTCTAGAATAATCACCACATGTTTCTATAGTTTCACATCATCTTTATGATATTATTTGATCATCACATGAATGAATAGTTGAGATTTTATGTAAATATTTTGAGCCTAGTAGCCCAGAGCCAATAAATGCCTTACTAAATTGGAATTATATATAATAAATCAAATCCTAAAGGATATAAGAGTTTAATATTCATGTTAAAATTGATAAAAACATGAATCTCACATTACAATTGAAAACATAAAATAAAACTTATAATTTTCTTGGAGTACATCATTATTTACTCCTTCATAACCCTTCATATCAATAATAATAGAAAACTTGGCGTCATGTCGAAAGAATAAAAATCAATTGGTGAGATTAAAAGATTTTTATGAGTATGAATATAGTGGAAGATATAATTAATAAATAAGAATAATAAATATTGAAATTTAAATGACTGAAATACATTCCATTCAATTAATTACTTGATAATAATATAGTAGGAATATTTAATGATCAAGCAATGACATATATATAATCACATAATTACAAAACCTAACCATGTATATTCTAAATAATTAAATAATCACATGTAAAAGAAATATATATTATCATAATGAGGGAATTCAAAATTTCATACATCAGAACCTTACCATCTAGGCCTCTTCCCAATACATCTTACATAAGTGGGGAGGCATTGG
Organism: Viscum album; assembly: GCA_963277665.1. Lineage (NCBI taxonomy): Eukaryota > Viridiplantae > Streptophyta > Magnoliopsida > Santalales > Viscaceae > Viscum > Viscum album. The sequence goes on along the minus strand of OY728138.1, from coordinate 1,172,111,216 downwards.
CCAAATACCCAAGTTATTTTATCTAATGAGACCTACCAATACATTTAGGGACTAAATAGTTCCCCTCACATCACTTACTTAGTAAAATTATTTCCTCTTATTAAAGTGGTAAAAAATAATATAAATAAACATTCATATTAGAAAACTATAATAAAAATGTAAAAACGTTCCCCAATAAATAAACGTAATCATAAACCATTCAGGGTAATATGAATAATGATATCAAAATAGTACAACCCAGTTAACTGATCATTAAAAAATTAAATAAAAAATTAGGTTGATATTCATAAAACATATTCCTAATGTAAAATAAGGTAAAATGAGTGTTGTTGTCTTCTACAAATAAAAATACCATAAAAATTCATCAAAAACATTTGTTAGTAAAATATCTATTTCCTTTTAAAAATAACCATTTAAAAATAAATTTCCCCAAAACACTAAAATACTTTATTTGAAAATAACATTGAAAAATTGTATAATAAGTTTAAAAACATTGAGTTGTCATAATGTTGCGAAATTTTGTACATGTCATATGTGTTAAAACATATACCTTTCAAATTTTCAGTAAAATCGAAACAAGCATTTTTTAGAAAAGAAAATGAATAATCATTTCAAAAAAAATTAAAAATTAAAAAATGGATAAAAATATTTTTTGATTTTTTATTGTTTAATAAAAATTATTTTTTTAGAAAACATTGTTTTAGATGAAAAATGATTACTGACTGAAGAGAAAAATAAAGTCGTATTTTCTTTTTACACAATACATAATCATTTTAAGTACTAAAGAAAGGTAAATGGTAAAATTACTTTAAAAGTTAATTAATAAGTGTAGGATAAAAAAACATTGAGTTTTATGAGTGATTTATAATAATATTTCATCATCTTAAATTTAATGACAAACAATTCTGAAAAACAGTGAAATTTTAAAATAAACGATTACCATATTTCATCTTTTGAACAATAATACCATTGAAATAAAAAAATCAAATAAAATGTTGTTACCATTAAGATAAATTTATGAAAATATATCATATAAAATGGTTAGTATGTACACCACATAAAATAACTAAGTGGTGAATATGGTATACATCTTCTAGATGTAAAAGTGAGTTGAGAAACCCTTACCTGATGTATGATGTCCTTCATAAATGTCAGAACATACTATATAATAAATGTAGGTTTATTGTACAACTTTTAAAAAACCATACTCATATATATCATACCATATATGATTTACTAATAGTATTTCATCACCCATTTATTGAAAATTATTTGTTAAAATTACTCCAATGGCCTAAAGGCCTTCATTTTTTATTGATTTTTGATAATCCACCTTTCAAGGGGTGAGGTGGAACCCTTACAAGGCCCGTAGGCATAAGTATTACATGATCGGTAGTCCTTAGATGAATTCATTTCCCATAGGCTTCAAACATTACATACAACCCTGAATAACTACTTAGAACTGCTCCTCCCCAACATCTTCATCGTGAAATCAGCTCTCCACCTTCGTATGGCTATTCGACTAGGCATTCTCGTGCATACACAGGCTTGTCTCGATGGCAGGTGCCATACCATATCATTATTTCAATCCATTTAGCATCTATTGTGTTGAAATCTCCTTCCTTATCCTCCTTATAGAGATTGTTCCTTGTAGGTTGTATAGTTTGCATCTTCACTTAAGGTGGCCCGAAGGCCTTACTGACCGGAAGGCCTGGGTGGCCCGAAGGCCATACGTATCCAAGAACACTGTTTTCATTTTTTGAATGGATGGAATAAATTGTAAATAAATATTAATTAAACATTATTTAATAATTTTAATGATATATATACCATTTATATTAATTAAATTCACCTTTTTTTACTATCCATGTAAAAATAAAATGAAAAACATTTCATATCACTATGTGGATGTGGTAGTCCACATGTACGCATGAGTGACGTTATTGTTTTACCAAATGAATGGAAGATAAGAAGTTATATGTGATGTTATATTTAAATAATTATTTTTTATTCATAAATATAAAATATTTTCATTAAATGTATCCTTACTAAATTCCATTTAAATCCTAAATGAAAAATGAATTGTATCACTTCGAAAGGTGGTAGACCACCATACATAGGAGCGACGTTATCATATCCCCTACAGAATGGAATGTAATAAGATATATGTGATATAATATTTACATAAGTAAAAAAAATATCCTAAATATAGAATAATGTTTATAAATAAATCATTATATCCAGCCTTTAAATGTGTTTATTTAATACAAATTACATAGGTTCATAAGGTGGTAGTCCACCATACACACGATCGATGATTTTGTTTCCCATTTGATAAAAGAAGAGATTAATATAATTCATTAACATAACATAAAAAATTATATTGTATGGTGTATAATTGTTTTATTATGTTATCATTGATGAAAAAAATATAAGGATTTAGTAGAAGAATTAAAATGAAAATGTATTGTTAAAAACATTACAATTTCTTTGTGAATCATGTTTATGTATAACCTAAAGCATTCGCACAACAGATTTATTATATAACCAAGGTCTATATGAAGTGGGTATAGTATTAAATACAATATATTTTTATGTATTGATATATCAAAGGGTTTTGGGAGTGTGAATAATATGGAAGAGTGGGTTGCCTTTTATAAGTGGTGGAGATGGAACCCTTCGAATTTTTGAAAAGAATGAATTGCACCCATGTTTTTATCCTCCCATAAACCTACAAAATGGGAAATTATCAAAAAATAAATGTATAATAGTATACATATTTCCATGAAATATGGGTTGGGTAGGTCTAATGTCATTTAGACCCTTATCTTCTTAGTTTATCCCCATATTAAACTCATTTTTACTATAAACATGGTAAATAATTTTTATTATTTTACTATTAATTATAAACAAAATCCGTTTTAACTCAATATATAATATATATTATTAATATTACACATATTTAATTTATTCTCCAAATTCAATTCACTTACATGATAGAAATCAATTTTAAATTAAACCCAGAGATGTGGCCAAAAATAGTTTTTCTAAAGAAAACATTCAAAATTTTAACAAGTTTTTATATAATAATTCAATATTAAATTGACTCCAATGAAATAAATAAATTAAATAATAATATAATTTAAAAAAAAATTATTTAAAACTATTTTAAAATATAATTTATCTTTTAAAATATTTTAATCGAATTGGCATTTTTCAATAAAAATGAGTATTTTTCATTATTTATCAAAAACATATCTATTTAAAAAAGTACTAAAATATTAACCTAGATATAATTTATAAATGTAGATTTAAAAATTTTATTTAATTATTTAAAATACAATATATGAATGAGATGAAAAATAATTGAAAACTATGTTTATATAGTTCGACTAAATTGCCTTTTAAAAAAAGAGTTTTTTTTCAAAAAATTATTTGTTTTCATTCAAATTGATATTTATTTATTTCTTGTCAATATAAAACCAAATAATTTATTTTTTACATTTTTAAACCATAAAATTTCAATAATTTATTTTGTCGTATTCGTACCCTTTAACTCAATATTTTTGTCATAATGGCTATGATAAAATAATAATATTTTAATTGAGATTCACATTTCATTTAAAATAGGTTTTGTTTTCTTCACAGGCGGTCAAAGAGATCAAATTTATCTAAAAATAAATATCTCATAAATACCCAGTGTATTACTTTATTTTCAAATATTAGATTTTATTTTAATATACCTATCAAACATGATCTTCCACTTTTGAAATCATGGGGTGTTACAAGTTATTTGGACAAGATATGATTTCTCTCTATTTCGTTTGATTTGAGGATTTATCTATTGAAAATCCATGATAATTGAGAATTTTTAAATCATTATATTGGGTATGATATAATTATATTTTCTTACCCGAGCAACAATAACCTTGATTTCCTTACCAAGGTGGTAATGTATTGAGCTGCCAAAATCTTTTTTCAACTCCAACCATCTCCTTTGGTGCATGTTTAACTCCTTCTATGTGAATATATATTTAAAAATATTGTGGTCAGTGTATATATTATACTTTTTACAATAAAGATAATACATCAAAATATTGAATTCAATGATCACCGCTAACAACTCTAAATCACGCAGTTGATAATTGTTCTCATGAATCATTAATTGATAATAATATGAATAAATTATCTTATTATTTTTCATGAGATTATATCATAATATATTTTTTTACTCATCACTATATGTTACAAACCTTTACCTGATAAAGTATAATGTAGGTACATGTACAGTGAACACCCTCTTTATTAGTTCAAAAAAACCTTATTTACTTTCATCGATCCAAATGAAATTCAGTCCCTTCTATGTTAAAATGGTTAGTAGATTTTATATCAATTATAAATTACTCATACAGAATATGTTGTGTACATATAATATGAAATAACTCTATATCTTGGATACTATGGTCACTCTAGGTTATTTTTAGAAAACTTCTATCTTGTAATGATTTATATGGACCAAGAATGAAACTTTCTCTAGATAAAATTCACTCTTTATAACATAGTATAAATTTTTTTTAATTTTAAAGGTCTTTATAACAATATAAAATAATATTTATACTCTTCCTTTATATTGGATTCTTATATAACATATTTTATGATGAAAAAAAAATATTGATCAAGGTTTTATATAAAGAATATTTATATTAGATCTGTAACGGGGGAGGGAGAATTTGTAGTCCTAAACATGATCATAAAATTTCATAGTTATCATACATTATTTAGAAATATATTTTAATATACAATCCCTTTTTAACATTAACTTATGATATCCAGAACAAAGGATAATCTTTGTGAATTACTGATCTCCCCTGAATTTATGGAATATATCATAATATGAGGTTGAAGATACCTATTCGGAAACATGGATTTATTAGGATAATGATAATAAAAGAAATGATTCCTTGTCCTTACATATTTTTGAAAAAGAAAATTAGTTCACCCCATGAGGAACCACTCGGGCATAAAAATCCAGTATATAAGTTATATTGATATTTCTTCTTTACTTCTTCTAAATTACCAATAGTCATTTTATAAGGACTCAATGAGATAGGAATAGATCTAGGTATGAGCTCAATAAAAAACTCAATAAAATTATCTAGGGGTAATACTATGTTGTTAAATAAAAAAAAACATCTAAATATTTATACATAGTAATGTTTACTTCTTCCTTGACCATATGAGATAGAAGTCTCACATTGCTATTTATGAGGACCCATATGATATTATCATCTTCTGAAGGATGATCATGATCATAATTAACGAGATATTTGATTATAGGATTGGTGAGGAAGTGAAATGTGATATCCTTATCCAAAATATTGATGTATTTTCTATATAGGGATATCCAATACATATATGATATCACATAATGTTTAACCAAGGGTAGATGAACTAGATTTAAAAAAAATACCTTCCTAAAAATCTTGATTAGAGAATATGTATATATATTACATGAAATCATTATGAAACCATATGTTTTCAAATATTATTATTATTCAAGGTTAAATGTGTTTAATCAAAATTATTTATAAACTTGTGTGACATGAAATAATTTGAGGAACCAGAATCAAATATGGAATTTGCTGATATGGGGTGGAGAATGAGTTTACATTTTACAAATTCATTACCATTATCTACCTTAGAAGTAATGATAACATATTCTCTTCCTTCCTCACTTGGTTATGTATGTATCTTGTGACTATTCAATTCCGTATATTTGGGTTTGAGAAAGTGATTTTCATAACATTAAAACTCTTTGTAATTGAAGTATTGATGTATACGTAGCACATTGGTTGGGCTGTCCTTCTCCATTGCTATGTTAATAAGATTATTTATAGTAATTATATATTTTTTAGTAATATTGTCTACCATAATAAACTTAAAACACTTCCAAAATACCTTGAGAGAATTTTTTAGGTCCTTATTAAATCAATTTTTATACATAGAAAGTTCAAATTTATTTCCAATTAGTATATTATCATCAAAGCTTCCATAATAATCCACCTTTATTTTACTATCCGTAAAATAGATGAATCCCCCAATTTACATCTCCAAATTTATCATATATAAAAAAATCCTTATATCTTTCATTTTCTCTTATGGATATTGTCTTTCAATGGCTAGGATATAATCCACCAACTAATTGTTTAATATTTCTCTTATATTGGAAGATCTATCCTGGGGAATTCATAATAATCCTCATGATGTTTTATTCTTAAGTGTCAATGGAATCATATGTTTTTTTCAGCTATAAGATTTTTCATTCCATATTTGTGTGAAGATTTTAAGGGTATTTCATGATAACTAATACATTATTGAACTCATTTAATTAAAAATAGATTATTTTCCCACTTCTTGATGGTGTTTTTATTGAGAGTGCACTATTGGTTTGCCTATCTATCCAAATGATAGGAAACTTTGAAAAGATTTAGAATCCTTGATCATGCTTAAATAGAAAATATATTTTCTATCACATTGATCTATTTCTCATTAATTAATGGGTTAAAAGATCAAATAACTAAAGTTTTAAATTTTAAAATAAAATACCCAATATAAAGCTAATCCTTTCTTGGTGTATTTATTATCTCAACATTATTGGAGTTATTATTCATATTTATAAGAATTTGGGTGAGTATTTTTATATTGTATTGTTCCCAAGAACCCATACCATTTTTAAATTCATTAGGACAATTATTAAATTTTCCATATAACTAATATTATCTAAATACTAATTTATTCCAGCCATTAATTCATATCAAATAAGGTTTAGAAACTTATATTAGTAAATTTACTAAGGAAAATACTGTGATTTTAGATGAAAAAACTCAAAAATAATGTGTATATCATATCTTATGAATCTATAGGCTTAAATCTTGTCCATCAAATGAAATTTATATTAATTTCTATAAACTAAAAGTTTTTCAAATCCCTTATCAAGGTTCATAATGATATTGTGAAATAACTAAAGAATATACCTTGGGAATTTCTATCAAGGTGTTCAGTATAAATCTTACTCATTGTGCACCAATTGGAGATCTAATTGATACTGATAAAGAATATTTTAATGGGGTTACCCCTTGGTCTAATTGTGTCACAACCTCTAACATTTTCAAGTATCTAAAAAAGGATTTTATTTCCATGGTAATTCACATAATATATTCACTATAAAAAAATAGGATAGTATCTTATACATTCAGTTTTTCCAAGGGTTCCTACAAAAGTTCTCTAAACTATGGCCCAAAATAACTTGAAATTAATTTAAAACCAAATGAGATGACCTATAAAAAATGACCACACATATTTCATTATTTTACATGAATAATTTTACCATTCAAAAAGGACCTTATAAACAAGATAACCAATGGTTAAGTGTTTTGAATAATTAACTACTCAAGAAACATATTTTATAATACTCATGGACATTAATTCACAACCGCTAAACTCTTAACCCCCTTTATAAAATCTCACATGTAATACCCCTCTTCATGTTTTTGGTAAATAATACATAAAAAATGGGTGGTATCAAAGGAGAAATAAGGGAAACATTTCAACTATCCATAACAATTAGACATAAAATTTATATAAATCCTAAATATGGGAGAAATGTATGATATAGTGATCATGAAATAATAATATACTATCGTAAAATATTAGTTATAATTGAGGATAATGGAATAGAAACATAATAACAAATAAAATTAATAAAAATTATCTTATAATAGTAATAAAAAAACATGAAATCATAACTTGATAAAGATAAGTATCTTTATGAGATGGCACGTCGTAATTTTTTTTCATATCATATAAATAAATTACATTTTTGACAAGTGACCCAAACATAATCACAGGAAAACATTATGAGAAAACTCAATTATTCCCACCTTTTATTTTGTGAAAAAAATATAAGTATTTAAATCATTTAAATTAGATCCAAATATAAGTATATAAACCATTTAAATTATAAAAAATACAATTATATCCACCATTTCTATTATGTTCAATTACAAGTAAATACATACCTCATTATTTATTAGGATATAAAATCTTAAATTATGCATTGGATGGAAATATAATACCTAAAACATAATAGTCTATATATATAAGTTCTATTAAAAATAAAATCATCTATCTTATCTTAAATAATAAATATGGAAAAATTGGCGTTCAAAATTTTTCCGAAGGGAATAACATAAAATTACATTTAAAAATGACTCATTGATACCAAAACAATGATCACCCAAAAGTTTAATTTAAAAATATAATAGAATGGGTAACTTATTCACAATTAATATATTGCATAAAAATTATATGAAAATATAATATAAACCATCGAAAGATATTTTCTTAGTAAACATTTATTTTTATCATCTTAAAAATATAAGATTTTTTAGTCACTTTTCAAAACAATGTTTCTAAATTTAAATATACAACTTCATAATAAATTACATTAATAAAAATTTCAATAAAAATTTCATAAAGGTAAATAAATCACCTATCTAACATGAAATTTTAAATGTATGAATATTATATCATGGAAGGGAATAAACTTTTAAAATATTTTGAAATATATATTTTTAAAGCATACATCATTAAAAAGATAAAAAATCATTGTTGTAAAATGAAGAAAAAGTAATTAAAGGATCATAGGATATAAATTCAAATTGAGTTTCTACTATATAAAGGAGAATATAAGTATGAATTAAACAAATATTTCAGAAAAATCCATAAGAAGATATATGATTCATTCTTAACAAATTATATTTTTATTAAATAATAGATTCTTCCTGGAATAAAACATCTACGTGATACATTAATATCCTAAAAAATGTTTTAAATGTTAAATAACACCATCATATTTTAAAATAAGTCTATATTTATATATTATAATCAATTGTTGTTATTATGACACAATCAACATCTTTGGGCCATGAAAACTTGTTACATTAATTCATGACTTTCACGAAAGCATATCAATATCATGTATAATAAAAATATCTAACTTAATAAATTATTTTAATAAAATTTTAATGAATACAATATTTTATGAACATAAATTATAATAATATTTTAAAAATATATGTGTTAGTTTTATTTTCATTTTTTTTGTCATTGGATGTTAGCAACTTGTTACTTGTTCCACCATGGTAGTGTCAATTATTTTTATAGATTCAAATTTAATCATTTTTATACCATTATTTGTACTCTAATATTTGTTTGAAAATAGTTTATAATGTTTTTATTTCTTTTTATAATAGTTATAGCTACATTTCTTGTAGAAAAAACAGACAACAAGAATATTTTGGTGATTTTTAACCAAGGAATGGTGAGATATTAATTAATGAGTTTAATATTAATGTTACCATTGCATAAACAAATTTGAAAAATTTATTAACGTAATTATATCATATTTCATCAATAATTTTATTTTCATTTCCATTTATGTTATCATTTTATATCATTGATCAAGTCGGTGTTTAGACCTACCCAAATAAAAATATTCCATAATTAATTGATGATTATGAAGCAATTTAGTTATTATATTTTTATTATAGTGGTATTATAAAATTATTTTTTTAATATTAAAGTGATATATAATAATTTAATATAATTATAATTATATTTAATTTATATAAAAATATTACACCATTCGGATAAAATTGTTTTCCACTTTGTATGGTCATTTTAGATTATTGAATTTATAACATTTATTTGAATAAAATATCATTAATAAGATTTATATTTTTCATTAATGGAATATTAATAATTTTATAAATAATGTGTTTATCCCTTAAAATTACTCTCATTACCATCCATGAAAGGAAGTGATAAAATTTTTTAATACACCATTCCATGAAGGATATAATCAAAATGTATGTATAATTGATGATTTCATTTTATATAGAATAGGAGACATCTATAACATGGTTTAAAATTTAAAAATATAAATCACATTATAAAAATTATACAAATTTATTAAATTCCTCATCAAGACTAGCTATGTAAGGGTGTGAAATAAAATTAGACATGATACTTTATGGTAGGGGTAGGATGCACACACACTTGAATTCATTTTTTATTCTCCTTAAAAAAGTGGTTATATTGTTAGTTGTTCCCTTATACTAATAAATATATATACACATAAAAATTATTTCATTATATAGGAATAAAAAAATATTTGGGAAATTAATATAGAAAATAAAAGAAATAGGGAAATATTTGTACTCATATTGAGAACTTGAGTTTTCCCTTGGAGGAATACATGGAAAAAGAGGGGTTGTGAATATTTTTTGATAAGTAGATAATTTTAGTGGATATGGTTTAGAAGGATAATTTAGAAAAAATTCATAAATGTATGATTAATGAAAAATTACAAGTGTTCTTGAAGGGTTGGTGAGTGGACCCTTTAATAAGTGGTCAGAATGGGATTTTTTAAAATATTTCATCTTAATATGAAGAGGGAACATGTTTCACATGTCAAGATGATTTCAAAAAATAAAAATAATGGTTTAGATTTATGTTTTGGAAGTTAAAAAAATAAACCAATAAATTATATTTTTTTAAATGTTATACCTTTTACCCCTTTGGTTACCCAATTTTACATTTTTGGATTTTACAGTGGTAACTAGTTTTTACCTAAATAACTCATTGTTTATTACTAAAAATAAAATTTTCCATTTCCGATAATTTGTACCTTATAAATTTAAATTATGAAATAATTTTTGTTACATTAATTTTATAAAAGTGAGAAAATATGATAATAAATGTTTAATTTATTAAAACATTTTTAAAGGAAGTTTCAACTTATGTTCTAAAATGTAAAATATAAGTCTGTAGATTAAACATACTATTTTAAATACATAGTTTTAATAAAAAATATTTACAAATCCAACGATAGTTACCAAAATTTGGTTTATATATTATTACATTATCATATATACAAGGATCTAACCCTAGTGGATCAATTATTTTAGTAGTTTTGGAGAACCAGACACATAAATGGTACCCTTTTCACATTGGTAATAAAATATAAACATAACAAAATTAAATGTTTTCCATCCTTGATTTTTTTTGAAATATTTATTCTTCATAAAATGAGGAAAGTAATAAGAAAATAAAGGCCGAGATTAGATTCTTAGTAAGTGTCGAAACTATCATAAGTAAATAAGGTATAATCAATAATATAATTTAAATAACTGGAAACACATGCATTGAATCTATAACATAGGCACAAAATGAATCCATGTATAATATAAATTTATAAATCTCGATGATATTAATTATTGAAGTAAATTTATACTATTGGATTCCATTATATCAAAAATCATGGTATCTCTACTATCAATACATTATTTAAAGATAGTTTAAAATATGGCGTAAAGACCCATTTAATTTGGCTAACTGATTTTTCTAATAAGACCTATTGAAACACCAAGGGTATTTATAATTATAGCTTTAATAATTCACTATATTTATAATTAATTCCCAAAATATCTATTTATCTATTTAATTCATGAAAAATATTCCTTGTTAACATGTTTCTATATCTAATAAAGAACACATATTATCAATAATTCACCAGTTAATAAAAAAACTTTTAAATTAAAACATAATATGTAAAAAATAGAATAATATTTTGGAAGTAAGCATATACATTATACAATTAATATGTATATTTAAGGTAAATATAATTTAAAATAATATTTTTTTTAAATTTTTGAAAGGAATTTAATTTTAGTGGGGTTAATTAGGAGATGAGAGATGACCACAAAAAAGTAGTTTTTATAGTAGAATTGATTCTTTTAAAGATTAATATAGAAAATAAATGAAACATTACAAATAATATTTCAAAAGATATTTTTCTTTTAAACCCATTTATAACTTTTTGAAGAAGCTAAAAAGAGTAAAATAATTAGGGTGATGGGAAAGTGCAATAATAATGTATATGTTAAAAAACATTCCTTTTGAATTATAAAAAGTGATTTGAAAATGTTCTTTTTAGAAAAAAATTATTATAATAATATTTAAACCATAAAAGTAATGTATAATATAAAATTATCTTAGTAAACCATTTTAGTAAATAACATGTACTTTTTAAAAATATATTGAAAAACAGAGATATATGAGAAAAATATACCCAATCAGAATAAGGAATAAGGTCATGTTTTATTTTAAAATTACTTCCTGAAAAAGTAACATGGATTGAATCAATAATAATCATGAATAAATTGTTATTAATTCAAAATAACACATGTGGAATTTATATACACCTCATAGAAATAAACAAGTGCATAATACCAAATATATCTCAATAGAGTGTAAATTAGGTGGAATCCCTTACCAAAAGTTGAATATTCATCATAAGTTATTTTGAACTACTATATAAAAGAAAATTATAATAATTATAGACTAGAAAAATATAAATTTCTATAATGTAATATGGGTTCCACTTACTGTATTTTCTCACCAGTTTTTTATCAATCGTTTTACTATTTTCATTATTTTGCTTGTTAACTCATATACGTTTTATGTATGTTTTGATATGATAGTTCCAATAATTGTATATTTATTAAATTTAAATAATATCAGGAATTTTATTAATGATATAAATATAATATATAATAAATATATATATATATATATATTGATCCATCCATAAAATATAGAGATACGAAAATAAATTACATCATTCATAGAGATGGTAGATTGTACGTACGGATGAATGTTGTTTTCACTTTTCGATTGATGGGCTGAATGAAAGGTAAATAATAAATATAAAATATAAAATAATGATTATATAAAAAATATCACATATATTCATTAAATATGTAATTATTTCCATCCATGTAATGTGTAAATGAAAAACGGATTACATCACTTCTTGGAGGTGGTTGTCCACACATATACATGAGAGATGTTACTGTTTTTCAATAGATTGGATAGTAAGATGTTATATGTTATATTATAAGCATAGAAAAATATTTATATCATTAATATAAAATATATTTTTATTTATATCTTTATAAAAATCTGAGTGAAATGGAAATGAAAAATGAAATACCCCGCTATGTGGAGATACCAACTTTTACATACGCACGGGCGATGTTTTCACATTTTTATAGGATGGAAAAGGGATAGAATTTGGTTGTACCATACTCTTAATAATATATGAATTTATTTATTATGTTGGATATGTTATCTTAGTATATTTATCACTTCTTAAAACTTAGTAGAATAAGAAATAGGAATTGAATGACTCGTTAATGATGATTACATCGTCTTAGATAGAATTCCATTAGTTCTCTTATTAAGGGACTTAGTGTAGGACATTTTGAATGAACATAGCATATATAAAATTTATAATGGTTTAGGGAATGAAAATGTTCAGTTTTGTGTGATAATTATAGCTCAAATTGGTGTGAATAATTGAGAGAAGGGGTGTCATTTTATAAGAGAGGGGAGGAACATATTTGGAAATTTTTAAATAATTAAATTAATATAAATTATGTTTCATCTCTAAATGGATCCAAATTAAAATAATTAGAATATATGATTAATATAAGTCTAAATAATATCATACAATAGAATTTAGACATGTTCTTGTTGTTTTTTGACCATTATCATTTAGTTTTAACCTCTAATGTACCCTTTTGACAATTACCTCTAAAATAAAGTTCTTCACCCTTTACATTTCAGGAATATTACCATATAAGGAATAAAGACCCATAAATTGACCATGATTGATATTTTGAACCATATCTAATTCATTTTTTTCTGGAAAAAATATTTTTATAAATTTTAAATTATTAAGTAAAATAATTGTTATTATAATATATTATTAATGTCATTTTTGACACTATTACTTTAAAATTGCTTTAAATACATCATGGAAAAGAATAAATCTGAATATAATCCTTTCAAAATTTCCAAAAATTTCCTATAGATCTGTAAAATTAATGGGATATAATAACCTAGTCAAATTATATCACTTTTAATATTTATAACGTCATTTATTTTTTATTCCTATTAATTGATTTAAAATTATGTCAGTGTTGCATAGGAATTTAAGGTAATTATTTCATCACAAAATAGTTGAAAAAAAACCAAGATAAAAATAAACCATTTTTAAATAAATATATATAACTGAAAATATGTTAAATTTATCTTTATCATAAAACATTATAGATATTGAAAGAATAAAAGATATAATTTTGTCTTTATCTATCACTTACCTATTTTAAAGTTAAAAATCATGGAAAATAGAAAAAGGTCAAATATTTGGAATTTTGATGATTTTTGATGAAATATAATCATCCAATAAAATTAATTAAAGTGTTCGAGATTATTTTATGTAAATTTCAAATTTTTTTACCCTTAATGAAGTTATTTTACCTTTATCCTAATAAAACATTTACTCTTATTACTATTCATAATGACCATAAATAAAAGAGAAATTTATAAAATTTGGGCCTTTGTATTCCGAATATTAAATATTTTTTTTTAACTAATTTTAAATAATTTGAAGAAATTAACTTATTATTAATACACAAAATGCAACAAAAATTAGTTTTTTTGAAAAAATTATATTTGGAATCTAAAAATTCTCTTATACTAAATTAAGTCATAAAATTTATTCTAATGAACATAATTAGATTATTGATAATATTAAAGAACTAATTTTAATTTTAAACTATTTTTTAAAAAATAGTACTTTTTAAATTATTGAAAAAAAATATAATTTTCAATAAAAAGAAGTATTTTCCACTATTCAATAGAAAATCAATCTTTTGAGAATAATTTAAAAAATAACCAAAATATAATATTCATATATTTATTGCAAAAACTATTTTCAAGTTATCAAATAAATTTTCTAAAAGTTTCATCAATTATTTATATTATTTTCTCTGAAAAATAAAATAGAATGATTTTTTTAATAAAAGATATTTTTGATGAATAATATGATTTTACCGAAAAATTTAGTTCTGATTTCCTAATAAGTAGTTAATAATTTTTTATTGAGTATTGCCTTCATACATATATATATATATATATATATTATAATGTGGTTGTTCCTATTTATACCCTCTAATTATCCAGCTATGTTAAAATAAACATATTCAAATATTTATATTTCATGTTTAGGTTTGGTGTTACGTGTTTTATTGGCTATCGTACATGGTCTTCATTAAAATCATAAATATTTTAAATTTCTCCATCCGAGAAAAATTTAATCCTCAAAATTTTCATGGATGTAAAATTATAAATAACTGAGGGAGGATCTTATTCATAATATCCCAAAGTTCCCACATTTCCTCCTATATTTTGTGATTTCTAAAAATTTCCTTTACCAGTAGAGACATCTGATTACTCAATACTTTCTCTCTATAGTCAAGAATCTAGATACACACTTCGTAGTATGCTAGAATAAGTTCCATTTATATATCTTCAGAGGTGAGAAAAGGTATTGGGACTGTCATACAGTTCTTTAACCAAGAGATATTGAAAAAATAATTCACTTTAGAGTGGGTCGGTGGTATTTACAATCGGTAATTCATAACTCTAATTATTTCAATAAATTTAAATTTTTCAATGTACCTAGAGTCCAAGTTTCTATTCTTGTCGAACCTTGTAACAAAATTCCATCATGATAATTTCAATAAAAAATGATCTCCACCTTAAAAATAAAAATTATTCCTTTAGTTATCAACATAACTCCTTTTACACCATTGATATTATTTAATGTGTTCATAATAAATATTTACCTTCTCCATTGTATCCATAACAAGTTATGGGATTCTATGATTTCTTTCATTAAATTATTCCATATACGATGAAGTATGAAATCTCTTTCTATTTATGCTTTATACCATGCCATTTGAAAACATTAATGGTACCTATTTTTATAAGAAAAACCTTCTAAATTTAAATAATTACAATAAATACATTGATATTCATGTTAGAGTAACCTCAACAAGAATTAATCTACTTAAATTGTCATATTTGGTTGTTCATCAGTTTGAGGGAGATTGGAAACACTCAAATGAAGCTCAATACGCATAACCTTTTGAATACTATATCAAAATATTTAACAAAAATTATGGATCATGATCAGGAACAATTAATAGAGGTTCACTATGAATTCATAAAACTTTATTAATATACATTCATGTAAGGAAGTCAAGTGGTAAATATTCTATTTCAGTATAAAAATATGTATATTTAATAAGATGGTAAATAAAATCTCATATTGAATCATTATTTCTAGGAGTATTTGGTAATCCAGTGACAAATTCCAAAGTAATGTAATCCTATTTTCATATATTAATTGTTAGAGGTTTACTGACTCCAACAAGATGATGTCTCTTATCCTTCTGTAGAAAAACAAAACATCTTGACACATAATCATAAATTTCCCACTTCGTAATATCCCACAAAAATGTTCTTTCAAATATCTATAAGTCTTGGTTTTACTAGGTTGTGTAGAGAAAGTTGAGTTGTTATAATAATATATTAATTCCCTTTTTATGTTAGGTATCAATGAAATAGATTTCCTCTTTTAAAATTTGAGAACCCAATCTTTACATATGAATTATTCAAATTTTGAATCATTCAATTATTTAATTTCTAATTCAAAATTATCCTTATCAGACCATGAAATTTTTATCATCTCTAATAGATATGTTTTACTAACCATTTAATAAATTTGGTATTTTATTCCTTCTTAACTTATTTCCTCATACATATTCTATAAATCCATTAACATAATATACTTATCCACCCTCAATTTCACTAACGATACATTATCTTTCCTACTCAATACATCTGCTACATTATTCCCCATCCTTGGTTTGTAATTTATTGGTAAATAATAATCCTATGTAGCTCAAGACATCATCTTTTCCTCGTGAGAATCTCTTTATGTTCAAATATTAATTTTAAAATCTTATGATATCAGTATATCTCATATCTTTCACTATAGAAATAATGTATCTCTACCATCCAAGAAATGATTATTGCTACCAACTAAATAACATTAGTTGGATAGTTCTATCTATGAGCATTTAACTTTCTTGATTCATATTCAATTACATTATCATTGATCATAAGGAAAAAACCAGGTAACTTTATTGATGCATACCTATATATCACAAATACATCATTTTCTTGAAGGTAGAGTCAAAATATGAGAATTTAGAAATATCCTCTTCAATTATTTAAAACATTATTTTTAATCCGTTTTCCCTATTAACATAACCACTTTACAAGTAATCATGGTTAATTTGTTAGAAAAACTAGAAATTTTTTATCAAATCACTTATTATATCCTTCCAAGCCAATGAGACAACATACCTCAGTTATATGTATTGGTGTAAGTAATTTATTGGTTTATTTTTTTCTTTATAAAAAAAGATGAGATTCATTATTTGGTGATAATATTACAAGGACAATAATCTTTTTGAATAAATTATTCACACTTTCAGAATTCATCACATAATTTTTTTCTTTTAAATGTCTCAATAATTATCTGCAAGTCATTATTATGATACTCATAACATTTATAAAACACGAAGATATCATTAATAAATAACACTAACAAGTATATACATATTCATTGAATAATCTATTCATTATATCCTTGAAAAAGGGTGAATTTTTCAATTCAAATAGTGTCACTGAAAAATCATAATTTCCATACCTCATTTCAAATGTTATCATTGAAATATCTTCCTTAATTACTCATAAATTATGATACCCAAAATGAATGTAAATCATTGATAAATATTTAGCACTGTCATGTTGATCGAATAATCCATCAATGTTAGAAAGAGGACATTTATTATTTATCATAATATCATTCTCTTCCCTATAATCAATACACACCCTCAAATATCGTTCTTTATTCTTAATAAAAAGAACTAGTTCTGCCCATGCTAAAACACCAGGGTTTATAAATCCCTTAACAAAAAATCTTCTAGTGGTCTCTTTAAATCTACTAATTCTACTTTTCTCTTTATATACTGATTCTTAAATATTGGTTTTATAGTAAATCGTAAATCAATGAAAAACTCAACTTTATGATCTTATGGATATCCAGGTGATTCCATAGGAATTACATCAATGTGTTCTTATACAATAATAAAATCCTCAATTTGAATATTTCTCATTCTATCCACATATTTTTTCTACTCTTAATGTCCAAGAACATCCTTTATAATTGAAAATGGAGGTGGATCTAAATATGAATTAAGTTATGAAGTCTCCCCTATAATGGAAAAGAATACTACATCCTCATCTTGAATAATAATTTCATTCTATTTGAAATAAAAAATTCTCATTATATTTTGAAATACAATATATAAAAAGGATTATATAAATATAAACCATTGTTATAATAATCAAGTATGCAAATAGTTCACATTTATGTGTCATAATGGGAACTAAAAGACACATAGTTATTATGGAGAGTCTTCTAATATAAGTTTTGACTAAAAATACCTTATTAAGGAGTTAGAAAAAAATCTAACTTTCTTAGCCTGTATGGATGATATAAAAGATTCAGAAGGTCTAAAATCAAGAAAATAATTGGCTAAATTTGAGGCTATCATTAGTGTATTATCCCCCATATCATTGGGAATATCCATCTCAACTGTGGTTATCGCTTAATATTATACGTATCCCCTCATCTTATTCTATGGTATATTACATTTATTATTGGTGAATTATTTTCAATAACTCCACATTTACCTATTGTTTACTCATTGAAAATAATTGATTTTTTCTCCCCCTTTCATTCATTAATTATATTTCACTTATCTCCACATTTATAAAAAACAGCCACACCCTTCAAGAATTTTCCATAAATTTTACTTACATAATTTTCACATGATTTAAATTTATTTTACCCTATACTTATTTGATGAAATATCTTTTTTAGGATTCTCATATGACCTCTTCTTCAATTGATTTCTCTTAAACATATATGATCTTGAAGATTAATTATCTATTCTGATGGAACATAATACTATTTCAAATATAATGAAAATGTTTAAAAACCAGTTAACATTGGAGGTTTACTTTATGGCCATCAATTAAATATAAAATATTGATCTATGCATTACATATATAATTCATATCATACATGTCTATTCTTATAAAGGAAGCATCAAAATCCACAACACTTTTTCCCTCCATTTTCATTAATTTTTTATGAATCTTTTCTTTATTTTAGTTCATTTCTCATGATGGAATTATTTTAATAGAATATCAATTTAAAAGATTTCTAATCCATAGGTTCTAATTCCTATTCCCTGAGTATTCTGGATCAATGACCACCAATGATTATAACTACCTCTAATAAAATTAATATAATCATAATTGTTTATCTCTCATTACATCTAAGGTGAGAAATATATTTTCAATAGACTTAATCCATTACTGAGGTAATATTAAATTAGTAGTAGTACAAAAATGTGGAGGCTAATGTTGCATGAAATGATACAATATATATATATATAATATCATGGAACATCATATGGCTCTAAATGTTTAAGTTTATTATACATAACCTGGTTCAACTATCCTAATATCATTACGATCATCTAAACTCCAACACCAAATATATTTCCCTACTTTATAGGGAAATTTCTAAATTTTGTATGGCTGTTGATTATCATTCTTTCATTAGCTTTCATCCCAAAAAAATGGAACACACCTATATGTCTCAAAATCATCATTAATATTGATGCATATAAGAAAACCCCTATATTGGTAAAATTTATCAAACACTATAAGGTATTATCATATATTATATCGATTAGGTTCATTTAAAATCTTATTCCCTAGGTTTCTACTAAAATTTATCTGATTTCAACGGTAATAGACCCAAATTTAATAACCCTTAGTTGGTGTCTACATTTTTATATTGGCATAGATACAATGTATTTAATCTCAAAGCATTAATCTGTTTAGTAGTCTTTGAGAACCAGATACATACATGATACCCATTTCACATTGGGAATAAAATATCAGCATAAAAAGGTATATATTCTATATCCATGAAAATAGTTCAATGATTTCTTCTTCACAACCTATGGAACTGAAAAAATTGTGATCTCAGATGCTCAATAAGTGTTACTTTGATAGGTGTATTGTACCAAGTACTATTTGGTACTATAAAATCCATAATTATTCAACCGTTTGAGCCTTTGGGCCAATAGTTTGGTCCTCGGGTCCTTTAAGGTCTTCAGGCCACTCAAGGACTTCGGGTCGGTAAGGATTTCGGGCCACCTCAAGGCCTTCAAGAAACCTCGAGGCCTTTATACCGCCTCAAGGCCTTCGATCCACATGAATTGCAGTTTTACGAGACGAACTAAAAATGAACTAGGACCTAAATGAGGATTAATAGTAGGCACAATGACCAAAGAATAGCTAATATGACATGGACGAATGAGAGGGTATGGATTTCCCATTGGTACCAGGACTATGAATCCCTATACAAGAGAGTTATCCAACCAGTCATGAGATGGTGGAGTGTTGGTCATGACTTAGTTGATGGGGAGGGGCAATTTCAAGTAGTCATTTTTTGGGATGAATTCCTTCAAGACATTTTGGTCTTGTAATGTCATGAATCCTATGGTCCATGTATAGTTTATCCTTTAACCATTAAAAAGGGGATTATCAAAAAATGCATAAAAATGGAAGGACTTCGAGCCATTAATATAATATAGCAAGTTAAATAACTAGAAACTGATGCCATGAAATAAAAAATTATCCTGAAATGAATCCATAGATAATATTATTTTAGTAATCATATGTATAACAGTAACTCATGTAAATTAATACTAATTTATAACATGATATTGTACATAACATTATCTTTACTATCAAGACCTTTCTCCAAAATAGTTTAAAATAATGTTTAAAAATCCATTTCATTTGGCCAACTAATTTGTCAAATTTGAATTATCAATTCATCAAGGTGCTATATAAAATTATAGGCCCCAATTATCACATAAATTCCAATGAATTACCCATATATATAATGATCTATTTAATTCATGAATAATATGTCTTATTAATAAATTTACATGTTGATCAAATAATATGAATTATTAATAATTACCCATTCAGTCAAATAAATTTCAAAGTAAAACATTGTATGTAGAAATAGTATATATTTTAGAAAATAACAATATCCATGATACAAATTATATGCATATTTAAGGTAATTTTAATTTCTAATGATCATGATAAAGTTAATGTTTCAAAAGAAAGTTAATGCCCATGAGATTAATCAATAGATAAGTGATGAAAATCAATTGTATATTTTGTAGTAAAATTTATTTTTTAAAATAATCAATTAAAATGAAAACTAAACATTTAAAATAATTTTTCATTCATTTGTTTATTTAAAAAACAACTGATAAATTTTAAAATCCCCATAATAAAACATATTAGTAAATAAAATGGATTTTATTAAAATTATTTTGAAAATTATGGATATGGAAGAAAAATATACCGAATAAAAAAGAGGAATAAGATCGAATTTTATTTTAAACATACCTTTTGAAAGTGTAAATTAAATTTAACAATTATTTATCATAAATAAATTTACACTAATTTTAGATACCTAAAATGGAAAATATGTAACACCCCGAGATTTTATGAAAAATATTCCTTTTAATTTCATTAATGTCTTATGTTGTACGCTACACCAAAAAGAGCTTGCACAACACGCATCCTTGACTTTCCTTGCATTACACGCAATCACGACCTTCCTCGATAGCGTTTGTAGTACGCAATACCGAGTTTCACTAAACAACGATATGCTATTAAAATATTATTAAAAATAGCCATTATGAATAGTAATAACTACTTTTTTAAATTTTAGTTTTCAAAATGGACTTCATTTTTGGATTCGGAATATCGAAATTAGCTTAGGGAGAAATTTTGGTACTTTTCGGATAACTTTCATTTTCTGATGAATAGTGAAAATTAGTAAATTTTAATTAAAAACAACCTTTTTAATAGAAATAATTAATAGTGATAAATTATTAACTTTATTGGTTTTAATGTATATTTAGAATATATTTGTACAATTTAATACAATTTTGGTTATTGGATATAATTTCACATTTAAACCAGACATAAACAATTGTCAATCTTTTGATAGTTATTATCACTTAAGAACACGCTATTTGTTTTGACGACAGGAATTAATTTTTAAATTAATTAATGCAACTGATATGTTTTGAATTTGGTAAAATGGACATCATTTTTGAATTGATAATATCAAATATAGCTTAGGCCTAATTTGTGGCATTTTTCTGAAAACTTTCAATTTTTGATGAATAGTGAAACCACTAAGTGGTAGTTAAAAAAACTGAATTTTTCATAAAACTTAATTTTACCGCTTCTGTAAGTGGAATTTTGAAAATCTGAGAGACACGGTTAATATCAAGGACTAAAATGTGGTTCAATGAGATGAAAATAATTTTTGGTGAATAGTAACTTTTTACTTTTTTTACCACGTTTAAAAGTAAATAGGGTAATTAAGGGTACAAATGATATTATTATTACCCTATCACATATCCTAATTCTATTGGATAAGTGTAATTCGACCAAAAACAACCTTAGGAATAAACTATGACCATTTAGCCCCACTTGGATTAGATTAGGACATTTATTATTAATTTATTTAAAGAAGGGTTAAAATAGTTAAAATCAATGTTTAATAAGTAAATAATTTTTAAAATAGGGTTATACATAATAAAAATTAGACTATAAATATTCATTAGAAAGATAAAAAGATTTCATACATAATTGTATTTTATTAGTAATTTTTAGACATTAAATAATTTAATTTATTTATGACACAATGATGATGCAGTAATTATCTTATTAATGAAATATTGACATAATTGAAGTTATAAATACCCAAATAAATTTAATTTCAGACTTTTTATGAAATAAACTAATTTTCTAGGTTAATATGACATGTTATTATTGATTTAATTAACTTTTTTTGAAATAATCATTCTGTTATGAGTTTTACAAAAAACAATTAATAAATAGTGTCAAAATTGACATAAATTAGTTTTTTAAAAAAATATTATATTATTAATTGTTATTTTATAACTGAAAATCTAAGGTTCGGCCAAATGACTTAGATAAGGTTATATATATATCAATAATAAACAACTTGGGGTTCTTTTGGCTTCTTATAGTAAGTTTATTAACCTTATAGTATAAGAACCCAAGAAGACACGGTAAAAGTAAAATTATTTTATTTAATGTTAAATCTAAATGATAAGGTTAAAATAGGAACCTAAACTTGTCTAAATTCTATTGGATGAGAGGATTTCGACCCATCCCCACATTATATTAGAAATTAATTAATTTGGAGCTATTTAAAACCGAATTTGACTTTATAATAAAAAATAGTTTTTGTTATTCCAAAGGTGCCCCTCTCCTCCCTTATAAAAGGGCACCTCCTCCTCCCTCTTCCTCACACCACTTTGAGCCTTCAAGCTTGGACAACCACTACAAAATTTCCTTTGAAACTTCCCTAGAAACATCCTAGAGTTTATGGTCTTCCTCAATGACCAATTTTAGTGCCCTAAAAGGAGATCTCAAAGAGGCGCTTCAATGAAGAGGTAATGTCCGTTACCGATTCTTTCATCTTTATTTATTCTTCCACTTATTCTTCTTAGGTTGTTTCATTATGAAGAAATAAAATCAGTATCAATTATATACTGATATGTTATTTTAATTATGAAACAACCTCATTTCACCATCTATCCATCCTACGGAAAAAGAAATCACTGCGCGTGCGTACGTACGGAATACCGTCTCCACACCGTGGTGTAATCTATTTTCCAGCACCACCTTACTTGGATGGGTATAATGGTGTACATAATAACTATATATGATTATTTTAAAGTGATATTGATTCTGAAATAGTATACATACACTCCAATACA
This sequence comes from Viscum album, assembly GCA_963277665.1. Taxonomy (NCBI): domain Eukaryota; kingdom Viridiplantae; phylum Streptophyta; class Magnoliopsida; order Santalales; family Viscaceae; genus Viscum; species Viscum album. Next base: position 1,172,087,178 of record OY728138.1, on the reverse strand, counting down.
ATTCCACGATCATGAGAACGATATCATCGCTCGTGCATACGTACGGACTACCGTCTCCACGACGCGATGTGATTAATTCTCCACGTTAACCATTCATGAATGATTATAAAGTATATATAATAAGTAATAATTAAATATATTACATAATAATGATTCTGGATTTCTGTGTATATATATGTATGTCATCTACTTAATTCCATTCAACTCAATAAGGAAAAGAAAATAGCGTTCATGCGTACGAACGGTCTACCGTCTCCATGAACGGTGTATTTCTTTCCATTTACTGATATATTATATATATATTCTGAATATATATTCTGAATATATATTATATATAAATCATGTTTTATATTCTGGAATTAAGTAATCATGATCTAAGTAATCATATGAATAATTACAAGTCAAAACACGGACGACAAATGAAACAATTTTACCCAAAACGCTCTTTAACATGGAATTTACAAAATAACGGGTAATATAAAGCCATAAGTGAACCATATATGATATGATAACAATAATTATTATTCTTTAATAAGACAACAACATTATTTAAATCATTATACAGGAGGTTCGCACACTTATGAGGCAAATCAGACCTAAGGTAAGGGAAATATTACAATCTCATTTTTATCCGAGATTGTTTATACTTTGGTATTTACTGGGGTGTATTTTATCATCCACATCAATGTTTCCTCAACATGTAATATTATTCCCATCCACCTACAATTTTGTAAATCCAATTTTACCCTTCGGTGAGTTTTTAGTAAAATATATGAAAGGAATCTTTTGTCATTTTTCGTACGAGGTACTTTATTACTTTTCCGAAAAAAGTACAAGAAGAATGTTTTTTTAACTTATACGACATGAATTGATTTTTAAAAAATTATTTCCAAGAAGATTCACTTATAAGTTTTCAAGTTTATTTTTAATCAACTTCTTTTACTTATAATTTTATGACATGTTAAGAAATGAAAATTGTTTTTGAAGTAGAAAGGATATTTTCTTCAAGAATGGAGTTCAAGTGTTTTATTAAAATTATTTTACATCTAAGAAAATATAGGGTTCTGATTCTATCACTAACATTACATTGATTTGATTATGATGTGATGGAATTATTTTTATGAATTCATTTATCTTATATGATTTTTTATGATATCACGATGTTTAAGAAATCCATTTTTATTACATCGGTTATGCAATGATGTATGATTTTTGATTTTTGTGGCACACATAAGAATGGTTTCATTATGAGATGGGTGGGACCTATATCTCCCTCCATTTCATTGGTTAAAGATTTTATATCTCATGAGATAGACATGGCTGGAACGGTAGGCTATACCGGTTCAGTGAAACAGGACTGAAACGAGGAGTGAACTCGGTTCAGAAATGGACTTTGTCCACTAAGATAGTCTTGGAAATGAGTCTTTACTAATAAGAAATGATTCTCTATGATTATGTGTGTATGACACAAAGTTTCATGTTTTATGTTATGATTATTGGGATTACATTTCACTACTATGATTTATCCCATGTTATGAAATTATGATCTCTTTTGTAGGTTAAGATTTCCAAAAGTTATGTTCTTATGAATATGATGTGATTGATATTTCTTTTGTTTACCCTTACTGAGCATTCGAGCTCACCCTTTTATGTTTTCTTTTCCCCAGGATATAAAGAAAGGTTTTAGGTCAAAAAAAAGAAGATCTTTATGGGAGATGTTGAAGATCTTTCACCACGATTAGAAGATTACGTTCCAAGTTTCCAAGGACACTAAACTATTATGGTCTTTGTGTGTGTGTTTTTATTATGTACTAAGTATTCCGCAAAAGTAATGTAATGTCCATGTACGCTAAGCTTCGTGTCTCTACAGTTGGTATTAGAGGAAAGGTTTAGTCAACCTTTGGAAACTAGGATGCGAAAACGTTAGTGAGATCCCTAGAGATATTTCTAAGGTATGTCTAGGGATGTCCCTAAGGATAAGTATACGTATAGGATATAGTCCTAGAACTACGGTAACGATCATAGAATTTAACCTAAGATATTAGATGTTGAGGATACTCCCCCTTTATTATGTAGTTTTCCCTAGCATGATTTTTGCCTCTCACACTATTCTTTTTGGGTTTTAGATGATGGCTAGAACCCGAAGGAACCACGTTGATCAATGCAATGGACAACACAATGATTGACCTCCTGAACAAACAAATGCTATGGGAGATGGAGTTCAAAATCTTATTTCTATACTTACACAAGCTATAAATCATTCTGGACTTCCAAATGAGCAGAGAAGGGAACAATATTTTGTTGAGTCCTTCATGAGGCAACGTCCACCTTCTTTCAGTGGGTCTTCTGATCCACTTGTTGCTGAACAATGGATCAGTACTACTAAAAAGATATTTTCAGTTCTTCAATGTTTTGAACATGATAAAGTCATTTTAGCAGTATATCATTTGGAAGGTGAAGCTGATCAATGGTGGAATCTTATCAAGAATACGAGGCAATGAGATGAAATTGAGTCCATGGAATGGGACGATTTCAAGAACATATTTTTCAATAAGTACTTCCCTCGTATTCTTCGGACAAAGATGGAGAAGGAGTTTCTTGAACTAAAGCAAAAGGATGATGAATCTGTTGGTATATACAAAGCAAATTTTACAAGGCTTCCAAGGTATGCATCTGGATTTATCATCCAAACTGAAAGTAAAGTTGATGGATTCTTCAGTGGCTTAAAACCAAATATTAGAAGGGCATTAGCTATAAGAGACTTCAGTAGCTATGAAGAAATTGTGCGTTGTGCTATCAAGGTAGAAATGGAAGTTGGTGTTACGTATCCATCTCATAGTTTTGACAAGAAACGAAAGATGGAGTTCAAGGAGAAATCTCAGAATAATGGTGAAAAGAATATTAATGTTTCCTTATGCTCAAAGTGTGGAAAGAAGCATGGTGGAGATTGTCTTAAAGGGACTAGAAAATGTTTTAAGTGTGGAAAAGAAGTTCATCAAGCAGCTGAGTGTCGAAGTAATGGAAAAAGGGTTTCTAATGATGTGAATAAAGAAAAGACTGTAGAGAACGCACCAACAACACTTCAATGATTCAAGTGCAAGGAAATGGGGAATTATGCTAATAAATTCCCTAATCCAAGGGTTAGTGATGATCGATGTGAGCAACCACTTAAGGTAACAGACAAAGGGAAGTCACATGCCATCACCATTGGCGATGTCGAATATGACAACGATGTGGTGGAATGATTAAGTGTTTTTGTAATGGGATTCCAGAATAATGTTGTATATAGTATCGTGGAATATTGGAATATTTTTGTATTGGTCTATTGTGGTTTTCAATAATTTTATGGTACCGGTAACCATGGAAAGTGATTGAGATATTTTTGGAAAAAAAAGATGATATGCACATAATGAAGGGAAAATGAGAAAATGAAACATTTGACAGTATTCATGAGCTCATGATTGATATTTCATTTGTTTACCATTACTGAGAATTTGAGCTCACCCTTTTATGTTTTCTTTTCCCTATGATATAAAGAAAGGTTTTAGGTAAAAAAAAGAAGATCTTTATGGGAGATGTTGAAGATCTTTCACCACGATTAGAATATTACGTTCCAAGTTTCCAAAGACACTAAAGTATTACGGTCCTTGTGTGTGTGTTTTTGTTATGTACTAAGTATTCCGCAAAAGTAATGTAATGTCCATGTACGTTAAGCTTCGGGTATCTACAAAATATATGCACGTCATACAAATAAGCAGTTGTATAATACAAAATATGACTCAATGTAGTGGAAACTAAGATAAAATCTGAAACATCAAGTTAGATAATACTTATAAGTTATTTTAAAATTTGATATAATACCTTTCTTATTATAATTTCATTCCATAACCTTTTAAATATATATAATTTTATATATAATCCATCTATAACATTTCATCACACTTTTATTAACAATAATTTTACTAATATCTTTACTTTGGGTGTTAACTGCTTTGTTTTTTAAGCATGTTTTGATTCAGTAGCTTTAATCCACGTACTTTTATTTTGTTTCCATAATATCAATAATCATATTCATGATTTTAAAATTATATATATTCAATAAATATGTTTAGATATATTCATAAAAGTTATAAATATAAAAATATATTACACTATTTATGGAGATGGTAGGTCGTACGTATGTATGGACACCATTTTCACTTATTGATGGATGAAACAATAGAAATTCAAATAATATTTAATCATTCAAGAATAATTATTATATCATATTTAAAATATATGTTCATTGAATTTATCAATATTTCTAGGTATGTGAATCATAAATTCAAAATAGAAAACATCTCTTGGTGGTGGTGGTAGTCCATATATACGCACAGGAGTCATTATATTTTTCTAATGGATGGAATCATAAGATGTTTTATATGGTATTATAAGTAAAAAATCATATTTATGTCATAAGTTTCATATATATTCATAATTTCCATCTTTATATCCATATAAAAGAAAATGGTAATGAAAAATTAATTACACCACTATGTAGAGATGGTAAGCCACCCACACGCATGATTGTTGAATTTTTATTTATGTAGAAAAGATAGGGAAAATGGTTTTATAATAATCATAATAATATCACTATATATTTATTATACTATATTGAATATCATAGTTTTTTTCAACAATTCCAAAGGAATTATAAGAAGAAATGGTCTTGAAGGACTTGGTAAAGGTGACTGCCTCTTTTTAGATAAATTTATTTTGGATCTCTACTTATGCGACCTAGTGCAGGAATTTTTTTATTTTAAATGGAATACCATGGATTGGCCTTTTAGAACCCTCCACACCTTGGAACCCCCTCCCCCTGAAGTAGTAATCCGGAGAAGCCCCCGGTAGGAAGGAGCCCTTGTCAACCGAGATGGAAGAGCATCCCATGGGGTAACAACCCGATCAACCATGGTTTGAAAACAGAGGGTAGGCATTTTTGAATGACCAGAACCTCTATAAATTTTATATGCATTATATAAAGGTAAATATTTATTATTTGTTTTGTGATATACGGATTAATATGGTGTGAATAATTGAGAGAAGGCGTGGCATTTTATAAGAGAGGAGATGGGAACTCCTGGAATTTATTAAAGTATTATATTAAAATAAATTATATATTAATAAAAAATGGATCAAAATTTATATAATTAGAATACCTAATGATGGCGGGTTTAAATTAACTCATCCAATTAAATTTTGGGCATTTTCTAGTCGTTCATTCACCATTTTCATTTATTTTTTACCACTTTTTGTCACTTTTGAAAAATCCAATAATATTAATGTTTTCCACCCTCTAAGGGTCAATAATGTTAGTATTTAAGGATAAATGACCCATAAATGGGAATTTATCGATTTTATAAAGTGTATCCAAGAAATTTTCTAAACCAAATATTTTTGTGAATTTTAAATCATTTAGTAAAATATTATTAATTTCATTTTCAAAACTATTAAATTAATATGACATTAAATTCCTAAACAAGATGAGGTAATTTAAATATAACACTTTAAAAATTCCCTAATAATTCATATATATATATATATATAATTCATGGGACTTATTAACTCATTCAAATTATATAACTTTTAATTTTTTAAAAAACAATTATTTTTTTTTCTATTAAAAAAATAAATATTGTGTCAGTGTTGCATAGGAATTTAATTTAGTTATTTTTTCATTATAAATTAGTAAAAAATTACCATGATAGAAATAGATTATTTTTATTTTTAATTAATATTTACTACTAAACAAAATTTTTTTTGTCCCTATCACAAAATATTATAGATATTTAAATAAGTCAAGTTCCATTTTTTATTATCTCTCACTTAAGTATTAAAATGGTCTAAATCATGAAAAAATGGAAAAAAATCATATATTTGAATTTGGATGATTATGGATTAAATTTAGTCATTTAATAAAATTTATTCAAGTGTTAATGTTACTTTTTAGGCCTCATCACATTATTTTTAACTTTAATTAACCCATTTTACATTTACTGTGGTAACACAATTTACTATGTTTACTATTCATAATTACCAGAAATATAATGGAACTATTTACCAAATTTGGACGTCCTTATTCCAATTATGGGAATAAAAAATCAATATTAAATTTTAGTAATTTAAAAAACAACATTTTTTTAAAACACAATGAGTAGTGAAAAATTGTTTTTCAGAAAAATGACTTTTTAAATATGAAATGGTTTTATACTAAATTAAATCATAAAATTGATTACAATGAACATAATTGTATTATTAAAAATATTAAATAAATTATTTAAATATTTAATAATTTTTTAAAAAATTCGGACTTTTTAAATGACTGAAGCAAAAATATATAGTTTTCAATGAAGAAACATTACTCTTAACTATTCACTGGAAAATCAATTTTATTAGAAAAATCATATAAATTAACAATAATATATTTTTGATATGATGATTAAAATAAAGAAATCAATTTTTCCAAATAAACATTATAAAATTATAAAATTTAATTATATTATATTCCCCCAAAAAGAAACAAAAAACATTTTTCAAGGAAACTTTTATTTCAAGAATACAATAATTTTTCTAAAATAACTAAGTGTTTATTTTGAGATAATTAATTAAAAAAATTGTATAGAGTATGTATTGAAAATATATAATTCATAGTCTATTTCTTGTTATTCATACATTCTAATTCAGTGTCTAGGTTATAATGATCATATTTAAATAATAATAATATTTCATGTTTGGGTTTGGTGTTGCGTGTTGTTTGTGGTATCAAACATAGTATTCCTTTAAAAAAATTATATTAAATAAAATTTATATTGAGTAAAAAAAGTGATTAATAAATTTATACATTATGATTATATCCTCATTATATTTTTAATATAACATTTTATTTTTTGAAAATAGAATTTTTTATATGGAGAACAAATGATGTTTATATTAGTGTAACATTATATATAGATTTAATAAGGTTGTTACTTATATTAACATCCACTAATTTAATAGATATAATATTATGTTAATATTTAATTATTTTATTTTAATATTTTAACATTGTTTTTATTTACTTTTTGTGTTTCATATAAGTCATGCTATTATGAAATGTATTTTTTAAGGGAAAGAGTATTTTCTAAAATTATGGGTCACTATATTAAATGCCTTTATATGAAGACCGTGGAATAATATACATGAACGAGTGACCAATTAATATTAACAATGCCCAATATACTCTATTTAATAGAAGGTTGGGACACTCTATAGCGGGATCTAAACTTTTTAATATTTTAAATTTCAATAAATCGATGAACGATACTATAAAAGGATGATGTGACACCCGGAAAATTATATATCCTTAAGGTTAGGATGTCATGTTTTTCATGAAACACAAAATGAAAATGAAACATGTTATAATATTATTTTTATGAAATATCAATTAAAATAGTATGTACAAATATAATTAAAAATACTATTAAATCAATACATAAAGTAGAATAAATGTAATCATGTAGCATAATTATTGCCTTTGAATCTCAATTTTCTGAGCTTGGATGTGATGTTTCTTATCAAGGATTTTTCATAGACCTATCCAAATCTAATCTTCGACTTTTTCAACTTGAGTGGAATTGCTTGCGGGAGAAATTCAAACTTACGAAAATCACTAAGAGATCCATCCCAGCTAAATAGCCACCCATGATATTAATCACTATTATCTTATTCTTAAGTATTATACAGTGATCTCAAGGGGTTTTTGTGTACAAGTTATAATGATATAAGTATATAATTATCAAAGTAATAAATTAAATATATATTTCTATATAGATCATGTTTATTTTTATTCATTTATCATTTAACATTTAAATTAAAAGAAAGGTTACTTTAATATAAAAATATTAACAATATTTACACGCACTAATTTTCTATTACTAGGAAAGTAATAAGAATAAATTCAATATATATATATATATATTCTAATCATTTTATGCGATATGAACACTTATATTAAAATTAATTTTTATTAACTCAAGAAATTGAGTTAAATAAAATTATATTAATATCATTGATCAACATATAAATTTTTGGTAATATAGTAATTATCATTTTTAATATAAAACATAGTTAGAAAAGTAAATAATAGTTACCAAGAAAAAATAGTATTTTTTTAAATAATTATTTTTTTCAAAAATTATCTAATTATAAAATTAATTTAATTGGTCTCTAATGATTTCACTAATATAAATTTTTAATATGTAAATAACTATATTAAATCCCATATAATTATTTACTGATTTGAAATAAAAAAATAAAAACACTTAATCTATAAAACAATATATTTCAATAAAATAATTTTTTATATATTTAATTTTTTTAATTTAAAATTTAATTTTATCATATTTGGAAATTTAATTTGATTAAATGAATTAAAAATTATGAATCAAAACATTTGAATTTGGTATGAAAGGTTTTCTTACACCTTTATAAAATAAATAATTAACTTGGAAAAAATTAGTCATTGTTAATAAGGGTAAAATGTGGTAAAATATTATGGATCAAATTTTAGTAAATTTACTCTATAATTATATATCCAAGAAGACGTTTTTGGCATTATAAATTCATACCCACATGTCTCACTGACCTTTCCTCCCCTAATTCACCTAACTCCCTTATGATTTCATCTTTACCCTATACCTAACATGAGTTTTTGATAAAAATTCCTTATTTTTCACTTATAAAAAGATATCACTTTAACTCACTCCAAAACACATATATACTTAAAAATTAACATGAACTATATACCATTTTAACTCCCACATATCCCCTTTAAGTTTTTAGTATCCCTTGGTTATATTAATGATTCCCAATTCATACTTTTTCAATAGTTCAGTCAATAAAAGATTCAAGTCTTCATAGAGGTTAAATCACTTTCATAGAATTTTAGAGTTAAGGTAAGGGTTTTATAAAATCATTGTTTATTTGGTACATATTTCATATTCATCATTGGTTTTTTTGGGTGTATATACTACCCTCTGTATTATTTTTATCACACATTTATTGAAATTATTTGGATTGAAAAATCCATCACAAGTTCTATTTTTCATGGGAATCTGATTATAGTGTTACCAATGTCATTATATATTTTCATGATTCATCTTTTTTCCTTAAGAAAAATTCATGACTAATTATATATGATCTTATAATATCATTTCATTTGGTAAAATTTTTATATTAAAATTTTTTCATTATTTTTTTCTAGGGAATATGAATCTTAAAATCAAATTATTTTTCTTTGGTGGATTTAATTTCTTATAAAAATACATAATTGGTGTGAATAATTATTATATTTTATACTTCCTCTTTCTCTTCCATGTAAATATACACTATTTCAAAAAATTTGTTCTCTTCTTATTTTGGAATCCAAATATGTAATATCTCTATTTATAATCATACATCTATTTAAATCCTTTCTAAATGGGGTTTACTATCCTTTCTTATGATGTGGGTTTAAATAAAGAAATTTTATCAAAGTAAGAAGGTTTTCACATTAATTATTGTATATTTTTTCTTTCACTCAACATTTATTGACTTACACATTGTTTTTTAAGGTGAATAACCCCATATATTTGTGTCTTGGATTGATAATTCTTAAAGAACATACGATTCTTAGTAAATATTGAATTTAGATTTGTTTACAACCTTTTTTGAGGATATTATATGTATAAAAGTGCTTGATATAGTTTTTGATAAATTTCATATCAGAGAAGGAGGTATTATTTTACAAGAAAATGTCTTTCATAAGTGAAATAGGCCATTTGATTTTTTTTTGTTTAATAGGATTAATGAATCACACAACCGATTAGTATGTAAGCTTTTGAAGATGAATTAATGTACATGTTTTTCTATATAGTAGACTTTTTAATTAATTTACCCAAATAATCAACACAAATATATTTTTAATTCATATATCCAAATGATTTATATAGTTGTTTTTTGAATTCATAGAGCTGTTTTTTAGTGACGTAGATTAATAAGACATGTGACAAATTTTTGAGGTGAATAATGTATCCATTTAATGACATAGATAATTAAATATGTATCTAATTCCCAACTCACTTAAAAAATATTCTATATATGTAATTTATATTATGAAAACTTGACAAAATTACTATGTAGCTGATTGTTCTTCATATAGATCATTTTGATTTCTATCTATGTATTGATTGGTTTTCCAAAAGTTTTTTGAATTCAAGTATTCTTAGAAGAATTTAATACAAAAAATATTGATTTGTTTTTAATTCATTCATTATTGTAGTATTACATTTTCAATCCATGATTCCTCTATGTTTTAAAATAGTTTTCATTGTTTCATAAATGGTTTTAAATAGTCATTTTAGAAAAATATAAAATAATTTTTCAGACATGATATTGATATGATCCCTTATATTATCATAAATATTGTGGGGTAATAAAAAATATGGAGACTGTGTGTATGGTCTATTTTTTGAAATAGAAAATAGTTAATGGAGATATGAGATCAAGACCCCAGCATGGTAACAAAAAAGATGAAAATCCATTGATGCCCACCAAAGAGAATATAGTGATAGACAACAAAGACATAGAGTGGATTCTAAAGATAAGTTCAGTTCCGTATAGGGAATAGTTTAGTTATACATGGGTCTTCAAAAGAAATAATTTGAGATGGGGAGTATCTTTTGTGGTACATTCAACAATGCACATAGGAAAATAATTTATTTCATTTCCTAGAGGCTCATCGAAGTGGATAATAAATCTTTATTCCAGATAAATTTAGTTTTAATAATTATCTTATTCATTGTGTAAACATATTTTATTCTATATTTTGAATTGTTTATGTTGTTTGTGAATCCTCTCAAGTATGATGGGATAATGCATGCATGATATTAAAAGGATTAAATAAGGGGATTAAGTGAAAAAAATATGTGGTTGGGAATAGAAACCATCCATAAGAAAGAGTAGGATTCCTCATTTGATAGAAACCATTTAAAATTTGTTTGTTTATTGTTATTAATTTTTTTATGATTATTTGAAGATTAGTTTCTCTAATTTGAGTGGACTGTCCTTTATTATTTCATGGTGGGTTTTCCCCTGGTCTGGATGTTTGTGATGTAGCAACTATGAGGTTTCCACCATTCATAATGATGTCAAGATGGAATTTTTTAACAAGAAGAATATTGAAGTTGATGGAAAGCAATAAAATTATATTCTTATGTCACTATTAAAGAAACGTTAAAATAAATTTAGGGGGAACGAAACTAAAAAAGAGAATCTTGGATAATTTTAAGAGAAGTTATTAATTCAATGTGAAATTCAAAGAAGTAATGATATAGATATAGAGACGAAAATTTGAAGATATTATAGTGTAAGTAGATGAATTTAATGATGAATTCTTAACTGATGTTATTGAAATTGTGAGTAATTTTTAGCCTTTGGTGAGGAGATTAATGATTTAATAATTGTGAAGTAGTTGATAATAAATTTTCAAGACATATTTCATCTTAAAATATAATCACTTGAAAATAGATAATGTTTTCTCCTGATTAGATATATAATATTCTAATTACTTCAGAAATTAAAAAACTTATGACATTCCTGATGAAAGTTAAATAAAATATAGATTTTTATTCCATGAGAAATATAGTAATTTTTAATGACTAGTATATTCTTAAATAAAGTTATTTTTTGAACGGAAAATAATATCAAAGAGTTCATTCATCCTTTTCAAAAATATTCATGATGGGAAAAGTAAAGAATATTTTTTCATTCTATGTTATATCAATTAATTGAAATTGCCTTAAAAAACTATGTAATTAATTTGACAAATAATTAATGAGAATATTTTGAAACTAAAGATGATATAAATACTCAAGGATATATGTAGAGATAAAATTCTAAAGTAATATCAATTATTTGTGGCATAAAGAATATATTTAAAAGAACCAAAAGAAGAAATATGGTGACAAAAGCGGAACAATAAGGTATTATATCTTGTGGTGATTCTTCTAAAGATAAACAAGAAAATTTGAAAAAACTTATAGATAATATTTAGAAGTATATTGATTCATCTAGTAGTAATGAATATGCTTTTGGACCAACTTATTGTGAATAAATTATTTAAGATAAACATGAAAAATTCATTAATTAAAACAATAGACTCAACAAATAGATGAATTTTATAGAATGACATAATAGAAAAAAAGTTTATGAAAATGTTGATCAATTTAAAATAGATATAGAACTTTTCAAAGAAAAAATCTCAGATTGAAAGATATATAATATGATAAGAATATCAAATATCCTGAATAAAAACTCTCTTTGAAGGATGAATAATTTTTGACAACACGATAAAAATGTATTGAAGCTGAGACAAATTTGATAATGATCATGAAACACATAAAAATATCTATTAAAGTAAAGGGTCAATATGACATAGATGTTGATATTTTTGGTATATTATCCATTTGATTTTTCCCCTTAAATTTTTATACAAAAAAAATATGTTTGAATCATAATTTAGATAAAATTTAGATCATGAAAAATGGGGGAATATTTCTTTAAAAGTACCTGATGAAATAATAATATTTAATAAAACTTATTAGTAATAGATTAAACTAGACTCAACCATCCCCCCAGATGTCAAATCATGGATAGAAAATTTTTGGATACCACTCTATCATTTTAGGGAAATTTAATTTTTATGGTTATTGTTTGATTTGTAGAATACTCATTTATAAACCATATAATTGTATGTATAACCTGAATTTTCTAAGTAGTAGGAAAAAAATTAGTGAGTCATGTTCCCATGAGAGGGAATCTTATTATTTAATAATGTAGGTTAAGATAGAAAATGGGTAAATGATAACTCTACAAAATAAGTTTTATTTTATATAAGTGATATTGGGAAGGTGTGATAAGAAGGTATATAGAGTATAGAAATAAATGAAAACTATAATGGGTTATTTCTCTCTAAAAGATAAAGGTAAATCCATTCAAGAGAATAATTAAGACAGTACATGGTTGATAAAAGCTTTTTTGATGAACACAGGAAGGCAAAGTCATAGATATATGATAGTGGGTTTTCTTACCGCATGAATGATGAGAAAAAAATTTCAATAACATTGAGAAAAATAAAGGAGGTGAAATAAAATTTGATAATTACCCTTCCTTGATAATAAAAGGTATTAGAACAACTCAAATTGAGAATAATAATTTGAAATATAATGATATTGTTTATGTTGAAAGGATAAAAATACATGCCTAAGTGTCATCCAATATCATGATAATTGGAATAAAATAAAATTCAAAGACATAATTGAATCACTAAAATTTAATGTGTTGGAATTAATTTATCTTAAATTACATAAAATAATGTAAAAAATATTCATCAGTGATCCATCAAATAGATGTTACAACAGAAAAAATGATGATTACTTATTATGGTATATAATACATGGGAATATCAGGGAATGAATCCTAAGAATGATTATGAAACATAAAGTGGTATGAGATTTACCTATGTTTTAGGGGGGTCAATATAGAGTCTATGAAATATTTTAGAATGGAAATATAAATCAAAATCATCTCAAGATGTTAGATATTACTACCAAAAGTCCATTAGAGATAGTCTTCACAGATCATTATGGCCCCATGAGACAATTTCCTACCCAATGTGATATTTATTTAATAAAATTTATAGTTTAATTCACCTGGATGAATAATTTTTTAATTAATAATTTGTATGAGGTTTTTTGTATGTTTAAATTGTTAAGAAAACATGTTGGTAAAGAGCATGGTTTTTGTATAAAAAAACTAAGATATAGAAATTTCAATGAATACATGAGTGTTGAATTTGAGAATTAACTTAAAAATCACATAATACGATATCATTATAGAACAACTTAGGCACCACAATGGAATGGTGTTTACAAGAGAAGGAATAATAGAGTTTTGGAAATGGGAAGAACAATTTAGACCCATAATTATATTTCAAAATACTTATAGAGATAAGATATGTGTACTATTTTTCATAATCAAAATAGATATCATTTATGAAATGTGATAGAGAAAAAACACTATGAAATTTGATAAAAAAAACCCAACATAGAAATATTTCATGGACTTTGGTAGTATATTTATATTAAAATCAAATTAAGAAATATAGGAATGATTGATGCAAGGGATAATGATATATTATTAATGAGCCATTCATATAATGGAAATAGATACATAATCTATAATAAAATATTTTTTTATATCGATGAGTGTTTATATATGAATATTAATGGAAATATAAGCTAAAAAAGATAGTGAATTCAATCATTTATGAGTATCATGAAGAAATACCTACATATATTTTGGAAGAAATGGGTGGAAAAGTTGATGAAATATTAAAATAAATAAATTATTCTTATTCATAACGTTATAGGGATTATGAAAAAAGTATTTTTAATGATATAAATTAGTTCTAGATATTGAAGAATCATGTTGAAAATGAGAATATCATTGTGAATCTGAATGAAATAATGAAAAACATAAGAAGTTTAATACTTGAAAACAAAACTACTCTGGTTTCACAGTTTGAATAAAGAATACATAGTGAGGTTTTTACCTTGATGAATGGGGGAAGCTAAGAATGAATAAATTAATCAAATTGAGAAGAAACATACATGTTAACTTGTTTGAAGACCGAAACAAATTTTTTGAATGTTATAAAATGTATCATTAGGAGAAAAATGAATGAAAAAGGTGAAGTCTCACTGATTGAGGATAGAAATGTTTAGAAAGTATATTCTCAAATTGAAGGAAATTACATTGAATATAATTTTCATTGGGTTGATATACTAAAGATAATAAGAATATTATCTGTAGTGGAAGATCATAAGAATTAAAATTTTATGTAATCGATGTAAAGAATGTTATTTGAAAAGTTAATATTGAATAGGAAGTCTTTATTGAATGGCCAATAGGATTCACTTTATGAAATGATGGATTAATGTTCTAAAATTTTAAGAATGATATAAATAGATTGAAATAGGCTCTAACCGACTAGTATTTTTTTACTTTATGACTATTAAAAAAAGGGGTTTGTCGAGGAAATTATTTATAATAATTTTTACTTGAAGAACAATTCCTCAGACATACTGATGACCATTGTATATAAGTATGGCCTATTTTTTTCTAGTAGCAATGGAAACTTATCTGGGGATTTCATGAAAAAAATGAATAAGTTGTTTTGGATGTCCCTACTGGGAGACCTATACTACTTTCTGGGCTTAAATATTAAGTAGAATATTTACTGCATCATTGTTTCACAAGATATGTATACTAAATATAATTTTAGAAATTTTGGAATTTAGGATGCTAAATAGGTTTCTACGAAAATATTAATTGGACTAAAGTTCAGAAAAAAAATAACAAGGAAAAAAGGACGATTAAAATAAATTTTGAAGCATGATTAATTGCATATTGTATGTCACATAATGTATTCTTGATATTACATATGCATTGAAATTGTGTGAAAGGTATTAAATTCAAAAAATGAGTCACACATTCATATAATTAATTAAATTTTATGATATGTAAAATGAATAGTGAATTATGGATTTTTTTACAGGTGTAGTGAGGGAATTGTTTTTTCATATATACGTTGATGCAGGTTAGGTTGGTGAATATGAAAACCATATATTCACATCAGATAGAGTGTTATTTTTTTGTGATGTTTTAGTATACTAGAATGGTAAAATTAAGAGTTTAGTAACCATGAGTACAGATTAATTGGAGTATGTGGTAACTAAACATTCAATTATAGAGGCCTTGTGGATGCAAGTTCATTTATAACATCTATGGGTTGATGTTCAGAGACCAATGGGGATTCATTGGGGAAATAAAAGTGTTATTAATCTTTTAAAAAATCATGTTCTAAAATCACATTCTAAATATACTTACATTCTTTATCATTCCATCAAATATAATATTGATTCAGGTGAAATAAAACTTTTATGTACTAGAACAAAAGAGTATCATGCATTAATATTAAAAACATATATGAAACATGAGGGGTATTTGTAATCCTGGCCAAAATTTCACGTGCAAACATCCTCAAAACCATGAATTATTGATTATTTGAAATACACCATAATCCTTTAGATTCTATTTCAAGGGGGGGTATAATTCTATTATGATGGCGGAGTGTATGTTTTTCATTGTTTTTAATTTTAATAAATATTATGATGTTTAATAAGTTATATCAATGATGATAAATAGTGGAATAAACTGATGATGAAATAACTGAGGTTTAAATTATTGATAAAGGTAGTTACCTTATGAAGTTAATGTCACGAGTTGAAGTGGTGGTCTCCAAATAATTCTCCATATATTTAGTGAAATCAGTAACCCAATAAAGCACCACAGGGGTGGTGATGGAAGTAACCCACCAGAGTTGAAGTATTGGTATTATGTATTTCACTTCAAATAGGATTAAATTTATATTCCTCTTCAAAAAATGGTCTATTAAGAAGTTTCCAATTGATTATCATAAATCCAATGGGAGAGACTGAAAATCACCATGAATTTATGGATTATTTTGGGAATTCATGGTAGTCCCATGGTTCTGGATTATATGGGTTATTGTATTTATTGAAAACCTTATCTTATAAATTGACTAGTTTTATAGTTTTTTATAAATTTTTTATAGAGTTACATATCATATAAAGAAGTTTCGTGATATAAACATGTGTATTTTTTAAGGATGGAGTTTAGTTGAATCGATTCTATATGTGTTTGAGTGGATTCTAGATTCATGTAGCTAATTTCTATATAGGTGTTTCAAGAGGAATTAAAATATCTGATTTTTAACATAGAAGATTTTTAAATTAATATAACCAAATGATTGATGTATCCTTTTTTCACTCACATATCCAAATGATCACCATATCAATTTTTGGAATTCACATATAAATTTTTAGTGATGTAGATGAATGATTCACATAGTTTATTTCTAAGGAGTATGATATAACTAATTAATGATATAGATGATTCAAGAATCATATAGGTTAATACTATATGTAGTTGATTTCTATTAGGAACCACTATTCTGATTTATATTTATCAAATTATTCTTAATTTTGATTATTCAGATTTCTCAATATGTATTGACTGGTTTCTGTGTGTTTTTTAAATTCTAATATTCTGATGAGAATTAGTTACAATGATGTCTAAATGTTTTTTAATCATTCTATTATCGTAGGTGTAGATCCCACTTTGTGTATGAGTTTTATTTTTTTTATCAATTATATTCACTGCTTTTAAATGGTGGTCAATTAAATATGAATATTTAAATAAAACCAATATGATGAAGAAGTTCCAATGTTAATGGATCTTGGATGAAGTTATGATGGAAAATTATTTAAAGAAACATATAAATGGTTTGAAGACTTTGTGTTTCAAAGGTGATTATTGGAGAACTGTTATGGATTCTATAAATGAAATTGGATTTCATAATTGAATAATTCTCCATGTAAGTCTGATAATTATTGAACTGGTGTATAATTTTTAAGAGTTTTACTATGGAGTTTTCACATTGGTTACAACAATTGTAGTCCATGTAAATATTGGTTTTTATGAAGATAATTAGAATAAGGATATGAAATATCTCACTACTGTTTTAGAACCATGCAAGAGATAAAAATAATAACCTATTGATATAGACATAAATGAAGAATTATTTAAATTATATAACAAAAAATATTATTTTTCATGAAGGAGGACCACAAAATTTTATTATTATTACATGAGAGGATATTTGAATATAATAATGTGGTTAAATTTATTTTCATTTGGTATAGTTCATTTTCATCATATATAATTATTCTAACTAATATTTTTAGTAGGATTTCACTAAAATATTATACAACACCCCTAGTCCATCCAAGGGTGTTGTACACAACTGATAAGGAAGGAAACCAACTCAACCATAGCCGCCCATTGATAGAAGAGGTTTCATTTTTAATTGTTATTGTATGTTACATATTAGGCCCATGTATAAATCTTATATAGTGCATTCACAAAGTCATGAACATGTTGGGATGGAAGATCACTAGTTGAAGTCGTGTGTGTGTGTGTGTTTTGTGGCCAGTGCTGATCCCTAGTAGCTATTTTGAGTAGCTACCTACATAGATTAGTTAATAAAACATAGGGGAGTGTGGTGGAGTTTCCATTTTGAGGCATGTAGTATTTGTTACTATTTATCCTCTTTTAGAACATAAAGATATAATTATTTCTTCTCGATTTGTTAAATCAAAACCATCCAATCTCATGTACTAGAGAGTTTAAATATGTGTCTCTATCATCTTCCTCCCATCTATCAACAAAACTATTGATTATCTTGAGATGATGGTCGAACAACCATCGGTTGAGCCCTAGGATTCCATGATTTTTTTTGAGCTCCTTATTCCATGATAATGAAAGGAAAAACTCTCATATATTTGTGTTATTATTTTCATTCATGTCATCATTAAAAGTTCATGATACTTACAGTGATAAATATTTCATTACAGTGTGATCTACATGCATCCTAAGGCATGAAGGATCTTATTATGTAGTATATAATACTCATCACATGAACATGAGGTTATCTCTTCGAAGGATAATTTGATATCATAAAGAATAAAAAACATTTTATTTATCATCACTTTACTTTCATTTGAACAATTCAAATTTTGAGTCCATTCTGAATTCAAAGAAGTGATTATCGTGGCACGATTTCTGGGATTCTAATGTGGAAGAGAGGAAGTGTAAACCTCTATATAAATATTGAATCCCCGAGATGAACTATGGATTTTGTGTTCACATATTTCATAATAGCTATTATTTTCTTAAAAAATATAGAATCTCCACTGTGCTGATATGAAAACAAGTAGAAGAACCATGTGCCAACATGACTATATAAATAGGGGTGTTCCATGAAACAATATTTTTACACGACTAAGATCAACACTCATCTACAGGGAAAATATGATCTATAGGGCATTTGACTTGTGTTATAAACAGTCAAATCCTTTATAAATAATTGGTTCCATAAAGAATTATTCTTGTGGGAATAAGAATAGTCCCACAAACCAGTGGAAAATACCTCACTATGTTACATGAAGATGACCTTGTGTACCTTGTTGACACAAGATATCTAAAAATATGATCTTCATATAAAACCATTATGAAAATAAGAATAAGATCGTGTGAATAACACATTCTTTCACAAAGCTAGAACTATACTTGGACTCATATGAATAAGTGATAGTGTACATCACTTGTGAAAAATATAGCACCCCTCAACTAACTTGACTGAATATATGTGGAAAAAAGTGAACTTATGATATGTACTATACATGATAAATAAGGAATTATTTATCTAGAAAATTTGATATAATATTCATTTTAAAATAAATAATAAGATAGTTAACTATATATATATATATTCAAGAATAAACAAATGGCATAATAAATATCGCATGCATTCTTGCATGCATGTGTGATTATTGATGAAAAAAATTGGATATGAATTAGAGGTAACCAAAACAGATTAAAAGAGAGAACATAAAACAAAAAAACAAATTGATAAATGTTATAGGGTTTCCTATAACATACACCATGCATTATTTACATTAAGTGTACATGATCTAATCAGGATGATGATTCAAGATGATAAAACTATTAATTTATTCAAGATTATTCTTGTATAAAATAATATTATAAGTGAGGTTAAATTTAGTTGAATTTTATATATGTTGTAAATAAAAGAAAATAAGTGAACTTATGCACTTATTTGACGACATTGAGTATCAATGATAAATAATTAGACACTTCCCCACAATTACATATTATTGTGCATTGGTGAATAAATAATTGAGATGATGCTATACTTAGCTGAACTTTAGTGATTCAATAATCACAATGTGTTTGTGATTCTAGATAGAAAGATGAATATGATTCAATGTAGTTGTTTTTTCAATAAATAATAAATAGATCAATATAGTACTACTATACTATATATCATTGTGTGTTAAAGATCATTAGAAGATGATGAAGTTTTGTGTCTAATCTATATCTGTTGACTATATTTTAGGATATGTTTAATTATTCTTATCAGTCCATAACGAAATCATATCATTATGATTGATAGAATATGTTGAAATTGAAGATTATATTTTTTTAGATGTGAAGAAGGAGATGTGTTTCTTTTATATTAATATGTAAGTAATAAGTGTATAAGTGGAATATCATAGTAGGACTATGGCATCCAGAAATAGTCTCATCTAGTAGAATACTTTAATGGTGTTACAAATTATCTTAATAAAGATTGTGAAGACTGTCTTTAGACACACCGGTCTAGGGACGATGGATTGTCCCGATTCCCCCTACTAAAGTGTAGGGACCCACACTAGCTAAAGGATCATCTCCTATCCAAACCATTATAACTTTATATCTCTTATTTCATTCATTTACTTGCATTAGATAAGAAAAATATAAAAAGTTAATAAATATTTTAATAGGTCAAAGTGATAATGGGATAAAAATTTATTGAAGGTTAAATATTACCCAACAATGATTCACTCTATCTCAGTCTTAGGAATATCCCAAATTGGTACTTTTAATTGGTATCAGAGACATGGTTCACAATATTTTGATTCACTGGTTTGTTGTTATTTTCTTTTGAATATTTACGTTTATTTCCTACTTTTTATATGAAGTGAAACTTTATTGAAGATCCAATTTTATTTGAGAGGAATTATTTTTCTTTCAAGATAATAAAATAGAAAATAATGATAAAGGAGATATCTATGTTATATATAGAATAGTAATTATATATTTCACCAAGATGATGGAAAATATCTCTACATCATGTATTCAAGTGGTATATGTTAATTCATTTGAAAACTAACATGAATAAGATCCAAGAACAATTAGTGATGATGATCAATATTCAACTTCTCAAGAATTATTAGTTGATATATTAAGATATATGTTTCATAATGGGGTTTTTGAGAAAGTTTCACTTGAAGAAAATATCCATTCACTTGAATAGAAATTGAAAAATTGCACCAATTTCAGGGATTTACAATTAGGATAAAATTTCAAGAAGATAAAAATAATTGACCTTTTTATATAAAATAAAATAAATTTAAATGATGATAAATCTAAAATAATAAATAAGGGATGTGAAGTGAAGATATTTATGATTGAATATAAAAAAACTTCTTTAATAATAAATATCTAGAATTGGGAGTTTGGTTGGAAAATATTGAGAAGATGCATATTGAGACTTTAAAAAATAAGGAAATAGTTGATGATGCTACTCCATGTTCAGCAGTGTATTCTATTGTTAAAAGACCTCCAATATGTGATAAGAATATCATGACTTAATTAATTGATCTATCACATGTTGTTTAAAATAAAATGGTATCATCCATACAATCATGTAAAAATGTTTCTAAAACCTTTTTCTTGAACTCTGAAGATTTTAAAACAAAATCTATATAATTATGGAATAAGAAGGTGATGAAAGGACTAACACTATGATTATGGTACATATAAAAAATATTTTGGAATTGGTTTCCAAATAAGGATAACAAAAAGTTATGAAGAATACCCAAAACCAGCATACAAAATAAATAACAAAACCAAGGATTATAGGTCAATGTTAGTGCTACAACTTATTCAAGCATTGTGAATTAGATTGTTGGTATAACCCTTTATATTAAATAGAATAAATAAATACTATCTAATTGGGGAGAATCAATAGATGATAAAGAAATATCCCTAGGTCGAGCAAATTCTGTATACTTGAAATAGATTTGGAAATCTTAAAAAGACATTTGATTTATGAAATGGTTGTCCTCAAAAGTATTGGACATGATAAATTCAACCTATTCCCAATGTTAATAAGAAAATAATATCACATAATTTGGAAAATATTGAAGAAGATGTCTTGGAAAAAAATTAAAATAATATTTTGAACAAAAATTCTCCGAAGAAGATTTCATGTAAGGAAACTGAAAAGGCATTAGATTCCAAATCCATAACATTGAAGGGAATTTATTCATCTAAAAGAACAAATAAAAAGTACGACACTTCAAATAATCCATTTTTAAGATCCAAACATACCACCATAGTTCTTAATGACATGTTAATTAACTATCTAGGTGATTTAGAAAGAATAAGGAAAATGGAATATGCACAAGGTAAGGATAGTGAAAAAAGAAAATAAAATATCCCACATGATGAAAAAATGGAATGAGTGTTTATTAACAAATTAATAATCTTTTACTAAAGAATATCTTTGTGAGAGATGTAATAAATTAGTCATATTTAAAAAACAATTAACCATTCTATCAGAACAATAATTAGTCATTAAGAGGATTGATAATGCATCATAAATGATGGTGTTTAACAAGAAAAATTCACTATACAAAGAAGAAGTTAATTTTATAAGATCCATGTTTCCTCAATATAAATTAGATCAAGAGTTCATATGTGTAAGCATTAATACAGGAAGAAATGGATCAAATTGGTTTAGAATACATTCCCAACATTTATTTTTAAATTGAGAAGAATGTAAGGATATATGTTATTACCTTTATATTTTCTGATTTTATTTATGCAGATAATTTAGTCCATTGAAGGTGACACAAGTTCTCACGGGGAGAACATGAGAAGTAGTGAGTACTGTAAATTCTTGATAGTAAATATGAATAATTCACAATCCATGAACTATTTTTCAAATGGTATTCAAATAAAAAAATGAAAGAAGACAATTATTGATGATTTTGTAGACTGTTTCTTTATATCCATCAGAACATTTATTGAAGAATGTCATTTTTAATGAAGTTGTGGAAGTTTTCATAACTAGATATTCATAAGTTGAAGATCCATTATAGTGTATTTTCTATTAAAGAAATTTTTTAATTCCATTCTTTAAGATATCCACTATTATTAATATGTTTATAAAAGTTTCCCTTGAAGGGGAGAAAAATAAAGAATGATAAAGTTCTTGGATGAGTCATTATTTAAATTCGTATCGAATCTAATTATTTTTTTAATTTGAATTATTTTTATGTCATTACAAAAGGCATGCCTCTCTTAATCTCTAACCCTTTGTTATAAAAAATAATAAAATTAACACAAAAGTGGATTAATGGAATTAATAAATGGTATAAGAAAAGTCGAAGTAATGCTATTAAAATAAGGCCAGTTATCTTGCATGTTCCACTTGAATGATTTCAATATATTGATTATAGTGAGTGTATGATTTTATATATGTTTTTTCTTAAAAAGTATCATATAAAATTAGGTATAGTGATATTATAATGATTGTGAATAAACATTGAGGAAAATTATACGACTTATCTTTTCATGAGGTATTAGGATTCGTTGGTAATGTAAAGCTTGGTTGTCTAAATAGAATCTTATTTTTTTCAACACCGACAATGAATCAAGTAGAAATAGTTTGAAAATATGAATAAAACATTGAATTTTTTTACTAATAACCTCTTACCATGAAATTTTTATTTCTTATAAATTAGGGGAATATCAATTAAAATGAATATTGTAAAAGTGAAGGGGAGAGATGAAATAATGATTCACATGTTGAAACATTTATTTGTATATAATATTGAAGTTATTTCCTATAAATACAAAGGGGTTGATTAAAGATCCAAATTTTTTATGATTTTTATTTCCTATTAATGATTTTCATTGGTTTCAAATGGTGGTAAATGAAATAATTATATTTTATTGAGGAAAAAAGGATGAAGAAGTTCCAAAGTTAATGGAGTTTGGATAAAGTGATAATGTCTAATAATTTGAGGAAATATATAAATTTTTTGAATACATTTAATTTAAATAGTTATTCCAAGATAATTGTTCTATAATAATGAAATAACATTGGTTGTCAGGATTGAATAATTCTCCTAGTAACTATTATGATTTTTGAAATGATTCTTAATAATGGGGATAAGTATTTTTTACATTGGATATAAAAATTCAATTCCATGATGATATTAATTTTCATGAAGATAATTTGAATAATGATATGCAATATTTTCTTATTTTCTGAGAACCATAAATTAGTTAACTCGAAGAACAGATAGATATTGAGTTTCATGAATAAGTATTTAATGAAAATAATGCAAAATATCATTTATCATGAAGGAGAACCGTGAAATATAAATATTATTTTATGAGGGAATATTAAAATATGAGGAAGTTGTTAAATGGATTTAAATACGTTATAATATATTTTTTAAACATATAATTATTCTAAGTAATATTTATCGTGGGATTTGGATAAAAGAATAGAAAACTTATATGGGCTATCCAAGGGAGTCGTGCACCCCTAATGAGGTGTAAATGTGAGTCAACCACAATCATCACATATATAAAAGAGGGTGGGATATTAATAGTGTCTAAATAATATGGGGAGGGCCCATGTATAAGGCCCACAGAGTGCACGCCTGATGGCACTCATAGGGTGGGTCAGAATCCTGTTGGATGAAGCCATGTGTGTTCATCGTGTGACAAGTGTAGATCCTAGCTTGCTAGCTCTATGAATATGAAACATTGATCAGATAATAAAAAATATGAGAGTGTGATAGAGGTTCTAATCTGGGATATATGGTATGCACTAATGTTCATCATCCTTTAATACATATTGATATTACAAGGACTGCTCGAACAGTTAAATCAAAATAGTTTGATCTTCTACATTAGCGATTTTAAACAACTGAGGTCATATTTAACCTCCCAACTCTCAACGGTGCTACTAATTCTCTAGAGATGATGGTGGAACCACCATCATTCAGACCCAAGGTTTCAATGATTATTTTAAGTTCATTATTTTGAGACAATAATGGAATAAACTCTAATATGTGCATTCTATGATTTGTGTGAATCCCATCATTCCATTATCATGATACTAACAAGGATGAATATTTTATAATAGTTGATATATGTTTATATTAAGGAATTAAATTATTAATGATGTAATATATGATCATCATTGCATGTTTGTGAATATTTCACCATAAAGTAGAAGCTATGATCATGAAGAAAAAACACCATAATATTTAGTGTCATTTTACTCAAATTTGATGAATTTACAATTTGAGCCCATTAGTAATTAAAATTGGTGATTATCAAGTTATTATTGTGGCATCATAATGTATAATTGAGGTAGTGTAAAATTATTTATAAATACTGATGCTTCGAGATAATTCAAGGAGTTTTCATTTTCATATTTCACAAGATATCTTGTTATCTTGAAAACTATAGCATCTCTTCTTTCCAGTTACCTAAACAAGAAGAGGAGTCGTGAGCCTTAAAGGATGCATGAATAGGGGTGTTATGTGGACCATTGTGATTATGTAAAGAAGATAAATGATCAAATATAGTGAAAATAAGATCTATAGGACATCCGACTTTTGTTATAGACACTTAAATTCCTTTTTTAATATTTGGTTCTTGGAATATTTCATTTACATGAGGATGAAAAATCATATGAATTGTTGAAGAATTACTCAAATATTTGGGTGAAGATATTGTTGTGTACATTTTTGATACATGATTTATAGAAGTATAAACTTCATATAAAAATATTACCTGAATAGTAATAATATTTCATAAATAATACATGCTTTTTCAAAGAATTAACTAAGACTAAACTGGATTGAAGAATTGATATTGTAAATCACTTTTGAAGAATACAGGGTCCTATGACCAACTTTTGAAAAGATATGCAGAGGATAAGGAAGCCTTATGAAATTTTAACTACATTATAACTACAAAATTATTTATCTGGAAAATGTCTATATAATAGGCCTTCATAATGAAAGAAGAAGATTGGAAACACTGTGTTCATATATATATATATGTGAAAGATTAAACAAAGGGATAGTAAGTAGTTCATACATTCTTGCATGAATTTGTGAATGTTTATTCACAATAAAATATGTATGGACTAGATATACCAGAAATAGATTCACAAATATCACATTTAAAATAGTTAAAATTAATGAATGTGCTAGGGTTTCATATGACCTTCACAATGAATTATATGCATTAACTTTAAATGATCTAGTCCAGGTTGATAATGCAAGAAGATAAAACTCTTAATTTTTTGAAGATTATTATTTTATTAAATAATATTGTAAGTGTATATAATTTCAGTTAAAATAGATATTGTCTACAACAATAATAATAGAATTTAACTGATATAATCATTTTTTTGATACTTATTATTGAAAAAATTAAATTCGACACTACGTCACTATTTGATTTTATTTTGTTTCAAAGAAAAATAAATAGTTGTGATGATTCTTTGATAAGATAAACCTCAATGTCTCAATAATAACAAGGGGTTTGTGATTTTATCTAGTAAAAAGAAGAAGTTTTAGTATAGTTATTTTTTCATTTAAGAAGAAAGAGACCATGATAGTACTGGTCTATTTTATATCACTGTGTTCCAAAGATGAGGGGTAGATAAATGTGTTTATTAGCCAATATATATTAGTTGATTATCATTTTCTTTAGGTAGAATTATTCTTCTCAGTAAAAAACATTTTTATATCATTGTCACTAATAGAATAAGTATAAAGTGAATCATATAGTTGTTCTCTGGTAATAAGAATAAGGCTTTCTTGCATACTACTAAGAAATTAACAAGTGAATAAGTGGAAGATCAAAGAATCATTGTAACATCCAACAGAAGTGTAATATGGTAGAAGACATTATTGGTGTAAAAATTTGCCATAAAAAATAATGTGAAGACTATATTTAGAGGCAATATAATAAATCGGGGAGGAGCTGCAGGTTGGACCAGGTCATCTCTAGTCCAGGGAAGAAAGATTTTATCATTTCCCACATTTTAAAGTGTAGGGAACCACAATAAAAACAATATTTTATTCTAGTAAAACCTCTGTAACATAATATATCATTACATTGAAGAATCTATTTAATATTCATCACTATAAAAGGAAATTATTGGATAATATAATTGAACAATGAACCTTGTAAAAATATTTTGTGCTATATTTTAATATTTTCATATACTAGTATGTGAAAAAAAGAGAATAAGAGAATCAGGATCCTAACATGTCCAAGTGGTAAAGGTATAAAAATTAATAAAATGTTAAAAATTACCCAGCATTGATTCACCCCATCTCTGTTCTGGGCATATCTCAAACCGTTCCTTTCAATATGATTTGATTTTCAGGCCATGATTATAGAATATAAGGAAGGAGACTTCATAATTTCTTATGTCATTTTATTTGGTTATTTTAATACAATGTAAAATCCGTTTTATCCATGATACAAATAGGTCTTGGTTGACTGTCAAATAGATTGTGGGGAGAAAAAAATATGGAGATTGTGGAGTGTGATCTCTATAGGGAAAAATAAGTGACATTATAGAGTTCATGTTCATGAGTACCCTCTCTGGAAATAAAATGAGTGAAACTATTGACTTGTAACTAATTTAGGATAGTGTGAGATGCAAAACAAAAAGATCCTAGTCTAAATCCTTGGTTGGGTTTTTAGTGATTAAAACTGTATGAAGCTTAGTTCTTTAGAAGATTTAAATTTAGTTTGAGATTTTTTTGTGTATAAATTTTAATACTGCACTATTGGAAATAATTTCTTTCATATACTTGATGGATCATTGAAGTGAATGATCATTATTTTTTTATCAAATTTTTTTCATCATTGTATAATAATAATTTTTACTATAGTGTGAAGTTTTGATTTTGCGTGTGACTTTTAAGAAGTGTTATAAGAGCCACAAGAATTATAGTAAAATTATTTCAATTTATGATATTGTTAAAATAATATATGGTTGGGAGAGTAACATGAAACTCAAATAGAAGGCTACCTCGTTGGATCATAACTATGTAAAAAAATTATGTTCCTTGATCTTTCATTTTCATCCTGATCATGGGATGCTGAGTTATTTTATTTTGAGTGATTCTTAGTATAACGCATCTTGTAGGTTCATCTTGTTGAAAATTAAATTATAAAACATTCCCTCCATTGATTAAAACCCTCTTCCCAGAAGAGGAATCCAATCCTGACATGCATGTCACAAGGATCCATTATTGTTATTTCTTTTAGAGTGGTTTTTTAAAAATATTTTCAAGTTAATTTATTGAAAAAAATATTTAAAAGAGTCTCATAACTTCATATATTTATGAAAATGTAAATAAATGATTCCTAAAAACTCATTTTCATTATTTTTCTTCAATTTAAAACATTATATCAAAAAGGTATTCTTCCTTTAGACTTATTTTTCATAAACCACCATCTAAATGCCACTATTAATAACTTCTTTAGACTAATGTTTCATATGTGACCGATTTATTATGGTACACATGTTTATTGTTGATTAATAATTGATAGGTGGGGCCCTATATTTACATTTAATACATTGGTTAAAGCTTTATATCTTATGATATCAAAAGTGTATGTTGGTAGTATCTCATGAATAGGCATATACATTGGTAGTAACCCAAAGATCCCTACCCTAACCATCTAACCTAAGATGAAAGTCGCATAACCTCATTCGTTCCTCTACAAGAAAAGGATGAAACCAACTAGAAGTGAGGGTATAATTACGTATAGGGGAGATTATAAACATAATATCATTTCATATAACAAGTATTCATAAATAAAATATGATTACATGTAAAAATTAAAAGATAGAATGCATTTCCTAAAAATAAATTGGACCCCAAAGGGAAAATCCAAAACAAATTAATAGGTGCCTAAAAATGAAGTGTACTTTGATGTCAGTACTAGTCTACTGTGAGCTCCAGGCTCCTTTGCTCAGATATCCACCATACGGTCATTTTCCTTAATTGAATCATTAGTCACAAAATCTACAAGAACCCCAAAATTACCAAGTAGGGTGTGAGTAGATGACTCATTAGGACAGAAACAATGAATCCTTAACATGTGTGTACATAAATAAGAGTGCATAACATGATTATAAATAAATTTGCACATAAGTAACAATAAAACATCGAATTCATGCACTGACCAAAATACCACAATCTTTAAATATGCCTACTTCAACTCTATTAAAGTAAACATTGGAATATTTGTGGACACGTCAAAAATGTGTGAACCAACTTGGAGCTTCTAAATAGATTCACAGGCCCAATGCCCCCAGGTCAGGCCCCACTAGTCCATCATACCCCATCGCAATTTATCAGGTCAGGTTACATAGACCATCATACCCCTCTATTTCCTAACATGTTTGGAAATTTAGGCCATCAAGACTCATTGTTTCCATATATGTATGGTCATATATTACATTGTTCCTAACTATCGTCTTATGGTTTTGATCACATATGACCATTATGTTTCTAGGTGAGGCCATATTAGGGCATCATGCCTCATCGTCTATCTCAGTCCTATCATAATAAAAAAATTCATAATCTGAACATGCTCACCCACTTGAGCTAACAACCAACAAGGTGTCCACTGATCACATTGGTGTGATTAAAAATTTAACAATGATATATAAAATACAAAAAATATCAGAACACAATATTATTATCATAACAAATGATACATATCATATGATAAGTGTGAACAAAACCAAATAGAAACACAATTGATAAAAGTCATCATAATCTAACAATATCAACATACCTCATTATATTAGGTTAGGAATAAAAAACATGGAATTGACTTGATAAAGAACTTCCTAAATCAATGTAATTGAGGAAACAGACAAGAATAAACCACCATGTGTGGTTTAAA
Organism: Viscum album; assembly: GCA_963277665.1. Taxonomy (NCBI): domain Eukaryota; kingdom Viridiplantae; phylum Streptophyta; class Magnoliopsida; order Santalales; family Viscaceae; genus Viscum; species Viscum album. Next base: position 1,172,057,310 of record OY728138.1, on the reverse strand, counting down.
AGCTTGAGTAAAAACCTAAACTATCAAGAACACCTCTTTGTGACATTTATTAAAAAAATTTGTTAACATGCCAATACATAAGGTTCATCAAGGGTTCGTAGAACTAAAAAAAAATCAAAATGAAACAAATATCACATGTGTTGATACTTCCACTCTTTTGGATAATTTCCAAATTATAATTTCTTTCTAATACATGTGTTATAAATATTCTCATCATGAATATTTATAGAACCAAATTTGATAATATATATCTCTCTAGATTAAATCAGAAACACATTCGGCATTCCTCTAATAAATATTATTTGATAAAACTATGTAATTATCCTTGAAATGTTTCATAACTCTACTTTGATTATTTTTCTATAAATTATAATTATATATTCATCTTATGATAATTTCTCATAAATTTTCCATTGATAACTCAATGAAATTATAATTTTATAATTCTTTTTAATTATCCTTTTGTAATCTCATATAACTATATTTTGAGAATTCCAATAAATCATCCATTGATAATTTAGTGTAATTCTATATATATATTATGATAATTATATTTTCATAATTCAGGTAATTATACATTAATAATTTAATACTATTATAGATTTAATATTATCATTGGATAATGAGATGAAATTATTGTTTTATAATTATTTAAAAAATCTTTTATAATTTTGCATAATTATATTTTGATAATTTTACAAAGAATAAACATTAGTAATTTTTATGATATTAACCATTGATAATTTTGATTTCTATAATTTTTTATTGAAATCATTCTTTCCCCATAATTTAGGATGAAAAAAATTTGAAGAAAAATATTAAAAATAAAAATAAATAAACAAAACAAATATACTTCTTGTGGTTAGTTCATATAATAGGAAGAATAGGGGAAACACAAGTCCTAGAGTTGTAAAAGAAACCTCAAATAGATTTTAAGGAGGCCGACCAATTACACATAATAGAGATTTGGTGTCACCCTACCTCAATAGGATCATCCAAAACTATTTATAAATGGATCAACTATTTCAAAACACAATCCATGTCTTCCTTTAGTAAATTACAAAACCCCTAATTAATCTACAGATTTAATCCTTCATTCAACCAAAACATGAATGTTTAGGCTTTAACTTCCCCAAATTATGGTTTCTCAAGTTTCAAACTGGTAAACACAATGATTTTACATGATTTCATATTGAATACTTTGTGAAAAATGGGAGTTATAGAACCTTGTATAGGAAATAGGAAGAAAATTAAATAAACAAAAGAAAAAAAATAAATAATAGAAGAAGGGTAAGAAACTTTACCATTGCATGTGATATAAATAAACACCAGATGCACAAGAAAGTTATCTCATACATAGGATAAAAACTTTATTCTAGATTAAATATTGGTATCAAATTTTCCATATAAAACATCCTTCATGATATTTTCCATTTTTTGTAAAAATCATGCCTGTGGGATATAATATATTTAATATTAAATATTTATATTATATCAATATCAAATCTTCACAAACCCCAGAATCCGATGATGACTTAGTGTCTAACTCCAGATATATTCCTTTAAATTTTATAATGCATTTCAAGACCAAAATTGTGTTGTTATATTAGCAATGATTCTAACCTTACATAAAGCATTTAAATAAGTTATAAAAGTTTTTTTATTTAAAGAATTACTTTTTAAAATAAAAATACTTACAGATAAAAAATAAAATAGTGTTTTATTATCATTAAAAATTGAGGATATTAAAATTTTCCACTAATAATTTTTTCCCATTCCTGATAAATTTATATATGGATTTTGTTTGAATATATCTATCCACTATGATCAAACATCAAACTCTAACTCATATGTCCCCTTTGGAATCCTTCCATGATTTTATCGAACTCAGAAAAGTGGTATCATCTTCCCTTGATGGAATTTATCACTTATTTATTCAATCTACACTGAATTCTCTTCATAATATGCATCTTAAGCCTAATAAATATCGTATAAGTCTATAACCCACACCATCATGGGGGTGTACTTTTGAAGATGTGAAACATGGAACATATCATGCATTCTTCAACAATACAGGGGAGAGTCCAAATTGTACACAATTGTCCCAACCCATTAAATGGTCTTGAAGGGTCCAATAAAAAAATGTTCTAACATGCCATGTTTCCTTAGACACTAGTATCCTAACCAAGGAGTCGACACCAATAAAAAAATATCATGCATTGAAATCTCATATGTTCTTCTCTAGTGGTCATTATTTGATATCATTATTCTCTGGGAAGTGATCAACTTCGTATGAATTAGTTTCACTATCTCGAATGTATCCAAATTCAAACTAATCCCCAAAATAACTTCATCACCCTATTCATGCCAAAAAAAGGTAGTAAAAAATATGGCCACCTATAAATAGACTCGTATTGTGCCATGTAAATAAAATCAAGGTACTTTTTTGTATGTGAACTCAATCAAGGCTAGATTATCAGACATTACTCTACAGTAGTCTATAATGCGTGATTAAAGAATATCCTAATGTATATGTGTAGTTTATTCAGATTATATGCCTATATGAGGGTGGTATGTTGTGAAAAATCATAGGTGAGTCCCTAGATCTTTCTGTAAGACCTTCCAAAAGTGTGATGTGAAACACGATTCTAGGTTTTATAAAATTCCCAAGGAAACACTATGTAAGAATATTACCTCACACACATAAATATTTCTTAGATCCTATGATAATTTTGTCTCTCTAATTAGTAATAATTAACATTACTTAACTAATAAACAATCATATATATAGTGTCATGCTCCTTATGGGGAAACATAAACACATCAAAAAATCCATCATGAAGTACTTCCACTTACACTTATAAGAGGAAGTGGATGAAGAAAACCACCAAAACACTAGTTCTTATCTCTTACCCTATTGCAGATGAGACATATAAAAATGAACCCAATTATTTCCACCATCTAGAGGTGTGTATGTCCCACATAATATCCTCTCTTATGGTAGTAGCCACTACTACTGTCCCATATATGAGAATCATATAATCTATACTCAATAAATAATTAGTTTAAGGGTTATTAGGGAAAAAAATCATCAGTAATTCAATTCTAGGCATGGATTATAGAACTGTAAGGAAAGGAAATACTAATATCAAACAAGGAAGAATATTTAGTACACATGTTCGAGTCTGTACCTCATATAGTAAAAATTCCATCATAACAATTTATTGAAGTTTTATGCACTTCAGAGATATGGCCTTCCTCATATTCATGACCTAGTACATAATATGTATGATCAGTCTAATTCATCATCCAATCCTACTATTAATGACCCTGTCTAGATCCCTAAGTGATTTACCATGTTTATATTGAACCTTTATAGAACCTAAAATCCTTATAGAATAAATTTTTTAGATGACCCATCTTGCGAGACCACCTACACCTTCTCAAAGGTAATGGTAAAGACTTTTGATAATGCCTAGCAATTTCAAAGACTAAACACTATGGGAATATTTTATTTACAAATGGTGTTGATGAACCGATACTCTTCTATGGACATCTAATACCACTCTGCTATGAAACCATGTCCTTCCCCTTACTTTAGAGGTAACATAGAATAGTTCATTAGAAACCAGAAGAAGGCCAAAAAATATATCCCCCTTCATTCATTTACTATTTATTATTTATTTTCTAAGTTGCATCATGATTTGTGACATATAAGAAACCACTAATTTTAAGCTCTATTGAGGATTCATGAGTTGATGAGCATAGTATGAATTTAGAATACCTATATGGAAATAATTTAGAAGAGGTATTTGATGGTTGTCAAACTCATACCATTATATATTCCTGAAAGTTTCACTATACCCCACAATATCTTGATGGGTTCTTATAATAAAAATATTTCTAGTTCCACATTTAAGACCTTGAGTGCATCAAAGATACAGAATAAATCCTCGACATTTTTTTAATAATTTTCATATTTTATTCCAATAGTTTTGTAAAAGGATGGAGGACATAGAAGTTGGTAGTATCTAGTTTAGTCAACAGTAGACCTCAGTAGAATAAATCTGGATGAGAATGGTCCCACTACCTCCACCACTTGATTTGGTGTGGAAAAGTTCTCTAGAACACCCTACATAGCTCATGGTCCCACTAAATTCCAACAAGGTGGAATTTTCTATAACAAAAATAACATTGGGAATATAAAAAATCATAATTAGCCACTGGGATCACAAATGTTGTTCTTTGGAGTCTACCCACTACCCAAGGTTTACCACTACTATCAATAATCCTATTCTATATCCCTACACATTATCCATAGTATTAATATATATAATATCCACAAAACATGCTTAGTTAAAAAATTAATGACAATAAAGTTATATCATAACAACATAGAAACAAAAATATATAATGTAAATACAAATTATCCGAAATAAAATATCAAAATTCAGGAAATTTAATTAAAAAATATCACTAAGAACAAAAAAATATATATATTTATATATAAAATGTGATTCTATGTTCCATGTCATGATGTATGAACACACTTAAAATTTCATATATCACATATTGCCATCATGTGAATCACCAATAGTGAATTTAATTAATTGTAATAAAAAAATAATTTCCCCCATATTGTTGAATATTGAGTGTCTAATATAAAATGCTATCTAAACACTATCAAAGTTCCCCTGTATGAGCCTAACTATCCTAACTCATATTTACCATGTCCCAAATCAGGGAAACGATAAGAAACATTTATGGAAACATAGACTTTGGACAAGATTTTGTAACATCCCATCCTAAACCATCGGTTTTAAGATGGAAGTTCACATGACCTCATGCAATCCTCCCCATAGACAAGAGGCTACCAACTAGAATTAAGGGTATATGTTTGTCATTGTCGAGATTATACCCTCACTATCATTTCGTGGTACAAATAATAATAAACCATATAATAAATATAATCACAGTACATGTGGAAGTATAATTATGGAATACAGTGAATAAAAATTAATGCTCTCCCAAAGTGGAAATCCAACCCATGGTAATATGTGAATAAAATAAATAAATAATTATTGGGTCTTTCAGAGGAAATATCAATCCATTTCCAACTCTATAATCCTCTACTCCGTTTTTTACCATAGCATCTTTTCCATTTTCTGGATCCCAAGAAATAAAATCTATAAGTAATATAAAATTACCCTATAATGTAAGATTGAAAGACTCAACATGATACCACTAATGCATATTTTACATAGGTGGACATGGATAATAATGTATAACATGGTAACAAATAAATTCAAACATAAGTAACAATCATATAGGGAATTCATGCACTAATCAAGCCACAAAGCATTCTAGATGTACCAAATTTGGATCATTACCAAATAACATTTGAATGGTCACATACATGTCACATATGTGGGAGCCAACCTCAAATATTCTCAATAGTTTCAGATGTCCCAAGACTCCATGCCTTGCCACATTAGGTCATCATACCCCATCACTATTTCTTAGGTTATGTCATATCATCATGCCCCAATGTTTCCATACAGGTTAGGTCACATAGACCACAATGCCCAAATATATCCACATATTCTAGGTCACATACATGATCACTACCCACTATCAACTCATTTATCCTATCACATATGACATCCATGACCCTAGGTAATGCTAGAGAAGGCCATCATGCATCTTTATATATCTCATTCCTATCATAATATCACATGAATTTTCATAACTCACACCCCTTATAGGGATAAAACCCCAAAATGCAGCCACATATCAATTGGTTACAATGTACAATATAACAACAATATGTAATATACCAAAAATATCATAAGGAAACAGTGGTATCATGTTAGGGAACACATAACTTATCATAAGTGTGAAAAAATAGAAATATAAAAAAATGTGATCAAACTCATTATAGAATATACATATCAACACACCTTATTATATCAGGATGAAAATAAAAAACATGGACCCAACATGGTAAATAAATTTCTCTTTCAATGTCATTGATGCTAACAATAAGGATAAACCATCATGTGTGGTTCAAAAGATTTAGAGGAAAGCTCAACTTCCATGAACACCTCCTCATGTGCTTTATGGTAATAGTTATTAACACAAGAACACTAAAGGTTCATCAAAGGTTACATAAGCCAAAACTATATATTTTGTTTTCAAAATGAAAGAAATATTACATGTGATGACACTTTATCTCTCTTGGATAATTTCCAAATTATCATTTTTAATGAATTCATGTCCTAATAATATTCTCCTCGGGAGTAATTATAAACCAAATTTAATAATATAATCTCTCTATATTAAATATGAATCTAATATTTTAGTCCTCTAATAATTATTCTTCGATAAAACCATATAATTATCCTTATTAGTTTTCATAATTAACCATTGATAATTTTTTATTAATAACCTTTTCAGAATTATCCTAGGATAATTTTTCATAGATTATCCTTTGATAATTTTATTTAATTTCCTTTTAATCATTACTAAAAATTATTATTTGGTAATATCACATTATTATATTTTGATAATTTATAAAAATTATCTTTTTATAATTTGGTATAATTATCTACTTATATTTCTTTATAATTATATTCTGATAATTCATTTCAATATCCATTGACAATTTAAATAAATATTAATTTGACAATTAAATGTTATTTTACTTTTATGATATTATTTGTATAATTTGATAAAATTATCAATTTTTAATTCGTTATAATTATCTTTGATAATTTAACAAAATTATTCTTTGATAATTTTTACTATAATATTCTTTGATAATTTTTATTGAATTATTACTTACTAATTTTGGGTTCTATTATTTTTCATTAAAATCAAATTACATTATAATTTAGGATGAAATGAAAATGGAAAAAAAATAGATAACATAAAAAATAAAAAACCCCAATAAACACCATCCACAAGACACTTGGAGAAGGAAGAACATGGGAAAAACATATTAGTATTTGGACAAGAAAATCCAAATCGGTTTGAGGGAGGCATCATGATCACACAAAATGGAGATATACTATCATATAATCTTTATATAATTGTCCAAAACATAAGTAAATAAGGTTCTTCTTTTTCAAATCACAAGAAATGTAATATAATAACACTTTAAAAAACCACAAATTAATATACTGATTTAATCTATGATTCCACCAAAACTTTAAGGAGGTGTCTTTAATTTCACCCCATTAATGAATTATGAATTTTAAAAGGGACAAAATAGTGAGTATCCATGATTTTTATGGAAGTTCCTATAAAAAATGCAACTTAGAGAACATTTTGTAGGAAGTATTGTGAAAAGAAAATTCAAAAAAGAAAAAAAAATATAATGAAATAAAATAAAAAGTGTAAGAAAAATTATCCTTAAAATTTATTTAACCAAACACCATATGATAACAACGATTATTTCATGCCTTGGATAAAACCTACATTCTTGATTTATTGGTGGTCTCAGATTTTTCATATAAAACACCATTTGAGATATATTAAATTATTTTTAAAAATCTATATATACTTGATTTAATATATTTAATATTTTTATTACATCAACAATGTGGCTCTATGAACAACAGAATACCACACTGAATTAATGCCAACCTCCAAAAAAATTCTGTTACATATTCTTAATAGTATCAAGGAAAAAATAGAGTCATTTTATAAAAAAAATTTACCCTTTTAATATGGTTTAATTATCATTAATATTTGAGGGTATTAATGTATTTCTAGAATAAAATATCACACAGGTAGAAGACCAAGCCCAAAACAGTTCATGATTAATATCCAAATCTCTAAAGGGTAATCGGGTAGTTCCCCAAGCCTGAGAGAGAATGTGGATTTTTATCCCAAGCCCACTATATTATGGGAATCGTGTATTAATGAAAAATTCACTAGGATATGATTATATATTCTTGTGATAATTCCATATTTCTATGTTGTATTCTTATGTTATGATCCAAGGATCTTGATTACTCTACCATATTTCCAGACTATTGTTCCATAGTATATGATTGACCATTTTGGATAATATTTCCTTATATTAAATGTAAAACTCTTATTTTTCCATGTTATTTTTAATAAGATATTTATCACATAATGAAGTTTTTTCACATTACTTTGAAAAAATCTTTGATAAGATGTTGATATATTTTTTTCTTACTTAACACTTGATCTCACCCCTTTATTGTGTTTTCCTATCCCCATGTCATGAATATGAGTATAATATATAATAAATCAAGAATGGGTTATTTTATATAACAATTATGTAGAAATTTTCTCCATTATGTGACATAATATTTTTATATTTCTAATATTGAATGACACTAAACATTTGAGTTTTCAAATTTTGTGCTTCTTATGAGATTTAATTTTTTATTAATGTGAAATATTTTCATTTTTATATTTGTTTATCTAAAATGATATAAAAGTAATTTTTAAGGTATATAATATTAGCAATATACTTGGGAGTTCATTTTTGGGGTGTCTCAGTTACAACTGCAGTATGTTTTAGTTTTCTTGTGGATTGGGACTAGAGATATTTTGTGAAAACCCAAGATATTAGCTTAAATATAAGAGAAAATCCAAACAATTATAAATTAATGAGGTTTTAGTTTCTTATAAATTAAATCCTTGAATTGATATATATAATTGGATGTAGGATCTCACTCAGATGAAAGTTGGTTAAATAACCATAAACCTGTTTTCTTGAATATTAACATGATCTTCACATAGTATACAATAAATGGATCAAACAAAACACCTTTTCTAAATATCTTTTGGGATATGCTTTGGAGGATTTATATTCTAACTATGATCTATTATGAATAATAAGATGATAAAACCTAAAACATCCTATAATGAACACAAATTGATCTTGGATGGACCAAAAATTTCATACGCTGATATGTAGGTGTCCTATTTTAAGACATATTAGTATTTACATCCTTTATAATATGATAAATTACTCTAATTATTGTTACTTAATACTCACACTAACCTTCTTAGGTTTAGTCAATGGTAGGAACCTATAAGAATTGATTTAAAAATTATGGTTATAGGAAATGTGATGAATGTCCAATCAAGAAAGAAAATGGGAAGAGAGAAAAAATGAACAAATTTATAGAAATGTTATATGGCTTATGAACAATAACCTAATCCATTTTGATCTACTAATTGCACTAAATAAGGAGTGACATTCTATTGAGTTATCCATATTTCACGGGTTACCAACCATTAATGGTTCATATAATCTACTAATGTTGAGCATTGGATTAACATGATAAAAAATATATTTTTAATCCTACATTGCACGAAGTAAAGATAATTAATATTGATTTATATCAACTGTATGGTAACCCAGAATAATAGTGTACACTAATAAACAATGTTAGGCCAAAGTATGAAATCAACTCCAAGATATTACAGGTGTTTATGTGGGTATTTTTTCAATAAATATTTTCCTTGAACTGATCATACTAAAATGGGAAGAGATTTACTTGAGCTAAATAAAAAAGAATATAAATGCATTGGTACCTTTTAAGAACACAAAAAAATACAAAAAATATGTGATAATGGATTTATTATTGACCATGAAAGAAAATATTACTTTTTCATTAGTGGATTAAAACTAAATCCCTAAAATTCAATGACTATTAGGGTTTTGGTAGATATGAAGAAATTATTATATGTGATATTAAGGTGGAAATGTAAATAATATTCTCTCATATTTGTAATTTCTTTTTGAGGAAGAAAAACAAAATATAGTTTCCTAGAAACATGAATTATAATTACTATAAAGTAAAGAAAATTCACTCACCTACATGTGGAAAGTTTGGGTGGTAGCACCCAATAAATTATCTAAAAGGAGTGAGAAAATGCATCAATTGTGGAAGAAAAGTTAATTGATCACATTAATTATGAAGTTATATGATTATTCCATATAATTTAATGGATTATGGGAAATCACATCCTCAATAACCACCCACTCTCTAATACTCTAATTATAAGGAATATGGGAATTATACAAAAATGTTAAACAATCAAAGGTGGAATGTTTTTAATCAACATCAGCAGCCTACTAAGAAAACATTTGAAGGGAATACAAACGAAATCACTATAACTTATGTGAGTCATGAAAATAAAAGGGTGAAAGGTACACTAATCATCCACTCAAGAATTTTAAATGTCATGTTTGATTCTTATTCTGTCCACTCCCTTAAATATATATTGTTTTTTATAAACATTATTTATTATATATTCTATTATCAGATAAAACTATTAGTTTTATTATGTATTTCACCAAATTTATGTAATATCATTTACTATATGTTGTTGTTAATGTGATTAAACAAAATATTATTATTCTTATTTTAGTATAATTAATTTTTTTTTCTGTAATTTCGTATCTCTTGCTATATAGGTCCCATATCAATTTTTAGAATAACGAGGACACACAACATATCTCAAATAAACCTATGATAATATATCAGTTTAAGTATGACTATTAACTATCAACGAAAAAAATTCTATAATATGTGTCTTCATACCCAATTATAAGGGGTGTTTAAATCAAATTAATTGAGAAAAATAAATATGAGTGATATGACTATTATAAGGAAAAAATATGTTTGCTAGTCATATATATGTTAGTAAATATAATATCTCACTATAAGTAATATTTTGAGTCTTACCTATCTTTTATATAACCATTGTTATTTTTTATTAGTGAGTGATAATTAAAATTTCTAGGATGTAATTTTTTTAGGGAGGGATGTAACACCTTAGAAACATATTACCTTATTGTCAAGAATTTTTTTATATGAAACACTATCTGAAAACTAACGATATTATAGTATGACCATTGTGAAATATTCAATGAATTAATATGTATAAATATAAATAAAATTATTATGAAATAAATACAAAAATTAAAATAAATTGAATCAAGTAGTTTAATTCTTCCCTATCAAGCACATTTTTTTCTAATCTTTTAAAAGATGTAGCCTCTTTAATATTTTTCCTAAACTATGAAAAACTCATTATCCATGAAGTATGGTCTAAAACAAATAATTTGAATGATAAGTTCATGCTCATGGGAAGTTCTATAAAATCTATGCTAGATAAATCACTACCCACAACAACCACCATTTCTTATATTATTCTTAGGTCCTATATAGATATTTTAAGGGGTTATTTAAGTAGAATTTGTGATGATATAAACAAGTAATTATTAATTTAATAAATTAAGTGTATATATATATATATATATTATTTTAATATATTTCACATTTATAATTTTAGGATAAAATAAGGGCATGTTTAATATAAATGTACTGATAAAATATACACCAATACATTAGTTATTACTAATAATGTAATAAACATAAATTCATTTTATAATTTTATTAAATATATTTTTCTGTTATATTCTCAATTATATAAATACTAACTTTAGTTAACTATGAAATAGAGTATTATGAATTTATTTCCACATTTTTAATCATAATACCCAAATTTCAAAAAATGTGTAATTTTTCTTATGATATAAAAATATTTTACCAAAGTAGATATGAGATAACATAGTAAAATAATACATTATTAAATAATAATTTTTATAAACATTCTGTAATTTTCAAATAAATTAAACTTATCACATCTGATGACTATAATAAGATGTTTACAAAAGTTAAAAAATATCTTATAACTTCTTTAATTTTAAATATAAGTGAAATATGAATAAAACATTTAATGTATAAAAACCAATTTTCTAAAAAAGTAATATTGTTCAATATCTCATGTATTAATTTAAAATTATATTTTCTCATAAAATGAAATTGAATTTATTTAAATGGATTCTAAATTTAGAATCAATACTCCTAAATTTGGTATGAATGATTATTATATTTTTTTTATGGAAGAATAATTAGCATCATAAAAAACTAATATAGGTTAATATAGTAAAAAGAGGTAAAATATTATAACTTAAAGTTTTATAAATTGATATGAAACTTACGTATTCTATAATATCATTTTTATGTTACTAATTCATACCAAAATTTTTCACCAACCCTTATTAACCTTACTTTTAACACCCCTGGTTTTAAGTAATTTACCATTTTATTGTGTATTGTCAAAGTTCATAACATATAGGTAGAGTTTCAAATGTTTCTGGATGATTCCTGTGTGTTTCAAAAATTATTTCAAAGGTACATGTATTTTTCATGGTTAGGGGACAAATTATACCATAATTAGGAAATAGGGCAATAGATTATAGGTTTTTTTGTGAAAGTGTTGGATTGGCACATATTTTTTCCAAACCGTGGAGGTTCTAAGAGAAACCCTAAAAGTAGATACAAATGGTAAAATCATAGTTGGTGCATGGATTTTTAAACCATGAGAAAATAATATTTGAGGGTATGGTTTGAATAAATAATCATTCATAGAGTGAAGACATGACGTACAAAACAATGTGGCCTAACCATGGAAGATTCATTAATAGATCTGAAAGATAGAGTTTAAATTGGTTTTACATGTTGAAAACCCAAAATTTTACCTCTTCTCAAAACTAATCTCCTTTATTATGTTTTATTGGTTATTCCATTTAATTTGGAAGTTGGGTTTAATGGATCTATGTGGTTTGGATCTCTGGAATCAGTGATAAGTCTATGTTTTCTCTCTTAGTCACTAGATCTCCCAATATACTCTAAACCTAACATTAAATATAATAATATAAATATATATATATTAATATATTATGTATGATGTGTTTTTATGATCACTTTATGAGATCAATTTATGGAAAGAGGTTTCACACTTTGATCTAAAGGTTTCATAGTGTTGTTCACCATTTTCATCACATATTTTTTGGTAATTAGATTCTCTCTATTCTCTGTATATTCTATAATATTAAGCCTTAGTTTCATTTTAATTTTTTTAATTACATAGAAAATAGAAATCTGGAATGATTTCTTATAGTAAACCCTTTTGGTTTATGATTTGGAATTATTGGAATTATAATATATTTTTGGAAAATCCCTCAATTTATATTTTTAAATTATGGTTTAAAAATACAGTTTTGTTATATCCTAAGAAAGATAGTTAATGAAATATTTTAATGTGGATAAATTTTTTATGTTTAATAATTTGATATGAGAACATGGAATACAAGTTTGGATTGAGTTTATTTCATTATATGTGCCCCTGAATATGGTGGCATGATTCCAAACTGGAGGAACCTATTGATTGGTCACAAAGTGACAACATGGTTGATCAGGTAGTAATATATAATGAGTGTTATACAGTCACCTAAAGTAAATGTGATTGTGAGTTTATGGAGTTGGTTTTCGTATTATAAGAGCTATAAATGGATAGATTATTTTTTCTTTCAATTTAAAAATAATTGGTAAATTTCTTGATGTTTTATCTCTATTTTTTAAATAATTTTTTAACTTTGAGATAACATTTTATTATCTTAGTAGTGTGAGTTGTGAAGCCTCTTAGGGAAATCCTACTGGGTATGATTAATCACCCCATGTATATGCACTTTTTTTGAATTTGAAAATGTTAATCTTTATAACATCAGTAAATTATAAGCCTCGTATTTCTTTAATGGATAATCATGATTCTACATCCATAGGATTTTTAGATCTTGGAGTATCATTCTTGGATTTATTAAAGTGATTCAGTACTGGTGTTTCCACATTGATAAATTTTTTTCTTTCCTTGAATTAATTTTCTTTATTTTTTCAATTCTACTCTTATATTTTGGTTGTATTATTTTCAATATATCTTAAATTTTTTACTCACATTCATTGTGTAGTTAGTTAGTTTGTTTAAATTTTGTATTTTCTAGTTGTGTTTATTATAAAAAGGGGAAATAAAACCATAATGCTTTGAAAATCCCTTAGAATTTATTTTCAGCATTTGTTGTCTTTGGGATTTTAACTAAGTTTAGTGGAACCTTTGACTCATCCCAACATAATCGGTTAGGCAAGGATGTAACAAATTTTATAAATCGTGGTCGGTCTATCACCTTGTGATGGTATAAAAGAGATATAAATGTTAGAACATAATATTTAAAGCATAAAAAAGATGTATTTAACCTCTTTATGATGAAATTTAGGTTATTAGGGATTTAATGGTACATAAAGTGTTATAGAACACTTCTACGTTCATTTTTATATCGTTTTACTTGGTTTAGATGATGGGTGTGTCCTATAATTCATTATATGTGATGCTTCACACTAGGAATTCATTTCTCAACTTATGTTTTGGTATTTTTAGAAAATTTTGATAATGATTAGTTTTTTTTATGATTGTAGATATTATAAGCCTCATTTGCTAATGAGTAATTCTAAGTGGTGGTTTTTATGAAAATAGATAAAACATACTAGTTAGATGATATAGAAAAACACCTGATGTGGTTATAGATAATGTGGTTGCACATAAAACCATGGTGTATCAACAACTTGTGTAGATAATTGATCAATATATTCATGATATTTATAAGGGAAATAAAAATTATGAATCAAATTAAGCATATCATTATGTTTAGTTTTAGAAAAACAATCAATCAACATTTCAGGGGGATTTATAACCTAAAAATGACGAAGTGTGGATTAACATAATGAATCATATCATTGAGTTGCATGGAACACTAGCTGATGTAAAATTCATGTTAGTATGATTGATTTTAGAGGATAATTCAAGATAATTTTTATATTTATATGTCTAATCTAAAGTCAACCAAGGCCTTAAACTATACCTTTACGATATATAGAATTATATATTTATTCATCTTAATGTAAATAAATCTATCTATAATAGAATAAGCATCTTTTTTTATAAAAAAAGTTCATTTTTTCCCAAAAGAATTTTTTTGTGTTTACTTGAAGGCACACATCATTAATTCTATACTATGATCGAATATTATCTCTAAGATAGTTGTGATATGTATTATCGACTATACGAATGTCTTTAATAGAGTGATAGTGGAAGAAAGGGATATCTCTTGATGTCTGGCTTGTGGAAGTGTGTATGTCTCCATTGGAAGTGAGGGGAACTCTAATGCTAGTAATAATAAGAATAGAGACACCTACATAAAAGGAGGACTATCATATCATAATCTAACCAATGAATAATTATCTTTACTACATATCCAAAATTCAATCCTAGATATTTCCAATGTGGTTTGTTGAAGCATATGATGGTCAATTTTATTGCATAATCCAAAGTTTTTCACAAATATAATTAGTTGAGAAATCATCAATATTATTATCGTAGTTTTAAAAATTCAACTAATGGACATACATATCACTTATCTTAGACATCTTATACTTTAACTAGACAATCTCATCTGAAATTTTTTCATCCTCATATCATAGAACACTACGGTGGTTCTTGTAATTCCAGGACTCCTTTGACAATGAAACCACAATAGAAAAGAAATGTTCAAGGTGGAGTGAGTAATTAGTTTATTTTGGTCATAAGATGAACATGGAAGACCATTAACATATCATTAATCAGATGGGGTTACATATCGGGATTACTCTATATGTGATGTGTATAGAGGCACCTCTCAAGCATCAAGGGTGTAGAGGATTTCAATTTTCATCTTGTTCAATAAAAATTTATTGAGTCTAGATTTATTGAGAATTTATATTTTATACATGGACTTCATTTAATTTATTATAGTAATTGATTTCATAGTTTCTATTAAGGACCATATTGATTGTCATGCGCAATAGTTAATGTTTACATATCATTATTGGGTAATGCATCTCTTTAAATAATGTTTCAATGTGAATGAATGAAAAATATGATCTTTAGAACCAATTTTTTGAAATATTTATCATTAATTAGCATCATTAAATTTGGGGAAAAATGATATAATTAAGACCAGAAGTTTTTCTTTAATTGTGTATCACTATATAAACATGTTTTGTGAATATTTCACTAGTTTCAAACCTAAGATGGATGTGGATTTTTCGATTGATAATATTTCAGGTAAAGATACTATTTCACTTCCATCGTATACAAGGTAACTAATAAAAGTAAATTAATTTAATACAAAATGGGAATATTTTGACAGTATATGATTCATATTACTAACTGCGTCACCTTGGACTGATCCAGTTATTTTAATCAAAAAGGAAATTTTTTTGTCACGACTCTATTTCTATTATCATATGTTAAATATGGTTATGATAAATAATAGATAACCACTACATTGTATTGATGGAATTTTAATAAATAAAGTAGAATCCAATGGTTCTCTAAAATATATCTACAATTCAAGTATCATAAACATTTGTTAGAATTGAGGATATAAGAAAGATAACTTTCGAAAATAATTACAATCATTTTCAATATATAGAAATTACTTTTTTTATAAATGTTCCAATGTTTTTCATTTCATTAATGAATCGTTTCTTCTTGAAAATCGTATATTCTTTAATAACTATATTTTTTGGAAAAAGATATGGTATACTATAAAAATAATAAACAACGTGAAGAACATTTAAATATTATTTTAATCATTTTAGAGGAATAATAATTATTTGAAAAATTATCTAAATTTGATTTCTAGATATGAAAATTTCTCTTGTAGGGATATGTCATTTTTTAGACATTCATATCAGTTGAACCTCTAAATATAGAATTTTTTGTCACTCGGAAACTACTGATAATTTCCTTTGAGATATGCATATTTCTTAGCTTAATAGGTTACTATCACCAGTTTTTTAGTACTTCTCATAACACTATTCTCCAATCAAAAAATTCAAAAGAAAGGTTATTATATACTAATGGATTGATGGTTTGCAATAATCAATTTGGGAGCTTAAATCAATGCTCACTTCCACACTAATTCTAATTTTTTAGAACCTGGGAAGGGTTATGAATTCTTTTTAATGCGTATATATATAGACTTAGTTGTATTATAATTAAAGGATATTATATGGTATCTTACAAATCACAATAATAGACAAATCATGAAAGGAATTTTCTGACCCATGAGTTAAATTTGGGTATAGTGGTGCATGATTTGAAAATTTTAAATCATTGTTATTTTGGTGAGAAATTAACTATATTTTAATAAACTAAAAGTTTGAAGGATATTATTTCACAAAATGATTTAATCATAAGAAAAAATAGATGGATGGAATTTAGTCAATTGTTCAAATTTTAATTGGTTTATACACTAGTAAATGGGGATTATATGGTAGAGACATTGTGTTCAAATTCATAAACTCAATTTTCTATATAATCTTATGATCAGTGGAAGTTTATGATTATGATTTATTGTTTTACTATACGTAAAAATAATTTCATAATTTCTTTTATGGTGCCTTTTATTCTATAATTGGTTAATAATGTCATGGATTCTTTAATTTTGGATCCTGAATTCCTTTACATTACATCAAAATGTAAATGTGTAGAGACCATTGACTGATTGAAATATGATGTAGACTCTATGTTTCTTTTTTGATATAGGATAATTGTTTTGAATCTATTTAAAGAACAATTTATTTCTACATTCCACTACTCAAAATGGGTTTTCAATCAAGGAATTCATAATATAAAATGGAGATTGAAAATTCATTTATCGAGGGAAATATTTAATAGAAAAGTGGAAGGGTATGTCTGGAGATTCCATACTAGTTAGAAAGTCAAGGATAAGCACCAATGATAGACCGGTATGTTTAAATATTTACATAGCCCTATTTATTAATGGGAGATGATTAGAATTTATTTTTTCATAGGTCTTCTTGGAATGGTTTAGAAATAAGTTTCTAAATGACTGATTGTGGATGATCTCACATGTTTGACTAACATTATTCCAATTCTTTAGTAAAATATGATTTAAGACATGAAAACCCAATATATTTTATAGATCATAATCTTTTAAAAAATACTAGTTTCGGTAATATATAACTGAGATCCTCATTTTACTAGTAAGATTATGAGATCTATGCATAAATAAGGGGTTACCCAGTTAACTGTGATCATGGATCATCATCCAAAAAATGATAGAAAATCATAATAGATTACTTAAATGTTAGATGACATTCTCTGATATTGTGTTATAGATTTTAGAGGATCGTGGGTTGACCTTATACCATTATAAGATTTCTAGTACAACAAAATCTATCATGAATCGCTACATATCACTCTTTTTGATTCATTTTGTAGACATCCATGTCGGTCTCCACTTTATTATGTAGATACCAGAGAAGCATCATTGTTGGGACATTTTTTTATTCAATATATGACTAATAAATTAAAAATGATCAAGAAAATGATATTCGTGGCTCATAGTCATCAAAAGTTTTATATGTATCATTATCTCCCTCCATTTTCATTGGATGTGGTAAATCATGTCTTCATGAAATTCAATTTGAGGCTAGAGAAATAATGTTTGGGTAAAGAGGGTAAATTGTCTCCATGGTACCTCGATCCTTTGAAATTAAGGGGAAAAATTGGTGATGTGTAATATCAAATGTATTTACCTACATGATTTACCTATGTACATAATGGATTTTATGTATCACAATTGAAGAATTATCATCCTAATAATGATAATGTAATTTTATGGTACGAGGTTGCTCTTGTGTCAGATGCTACTTTTTACACCTTTCAGTAATGAATATGTATAGAAAATTGAATGTGTTATGGATAACTAGTACCAATTTGGTGAAATATTTATATTGGTATAGTCATATTTGGGAGGAATCAATGGAATGTGAGGAGGAAATTCTATAATAGTGTCCTGAACTTTTCCAATGAACCATAAATCACGAACATTCCATGGATAGAAATCCTAATGACATAGAGAATGAAACACCCTAAGTTTTAAGTAATTTAACATTTTATTTTTTATTTTCAAGAAATATATTACTTGGGTAAATTTTATAAATTTTCTAAATGGTTTGGAATGTTTTATAAAGGTTTTAATAGGTACATAGTTTGAGTGTGGTTAGGGGAAACTATGAACTTTCTTCAAGAAATTGTGCATGAGAATATAGGATTTTCTAGGTATACACATAGTTGGAACATGGGTTGACTAAACAATGTGGGTTCTATGAGAAATCTTTCATGTGAAAATAGATGTAAATTTTTTTTTACAACTATTTTTTCAAATTCTGAGAGCCTACCATGTAAGAGATATTTTAAATACTATATCATTCTCATTGTGTACAATATTCCGAACACTGCATCCAAATCATGAAATATGCAATAAAAGAGTTGATAATTATACTTTAACTTAGTTGTACACAACAAAAATCTCATTTTTATCCTCTTCTCTCATTATTATAGACTCATATACTTTTTTAATAATTATTAGATATTTAATTAGACCCAAAATCTGATTTTAATGGATCTATGTGAAATTTATCTCTTAAATCAATGATATGTCTCTATTTTCTCCTTGTATCTTTAGATATTATCTTCTCCATTTTCTTAGAATGTAAAATATAGTCTATGAAAGATTTATCTATGATATATGATCTATTTTGATGATATCATTATTTGATCTATTGATAGAATGTTTATTTAAGGTTTTATATTGGGGATTCATAGTGTTGTCAACCATTTTCATTACTTGTTGTGTGGTAGGTTGATCATCCTTCTTCTCTACATACTGTATAACTTGATGCATTAGTTATCTTGTATTTTTTTCTTGGATTTTCGAAGGAAACATTGAATAATTTCTCTATAGAAATACTTTTGGTTTATAATTTGGGAAAATGGGAATTTTAATAGATTTTGAAAAACCCCTTGATTTATAATTTTAATTTATGGTTATAAAATTATGGTTTTTGATGTACCATTATAAGTTTTTTTAAACTAAATATTTTAAAGAAAAGAATTTTTTATGTGGAATTAATTGATATGATAACCTAACATACGTGGTTTGAATAAGATCTTTTCTTTTGGATGTGACATTGAACAAGGGAAGTTATTCTAGACTAGAAACACCTAGGGAATAGTCACCTAGTAACAACATAGTAGATTATAAAGTAACTACTCATGAGTGAGGGATTGTCACATAGAATTCAAGTGTGTGTGAGTAGATAGATTTTGTTTGGGTACACTATGTAGAAGAAATGGATATATTTTTTTTTCATTAATTTTCATTGAAAATTTACTTAATGTTTTCTCTACCTTGTCATAAATTATGTTTTAAACCATGAGATAACGTTTTCCTATCCTAATATAATGATTTGGGAAATCTCTTTGAGAAATTTTACTAGTTATGATCACACACCCTTTCAGATTAACTTTGTTGTGTATGCTGACATTATTAATCATGAAATGGGTATATTAATATTCCCACAGTTCTTCAGTGGAGCATCAAGATTCTTCTTATTCAAGATGTTTAGATGTTAGAGTGTTTTTCAAGGATTCATTGAAATTATTCCACATCAATTTAGTTATTCCAATATATCTTATTGTTTTCTTTAATAGCTTTAAATTAATTTTTCATTACAGATATGATATTGTTTTTAGTTGGTTTTCTAGTGATTCGTATTTTTCAATTACATGAATCATATAGTATTTTTTATTTATTATATTTTATATTTTTTTGTGTTTATTCTAAAATATGAAAAAATCCCCCTTAATGTTTCAGTAATCCCTTGAAACTTATTTTCAACCCTTGGTGTCTTACATATGTCACCTAAATTTAGTGGCCCCTATAACCTATACCAATCTAATGGGCTCGATATGGGTGTTACATAACTCACATAACTCCCATGTTATTACAACTTTACCACTTAACTTACTTTAGTTTACAAGGGAAATTAAATCTTTTCCACATATAAAATGACATCACTTCCACCCAAATAAATCTAAATCTCTCCTTCAAAATTATTATGATATCTACCCATTTTTAATCTTTTATATCACAGTTCCATTTTTGGTTACCTTTGGTTACAAGAACGTGTCCCAAGTCCTCCTATTTTAATATGTATTTCAATAGAAAATTCCATACCTCAATGAGGTTAAATTTATTTCATGGATGTCCAGAGTAAATGTAAATGTTTTTTAATTTAAATTTTCATTCATTAAGACATTTTAAAAATTAAAAACTTTTTTATATTTTTAATATATATACTTCTCTAAGTAATGGAATTATCATAAATATTATTAAAATCAATTTATTTAAAAATCCATAAAAATTTTGTCTTTTTTAAGGGATTTAGAAAAATACATGACGGTTTTTATTAGCTCAACTATTTTCATTGAGACATAATTATAACTCTTTAATTGTGATCTTATAATATTTTTTTATTCTATACTATGATGAAAATATATTTTATTTTCTCTTTATTTTTTGGGGGAATTATTTATTAACATTAAAATAATATTCTCTAGAATATTTCTTTCATCATAAAGATATGATGTAGTTAAAAATAATTCTCATCCTTTTTAATGGATTTTTCACTTCCATTCCCATATTATTTTTTACAATACTTTTTTTCTTCCATAATTTAAAATAAAAATATATATTACCTCTTTTTATTGTCAATATTTTCTTAAACGGTTTTTAAAATTATAATTTTATATCCTTTTTTATAATTTCATTTTATATAAAGGTATTTTAAAAAATTAAAAAACAATTCCTTTCAGAATTAGATATTTTTTCTTCCACTATATATTAATTAACATGACCAATATTTCTATTATGGGATCCATGATGGGGATTTCTTTTAAAGTGGTTTTAAAAAAAATCAAGTTCCCTTCTTGAAAATTATACATAATGATAGTTTCTTACTTTGTTTCTTTATGATAATTTTGATAAATCTTTTCTAAAACAATATTTTTTTATATCCCTCTTTATCTCTAAAATATTTATCTCCTATGAATTTATATTTATAGTAAATCCACAAAATACCACTATAAAATACTCTTTTTTAATTAAATTTTGTAATGATTTGATTAAATTATTTATGTCTGTTTTATGTGATACCATTTGAAATGTTTCAAAATCCATTTTCTTTCCCTATATTCTTCATGAAATGGTATATAATTTATTTCATGTTGAATATAGGTGTATGATATATTATTATTTAATTTTTTTATCCCTATATCACTCTATAATTCATTGGTTTTTATTTTATATCTCATGATATCAAAAGGTTACATTGTTTCTAGACAAAGACTAAATGGGTATATGGGAAGTATCCCAATAAAAAAAAGGTACATGGGTATTATCCCAAGTGAAAAATAGTATATGATTAGTATCCCAATCCCAAAAGGTTTTATGAGTAGTAGTGCAACTCCAAGAGAATACATGGGTTTTTAGATCAAGTGCACTATGTTATGGGAATCATGTAGTGATGCCTAATCCACTAGGTTATTATTTTTTATTCATATTCTTGTGCCAAATTTCAATGTTATGTTTCTATGTTATAATATATGAATCTTTATTATTGTATAATATTTTCTCTCTATTATGCCATATTATATGTTTCATCATTTGAGATTATGAATTATTTTATTATATAGCATAATATTATAGGTTCATGTTATATTTAATATTATATTTCTCTCATGTCATTGTTTTCTAACATGCTTATATCTTATAACATGATGATATAATGATAATTTTTTCTTTTATGGAGAATTTGAACTTCTATATTTATTTTTTTGTTCCTTAGGTTTTTTAGATGTGTATAATATATGGGATACTATGAATGAGGTCTAACATATTATATATATGAAGAAATTTTTATAATTATGTGTCAAACTGAAATATGAAATTATTATTATGAATAAAAAATGATAGAAACAATGTCATGTGGTTGGAAGTAGTAATGGCTAAGGGAATACCTAGAGACACTAAAAAATTGGGTTTTGGGATTATGTGAAGCAATAATTTTTTAATATGAAATATTTTCAACTTTCTCTAGGGTATTCTCACATGGTAATAAAGTGGTTATGAAATGTATAGGTATTTATCTATATACCCATGATTTTGGGTTGGGGGAGTCTGAGTGGGGGAAAACTATTAGTAAATAATTCCAAAAATATTTCCTAACCCTAACTGTATGGAATCTAATATTGTCAATATGTGGAGTCATCCAAGTGAAGATTTAATGTTTACCATCAATTGTATAGTGGAGGTAACTCTATATATGGGAGTTTATCTGGTTATGTTGTATAATCCAACAGACCCCTCCCCCACCCACACCCCTATCACATTCTTATCATATCATAGAAAATAAAATATTTCACTTATGAAATAAATATCAATAAAATAAGTATTTACAATTTCAAAAATGCATATTAATCTTTCCACTAATTATATTTACCCAAATGCATCTCTGGATGATATTTAGTCAATTGAGACAAGGCTCTTCAATTGGATAGATATAACCATTGGAATGAGAACATAGGGTTTAATAACATTTACCTCCATCCATTTAGATTTAGATTCACTTGACTGACTCTTCTATTCAACTAACATATGGGACCCCATCAAGAGTGAAAAAACCCCTAAATCATTTCCAAAATCATTAAAAATTATCCCACCATAGACTCCATATGAAGAAGAAGAAGAAGCTAATTATATTAGGGAAACACCTATAGTATTTAAGGATTTTTTAAACCATTGTTTATGAACTCATATTGGTGATTTTTTGTATTTAGGGTGATCAATTTCCCATGTTAATTAGTTATATCATGTTCCCTAAAGAACTAGATAAATTAATGTCATTACTTAATAAGAATCATGTTTTATTCATATAGAAAATTATGGAAATTCCTGACTTAGATCACTACGTACTCACTACCTTGTTCTATTATACATTCATTAAGGATATAAGAAGGTGATAATAATGATATATCAATCCCATCATGCTGAGGTGAAATATGATATTATTTTTTTTCAATGTTAAATATATCTGGGAATCACAATACCTAATGTTCCTTGATAATATTTTCCCCTTGAGGAGGACGATTCATAAAATTATAGTTTTCATTAATATAAGGGCTTTGAATCACCGCTATCCTATGGAATACCTCTCAGTCCCTACCATAGAACTATTGACCAATGTAGTTTATAATTTATAATACCTCTCATTAATTGATGGATATTCTAGTTATAATAAGTTATCGATAGCTCCCATGTATGAGAAGTAATTTTTCTTTTAAGGTACACCATGATATATAAAATTACCATGTGATGGAATTCCTATTAAGGAATTCTGGTGTTACATATGAACATGTCACACGCCACATTTTTATTTCATTTATAAGGAAACCCCTACAATGACCTATAGAAGACCTGGTGGTCAAATACAATAGGCTATATGATCACATCACTAATACTGATGCATTATTAAATAATTTATGGAATTGAAACATGAAAATGAACTCAATGAAATGATATTTTGAAGTAATATATAGAAAATTTATTAGGTTTATGGGTTATCATTATCCATCCATCTAATGGCCCGAAGGCCTTCATTTTTTATTGAATTCAAAAATCCACCTTTCAAGGGGTGAGGTGGAACCCTAACAAGGCCTGTGGGAATAAGTATTACATGGCCCATAGGCCTTAAAGGAATTCATTTTCCCATAGGCTTCAAACATTACATACAACCCAGACTCACTACTTGGAACTGCTCCTCCCCAGTATTTTCATCTTGAAATCAGTTGTCCACCTTCGCATGGATGTTCGGCTAGGCATTCCTGTGCACGAACAGGCTTATCCTGATGGCAGGTTCCATACACTCTCACTGAATTAATATGAATTTATAGATTCCTTTCCAACATTAAGAACTTCATAGATAACCCTTCAAGGGTGTATTTTCAATTAATATTACTAATGAAGAAAAAAGTAACCTACCAATAGAAAGAATAATTTTTGAAATACATTATTGAACTCACACAGTAAATCATATACTATTTGATTTTTATGTTTCAATAAAAAGAAGTCCCATCATTCCATTTTTTGAAATTTTGGAGAGATCAATCAGTTCCCTCCTCACTTAAAAAATTGACATGTGAAAATATAATAGTATTTATTGTCTCGGTAGTAAAATATTTCAAGATGATATTTGATACCTCAATATCAAGAAGAACTACCCTAAGAAGTTCTTTTAGGTATAGATAATTAGATATTATATATAGCATCACGAGGTCCACTTATTCTTCTACATCAATCCACAAAAATATATCATCAATCATCCTAAAACAAATAGGTGTTCAAAATGATAGGAATTCATTATTCAATATTTTTTCATTTTATATATGTCTTGAATGCCGATCAAGGGACAAGCCCTAGAATGTTTTCTTAGAGTAAACGCTGCCCTAGAGTATTTATCATTTGATATATATATACTTAATGAATAATTATTCTCCATACATAAAATATATCATTAATAGGAAATATATTTTTATTCCATTTTTATGATCTTAATAGATGTAATATGTGATGATCTGATGCTCAATGGGTTCCGTTTGAGCATCGTGCTCATCTCCCCAGTGAATGCAATTTTTTGTGTTACTTATTACTGTCAAAATGATGTACTAATAAAGAATATGAAATATAAGGACCTTATTGATGGATTATAATTGTACTTTAAAATACCAATTTTAAAATTAGATAGCATGGGTGATTTAAATTTGGAGAGTAATGAAATAAATTGTGAATGTTCTATCAGGAAGGTTGAATGGATTTCATTACTTGATTATGAGTGATGATTAATGGTTAAAGTTGCCTCATATTTTAAATTATCTATCATTATATGTTTAATGAATTTTTAATTAAATGAATTATACAATGTATTTATGTCCATGGAAGACATGAATTAAGATGAAATTGTTTTTTATCTCTCAATATAGGGTGGTCTGTCCATTCATTAGTAATGATGAGGAGAAAAACTATAAAAATAATATAACACTAAATAATATTGAATAATATGCCGGATCATCTAATAATATAACCAACTAAATATCACCCATTTATAATTATTTATTAAACAAATTTCTACCATAGGATTTATCTAAGAAGGGATAAAATCAATTGATGGGCTCAAAATTTCATCCTTTATAATGGCTTAGATTATCCGAAATTCATCTAAATGAAAGGATTTTATGTGGTTTTCCTAAAGTACACTGATGGATAAGGGTCCCCTAATATTATCCAATAATTATATATGAGTTCCTATAGTTATTATTAGTTAGGATCCATGATCTCCAACTAAATATAAGGGATTTGTTTTATTATCCATAAATGATGCAAGAATAACTTGAATACTCTATAAAGTTTCTTGTGGATTAGATGTATGAATGTTTAATCAATTAGACCCTAAATTTATCTCACATTACTATATATTCATTTCCACTGTTAATATGTGGGATATATGTTATGGGTTTATAACGACTACAAAATTTCATACACTTCATTTTCATTATAATTAATATTAAATAACTCTACAGATGGACTGATTTTGTACTGCTCAAGGTGGCCATGATAGTGGTTTTCATCAAATATAGAATTTGAAATATCATTACATGATTTGGTATCCATTATATAATATTGATAGGAAATGTATAATAATTTTATGATTTTAACTAGAGGAAGTTTTATTGGGGGTACAATATTAAGTTCAACCACTCATCTTACTATCATGTAACAACTAATGGAATAATAGGGATAAAATTCTATCCAAAATCAATCATAATATGGTGGTAAATATACAATAAATGTTCAATTATTATTATTCTCACAAGATATGTGGTGACATTAATACAATCTATCATGGACTCAACCATAAATTCCATTATGATCAAATTCTTCCTCTAAGAATATAGTCACATCATTCACATTAAGGGTTTATGTATCTAAATTTATTCTTTCATGATGTATATTTTATCCTTGAAACCATATGTCGTGTGATCCCTATAATTATATGAAAGGTAATGGTGTCCAAATTATCTTTTTTGAACCCTTCCCCATGACTATATCAACTTCAAAACCCATATTACATTCTATAATGATCTAATCTTGGATGTTCCTAAATCAAAAATTTCCAATTACCTTATTATTTTCTTCCAATATTAGATAAATTTTAATTATGTTTTCTAATCATTGGAAATACAATATGGATACTAGTAATGACTGTTTCAAATACTCAAGATCAAAATTATTTGGTGCTAGTGAATAATATGTGTATCCATCAAACCAATAACTTGTTTGAGGGAGGTTCTTATCCTATTAGAGTATATTCTCATACCCTATAAGTCATTATTAGTTTTAAGGTGGAACATATCATTTTAATTTTCTCAATAGTCATCCATATAATTTCCTTTTCATTTCCTTTTTTCTTGATTAAACAATTCATGATATGATTTACATTATACCTATCCATTTTTATATGTTGATAAAATGACTCTAACTTTAGAAACACTCATTTTGGATTTTGTACCTCTAATTGGAAATAAGATAGGTTTTAGTATATATTATATTTTTATTAATTAAATTTTCGTTATAATATAATTCATAATTTCTAAGAAAAATATAGTTCTAACACAAAATAAATGAATATTATTAAATAAAAACACCTACTTAGGAAAGAATACATTTCATAAAATCTGAAAA
This sequence comes from Viscum album, assembly GCA_963277665.1. Classification (NCBI taxonomy): domain Eukaryota; kingdom Viridiplantae; phylum Streptophyta; class Magnoliopsida; order Santalales; family Viscaceae; genus Viscum; species Viscum album. Next base: position 1,172,029,652 of record OY728138.1, on the reverse strand, counting down.
AATATAATGGAAATATAATAAAAAAATATAAAAAACTAGAAGACTGAAGAAATAATCATAATGATATCACATGAATATTGCTCCACTAAAAATAGTTATAGAAAGAATGAAAACAAAAATGGATGTAAAAGGAATTTTTTGGGTGGAATAGCTTGTGTCGTTATTTATAAGGGAAAATATGAATATTGTGGGTAGTTTCTATATACCCTAAAATGCTTACACTGAAGATAGTTTTTATTAGATACCTATAAATAAGAAATAGTATATGAATAGGTATTTTAAATAAATAAATTTTATTTTTTATTGATATTTTTATGATGACTTTATATTTAAGGAATTATTTTTTAAGATGTATATATGTTTATTTCGGGATAAAAGGGTCTAATATTGTATTTTATATAACAATTAAATATTTAAAATTATTATTTTCTTTTAAAGATCAAAATGATTTATAATTGTTATCATTTTAACTCATTTTTTCATTATAAAATATATTATAGTTATATTGATTTTATTAATGTGGTGATGAGTTTTTATTAATAAAAGTTTTATTTAAATGATTTATAATTTTTAATTTATTAAATGTATTTTTGTTTTGAAATTTATTTTTGAGTTTTAAAATATTTATATTGATGAAATATGGTAAAATAATTTCACCATTATGTATACAGTGGAATGAATGAATCTTATTTATTATAGTAAAGTCACTAATTAATCTTATTTTTTGGTTATTTTGAAAAGGAAAATACTCTTCGATATCACATCACAGTTCTAGATTTGTAAACTTTTCTCATATTGATGACCCATATGTTATGATTTCTAATGAATATATATTTTATAATTTTTTTTAACCTTAATTACATTTTCAAATGACCCTTTAAAAATTTATTACACATGTTTCTAAAAAAATTATATATTTTGTAATATGTTTCTCTTTACCACATTTTATAAAATACATTCTAGGGTTGAAATTTTAGACATACCATCCTGAATAATATCATATGTATTCCATACCTTTACCAATTTCTATCCTTAATTTCTTTAATTATTTTATTTTCTGATTCACTGAGAAAAGAAAATAAAGCCTATATATACAAGTATTTCATTTCCATTATTATTTTTTAAGATCTTCTCTCAAAGAGTACCTCTTGTACTCACGACATCATCTAATCCATTAATTTTTAATACAATATCAAGTACATATTATGGGAGAACAAACCATATTTATATATGATTTTAACCATTATTCATGCAATGAGAAATGTTATAAGACTCTTAAATATTTTAAATGTTACTCTTACGTATCACATAGGGTATTTTCCTTAACCAAATGGGTCATAATAAATATGTTTTATATTCAAATATATTATTATGTTTTCTATAAACTTTTTTTCCTATTCTAATATTATGTAAACTCTTGAAAAACATTTATGTTTCAAAAATATCTTTTGAATCCCATTACCTTTTCCAATATGAACTTATATTCATTTGTTCTTCTTAACTTCTCATCATATTCATATTTTTATCAGCATCACTTTATCTGAATATGGTTATGTAACTCTTTTCCCCTATCTTGGGTTTTTGATCTTATATACACATTAGCAATATCAACTCAATTTTCAACCTTATCATCTAATTTCATTCTTCTAAAAATATTCAGGTATTCTGTTTAAAATCCTTCATCATAACCTTTAATTTGTATACTTAGTGATTCAGATTATAAATATAAAACATCCTTAATTTATGATTAATCTTGTATCTTCTGGTCAATAACATTTATAATGATTTTATTTTCAATGTTTACCACATCCATAAATATATTCTTCCATGTTTCATTTTACAATTATATACTCAAATCCACATAAATATTTTTATGTTTGGATGAATATAGGATGATGTAAAGATATAGTAAGATAAGTATATCCCGATATTGTTTTAAATGGAACGGTTGTATTGAAAATTAATGGTTTTTAAAGTAATATAATATTAGTGTTTCTTGAATTTTAAAATTAGAGTGGATGATAAAAATTAATACATTGGACATCAAATTTATTTAAAAAATTATAAATTACATATAATGATAAGAGGTATATAAATACCTTATCACGTGTCTTTAATAATTTAATTAATTATTTTAAACACTCTTTGAATATTTTTATAATGTAAACATATATTTCTTACCTTTAGAGGATATCATATCCTTTAGGATATGATAATTGTTTGGGGTTATGTAAACTGTTGTAACACCACATGGTTTTAAAAATAAATTTAAATCCATGAAACTTTTTTTTAATTAGATAGTAATAACGAGAATTTAATCCTATATATTTTTCTTCTATGTTTTTAATTTCAAAAAATAGTCCTTTACAATTATGATCAGCATGTTATTTGGATTTTAATGGAACTAACTTTATTTTTTGGTGAATAGTAACATACCCTTTTGAATAATAATATGAATAGTAATATTACCCTAATGAATAGTAAATTTTATTATTATTTTATTTTCTAAAGGATTTACGATGTTGACATCTTAATTAATTTTTCAAGGTTATATAAAATGAGTTATAGTTTTAAAATTGTTGTTTCTGTATAAATTATGATTTTATTTAAAAATTAAATTAATAATATTTGGAAAATTATTTAAAAAAAACGTTGTTCAATTTTGAATTCTACGCATTGAAAATTGGTTAGGGTGAATTTTGAGTATTTTCCAAAAATTCTTGAATTTTTTATGAATAGTTAAATACAGTAAAATACCGTATATACAAATTATCAGTTAAATACAATATTTTGATATCATGGTTCATGTAAGCCCACTTGTTTCAAATTCACATTCTCTCTTTACTATTTTGATCACAATAATGAATACTATTCAAAGTCTTGGACATAAATATTTAAGTAATGATTAAAATAATGTAAAATCCATTCTCTCCTCCACTATAAATACTAGCCTTATTCCCCTCTTTCATAAACACCTATCAAGCCTTGAGCATTTTCTATGTTTTGTAAAACACTCTCCCCAAGTCTCTTCCCAATGTCCAAGACCTTCTGGTCTCACTAAAAGTCTAAAACCAAAGTCCTTAAGGGGGATCTCAAGGAGAATATATCAATATGAGGTTTAAACAAGTTTAAAGTAAGACAAAATCTAGGTAAGGTAATTCTTTACCCGTTTTCCATTCATTGGGTAAACATTATAAATCATTATTTATGTGGTATTAAATTTTTTTGTGGGATGAATTTTGTATATATTGTATTGAATTATGTTTATTAAAAGTGTATATACATATTCCATCAATACTATTAAGTCTCACCTCAATTATATGATATTCGTAAGGGACTTTTCTTTTAAAAACCTCTTTTAAAATTCCATTTTTCAAAATTCAAAAGAAATTATTTTTTTGCAATTATTCATGTTGTATGATTTTGTTCTAGTTCTTTGTCATTGTTTATGATGAAGGGTGGGACCTATAACTCCCTCCAATTCATTGGGTATGTGTAAGTAGGAGGTCGTTCGTTTGTTTACTCCGAGTGTAACTGTGATGGTTACACAACTTCTAAGGTAGCTGTGAGGGTTACAACTTATAAGGAAACTAATAGGGTTACAAGATTATATAACTAATTATCCAAGATACCTTTATGTTTATATTTATGATCAATATTTTTTGTGGAAATCGCATGGATGTCCCAATATTCACAAAGTATGTTTATACAGGTGACAAGTATGTATTTTTGAAAATGATTTCAAACGTTATATGTATTCATAGAATAATGTATTCTTTCCATCTTTTTATATCCCTTACTGAGCTGTTTTTTCTCATACAAAGTATTTAAAGGACATTCCTTGGTTACAAGGATGTGTAAGACCAAGAAGGAATCCATGCTAAATGTTATGAATATTTATCAATGAAATTATGTTTTATTTGAAAAGTTTTATATTTTTAAAGAAATGAATATTTTTTTTTGTTGTATCCATTCTGTATTAATGTTGAATTTTATGAATGTATTAAGTCCCAATTTTATAAATCTCTAAACTTGAAAATATCCTCAATGTGAAAGGAATTAATTTCTTTACGAAATTCAAGATTATGTATTGCAATATGGTCATGTCCTTATATTTGGTATCAAAGAATGGTTTTGATAACATTAGGGGTTAGGATGATGTAAATAGAATACCCTAAATGATTTTTACTTTATGGTTATTTTGAAATGATATATAATTTAATGATTATAATGTTTCTTCGACTAAGATATGTTTGTTCAAAATGGTTTTCTGTAGAAGAAATAGGGCAACTGAAGAGGAGAGGCACTAACAGAATATTATACTTCCGAATCTGCAACTTGGAATCCTAGGTATTGGAATCGAGTAGTTTGTGACAATAATGGCTCACCTGACATCGTCAATAAATAATGGTGTCATCCATGAAATAGAACAACCAGATGTACCACAATGGAACATGACTATAGTTGATCATTTTATAATACAACACCAATGTACTTTCAATGGATATTATATCCCAGAAGATGCTGAAGGATGGATTAAATCCCATGAAAATAAATAGGCTGTTTTGGGATATTTAGATAACCAAAAGTTAAGTCTTTTAATTTCTTTTTTTGAAGGTGAATCTAATCAGTGGTGGTCAATGGTCAAAAATATCAGGGATAAAGAGGATATTGATGTCTTATAGTGGGATGAATTTAAATGTTTTTTCCTTGAAAAATATTTTCCTATGGTTGTGTGAATTATTATGGAGAAGAAATTTATTTAATTGTAGTAAAATGAAGAAGATTAAGGGGTTGTGTATGAAGAAAACTTCACCCAACTGGAAAGGTATGCTCCAAATCTTATTCTGGATCTTGATAGAAAAAACAAACAATTTTACTCAACATTAATGCCACGGTATAGAAGAGAATTGGCCTCCTGTGAATTCAAAAGTTATGCGAAACATTTCCGGTGTGCTGAAAATGTTGAGATGGAGTTTTTTTATGATAACATGAACTTTGAAAAGAAGGAGAAGAAGTGGTCTAGATGTAAATTTATGGGTAAGAATCAAACAAAGAAATCTGATAGTAAGATATTTCAGTTTCCAGTTTATGAAAAGTGTGGAATAATCACACTGGGGAATTCATTACCAAAATTGGTAAGTGTTTTCAATGTGGTAGGTTTGGACATATGTTCTGAGATTGTAATGAAAATGATCCTAATATTTATCATGATACAAAAACTATAAATTGTTTTAAATGCAGAGAGATGGATCATTATGAAAATGCCCACATAAGGAGAGATCTAAATGATGCACTGAAACTTGACTATAAACAGAAAGGTGTTGTGAGGTCCTTTGAGACTACATTAGCAGATTGAGAGCCATCCAATGAAGTTGTATTAGGTATCTTATTTATTTACTCAGATTTTTCTAATGTTTTGTTTGATGCGATGTCTACAAATTCCTTTGTTTCTAAGAACGTTTATTGAAAATTTGAAATATCACCTCAACAACTGAGACCAGAACATATTTTAAAAACACTATGGTGAAATATTATGGAAATGATGAATTATAAGAATATTACTATTGTGGTCTGTGGAAATACATTACCTTCAACTTTGGTTGTTTTTCCCTTAGTAGAGTTTGATATCATTATAAGAATGGATTGGTTTTTAGTTTATCATGCTAAGATTGACTGTATAGATAAATATTTTGTTTTTCATGAAGAGTTTTAGTTTGTATAAAATAATGAACACATAAAATTGTTATCATGTCAGGAGGTTAAGAAACTATTAAAAGATTGAATGAATGTTATCTTGCTCATGTTTTTGAAAACAAGGGAACTATTCATATTAATGATTTTATAATGGTAAATGAATACCATGATGTTTTTATTGATGAGTTACCTCCTATCATACCTGATCAAGAAGTCAAATTTAAAATTTACTTAGTTCCTGATGCTAATCCAATTTCAGAACCCCCTACTAAATGGTGAAATGAAACTTATTGAATTGAAAAAGCATTTGTAGGATTTGATTGAAAAGGGAATAATTCATCTTAGTACTTCTCCATGGGGTGATCCTGTTATTTTCATTAAAAAGAAATATGGTTCAATGAGACTTTAAATTGATTATAGAGCCTTGAGTAACATCAATGTTGGAAACAAGTATCATTTTCCTCATATTGATGACTTGTTTGATCAGCTCCATGAATCTCAGAAATTTTTCAAGATTGAGTTGAGATCTGAATACCATCAGATGAAGGTGAAGGAGGATGACATCCCAAAAAAGATTTTTTTACTAGATATGTGAATTATGAATTTTTTATTTTTTGCATTTGGGTTAACTAATTCACCTACTATATTCGTGGATCTTATGAATAGAATATTTCATCCGTTCATAGATAATATTGTGTTGGAATTTAATGATGACATTATGGTTTTTTTAAAGTATAGAGGAGCATGAAAAACATTTAAGGGTTGTATTTGTAATAATAAAGTAAAATAAACTTTATGGAAAATTCAGAATGTTTGATTTTTGGTTACAACATATTTGTTTTCTTGGTCACATTTGAAATAAGAATGGAATAATTGTTCATCCTACCAAAACAAAAGTGGTCGATGAATGGACAGGACCTAGAAATGGTTCCAAGATTCATAGTTTTCTTGGATTAGTTAGTTATTACTTCTGATATGTTAAAAAAATTGCACAGTTATCTAGCATGATAACTATGTTAAAACGAAAAGGGGTTAAATTTATTTGGATCGAAGAATGTGATGTTTGTTTTTAGGAGCTGAAGAAGATATTGGTGAATGCTCCAGTTTTTGTTGTGCCTTCCCAAAATGGTGAGTTTGTCATCTACAATGATGGTTCATTGAAGGGACTTGGTTTTTTTCTTATACAGAATGATTAGGTAATTACTTATTCTTCAAGACAACTAAAAACTCATGAGGTAAATTATCACACACTTGATTTGTAATTGGAAGCTATGGTTTTTTTATTTGAAAATTTTGAGGAATCATTTTAAGGAGCCAAATGTCAAAAATATAATGACAATAAATGTCTGAAGTATATATTCACTCAAAAGGAATTAAACATTAGGCAGAAGAAGATTGATTGAACTAGTAAATTATTATGATTGCATGATCAAATACCATTCAGGAAAATAAAACAAAGTTTTGTATTCCTTGAGTCGAAGACATCATGCATCATTAACCATGTTACTTTTGGATCATGATCCCTTGATTAATGATTTCATGATTTTTTTCTTAGAATTTGTTGGTGTAGTATGTACATCTATTTTGTTTCAGGGTTCAGTGCAGTCATAATTATAAAAAAAATTATGTAAGAATAGATGGAAGATCAGGAGCTACAGAAAAAGGTAGAATTGGTTAAAATAGGTATGTTACCAGAATTTAACATTGATAACGATTGTGTCTTAAGATTTGTAAAAATGTTTTCTGTGCCTTGTGATTCCCTGTTGAAGAAATTATTATTATGTAAAGCTTATAGTTCCCAATTTTCATTTCATCCTAGATTTACTAAGATGTACAAATACCTTTGAGAGTATTGGTGGTGGGATGAAATTAAAATAGATATTTCAGATTCTACTACGAGATGTTTGACATGTAAATAGATTAAAGAAGAGAAGAAGTTACAAAAGAGGATGCTTTAGACACTATTAGTTATAGAGTGAAAATGGGAGAATATATCCACAGACTTCATGTTGGGAATACCTAAGACTTCTCGAGATAATAATACAATTTGGGTTATTGTTGATCGGCTGAGTAAATCTGCACATTTTCTTTCGATTTGATATAAAATGTGTTTGGATAAAAATTCTCTATTGTACCTCGAAAATATTGTCATGTTACATGTATTTTCTATTTCTATTTTATATAATTAGGATCCTAGGTAAGCTTCTTTCTTTTGTAAGGGCCTTTAGAAGTTGTTGGGAATAGAATTAAATTTTAGTACATCTTTTCATCCTCAATCAGATGGGAAGTCAGAATGAACGATTCGGACTTTGGAGGATATGCTTCGAGCTTGTTCAATAGTATACCATAGAATTTGGGATCAACAATTATTCTTTACTTGAGTTTTCTTATAATAACAGTTATCATTCCAATATAGAAATGGTGCCTTTGAGGCATTGTTTGGGAAGCAGTGTCAAAATCCATCTTTTTTAGATGAATTTAGGGAAAAGAAGATGATGGTACTAGAATTAGTAGAGTAAGTGGCTGAGAAAGTGAATATTATCCGACAACATATGAGGAAAACTCAAAGCAGGAAGAAAATATATGTAGAGAATAAGAGGAAAGAATTTTCTTTTGAGGTTGGTGATCATGTTTTTTTAGAATCTCACCAGGGAAAAGTAGTATGCCTTTTGGTAAGAAATGAAAGATAAGACAACAGTTCATTAGACCTTATAAAATTCAGGAGAACGTTAGCTTTACCTCTAATTTTATCTCAGGTACACAATGCTTTTCATATTTCAATATTGAGAACGTATGTGCAAGATTCATCTCATATCTTGAGCACAGAAGTAGTTCAGTTCTAATAGAACCTACTTTATGAAGAAAACCATTTCAGATTCTTGATCGAAGGGGAAATGTATTGTGGAATAAGGTAATCCACTAGGTGAAGTTTTTATGGAGAAAATACATGGTTGATGAAGAAACATTTGAGTCTAAAAATTCTATGAGGGAAAGGTACCCTCACTTGATTAATAAGTAAATAAAATTATGAGGATATAATTTTTAAAAGGTGGGGATAATGTAACACCCCAAGGTTTTAAAAATAAATTTAAATTCCAAAAACATTATTTTAATTAGATAGTTATGATTATTATTTTAACATAATTTTTCAGCTTCTATGTTTTGAATATTGAAAAACAGCTATCTATTATTATAATCAATATGTTATTTAGAGTCTGATAGAACCAAATTAATTTTTCTTGTGAATAATAACATACCCATATGAATAGTATTATAAATAGTAATATGACCCTAATGAATCATAAATTTTGTTATTATTTTTACTTTTTTAATGATTTATGACAATGACATCTTGATTAAAGTTTTATGGTGAAATAAAATGAGTTATAGTTTCAAAATTATTATTTTTGAATAAATTATGATTTTATTGAAAAATTAAATAATTAATAATTAGGAAATTATTTTCAAAAAATAGAGTTCATTTTTGAATTATAGAAGTTGAAAATTACTTAGGGTGAAGTTTTTGGATTTTCTAAAAAATTCAAGAATTTTGGATGAATAATGAAATACGGTAAAATACCATATATACAAATTGTCAACCAACTACACTATTTTTTTACATCATGGATGATTAATCCCACATGTTTTGAAATAAAATGGCCTCTTTACTAATTTTATCCCAATAATAAAGACTATTCATAGTCTAGGACAAAAATATAAATGAATGGTTAAAATAATGATCAATCCCTCCTCTTCTCCACTATAAATACCACACTCATCCCCCTCTTTCTCACAAACCTCTCAAGCCTTGAGCATTTTATAAGTTCTTCCAAATTGTCTCCCCAAGGATCTTTCCCACATCCAAAACATAATGATCTCACTAAAATGCCAAAACCAAAGGCCTTAATGAGTATCTCAATGAAAAGAGATCAAGAGTAGGTTTAAATGAGTTTGTTGTAAGAAAAACACGAGGTACGAGAATTCTTAACCCAATTTACATTCCTTAGGTTAACATTACACTTCATTATTTAGGAGTTATTAAATTTATTTATGTCATGAATTTTTTATATATTATGTTGAATTATGTGTATTTTCATTGTATACACATATTCCAACAACTCTACAAAGTGTCACCTCAATTATATGATATTTTTAAAGGAATTTTCTTTTGAAAACCACTTTAAAAATTCTATTTTACAATATTCATGTCACAACCCAACCCGTACCAGGGCTCGAGCCACAACTACCCCAAGCCCGCCTCCATAGGCCAGGGGTTGGCAACTAGCGCCGAAGGCCCAACAAAATCAGGGAGGCCTTTGCCTAAGAACCTGTAAACACACACGCATCTAACTCAATGCAAAAGTGTAGAGAAAAAGAAGAAAGAAAGGTTCCATACTTCTATTAAAAGGGAACGAAACAAAAATGCATCGAACTATAACAGTATAAGTACCAGAAAAGTAAAGTGGGAAGGGAAAGGGGAAAAATACACACCCAACTAGAAAAGTTCCACAACCCGACAACAGGTGAAAAAGTAAAATAGCTGGAAGAGTCCCAATCTTGAATCCCAATATACAACCACCGCACGTAGTCCAAGAACCCCATATCCCAAAGATCCTCTGATGTCACGATCAACATGTCTGTCTTATCAAAGGGCATGCCAAATATAGGAAAATATCAAGTAGGTTTGAGTATAAGAATACTCAGTAGGATGACCTGAAGTCTCAAGGGAGCAACAATAGATGTACTAAAGAGGAGAGAAGTAAGAGGGAACAAGGTACAACAAGAGTGAACAAAAAGAGTACAACTCCACCCAATAATAGATATGATCGCACAAAGAAACCCAAAAGAAATAGTTAGGGGGTCTTCATCTCGTAGCTCGCACTAGGTATATGCTCATACATATACACAGGGCAAACAAATATACTCATAACACAGACCTCTAGTCTAGAGACCAGTTACACCACCACATACCTCGTCTAGGGATTCAGTTCGTAGATTTCCACGAAGTACTCGTAACAGGGAGAAAACACTCCTAGGTCTGAAGAGAGAGACAGGAAAAACTCGTTCTAGGAGAACTCACTCCACAAGTGCTTAAGAATACAATTTTCAGATGAGGATCACAACCAATAGCTACTGGGTGATTCCAACAACTCAGTCTGAACTAATCCTCTAAGTAGAGGAACACCGCCCGGGTAAAGTTGGTCACGACGATACCAAGAACTCTACATAGGGTACCAGGAAGGCATAGAGGATCCGGCTCCAAGCCTCACGGAGGGCATTCCAACAACTCTATTTAGGAAGTCCTGCTAAAGTGATAATACTCTTATATATAAGAAATGATACCAGAAACCTTCATGGGAAAGACCAAGGGTATGAACCTTAAGAATGATAGTCAAAGTCACATAAGAAAAATGGCTCAAGCTATGTAAAAAAAGTTACACGGCGTGTAGTAGGATCACACGCCATGTTCCTTGACTCCAGGTATAGACCGTGTAATCAGAACATAAGGTGACCCATGCAACTGGCTTGGTTTTCCGTGTGGTGGAGTATTGAATCCAAAGATAAGAAAACCATCTCAGAGGAAAACGAACTCGCACTCATGAGGCGGGGAGTCTCGTCTCTACTAGAGAAGAGGAGTAAGGAATAGTCGAACCTTGAGTCATCTAGGGATTAGTAATCCTAGGTGTCACTAAAAAACACCCTAGTTCTGCTCCTCAGGTTATCAGCCATACCAAAACCACCAATAATTCCCACAAGGGAGAAACCCAAAGGACTGTGATGTCATAAAGGTTCCAACACGACAGACAATGCGTCAATCAGACGCCCAGTCTATAATTTATAAGCATTTTAGTGCCAAGGGCCCAGTTGGATTCATGTACGATCCAACCCAGTCACACTCCAACTTTCTTTAAAAGTCATGTGGAGTATCTTAAAAAATGCTGCCTCGTTCTATGGGTTCTGACATGACAAACGACACGTTTATCGGATGATCGGTCTGTTTGTTATAGGCATTTTAGTACCAGGGGCCCAGTTGGTTTTATGTTCGATCCATCCCAGTCGTACTTCAAATGATAGTGGTTAACAAAATCGATTACACCATAGCGATCCATAAAAAAACGATATGGACTACCCATTTTTCCAAAACGGATAGCCGGTAAAAAATATGCATTTCACCGCAACACGCAAGAAACGGGCCTCGTGGGGCCCACACCTCGAGCTCAACTTAAATAGCCCAAATATTTCTTGAAACATTCATCTTAATTTCAGGGTCTCAACATCGCAGACGGTTTATCATTCTGACACCATTTGAGAGAGATATGTCATATACAAGATCCCGTAATAAAAATAATAATATTATTGTTCGGTGTTTCGGGGTCTTGAGCCACAAACCAGAATTTAGTATCCAACATTAGACTTGAATCGACCATCTTAAATACAGGGTCACATCGCCGCTGATGGCGAATCAATCGAACATTGCACACATGAGTTATAGCAGGTCGAAGATTTAATAATAATATTAAATCTATTATTTTCCGAGCGCTTCGGGTACCCGATTCAAAAACCTGAAAAATATATCAAATATTGGAATCATAAATTCCTTCTTGATGTCAGGGTCGCACTACCTATGACGGTTCTTGAAACCGAGGTCACATGAAGAAGTTGCAGACAAAAAGGTGCTTTATCCACAAAATTAACAATATCAGTATTATGTTATTATTTTTAGTTACCTTTGATTTTTCATTATTGTTTTCTTAACTTCCAAATCAATCAACGGTTTGGAGCCCCCTTCATGTGCACTGGAAATATTCACCTCTCCCTTAATTCTTCTTCTTTTTTTGTTTCTTTTTATTTTATTTTCCAAAACGTTCTCTCTCCAATATAAATTCCTCTCACGAGTTTTGTTCTCCCAATTGGCGCCGCAATCACCGAATACAGACAAAGGTTAAACCTTTCTTAGGGTAAAAACAATGTTCTGAGATCATTGGTGGCCTCAGATTTCTCATCTAAGTCCCTTTTCTAGATATATTCAGGTTTTAGATTTTAGATGAATAAATTAATAATATAATTTACCCATTTAATACATCATCAACAGCAAGGGGTCCAAACATCCCGCACCGACTTATTTTATGTCGCTCCTAGGGGAAACACTGCGTTCCGGACCCAAATTTGGTCTCATATTTCTGATACAATCAACTTTTTAAGATATATCCTTTTTTCTTTAGTTAACCATGCGTTCATAATATAAAAACACTTAACATTTTTTTTAAATTAATTCCAGGCACACCGGGCCTCGGAATTGCACACCGTCTCAGCACCCAACTCTAGAAATATTCTTAGAAATATTTCAAAGTTTTATTAGGGAAAAAACTAGGCCTCTAAATTATTCCCTCCTTCTATCTTTTCGTCCTTGAAAAGCAAAACCAGAGAAATCACTCTGGATACTGAGCCCACACATAGCTCTACCGCTCCTAGGGAAGCTTGTACGTTTCTATGCTGCCAAAGAATATAGACCAAATTGTTGGTCCACCCTCATAAATAATTCTTAAGTTGATGATGTGTGTATGAACACACATGTATCTCCCCAGTTGTGACATGTGTAAGGCGCCGTATACCCACTCCAACTATTTGGGATAAGGCATGGTGATGTGTAACATTTCCATCTCCTTCCACAGTCTTAAACGACTGGATAGAACTCGGGGGAAATTTTTCCTCCCCGACCAAACCTCTAAATCACATGTCACAACTGGAATCAATCTTTATCACTAGGACAATGTATCGTGATTCCCTCCTTCAGAATATCCATATGATGAAACACCTAAGGATATCTGGTCACACAGGATTTCAAAGTCAATTAATCGCAACCAAGACTCTCTTACACACTCGAGAAGAAAAGTAGTAAACAACATCGACTAAAGAAAATTTGTACCCTCCTATTCCACCATGGTCATGTACAAGGAAGTTAACTTCTATGAAACTTCCTGCACTAGGTGAGTCTGGGACTTCCGACACTTCCTGCTAAGGACATCTTCTACAAAACCACACCTTGAGAGCAGAAGTCTGAGAGATTCTTCCATCATGATTATGTTGTGTTGTGTGGGCCTTAAATGACCATGTGCCTGTGAATGATCATGAGAAGATATTTTTCATTGAGATATCCTCGTATGGTGTATGATAGCTGGAGTAGACGTCTCAGCTCTATTGCGCTCACTGTCACAACCAGTTGTATGGCGTGACCGGAATCTTTCTACCACTAGTGCCTACTCTCACACCTCGACATACGTGGGGATGAAAAAGGGCATTATAATATCATAGATCTCTCTAAAGAGTCCCCTAAAAAACGTCTATTCTTGAAAAATACCGTTATAGACTAGCGGACCACCGCCTCTAGCCAATCCTCTACTGTCTAAGGTCTTGGCTTACTGCGGAACCTAAGTGTTCTTTGGTGCTGGAACACACGAAGTGTGATTAACCTGCACACATCCTCAGCCTGCTCAACTGGGGTTGTCTTCTTCTCAACTGGTAGGGGTGCTGCTACCTGCCCACCTGGAGAAAGGGGCTCGCATGATGGGTCTTGAACCCTACTCTCATCGCTCACAGAATCGTCACCATGAACTGTAGCTAGTATCCTAGATGGCTGTCATCACGAAGAAATCCTAAATGTTATCAAGGATTACCACGGTCAGATGACCATATCTATATATATCAACAACGACGGGGAGCTGACTCGAGAAGGACAATCGAAGACTCAATCATATATGATGCATGTACCATTGTTCCCAGCAAAAGGTGTCTCAGGGTGCCGAGTCGACAAGCGAGTAATCGGGGTCCTGGTGAATGGATATGTCGGTCTCCCGCACCATCACTAGACTCCCTGGCCTAAGAGATTCTCTTGAGACACATCGACACGGTTTCCCTAAACTCATCCCAGACCATTTTAGGGAAACATCCAAATAACATCCCAAGGGTTGAACTACCTCTGATACCACTCTATCACTAACTGACCCATACTAGGGCTCGAGCCGCAACTACCCCTAGCCCACCTCCATCGGCCAGCGGCTGGAGACTAGCGTTGTTGGCACAACAATCTCGGGTAGGACTTTACCTAAGAACCTATACACACACACACAGCTAACTCAATGAAAAAGTGCAGAGAAAAATAAGAAAGCAAGGTTACACACTACTATAAAAAGGGAACCAAAAAAATGCATCGAACTCTAACAGTACAAGTAAAAGAAAAGTAATGTTGAAAGGGAAAGTGGAAAAAAATACACACCCAACTAGAAAAGTTCCACAACCCGACAACATGTGAAAAAGTAAAACAGCTAGAAGAGTCCCACTCTTGAATCCCAATCTATGACCACTGTACGCAGTCCAAGCACCCCATATCCCGAAGCTCCTCTGATGTCACGATCAACCTGTCTGTCGTCTTCAAGGGCACACCAAATACGTGCAAATCCCAAGTAGGGGTGAGTATAGGAATACTCATTAGGATGCCCCAAAGGCTCGAGGGATCAATAATAGATATACTTAAGAGGAGAGAAGTAATAGAGAACAAGGTACAACAAGAGTCAACAAAAAGAGTACAACTCCACCAAATAATAGATATGATCGCTCAAAGAATCCCAAACCAAAGAGTAAGGGGATCTTCATATCACATCTCATACTAGCTATATGCCCAAACATATACCCATGGAAAACAAATATACCCATAACTCTGACCTTTAGTCTAGAGACAAGTTAAACCACCACATACCTTGTCTAGGGATTCAGTTCAAATATTTCCACGAAGAACTCGTAATAGTGAGAACACACTCCTAGGTCTAATGAGAGAGACATGAAGCACTCGTTCTAGGAGAACTAACTCCACAAGTGCTTAAGAATATGATGTTCAGATGAGGATCACAACCAATACCTAGGGGGTGATTCGAAAAACACAGTCTGAACTAATCCACTAAGTAGAGGATCGAAGCCTGGGTAAAGTTGGTTATGTTGATACCAATAACTCTACATAGGGTACCAGGAAGGAATAGAGGATCCGACTCCAAGTCTCACAGAAGGGATTCCAAAAACTCTATTCAAGAAGTCCTGATGAAGGGATCATACTCATGTACATAAGAAATGATACCAGAAACCTTCAGGGGAAAGACCGGGGGTACGAACCCTAAGAATGCTAGTCCACTTCACATATGAGACATGGCTCAAGCCATGTAAAAAAAGTTACACGGTGTGTAGTAGGATCACACGCCGTGTTCCTTGACTCTGGGTACTTCCTGTGTAATCAGAACACAAGGTGACCCATGCAACCGGCCGGGTTTGTCCGTGTGGTGGATTATCAACTCCAAAGATAGGAAAACCATCTTAGAGGAAAAAGAACCCACACTCATGAGGTGGGGAGTCCCATATCTACTAGAGAATAGGAGTAAGGAATACTCGCGCCTTGAGTCATCAAGGGAGTAGTCATCCTAGCGGTCACTAAAAGAAACACCCTGGTTCTGCTCCTCATGTTATGGGTCATACCTCAACCACCACGAAGTTTCACAAGTGTGCAACCCGAAGGACATCCATGTCATAAAGGTTCCAACACGATAGATAGTGAGTCAATCAGATGCCCAGTCTATAATTTATAATAATTTCAATGCCGAGGGCCCAGTTGGATTCAGGTACAATCCAACCCAGTCAAACTCCAAATTTCTCCGAAATCCACATGGATTTTCTTAAAATAACAACCTCATTCTATGGGTTCTAACATGACAGATGGTGCGTTAATCGGACGATCATTTTGTAGGTTATAGGCATTTTAGTACCGGGGGCCTGGTTAGATTTATGTTCGATCCAACCCATCCTTACTTCTAATGACACCGGTTAACCAAGAAGATCACACCATAGCGATCCATATGGAAAAACACTCAAGATGGTCTACCCATTTGTCCAAAACAGATAGCCGGTGAAAAAGTTTCATTTCACCGCAACACGTGCGAACCGGGCCTCATGGGTCCAACTCCTCAACCTCAACATAAATAGACAAAACTATTCTTGAAACATTATTCTTAATTTATGGGTCGCAACTTCATAGTCGGTTTTTCATTCTGACACCGTATGAGAGAGATATGTCAGATGCAAGATCCCGTAATAATAATAATAATATTATTGTTCGGTTTTTCGTGGGCCCGAGCCACAAAAAAGAATTTAGTATCCAAAATTAGACTTGAATCAACAGTCTTAAAGATAGGGTCACATCGCCACTGATGGCGAGTCAATCGGACATCGCACACATGATTTATAGCAGGTCGAAGATTTAATAATAATATTAAATCTATTATTTTCCGAGCACTTCGGGTACCCGATCCAAAAACCTTAAAAAGATATCCAATATTGGACTCATAAATTCCGTCTCTATGTTAGGGTCTCACTGCCGCTGAGGGTTCTTGAAACCGAGGTCGCATGAAGAAGTTGCAGACAAAAAGGTTCTTTATCCACAAAATTAATAATAATAATATTTTATTATTATTATTAATTATGTTTTATTTTTCATTATTTTTTTCTTAACTCCCAAATCAATCAATGATTTGGAGACCCCTTCATGCGCACTGGAAACATTCACCTCTCCCTTAATTCTTCTTCTTTTTTTGTTTCTTTTGATTTTATTTTCCAAATCATTCTCTCTCCAATCTAAATTCCTCTCACGATTTTTGTTCTTCCAATTGGCGCCCCCAATCACCTGATGCGGACAAAGGTTATACCTTTATTAGGGTAAAACCTAGGTTCCGAGCTCATTGGTGGCCTCCGATTTTTCATTCGAGTCCTTTTTCTAGAGATATTCAGGTTTGAGATATTAAATGAATAAATTAATAATTTAATTTATCCATTTAATACATCGTCAACAGCGAGGGGTCCGAACATCCCGCACCGACTTATTTTATGACGCTCCTAGGGGAAACACAGTATTCCAGACGCAACCTTTGTCTTGGATTTTTGATCTGATCAACTGTTTAAGATATATACCATTTTCTTTAGTTAACCGTGTGTGCGTAATATAAAAACACATAACATTTTTTTATAAAATAAATTTTGGGCACACCAGGACTCGGAATTGCACGTCGTCGCAGCCCCCAACTCTGGAAATATTCTTAGAAATATCTCAAAGTCTTATTAGGCCAAAACAGGGTCTCTACAATTCGAAAGAAATGATTTTATGAAATAATTCATTTTGTATGATTCTGTTATAGTTCTTGGGAATTGTTTATGATGAAGTGTGTGACATGTATCTCCCTATAATGCATTGGGTATGTGTATGTTGGAGGTCGGTTGTATGGTTACTCCAAGTGTAATTTCAATGGTTACACAAATTTCAAAATAGTCATGAGGGTTAAAATTTTAAGATAGCCAAGAGGGTTCCAATATTATATAAGTAATTCCCCAATATACCTATATGGTTCTATTTATGTTTAATATTTTTTTGTGTAAATATCATTGAAATCCCATGTTTCACAAAGTATGTTTATATGGATGACAAGCATGTATTTTTGAAAATTATTTCATGTGTTATAAGTATTCATGGACTATGTGTTCTTTCCTTTTTTATATCCCTTACTAAGTAGTTTGTGCTTATCCAATGTTTTTAAATGATTTTAATAGGTTTTAAGGATGTGTAAGAAAAATAAGGAATCAATGTAAAATGTTTTGAATCATTGTCAGAGAAATCATGTCTTATTTGAAAAGTTTTATGTTTTTGAAAAACTTAATACTGTTTTTATGGTATCCATTCTATATTAATGTATAATGTTATGAAGGTATTATATCAAAATTTTATAATCGATAAACTTGAAAGGATCCCCAATGTAAAATGAAGTAAGTTATTAACTAAATTTCAGATTATGTAATGTAATAAGGTCAGGTCTTTATAATTGTGGTGTCGTGTGGGATAAGAATAGTATATTTTATGGGAAAACAATGATAATTACACTAAATTATAGTCTATTTTGTGATAAAAAAAAGTTTTCCAATTATGAGAGAAAAAAAGGATACATGAACCACTAATATATATAACTTGATAATTTATAAATCATATAGAGTACTTAATTATGAATGTTCTGTTAGGGGTCTTCTTTAAAGGGGAAATTACTTCATCCATTTTATGAATAACTATGTTCTATATATCTATATATATTCATCCAATAATCCTTCGCCCATGATCTAAATACATATCATTTTCTTTCGAATTATAAAAAATAGTCCTCATATTTTTGACACTAATGTGATGACTAAGGGTGGATTCAAAAATACTTCAAGACTTTGTTTAAGGGGTTTTACCATCTAGATAATTGATTTAAAATTTTAAATTAACTCTACTAACTCTATTTCAAGGATTTTCATTTCATTTTAAGTCATTATAATTTTTACCAACATTCCATAGATTATTTTAAATTTAATTTCTTTTTATGGATTAGCATCAATTCTTGTTATTATGGGTTGAAATGTACGTTTTATGAGTTTTATTCATGAAATTCTTAAATAAAAAATTCGTTGTTTTTATTTATGTTTTTCATCTTAGAAACTATATATTAAGATGGGTGAGGCCAGGATATAGCCATAAAATTCATTGGGTAGTGATTTATTCTTATGATAAATGAGGTTGGAATTCACTAGTGATGTTATCCATTTATAAAATAAATCATTAATTTGTTCATTTTAAGAGATAATTGAATGAGTAATGAATATATTATCCCATGTGGCCATAATGGAACCATTATTCTTTCATATGAGTTCAAATGATAATATTTTGATTTTTTTATATTACAAGATGATTTCATGATTAAAATAAATTATATGATCTTTTAAATATTAAAACATATCATTGAAAATAATTTTCACAAGCTTTAATTTTTGTTAAGGATCTTTATGGATTATCTAAGATCTTTTATTATTGATTATTAGTATATTTTAAGAAAATTATAATATAATTTTATTTCATGTTTGAGTGAATATTTTATAGGATATCAATGTTTCTTTAAAGGGAATACCTTTTCATGGGGTTTTTTATTCTCTAGTGGTCTAGTAAGTTTTCATACTTTTAATGAAAATACTAATATTTATATTCCCATGGATATTTTTTAAGTAATTTTTATAGGGATTTAGGATAAGTAAGAATAATTCTAATGTTTTATTTTTGGTTATGTGGTTCCCTTTTGAATGAATCATGTGTAAAATTTAATGGGATGGTTTAATGGATTAATGTCATTTTCTATTTAGAGTATGAATTTTAACTATAAGGTGATTTCCATAACTATCTAAAAGATTGAACCTAAAAGGTCATAGTAATATATTAGGAAATATAATTTTTAATATTATTATTATGATATGTATATTTATTGATCGTAAAAGTTTGTATAATGGTAGGTTTTAGTCAAATTTCTAATCTATTATGTTATCACTTGAGGCTAATTTAAGAAAAAAAGATACCATTAAATATTAATAATTCAATGGGAGATCATAATTCAAGGCCATATATATAATCTTTTTATGTTATAAATGATTTGATCCTAAGTTGATTAAATATATTTTTAGAGGTTTTTGTTATTGTTTATGAAGAATACATTTTTGAGGTATTAATCACCCTTAGGGTTGGTATGTGATCTAAGTTTTAGGTAATTATTGTCATTTGGGACAAATGATAATTGAATTTTTGGAATATTAAAAGACTGGTATAGATAACAATAGGGATTTATAAGGATTTTGTTACAAGATTATTAAAGTTTCTTTTGATAAAATTTGTTTCAGTTTTGAGAACATAAAGTTATTGAGGTATATATTGGATGCATATATAATTTTATTTTGGTTTTTTTATGTTTGATTCATGTTATTTTTGGAATATATTAATATTTTTTTATTATATAATAATAAGTAAAATATTGATTATTTTTTAGGTTCTGTAAATTTTGGGTAAGGGTTATGTTTATTTTGTAGAATATATTTTTATTGATGATAGAGATTATATATTAATCACTTTTTCATTTGTATTTCAATGATTTAAACCCTTATAATTTAACAATTTGAGTTTATTTTCATAATTTTGGGATTTTTGGCATATTTAGGGTGAAAATATAGAAAATTCTTAATTTTGAAATTTAAATAGATTTTTATCACTTTTTTATTTAGAGAATAAATATTAAAATATTTATAAAATTATAGTAAATATTTTTTTGAGATTACTTTATTCATGGGATTCAACTTATTCCTTTAAATGAAAAGTAAATTAAAATTTTCAAAGGCCCAAATGATCAATAAATTTGAAAAATAGTTCTGGTTTACAAAATGGATCCCACATTTTTAATTGAGGAATAGATCATGATAAAGACCTATAATTCAGGATATTATGTATTCTTTGGGAATATGGCTCAAATCCTCATGTGAATATTAAATTTCAAGGATATATTATATCATTAATTCAGCCATTAAATGCTGCAAAGTGATGAAGATTTAAAAAATATTCATTCCAAAACAAGTGTGAATCAATAATTATGTCATAACTACATTTATATATTTCCAACAACTTTTCAATTTGGTGGTTCAATAGAAAACCCAATTTTGAACAAATTTCAAGGACCCTTGGAATGTTTCTTCCATATTTTGGGTAGAAAAGGATCCATCTTCCAGAGGAAATATTATAGAGAAGAAATTTTATGTTCTTTATTTTATCTATTTTGTTTTTCTTAGTATAAAAATTTCTTCCCCTTCCCCAACTCTTATTGGTTTCCCTTTATAAGGGGTAAATATTTTGAGTGATTTTATATGGGGAATTTTTCTTTTTTTAATGCTTGAGTTCTAGTGATTTATTGAATAAAACTTCATTCTCTCATTTTTGAATTTTCATTCAATTTATATTAGTTATTTTTATTATCAAGTATGATCATATTTGTTTTTTGATTAGGTTATTGATTTTTATTGTGTAAATGATCATTTTATCTCTATAATAGGTTATATTACATCTATAATTGAATATAGTTTGGATTAGCAGTGAATTACTTGACAATTATTAGTACTTCTAGGAGGGGTAGATTATATTCCTTATTTTTCGGGATATACATGACTTTATTTGGTATCACCTAATTGATTATATTCTTTATAACTCTCTCACATAAATAAGGATATTAGAAAAAACTAACATCTTGGTAAGGTTTACTCTCACCACCACCATTTAAACAAGGTAGTGAGGGGAAGAAATCTTGGAATCCCACTTTAATCATCTTAATAGAAGAGGATTAAATAAATTGGAACTATGGTAGCATTAAATTTGAAAAAATAACATTGCCTTAATAACCCAACTTATATCACTATATTCAATAACACTAATTCTAAAAAAATAAATAGTTTTTTTATTTCTTTATTTTGTTTATTTTCCTTATTTTTTTTAAATAAAAAATTTCAAAAATAGATATTTTTTCTTATAATTTAATGGTTTCAACTTGATTATTGTGTGATCCACTATAAATATAACCTTTTTTGACTAATATAATACATTTTAACTTATGAAATAAATTTTTCCCAACACACCACAATTAGAACGTGTCAAAACGTGGCTTCATTTCCAGGGAGGTGGTGCTAAAAATATAATTCTCAGATTTAATAATTAATTTTATTTTAATTAATTTAAAAAAACTAAAAAAACATCTTCATTATGTATCGCAACTGAAATTAATATTTTGTGATATATTACTCATTGGGGTAATAAAAAGTGTTTTATAATGGTGAGGAGGACCTCTCATAATGGGTTGATGAACTCACTATTTTTGTTAAGAAAATTTTGAATGGCCATGTCATGGGGTTCTCTCTTCAAGAACTTATGGATATGATTAATCAAGTAAAAATTTATTATGAAATATTGAAGTCCAAGGAGGATGTACTATTATATAAGGGACCTCAACCTAAACTAGAATTAGAAGCAGTGGTTGAAGAGAATTATCAACTCATCTTTCAAAAAAATGGTCCTAACTTCCTACCACCATCTATTATCACTCTTCTCCCTGAGTAACATCCCATTTAAAAAAATATATATATTTATCTAGTTAAGGGAGATACTATTTTTTTGAACTCCCTTCATTTTAATTTTTCTGAACCAGAATGGAGTATTACCTTCACTTGTTTTACATTTTTAGATTTGGAACAAACATGTATTTACATAGAGGATGAAAAAAAATAAAAAGATGATGCACCTAAATAGTAATGACTAAAACTTTATAAAATATTTGAACATCTATTAGAAGTATTTCAAGAGGATATTATAATTAATTCTCTAGAGAAAACTAAGTCATAAGATGAATGAATTGAAAGAGATGAATTAGATATTGATTCATCGTGTTTTAAATTTTTTCTAAGATAATTACACTATGACATTATCTTTGACTTTTCTATTGATGAAGCATACCTAATGTAAGAACTTGAGAATTAAGAAGAGTTTTTGTGAGTGGGAACCAAGAAAGAGAACCCATTCATTGTTTTACCTCCATAATTCAACTTCTATCTTAGTTAAAAGTGATGAATTTTATCTAATATACCTCTATATTCTTATAAAATTAAGAAGTGAAATTTTGAAAGAAGAAGTGAATGTGGTTAATATCAAAGGCTCTACAACCACCATCAGATTAAGGATAACCTACTGAAACTGCACATCTAGAGGCACTCAAAACCGAGGGACCACTTTATAGTTTTGTACAAGATCTATCCTTGATTTCTTTTACATTATCATTATATTTCTCTTTTATTTTCATTAAATAAATTTATTGTGTTATATTATTTACTTTTTTATATAGTTTCTCAATGAGTATCATTTATGATATTAACTCAATGATGCACCACTAATAAGTTAATTCACACCTCTCCTTTACACATTCTTTATTGACAAGATTCAATTAAAAATTTTCTTATATGTTATATATACTTTAATTAGTTGAGAAAACTTAATCAATTTTGTGTGGGTATGGGAAACATTGATTTTTAGAATTATCAATTTTGTATTTTTATATGTTTCAAAAAATTTGATTGTGATTTTAAAATTATTTTGTGTTACTTTATTAATTCTTGTGTGTCTGTCAAAATTATGAGATAAAATTATTATATTTGAGATTTTCAAAACCAATTAAAATGATTGAAACATTTTATCCCATGAAACTGAGCTTAAATAGATACTCAAAATGACTTTGTTTTAAGTTCAAAGCTTTTGTAATTTCATAAAAAAGACCTATGATGTTTGAATCCTAGGACACATATCACTATATATATATTTGAAATAACATTCCCATGAAGCTTATGAAACATTTTTTTCATATTAATTAAATTAACTTCACTTATTGATAAAATTATTCCATTACAACTTTAATGAGAATTTTATTTTTTTCTAAATAAAACGTAAGGTATGAGGTACTTGTGTTTCAAAATATTGAGGCATTTTTTTGGTTTTAAAACCACATTTTAATATAATAATTTTTATTATATACTAAATTGTACATTTTAACCATTTATCCCTCATAATCCATTAATAACCTATTATGTTAGCCACATTATATGTCAATTTTCCCTATCCTTTTGATTCTTGAAGTGAAATTTCATGATATAGTTGAACTTAAACGTGGGGGTAAGTGTTCTTGTGTTATGATAAATCATTTGGTGATACTTTGGTGTGAAATTAAAATTCTAAATATATGTTTTTACTGCTAACAATTTCATTATATAAAAATTTATGTCTTTCTAGATATTTTAAGGAAAATAATATGTGCCTTTCTGGAGCATCAAATGGAGAAAGATCGTTGTGCCTATGTAAAGATTTAAAAACCCTAAAATTTTAGGAATACGTTGTTGTGATGAAGTTAAATAATTAGAAAATACGTTGTCCTTCCATCAAATAAATTTTTATATAATTTTGGATTAGATTTTATGATACGGGGAGTGTGGAGGAGACCATACTTGAGTGAAAATTAGTATCATGTTATTTTTCGTTATAAATATCCAATCCCTACTCATTCAGCCTAAGAATTTTTTACATATAAATCCTAACAACCTAAAACCACTAAAAAATCACAAAAATTACTCATGGTAAAAAAATGTTATTGACACACATCATGTGGAGATTTGGGAATTTATCAATCCACTAGTGACTCTTGAATGGAATTTTTATGAGAAGCACCTTGTGCAAAATTTTCATTTGGGAGATGAAAAAAATTCAATGAGAGGTATGTGTTTTATAATCATTAGAGGATAATTTAAGTGTAAATAGATTTACTGATTTCAATTATGAAATTTATATAATATATTTTTAGGATACATGATATTTTTCTTTTTCTTTTTGAAATGTTTTTGGACCTCATGAGTGTGTGTTTGGAATTTTCTTGGATTTGATTTTAATGCATACATATCTTGGATGTCGATTTATTAGTGTGGGGAATTTAAATAGATAATATTTTAATAATTTTTAATATGTATTTCAATTATTTAATCCCTTCCAATTTTATAATTTGAATTTATTTTCATTATTTTTGGATTTTATCTTTTTTTGTTCTAAAATATAAAAATTTATTAATTCTAGAATGTTAACATATTTTTATCACTTTTCTATTACAGGGAAAACTTTGAAAATATTGATCTAATTGGATTATGGTTTTTATATGATTCATTTAATTTCATGAATTAAATTATTATTTTGTACCCAGAGATAATTTAAAATTTTGAAGTCCAAAAAATCAAAATTAATTTGAAAACTATTTCTAGACAATAGAATATACCCCCTCATAATAAATGAGGCATAACGTTGGTAAAGTCCACTAATGTATTTTCTTTTTATTTTATTTTAAGGAAAAAAATAAATTAGGTGTTAAAATTAATTTTCATGCATATATTTTCTTATTAATGTGGCCATTGAATGCTCTAAAGAAGAGGAAGATTTAGGGAATCTTCAGGCGTAAAAATTGAGACTAATTAATTATATCATAAAAACATTTATGCAATTAGAACATAATTTAAAATTTTAGGGTAATGAGAAAACAACATTTAGAACAACCTACAATAAATAACCTTTGCATGTTTCGGCCATCTAGTGGGAAGAACATGATCTTTCTTCAACAAGACATATTTTGGATATGAAATTTTATGTTATTCCTTTTATATATTTTATTTTTATTTGTTTTGTAATGAATTATTATTACCCCATATTCTAGAATAAAATACACATGGAAGGGTAAAATTATAAGTGATTTAGGAAGAGTAATTTTTTTATTTGGTAATTATAGAGTTCTTTTTATTTATTAAATAAAATTAATTTCTCTATTTTGAGAGGTTGTTTTCAATTTCTAATAGTAGTTTTTATTACTGAGTATGATCGTATATTATTTTGGATTATTTTGTTAATTTTTCTTCTGTCAGTGATAATTATTTACCTCCACAAGGTTTTTTTATATTAGATTGTATATATTTGTTCTTAGTGGTGAAATAAATGAATATTTTCCATATTTTTTTGAGGGGTAGTGGATATTCTTGATTTTTTGACATTATTAAGACCTATTCTGGTATTGCCTAAGTTAATTAAGGATATTTCGTAGAACCTTCTCATACAATAAATGAAATTAGACCAAAATGAGATCTTGTAATAGTATACTCTCACCACAACCATTTGACCAATTGAGTGAGAGGAAGTGATCATAGAATATCACTTTAAACAACAAAGTAGTAGATGATTAAATAAATTGGAACTAGGATAGCATTGGATAAAAAACAACCCCAACCTAATCACCCAAATAATGCCAATATTTTCAATATAATTAATTTACAATTTTTCTCAATATTTTTCTAAATTTTTTTCTTTTGTTTCACCATTTTAGTTTGTTTTCAAAATAAAAAGATTTCAATAACCAACCACTTTTTATTATTATGTAAAGTTAACAGATTGATTGTTGTATTCTTCTCTTTGGATATAACCAATATTGACCACTATACATTATTTTAGATTAGAAAAATAATGTTTTTTCCCACACCACATGATAGGAAAATTGCAATAGACTACCGATTATTTAGATTTAACTATATTTAGGGATCATGTGAAGTGGAATTGGGGGTTAAAAAATTGGATAACCTTGGTTGATCATGTGGTATTATCTATTTTAGGGTTAATTTATTAATTATTAAATAGGATGATTTCTCAGGATTTTCATATTTAATTATAGTTATTAAACTTCATGGTCACAAGTGATGGATTAAAGGGAGAACAAGATTAGAATAATTAATGGGTTCATATATTCTTTGATTACTAATTTTTAGAGTAAGTTAATCTTTTTATAATTTGGTGTTTGGTAAACCAATTAATGTTATTTTTTTTAAAAATTATGTATTCAATATCATGTTTTAAAGAGGACATTATTACACCCAATTCTAATCCGTACAAGATTATTTACATGAAATTATAATTAAAAATTCATCATCATGTGTTTTTGAATACTTTTATAACATTCAAGTCACTATTAAATGGCAACATGATATATCAAGAACCTATTAAATAACATTATATTCCTTTGAATCATAGATCTTTTGTGATAAAATTTTAAAATCCATGAAATTTCATCTTTTTTCAAATAGAATATATCATCAATGTCTTTAAAAATATTTCACACAATCATGAAAATATAAATAATGTAATGATTAAAATGAATATGTAGATATTTTTGGCATGAAATTAATTTATATATATTGAGTTTTAAAGTGTTTTTTTAATTTATCTGATATTTTGAAAAACCCACAATTTGTAAATTTCAAATCTAAATTTTTTAGATAATCTTATAAAAATCATATTCACTCAATTATTTTAAAATTACACATCTAAAATCAAATTTTACCAAAATAATGTTGTTTTTTACCTATATAGAACTAATTTTTTAAAATATATTTAAATAAATATAGTAGTTTATTTTGAGATTACATTAAAATATTTTCGTAATGTATGTACCATTGCTCTTCAAGCACAATGATACCATGAAAATTCGTATTCTATTATAGATAAGAAATATCTCTATATAAAAATTACTTATATTAATATAATTTTTAGATAAAAAATTATAGAATAGTTATGTTTCCTATAGTAAAGAATCTTTATATAACACAAAATGTTTATTGATAATAATGTATATTCGTAAACATTATATATATGGTTGTGCGTGTTTCAATGTCTTAAGAGTATTGATCATGTTGTATCCCTTCAGGTGTTCAAATTTTAGGGACATAATTTCCTTAAGGGAGATAATTTTACAAGCCAGGTTTTGGTATGTATTCTTATTTTATTAAAAAAAAATTTCATTATAAAATTATATTTTTGAATAATAATGAAGGATTAATACAATATGAAATAATATTGTTAAATAAAAATACATACCAAAGAGAGAATGCAATATATAGTATCAACACAAATAAAATGGAACAATAAAAATGAATATAGAAAAATATAAAATATTGAAGAATATATCATCATGACCTCCTATAAATATGACTCCACAAAAAAGTATTATATAATAAATGAAAAAAGTATAAATACAAAAATAATTTTGTGAGTGAAATATATTGTGTGGTTATTTGAAAGGGAAGACATGACCATTGAATATTTTCATTATATAACTAATAAAGTTTCCAATTTGGGTAGTCATTATGAGAACCTAGAAAATTGAGATAATATATTAATAGGTAATTTTAAAAAATCAATTTTATGTTTTATTGAAATTCATGTTATGAATTTATATTTAATAAAATTTTATTTTAAAATGTTTATATGATTATTTCACTATTAAAAATTTCTAGTATAGTCCTTTGGATATCAATTTTATATTTTAAATTATAATGAAAAAAAATATTTAAAGGCATACATGATTTATAATTTTTATATATTTGAAGAATAATTTCATTAAAATATATTTTCTAGTTAAGTTGATTTAATCATATGGGTTTGAGTTTTTGTAAATAAAAGTTTTATTTAACTGTAGAACGAAATTTTGTGAATTCAAGGGATTTTTATTTTGATATTGATATTCTAATTTTTCATATAAATAATGTTGAAAAAATATTTGTAAAGGAATCAATACTTATAAATACTGTGGAAGTGATCACTCTTACATATTATAGTAAATTCATTATTCACTCTTACATTTTCTAAATTTTCATAGTAAATTACTCTTATGTATCAATTTGAGGTTTCTCCCTTTTTCATGATTCCTCTATTGATGACCCTTATGTAATAATTTTTAATAATTATATATGGAGTAATATTTTTCACTTTTCTAAATTTTTTCAGGATCAACTATATATTTTATACACATACTTCTTAAAAACCTATATATTGTGTATGGTTTTCCTATTTATTTTATTATTTAATATACTCATCAGGGTTCAAATTTCATAGGATGAGTGAAATATTATGTATTCTATGCATTTACCAACTTATTATGTTTATGGTTTGTGTAATATTTATGAATTTTTTTATTCACTATGATAAGAAAAGGACTCATATGTTTACAAGGAATGTTTTTCCATTGTGATTTTCTTTGATCTTTATTTATGGTGTGACCCCTATACTCATGTAATTAATTATTTTTAAAAACTATAAAACTATATCAATTACTCCTTAAAGGTGAATTCATTTTATTTTAATATGTATTTCTTTTTTTCATGAAGTGATAAAATTCAGAATACATTAATTTATTCAAAATGTTGCCTTTTCCTATCACATAGGGTTTTTTCTTTTTTTGTATGGGTCATAAAAAATATGTTATACATTCTATATCTATCATACATATTGAGTGATATTTTTCATTTATTTATTTTTAGTGTAATCTTAAATAAACATCTTATATAAGAAAAATATATGATTTGTTTTATAAATTTTCCCAACATTAACATCTCAAATTTTGATCTTAAAAACTTATTATCATTCTCAGGTTATGATATTCATCAATTAATTATAATATGTTAACACAACTGTTATTATCAGTGATATTTTTCTAAAATTTTGTACTCATGGAAACCCTCAAATAATGATTCAACATTATCTTCAACTTTTATACTTCTAAACAACATCAATTATTTTCTTTTAAAACTTTCATCAATTTCATTTTTTGTAACTCAATTATTAAAATTCAAGTTATTCAATATCTTTATTTTTTTACTCATCTTTATTATTTCGTTTAAAAACTTCACAAATAATTTTCCATTCCATGTGTACCACTTCTGAAAATAATAAGTATTTGGGAAATAAAATTTACCTTTATAATGTCAACACACTATTAACAAGTTTAATGTCTTGAAGAGTATATTAAGAACTAATGATCTTACAATATTAGAAAGGTGATGGAAGTTTTTAAATGTTAGTATAGTATAATCATTTCAATGGGTTTTAAAATAACATATTATAAACATTTCATGAATTTTCAGATCAAAATTGAAAGTAGGAATTATTCGATTTGAAATCAAATTTAATGAAAAAAAATTGATGATAAATATAAATAAATGTTATATAAATCCCCTACCACCATTCTTTCATAAGATATTAAAAAATTTAAACCACTCATGGAATATTTTATATGAATAAAATGAAATCTATATATTAGAAAGATAAAAACCTATATGATCAAATAGTAATAAGAGACCCCTAGAATAAACTCTATGTCCCAAAAAATTATAAATAAAAATTATATATAATTTCATAAATATCATAGAACAAGAGATTTATAGTAGATTCTATTAAATTACATGAAATGTAAAAACCCATTATCTAACCCCCCATATTAGATAATTGATCAATTATTTTATTATCCTGTCTATAAATATGTGACACAACAATAAAATTTCTTATAATACTCCATGAAATCCTCTCAACTTTTCCACAACCTCTAAGACGGAGTGGATATATTAAGCCTAATATCACAAACAATGAAATAAGAGTTTAGCTCCTGTCAGAAGTTGTAAAAAAATTGAACCTTTTGATATTAATTATAAGAATGAGACCTTCCATATCATCCTTAGAAGAAATAATCATTATATTATCCCGGTATAATCAAGAGTGATCTCTCCCATTATATTTACTAAAAATCCCACCACA
This sequence comes from Viscum album, assembly GCA_963277665.1. Taxonomy (NCBI): domain Eukaryota; kingdom Viridiplantae; phylum Streptophyta; class Magnoliopsida; order Santalales; family Viscaceae; genus Viscum; species Viscum album. The sequence continues at coordinate 1,171,998,838 of OY728138.1, read as the reverse complement.
TCATGTAGGACTCGAATATCCTATTAAAGAAATATTTGTCTTAATATTTATCCAACCTAATATTGAGTGTTGTTAGGAAATAGATATAGATACATTATATTTTGTAAAATGTCCCATTATGTTTAATCTATTCAATTATAGATACCTTTTAGACTCAGTTCTTAGGAAGTCCATTCTTTAACTATGCAACAACCTTGATGTACGGAAAGATACCCTTCAAAGAAATTTTAATTATAATATCTTCTCCACCCACCATACCTAATATAATTTCATTTCCAATAAATCAGGTACTAATATATAGCCGCAAAATTCTTAAAAATACTCATGATTTATGCTGAGCCATTCTGGTATTTTATTGATTGAATAAGATTGTGATTCAAAATAATCATGAGGGTATTTTAATTAAAGATATTAGTTTCAAAAATCAATATTCATTAATCATCATGTTAATTTTAAAAAAGTGTGATCAATATATTTATGAATAAACATACAAGTTCCTCACATAAAGAATATATAAAATTCATATTTTCATCAGTTAGAAGCATATTGTAGGTTGGTCTCTATATTAAAACATATGTTGAAGGAGGGATATAGTCATTGTTAAAATTATTATGTCCATTCAAAAGGATAGGGATCTATGCCATATGGGATTCCAGGTAATATTTTTCCTATTGGGAATGAAATGGTAGGAAAGGATATCAAGCATTAAAGGCTTATATTGTTGATCCAAAGGATATGTGATCATGGCCCTTATCCTTACCTAAGAGTTCAAGATATACTCCTGGTAAAGCTCATCCAGTGGTGAACCTATCTGATTTTCATACCAGAAACTAAGATTATATTTAAGGGAAACCGGTAATATACAACGATTCAAAATCTCCAAAAAAATCCTCTTACCACAAGGCTATATAGATGAGGAAATATAATACGAGTTGATAGGATGAAGCTCATTCAAAAATATTATTCTCAAATTTTTATTTCTATCATATTTTTCTTCATAGTGACTCTATATACTGGGTCTGTAATGGATCATTAAAAAAGTTATGTTCTTGATTACCAAAACTCTCTTATTAATGGGTTTACATTATTTTCTCTATTTATAAATAATTCTTTTCCCCTCAATAAAATTTCAAATCCATAATAAATTCTTAATTCTATAATTCAAACATTTAATCAAGGAGATTATCCAATTGTATATTGTAAAGTAGTAAAAAAATGGGTATGAAAATTCCTTTAATAATTTAAATTATCCAATTAAGAAAAATGGAAATTCCATTATAATAGATGATTTTTTGTTTGATTCTATTAGAAATATTACAATACTATTTTTCCTTGGGTCTACCCAATGATAAGGGCACATAAAAATAATTGAAATGAAATATTCCATCCATAATGGCCAATCTTCTTTTAATACCCATGTTTCTCTAACTATTGAAGTTATGGATTGTTAAAAAAATTGATTTGGTCATGTTAATATGATAATTATACACCAAAACATAATTATCCAGGAGCTTTTTTAAGAATTCAACACTATTTATACCCCCATGAAAAAATAAAAATGGATAATCAACAAAAAATAAGTAAGATAAAGACCTAGAACCCCTAACAAAATTATTTACCATAATATTTTCCTTTTTAATCAAATATATAATTCACTTACTCAAGTAATCATTAGTAATGATAAAAAATATGGAAGATAATGGATCCACTTAACTAATACAATAGGATAATTAGAATAATACGTTAGGAGATGCATTCAAAAGAACTGAGCATTATATTATTAATTTAAAAATCTTTATAATCATTATATTATAAAATCCATCCACATTATTGGGGATTATATTAGTTATTACATTGAGATAAGCATTATAGTCACTATAAAATTGTTAATATAAGTAACCAATATTGTGTTCCTTAACTTCCAGAATACTAGATATGATTTATTTTCCCTTTTTAAGATAGTTAATTGGAATTGAAAATTTTCAGACCTTTATAAATTTATTAAATATGGAATTGTTTCTATAACCCTCCATAATCAATTTATTTCTAAATTTTTCCTTCAAAATAGCTTCCTTAAGGATCACCTTCTCAATTAGCCTAGTAAAAAATTAAACATCTATATTAAGGATGGGGATATAAATATCTCCCTCATGTAAGTTCTAAATCTCTTAATGTTTCATTTTAAGTCCAATTATTTCTCTAATAATGATTGTAAATATTTCATTTCACCATTATCTTAATCTGGATTTTATATTTTTATGAATTAAAAGACAAGCATGCAGATCATTACAACATTCAGTATTGACCCACTCCTAAACAATTATTCTATAAATTAGATATATGAATCAATAATTTATGAATCTAAAAGTAAATATACCCATTTCATTTTACAAAATAATATAATCGATGATAGGGTGACGTAATGAGTTTTTTTCATCATGTTTTTTTACAACTCCTCTTCCCATTGCTCTAAGGAACTGAAGATTACAAAGATCATTTCTAGCTTTCTAGAAATAATTTCATCCATTAATTTTTATAACCAAGTGTATTTGTATCTATGAATATTCACTTTTTTAGGTATATTTTTATCAAACAAATCCTTCAATACAAATCTATAAATTCCAAAATCCACCTCTCCTATCCTTTCATACATTACTATAGCGACATTAAAATCCCATAAAAGAATCTATTTACCTTGAATATATTAATTGAGAGTTCCAATGTCTTCGTATAAGGTTCTTCTACATTTGAAACTAAAAAGTTCATATATGAAGGAACAAAACATAGAGATATCATTTAAGGTAACCCTGACGGTGATCATTTATAGGTTGTTTTTCACCATTGAGAAGCTGGTAACAATCATAAATAAGAAGACCAAATGTTTTTCCACTATATTTGAGTGTTGATTAAGATGAATTGAATCAAAACATAGGTAACTAAATTTAATACCCATCAAGGAGTTAAAATATACATTAATCTAATAAATTCACATCATAAAATGATGACGATTTGAGATAAAATTCCTAATATTGTTGGTTGTTGTAGAGGTTCCAACCCCTAACAATTCAAGAATAAAAAAATCAATTTTAGTTGCTTTTATTTTGATTTATGAAAACTTTATAGTTCCCAGTGATCCCCTAAGAATACATTTCATTGATGTGTTATACCTATCTAGAAGTTCGCCTTCATTAAGAAAATTATTTTACTGATGTATTATGACAAGTAGTTCTGGATTTATCATTATAAGGTACATACGCACCCACCATATCATCATACACTCCCTTGTTATACATTGAAGGCCCTAGATTATCAAGGGAGACTTTCTCACATGAGTTAGGTTGATCCCTATTATCATTTGGTAAAGGATAAATTCATTCAATCTTACCCATAACATTATTATACTCATTAGGATTGGGTATTTATCATTCCTTGTAATAAATATTCATTGAGTTATAAAAACCATACTAGTAGGAACCGAAGATATAGAGGTTTCTCAAGAATCCAAACAATTGCTCTAATTGAGTCATTTTTACCTCTTATTAAAGATGTTATGTTGACTTATGATGATAATGAAACACCTATGAAGCATGACCTATTTTCTCATCCACTTGTCCACTCCATCTGACTAGGGCCATGGACATAGTCCTAAAGGGAACCAGATCCTCACAGGTCACCTCTATCCCCATAGGTTCTATATAAGTAGCTAGAATGCTATAAATATTGAATGTATGAGATAAATGATTCTATATTCTATTCCATGTTAGTCCATCCTTTCATATTTTTAGGACTTATGATAAGGTATAGTTTCATGGGTCTAGTTAGTCTTTCTATTCAAAGGAATTCTAGATATAACCATCCTAGAGTTAAACTAATAACTTATTCTATTTTAACTATTTAGATATTCCTAATATTTTTTTAGTTAGAGGTATCATTCCTCACCAAGATGTAGTAATTTAAAAATTATTTTATGAAATTACAATCATATTAAACCTTGATTTATCCACTATTGGCCACAATGTTGACATAATGTGTTAATTTTTTTAGGATATTAGTATGAAAATATAACCAAGAAAAGTACATAGGTTTTTCTTTTATGGTTTTATAATCCATATTTATGGTTTCCCAAATGAATTAATATATTTCCATCAATATTTAGGGATTCTATAACACTTAGCTAATCTTGTACAACTTAACCCAAATTTGTTCTTTGGTGGGTTTTTTAAAGAGTATTGATGTTTGGATCCCATGACAAGATCCAAAAATTTCATATATTGAGGGAGTAGTGCTTTGAATTGCAAGAACATGATAGATCTTCTGTATAAGTGAAAAATAAATTACAGTAACCCATTCATAATGGGATTATTTTTCATTTTTGAAATCCCCAGATCAATGATAGTTTCAACTTCAAATCACTGAGATTTATAGTTTTTACCCTTAAAAAGGATGAATCACCCAATGATAGAAATTATATAATTTTAAATTATCAAATTGATCATAATTGGAACAACAATGACTGATTTTCTAGCATCAGAAAATTTATAGATATGATTTTTATTTAACTCTAGTGAATATGTTCTAGAAACCTTCCCATATATTTTACTAAAAGAACCAAATAATGTATATCCTCTTCTAATATGTTTCTTAGGAATAATTAATTTTAAATTCCACATGAATTAATTCTCACAATATATGTAAATTTATGGTCAATGTAGGCCATTGTTTAATCATCATGGGATGTATTTCCCTTAAGCTTCATCCTACTCGAATGTTCGTGTGAGATGTCTTATGTTCACCCGTCAAAAAATCATGATATAAGAGTAGTTTTGAGTTATATAAATAGTTTTATAGTGTAATATAATAATATAATATTTTATTGGTAAATTTTTATATTCCCATTAAATTATAGTCTATTTTGTGATCAATAATAAATGTAATTATTTTTACAGATAATTAGTCCTCAAAACATCTGTATGTGAAACATAAAAAATTTATAAATATCAAGAAGTTATTAACTATGAAATTTCCATTAAGTATTACCAATAAAAGAGTTATTTCTTCATGTCTTATACTGAAATATAATATGTGGTTTCCATCTATATTTTTCACTTTTTTTTCACCCATAACCTAAATAATCATTCTGTAGTTTTTTGCCGCAAGAAAGAGTCCTTAGGGTTCCGATACCAATGTAATCTTTATGAGACAATTTAATTATCATTCATGACTTTGTATAAGATTATTTTCATTAAAAAATTAATTTAATTTTTTAAATTATTTCTATTCACTCTATTTGAAGTCTTTTCGAGTGATTTTCCTTTTTAATATTTATATCATTGGTTCGTAACATTGTTTTAAATTATCTTTCATTTCATTAGTTATAATAAATGTTTGTGACCATGGGTTAAAAAATATTTTTATACACATTATTTATAAAATATTTAAATTAAATGTCTTATTTGTTTTCATAATTTAATGTTAAATGGAAATTAAAAATTAATATTGGTGGGATCAAGATATAGACCTCTTATTCATTAGGTAATGATTTGTTTTCTAGATAAATAGTGTTGGAATTAAGTGGTGATTATAAGGTAGTAATATTAATTTATTTTTTATATATAAGAAATTTTATTTTTATGAACTAATTATAGGAAACATATAATTTAATTAAAAGATATTTTGTATTAATTATATATATATTGGATTATTTTTTCTTGGGTCAACCATTTTGAATTCTTTTCTTCCATAATTCCAAAAAAAACATTGGTATAATGATAATGGTCAAAGATCCTTTTAAAATATTTATATTAGATAAATATGTGCCAATCCATTATTCGAATTTTGTTTTATAGGAAAAGTTGTTCAAAAGAATTTGAAATGGGTACCATTTTGGAAATCTAGCTTGATATGATTTTTTTACAATTAAAATGACCGTGATTTTATAATTTTAATTTCATTATTATCATAGATATTTTAAAATTATATAATCATAATCAATAAAGTGAATGAATATTAGTTTTATATTCAATCATGAAATCAATTTTTAAGAATAATCATTAAAGATTCATTTTTTTAAACCACATCCTTCACTTAGGTGGCATAAAACCTCTATAATGAGCGATGATTTTTGAAAGTGTTTAAAATATGGGAAACATAATAAATATTTAGGTTTTATGAAAATATTATATTATAATTAATATAATATTTTATGGTTACTATTAATGATATGTTATTTTGTGTAAAACAAAGAAGTTAATTTAAGAAAAATATATGTTTCTTTAAAACCCTCTATTTCATCAAAATAATATCTTATAAAAAAATGTTCAGAGATGGGTAATGGATAATATTTCATCATTGATGGATCAAAAATATTTTAATACCCTGATAATTTTATTATGGTTAAAAAATAAGTGGGGTTTGAAATATTTTTAAGATAAATAATCATAAATATGAATGAAGAAATGATATTAGAAACCAATATTATTCCCTTCAAGTATCATATTTTTGATTGATTTAAAAGGAATTGATGATTTTTTTTTCAAAACTAGATCCTTTTAAAAATAAAAACATGTCTTAATAGAGGTATCCACTATATATCCACTATATATACTAAGGCTGGGTTTTTTCATAGCTGGTGTGTCAACTCCTTATGAACCCACGCCTCCTAATTAATAAATTCCTTCCGAAAATAGCCCCAGCATATCGGGATCTTCCTCCGACGATTTTCCACCAAGCTTCTGCGTCGCTCAGATTACCTCCTCCTCCGTCCGGGCTTAGGGTTTCCACTCACAGTCGTTATTCACCGACTTCATCCTAATTTACAAATCCGAGCTCGACGCCTTCCTCTTACCTCCCCCCACATTTCCTCTACCCGCATTTCTTCTGTCATTGTTCGATTCCTATATCGGGATGATCATGTGACATCTTTTCTATGAGATCCACACCGACCTCCCGCGTCGCTCAGATTTTCTCCTCCTTCGTCTGGGATTAGGGTTTCTACTCAGTGGTCTTCATTCGCGGACTTCATTCTAATTCATCTACACATGCTCTTCCCCTTCCTCTAATCTCCCCCTGCATTTCCTTTACCCGCATTTCGTTCGCTGCTGTTCAATTTCTCTAATCTCCCCCCGCATTTCGTCCACTATTCGATTCCTCAAATTTCCAGTGGCGATTACGGTATCCAATAATCACTTCTACCCGCTCGAGGCATTCATAGAAGATCGCTGTCTATACCGGTTTGTCAGGGCAACAATAGGATTTCACATAAGCACGATTCAATACACCTCTCGACAATTCTGGTCATCTCCTCCCGCATACCGTCCCTGGAAGCATCTTTGTTGCCATCATCGTCCTAGAAAAAGACCTCAGGCATACCATCACAGACATCCCAATTCTCTATTTCATCACCGACCTCGCGAGTAGGGTTTCTCTTTTTTCCATACGGATCCATTGTCTACCAACAATGTAACATATTCTCTGTCACTCTGCACTGAATCTTTTACATGTTTATTGCGATTGTAATAAGAGTATATCTGTTTTCCACTATCATTGGGTCTCTTTTTTTAGCCTGGTTTTGGATATCTGCAACCCAATCAGTACATGGACTGTGCATTCTGGAATATATAACAGCACATACCAACGTCGAACATTTTGAAACTTGTATAGAAGCTACTTTGAAATAGTTCCTTATTTATTATGCACCCACCATTGTTGGCGCACTTATTTTCTTCTCAAGTATATTGAAATATTAATCCCACGTGACATTGAAAGTTAAATTTGATAGATAGATAATTGTTTTTTTATAAAAGTTAACTAATATTCCATCCACATATACTATTTTGGGATATGTGAGATATTTGATTACTCCAATCCATCATTGATACTTAACACATATAGCTTCAGTATTGTCAGTGATAATATATGACTACTTTGATAACAAGATTTTGTGTCTTTCATCTGAGGGGAATTAGATTTTTTTCACAAAGGTATCTCTTCATAAATTTGGTTGAAAAATAATTTTTGTACATTTTTTCCTGTTACTTGATAATTATATTAAAAACATGAATTTTAATGTATAGTAGCTCCAGCAAATATTTTCATGTCTATTATGTTAATATTAAGCATTTAAACTGATCATCAAATTTAAATAGTGACATTATTGTCTGCCTATTTATAATCATTTTATATTCCATTATCAACACTTCATAGTATATTTTTTTCATGCCACCTTGATAGTTCTGTACAATGAAAACCAAAAGAACCATGCATATGCCTTCCTACTCTAGAGAATCAAGGATCCACAAAAGACTACTCATGCAGCAACGTCAAGAAAATCGTGAGTGCTGTCTTAGTTTTAGAATAACATAATTACTAACATTACTTCTGTCATTATATGAGTATCATAACAATAAATTTAGTAACAATACTGTTTTTTACTGTAGGTTCTCCAATTCTTTCTATCGTGTCCACCGATAGTCCAATTATTCAGCCACTATCAGCAAATGGCGTCGGACATACAGACCGAAGATTACAATTTTCACCTATATGTGTTAATGATATGTTCATTTGAAAAATGCTATGCAAAGATTGTTGTTTCCAATGATGTAAGACTACTCATCATTTGTTACTTCATTGTTCATAGTACCAAGTGCAAGTCGTACGAAGTCAACATTGATTGCTGGAAAAAACAAACAAAAAAGTCTACATCACACCCTATCTCTTGTACCTTTTAGTAAGTCTGTTGTGTGTGAACTTTTATGACCATAACATGGGTCAAACCTTTAATTACGGACCATCAAACACTTCTGTCAATTTTTCCATTAGGTCTGCTGAATGAGGACAACAATCTCACTGAATCTGCAGTACTCAAATCGACAGAGTATGCATGACTAATACACTTAAATATGACATGTCAATTAAATTTCAGTTCTTACTCTATCCTATGTGTACAGATTAAGTCTTCCAAATATTGATGTACCACAGTACACTACTACATCATTGACAGGTATGTAATAAGTTTTTTATGCATTAATATAGATTTCTTCATTTTTTTATCATAACTACTTAAAGTTTCTGTAACTTGATATTCTAATCAACAATATTTTCCTTCACAAATTTCAGCAACGTCTTCGAACAATACAGATTTCATTAGCACAACTACACAATCCTTAGATTTGTTGACTAACTATTTGATATTCAAATATTATTACATTCTATATAGGATATCACACAAAATATTTACATTTCATCGACTTCTGCGGGAAACTCATTAGAAATGGACATTGCAGAGAACACAGGTTATTGATTTTAGTACTCTGGCATTATTAATATCATAAATCAAATACTATTTGAGTAAATTCTCTGCAAATTTAATATTTTTTTAAATAACCTTTTCCCCAACAATCATGATACTCAGATATCGGAGACCCCACATATGTATGCCAGTACTGTCACTCAAATACGTGGAATGACGAGAGAAATAGAAAATCCAGCAACCAACAAACCTCATGATTTTCTCTATGCTTCTCTATGGTAAAGATTTCTTTGGATTTTTTCTCATCACCTCTTCCATACCTACAGATGTTGTTTTTCAATCGAACTTCTTCACAAGCACGAGCTTTCCAAGAACATATAAATCTTCATAATTCTATGTTTCCATTTACGTCTATGGGTGGGAAGGTTGATAAGTCTTTGAACAACGGTAGAGCCCCAACAATATTCATACTAAATGGACATAACTTCCATTGCATAGGTAGTTTGTGTCTGGTAGAAGGACAACCCCCAAGGTTTTCCCAACTATAAGTGTTTGACATAGAACATGAGTGACAGAATAGAGTTAGTAGTATGAGGTATTTCTAAATTCATTTCTATGGATATAAAGCTGATGCATTTCATTGTATATTTATGACACAAATATCTCTTCTAGCTCTGATGGAAGGAATATTCAATTAGTTATTAACTTTGATATTGTTGAGAAGTTTCAACATATGCTACATGAGATCAATACTTTAGCTCAACAGTTCATATCAGCAAAATATGTCCAGAATCGTGAATATGTTCCAAATATAAAGCTATGTCTGCTTAAGAAAAGACATACACATGATGCAACACATAACTGACTGACAACATTTGAAATTTCCATTCTTATTGTTGGAGATGTTGAAGATCTAAACCAAGAATGTGGCATCATCATTCAAACCAAATGTGGTTCATTACAAAGAATTTATGAGCTTCACCCTTTATATCTGCCATTACAGTATCCATTGATTTTCCCTGGTGGCCAGGATGGATATGTTGACAACATAATGCATCGTGCTACTACGTTCACTACTAATGCTAAGATAAGAAAGGTTACCATGAGAGAATATTTCTCTTTTCACCTGCAATTTCGTGACACTGAACCATCCACTTTTCTACTTTTCAGAAGACTTTCGCAACAATTTTTCGTCGATGCTTACATAATGATTGAGTCTCCGAGACTATCGTATATTCATTTCAACCAGAAGCGGTTGTGGGTCAACCTATATAATGGATTTCAAGATGCATTCCATCGAGGTGACCGAGAAGGGTCATCTTGCGGGAAGCGCATCATTTTTTCCTCTTCTTTTACTGGTGGACAAGATATATGATTCAAATTATCAGGACACAATGTCAATTTGTAATTGGGCAGGGTATCCATATTTGTTCCTTATGTTTACATGTAACCCAATGTGGCCAGAAATCAGTAGATTTGTTACACAAATGAATCTTTATCCAGGTGACTTTCCACAATTACTATCTCTATTATTCAATATAAAGGTCGATCATATTATAAAAGATTTAAGAGAACATTGTATATTCAGAAAATCAAGGGCAGGTAAGATAGTCATTGACAGTTCATTATGTTTAACTAATAAGATATGTTATTAGTGTTTATTATTTTCAGTTTATTCTTTCTTACTACATCACCTAATATTAACCAGACAAAACCTATTTCTGTTTTTCCATTACAGTTGTTCTAACCATTGAATTCCAAAAATGAGGTCTGCCGCATGTCGACATTTTATTGTTTCTTTGTCATGAAAACAAACTTTTCACTCCATCAGATGTTAACAGAGTTTTGTCTACTGAAATTCTAGATAAAATTGCTTACCCGACACTACATGAAGCTATTAAAAACTATATGCTCCATGACCCTTGTGGAGATGCTAGATGATATTCTCCTTGTATGAAAAATAATAAATGGTCTAAGTTCATTCCTAAAAAAAATTTGGTGAAACAACAATAGATGATGATGGTCATGTGATATATCGTAGAAGGGATAATGGTAGATCAATCCGTAAAAATGGTGTTCAGTTGGATAATCATTTTGTGGTACCATACAATCCAGTTTTGCTACTTAGGTATCAATCACATATAAATATTGAGGTCTACAACCAGTAATGTTCTATCAAGTATCTCTTTAAATATATAAGCAAGGTAAATGATCGTGTAATGGCGGCACTTTATGAAACCAATAGAAAAACTGGCGTAGACAACACTATTGATGAAATAAAGATGTATTATGACTGTCTCTACATATCACATTGTGAGGCGTCCTGCTAGATCTTCTCTTATGATATACATTATAGATATCCACCTGTTGATAGGCTGCATTTTCATTTACCGGGGCAACATACTATGACATATAGAGATGATGACAGAATTGAAGATGTCCTAAAAGGTGTAAATGTTGATGAAACATTGTTTACTTCTTGTTTTAAATCAAATTTGGCATTCCCAAAAGGTAGATGTTTAACTTTCGTAGAATACCCAACTAGGTCCGTCTTTCATAGTCAATAAAAGAATTGGCATCCTGAAAAACAAGGTTTCAGTATTGGTCGACTCTACTATGTGCCTCCTACCATTGGAGAGCTATACTACCTGTGGATCCTTCTAACAAAAATCAGAAGTGCCAAATCATATGACGATTTGAAAACTGTAAACAACATTATTTATGGAACTTTTAGGGAGGCATGTTCTACTATGGGACTACTAGTAGATGACCGAGAATTCATTTATGCTATTAAAGAGGATTCAGCATGGGGAATGGGCCACTATCTATGTAGACTATTTTCAAGCATGCTAATCTATAATAACATTTCTCGTCCAGATATAGTTTGGAAAGAAACTTTCAATATTCTCTCTGAAGATATCTTATATATTGAAAGAAAAAGGATTCAAATGCAATGTATGTTTCATATTATCAACCACTTTTTCCAAATACCTCAATAATTTAGTGTTTTGTTTTTTTATTTTATACAAGTCTATTTACACTTCCAGTAAGCTATTAACATCATTAACGCTATTAATGAATCTGCGAGCTGTTAGTTTAAATAATACATATAGCTATTGCTGTAACAATATTTATATTCTTAACTATGACTATCTTTGAAAAAATCTATCCTAGGTGAACAAATATCAAATGGTATACACTTTCGTATACTCTTATTTGACATGGTTATAGCTGGATTATATAATTACACTCAAGTGTTCTGTGTAGTATCTTTAATTTTTTAATTATTTCATTGTATCTAGAATCTGGAATCCTTTGATATGTACTCATACTCTACCGTTTACATATGGATACTGAAAATAAATAAATACAGTCTACAAAAGAAATTATTATACATTAAAGATCTGCATTTATTTGAAGAACTATAAATGACATGGTTCTGCATGCATTTTTCGGCACACATCTATAAAATTTTCTTTAATCCATGTTAAGTTTTGTACATGTTTCTGCATATTAATATGAAAAAACTGAATGTCTATAATGTATTTTTAATAGTCCCTGTCATGTACTATCAATGATTCTGTTCATTTCTAGGTTACAACCGAAGGGTTCTGCTGCTTTTGTATTTATACTTTTCTCTATTCCGTAATTGTATTTATTCACAGAACATTTTTTAATTCAGTATTTACTATTTTATTCGGACATCTCTTTAAATGTTTCAAATTTTCTATAGATCACACTCTCACTGATGAACAGAGGCACATGTTTTCTCTTCAAGAAATAGAAGACATTTTACGAAGAAACGGTAGGTCTCTTCAGAGTTTTCCCCCTATGCCTGTTCTAGATTTTTTAATTGACACTGTTTCAAATCGTTCATTTGCGGAGGAACTGAACTACAACAGAGAGGGTCTTCGAAATTATTACATTAATTTAGAGGGTATGCTTACCAGTGAACAAAAAAAAGGTGATAGATGTCATTTTGTCTTCAATATCAGCATAGTGTGGTGGTTTCTTCATCTTGCATGGATACGGAGGTACCGGTAAAACATTTGTTTGGAGAGTACTCACATATTTACTGTGATCAGAGGGCAGTATTGTTCTGGAAGTATCATCAAGTGGAATAGCGTAATTACTACTTCCTGGTGGAAGGACGATGCATTCTAAATTTCGTATTCCAATCTCTATTAATGAGCAATCTGTTTGCAATATTCAGCAAGGGAGTGACTTAGGCAAGCTATTACATGTTACAAAACTGATTATTTAGGATGAGACATCCATGGTTCACAAGTACTATTTTGAGGCTATGGACCATACTCTGAGAGATATAATGGCAACTAAAAATGTCAATGCAACATCTTTACCATTTGGAGGAATCAAAGTTGTATTGGGAGGAGATTTCCATCAAATTCTACCAGTTATTCCAGGTGGAAATAGAAATGACATTGTTCTTGATAGTATTGAATCATCATATCTTTGGCAACAACGTAGAGTCTTAACTCTAAAAAAAACATGTGACTGCAATCTGGGACTTCCAATACTAATTCTGAGGAATTACAAAACTTTTTAATGTGGGTGTTAGATATCAGTGATGGTAACACAGATTTCCTGATGATGGTGAATCAGTAATTCATATACCAGAAAAATATCTTCTGAAATCAACCCATAATGCATTGGCTGTAATTTTTTACTTCACATATCCTACTTTCACAGAACATTACGATGATGTCAGTTATCTAAAGGAAAAAGTGATTCTAGCTCCAACACGTGATGTTGTTTAGGAAATAAATGACTACATGCTATCTCTCACAAATGCAGATAGCAAAGACTACTTCAGCTCTGATAGTGTTTACAATGCCAGTTTTGATTCAGATATGCTTGAAAATATATACACATCTGAGTTTTTAAATGGAATTAATATCTCTGGATTAACAGCGCATAAAATTAGTCTGATGATTGGTGTTCTTATCATGTTGTTAAGAAACGTGGATCAATTAGTTGGTCTATGTAACAGAACTTGCATGATTATTACACACATGGGAGACCATGTCATTAGTGAAAAAAGTTTAACTGGCTATCATTCGGGGTATTGTGCATTCATTCCAAGACTAACTATGACACAATATGATGATAGATGACCTTTCAAATTACAAAGACAACAATATCCTTTGATAGTTTGTTATGTTATGGCTATTAATAAGAGTCAAGGACAATCTTTCTCTTCAGTTGGGTTATTTCTACACAGGCCTGTGTTCTCACATGGTCAATTATATGTGGTTGTTTCTAGGGTCACCTCACCGAATGGTTTGAAAAAAATAGTTGCAGATAGCCATAACATTGCTGTTGATTGCACACACAATATTTTCTATAAAGAAATATTTGATAACCTGTCTTAGGTATCATTTAAATTTATCATTTAATTTTTTACTTTTCCTATATAATGTGATATCTGTAACTCTGTTGCTTCTATATCTTATGATTTAGTTATCTTTCTATACTAATTGTGAATGTACAGAATAACAAACTGATGTTCAAATCAATAAACCCATTGTGTGAGATTTCTCTAGAGTCAAATGAAACTCTAAAGATACATGTACCTGTGTTGAACATCTAGTGAAATTATTCATCTAAAGACTCCAACAATGTTGTCGCTATCAATTTTGTACTTAGAGATACACAGGTCCATGTTTCAAATCGTTACAACTTATTTCTGTTATCTTACTGTAGTATAATAAGTTCATTAATATCTATGTCTTCTGTCAAATATTATATCTCAATTACAACCACCAATATATTTTCTGTTTTCAGGGAATGAAGGTACAATGTTCAATTACTTACTATCAGCTTATCTGTAAGTTCAATGATCTCGTGCATGAGGGATTCTTCTATTACATTCAAAACTTTCAAATTTCTCCAAATCAATGATGTTACTTGGAAACTCGACATACATTTCGATTTATATTCACGTCAAAAAATTTTATTCGTCCTTCTGATGCACAACTCCCTCATTTCAGATTTAATTTAACTTCATTTAACGACATTTCTCAAAGGATTGTACCAGAAGATAATCTAATAGGTATACTTCCATTTCAGTGCATTGATATTGTTCTGTATTCAATGTTTTCATATTCAACATGATAGAATTTTCCAAAATAGTATAACTCCCCTTCATTGTTTTCCTTTCTGTGTTTTATGATTTAGAAATCATTGGGCTTCTGCGTTACTCCTAGCCTGTGTAATCAATGGGAACTTTGAGCATTAGGATGAAAATTATTCTTGAGGATGAAAAGTGATTTAAAAATTGTATTAATGCAACATGGAAAATTCATATGACATTTAAAAATAGTGCAAATTTTTTTCTTGTAGAGTTTTGCAAGTTCACTGCAGCTTATGGGGTAATTATGCTACTGAAATGTTAGCTTATTTGGATCAACATAAGCACTCACCTAACATTCTGATCTTACAACTCATCCGATTTAAAAAATTTAGCAGTATAGTATCTGTCCACATTTAACATGTTTCTTGTTAATACATATTTTTTTTGAATCTTCAGCCAATGGTTCACTAAAATTATTTTCATATAATTTAAAGGAGTTGTTATTGTGAAAATTACTATTCAATCATCAAATATTTTGTACAACCTGGACATTGCAGAAGTTGAAAATTTTAGAAACAGGTTTAGTATGTATTGTAAATATTTCATTGTATTTTGTTCTCTGTTATTTGTTGTCCATTGCTATAATAATTTATATGATTCCTATTTATTTTTTTCCAATTACAGATGTTTGTAGGTTTGGGTTCATATTGTCATCCCTGTTACACAGTCCACTATCAACGAATCCAGACCCCTCTACAGAAGTACAATATTGGAGTAACAAAAAGTACATTATTGATGTAAAAAACATTGAACATGTAAGTACTATGTTCTTATCATATGTAAATCATCATTTACTTTTACCTTCAAACTTTTCTTTGTTTCATTAAATATTTTTTAATGTACCCAATCTACTGTAGCCTACACGATGCTTAATTTCAGCAATAGTACTAAAAATTCAAAGCACCCATAGCTGGTTTTATGAGTCCTGTGACTCTTGCATGAAAAAGTTTCACAGTTTAGATGGAACATTATGGTTCCATAAATGCAAATTTTCTCCAAATACTACCACTTCTAGGTCAGAAACTCTTTGATTTTAAAATATTCTAACATTACCACTCGGTGCTGCTATTGGGATACACTTTCGTCCACTCATTATGAAATCTTAATAATATATCGAACAGATTTAGGGTAAATCTCATGGTTGCAGATAAGACAAGATCATTTTCATTTGTTCTGTTCAACAAAAAATTTATACAGTTCGTACATGAAACAGCTTCAAATTTAAGAGCTTCTCTGATATAGGTAGCAGAATCTTATTATAACATCTAATTTTATTTCTTCTATCTGATAACTAACATTAGTTATCTTTTTCAAATTAGGATGATGATGAGTGTTGTTTCCCTCAACTGTTGGAAGTATTCAAGTCAAAGAATTATTTATTCTCAATTGATGTAACTACTTTTAATATTCAAAACCATTATCGTTTGTTTGAATAGAATAGCTACAAAGAACTTTCTATCAGTGATAATGAGATGTACATTAATAGATTTAGTGACACCTTTGAGATAAAAGATGTAAAATTTTATAGAACTCTCAACATACTATACCACTGATTATATACAACTAATTTGATCTGTTTGTGACAACACAGACACATCAGAGCAGTGGATCTACAGATTTGGGTAGTGGGATTGAAAATAACATGGTTCTTTTCATTTATATTTATTCAATTTATATGAACCAAAACATGAAACACCATCGTCTAATACTCTTTTATGCTTCCACTTATAGAAACATCATGATGATGGGTGTTATACTATGTACGGTAGCTCAGGAATAGCTGTATCGGGGTCAGATACGTCATCTACTCAAGCAAAATAATATTACCCAGACTATTTATGATAATATTTCAAGAATGATTTACAGGAAATCATTCTTATTTTACACTTTTTCCATCTGTTTCACCAATTACACATCTCAGGAAATGTTACCTACATATTAATGTCCAATTATTCTACATGTAGAAAAACCTCATATCGGATTTTGAAAATGAAGAGAAGATTCAACATAATCTGAATAGATGTGAAGAAAACCCTAAAACATGAAGTTGTGGTATTCTACTCGATGTGCCACAGATGGAAAAGTGAGAAGAAGGGGACTGAATTCAGCAATTAAGTGCTGATATTAGGGGCTATAGAGGCTGTTGATTGGGCATTTTCCTAACACCATCTGTATTATGCATGACTTATCTGCAGATCTTACCAATCTAGTTCCCTATATCTATGGTAAAACAATTATGTATTACTAAAATAATATTTCAGTTATCCTTCCATCTTTCTGTAGGAATCAAACTTTCTTTTCATTTGATGAAATTGAATATATTTTATGTAACCCTTATATTTTTCTGTTAGCATATCTCTGAGTGAATGTTTCTTTTACTTCAACTATTCATATTTTCTATTTCTATATATTTAATTTTAAGAGAATTTTAAATTCAGCATCTGTTGTTCACCTTTTTTATGGAATAAAGATAGAGGAAAATAGTTGTTCTTTTTCGGGTACATTGGGGCTTCCCCAATACTTTGATATGTGTATATGGATCTTGTTTGATGATGTGAAGTCTGGAACCTTTTCTGGCATAATTTCTGGAAATGAAACTTCTCCCACTGATGCGATGAATATCACAATCAAGGTAAGAATATATTTCCATGTATTTCAATTTTCAAACAACTGAATTCCAATGTTTAGCTTCTCTGCTATGATAACAATAATATCAATTCCATCGTAATATTTTACTTTTCATGGTGGCAGGACAGCTATGGATTGGTGGTACTAGGGTTCAACATGTCTTTTTATGTTGGGTCTTCTCTTGAGGTAACAGACCATGTCAATGCATTTATTTCAGATAAAAGTTTGGTGCACTTACATTAATATGAAAACATCTTAAACATATTTATTTGCTTTAAGATTGCTGAAACATAATAGATTCCAGGGGCTGGACCGCTTGGAAACGATGGAAGGGGAGGGGAGGTCTAGGGGTTGGGAAGGTTGTATGAGAAAGGAGGAGAGGGGATGGGAAGGTCAAGGCAGGATAGAGGGGGTGAAAGGGGAGACAAGGATAATGGCAGGAAGAAGGGAGGTGCTAGTAAAATAGGTGTGACTTTCTATTCTTATTGCAAGAGTGTGAATAATTCGTATGCATTTTGACAAACATGCCTTCTCACAACACTCTTGATGGGGTAAACAAACATACCATCAAGGAAGAAAAATGGTATTTTTTCTGTTATAATCTGTTTTCATGCAAGAAATGATGGTTCTATAAAAGAAACTGAGGCTTATAGTTGTTCCAAGGAACCCTGGATATCTATATACTAAATACCAAAAACCAGCTTTTGGATCTGTAACATCTAAAAATAGTAGAAACTATTGAAGATGAAACATTCTGTGCTCAATTTCATAACTTCTGTTCCAGTTATTCACTAATTCTGTTACATATATGTCTTCATTGTGAACTTTATGATGATCCTGGTGGAGGAAGAGAAGCATAATGTTGTTCATAGGCACCCTGTTTTTCTGTACAGTTGATACACATTCCAGTTTTGGGCTCTGCAACATCTTATTACAATAGAAACTTCTCAATATGTAAACTTCTGTACTCATTTTCTATATTTTTGTTTCTAGATTTCAGCATTTCTGTAACATTTATTTCTTCAATTTCTAATTGACATATAAGGCTTATCATTATGTTATTCCATTTCTGTAACATCTATTTCTGCATTTCTGTTCTAGTTGTTCAGTATTTATGTTCCAGTTTTTCTACATTTCTGTAACATATATTTCTTCAATATTTCATCATTTCTGTAACATTTATTTCAGCATTTCTGTAACATTTATTTCTTCAATATGTAATTGTTACATATTTCATATTTCAGTATTTCTTTAACATTTATTCCAGTTTTGGGCTCTAACAAGTGTGTTGTATTCTAGGTTCATATAATTGTAGGTGATCTAAGGTTATAGAGGAGATTCAAAGATTTTTGTGGTATTTTACTTTTAGATCTGTAACATTGTATATTGTTCTGTGAGTTCATTGTGGTTCAACTCTTAATGTATAGGAAATCAAGAGCGGTCTGAAAATTGCAGTTATTGGGATCCACAACAACATCGACAAAGATATTCTACTACCCTATTATATCATGTATTACAGTTTCTTATTGCATCTACTTTCTTCCTTTTAAATCCATTTCATATATAAATTATGTTACATGTTATTATTTTTCTGTGGTTTTAATAATTATCAATCAGTGAATCTATTTTTTTAAAATATTATAGGTTTGATACACGAATAGTGGTCATGGGTTTTGGGATGACGTAACTCCAGAACAACTATCACATTTCCTATCACTGGAGATATTTCTATCATCTACATATTGGTAGAATGTGGTTTGTTGATGCGGAATTCCGGTGACTTTTGATTATTTTTTCTAGAAAAATTTTGAGTTTTTATAATCACATCTAATTTGTTACATTCCGAATTCTATCTCAATAAATGACTCCATATTATTCCTTCTTTTCCATAATATGTACCACTCAATTTTTTAAACATTTCCAATCATAATATGATTTATTATGTTTCAAAATTGGTATTCTATTATTGATAATATGATTTTTTTTATAGTGTCATGGAAATGCATGGGCGAAGTACTAGTTTATATATAATGTGGATGGATAACTACACTATAGATTTTTTTGAAAGGGATAGAATCTGCCCCTGTAATAGGAAAAATTCTATTGTATTTTCACAAATATTAAATCATTATGGTTCAATAATGTAATTCTAAAATTTTAAGTGGACTATAAATGGATAATATATGATATTAGATACTATTTTACAACTATACATGCCTGATGATATTTTTTTAATTTTTTCATTAATTTATAAACTAGTTTTAACAATAAATGGAATTTAAAGTCATTTTGAAGGTTATTATTTTAATTTGACATTAAAAATATCAAAATAGCAATGTAATTAAGATTTAAAAATGTTAATAGTTTATAAATTATAATTTGTACCCTTAAAAATAATGAAAACCCATAATTAATCCAAAAAACATCACTTTAAATATTTTTTATACCATTTATTTGACATTTCCCCACTATACACAAGCATTATGTCGACACTACATAATATTTTTGGATAATTATCATACTATTTAATAAAATAATAAATTAATAACATAAATATTTTTTTAATTTTTTTAAACTAAATCTAATCATAAAATATATTTTTCTCATCCTTATCATGACAACGCTGTTAAGAGGAGAATGTCGAATTTTTTTATGGTCTAGAAGCACTCAGTAAGAATTTGGATAATTATCATATTATATAATTTTAAAATTCATAAATATACAATAAATAATTTATTAATCATAATATTTATCATTTATTTCAATAATACACTTATGCTATATTAAATACTATCTCAAAGACCCCAATTCTAGCTTTTCTAATATTATACATGCATTATGTCTGTATCAATAAATATGTTCTCATTTTTGTCTAATAAAATTTAATTTTTATTAATAGGATTAAAATTTTATTATATATTGAGTATATTATCATATAAAAAAATTTCATTATGTTTAACTCACATTTGTATCATAATGATATTATAGAAGTTAAGATATTTCTAAAAATTATATTTTTTATAATTCACAAAACACAGTAACTTATTCAGAAACATTTCAAAAAAATAATAAAATCTACTTTTTGTATTATGATACCAATAAAAAATTACAATTTATATAATTTAAATTATAAAAATTTAAAACTTAAATTTAAATTAATACACAAAAAAAGAATTTATTTAGCATAAAAAATATATCTTTTTAAAGTGAAAATCATATTATTATTTCATACTATGATAATATTATATCTACTTTATGATAATAATAAATATTAACATTAAATTTTAGATTCAACATGAATATAAATTCATAAAATATATAATAAATAAATATTTATTAACATAAATCAAAATAATTATTTGTGTTAATGAAAAACATAATAAATTTAAAAGAAACATTTATTATAACTCGAAGGAAAATCATTAATTTTAAAAGTATAATAAAAATATAAATATATTTTCTTATTTTTGAGATAAAAAATATTTATGAGTACTAGAAAATATTTATTAATTAAATATGATTACCAAATATGTTTATTAATAAAATATAATACTAATTTATTCAAAATACCATATCACATATTGTAAAGACCTGGAATTCCCATGTAATTTTTTCTAAATAAATGGTAATTTTACAAGTCCACGAAAATTGACGGTGCATGATTCTGAGGCCCAAAGTTCCCAGAGTCAATTTCTGAAGAATTTTTTGGGTACATTCAGTAAACGTACGAGCGGGATTTTATAACTTTGAACCGGTGCTCGGAATTGAAATCTAAGGGAACCAATGAACTTGAAGCACCAGTATTTTCTTAAGGAGACTTTCACCTCGACAGTAGTGGGTTGAGAATAAAAGATAGTTTTTTGAGTTTTTCGTAGAAAATAATAAAATAAAATGAAATACACATTATTTTATTTTTGATCCACTATGTGGAAGTTGGAGGTGGGGTCCACCAGAATAAACCACCTTGTAAAAGTTTAAGTGTGGGGACCACCTGGCCATAACCTCCCATAAGAGGTTATGGTGGTGGGTCACCCCTGAACCAAACCTTCCGCGAGAGGTTACAGTGGTGGGGACCACTGGGGACTAAACCCCCATTTTTAATTTTTGAAACCTCTCAAATCCCTTCATCAATGTGGGGGATCCTTTTGACCTCCTCTACCCAATCAATTCTCCCAACGCACTTGCCATTAATGTGCCAAATCCTCCACATTTATTAATTGAGCACATCAATTAATTATTTAATAAACCTTTTTGAATTTTGTGCCAAAAATTAAATAATAGATAAACATAATATATTTTTTTGGCTTGGCATATTCATCTTTTTGGAACTTGTGAGAGGAGGACATTAGGAGAAATCTCCCCAACGAAGAACATCCTCCACAAAGAACGCTGGTGAGGAGCATCTCCAACTTCTTCCTCGGAAGCACCTTGCGGAGGCAACCAATGTGGGACAGCATCAATTATTGACCTTACCTCCTCTTCATTGTCAAGGAACCGATGCACGTGCTTGGATTAGAAGTGTATGGTAGATGCGACAAATGACAACAACTCCGTCTTCTTCCCCATGACTCCGTCGACAAACAACGATCAATGTAGGGAATTTATTTGAATATTATTTTATTCCGTTAATTATTCCCTTCTAAATAAAATAATAATTATAGATGTTTTTCCTTGTGGTTGGTAATTGTCTTCTCAATAAGATGTGGGTGTTGGATTTATTTTTCTTCTATCTTCATTTCTTGTTAATTCTTTGAAATTAAAGAAAGAATTAATCCACATGCTACCACCCTAAACGCGGAGGGTGAAGGCCAAAACAACATGTCCCGACCCCTCTGTTGTTCTTGTTTGTGATTTTATTTGGAATTGGGACTAGGATACAAGAAGAAAAAGGCGACGGAGGTAACGGTCACGCTACCTGTGGCCTTCGCAACCTGCGCCGCCTGCCGGGCCGAACCGCACCGCCTGTCGTCCACACCCCACATAATGAACCGGCCAAGCCATGCCACTCCCCGGCAGAACCGGACCCCAGCCTCCATGTGGCTCGCGCTCCCCACGGCTCTTCTATTTGTGCACCCAACGCGCCCCATTCGCCACGCACGCCGCACGCTCCCCCCGTGCCGCCGCTGGCTGAAATGGACCCGACCTATCAGGCGGAGCCTCCTGAGCCACGCCCCTGGTGGCGCCCGGCCGAGCCGACCTCCCATGCCCCTCGTGGGGCCCCGAAAAAACCGGCCCCCGTAGCGCTTCCGGGCCAAACCACCCTCACGCTGACCTGCGGCCTGTCTGTTCCCTCGCGGTCGGTCCGCGCCCACTCGGCTCCTCGTGGCCCCTCACGGCATGCTGGGTTGGGCCCAGCGGGTTGGGTAGAAACCAATGGGCTGACCCTCCCAACAGGCCAGGCCAGACCCAATGGGTCAGGCAGGGTTGACCCGAACGGAGTCAACCCAGACTAGTTCGGGCCGGGTCGGCCCGACTGGGTCGGACCGGACCTGGGCCCACGACGACCCTTTACTTTATTTTGGCCATATATTTGGTACCAGACATCCATTTGACGAACCGTAAGAGGCCCTGGTAATCATTGATCATGACGGTCTCTTTGAGTACACCCCACTGGATTTTGGGGTATAATTGAGATATGGTCGGGTTGGATCGTGCACGAATCAAACCGGGCCCTCGGGACTAAAAGGCTAACAACTCACAGACCCGACGTCTGATTGACGCGCCGTCAGTTGTGTTGAGACCCCTATGGCATGGAGGACCTTCTGGATACTTCATCATGGAACTTCGTCATAGTTGAAGCATTGAACAGTAGCTTCTGTAGTGGATCTTCCGGAGACGAGCGAGCATTTGTGTGGGAACATAGTAGCTTGCAGATACTTTATGACAACTAAACGATCGACTTGAAGTGACTCATATGGCCCAGTGGGGAGTGCCTGGTTGTGGTGACAGACCCATATCAGAGGAGGGTCTGGTTGTGGCGCCAGAACCGTGGTACTCGACAGGAGGAGTACATCTGCACACTATGAGGGGGGCCCCTGGTTGTGGTGGCAGACCTATGGTGGGGAGTGCCTCTATGTGATGCAACAGACCCACAATACTCGACAGGAGAAGTTCCTAAGCAGTCCAAGGTTAGTGGGAAGCATGTGGTTGTTGCGGCAGGCCCACTTTACTCGATAGAGGAGGAGTTCTCCAGTAGCCGAGGGTTCAAAATGTTATACCCCTAAAACAAATCTTGGTTTGAGCTGAGTCAGTAACTTTTGTATTTTCTTCATGATTGAGATGGATTACTTGATAACTTAGGTATATGTATAGGCATATACCTAAGTAGGGTTATCTGTTGATTTTATACTTTTTGGTTTATCCTTTTTGGATTTTGTGTGACCTTGAGGGTCTCAGGGTCCCTACTGAGTATTATTATACTCACCCCTGCATGGAATATGTCCGCACCTTGTTGTGTCGGATGCATATGACGGGCAGCACTGACTGAGGCTACGAGTACCATGACCGGATGGTTCCCAGAGGTGGACCATATGGCGTGATGGTACACGGAGGAGATGGATAGACCCAGAGTGCTGAGGAGGCAATTTGTACCTCCCCTTCAGGTTGGAACCTCGGAGGATGACCCAGTGGCAATATTTCTATTCTTCAGTTGTAATTTCAGTTTCTTTTACTTTAATGTTGGGCTTGTAATTTCGGCCCCTTTTACTTTAATCACACTTTTCTTATATACTTTTACTTAGTATTTTGTTTCAATATTGGCTCTATTGTATGTGTTTACAAGTTATAAATGCAATGCATTCCCAGTTTTAGGGGATTTGGCCTTTGGTACTAGTCGCCAGCCCCTAGCCTATAGAAGGCGGGCTTGGGGAAGTCACGGCACGGGACCCGAGGGATGGGTCGTGAAAAATTGGTATCAGAGGAGTTGGTTCTTCCATAGACCATGGGACTCTGATCTTTTCTATGAAGCAATAGTGTTAAGGTTACTATGTGTGGTTTTCAGTTCTAGGAGTCTAGTGTTGGTGTGGCGGCTAAGGTATCCATACACCAAGACCCTGACTTCTGATTTCCAAATCAGTAAAAGAAAGCACCGATTGCTTGTGTGTTTTCAAAAGTTTTCATTAAGTCAACTAAATTAGGTCCGCTCACTAGGTATTGGCTTTTGAACGTGTTCTGCCTGTTTCATTCAGGATTCGTCCACGTGGACAACTAGC
The DNA here is from genome assembly GCA_963277665.1 of Viscum album. Taxonomy (NCBI): domain Eukaryota; kingdom Viridiplantae; phylum Streptophyta; class Magnoliopsida; order Santalales; family Viscaceae; genus Viscum; species Viscum album. Next base: position 1,171,973,598 of record OY728138.1, on the reverse strand, counting down.
TGGAATCCGGAGAGTTGTATGCACAGATATCCCACCGAGCGATGAGGCCACAATGCAGGTCCCTTTTCCAATGGAGGAATCATTAGTACCACTCCTTGTTTTTTCACCAATGCCACCAGCCCTAGTAGTAGACAATGCATGACTCTTGAACATGTTTCACGAGTTCCAGCTCCATAGGCAACCCAGGTTCAGGGGAGAGACGGACCCGGAGGTGGATGATGATTAGCTGGACGTTATGGTGAGAGTTATCTGACTAGTAGGGACACCAACTGATTTCATGGTGATTCTTGCTGATATCCTTCTACAGGCAAAAATAGGTAGATGGTGGATCTTGATACTTTTGGTTATTTATGAGATGACGCTAGTCTGGGCTGGCTTTGAGAGACTGTTTCAGGCAGAGTTTTTTCTAGTGAATCTCCATGCAGTGTGCATACAGGAGCTACTTCATCTACTATAGGGAATCATGATTGTAGCTCAGTACTCAGTGAGGATCACTGACCTCTCATTTTACTCCAGTTATATAGTGCGGGACCCATTCTTTAGGGCTCGGACATTCGAGCAGGGGCTTAGATGGGAGATCAAATCTTCAATGATCTCACTCAGCATCCCAACATAGGCGGGGGGTGCTAGAGAGAGCCCTCCTGTTGGAGAGTTTTCTTACTGAGCAGTCTCAAGAAGCGAGAACCACCACCAGTTGACATGTATCGGGGCCTTTTGTAGCTGGTAGCAGATAGATGTCGCATAGGTCTAAGAGGACCAGACCTACAGGTGGATGACCGAATGACTCAGGATCTGTTGTGCGGAGCACCCGAGGCGGAGACAGACATACCAGGAAAGGGTAGTGTTGCTCATGCGGTGGGTAGGGTCACATGGCTCATGACTGTCTGACCCATCATTCAAAAGATCAGTGAATAGTCAAATGACTACCCAAGAAAAGATAGAGATTTGATCGAGACAGTCTGTAGGGAGTAGGCAGATGTGGCAGAGGAGCTGGTCATACAGCTGGTGGTGGATGACATTTCGCGGTGTTACCACCACCACCAGACGGAGGTCCACCCCAACCATAGGGAGTAGGTGGACATGGGAGAGATCAGCTCCAGGCAGCTGAGGCATAAGATCATGGCACTACGGAGATGATTTGAGGTAAGATCTATGTCTCTTCCTCCATAGCTACAGTACTTATAGACACAGGTGTTAGTCACTATTTTATTTCCACTACCCTCGTTCAGATCTTGAAGATTCTGATGGAGCCATTGGCTCGATATTAATGGATAGACACTCCTACGGGAGAGGATTTGATGATTAATCACTGGTGTCGGCAGTGTGAGCTTACTCTAGGAGGCAAGAGCTTCAGCTGGGATCTCCTAGTAGCAGCGTTGAGGCCTTACGATGTCATATTGGGTATGGAATGGTTACCTAAAGTCCATGCTCAGATAGACTATATTATGCACAAAGTGTGGTGTTTCCATATGGATGGGACCAGGTTTACCTTCACTGGGGAGAAGGGAGCCTTTGTAGTGCATGATGGACTTTCCCAGAGTAGAGTGCAGTTGATCACTCATCAGTTGGCTAGCCTTACCCTCAGAGCAGTTGATGTGGAGAGTCCGGGCTATCCTGCAGTGGTGGAACCGTACACAGATGTTTTCCCTAATGATGTCCCAGTTCTACCTCCTCATAGAGAGGTGGACTTTTATATTGACTTGTACCCTAGGACGACATTGATATCTACACCAGCATATCGAATGGCTCTCGCACAGCTTCACGAGCTACAGGTACAGCTAGAGGACTTGTAGGGGAAGGGATTCATCTGACCTAGTTTTTCTCCCTAGGTATCCCCGATTATGTTCCCCAAGAAGGCGGATGGGAGATTGAGGCTTTGTGTTGACTATTGGCTCCTGAACCAGGTGACCTTGAAAAACAAGTACCCACTCCCAAGGATTGATGACCTCTTTGATCAGTTGAAGGGACCATGATTGTTCTAGAAAGTAGAACTCATATCATGCTATCACCAGCTCAGATTTCGAGATGAGGATGTTCATAATATGACTTTCAGATCTTAGTATGGCCACTACGAGTTCTTGGTTATTCCATTTTTCATAACCAACACTCTATAAGTTTTCATGGGACTCATGAACAGGGTCTTTCAGCCATACCTTGATCACTTTTTAGTGGTCTTCATCGATGCAATTCTGATCTACTCGACTATAGAGGAGGAGCATGCCTATCATTTGTGGGTAGTACTGGACACACTCTGAGAGAACCATCCTTTTAGTAAGTTCTCGAAGTGCCAGTTCTGGATCATAGAGGTTTAATTTCTAGGACATGTCATCTCAGAGGCTGTAGTTGAAGTGGATCCAGCAAATATTGATGCAGTACTTTCTTCGGAGCCACCTAGGAGTTTGAAGGAGGTACAGAGTTTCCTGGGTTTGGCTGGATACTACTAGTGATTTGTGCCAGAATTCTCCAGATTTCCAGCACTACTATCATCCTTTATGAATAAGGTGCAACCCTTTGTGTGGTCAGAGAGATTCTAACTAAGCTTTCAAGAGCTAAGGAAGATGCTAACTTGTTCCCCCATATTAATGCTTCTAGAGGAAGGCGTAGGGTATGTAGTCAACTGCGACACATTAGGGACCAGACATAGATGTGTCCTGATGCAAGAGAGAGCCATGTTCTCTTATGGTTCTCAACAGCTGAGACTGCATGAGAAGAACTACGCTCCCCATGACCTGGATTTATCAGTAGTGGTCTTCGCCTTAAATAAGTGGTGACACTATATGATGGGAGAGCATTTTACCATGTACTCAGATCATAAGATTCTCAGGTATATCTTCTTCGAGAAGGTCCTAAACCTTAGAAAATGACACTAGCTTGAGTTCCTCTAGGACTATGACTTCGAAATAGTCTATAATCCTGGAAATGGGAATGTTGTTGCAGATGCACTCATCATGAGATCTGGCATACAGCTGCAAGGCGAGAAGATAGAGTAGCTGAATGCTTTATAGATATCCTTTGTGGATAGAGATAGAGTCTCCTTCCTTCCGTCTCTTACAGTCACTCCCACAATTCTTCAGCGAGTCAGGGAGGTGCAACATGGGGACACTAATTGTGAGACACAACTTGCTCAGATATCCATAGGGTAGGCACCTGATGGATTTTCTGAAGGTGGGGAACACATTATCCTCTTAAGAGGACGTACCATGGTACCAGTGTAACTTCAAGAGGAAGTGTTGAGGGAGTTCCACACATCCCCTCTAGTGGTACATCCAAGAGTTTTGAAGATGTACAAGGATCTTCGACTACAACACTAGTGGCCAAAAATGAAGAAAGCAGTTGTAAAGTTTCTCTCTCGATGACTCACTTTTCAGCAACTAAAGGTGGAGCATCAGGTACCAACATTCTTGGTTCAGCCTTTGGAGGTCCCAGAGTAGAAGTGGGATGAGATATCCATGGACTTCGTGATAGGAATTCTACGAACATCAAGAGGACATGACTTGATTTGGGTGATTTTTGACATACTCACCATGTCGGCCCACTTCCTACCAATTAGAGAGCATGGTTCAGTAGAGAAATTGGGACACCTTTACGTGCAGAAGATTGTGTGGCTACATGTATTACATTTGACGATTGTCTTTGATTGTGATGCACTCTTTACTTCACAGCTATGGAAGGGGTTGCAAGAAGCTTTTGGGACACAGATTCATTTGAGCACCGCCTTCCATCCTTAGACGGATGGCCAGAATGAGCGGACTATTCAAACCCTCGAGGACATGATACATGCTTGTGTCCTCGACTTCAGTCACAGGTGGGAGTACCACTTACTTTTGGTGGAGTTTTCATACAACAATAGTTATCACTCCACCATAGGGATGGAACCTTTTGAGTTATTGTATGTACGACCTTGAAGATTACCTTTGTGTTGTACTGACCCAAGGGAGTCAGCACTAGTGGGACCCGAGAAGGTACATGCTACCACAGAGAAGGTTCAGATTATCCAGAAGTATATCAAGACTATATAGAGAAGGCAGTAGTAATATGCCAATAGGAGAAAGAGACCTTTAGAGTTCAAGGATGGTGACAATGTCTTTCTACGGGTATCGACTTGATGAGGTTTAATGAGATTTTTCTGAGGCGAGAAGTTATTTGTGAGATTCATTGGACCTTTTTGGGTCCTCAGCAGTGTTGGAGAGGTGGAAAACCACTTAGCTCTTCCACCCCAATTGCACCGAGTGCATTACGTCTTCCATTTATCCTAACAGAGGAGATACGTGCAAGACCCTTATCACATCATTGACCATGGAGAGCTAGACGTAGATGATGGGGAATCTTTTACGGAGGTTCCAGTAGTGATTGAGGATCGACAAGAGAGGGCCCTTCATGGATGGTCGAGACCTCTGGTATGCATTCGCCGGTAGCACGGTAACCTCTAGGAGAGCACATGGGAGCAGGAGGCTCAGATACGTGCTCAGTACCCCCAATTGTTCCCTTACTTATGATTTGTTAGTTACGAGGATGTAAAGCCCTGAGGTGGGGAGAATGTAATGACATGGAATTTACATGTAATTTTTTTTAAAATAAATGGGAAATTTACGAATCTGAGAAAATTGACGGCACGTGATTCAGAGGCCCGGAGTGCCCTGAATCAATTTCTAAAGTTTTGTTTTGGTATGTTCAGTAAACGTACGAGCGGGTTTTTATAAATTTTGAATCGGTGCTCGGAATTGAAATCTGAGGGCACTGTTTAACTCATAGCACTGTGTTTCTCTTAAGGATACTTTCACCTCGATGGCAGTGGGTCGAGAATAAAAGATAGTTTTTTTGGGTTTTTCATGGAAATTAAAAAAATGAAATGAACTACACTTTATTTTATTTTGGAGCAACCATGTGGAAGTTGGAGGTGGGGTCCACCAGAACTAAACCTACTAGTGGGAGTTGAAGTGTGGGGACCACCCAACCATAACCACCCATGAGAGGTTACGGTGGTGGGGCCCACCTGAACCTAACCTCCTGTGAGAGGTTATAGTGGTGGGGACCACTCGGGACTAAACCCCCATTTTTAATTGTGGAAAACCTCTCAACTCCCCCATTAATGAGGGGGAGCCTCTTGACCTCCTCTACCCAATTAATTCTACCAATGTACTTGCCATTAATGTGCCAAGTCCTCCCATTAATTTATTGAGCACATCAATTAATTATTTTATAAAAAAATTTGAATTTTGTGCCAAAAATTAAATAATAGATAAACTTAATCTTTTATTTTGGCTCGGCATATTCGTCATGGTGGAACATGGGAGAGGAGGACATAGGGAGAAAGCTCTCCAACGAATAACTTCCTCCATAAAGAACGCCGATGAGGAGAATCTTCGACATCTTCCTCAGAAGAACCTTTCGGAGCCAACTGACATGGGACGTCTTCGACGACCGACCTTAACTCCTCATCTTCATCAACGAACCGACACACGATCTTGGATTGGAAGTGTGTGGTGGACGTGATGAACGACGACAACTCCATATTTTTTCCTATGACTTCAATGATGAACAATGATCAGGGTAGGGAATTTATTTGCATATGATTTTATTCCTTTAATTCTTCCCTTCTAAATCAAAGAATTGTTGTGGATGTTTTTACTTGTGGTTGGGAATTGTTTTTTCAGGAAGATGTGGGTTGTTGGATATATTTTTCTTCTATCTTATTTTCTTGTTAATTCTTCGAAATTCAAGAAAGAATTAATCCACTTGATACCACCCGAAATGCAGAGGGTGCAGGCCAAACCAACAAGGCCTGACCCCTCTGTTGATCTTTTTTGTGATGATATTCGGAATGGCAAAAAGAAGAATAGACGCCGAAGGCAACAGTGGAAACAACCGCACTACCCGCGGACTCTGCAACCCGCGCCACCTGCCGGGCCGAACCACACCGACCGTTGGCCACGCCACCCACGCCGAACCGGCCGAGCCACGCCGCGCCCCGGCTGAACTAGCCCCCAGCCTCTGCGCACCCCGCATGCCGCATTTCTTCACCGTCTACGCACCCACACGCCCCTCGCGCCCCGCGGTTCTACTGTCCATATACTCAACGTGACCCGCGTGCCCCGCGGCTCCACGTTCCATGCTCCACCACTAGTTGAACTGACCCCGGCCTCCCGAGCTGAGCTGCCTGAGCCACGCCCCTTAAGGAACCCAGTCAATCCGTCCTTCCATGCCACTTGCGGCACCTCGACCGAGCTAGCCTCCCGCGCCCCTCACAGTTCCCCGAACGAGCTGGCATGTGCCATCGCCCTGCCTCGGCTGAACTTGCCCTCGCAGTGCCTCCGGGCCACACCACCCTCGTGATGACTCGCGTCCTGTATGCACCCTCATGGCTGTTCCACGCCCACTCGTCCCTCTACGGCCCCTCGTGGCATGTTCATGCCCACTCGGCCTTTTGCGGCCCCTCGTGGTTGGTCCACGCCCAATCGGCCCTCTGCGGCCCCTCGCGGCCAGCTCCACAGGGCCTAGTGGGCCGGGCCGAAACCAATGTGTTGGCCCACCAAACAGGCCGGTCCAGACCCAACGGGTTAGGATAGGTCGACCCGAACCAGGTCAACCCATACGGGGTCGGTCTGGGTCAGTCCAACCGGGTCGGACCAAACTCGGGCCCACTACGACCCTTTACTTTCTTTTGGCCATATCTTTGGCACCAAACGCCCGTTTGATGAACTGTCAGTGGTGCTGGTAATATTGAAGCATGACAGTCCCATTGAGTATACCCTACTAGATTTTGTTGTATAGTTGAGATACGATCGGGTTAGATCGTGCACGAATCAAACCGGGCCCCTGGGAATAAAAGGCTAATAACTCACAGACCGGGCGTCCGATTGACACGCCATCAGTTGTGTTGAGACCCCTATGGCATGGAGGAACTTCAGGATACTTCTTCATGGGACTTTGTGGAAGTTGGAGAATCTATAACTAGATTCTGGAGTGGATCATCCAGAGAAGATCGAGCATTTGTACGAGAACCTAATAGCTGGCTGAGACATGACGACTGCAGACTGAATGACTCAGAGTGACTCGTATGGCCTTGTGGGGAGCACCTGGTTGTGGCGGGAGACCCACAGAGGTGGAGCACCTGGTTGTGGCGGTAGACCAATGGTACTCGACAGGAGGAGTACCTGTGCAGGATATGAGGGGGAGCCTCGTAGTGGCGGCAGACCTATGGTGGGGATTGCCTCTGTGTGACGCAGTAGACCCATAATACTCAACAGGAGGAGTACCTCAGTAGTCCAAGGTTAGTGGGAACTGCCTGGTTGGGGAGGCAGGCCCAGTATACTCAATAGAGGAGGAGTTCTCCAGTAGCTGAGGGTTCAAAATGTTTTACACCTAGAATAAATCTATGTTTTATCATAGTGAGTAACTTCTGTATTTTCCTCTTGATCAAGATGGATTACTTGATAACTTAGGTATATGTATGAGCATATACCTAAGTGGGGTTATCTGTTGATTTCATACCTTTTGGTTTATCCTTGTTGTATTTTTTATGACCTTGAGGGTCTCGGGGTCCCTAATGAGTATCATTATACTCACCCCTGCATAGGCTATGCCTGAACCTTGTTGTGTTTGATGCAGACGACGGGCAGTGCTGACTAAGGCTGAGAGTACCAGGATCGGACAGTACCCGGAGGTGGAGCATACAGCATGACTGTTCATGGAAGAGACAGACATACTTGGAGTGTTGAGGAGGCAATCTATACCTACCCTTCAGGTAAGAACCTCAGAGGAAGACCTAGTAGCAGTTTTTCTTTTCTCCTATTGTACTTTCAGTTTCTAGTAATTTATAGTTGGTCTTGTATTTCAAGCCCCTTTTAATTTCAGCACACTTTCGTCATACAGTTTGAATTTTTTTCTCCCATAATTCCAAAAAAACTTTTGTATAATGCTAATGGTCAAAGATCCTATTAAAATTTTTATATTAGATAAATATGTGCCAATCCGTTATTCAAATTTCATTTTATAGGAAAAGTAGTTCAAAAAAATTTGAAATGGGTACAATTTTGGAAATCTAGCTTGATATGATTTCATTACAATTAAAATGATCATGATTTTATACTTTTAATTTAATTATTATGATAGATATTTTAAAATTATATAATAATAATCAATAAAGTTAATGAATATTAATTTTATATTAAATCATGATATCAATTTTTAAGAATAATCATTAAAGATTCATTTTTTAAACCTCATCCTTCACTTAGGTAGCATTAAATCTCTATAATGAGCGATGATTTTTGAAAGAGTTTAAAATATGGGAAAACATAATAAATATTTAGATTTTATGAAAATATTATAATATAATTAATATAATATTTTATGGTTACTATTAATGATAAGTTATTTTGTGTAAAACAAGGAATTGAATTTAAACAAAATATATATTTCTTTAAAACCCTTTATTTCATCAAAATAATAACTTATAAAAAAGAGTTCAGAGATGGGTAATGGATAATATTTCATCATTGATGGATCAAAAATATTTTAATACCATGATAATTTAATTATGGTTACAAAATAAGTGGGGTTTGAAATTTTTTTAAGATAAAAAATAATAAATAAGAATGAAGAAATGATATTGGAAACCAATATTATTCTCTTCAAGCCGCATATATTTGATTGAGTCTAAAGTAATTGAAGATTTTTTTTTCAAAACTAGAACCTTTTAAAAATAAAAATATGTGTTAATAGATGTATCCACTATATATCCACTATATATACTAAAGTGAGGTTTTTCCCAGCTGACATGTCGACTCCTCATGAGCCACTCCTCCTAATTAATAAATTCATCCAAAAATAGCCCCATCCTATCGGGCTCTTCCTGCGACGATTTTCAACCGAGCTCCTGTGTCGCTCGGATTAACTCCTCCTCCGTCTGGGCATAGGGTTTCCACTCACCGTCGTTATTCACCGACTTCATCCTAAATCACAAATCTGAGCTCGATGCCTTCCTCTTACCTCCCCCCACATTTCCTCTACCCACATTTCATCTGCCACTGTTCGATTCCTCTATCGAGCTGATCTTGCGACATCTTTTCTCCAAGCTCCATGTCGACCTCCCGCATCACTCGTATTTTCTCCTCCTCCGTCCGGGTTTAGGGTTTCTACTCAACAGCGTTCATTCACGAAATTCATTATAATTCATCTACACGAGCTCTTCACCTTCTTCTAATCTCCCCCCGCATTTCCTATACCCACATTTCGTTTGCTGCTGTTCAATTCCTCTAATCTCCCCTTTCATTTCGTCATTTTTTTGACTCCTCAAATTTCCAGTGACGATTACGATATCCAATAATCACTTCTACCCACTCGAGGCATTCGTAGCGGATCGTTGTCCATACTGGCTTGTGAGGGAAAGAATAGGGTTTCACAGAAGCACGATTCAATACACCGCTCGACGATTCTAGTCATCTCCTCCCGCATACCGTCCCCGGAAGCATCGTTGTTGCCATCACCATCATGGAAAACAACCTCGGGCATACCATCACAGACTTCCCAAAGCTCTATTTCATCACCGACCTCACGAGTAGGGTTTCTGTTTATTCCATACAGATCTGTTGTCTAATAATAATGTAACGTATTCTCTGTCACTCTGTAATACATCATTTATATGTCAATTGTGATTGTAATAAGAGCATATCTGGGTTCATCTATCATTGGGTCTCTATTTTTTAGCCTGGTTTTGGATATCTGCAACCTAATCAGTAGATGGACTATGCATTCGGGAATATATAATTGCACATACCAACGTCTAACATTTTGAAACTTGTATGGAAGATACTGTGAAATAGTTCCTTATTTATTATGCACCCACCATTGTTGGAATACTTATTTTCTTCTCAAGTATATAGAAATAGCAATCCCATGTGACATTGAAAGTTAAATTTCTTAGATAGATATTTGTATTTTTGCATAACCGTTAACTAATATTCCTTCCACGTATACAATTTTAGGATATGTGAGATATTTGATTTCTCCATTCCATTGTTGATACTTAACACAAATAGCAGCAGTCTTGTCGGTGAAATCATACAACTTCTTTGACAACAGCCTTTTACGTCTTTCATCTGAGGGGCATCAAATTTTTTTCACAAAGGTATCGCTTCATAAATGCGGTTGAAAACCAATTTTTGTACATTTGGTTTACCGTTACTTGGTCACTATATTAAAAACCTGTATTTTAATGTATAATAGCTCAAGTAAATATTTTCATGTATATTATGTTAATATTAAACATTTAAACTGATCTTGAAATTTAAATAGTAACACTATTGTCTGCCTATTTATAAGCATTTTATATTCAATTATCAAATCTTCATTATATATTTTTTTCATGCCACCTAGACAGTTCTGTACAAAGAAAACCAATAGAACCATGCATATGCCTTCCCAATCTAGAGAATCAAGGATCCACAGAAGACTACTCATGAAGCAACGTCAATAAAATTGTGAGTTTTTTCTTAGTTTTAGAATAAAATAATTACTAACAATACATCTTTCATTATATGAGTTTCATGAAAATCAATTTAGTAATAATACTATTGTGTATTGTAGGTTCTCCAATGATTTCTACCATGTCCACTGGCAGTCCAATTATTCAGCCACTATCAGCAAATGGCGTCAGACATACAGATCGAAGATTACCATTGTCACCTATATGTGTTAATGTTATATTCACTTGACAAATGCTATGAAAAGTTTATTGTTTCCAACGATGGAAGACTACTCATAATTTGTTACTTCTTTGTTTATAGTACCAAGTGCAAGTCGTATGGAGTCAACATTGATTTCCGGGAAAAACAAATGGAAACATATACATCACACCCTCTCTCCAGTACCTTTTAGTAAGTCTGCTGTCTATGAACTTTTATGACCATAATATGGGTCAAACCTTTAATTATAGACTATTAAACACATATGTCAATTTTTCCATTAGGTCTGCTGAATGAGGACAACAATCTCATTGAATCTTCAGTACCCAACTCGACATAGTATGCATAACTAATACACTTAAATATGACATCTCAATTAAATTTCAGTTCTTACTCTATCCTATGTGTACAGATTAAGTCTTCCAAATATTGATGTACCACAGTACACTACTGCATCATTGACAGGTATGTAATAATTTTTTTATGCATTAATATAGATTTCTTCGTTTCTTTATCGTAACTACTTAAAGTTTCTGTAACTTAATATTCTAATCAACAATATTTTCCTTCACATATTTCAGCAGCATCTTCAAACAATACAGATTTTGTCAGCACAACTTCTCAATCCTTTGGTTTGTTCACTAACCAATTGATCTTAAAATATCATTACATTCAATAAATGATATCACACACCGTATTTACATTTCATCGAATTCTGTAGGAAACTCATTAGAAATGGACGTTGCAGAGAACACATGTTATTGATTTTAGTACTCTGGAATTATTAATATCATAAATCAAATACTATTCGAGTATAGTCTCTGTAAATTTAAAAAAATTTAAATAAACTTTTCCCCGACATTCAAGATAATCATATATCAGAGACCCCATATACGTATGATAGAACTGTCACTCAAATATTTGGTATGAGAAGAGAAATAGAAAATGCAGCAACCAACAAACCTCGTGATTTGCTCTATACTGCTCTATGGGAAATATTACTTTCGATTTTCTCCCGTCACCTCCTCCATACCTACAGATGTTAGTTTTCAATCGAACTTCTTCACAAGAACGAGCTTTACAAGAACATATAAATCTTTATAATTCTGTGTTTGCATTCACGTCTATGGGTGGGAAGGATTATAAGTATTTGAACAATGGTAGAGCCCCAAAAATATTCAGACTAAATGGACAGAACTACCATCGCATAGGTAGTTTGTGTCCGGTAGAAGGAAAACCCCCAAGGTTTGAACAACTATATGTGTTTGACATAGAACATGAGTGTCAGAATAGAGTTAGGTATTTCTAAATTCATTTCTATGAATATAAAGTTGATGGATTTCATTTTATTTTTCTGACAAAAATATCTCTTCCAGCTCTGATGGTTGAAATCATCAATCAGTTATGACCTTTGATATTTTTTAGAAGTTTCAACATATGCTACAGGAGATAAATGCTTTAGCTCAACAGTTCATATCAGTAAAAGATGTCATGAATCGTGAAGATGTTCCAAACATAAAGCTACGCCTACTTAAGAAAAGACATACACATGAGGCAACACATAACTTACCAACAACATCTGAAATTTCCATTCTTATTATAGGAGATTTTGAAGATCTAAACCAAGAACATAACATCATCCTTCAAACCAAATGTGATGTATTGCAACGAATTGATGAGCTTCACCCTTTTTATCTGTCGGTACGGTATGCATTGATTTTCCCTGGTGGCCAGGAGGGATATGTTGACAACGTAATGCATTGTGCTACTACGTTCACTACCAGTGCTAAGATAATAAAGGTTACAATTAGAGAATATTTTTCTTTTCACCTACAATTCCGTGACAGTGAACCATCCACTTTGCTACATTCCAGAAGACTGCTGCAAAATAATTTCGTCGATGCTTACACAATGATGGAGTCTTAGAGACTATCGTATATTCGTTTCAACCAGAAGCGGATGAGGGTCAACCTATATAATAGATTGCAAGATGCATTCCTTCGAGGTGACCGAGAAGTGTCATCTTGTGGGAATCATATCATTTTTCCCTCTTCTTTTACTGGTGGTCCAAGATATATGATTCAAAATTATTAGGATGCAATGTCAATTTGTAATTGGGAAAGTTATCCAGATTTGTTCCTTACATTTACATGTAACCCAATGTGGCTAGAAATCAGTAGATTTTTAAAACAAAAGAATCTTCGTCCAACTGATTATCCTCAATTACTATCTTGAGTATTCAATATAATGGTCGTTCATCTTCTAAAAGATTTAAGAGAACATTGTATATTTAGAAAATCATGGGCAGGTAATATAGTCTTTGACAGTTCATTATGTTTAACTAATAAGATATGTTATTAGTGTGTATTATTTTCAACTTATTCTTTCTTATTACGTCGCCTAATATTAACCATAAAAAACCTATTTCTGTTTTTCCATTACAGTTTTTCGAACCATTGAATTCCAAAATTAAGGTTTGCCGCATGTCCACATTTTATTGTTTCTTTTTTATGAAAACAAACTTATCACTCCATCAGATGTTAATAGAGTTGTGTCTACTGAGATTATAGATATGATTTCCCACCCAACACTACATGAAGTTGTCAAAAACTATATGCTCCACAGCCCTTGTGGAGATTCAATATGATATTCTCCTTGTATGAAAAATGGAAAACACTCTAAGTTCTTTCCTAAAAAATATTTTTGTGAAACAACAATAGATGATGACGGTCATGTGATATATCATAGAAGGGATAACGGCAGATCAATACATAAAAATTTTGTTCATTTGGATAATCGTTTTGTGGTACCATACAATCCAGTTTTGCTACTTAGGTATCAAGCACATCTAAATATTGAGGTCTACAACTAGTCATCTTCCATCAAGTATCTCTTTAAATATATAAGCAAGGGAAATGATCATGTAACGGAAGAACTTTATGAAACCAACAACAGAACTAGCATAGACAACACTATTGGTGAAATAATGATGTATTATGACTGTCGCTACATAACACCTAGTGAGGCGTACTGGCAGATCTTCTCTTATGATATACATTATAGATATCCACCTATCGATAGGCTTTATTATCATTTACCAGGGAAACATACTGTGACATATAGAGACGATGACAGAATTAAAGATGTCCTAATTGGCGTAAATGTTTCTGAAAAAATCTTCACTTCTTGGTTTAAATCAAATTTGGAATTCCCCGAAGGTAGATGTTTAACTTTTGCAGAATACCTGACTAGGTTCATCTTCCCTAATCAAGACAAGAATTGGCATCCCCGAAAATAAGGTTTTAGTATTGGTGGACTCTACTATGTGCCTCCTACCACTGGAGAGCTATAGTACATGTGGATCCTTCTAACAAAAATCAGAGGTGCCACATCATATAAAGATTTTAAAACTATCAACAACATTATTTACGGCACTTTTAGGGAGGCATGTTCTGCTATGGGTCTACTAGCGGATGACCAAGAATTCATTGATGCTATTAAAGAGGATTCATTATGGGGAATGGGCCACTGTCTACACAGACTATTTTTAAGCATGCTAATCTCAAATAACATTTCTCGTCCAAATATAGTTTGGAATGAAACTTGCAATATTCTCTCTGAAGATATCTTATATTTGCAAGAAAAGGATTCAAATGCAGTGTATGTTTCAAATTATCAACCACATTTTCCAACTACATCAATACTTTAGTGTTTTGTTTCTGTATTTTGTACAAGTCTATTTACTCTTCCATTAATCTATTAACATCACTAATGCTATTAATGAATCTGCGAGCAGTTAGTTTAAATAATATATTTAGCTATTTATGTAACAATATTTATACTCTTAACTATGATTATCATTGAAAAAAACTGTCCAGGGTGAAAAAATATCAAATGGTATACACTTTCGTATACTTTTATTTTCCATGGTTATAGCTGGATTATATAATTACACTCATGTATTTCGTGTAGTATCTGTCATTTTTTAATTAGTTCGTTGTATCTAGAATCTGGAATCCTTTGATATGTACTCATAATCTACCGTTTATATATGGATACTGAAAAGATATCAATACAGTATGAAAAAGACATTATTATACATTAAAGAACTGCATTTATTTGTAGAACTGTTAATGACATAGTTCTGCATGCATTTTTCTGCACACTTCTATAAATTTTTCTTTAATCCATGTTAACATGTTTCTGCATATTATTATGAAAAAACTGCATGTCTGTCATGCATTTTTAGTAGTCCCTGTCATGTACTATCAATGATTCTGTACATTTCTAGGTTACATCCGAAGGGTTCTACTGCTTTTTTATTTATACTTTTCTCTATTCATTAATGGTATATGTTCACGGAACATTTTAAAATTCAGTTTTTACTATTTTATTCGGACATCTCTTTAAATGTTTCAAATTTTCTATAGATCTCACTCTCACTGATGAACAGAGGCACATGATTGCTCTGCAAGAAATAGACGGCATTTTACGAAGCAATGGTAGGCCTCTTTAGAGTTTTCCCCCTATGCCTATTCCAGATTTTGTAATTGACAATGATACAAATCGTTCAATTGCAGAGGAACTGAACTACAACAGAGAGGGTCTTTGAAACTATTTCATTAATTTAGAGGGTATGCTTACCAGTGAACAAAAAAAGGTGATAGATATCATTTTGTCTTCAATATCAGCAGTGTGTGGTGGTTTCTTCTTCTTGTATGGATACCGAGGGATCGATAAAACATTTGTTTGGAGAGTACTCACATCTTTGATGCAATTAGAGGGAAGTATTGTTCTGGAAGTAGCTTCAATTGGAATAGCATCCTTACTACTTCCTAGTGGAAGGACGTCGCATTCTAAATTTTGTATTCCAATCTCTATTAATGAGAAATCTATTTTCGATATTCAGCAAGGGAGTGACTTAGCCAAGCTATTACATGTAACATAACTGATTATTTGGGATGAGGCATCCATGGTTCACAAGTACTATTTTGAAGCTCTGGACCATACTCTGAGAGATATAATGACAACTAAAAATCTCAATGCAACATCTTTACCATTTGAAGTAATCATAGTTGTATTGGGTGGATATTTCCATAAAATTCAACCAGTTATTCCAGGTGGAAATAGTAATGACATTGTTCTTGCCAGTATTAAATCATCGTACCTTTGGAAATAATGTAGAGTCTTAACTCTAACAAAAAACATGCGACTGCAATCTGGGACTGCCAATACTGATTCTAATGACTTAAAAATCTTTTCAAAGTGGGTGTTAGATATTGGTGATGGTAACACAGGACAGCTTGATGATGGTGAATCAGTAATTCATATACCAGAAAAATACCTTCTGAAATCAAACAATAATGCATTGGCAGAAATTGTTGACTTCACATATCCTGCTTTCAGAGACCATTACGATGATGTATGCTATCTAAAGGACAAAGAGATTCTAGATCCAACACGTGTTGATGTTCAAGAAATCAATGACTACATGTTATCTCTCACAAATGCAGACAGCAGAGACTACTTCAGCTTTGAAAGTGTTTGCAATGCCAGTTTTGATTCAGATATGACTGAAAATATATACACATCTGATTTTTTAAATAGAATTAATATCTCGGGATTAGCTGCGCATAAAATTAGTCTGAATATTGGTGTTCCTGTCATGTTGTTAAGAAATGTGGATCAATAAGTTGGTCTGTGTAATGGCACTCGCATGATTGTTACACACTTGGGAGACCATGTCATTGGTGTAAAAAGTTTAACTGGCTGTCATTCGAGGTATTGTGCATTCATTCCAAGACTAACTATGACACAATCTGATGTTAGATGGCCTTTCAAACTACAAAGACGATAATATCCTTCGATTGTTTGTTATGCCATTACTATTTATAAGAGTCAAGGACAATCTTTCTCTTCAGTTGGGTTATTTCTACGGAGGCCTATGTTCCCGCACGGTCAATTATATGTGGCTGTCTCTAGGGTCACCTCGTCGAATGGTTTGAAAACAATAGTTGCAGATAGCCATAACATAACTGTTGATTGCAAAAACAATATTTTCTATAAATAAATCTTTGATAACCTGTCTTAGGTATCATTTAATTTTATTAATTCATCTTTTAATTTTTCTATATAATGTGATCTTTGTAACTCTGTTACTTCCTTATCTTATGATTTATTTATCTTTCTATACTAATTGTAAATGTACAGAATAACAAACTGATGTCATGTTCAATAACCCCATTGTGTTATATTTCTCCATAGTCAAATGAAACTCTAAAGATACATGTATGTGTGTTGAACATCTGGTGCAATTATTCACCTAAAAACTCCAACAATGTTGTCGCTGTCTATTTTTTACATGGAGATACGAAGGGTTGTGTTTCAAATCGTTACACCTTATTTCTGTTATCTTACTGCAGTACAATAAGTTCATTAATATCTATGTCTCCTGTGAAATTTTATATCTCAATTACAACCACCATTATATTTTTTGTTTTCAGAGAACGATGGTATAATGTTCAATTACTAACCATCAGCTTATCTGTAAGTTCAAAGATCTTGTGCGTGAGGGATTCTGTTATTACATTCAAAACTTTCAAATTTCTCCAAGTCAAGGATGTTTCTTGGAAACTCAACATACATGCCGATTGCTATTCACGTCAACAACATTTCTTCGTCCTTCTGATCACAACTCCCTCTGTTCAGTTTTAATTTCACTTCCTTTAATGAAATTTCTCAAAATAATGTACCAAAATATAATCTAATAGGTATACTTCCATTTTAGTGCATTGATATTATTCTGTATTCAATGTTTTCATATTCAACAAGATAGTATTTTCCAAAACATTCTAACTCCCCTTAATTGTTTTCATTTCTGTGTTTTATGATTTAGAAATCATTGGGCTTCTACGATACTCTCATTCAGTTCAATCAATGGGAAATTCGACCATTAGGATGCAAATTATTCTTGAGGATGACAGGTGATTTAAAAATTATATTACTGTGACATGGAAAATTCATATGACATTTACAAATAATGTAATTTTTTTCTTACAGAGGTTTGGAAGTTCACTGCAGCTTATGGGAAAATTATGCTACTGAAATTTCAGCTTATTTGTATCAATATAAGGACTCACCTAACATTATGATCTTACAACTCGTCCGGGATAAAAAATTAAGTAGTATAGTATCTATCCACATTTAACCAATTTTTTGTTAGTACATCAATTTTTTTTAATTTTCAATCAATGTCTCACTAAAATTGTTTTCATATAATTTAAAGGAGCTGTTATTATGACAACTACTATTCAAGAGTCAATGATTTTGTACAACCTAGACATTGCAGAAGTTGACAATTTTAGAAACAAATTTAGTATGTATTGTAAATATTTCAGTATATTTAGTTCTCTGTTATTTCTTGTCCATTTCTATAATAATTTATATGATTCATGTTTATTTTTTTCCAATTATGGATGTCTGTAGGTTTGGGTTCATATTGTCATCCATGTTACACAGTCCACCATCAACAAATCTAGACCCCTCTACAGAAGTACAACATTAAAGTAACAAAAAGTGCATTGCTGATGTAAAAAACATTAAACATGTAAGTACTATGTTCTTATCATATGTAAGTATTCATTTAATTTTACATTAATCTTTTTCTTTGTTTCATTAAATATTTTTTAATATACCCAATCAACTATAACCTACAATATGCTTAATTTCAGCAACAGTACTAAAAATTCAAAGCACCCACAGCTGGTTTTATGATTTCTATGACTCTTGCATGAAAAAGGTTCACAGTTTAGATGGAACATTGTGGTGCCTCAAATGAAAATTATCTGCAAATACTACCACTGCCAGGTCAGCAACTCTTTGATTTTAAAATATTCTAACATTACAACTCGGTGCTGCTACTTGGATACACTTTCGTACAATCATTATGAAATCTTAATAATATATTGAATAGATTTAGGGTACATCTCATGGTTGCAGATAAGACAGGATCATTTTCAGTTGTTCTGTTCGACAAATAAGTTATACAGTTCATACATGAAACAACTTCAAATTTAAGAGCTCCTCTAATACTGGTAGCATCATCTTATTATAACATCAAATCTTATTTCTCTTATCTGATAGCTGACATTTGTTATCTTTTTCAAATTAGGATGATGATGAGTGCGGTTTCCCTCAACAGTTGGAAGCTTTCAAGTCAAATAATTATTTATTCTCACTTGATGTAACTAATTTTAATATTCAAAACCATTATCGTTTGATTGAATAGAATATCTACAAATTACTTTCTATCAGTGATAATGAGATGTACATTCGTAGAATTAGTGACACCTTTGAGCAAAAAGAGGTAAAATTTTATAGTACTCTCAACATATTGTACCACTGATTATATACAACTAATTTGATCTGTATGTGACAACAAAGATACATCAGAGTAGTGGATCTACAGAGTTGGGTAGTCGGATTGAAAATAACATGGTTCTTTTCATTTATATTTATTCAATTTATATGAACCAAAACATGAAACATCATAATCTAATACTCTTTTCTGATTCCACTTATAGCAAGATGATGGGTGTTCTACTTCGTACGGTAGCTCAGGAATAGATGTATCGGGGCCAGATATGTCATCTATAAAAGTAAAATAATCTAACCCAGACTATTTATGATAATATTTCAAGAATGATTTACTGTAAATCATTATTATTAGACACTTTTCCCATCTGTTTCACCAATTACACATCTCATGATATGTTACCTACATATTAATGTCCAATTATTCTACATGTAGAAAAACCTCCTATCTAATTTTGAAAATGAAGAACAGATTCAACATAATTTGAAAAGAAGTGAAGACAACCCTGGACCATGAATTTTTGGTACTCCCCTCGACGTGAAATAGACAGAAAAGTGAGCAGAAGGGGACTGATTGCTGCAAATTAAGTGCTGATACTCGGGTCTATTGTGGCCGTTGATTGGGCATTTTCCTAACACCATCTCTAGTGTGCATGACTTATCTGTAGATCTTGCCAATCTGATTCCCTGTATCTGTTGTCAAACAATTATGTATTACTAAAATAGTATTTCAGTTATCCTGCCATCTTTCTGTAGACGTCAAACATTCTGTTCGTTTGATTAAATTGAATATATTTTATGTAACCCTCATATTATTTTGTTAGAATATCTCTGAGTGAATGTTTCTTTTACTTCAAATATTCATATTTTCTATTTCTATATTTCATTTTAAGAGAATTCTTAATTTATCATGTGTAGTTCAAATTTTTTTGGAATAAAGACAGAGGGAAATAGTTGCGCTTTTCCAGGTACATTGGACCTTCTCCAATACTTTGATATGTGTACATGGGTCATGTTTGATGATGTGATGTCTGGAACCATCTCTGCCATAATTTCTGGAACTGAAGCTTCACCCACTGATGTGATAAATATCACAATGAAGGTAAGAATATATTTACATGAATTTCAATTTTCAAACAACTTCATTCCAATGTTTAGGTTTTCTTCTATGATAACAATAATATCAATGTCATCTTAATATTTTAATTTTCATGGTGGTAGGAAAACTATGGTTTGGTGGTACTGGGGTTCAACACATCTTTTCATGCCGGGTCTTCTCTTGCGGTAATAGTTCATGTCAATGAATTTATTTCAGATAATAGTTTGGTGCACTTACATTAATATGAAAACATTTAAAACATATTTAATTGATTTATGATTGCTGAAACATAACTGATTCCAGGGGCTAGATAGCTTGGAAATGATGGAAGGGGAGGGGAGGGTGATGACAAGGGGGAGGGGGCTGTTAGGGGAAAAGTTTGGGCAGGGAGGGAGGGGAGGGGAGGGGTAGGGGCTGGGCAAGTTGTATGAGAAAGGAGGAGAGGGGATGGGAAGGGCCCGATAGGATGGAGGGGATGAAAGGGGAGAGGAGGATAATTGCAGGAAGAAGGGTGGTGCTGGGAAAATAGTTGTGACTTTCTGTTCTTATTACAAGAGTATGAATAAGTCATATGTGTTTTGACAAACATTCCTTCTCACAACACCCTTGATGTGGTAAACAATCATACCATCAAAGAAAAAAAAGGTATGTTTTCTGTTATAATCTGTTTTCATGCAAGAAATTATTGTTCTAAAAAAGGAACAGAGGCCTATAGTTGATCCAAGGAACCCTGGATATCTGTATACAAGATACCAAAACTAGTTTTCAGATCTGTAACATCATAAAACAGTAGAAATTGTTGAAGATTAAGATTTCAATGCTCAATTTCATAACTATTGTTCCAATTATTCACTAATTCTACTACATATATGTCTTCATTATGAACATTATGATGGTCCTAGTGGAGAAATAGAAGAATACTTTTGTTCATGGGAACCCTGTTTTTCTGTACAGTTGATACACATTCCAGTTTTGGGCTCTACAACATCTTATTACAATAGAAACTTCTCAATATGTAAGCTTCTGTACTCATTTTCTAAACATTATTTTCCAGATTTCAGCATTTCTGTAACATTTATTTCTTAAATTTTTAATTGACATATAAGGCTGATCATTATGTTATTCTATTTCTATAACATCTATTTCTGCATTTCTGTTCCAGTTATTCAGTATTTCAGTTCCTGTTATTCTACATTTCTGTAACATATATTTCTTCAATATTTCAGTATTTCTTTAATACATTATATAATAGTGTACCAAAATATCTTTGTCTATGTTGTTGTGGATCCCAATAACTACCATTTTAAGACTACTCATGATTTTGCTATACGTTACGAGTTAAAACACAATGATCTCACAGAACAATAATTCCTATACAATAAAAAATATTACTGATATAAAAGTGAAATACCTAAAAAATATCAGAATCTCCTCTATAACCATAGATCAGCTGCAATTATATAAACCTGGAATACAACACACATGTTAGAGACCAAAACTGGAATAAATGTTACAGAAATCCTGAAATCTGAAATATGTAATAATTATATATTGAAGAAATAAATGTTACACAAATGGTGGAAATAAATGTTACATAAATGCTGAAATAAATGTTATAGAAATGCTGAAATATTGAAGAAATATATGTTATAGAAATGAAAAATAACTGGAAAAGAAATACTGAATAACTGGAATACAAATGCAGAAATATATGTTACAGAAATGTAATATCATAATGATTATCCTTATATATCAATTAAAAATTGAAGAAATAAATGTTACGGAAATGCTGAAATCTGGAAACAAAAGTTTGGAAAATGAGTACAGAAGTTTACATATTGAGAAGTTTCTATTGTAATAAGATGTTGCAGAGCCCAAAACTGGAATATGTATCAACTGTACAGAAAAACAGGGTTCCAATGAAAAATAGTATGATTATCTTCCTCCAACAGGACCATCATCAAGTTCATAATGAAGACATATATGTAATAGAATTAGTGAATGACTGGAATAGAAGTTATGAAATTTAGCATTTAAAGTTTCATCATCCATAGTTTCTACTTTTTTTAGACGTTACAGATCCAAAAACTGGTTTTGGTATCTAGGATATAGATATCCAGGGTTCCTTAGAACAATAATAGGCCTCTGTTCCTTTTTTAGAACCATCATTTCTTGCATGAAAACAGATTTTAACAGAAAACATACCATTTTTCTTCATTGATGGTATGTTTTTTTACCCCATCAAGGGTTTTGTGAGAAGGATTGTTTGTCAAAACACATATGAATTTTTCATACACTTGCAATAAGAACAGAATGTCACACCTATTTTCCCAGCACTGCCCTTCTTCCTACCATTATCCTCCTCTCCCCTTTCATCTCCTCCATCCTACCCAGCCCTTCCCATCCCCTCTCTTCCTTCCTCATACAACCTGTCCATCCCCTGGCCCTCCCCTCCCCTCCCTCCCTGCCCAACCTTTTCCCCTAGAATCCCCCTCCCCCATGTCATCACCCTCCCCTCCCCTTCCATCATTTCCAAGTTTTCCATCCCCAGGAATCAGTTATGTTTCAGTAATCTTAAAGAAATTAAATGTGCTTTAGATGTTTTCATATTAATGTAAGTGCACTAAATTGTTATCTGAAATAAATTCATGGACATTGTCTATTACCACAAGAGAACACCCAGCATGAAAAGACGTGTTGAACCCCAGTACCACCAAACCATAGCTGTCCTACCACCATGAAAAGTAAAATATTATGATGACATTGATATTATTGTTATCATAGTAGAGAAGCTAAACATTGGAATGCAGTTGTTTGAAAATTAAAATTCATGTAAATATAGTCTTACCTTGATTGTGATATTCATCTCATCAGTGGGTGAAGTTTCAGTTCCAGAAATTATGCCAGAAAAGGTTCCAGACGTCGCATCATCAAATAGGATCCATGTACACATATCAAATTATTAGGGAATCTCCAATGTACCCAGAAAAGCGCAACTATTTTCCTCTGTCTTTATTCCATAAAAAAGGTGATCTACACATGCTGAATTTAACATTCTCTTAAATTGAAAAATAGAAATAACAAATATTAATAGTAGAAATAAAAGAAAAACTCACTCATAGATAAGCTAACATAACAATATAAGGGTTACATAAAATATATTCAATTTCATCAAACCAACATAAATTTTGATGTCTACAGATTGATGGTAGGATAACTGAAATACTGTTTTAGTAATACATAATTGTTTGACAACAGATACAGGGAACCAGATTAGCATGATCTGCAGATAAGTCATGCACAATATAGATGGTGTTAGGAAAATTCCCAATCAATGGCCTCGATAGACCCCAGTATCAGAACTTAATTGCTACAGTCAGTCCCCTTCTACTCACTTTTCCATCTATGGCACGTCGAGGGGAGTACCACAACCTCATGTTCCAGGGTTGTCTTCACATCTCTTCAGATTATGTTGAATCTATTCTTCATTTTCAAAATCAGATAGGAGGTTTTTCTACATGTAGAATAATTGTACATTAATATGTAGGTAACATTTCATGAGATGTGTTATTGGTGAAACAGATTGAAAAATTGTCTAATAAGAATGTTTTTTAGTAAATCATTCTTGAAATATTGTCATAAATAGTCTGGGTAAGATTATTTTACGTGAGTAGATGACATATCTGACCCCGATACAGCTATTCCTGAGCTACCGTATGAAGTAGAACACCCATCATCATGATGCTGCTATAAGTGGAAGCAGAAAAGAGTATTAGATGATGGCGTTTCATGTTTTGGTTCATATAAATTGAGTAAATATAAATGAAAAGCACCATGTTATTTTCAATCCCACTACCCAACTCTATAGATCCACTAATATGATGTGTATGTGTTGTCACAAACAGATCAAATTTGTTGTATATAATCCGTGGTATAGTATGTTGAGAGTGCTATAAAATTTTACCTCTTTTTTCTCAAAGGTTTCACTAAATCTAAGAATGTCCATATCATTATCACTGATAGAAAGTACTTTATAGCTATTCTGTTCAAACGAATGATAACAGTTTTGAATATTAAATGTAGTTACATCAATTGAGAATAAATAATTATTTGACTTGAATACTTCCAACTATTGAGGGAAACTGCACTCATCATCATCCTAATTTAAAAAGGATAACAAATTCCAGTTATCAGATAGTAGAAATAAGATTATATTTAATAATAAGGTGTTGCTACCTGTATCAGAGCAGCTCTTAAATTTGAAGTTGTTTCATGTATGAACTGCATAACTTGTTTGTCAAACAGAACAACTGAAAATGATCCTGTCTTATCTGCAATTGTGATCTGTACCCTAAATCCATTCGATATATTATTAATATTGCATAATGAGTGGATGAAAGTGTATCCCAGCAGTAAAACCAAGTTGTAATGTTAGAATATTTTAAAATCAAAGAGTTGCTAACCTAGCAGTGGTAGTATTTAGAGATAATTTGCATTTGTGGAACTGCAATGTTCCATATAAACTGTGAACCTTTTTCATACAAGATTCATAGGACCCATAAAACCATTTGTGGGTGCTTTGAATATTTAGTACTTTTGCTAAAATTAAGCATCTTGTAGGCTACAGTAGATTGGGTAAATCAAACAATATTTAATGAAAAAAAGAAAAAGGTAAAGGTAAAAGTGAATGAATATTTACATATGATAAGAACATAGTACTTACATGTTCAACGTTTTTTACATCAGCAATGTATTTTTTGTTACTCCAATATTGTACTTCTATAGAGGGGTCTTGAGGCGTTGATGGTGGACTATGTAACTGGGATGAAAAAATGTCCCAAACCTACAGACATCCGTAATTGGAAAAAAAAAATAAACAGGCATCATATAAATTATTATAGAAATGGACAAAAAATAACATAGAACTAAATATACTGAAATATCTACAATACATAATAAACCTGTTTCTAAAATTTTCAACTTCTACAATGTCCAGGTTATACAAAATCATTGATGTTTGAATATTAGTTGTCACAATAACAACTCCTTTAAATTATATGAAAACAATTTTAGTGAACCATTGTTTGAAGATTAAAAAAAAGATGTACTAAAAAAAATAGGTTAAATGTGGATAGATATTATACTTCTTAATTTTTTAACATGGACGAGTAGTAAGATCAGAATGATAGGTGAGTCCTTATGTTGATTCAAATAAGCTGACATTTCAGTGGCATAATTTCCCCATAAGCTGCAGTGAACTTGCAAACCTCTGTATGCAAAAGAATTGCATTATTTTTAAATGTCATATGAATTTTACATGTCATAGTAATACAATTTTTAAATCACTTTTCATCCTCAAGAATAATTTTTATCCTAATGCTCGAATTGCCCATTGATTGCACTGGCTGGGAGTATTATAGAGGCCCGATGATTTCTAAATCATAAAACACAGAAAGGAAAACAATGAAGGGGAGTTAGACTGTTTTGGAAAATACTATCTTGTTGAATATGAAAACATTGAATACAGAACAATATCAATGCACTGCAATGGAAGTACACCTATTATATTATCTTTTGGTACAATCCTTTGAGCAATGTAATTAAATGAAGTGAAATTAAAACTAAACAGAGGGAGTTTTGCATTAGAAGGAAGAAGAAATTTTGTTCACGTGAATAGAAATCAGCATGTATGTTGAGTTTCCATGTAACATCCTTGATTTGGAGCAATTTGAAAATTTTGAATGTAATATTAAAATCCCTCACGCACGAGATCTTTGAACTTACAGATAAACTGACGGTTAGTAATTGAACATTGTACCTTCGTTCCCTGAAAACAAAAAATATAATGGTGGTTGTAATTGAGATATAATATTTGACAGAAGACATAGATATTAATGAACTTATTGTACTTCAGTAAGATAACAGAAATAAGGTGTAACGATTTGAAACACAGACCTATGTACCTCCAAGTACAAAATTGATAGCAACAACATTGTTGGAGTTTTTAGATTAATAATTGCACCAGATGTTCAACACACGTACATATATCTTTAGAGTTTAATTTGACTTTGGCGAAATCCCACACAATGGGGTTATTGATCTGGACATCACCTTGTTATTCTGTACATTCACAATTAGTATAGAAAGATAACTAAATCATAAGATAAGGAAGCAGCATAGTTACATAGATCACATTATTTAGAAAAATTAAAATATGAATAGATAAATTTAAATGATACCTAAGACAGGTTATCAAAGATTTCTTTATAGACAATATTGTGTGTGCAATCAGCAGCTATGTTATGGCTAACTGCAACTATTTTTTTCAAACCATTCGGTGAGGTGACCCTATAAATAGCCACATATAATTGACCGTGCGAGAACAGAGGCCTGCGTAGAAATAACCCAACTGAAGAGAAATATTGTCCTTGACTCTTATTAATATTCATAACATAACAAACTATCGAATGATATTGTCATATTTGTAATTTGAAAGGCCATCTAACATCAGATTGTGTCATAGTTAGTCTTGGAATGAATTCACAGTACCCCGAATGACAGCTGGTTAAAATTTTTTAACCAATGACATGGTCTTCCAAGTGTGTAATCATCATGCGAGTGCCATTACATAGACCAACTGATTGATCCATATTTCTTAACAACATGACAGGAACACCAATCTTTAGACTAATTTTATGTGCTGCTAATCCAGAGATATTAATTCCATTTAAAACTCAGATGGGTATATATTTTCAGGCCTATCTGAATCAAAACTGGCATTGCAAACACTGTCAGAGCTGAAGTAGTCTCTGATGTCTGCATTTGTGAGAGATATAATGTAGTCATTGATTTCTTGAACAACATCACGTGTTGTAGCAAGAATCGCTTTGTCCTTTAGATAGAATACAACATCGTAATGTTATGTGAAAGTAGGATATGTGAATTAAACATTTTCTAACAATGCATTATTGGTTGATTTGAGATGATATTTATCTGGTATATGAATTACCAATTCACCATCATCAGGTTGTCCCGTGTTACAATCACTAATATTTAACACACACTTTGAAAAGATTTGTAAGTCATCAGAATCAGTATTGGTAGTCCCAGATTGCAGTCGCATGTTTTTTCTTAGAGTGAAGATTCTACATTGTTTCCAAAGATACGATGATTTAATACTGGCAAGAACAATGTCATTTCTGTTTCCACCTAGAATAACTGGTAGAATTTGACAGAAATATCCACCCAATACAACTTTTATTCCTCCAAATGGTAAAGATGTAGCATTGATATTTTTAGTTGTAATTATATCCCTTAGAGTACGGTCCAGATCCTTAAAACAGTACTTGTGAACCAGGGGTGCCTCATCCCAAATAATCAGTTTTGTAACATGTAATAGCTTGGATAAGTCAATCCCTTTCTGAATATTGAAAACATATTTCTCATTAACAGAGATTGGAATAAAAAATTTAGAATGCTCCGTCCTTCCACCAGGAAGTAGTAATGATGCTATTCCACTTGAAGCTACTGCCATAACAATACTGCCCTCTGATTGTAGCAAATATGTGAGTACTCTCCAAACAAAAGTTTTACCAGTCCCTTCATATCCATGAAAGAAGAATAAACCACCACATGCTGCTGATATTGAAGAAAAAATTACATTTATCACCTTTTTTTGTTCACTGGTAAGCATACCCTCTAAATTAATGTAATAATTTTAAAGACCCTCTGTTATAGTTCAGTTCCTCTACAATTGAATGATTTGTAACAGTTTCAATTACAAAATCTGGAACATACATAGGGGAAAACTCTGAAGAGACCTACCATTGCTTCATAAAATGTCATCTATTTCTTGCAGAGAAAACATGTGCCTCTGTTCATCAGTGAGAGTGAGATCTATAGAAAATTTTAAATGTTTAAAGAGATTTCTGTAATGTATATCATAAGAGAAGAGTCTCCAGTACGCCTCACTAGGTGATATGTAGCGACAGTCATAATACATCTTTATTTCATCAATAGTGTTGTCTAGGCCAATTTTTCTGCTGGTTTCATAAAGTGCTTCCGTTACACGATCATTTCTCTTGCTTATATTTTTAAAGAGATACTTGATAGAAGATGGCTGGTTGCATACCCCAATATTTATATGTTCTTGATACCTGAGTAGAAAAACTGGATTGTATGGTACTACAAAACAATTATCCAACTGAAGAACATTTTTATGGATTGATTTTCCATTATCCCTTCTACGATATATCACATAACCGTCGTCATCTATTGTTGTTTCACCATAAAAATTTATGAAAGAACTTAGAGCATTTTCCATTTTTCATACATGGAGAATATTGTCTGGCATCTCCACAAGGACCATGGAGCATATAGTTTTTTACAGTTTCATGTAGTATTGGGTAGGCAATTTTATCTGGAATCTCAGCAGACACAACTCTATTAACATCTGATGGAGTGATAAGTCTGTTTTCAAGACAAAGAAACAATAAAATGTGGACATGAGACAAAACCTGTTTTTGGAATTCAATGGTTTGAAAACTGTAATGGAAAAATAGAAATAGGTTTTGTCTGGTTAATATTAGGTGATGTAATAAGAAAGAATAAGTAGAGAATAATAAACACTAATTACATATCTTATTAGTTAAACATAATGAACTGTCAGAGACTATCTTACCTACCATTTATTTTACGAATATACAATTTTTTCTTAAATATTTTAGAGGATGATCGAACTTTATATTGAATACTTGAGAAAGTAATTGTGGACAGTCAGCTGGATGAAGATTATTTTGTGTAAAAAATCTACTGATTTCTGGCCACATTGGGTTACATGTAAACGTAAGGAACAAATCTAGATACCCTGACCAATTACAAATTGACATTGCATCCTGATAATTTTGAATCATATAACTTGTACCACCAGAAAAAGAAGAGGGCAAAATGATGCGCTTCCCACAAGATGACCCTTCTCGGTCACCTCGAAGGAATGAATCTTGCAATCCATTGTATAGGTCGACCTGTAGTCGCTTCTGGTTGAAACGAATAAACGATAGTCTCTGAGACTCAATCATTGTGTAAGAATCGACGAAATTTTTTTGTAGTAGTCTTATAGAATGTAGAAAAGTGGATGGTTCAATGTCACAGAATTGTAGGTGAAAAGAGAAATATTCTCTCATTTTAACCTTTCATAGCTTAGCACTGGTAGTGAACGTGGTAGCGCAATGCATTACATTGTCCACATATCCATATTGGCCTCCAGGGAAAATCAATGGATACTTTAACGGCAGATACAAAGGCTGAAGCTCATTAATTTGTTGCAATTCACCACATTTGGTTTGAATGATAATGTCACATTCTTGGTTTAGATCTTCAACATCTCCAACAATAAGCATGGAGATTTCAGATGTTGTTGGTAAGTTATGTGTTGCCTCATGTGTATGTATTTTCTTAAGCAGGCATAGCATTAAGTTTAAAGCATCTTCACGATTCAGGACATCTTTTGCTGATATGAACTGTTGAGATAAAGCATTGATCTCATGTAGCATATGTTGCAACTTCTCAATAATATCGAGGTTAATAACTAATTGATGATTTCTGCCATCAGAGCAGGAAGAGATATTTGTGTTAGAAAAATACAGTGAAATGCATCAGCTTTATATTCATAGAAATGAATTTAGAAATACCTCATACTACTAACTCTATTCTCGAACTCATGTTCTGTGTCAAACACATATAGTCGGGCAAACCTTGGGGGTTGTACTTCTACCGAACACAAACTACCTATGCGATGGTATTTCTGTCCATTTAGTCTGAATATTCTTGGGGCTCTATCATTGTTCAAAGACTTATCAACCTTCCCACCCAAAGATGTGAATGAAAACATAGAATTATAATGATTTATATGTTTTTTAAAGCTCATTATTGTGAATAAGTTTGATTTAAAACCAACATCTATAGGTATGGAGGAGGTGACGGGAGAAAATCCAAAGAAATATTTCCTATAGAGAATCATAGAGAAAATTGTGAGGTTTGTTGGTTGTTGCATTTTCTATTTCTCTCATCATACAACATATTTGAGTGACAGTACTAGCATACATATGTGGGGTCTCTGATATCTGAGTATCCCAAACGTCGGGGAAAAGTTTATTTTAAAAAAATATTAAATTTTCAGAGACTGTACTCGAATATTATTTGATTTATGATATTAATAATGTCGAAGTACTAACATCAATAACCTGTGTTCTCCACAATGTCCATTTCTGATGAGTTTCCTGCAGAAGTTGATGAAATGTAAATACGGTGTGTGATATCCTGTATATAATGTAATAATATTTGAAGATCAATTGGTTATTCAACAATCCTAAGGATTTTGTAGTTGTTCTGATGAAATCTATATTGTTTAAAGACATTTCTGAAATATATGAAGGAAAATATTGTTGATTAGAATATCAAGTAATAGAAACTTTAAGTAGTTACGATAAACAAATGAAGAAATCTATATTAATGCGTAAAAACATATTACATACTTGTCAATGATGTAGTAGTGTACTATGGTACATTAATATTTGGAAGACTTAATCTGTACACATAGAATAGAGTAAGAACTAAAATTTAATTGACATGTCATATTTATGTGTATTAGTCATGCATACTCTGTTGAGTTGAGTACTGTAGATTCAATGAGATTGTTGTCCTCATTCCGCATACCTAATGGAAAAATTGACAGAAGTGTTTGATGGTCCGTAATTAAAGGTTTTACCCATATTATGGTCATAAAAGTTCACAGACTGTAGACTTACTAAAAGGTACAGGATAGAGGGTGTGATGTATGTGTTTTCGTTTGTTTTTTCCGGCAATCAATGTTGACTCCGTATGACTTTCACTTGGTACTATGAACAAAGAAGTAACAAATGATGAGTAGTATTCCATCATTGGAAACAATAAGCTTTCAATGTCATTTTTCAAAAGAACATACCATTAACACATATAGGTGAAAATGGTAATCTTCGGTCTGTATGTCCGATGCCATTTGCTTATAGTGGCTGAATAATTATACTAATGATGGACACGGTAGAAAGCATTGGAGAACCTACAGTACAAAACAGTATTGTTACTAAATTGATTGTCATGAGACTCATATAATGACTGAAGTATTGTTAGTAATTAAGTGATTCTAAAACTAAGACAGTACTCATGATTTTCGTGATGTTGCTGCATGAGTAGTCTTCTGTGGATCCTTGATTCCCTAGAGTGGGAAGGCGTATGCATGGTTCTGCTGGTTTTCCTTGTACAGAACTGTCTAGGTGGCATGAAAATAAAAATATTTACTGGTGCTATTATACATTAAAATACAATTTGTTAATATAATGACCATGTAACGGTAAAAAAATGTACAAAAATTGGTTTTCAACCACATTTATGAAGTGATACCTTTGTGAAAAAAATTGATGCCCCTCGGATGAAAGACGCAAAATGCTGTTGTCAAAGCAGTCGTATATTATCACTGACAAGACTGCAGCTATATGTGTTAAGTATCAACGATGGAATGGTGCAATCAAATATCTCACATATCCAAAAATAGTATACGTGGAAGGAATATTAGATAATGGTTATGAAAAAAACAAATATCTATCTAAGAAATTTAACTTTCAATGTCACGTGGGATTGCTATTTCTATATACTTGAGAAGAAAATAAGTACGGAAATAATGGTGGGTGCATAATAAATAAGGAACTATTTCACAGTAGCTTCCATAAAAGTGTCAAAATGTTAGATGTTGGTATGTGCAGTTATATATTCCAGAATGCACAGTCCATGTACTGATTAGGTTGTAGATATCCAAAACTAGGCTAAAAACAGAGACCCAATGATAGTTGAAAACAGATATACTATTATTACAATTGCAATAAATGTGTAAAAGATGTAGGGCAGAGTGACAGAGAATACGTTACATTATTAGTAGACAACAGATCTGTATGGAATAAACAGAAGCCCTACTCATGAGGTCGGTGATGAAATAGAGCTTTGGGATGTCTGTGATAGTATGCCTGAGGTCGTTTTCCAGGATGGTGATGGCAACAACGATGCTTCCGGGGATGGTATGCGAGAGTAGATGACCATAATTATCGATCGGTGTATTGAATCATGCTTCTATGAAACCCTATTATTGGCTTGAAAATCCGGTATAGACAGTGATCCGCTATGAATGCATCGATCGGGTAGAAGTGATTATTGGATACCGTAATCGCCGCTAGAAATTTGAGGAATCAAACAGAAGACGAAATTCAGGGGGAGATTAGAGGAATTGAACAGTGGCGAATGAAATGCGGGTACAAGAAATATGGGGGGAGATTAGAGGAATGTGAAGAGCTTGTGTAGATGAATTATAATGAAGTTCGCGAATGAATTCCGCTGAGTAGAAACCCTAAGCCCGAACGGAGGAGGAGAAAATCCGAGCGACGCGGGAGGTCGGCATGGAGCTGGGAGAAAAGATGTCGTAAGATCAACCCAATATAGGAATCGAACCACGGAGGACGAAATGTGGGTAGAGGAAATGCGGGGGGAGGTAAGAGGAAGGCGTCAAGATCGGATTTGTGAATTAGGAAGAAGTCGGCGAATAATGACGGTGAGTGGAAACCCTAAGCCCAGACGGAGGAGGATGTAATCCAAGCGACGTGGGAGCTCGGTGGAAAATAGTTATAGGAAGAGACCAATAGGATGGAGCTATTTTCAGAAGGAATTTATTAATTAGGAGGCGTGGCTTCATGAGGAGTCAACACGTCAGCTGGGAAAAACCCAGATTTAGTATATATAGTGGAAGAAAGAGGAAAATAGTTGTGCTTTTCTGGGTACATTGGAGCTTCCCCAATACTTTGATATGTGTACATGGATCATGTTTTATGATGCGATGTCTGGAACCTTTTCCGGCATAATTTCTAGAACTGAAACTTCACCCACTGATGCGATGAATATCACAGTCAAGGTAAGACTATATTTCCATGAATTTCACTTTTCAAACAACTGCATTCCAATGTTTAGCTTCTCTGCTATAATAACAATAATATCAATGTCATCGTAATATTTTACTTTTCATGGTGGTAGGACAGCTATGGTTTGGTGTTATTGGGGTTCAACGCATCTTTTCATGCAGGGACATCTCTTACGGTAATAGACCATGTCAATGAATTTATTTCAGATAACAGTTTGGTGCACATACATTAATATGACAACATCTGAAACATATTTAATTGCTTTAAGATTGCTGAAACATAATTGATTCCAGGGGCTGGACAGCATTGAAATGATGGAAGGGGAGGGGAGGGTGATGAAAAGGGGGAGGGGCTGCTAGGGAAAAAGGTTGGGCAGGGAGGGAGGGGAGGGGAGGACTAGGGGCTGGGTAGGTTGTATAAGAAAAGAGGATATGGGATGGGAAGGGTCGGGCAGGATGGAGGGGATGAAAGGGGAGAGGAGGAGAATGGAAGAAAGAAGGGTGGTGCTGGGAAAATAGGTGCGACTTTTTGTTCTTATTACAAGATTATGAATAATTCATATGTGTTTTGACAAACATGCCTTCTCACATCACCCTTGATGGGGTCAAAAACATACCATCAAGGAAGAAAAATGGTATGTTTTCTGTTATAATCTATTTTCATGCAAGAATGATGGTTCTAAAAAAGGAACAGAGGCCTATTGTTGTTCCAAGGAACCCTGAATATCTGTATACTAGATACCAAAACCAGTTTTCGGATCTATAACATCTAAAAACAGTAGAAACTGTTGAAGATGAAACTTTCAATGCTTAATTTCATAACTTCTCTCCCAGTTATTCACTAATTCTGTTACATATATTTCTTCATTATGAACATGATGATGGTCTTAGTGGAGGAAGAGAAGGATATTGTTGTTCATAGGCACCCTGTTTTTGTGTATAGTTGATTCACATTCTAGTTTTGGGCTTGGAAACATCTTATTACAATAGAAACTTCTCAACATGTAAACTTCTGTACTCATTTTATAAACTTTTGTTTCCAGATTTCAGCATTTTTGTAAAATTTATTTCTTCAATTTTTAATTGAAATATAAGGCTGATCATTATGTTATTCAATTTCAGTAACATCTATTTCTGCATTTCTGTTCCAGTTATTCAGTATTTCTGTTCCATTTATTCTGCATTTCTGTAACAAATATTTCTTCAATATTTCAGCATTTCTTTAACATTTATGTCATCATTTCTGTAACATTTATTTCCTCCATTTTTGTAACATTTATTTCTTCAATATGTAATTGTTACATATTTCATATTTCAGCATTTATGTAACATTTATTCCAGTTTTGGGCTCTAACAAGTGTGTGGTATTCTAGGTTTATATAATTTCAGCTGATCTATGGTTATAGAGTAGATTCTGAGATTTTTGTGGTATTTCACTTTAAGATCTATAACATGTTATATTTTATAAGAAATATTGTTATGTGAGTTCATTGTGTTTCAACTCTTAATGTATTAGAAATCAAGAGCGGTCTAAAAATTTCAGTTATTGGGATCCACACCAACATCGACAAAGATATAATGGTACCCTATTACATCATGTATTACAGATTCTTATTGCATTTACTTTCTTCCTTTTCAATCCATTTCATATATAAATTATGTTACATGTTATTATTTTTCTCTGCTTTTCATAATTATCAATCAGTGAAATTATTATTTTTAAATATTATAGGTTTGATACACAAACCGTGGTCATGGGTTTTGGGATGATGTAACTCCATAACAACTATCACATTTCCTATCACTGGAGATATTTCTATCCTCTACATATTCGTATAATGTGGTTTGTTGATGTGGCATTCCGGTGACTTTTGAGTTTTTTTGTAGAAATTTTTTGAGTTTTTATAATCACATCTAATTTGTTACATTCATAATTCTATCTCAATAAATGACTCCATATTGTTCCTTCTTTTCCATAATATATACCACTCAATTTTTTTTAAACATTTCCAATTATAATATGATTTATTATGTTTCAAAATTGGTATTCTATTATTAATAATATGAATTTTTTATAGTGTCGTGCAAATGCACGGGTGGAGTACTAGTTTATATATAATGTGGATAGATAACTACACTATAGTTTTTTTTACAAATAGATAGAATCTGCCCCCTTTAATAGGAAAATTCGATTGTATTTTCACAAATATTAAATCATTATGGGTCAATAATGTAATTCTAAAATGTTAAGTGGACTACAAATGGATAATATATGATATTATATACTACTATACAACTATACATGGCTGATGATATTGTTTTATTTTTTCATTAATTTATATATAAATTTCAACAATAAATGGAATTTAAAGTCATTTTGAAGGTCATTATTTTAATTTGACATTAAAAATATCAAAATATCAATGTAATTAATATTTAAAAATGTAAATAGTTTATAAATTATAATTTTTCTCCTTAAAAATAATGAAAACCGATAATTAATACAAAAAACATCACTTTAAATACTTTTTATACCATTTATGTGACATTTCCCCACTATACACAAGCATTATGTCAACACTACATAATATTTTTGGATAATTATTATACTATTTAATAAAATAATAACATAAATATTTTTATTTATTTTTTTAAACTAAATCTAATCATAAAATATTTTTTTCTCATCCTTATCATGACAATGCTATTAAGAGGAGAACTTCGAATTTTTTTACTATCCAGAATCAATCAGTAAGAATTTGGATAATTATCATATTATATAATTTTAAAATTCATAAATATACAAAAAATAATTTATTAATCATAATATTTATCATTTATTTCAATAATACACTTATGATATATTAAATACTATCTCAAAGACCCCAATTCTAGCTTTTATAATATTAGACATGCTCTATGTCTGTATCAATAAATATTTTCTCATTTTTGTTTAATAAAATTTAATTTTTATTAATAGGATTAAAATTTAATAATATATTGAGTATATTATCATATAAAAAATTTTCATTTTATTTACCTCACATTTGTATCATGATGATATTATATGAGTTAAGATATTTCTAAAATCTATTTTTTTCAATTCACAAAACACAGTAACTTATTCAGAAACATTTCAAAAAAATAATCAAAATCTACTTTTTGTATTATGATGCCAATAAAAAATTAATTTTTATATAATTTAAATTATAAAAATTTAAAACTTAAATTTAAATTAATACATAAAAAAAATTTATTTAGGATAAAAAATATGTCTTTATAAAGTGAAACTCATATTATTATTTCATACTATGATAATATGATATCTATATTTATGATAATAATAAATATTAACATTAAATTATAGATTCAACATGAATATAAATTCATAAAATATATAATAAATAAATATTTCTTAACATAAATCAAAATAATTATTTTTTTTAACAAAATACATTAATAATTTAAAAGAAACATTTATAATAACTTGAAGTAAAATCATTATTTTTACAAGTATAATAAAAATATAACTTATATTTTCTTATTTTTGAGATAAAAAATATTTATACGTACTAGAAAATATTTATTAAATAAATATGATTACATAATATGTTTATTAATAAAATATAATTATAATTTATTCAAAATACCATATCACATATTGTAAAGACTCGGAACTTCGATGTAATTGTTTTTAAATAAATGGGAATTTTACAAGTCCGCAAAAAATTGACGGTGCGTGATTCTGAGGCCCAAACTTCCCAAAGTCAATTTCTGAAGTATTTTTTGGGTACATTCAGTAAACGTACGAGCAGGTTTTTATAACTTTTTAACCGGTGCTTGGAATAGAAACTTGAGGGAACCATTGAACTCGAAGAGCCAGTATTCGCTTAAAGAGATTTTCACCTCGACAACAGTGGGTCGAAATAAAAGATTGTTTTTTGGGTTTTCTGTGGAAAATATTAAAATAAAATGAAATACACATTATTTTATTTTTGAGCCACTATGTGGAAGTTGGATGTGGGGTCCACCAGAACTAAACCTCCTTATAAAAGTTTAACTGTGGGGACCACCCGACCATAACCTCCCATAAGAGGCTATGGTGGTGGGGCACCCCCAAACCAAACCTTCTGCGAGAGGTTATGGTGGTGGGGACCACCAAGGACTAAACCCCCATTTTTAATTATTAAAAACCTCTCAAATCCCCTCATCAATGAGGGGGAGCCTTTTGACCACCTCTACCAAATTAATTCTCCCAACGCACTTGCCATTAATGTGCCAAATCCTTCCCATTTATTAATTGAGCACATCAATTAATTATTTTATAAACCTTTTTGAATTTTTTCCAACAATTAAATAATAGATAAACATAATCTATTATTTTGGAATGGCATATTCATCTTTGTGGAACATGCTAGAGGAGGATATAGGGAGAAATCTCCCCAACAAAGAACTTCCTCCACAAAGAATGCTGGCGAGGAGTGTCTTCGACTTCTTCCTCGGAACCACCTTGCGAAGGAAACCAATGTGGGACGTCTTTGATAATTTACCTTACCTCCTCTTCATTGTCAATGATCCAATGCATGAGCTTGGATTGGAAGTGTGTGGCATAGGAGACAAATGACAACAACTCCATCTTTTTTCCCATGACTCCGTCGACGAACAACGATCAATGTACGGAATTTATTTGAATATGATTTTATTCCTTTAATTATTCCCTTCTAAAGTAAATAATCATTTTAGATGTTTTTCCTTGTGGTTGGTAATTGTTTTTTCAGGAATATTTGGGTGTTGGATTGATTTTTCTTCTATATTCAGTTCTTATTAATTCTTTGAAATTCAAGAAAGAATTAATCCACATGCTACCACCCTAAACGCGGAGGGTGCAAGCCAAAACAACATGTCTCAAACCCTCCTTTGTTCTTTTTTGTGATGTTCTATGGAATTGGGACTAGGCTACGAGACGAAAAAGGTGACAGAAGCAATAGTCACGCTACCTGTGGCCTTCACAACCTATGTCGACTATCGGGCCGAATCGCACTGCCCGTCGGCCGCGCCCCCCATGCCGAACCGGCCGAGCCGCGCCACTCCCCGACATAAATGGCCACCAGCCTCCGCATGCCTCACGGTCCCCGCGGCTCCGCCATCGGTACGCCCCGCGCACCCCGTTCGACCCACGTGCTCCACATGCGCCCCGCGCCGCCACTGGCCGAACTGGCCCCGGCCTCCCGGGATGAGCCTCCTGAGCCACGCCCCTGGTGGAACCCGGTGGATCTGACCTCCCGCTCCCCTCATGGCACACCGGCCAAACTGGCCCTCATAGCACCTCCAGGCCAAACCACCCTCACGCCGACCTGCGGCCTGTCCGTTCCCTCGCGGCCGGTCCGCGCCCACTCGGCCCTCCACAGCCCCTCGCGACATGCTGGGTTGGGCCCAGCGGGTCGGGCAGAAACCAACGGGCTGAACCACCCAACGGCCCAGGCCAGACCCAATGGGTCAGGCTGGCTTGACCCAAACCGGGTCAACCCAGACTGGTTCGGGCCGGGTCTGTGCGACTAGGTCGGACCAGACCTGGGCCCATGATGACCCTTTACTTTCTTTTGGAAATATCTTTGGCGCCAGACGTCTATTTGTTGAACCATAAGGGGACCTGGTAATCTTTGAGCATGATTCCTTTTGAGTATACCCCACTGGAGTTTTGGGTATAGTTGAGATACAGTCGGATTGGATCGTGCACGAATCAAACCGGGCCCCTGAGACTAAAAGTCTAATAACTCACAGACCTGACATCCGATTGACATGCCGTCAGTTGTGTTGAGACCCCTATGGCAAGGCAGACCATCAGGATACTTCTTCGTGGGACTTCGTGGTAGTTAAATGATTAAACAGTATCTTGTTTAGTACATCTTCTAGAGACGAGTGATAATTTGTGTGGGAACATAGTAGCTGGAAGAAAATTGACAACTACAGAACAATCGACTCAGAGTGACTCGTATGGCCCAGTGGGGAGTGCATGGTTGTGGAGACAGACCCATGGTTGAGGAGCACCTGGTTGTGGCCCTAGAATCATGGTACTCGACAGGAGGAGTACCTATGAATGCTATGAGGGGGCGCCGGGTTGTGGAGGAAATCCTATAGTGGGGAGTGCCTCTCTGTGATGAAACAGACCCACAATACACAATAGGAGGAGTACCTCAGCAGTCCAAGGTTAGTGGGAAGCACCTGGTTGTAGCGGCAGGCCCACTGTACTCGACAGAGGAGGATTTCTCCAGCAGCCGAGGGTTCAAAATGTTTTACCCCTAAAACAAATCCTGGTTTGAGCTGAGTCAGTAACTTTTGTATTTTCCTCATGATTGAGATGAATTATTTTATAACTTAGGTATATTTATATGCATATACCTAAGTGGGGTTATCTGTTTATTTTATACTTTATGGTTTATCCATGTTGGATTTTGTGAGACCTTGAGGGTCTCGGGGTCCCAACTATGTATTTTTATACTCACCCCTGCACAGGCTATGCCCGCACCTTGTTGTGTCAGATGCAGATGACGGGCAGCGCTAACTGAGGTTAAGAGTACCGGGAATGGATAGTTCTCAGAGGTGGACCATATGGTGTGATGGTACATGGAGGAGACAGATGAACCTGGAGTGCTGAGGAGGCAATCTGTACCTACCCTTCAGGTTGGAACCTCGGAGGATGACCCAGTGGCAATTTTTCTATTCTTCAGTTGTACTTTCAGTTTATATTACTTTACTGTTGGGATTGTATTTTTGGCCCCTTTTACTTTCAATACACTTTTGTTATATAGTATTATTTAGTGTTTTGTTTCCATCGTGTGTTATATTGTGTGTGTTTACAAGTTATAAATGCATTGCCTTCCCAGTTTTAGGGTATTTGGCCTTTGGTGCCTGTCGCCAGCCCCTAGCCTATGGAAGGAGGGCTTGGGGTAGTCACGGCACGGGACCTAGGGGATGGGTCGTGAAAAATTGGTATCAGAGGAGTTTGTTCTACCATAGAACATGGGACACTGATCTTTTCTGTGAAGCAATAGTGTTAAGTGTACTCAGTGTGGTTTTCAGTTCTAGGAGTCCAGTGTTGGTGTGGCGGCTAAGGTATCCATACACTAGGACCCTGACTTCTGATTTCCAAATTAGTCCAAGAAAGCACTGATTGCATGTGTGTTTTAAAAATTTTTCTTTAAGTCAGCTCAACCAGGTCCGCTCACCAGGTATTAGCTTTTGAACGTGTTGTGTCTGTTTCATTTAGGATTCCTCTACGTGGACAACTAGCTAGAGTCCTGAGAGTTGTATGCACAGATATCCCACCGAGCAATGAGGCCTCAGTGCAGGTCCATTTTCCAGCGGAGGAATCATCAGTACCACTCCTTGTTGTTCCACCGATTTCACCAGCAACAGTAGTAGACAATGCATGCCGCTTAAACACGTTTCACGAGTTCCAGTACCATAGGCCACCCAGGATCAGGGGAGAGACGGACCCGAAGGTGGATGATGATTAGCTGGATGTTATGGTGAAATTTATCTGATTGGAAGGGAAACCATCTAATTTTATGGTGATTCTTGCTGCTAGCCTTCTACAGCTAGCAGCAGGTAGATGGTGGAGCTTGATTCTTTAGGTTCATGATGAGATGAAGCTAGTCTGGGCGGGCTTTGAGAGCCTATTTCAGGAGGAGTTTATTCTAGTGACTCTCTGCACAGTGCGCATATAGGATCTACTTCATCTGCTATAGGGAAGCATGACTTTAGCTCAATACTCAGTGAGGTTCACTGACCTCTCATGTTACTCTAGCGATAAGGTGGAGGACCCGTTCTTCAGGGCCCGGACCTTCGAGAAGGGGCTCAGATGGGAGATCAATTCTTTGATGATCTCACTCAGCATC
This sequence comes from Viscum album, assembly GCA_963277665.1. Taxonomy (NCBI): domain Eukaryota; kingdom Viridiplantae; phylum Streptophyta; class Magnoliopsida; order Santalales; family Viscaceae; genus Viscum; species Viscum album. The sequence continues at coordinate 1,171,932,549 of OY728138.1, read as the reverse complement.
CCAACACAGGCATGGGTGCTAGAGAAAACCATATTGTTGGAGAGTTTTCTTACTGAGCAGTCTCAAGCAGCGAGAACCACCACAAGTTGACATGTAGCGGGGCCTTCTGTAGCTGGTAGCAGATAGATGTCGTAGAGGTCTAAGAGAACCAGACCTACAGGTGGATGACCAAATGACTTAGGATCGGTTGTGGGGAGCACCCGAGGCGGAGACAAACATTCCAGGAGAGGGCAGTGTTACTCATGCGGTGGGTAGGGTCACATGGCTCATGACTCTATGACCCTCCATTCATAAGATCAGCGAACATTTGAAGGGCCGCCCAAGAAAAGACAGATATTTGATCGAGATAGTTTGTAGGGAGTAGGCAGACGTGGCAGAGGAGCTGGTCATACAACTGGTGGTGGATGACATTTCACGGTGTTACCACCACCACCAGCCGGAGGTCCACCCCGACCGTAGGGAGTAGGTGGACATGGGAGAGCTCAGCTCCAGGAAGCTAAGGCATAAGATCATGGCACTCCGGAGATTATTTGAGGTATGATCTGTGTCTATTCCACCATATCTACAATACTTATAGACGCAGGTGTTAGTCACTCGTTCATTTCCACTACCCTCGTTCAGATCTTGGAGATTCCGATGGAGCAATTGGGTCGATCTTTATGGATAGACACTCTTATAAGAGCAGATTCAATGATTACTCACTAGTGTCGGTAGTGTGAGCTTACTCTAGGAGGTGAGAGCTTCGACTGTGATCTCCTAGTACCAGCATTGAGGCCTTACGAAGTCATCTTGGGTATGGAATGGTTACCTAAACTCCATGATCATATAGAATATATTAGGTGAAAAGTGTGGTGTTTCCATAAAGATGGGACTATGTTTACCTTCACTGGGGAGAAGGGAGCCTTTGTAGTGCATGATGGACTTTCCCAGAGGAGAGTGCATCTGATCACTCATCAGTTGGCTATGCTTACCCTTGGAGCAGTTGATGTGGAGAGTCTGGGCTATCCAGTAGTGGTGGACAAGTACAAAAATGTTTTCCCTTATGATATCCTAGGTCTACCTCCTCATATAGTGGTGGACTTTTACATTGACCTGTACCCCGGGACGACATTGATATCTACACCAGCGTATTTAATGGATCCCGCAGAGCTTCACGAGCTATAGGTACTGCTAGAGGACTTGTAGGGGAAGGGACTCATCCGAACAAGTGTTTCTCCCAAGGTATCATCGATTATGTTCCCCAAGAAGGCGGATGAGAGATGGAGTCTTTGTGTTGACTATTGGATCCTGAACCAGGTGACCGTGAAGAACAAGTACCCACTCCTGAGGATTGACGACCTCTTTGATTAGTTGAAGGGAGCACGCTTATTCTCGAAGGTAGACCTCATATCATGCTATCACTGGCTCAGTGTTTGAGATGAGGATGTGCATAATATTACTTTCAGATGTTAGTACGTCCACTACGAGTTCTTGGTTATTCCATTTGGCATAACCAACACTCCAGTAGAGTTCATGGGACTCATGAACAGGGTATTTCAGCCATACCTTGACCACTTTTTAGTGGTCTTCATCGATGAAATTTTGATCTACTCAACTACATAGGAGGAGCATGCCTATCATTTGCGGGTAGTACTGGACACACCTTGAGAGAAACATCTTTTTAGTAAGCTCTTAAAGTGCCCGTTCTGGATCTGAGAGGTTTAATTGATGGGACATATCATCTCGGAGGCTGTAGTTGAAGTGGATCCAGCAAAGATTGATGTATTACTTTCTTGGGAGCCACCTAGGAGTTTTATGGATGTACAAAGTTTCTTGGGTTTTGATGGATACTACTGGAGAGATCCATTCTCTCTTATGGTTCTCAACAGCTAAGACTGCATGAGCAGAACTACGCTACCCATGACCTGGATTTAGCAGTAGTGGTCTTCACCTTAAAGATGTGGCTACACTATCTGATGGGAGAGCGTTTTACCAAGTACTCAGATCATAAGAGTCTCAGGAATATATTCTCCTAGAAGGACCTGAACCTGAGATAATGATGTTGGCTTGAGTTCCTCCAGGACTATGACTTCGAAACAGTGTATCCTCTTGGAAAGGGGAACATTGTTGCAGATGCACTCAGCAGGAGAGCTGGTATACAACTTCTAGGATAGGTGATAGAGCAGCTGACTGCTTTATAGATATCCATTATGGATAGAGATGGAGTCGCCTTCCTTCAGTCTCTTACAGTCACTCCCCCAATTCTTCAACGAGTCAGGGATGCGCAGCATGGGTACACTAACTGTGAGACACGACATGCTCAGATATCCATAGGGCAGGAACCTAATGGATTTTATGAAGGTGGGGAACACATAATCCTCTTTAGAGGACGTACCATGGTACCCGTTTCACTTCAAGAGGAAGTGTTGAGGGAGTTCCACACATCCACTCCAGCAGTATATCCAGGAGTTTTGAAGATGTACCAGGATCTTCGATGACAGCACTAGTGGCTGAGAATGAAGAAAGAAGTTGCAAAGTTTCTCTCTCGATGCCTCAATTTTCAGTAAGTAAAGGTGGAGCATCAGGTACCAGCAAGTTTGGTTCAGCCTTTGGAGGTCCCAGAGTAGAAGTGGGATGAGATATCCATGGACATTGTGATAGGACCTCTACGAACATCAAGAGGACATGACTCGATTTTGGTGATTTTTAATTGACTCACCATGTCGGCCCACTTCCTATCAATCAGATAGCATGGTTCAGTAGAGAGCTTGGGGAACCTTTACATGAATGATATTGTGCGGCTACATGTACTAAATTTGATGATTGTCTCTGATCATGACGAACTATTTACTTCCCAGATATGGAAGGGGTTTCAAGAAGCTTTATGGACACATATTCATTTGAGCACCACCTTCCATCCACAGACGGATGGCCAGAATGAGCGGACCATTCAAACCCTTGAGGACATGATACATGCTTATGTCCTCGACTTCAGTCACAGGTGGGAGTACCACTTACCTTTGGTTTAGTTTCCATACAACACCAGCTATCAATCCACCATAGGAATGGCACCTTTTGAGGTGTTGTACGGGCGACCTTACAGATCACCTTTTTGTTATACTGACCCAAGGGAGTTAGCACTGGTGGGACCCGAGATGGTATATGCTACCATAGAGACGGTGCAGATTATCCAGATGCGGATGAAGACTACACAAAGCAGGCAGTAGTCATATGCTAATTAGATAGAGAGACATCTAGAGTTTGAGGATGGTGACTACGTCTTTCTACGGGTCTCAACTCGATGAGGTTTGCCGAGATTTTTCTGAGGTGGAAAGTTATTTTCGAGATTCATTGGTCCTTTTCAGGTCCTCAGAAGAGTTGGCGAGGTGGCATACTGCTTAGCTCTTCCACCTCAGTTGCACCGGGTGCATTACGTCTTCCTTGTATCCTAACTAAGGAGATACGTGCATGACCCTTATCACATTATCGACCATGGAGAGATGGACATCGATGATAGGGAAAAATTTACAAAGGTTCCAGTAGTGATTGAGGATCGACAGGATCAGCCCCTTCATGGACGGTCGATACCTCTGATATGTATTCGCTGGTAGCACGGTAACCTCTATGAGAGCACATGGGAGTAGGAGGCTTGGATATGTGCTCAGTACCCCCACTTGTTCCCTTAGTAATGATTTATTGGTTACAGGGATGTAGAGCCCTGAGGTGGGGAGAATGTAATGACCTGGAATTTACATGTAATTTTTTTTAAAATAAATGGGAATTTTACGAGTATGTGAAAATTGACGGCGGGTGATTCAGAGGCCCGGAGTGCCTTGAATCAATTTCTGAAGTTTTTTTGGGTATGTTCAGTAAACGTATGAGTGGGTTTTTATAAATTTTGAACCAGTGCTCGGAATTGAAATCTGAGGGCACTGTTTAACTCGCAGCACCGTTATTCGCTTAAGGATACTTTCACCTCGACGGTAGTCGGTCGAGAATAAAAGATAGTTTTTTGTGTGTTTTTCATTGAAATTAATAAAATAAAATGAAATACACTTTATTTTATTTTGGATCCACTACGTAGAAGTTGGAGGTGGGGTCCACCAGAACTAAGCCTACTTGTGGGAGTTGAAGTGTGGGGACCACCCAACCATAATCTCCCATGAGAGGTTATGGTGGTGGGGCCCACCCGAACCTAACCTCCTATGAGAGGTTACAGTGGTGGGGACCACTCAGGACTAAAACCCCATTTTTAATTGTGGAAAACCTCTCAACTCCCCCTATTAATGATGGGAGCCTCTTGACCTCCTCTACCCAATTAATTCTGCCAATGCACTTTCCATTAATGTGCCAAATCCTCCCAATTAATTTATTGAGCACTTCAATTAATTATTTTATAAACATTTTTTAATTTTGTGCCAATAAATAAATAATAGATAAACTGAATCTATTTTTTTGGATCGAAATATTAATGATGGTGGAACATGTGAGAGGAGTACATAAGGAGAAATCTCTCTAATGAATAACTTCCTCCATAAAGAACGCCGACGAGGAGAGTCTTCGACTTCTTCCTCAGAAGCACCTTGGGGAGGAAACCGGAATGGGACGTCTTCGTTGACCAACCATAACTCCTCATTTTCATCAACAAACCGACACACGATCTTGGATTAGATGTGTGTGGTGGACATGATGAACGATGAAAACTCTATCTTCTCCCCCCATGAATACAACATTGAACAACGATCATTGTAGGGAATTTATTTGCATATGATTTTATTCCTTTAATTCTTCCCTTCTAAATCAAAGAATTGTTGTGGATGTTTTTCTTGTGGTTGGGAATTGTTTTTGTAGGAAGATGTGGGGTGTTGGATTGATTTTTTTCTATCTTGTTTTCTTATTAATTCGTTGAAATCCAAGAAAGAATTAATCCACTTTCTACCACCCTAAATGTGGAGGGTGCAAGCCAAACCAAGAAGGTCTGACCCCTCCGTTGTACTTGTTTGTGATGTTATTCGGAATGGTGAATAGACGCCGAAGGAGACAGTGGCAACAACTGAACTACCTACGGCCTCCACAACCCATGCCACCTACTGGGCCGAACCACACCGCCCGCTGGCCACGCCACCAACGCTGAACTGACCGAGCCATGCCGCTCCCCGGCTGAACTAGCCCCCGGCCTCCGCGCACCCCGCACGCAGCGTGACTTTTCTGTCCACGCACCCGAATTCCCCTCACGCCCCACGGCTCTACTGTCCATGCACCCCGCACGACCCGCTCGCCTCGTGGCTCAGCATTCCATGCTCCACCGCTGGTTGAGCTGACCTCGGCCTCCCAGGCCGAGCCGCCTAAGTCGCGCCCCTTGCGGCACCCAGTTGAGCCATCCTCCCATGACACGCATGGTACCTCGAATGAGCCGGCCTCCCATGCCCCTCACAGTGCCCCGACCGAACTAGCATGTGCCCTCGCCCGGCCTCGGCCGAACCGGCCCTCGCAGTGCCTCCGGGCCAAACCACCCTCATGCTAACTCGCAGCCTATATGCGCCCTCATGGCCGTTACACACCCACTCGTCCCTCTATGGCCCCTCGCAGCTTGTTCATGCCCACTCTGCCTTCTACGGCCCCTCGTGGCCGGTCCACGCCCACTCGACCCTATGTGCCCCCTCACGGCCTGCTCGGCAGGGCCCAGTGGGCCGGGCCGAAACCAATGTGTTGGCCCACCCAACGGGTTGGGCCAGACCCAACGGGTTAGGCTAGGTCGACCCGAACTGGGTCGATCCAGACTTGGTCGGTCTGGGTCAGTCCAACCAGGTCAGACAAAACCCAGGCCCACTACGATCCTTTACTTTCTTTTAGCCATATCTTTGCCACCAAACATTCGTTTGATGAACCGTCAGTGGAACTGGTAATATTGAAGCATGATGGTCCATTTGAGTACACCCCACTAGATTTTGGGGTATAGTTGAGAAAAAATCGGTGTAGATTGTGCACGAATCAAACCGGGCCCTGGGACTAAAAGGATAATAACTCACAGATCGGGCATCCGATTGACACGTCGTCAGTTGTGTTAAGACCCCTATGGCATAGAGGAACATCAAGATACTTCTTCGCGGGACTTCGTGGAAGTTGGAGCATCTATAACTACATTATGGAGTGGGTCATCCAGAGACGAGCGTGCATTTGTGCAGGAACCTAGTAGTTGGCTGAGACTTGACGACTGCAGACTGATAGACTCGGAGTGACTCGTATGGCCTAGTGGGGAGCGCCTGGTTGTGGCGGAATACCGACAAAGGTGGAGCACCTGGCTGTGGCGGCATACAAATGGTACTCGACAGGAGGAGTACCTATGCGGGCTATGATGGGGGCACCTCGTAGTGGCGGCAGACCTATGGTGGGGAGTGCCTCTATGTGACGCAGTAGACCCATAGTACTCAACAGGAGGAGTACCTCAGTAGTCCAAGGTTAGTGGGAAGCGCCTGGTTGGGGAGGCATTCCCACTATACTCGATAGAGGAGGAGTTCTCCAGCAGCCGAGGGTTCAAAATGTTTTACACCTAGAATAAATCCAGGTTTGAGCTGAATGAGTAACTTTCGTATTTTCCTCATGATCGAGATGGATTACTTGATAACTTAGGTATATGTATGTGAATACACCTAAGTGGGGTGATCTATTGATTTCATACCTTATTGTTTATCCTTGTTGTATTCTTTGAGACCTTGAGGGTCTCAGGGTCCCTAATGAGTATTGTTATACTCACCCCTGCACAGGCTATGCCCAAACCTTGTTGTGTTTAATGCAGATGACAGGAAGTGCTAACTGAGGCTGAGAGTACCAGGACCAGACGGTACCCAGAGGTGGACCATACACTATGATGGTTCATGGAAGAGACAGACAGACCTGGAGTGTTGAGGAGGTGATCTGTACCTACCCTTCAGGTAGGAACCTCGGAGGACGACCGAGTAGCAGTTTTTCTTTTCTTCTGTTGTACTTTCATCTTCTTGTAATTTACAGTTGGGCTTGTATTTTTGGCCCCTATTAATTTCAGCACACTTTCGTCATATAGTTTTAATTATTTTTTTGTTTCCAGATTGTGCTTTGTTTTGTGTGTTTACATGTTATAAAGGCAATGCCTTCCTAGTTTTAGGGAATTACTCTTTTGGTGCTAGTCGCCAGCTCCTAGCCCATAGAAGACAGGCTTGGGGGAGTCACGGTACGGGCCCCGAGTGACGGGTCATGACACATATTATCTTCTTATTATTATATATCTAAAAATAACTACACAAAAATGTTACTTTATCTAATATATAATGTCTTCAGGAAATAGTTATATATTTACCCATCAATAATAACACCTTTTAATATCCCATTTCATCAAAAAAATTGTATTCCATGTGTATACTTATTTTTCTTCATTCTATAATTAAATTCAGTGGTAATATTATTTAGGGGAATATAATGATATATATCTCAATCTTAGAATTCATTTATATACATCTTATTATTGTCTTATTATACTTATAATATTCATAGAGTGTATTTATCCTTGGTATATACTATTATATTATTGTATCAATATTCATTTCTATTTTGTTATTATTGTAATATTATTACAATTTTTAGAATTAATTATCTTAAACATATATTTTGTTAAAAATATAATAAACATTAAAAGTAGGGTTATTTCATCCCCCTTGATAATTTATAAATCAAATGTGAAATATATATTTTTTGTTCTATTAAGGGTTATCTATTGATGGTCACATGACTCATACCATATCTAAATAACTAAGGTGTATTTTTACATCAATATTCTACTGATATTCAATTTCCTATAATCTAAATACTTATCCTTCAATTTTAGGTTAAAATATAGATCCATTTTGGTTTTAAAACCAAATTGGCCCTTAAGGGACGATTCAATTTTTTTTTTGTATTCTAGGTTAGGGTCCTTTTTAATTAAAGAGATTATACATTATAGTATTAATGTACTTATTTGAATATCCTTTCTAGTATTTTCTATGAATTTATCTTTATTATAATTTTTGCAAACTATCCATGATTTATTTTAAACTATATTTCTTTTAAGGGCTAACCTAAAACTTCTTTTGGGTTTTAAAGTACATTTTTATGATTTTTATTTATCAAAATAGTGAATTGAAAGCTTATATAAGTTTTATTCACATTATGAAGCTAGTAAATAATTAATATAACTTCATTATTCATTATGTTATAAGATGTACAAGGTGATTTGGGACTCAAGATAAAGTGATTTTTATATCAATTTCCTTTCCTAAGAACTCTTTCATACTCTACATTTATTATTTTTAAATTATGTATTTATTTTACCATGAAATATTTTTATAAAAGTTTATTATCAGTTCCTAGAAATCATAATTCAACTATATGCTCTAACTTTCAATGGTTTTAACTCCTACATTACGAATATCATAAAGAGTGCACTCTAAAACCATTACATTGAAATATTTTGAAGGCATTTTCCTAACCATCTATAATCATTCCTTAGAATATTATTTCTCATATTATTATGTAAAAGTATTCTATAATTCAGTTTAATTTTCCTCTCACCAGGTTATTGGTTAATCAAGCCACTGAGAAGCATTTTGGTTATATATGTCAACTTAAATGCAGGTATATATGGATTAAAAATGAGTTTCATTATTTTTATTCATATAATAGTGTAATTAACTATTTCTTGCGTTTAATTCATGTTATGGTTCTTGGAAATTATAATTTAATATAGTTAGGTCTAATATATATCCCCTCCAATACGTTATGTAATGACTTATTCTCTAATTATATGATATTAATATTAACTATTTTGGTTATTCCATTATGGATATATATTGTTTCAATTTATTAGTTCATATACTCCATTATGGGTTTCATGGGAGTAAATTGGTGGAGTTATTCTATTGCATAATATTATAGGTTATATGAATATAATGTTAAAAAAACATTCATGATTATTTTATTACCTTTATGAATACTCATGAATTTATTTTATGAAATTATTTTAACCAAGTATCTGATTTCATCAGTGAATATATTATTATATGACCTCAAAGTTTATTATTTAAAGGGAAAAAAATTTCAAGGGTTCTAAGTTTTTTCGATGATATAATGAATTTTATTTCTTTTATACCCAATACTAATAATTATATGCTCACCCCATGTTTTCTAATAATTTTAATAATTATTAAGGTTGAGTGATAATAATTATGACTTCATTTTTGTGTTAGTTTGGCCTTGAATAAAAAACGTGTAATGTTTGAGTTGTTTTTTAGTGTAAAAGAATTATATTTGGTGAAAAAACATATTGGTTATGTAAGGGTTCATCCCATTTCTCAAAAAAATTATACCCCAAAGGGAATAGGTTTTTAAGTGATAAAAAAATTTCTATATATACCATTCCAGAATCATAATAAAAAAGCATATTTCACATTATTTTTATATTTAGTTATGAAATATATTTATTAGAATAATAAAGAAACATGGTTATTTGTGAAAAAACCCATTATTGTCTTAGGTAGTGTGAAAGCATGCTGGTAAATGATTTTTTGAGTTGATTTTAAATGATTGTATAGCCCAATAAAAATTGGGTTTTATTAAAATACTATCATATAATTGATCCACTGATTAAGGTTTAATTTTTAAGAATGTTTATATTGAGGAAAATATTTAGAGTATAATTGAAAAAAAATACATTGTTATTTAAAAAGTCATTTTTTTAAAGTAAAAAACTTGTGAAAGAGAGTTCATTTAGAGGTAATGGGTGACCTCTCATCATTTATGAATCATAAAAACACAAATCCCATGGGAATTTAATGATTTTAGAAAAATATTTTGGCGATTTAAATGATTTCTATGAAAATTAGTCACAAATAAGAATGGAAAACAAGTATTGGAATCCCTTATATTGTTTTTCAATTTGTCTCCATTCTGTTGAGTTTAAATCATGTTAAGAATGGAATTTTGGAAAGAACAGAACCTTGTAAATATGGAAAGGAAAGTTTAGTTATGTATTTGGTAATAATATACTGATAAAATCATATTTTTTATTTTTGTCAAAAAGGTTATAATGAATCAAATTTTATAGAAAAATTTAAAGGTTTTTTTAAAAAATATTCCATCTTTAATAGTCTATAATATAATTTAAAAATTAAAAATCACTCTTAAATGGAAATTTGGGGAAATTTGGGACCATTATCTAATAAACTCATACTCAATATAAGTTTTTATGAATTATTATTAATTTATGAGGTCATATTAATTTATGATCAAGATATGTTTTCTAATGATTCTCACAGGGCGTATGGTTGAGTAGGAATAGTTATGAAGTCATGTTTTGATTGTCGGGTTTCAGAATTTAATGAATAAATGGGTCTATTTAATAAATTTTAAATATTACTTAGGTTATAATATAATGTTTTTATAAATCTAAAATATTAATTGGGTTTTACCTTCTTGTAATATCATTTAAAAAAGATCATTATGGTGATTTTTTGATATCTATGTGAATGATGATGTTTTAGTAAATATAAATCATTCATTTATATTGTTAAAAACTGATCTCATGATTCAATATAACGTTAATATTTACGTAATATAATGATTATGATTTTGGAGTGGTAAAGTATCCATTATAACAATGCAATTAAATATAAAAAATCATGGTCATTTTTAACCATTGAAAACAAGATTATGGGGAAGATTCTTTAAATGGAACTAATTTAATGACTTATTTATCTCCTCATCTTTAGGAATTATGTAAAATTTATAACAAGAAACCTATTGACATCATTAAACAATTGGTCATAGATATTAGACTATTTCCATTTTAGTGGTACTATTTTGGATCTATGGGAAATACAATAACTATAGAAGTGACACATGAAACATTAACCCAAAAAAATTATAATATATGATAATAAATGAATAAAAATGAATCATATGATTAAAATAAAAATGAAATTTTTTTTGAAACTATTTAAAAATTAATATAATTTTATTATTCAAGTATAAAATGGATTTATAAATAGATTTAGGATTCAATGTAAGGGTATTTTATAGTGAATTCCCTTTCATTAAGTTATATTCTTTGTCCTTTGAATATGTCATTTTATGATTTTTTATATTTTCTTTTTTTATTATTTTATGTATTATTTCTTCTTTTTTATAAGGATTTAAATTTCTAACATATAATCTCTTCTCTGAAGGATTTTTATTTCAAATTTTATAATATTTATTAAGGGATTCATAACTCAATTTACATTCAATGAATTATTAAACTATGATTTTTCACATTCTATATATTTTATATTTTTATTAATCTTATTTTATTTCTTAATTACTATATAGATTATCAAAAAATTCACTTAATATCTTTCAGGAAAGGTTATTACATTCCAAAATTTAATCTTTATAATGGATTTTAATAATTCTTTGAAACTCTAAACATAAATGGTCTTGGGTGTGTAAGTTAGGTAATATTTATTATAAGTCATGAAATTATTTAATAGTTATATACTGGCTCTCAGAAACCACTTTTTCCTAAATCACTACTACATTTTTTTTAAAAACATAAATAATAGAAATATTTGGAAAACCCAAAAATAGTTGGGAGAAAAAAAATTAGGTCTAAAAATTAGTTCTATTAGAAAGTCCCACTTATAAGTATCAAAACATGGAATGTATGAATCATTCATGAAATATATTAATTTATAGAAAAGTATATTATTATTAAAAAAATATAAATTAACTAAAGAATATTAAAAGGATGAAAGAATTTTTAACATTTCTCACATGATATTTTACTCAAAATATATTATATATATTATCAATTTAATATAAATTATTTTTTCTATAAAGATAAATATGAAAACATTTATTGTCATTAGTGCAGTTCTTATGTAGCATTGGAAAATTTTCAATTGGAGATGTTAAAATAATATTTATGGGGGGATAAAAAAATAAAATAACTAAATTATATATATTATTAATATTTTATAAAATTTATGTATATTTATGAATTTTAAAATTATATATCAAGTCAATCATCCAAATACTATCAAGAGCTTCTCAAGGTAAGAAATGTCAATATTCTTTTCTTAAATTCCTTATCATGTTTAAAATGAGAATAAATAATTTTTTGAATTGGTTTTATGGTAATATTTAAGAAAAAAATAAAATTTTAGTAATTAATTAAATCTAAAAATTAATCAATAAGATAATTATCTTTGATGGTAATGTAGTATCGACACAACGCTTGTGAAAAAAATAAAAAGTAAAATATTTATATTGTAAAATATTTAATGTCATATGATTAATATGAATTAGGATTATTCATTGTTTATGGGATGAAAATAATTTTCATTAAATTCATGGAATATTTAAATTTCAATAGTTATCTATACATTTATAATGTCAAGTTACATGAATAACACCAAAATTCTCCTAAAATGGTATTTAATGTCAAAAAATAACTATAAATTAATTTTAAAAAATAAAATAATTTCTTTAGTAAATTTGGAATTATGTATGGTTATTTATATAATCTATTTTCAAATGATGTTTCACTCAGAATCTTAAAATTTCATTTTAGACCCATAATCACTAAATATTCCCAAAACATTCATTAAATTTTTCCTAAAAAGGGGACACAATATAACCTTTCTAAAAATAAAACTAATGTATGATTTTATCTTCATATTCTATCTAAAAATCTCTTTGAATATTTATTTCATCATTTTTGAGGATTTTTTATATCCAAAAGTCCCTTCTCTAAAGGCTAAAGGTTCAATCCAAAGGAGGTGATTCAAAAATAAATGTAAGAGTTCAAAACACAATCATTTTGTCTTAATCAAAATTATACCACTATAAAAATATTTTAAAAATTATATTAATTTTATTTCTTGATTTTATTCCTATTTTATTAAATCTATATGTACCCATTTTTCTAGACGTATCACTCTTTATTCCTCAGTGAACCCTTTTAATAAGCCGTCTCCAAGTCAAAATATAGGTTTTTCCAAATATTTTTCTTTCAATTTCAATTATCCCATTAAAAAATTAAATAACATATATAAATTAATATTAAATTGTTTAATTAAATATATTTATCAACTAATTCCATTAAAAGATCATGATTAATCGTTATAGAAACTAATTGATCATGAAAATTTATTTGGATATTGTATTCATAACACCCAAAATCACTTATAGTGGAAAAAACATAACTTGTGAACGACCATAAATCCCATAATAGAATAATTTTTTTATTTAATACATTATAATACCATTATTTAAAAAATTAATTAGTTAATTCCAATATCATATCTCTTGATATTAAATTTTTACCCAATGCATTGGGTTCTAAATACTAGGCTCAAATTGTTTCTTCAATAATGTTGAAGAACCACACATGAATAAAAAATATAGAATCTCAGTTTTCCCCATTTCGCGAGTAAATATTAATAAAATTTATTTTCGTCTAATAATCTCAAAAAAATTCCTTCAATCTAAGGATTTAATTTATAGTATACAAATAGTTATATAATAACATTATCAATGAAGAAATGTTATTACTTAACAAATTGATATTGGGTAAAGAGTCCCCTTACCTTATGTCCCCAATAATTTTATACATACTATAACCACAAAAATAATAAAATTATACTAATTATATACAAGATTTAAAAATTTTAAATTTTCATTTCCTTATTACTATTCCTTTTTATTCATTTATTATGAAGCTGGATATTAGTATTCATTAATTAATTTTTTATTTAAATGTCATATAAGTTTATGTATATTGAAGGGAATTTTATTTTGAAATTTATATTCTATTCGTTCCCCTCTTTTAAGTTGAAAACATATTGTAAAAGGAGTTATCCCTTACAAATGTATTGAAAAAAATTAATTTTTTATATACAGTGAATTTTTGACTATTTGTATTTTACATAATCTTCCCTCAAAATTTGACCATTATACTCATGTCATGGTTTGTTGTTATAACTTCCAAAACTCTTTATAGTATTTATTTATATTTTCTCCCCCTTTAGAAATTTTAATTCTATAATTTCTTTTCTCCAAAGGATATACAATTAATATAATGAGGCGGTACAAAGGGAAAGGAAAGGGTTTCTAAGCCATTTTCTCCTTTCACATTTATGATTATATTTCATAAAAAATTTTAAAATGGTATCTTATATTTCTTCCCGAATTCCATTCCAAATGTATTATCATCTTTAATATCCATTAATGATGATATATCATTCATTACCCCAAACTCATTTTCAAATTTTGTTACTAAGTCAAAATATGGGTTTTTCAAATATAATTTCTTTTCATTTGAATTACCATATTTAAATTTTAAATAAAAAAATAAATCATTAAAATTTACTATAGAATAGTTTATTTTTATAATATATTTTTCTTATTAAACTCAAATATTTATCTGGTTTTCTATTCTTTTGAAATTAGATACAAAACATCAATCATTGTAATGGTTTAATATTATCTAAGTGAATGATGATGTTTTAAGAAAAAAAATATTTCATAGATATTTTTAAATTTTTATTTCATGATTTAATATATAATTTTAATTCAATTAATATCATTATTAGGATTCTATAATGTTAAGGTATCTATTATAACAATGAAATAAAAGGTAAATAATCAGTCATTTTTATACTATAAAAACAATTTCATCAAGAAACAATTCTCTAAATTTTAACTATTTTGGACCCTATTAAACTCACTAACGCCTATAATGAAATAAAAATGTAACTTGATAACTCAAAATAATATGAAACCATTGGAAAATGAAATTTGATTATTAATATCATACCAGAATTCTTTTGTAACTATGGACTAGACAACCTATAAATGAGGGACATGAAAAAATTAATCCAATAAATGAATAATACATGATAATAAATAAATAAAAATGAATAATAATAATTAAATTAATAATGATTTTTAAAAAATATTTAATTAATATAATTTTACTATTCAAAAAGATAGAATGTGTATGAAGCGAGTTGGGATTCCAGGTAAATGGATTCTCATGTCTATTTCCCTTATTTTATAAATCTTCAAAAATCTTAATTTATTTTGTTTTATATTATATATGTAAAATACCATGAATTTTTTTTATTAAATTTTATTTTAAATACAAGGGTATCATAATTCCTCTTTATCTTTTCTCTTTAAATTGTTTTTATTAGGATCACATTGGGATAACCATTCTGAGAGGGGTGTGAATCATAGTGGGATGGAACTTTTACACTTTAAAACATTTTTCCTATTCTTTACCTATATCACATACCCTGTAAATATTTCTCTTTTCTCCTTCACCTATAGTTAGAAAGTATGAACATAAAATATTAATTCACATAGAACACTAGAATTTGTTAACGAGACACTCTAATAATATGGATGGCTACATAATTAAAGTACAATGGTTATTATAACAGTCTCATATAGATTTATTTTTATAATCATATAAATAATTTACAATGGTGTCTCCTTGTAATCATTCTCTTAACAATAACCATGCATAATGAAATATAAAAAATTGATGCAAGGTTTGAATGATATCCTCCTACTCCTTGTGAACTGATCAAAAATATAGAACAAGTTTTCTTGGATAGAATCCAAATGATATGATCAACTTCCACTTAATAAAAAAATCAAATTACTACCTCTATTTCATTGAAATCAAAAGGCTTGTCTCAATAGTAAAAAATATCATGTTTGTTTTCTCTTCTTCTTATATAGTTATAATAATATAAATATGATGTGGACTAGGTGTCTTAGATTCATATGACCCAAATGATGATAAAAAAATGACAACATGATCCTAAAATATCCATCTTACTCGAATCATTGATACAAGAAATATGAAATAGTATTCAGTATCAGAAACTTTTCCAATCAAGTTATCAATAAAATTTTTCCTTCCTTATTTTAATGAAGTCGCGACCTCACTCAATTAAGATTAAATCAATGTTATATGATATAATTTCATCATGAACTTATTTCAAGGAATTAGAATATAAACCATATAACCTAACAAGTATTACAATTAATATTTCCTAAGCTAATTTACCCACATATCCCTACATCATAATTTAACCTTCTATAACCTAAAATGATCTATTAGTTTTACATTGCATAAAGGTTATGTTTGTTTTTAAGAAACATCAAATAATTTGATATAAGTGATTCCACTTCCTTATTCTTTTTTTAAGATTATTCATGTTAAACCACTATCTTATTCATGAAATTTTAATGTATATGCGCACTTTATTTTCCTTTTTCTAATAGTTGAGGACTAGATATCCATTTGGAAGTCAATATATACCCCTAGCTTTAATTCTTCACATACGTAAGAGTGAGTATGAAATTCTGTCTTCATGAACTATTTATAGATTCATAGATATCTTCTTTATTCATGAATGTGAATGAGACATATTTATCATGTAAGGGTATATATAAAGGATCCAATATATTCCCAATTTTCATAGAATAAAAAAGAGATCTTACAGTTTCAACAACATCCATTCATCTTGATCTCTTAGTATTTCTAGATGAGGTAAAATCAACTCTCCTCTATGTTTTATATTTATTTCATCCTTCTTATATATATCTACAATTAATATATTGACTAAAGGACCCCTTAAAATAGTTTAATATTAACTCATTTATGAATATCTCTTAGCAACATTGGTTCTTCCATGAAAGAAAATTCATCTTTGTGTAAAACCATTCATGAAGATTATAGTACACATTCAAGATGATCAAGTGAATGATCATCTCAAAATCATTACCTCATAGTGATCATGGTGACCTAATGTTTGATCAACCTCATCATGACCGAAATATTGTGCACAATGAAACCATTAAACATCAAGGTAAGTTGATTAATTTACATAGGTAATCATATGGATTAGATTGTTTAGATCAGACAACATATGTAATATGTTTATGTTTTTTAATAAATTATTAATATAGGAATTTTCTAGTTCCACATTGAAATTTAGTTCAGTTGGGATAGGCTATATGAGTAACCCTATTCCATCCACCCATCGATTCAACATCACGGTCAAAACATGGAACTCCCTTGCACATACACACATCCCTAAGTCACATGACACCATTTCACTATCAAAGGCCCCCTCTTGCATGAACTCTGGACACTAGTGTACCCTATGTGGGCTTTATACTCTCTCACATCTACCTTCCCATGTATGAACCCTCTTCTTCCACCATGGATACCCATGGTTGGGATGGATCCCATGTACTAGAGTCTATATCCCTTATATGGTTGAGAATTCCAAACTTCGGCAGCTTTTATTGGCCCATATTGTTTTTAAAAAAGTACCATATCAATATATACTAATAAACTAATGGTGGATAGTTTTATAATGTTATGAGTGAATAATCTAGTATTTAAGTGATCACATGTTTAGGATGTAGCGATAGTATGGAAAAAGAAATTGAAGTCAAAAACTTTCTAAGGCCTAAAGTGACAATTCCTCTCACAGTAAAACAAATGAAGGTATGGATGCCACTTGATATAGAAATAGAAAAGTGAGGCATATAATAAATTCCATATCCCAAGGGAATTCATTCTATTTCCATTGACCAAAAATCAAAATTCGTTCAACTATACTCAAATTCAGATTAACCTTGCAAAATGAGATAGAATACAAAATCTATATATATATATATATATATTCATGGTATTACACCTTGATTTATATTTACTTATAATGGTGTTATAATCCTTATGTAACACATGTTCTAATTTTCATAAATCAATGAATTCAGGACCTCAATTGTCACACTTAAATCCACTTCATCCAAAATTATAACATGTGACCTTCGACATTCCATGGATGGTACTTCTTCATAACATAAACTGCGGAAAAATATTTATTTGAAAATTGTAAATAGATCTTATATTAATGTTAGTTGGTAGTAAAAATAGATAATAAAATATATTTAATAAACCATTGAGATTAAAAAAATAATTCTTAACATAATGCATATATTTTCAAAGGAACTTCACATAAATATTAAACAAAACATGGTTGATAAGACAAATGAAATTTTAAGATATACTTTGTTACTAAATTCGTATGGACATTATGTGGTTAATTAATTATAAAAACATTGAAAACAAACACAACACAAATTAAAAATTTGTGATCACTAGTATCCCTCTTGTTTTTATTTCCAACACAAATATATAAAAGGGGGTGTAAATCTATTATTTTAAATTATTATCTCATTTTTTTCATTTTATTATCTCCCCTTTATTGATGATAAATATGAAGTGCCTATGAGTGTATTGTATCATTTTTTTATTATGAATTGAGCCATAAATTATTCCAATTTATGTATACCTAGGATAATCCTATATAGAATACAAGAGGGTATAACTTAGATATCAAAATTTTCCATTCACAGTTTGGAATATTATACCAACTGATATAGCCCGACATATTTATTTCCTTATAGAATATTAAACTATTATGATGTTGATAATAATTTGTTGATATCAATTTATATAATACAAGTGTAAACTTTTTGATACCACTTATAAAGACAATTATATAGATAAATGTTACCATAAATTCCAAAACTCATATCAATAATTATATTAAAAATTTAAATTATATTACTTATGTAATTTTTAATCAATAAGACTTGTAATTTCTTCAATAATATTTTTTCATGTCCTATATTTAATTACTTTCTACTCATTAATATTAGGATTAAATTATTTTTTTGTAAATAATGATATGATAGTGTTCTAATATAGATCATTAATGAGATATTAATTTGGTACCTTCTAGAGATATCAGTTTTGAAAATATATATCTATATGAACTTCTCTAGATACTCCTCCTAAAGGTATGATATCCATTTTCTCTTCATCAAGATGGATCTTTTCATTAGTTGATCATATGAATGATAATTTATGTGAGTACAAGTTTTCCTAATCTCATCCAAGATAGTGACATAATATTTTTATAAACTATAGAAGCTTATTCATATTCATCAATCTTGATATATGGTCTTTTTCGACAAACAAACATCAAGATATTAAAAGATAGATCAAACAAGGATAGTGACTTACAACAAGAGTAGAATGAATATTTTATCTTATAGATATAACAATAAAAAAATCATTAACTCAATTCTACCCCTGAGTATATTCATCACCATAAATTATTTTCAAGTAATGGATAAGAAAAAATTATATGGGAATAAGGTAGAGCGCTTTGTGTTTTAATGAAATAAAAAAGGTTGAGAATTATTTTTCAACCATGGGACTATTTTATTTTCTACATCATGTATGGGTGAACTACTTATGCTAACTCTTCTACTTTTATTAGTTTTTTTGAGTAGCATGGAATTTCTAAATTCTTTATTAACAATTTGTTTAGAATTTTTTATTAATAGTGGACATCAAGGAATATTCTTTTTTTGGTGATTTTTTATTCTTCTTTGGTATCACTTCTTCATATAGTGATATGGACATGTAGTTATCTAACATGTGGCCTTCCTTTTTACACCTTCTATATAGTACATATGAGATTATATAGTTATCATTTATTTAAAACCTCTCATGAAATTAGATTTCTTCTTGTAGAGTATTTTTTTCCTTTATCACCTAGTCTCATCTATTTTTAGGATAATCATCTTACTATTTCCTAATAATAAATCCAAATTCCATGTATATCATTTTTAATATGTAGAGCATGCTTGGTTATTTAACATAGGTCTTAGGTGGGATCATAAAGACTTAAATAATTTTATTTTTCTCATATAATGGTTTTACCCTTTGTTTCTTAATATTAATTACATTCATTTTGATGTTTATATTCTATTTAAAGTGATAAATGGGTTTATCACTTATTATAGAATATTTAGCTTATTCTTTTTTGTGTAACACACTTATTGATATTCATAGGTTTTTTATCAAACTTATTTTAATTTTCATCAAAGATTGAATTAACTTTATTATCTTTCTCTTATGGTATCTTCACCTAAATTTTTTTGGTGACATTATGGAGTAATAAATACTAATATACCTCTTCACTGTGACAAATATCAGTGAATATCATGTAGATATTATTTAAACTTTCAATTTTTTGTAACATTTAGATTCATAATTTAATTCTATTTAATTTTCTTCATTAATACTTCCCCCACCCCCTTGATATAGGTAATCTTGTTATTTCAGATACTAACTCTTATTTTATAATAAATCATTTTCCATGTGACCGAGTTTTTCATAGCACCAGCTGTATGCAACAAAATTTGATCTTTTCTTGTGAGTAATGGTCTTTATTGATTAAAAAGATAGTTTTTTCTATTTCATACAATTTTTTAAATGGGATTATTATGGAAAAAATTATTTCTACTCTTATATTTCTCAACTAGAAATGTATTGGTAAGAATTTCATCACCCTTATTCGTCAACATTTTTTTAGGTTTTTATTTTGAATCTACACTATGCATAAAAAATAAAGAGTAAAAATTTAATTTACTAAGGTTGATGTTATATTTTTCATAGATACTATTTTACATTGATAATTATATGAATTCAGTTAATAATTTCCACCATATGAAGGTATTTTATGACAAGTATCATCCTAATAGTTTGATGTAGATTTAGCCCCTATAGTAATAGTTCTTATTTCAGCCTGTTGTGATTACTTTTCTCAATCATTATAAATATTTTCCATTTTGAATAAAATTTTAATACATTTAATATTTTGGTTCAATGTATCATCATAAATTGACTTTATAAATTTTCACATTAATTCTTGATCTTTATAACTTCCCACCATGGGTTTTATGTTTATCCTACATCTAGGAGATAAACTCTTTGATCTTGTTTTATTTTATCAAATGTTGATCCTTATTGAAATCTATGATATATTGATGTTATTACTCAAATCTATATAATTTGTTTTTTTTAAATTCCTTAGTTCCAAACTCTTTATTTGGAATTGCATTTGGCCACTAATCTTATATAATATTGCATCTTTCCTCAAGTTCAACAATCATCTCTTATTTTGGTCAAATCTTCTTAAAGATCATGATATTATAGTGAATTATCTATTTTTAGTATTTATCTTAGTACTCTAAGTCTTATTCATGATCAAAAACTCTATAAATATAAGCACTAACTTGTTTAGTGGTATAAACACAAGTTATCACCCAATTCTCTAGCGCACTCTCACTTTTCTTAACATCTTCTTCTAGATGAGTGATCACTTATTTCATGGTATTTCCCAAATTATTTATAGTCATCATAGTCTTAATAATAATTTTCACCACTTATTCTTGGTTATTTTTTTGAAAAATATTGTCGAAAAATATCTGATGCATATTCAGCATTATCTATGATAGAAAGTTTTTTATCTCTTTTGTAGTAGGTTAAACTAAAATATCTTTGACTTCAGTGTATGAATGGTCTTTCTTATAAATAATTCCTAGGAAACTATTTAATCATCCTATTTCCACAAATGGGATTTCATATTTATCTTTCTTAATTTTTTTTATGTTATTCAAGGTCTTGGTTGAGATAGATTTCTCATAAGTAGTACATAAAACTCCACTATGTTTTCATGCTATTTTGATTATAATTTATGATTTTTCTATTAGAAAATTTTTTGTCAATCATTTTGATATTTTTTATTCCATAATCCCAAAACATCTTTGGTATAATGGTAATGTTCATATATTCTTTTCTTGTGATTCCAATTTCCTTAAAAGTGTCATGATATATTTTTTATTTTATTCAAGAATAAAATTAGTTTGATAGATCATTAAATAGTTATTTTTTAGATAATCTTCCTTTATTATCTCTATTTTTATGATTAAAAATGATTATGATTATTTAATTTTAATTTCCTAGTTATGTTGGATTTTTTACCATTACAAGATTATAATCATAAAATTACATTATCATCAGTGTTATATTCTATCATTATATCTATTTTGAAGAACAATTATGTATGTAATAATTTTACAAAAACACCGTTTTTCACTTAGGTAGAATAAAACTATCATGGTAATAGATGTTTTAAAAAAGATTTCAAAATAAGGAAAATATAATAAATATTTTAGTTTTATAAAAACATTATTTTATATTTAATATATTATTTAAGGGTGAATTTTCATATTATATATTTTATTGAAAACTATAAGACAAAAATTGAAAAAAAAAACTCACAACCTTTGAAAACATTTATTTTAATATAAAAATGGCTTATGATCAACTGTTTTTTAGAGGTAATAAGTGATATCTCATTACTAACTGATCAGAATTATTCAAAAAAAACAAGAAAATGGAATCATATAAGTAATATAAATGAGGTTTTAAAATATTTTGGATAATAATAACCACAGGTAAGAAACGATAAATAGTATTGGAAACCATGAACATTCTCTTTGAGTCACCCTATTGAGTCTGAATCTTTCTGAGGCACATAAGAAAATAATTTAAGTTAACACATAAAATAGAAATTAATTAAAACCAATAGGTTAAATGAATCAATTTGTTTTGAATAAAATAGTATGGTTATAATGTTTAAATATCCTTGCCTAATGTTTCAATAATATCTAGAGGTGTCAAGGTATATGTTTGATGTCATTACAAACACTAAGGAGTGTAATTGTTAAAAATATGAATATTCTAATTAGTACTTTTATATAAAACAAAGTATCCATTGAGGGTAGACATTATCAGATACCGCTAAATATGAGAAAATTTTCGATTGGGTAAAATTATTTGAAGCAACTAAATAATTAATTTAATTTCATTAGTCATCATGTTAGAGGATATACGAGCTGATTTTGGATACAAGGTAAGGGGATTCTTGAATAAATATCCTTTCATTATGTTATATCATTTCTATTTGAATATATTCTTTTAGGATTTTGAATATTTTATAAATTTTATCCTCTAACTATTCTATATTGTATTTTCTATGAATCAATATCTATTTTCATTTCAATCACCTAATTTCTATCATCAAATATTTATTTGTTACATGTTATAATAATTATAAGAGGTTTTCCATTAGGGCATTTAATTTTTAGTTTTATTTTATTTATATTTTAAATTTATTCCATGTATTTTTATTCTCTTATCATGTTATATACATTGTTTTTATTTGAAAATGATAATGAGGTTTACCTATTATTTTAAATAATTATTCATTTAATGGGTTTACTAAAAATTCTTATGATTTTGTGTTGAAAAGTTACTTTTTTATAGTTTTATTCTTGATATACTAAAATTTAATTTCATATTTGATTTATTAATATCTTGGGTCTTTGAAATTATATAGGATGATAGATTGGTATTATATTTCCATCAAATTTATTGGTTAATGATTTATTTTCTATAAATAAGATTGTTGGAATTAACTTGTTATGTTAGTGTATGATAAGTTTATGATGGAATTAATTTGTTACGTTATTTTATTATGGGTTTAATATAAAATAAATTGACAAGTTATTACATTAAAACTGATTATAGATGTATGAATATAAATTCCTTAAAAAATTCATGATTATGTTTTCACCTTAATTATTTCAAATGAGTTTTTTAAGGAACTCATTTAGAGGGGATGTTTATTTCATTAGTGAATATAGGTTTATATGATCCCAAATTCTATATTTTAATTGAAAACAATCATTTATTTTCATATTTTAAAATAGTATAATGAATTTACATTGCTTTATAACCATTTACAAGATTTATACTCAACCTATGTTTTATAAATATTTTTAAAGGGATAAAGGGTGGGTATAAATGATTATAAACCGAGATTATGATTATGGAATTTTCCCGTGAAAGACTAAAGTTTTTAATTTAAATATTTTTATATCTTCATGTTTTTACATACATTAGGGGTTTTCTTAATTCTATAAAACTCTAAATCTAACATGACTTGAGTGGGTAAGTGTTTCAATGTTTCGTACAATAAATTCTCTCTAATGTTTTCTAATAATTTTCTTTCTTATAATCTAAATAATGATTTTAAGTATTTTACATGTCATTTTAATTTTCCTCTTAATAAAAAAAATTAACACATTATTTTATGGTAAATATATTTGTATGGGTTTAATTTAAAGTTTAGGATTATTGAAAGAAAAATATACTTTTTAATCAGTTTTATTCATTAAATTGTGAAATGAAATATATTATGTGTTTTAATCATGATATTGTTATTATATATTATATATAATGGGTGGGGTCCCACTATATTTCCCCCTAATTCATTGAGTAATAATTTATTATATGGATATATGATTTTGGATTTAACTGGTTGAGTTATTGTATTTTGGGATTATAATATTGGATTTAATTGGTTAAGTTATTTGTTTATGGGTTTCATGGTATGTAATTGATTAAATTAATCCATAAAAATTTATAATAGATGATATGAATATAGTATCGCATCGAATATTCAAAAATATTTATTTTTCTTAATGATTTACCAAGAGTTTTATTTCTAAAAGTCTTTAATAAAATTGGTTTTTTTCATAAGTTACTCTGAGCCCTTAACTTAATTCACCTAAACCAAAATACACATATCCACATTTTTTATTATAATACAATCTTGAAAATAAACAAAATGATTGTATATAATTAATGAGACAAATGATAATCATCTACAAACCATAAAGACATAAATTAAATATGGTAAAACAAAATCCCAATATATAAAAGTAAAAACTAACCTCACATAACTATACTATCAGTATGACTCATTGATGAAAATAACCTCACACAAACACTAAATGTGCCAGTTACCATTAGTTACCACTAATTTTTGATCCATTGAAATTATATCGAATGAGATCATGTACAAACTATTCATAATATATATAAGAAATGTCATGTGGATGAAAAATGTCTATGCAAGGGTGACAATATACATACCCATAAGGATGCCTAAAAATCATAGAGGATGAATTAGAATATTTGAAATATAAAACCATATAGTGAAGTAGAAACCTAAAAATACTTATAAGTATATGACCATGGATATAAAATAGAGTCCCTCTTTACACCACCCATTTGTAGAAGAATTTTTTCTAACATGTAATCCAATATTCAAAAACTACCCAAATTGAAAACCCACATCACCTATTTAAAATAAAATTAATAGTCCCACTCATTTACAAGTTAAGGATAAGTTGAGTGAGTAACCAACCATTATAGGGGACCCATAACTCATTAATTAGAAAATCTCAGCCGATAGAGTACCTAGTTTAGTAGAAAGAGGATATCTTACTCATATATGTGAGGGAGTTCCTAACTGTATCAAACATGTGGGACCCACAAGTTTTCAAGTCCAAGGGAGTACTAACCCCATATCTAATCAAGAAGAAAAAACCCTGAGAATATTGAGGAGTATTGAACTTTAGGAATAATGTGAGGCACCAATATCACATCACTAACTCATCTTTAGGGGAGTTCCAAACCTCATTTATTCTATGATCATCATGAATGATCCCTACTATTATACATATAGAGATTATGTAATTAAGCTACCTAAATCACCTATGATTATAAAGAAGGATATATTATCATGTTCTATGTGGAAAACACTCATGTTGGACTACTAATGTCAGAAATTATGAGTCTCGAGTATAATGATCGAAAATTTTACAACGTGGAAAACGTATATGCGTTTCACTTTTTGGGTATGGATTGTATATCCTCTTATAAGAATTATTTTCGGTTATTATTTTTTATATTCAATATGGGGGCTTACCTGGTGTGTGGGATGATACACACGATGTGTGGGACCCATGGGGGTTCACTTCATGTACCACTGTCTCTCATGTTGAGTATAGCATGACATAAACATTGTGTGGATCTGACCCAAGAATATTGTATATATAAATAGCAACATAGATGTATACTTCCTATTCACATTGATTTTATCCTCAAAAGATCCCACAGATTATATGACTATAGATTCAATAGTGTGATATTTTAACTAATTTGAAATCGATGGATTTTATTTCTCTAGTGATACACAAAATATGGCTCAAATTCTATATTTTTTATTCCACCTTCGATGTCTAGATTCATATTATACATAAAATAGAAAAAATTTCTTCAATTATACATTTTTTTAATACTGGATTGATATTAGGGTATTAATCATTTCTACTACATCTATGGGGTCAACACCGTCTGTTGTGGAAGCCCTTG
The DNA here is from genome assembly GCA_963277665.1 of Viscum album. NCBI lineage: Eukaryota > Viridiplantae > Streptophyta > Magnoliopsida > Santalales > Viscaceae > Viscum > Viscum album. The sequence goes on along the minus strand of OY728138.1, from coordinate 1,171,906,286 downwards.
TAGTTATCCTTAGCCGAAAATCTACCTGAAAACACTTTTCTACAAATCTATGAATCCTAAAATGAAACTAAACATCTTTATGTGTCCTTTTTTACCTAATAAAAGGCCCAAATTCAATGACCTTTGATGAAAAACATGATTTCATCATTTAAAAGCCTTAGTTATAGACATTCACAGATCAAGAACAATTTTATAAAACTATTATCCATAGAAAGGTATTTTGATGAATAAGTGGAGATAAATGTGGAAGGAATGCGAATAAAATAAGTAATTAAAGACTTACTGTTTAGTTTTATCATCTTAAAACCATTTATTGTGTACGCTTTTTTTAATGATAAAGAATATAGGTGAAAACCTTGATTTGGAGAATATTTGAATTAATTGTTCTCTTGTGGATATATAATTATGTTATTTAAATTTTGATTCAAATAGTGAAGAAAGAATTTGGAATGAAAAAATCAACAAATTGAGGGAACTAACAAATAAAATATCCTTATCTCACGATTATTTCATTCAATGGTGATGTTCGGGTCCAAACAAGGTACTATTGTCAATCCCCAATGATGAATGTGTTTGTCAACACCAAATAATTGGTTATATGAATAGTGACCCTATCCTCCTCTCTATAATTATATTTAATTTTGGATAACTCTATATTATGTAGTTAAGACTGATTACATTTTTTAAAATTAATTTTTATTCATATATGTAATTAATCAATAAATATCATTAATTATACATGCAATAGACCTATCCTGGGTACCCAAATGTGAACCTAATTTATACCAGCCTTAAGATAAACCCTCAATTATAGATGAAAAAAATGTGAATTTTATCATCTAATGATATATTTAATTGGAAATATAATTTATTTATCACCACATAACTATAGTTGAAATATAATATGTTATTTTAATGTATTATTTTTGGGCATCCCCAATGCTAATTATATTATAATATCTTATCATCCAATCTAAAAAAAATAAAATATTCTATAGTTTTATAGCATAAATATTCAAGTCACTATATTCTCCCCACCTTTAATTATTTTTAGACTAAAAACACAACCTACTTGAGAAGATGAGGGTATTAATCATGCATATGAACATTATTTTCCCATGAACTCTCCTAAAGGTTCACCTGATTCCAAAACTTATGCACCAATGGTATCATCTAACCTTGACGGTTCGTCTCCGATTAATCCTTGATCCCCATCATGTACTCTAAGAATGTAGAATAAACCATGATTTATAACCATACCTTATTGATGACATCAAAAAGTCTCAACCTCATATCCCTTCAACTTTGATACATGAAATTAATTTAAAACCTAATCAAACTAAATAGAAAACACTATGAGGAAAGAATTATCTCCCACTCAATATAGGATCTATGATGGAAAAATGAACCTTAAGGATATATTACTCCCATAATTAATAAAAAGTAAAATATAATAGGGAAATATATTTAGGATAATAATATATCCCCCTACCCAAGCATCAAATGCCTCTATATTTAGTCTGCCTTTAACTTTTGATGGTCTGGGTTATCCAATTTCACTTCTACTTAACATGTTTCTTCTCTGTTTTTTATCATAATAGATTATTCCCATCATTGATGTCTCTCAAACCATTTTCCTAAAAATTGTATAGGTACTATAATGTTTACATGCCAATAATTTAGTGGTATATTTTTTACATTAACACCCTTAATGGTAAGTTATCCCCCCAAATCTGAAAGAAATCAAATGGAAAAAACTTTGGGATATCCTAAAAACATAATTTTTTTTCTCATTTTAGACTTTATTACAATAGCATAATATCTTAATCAGTATAAATTGATCTATGAAGTCCTCCTTTAAGATCATTCACAATTTGGATTTAAATTGGGTATCATAATTATAAGTTATCATTATAGGTATCCCATGTAGTAGTATGATCTCATCCATGTATATATTCTAATATCTCTACTGAACTCTACTCCTGTACAGGAATGAAGTGGGAAAACATGGTTGTTCATTCTAAAATCACCATAAATGTGGTTTTACATCTTGTATAATGTGTAATTCCTATCATAATGTTGATATATATAACATCCCTATTCCAATAAATAAACTAAAATAGTTGGTACAATTATTTAAGTAACCTTCCTTAAATATTACACATTATAGAAAATTTAAACTAGAATTCAAATTATTAAATTCAAAAATTATTATTGTTTTTTTGTTTTAGATGGTGAGTAAATAACTCTTATATTATAATCCCACCTATTATAATGTGAATATTTCAACTCAGTATCCATTTCTCTAACCAAACATAACATTAAGAATACAACATTTTTTCATTTGAGGAAAAATATTCATTAGTTTAAAATTGACTTCTTGTTTTCCATTACACATCCTCAAACCATTTTAAAAGAATTTTGATACATGGGATGAGCATGAAAATCTCAATAAGTGACAAAAAAAAGTAAATCTTTATTTCATGAATACTATTAAAAAAATCCGTTTTTAAATTGAATTTTGGTTTAAATTAAACATATTTTCACCCAAGAAATCAAATCATGTTCATGAAAAACTTCATAAAACACTTCATATGAAATATTAATGTAAAAAAATAAAACCTATAAAGTATTATTTGACAATATAAATATCACATTAATTTTTTTAAAAAAATATATTTTTCACCCTTAGGAAGTAACGCATACTTTTCTTTGAACTTAAGCTCAATAATTTACCCTTTGAAACATGAGATTCTTATAAAACCGCCTAGAAAAAAACATATATAGATAAATTGAAGAGTAATTTTATTATAATAATTACACATAGAGTAACCATTGAAACTATAAATAGATAAACCCACATGGTTACCCATGGAATAACCTTCACAATTGTACTTGAAGTCACCATCGTAGTTACAATTTGAATAACCGTCAGGGTAAACTTATAACGCAAAACAATCCAATGAATTGGAGGGATATTATAGAATCACCCATATTTTTTATAACAGAACCATGAATTACCATAAATAATTCCCATGAACAATAAAAAAATATATAAAATCTTGTATCATAAAAAACATTCATTGAAGAAAGGAACCTTCATATTTTGACATCATTTCTTAAAATATAAAAACTACACACATAATAAATAAATAGTATTATTTTAAAATAAACATGAAAACACATAAAGTAACTTCAAATAAAATATTATACTTTATTGAATCATTTTTTTACATATGATAATTTATAAAAATATTCATTTCACACTATTGAAACAAAAGTTAAATGGTACCTCAATTAGAAAATGAAAAGAATATTCCTTTAAAAATATTTTGTAAAAAGGAAACAATGGGTAAATATGAATTTAAAAATAATAATATGATTTTAAAAACCTTATTTAATACAATTTTTAGAAAATATAGAAATTGAAGAAAAATATAGTTTTAAGTGGATCTTTAAAACATGGTTTTTCTAAATAATGTCTCTTGGCTTGAGTCATACACATCACATACATACTTTATCATCCTAAATAATAAACATAGAATAACATATACTTGATTAATAAATTTTTTCCACTTTTATTATTCATGTTATTTTATCTCATACCATTCAATATAAAATTATATAATTAATTAAATTCACTTCAGACATTTAGGAAAAATTACTTTCAAAAGTTCAAAAATGAATTTGGAAAGTTGACTATTGTTTAATAGGCCAGTAATCCATCTTAACAAAAATAATAATTATGAAATTATTATAATTTCTATTCATAAATTATAATTTTAATTCCAACAATTAAACATGGTTATGAAAAAGGAACTATGTTACAATCATATAGACAATAGGTGGTATGTAGGCATGAGTAACGTTTCCATTTTTCAATGTTTATTATAGAAAGAAGTTAAGTATTATTTTATAATTATAAAATGATAATAATATCATAAATCTAATTTTAATTGTTTAAATATATTTATATATATCATTCATGTTATGTGGTGATGAAAAATGTATGACATTGCTTCATAGAGGTGGTAGTGAACATGTACGCACGAACAAACATTATCATTTTCCATGAATGGAATGGTAAAAAGGTAAATAATATATTATATTTTAGTATTGATAAATTTATCATTAATTACAAATATAATTATTATTTCCATTATTTTAACCATCTATGAGAGACAATGATATAAAATGAATTACATCAGTTTGCGAGGTGGTGGTATACCGTCCACACGAACAATGGGTTCGCTTCCTCTTTGATGGAATGAAATATGGATATAGGTCATAAAGTTAACATAATAAAATCTCAATATATGTATTATATATTTTTTATTATTTTATTGTAGTTAAATAATATTTGAATGATTTGGAAGAAGAAATAAAACAAAAACATGTGCTAAAAAACTATACATCTTCTTTAGATGACCTCATTTTCATAACACCTAAAGCCTAATAAGGTTGGTATTATACCTTAAACAAGACCTCTTGAATATGTGAATGTATTATATAAATTAATTTGGGTAGTTATTGATAAAAATTGGATTTTATGTGTGAATAAATTATTATAATATATTCTATTTTATAAGAGAGGGGAGGGGCCTCTTAGAATTTCTAAAAAAATTAAATTAATATAAATTAATTTTTAATTCAAAATAGGACCAAAATAATTTATTTAGAATATATAATTATTAATGTTCGAATTAATCTCTAAAAATGAAAATAATTCAATTTTTAATCATAGTTATACCCTTATCTTGTTGTTTAACCCCTTTTTAACCTCCTTACACATACAATGACAATAACGTTTTTTACTCTTTTAGGTTCACTATAGTTACTATAAATGCATAAAAATACCATAAATAGATCACGGTTGATATTATTATAAATATAACAATAATTTTACTGGAAATAATATTTTTATAAATTTTATATTATTTAATAAAATAGTTTTAATTATAATATATCATTAATGTCAATTTTGAGAGGTATTCATTACATTGATTTTAATAACATTAAAAAACAAGTAAAAGATGAAAAATTTATTTAATAATATCACTAACATGTAATTTTTGTATTTTAAATTTTGGTATCACATCAATTATCCAAAATTACATTTTTTTTATATTTTTAATATTATTTATTTTTTCTATTAACTGAATAATTACTACATCATCTTTGTGTAATCATTTTTGTTGATTATTTATTAATTAAAAAGTAAAAATAAATTACCATAGTAAATATTACTATTATATATTAATAAAAAAATTAATAACCAACCATTTCTTATTTCTATCCTCATGTTAAAAATATTATTATTATTAAAAATAAGAAGGTGACATTTTTCTCTTTTCTTTAAATAAAATATATTACAAGTCATAATAACATCCAAAATGGAAAAATTATCATATTATCAAAGAATATATTATTATTCATGGAAATTAATAATCTTATACAATTGGGGCAACTTTTAGGGTAATTTTCAAGTAAATCTCATTTTTTACACTGAATTGTTTGATTTACCCTTTAACATAGTAATATAATTTACCAAGGTTTCTATTCATGATGTAAAAAAAATAAAAGGGCCATATCTAATAAATTTAGACCAAATTATAGAAAATTTTGAATCCATTTTTAAAGATTAAAATCACAAAAATTTCAGAATTTATTTTAAAATAAAAAATACAAATGTTTTGAAAAAATGTTTTTTTGGGAAAAAAGCCGTTTTAAAATATAAAATAATTTTATATTAGATTATATAATAAAATTCATTAAAAAATAATAATTAGGTTATTGTAAACCAAAATAAAATATTAAAATATTAAAACTAATCAAATATATAATTTTCCTCTTCCAATACTTTAAAAGAAAACATAGCTTTTAATAAAAATTTGTATTACTCACTCTTCATAAATAAAATAAAATTTTCGTAAAATTTTCAAAAATTCATCTTAATATAATTTATATATTCTAATTCAAAAATAAATTGAAATTTATAAAATAAATCTTATCAATTTTTAAAAAATAAAGTACAATATTTTCTTAATAAAATCAATAAAATTAATTTTTTGAAGAAAATTAATTTTTGAAATTTAAAATTACTTTACTAAATATTAAGTGCTTATTTCGTAATAATTAATTAATATATTATTATTTATTAGAAACATAATATTTATATATTTGAAAAACAATTAATTTTATTTATACCCACAAAATTTAATAGATATATTATAACTTTCACATTTAAATAATAATATTGAATTGTTCATTTAAGTTTTGTGTTGCATAACATGTAAAAGATTGAAAATATTGTTTATTTAAAAAAACTCAGGATGTTACATTCTCCACACCCCATAAAACGTTAAGAAATTAAATTCTCACATTTTTAACCAGGTTTTGGTAACAAATTCTTGAATTTTCAAAATACTTTTGTTGATTACCCATGTCACAAATAGGGTAAATTATTCATCACCTTGAAAAGAGAGAAAGGGAAGTACGAGGGTCATATAAAATGACACATAGTATGTTTCTAAGTATAAGAAAATAATTTTTGACGTTAAAACAGAGATGTGAATAAAAAACCAAACTTCAATGGACAATTAAAGAGTCATTGAGAATATGATCATGGGAAAAATTAAACATCACAAAACCTTAATATATGATGGGTTAAATGGAAATTTCATTATCTATATGAAAATTAAATGGATAATGTTTTTGTTTCATTTTAATTTTCCTAATATTTAGTAATTCCATTATTATCTATACTAAAATAATGAGGAAACTTACTTACTTGTCAGTAATTATTTAATCATTTAATAAATTTCCACCATAAACTTATCTTTTTCTCCAAATAGTTAGTATTCAAGATAAATTTTTTATTCCTAAATAACTACAATAGAATTTTAATGGATCATGAAATACAAAAAATAATAAAAATCTATTCCTATTACCTTTTTACATTAATAGAAACCAAAATTGTTAGGTCAATATAATATAATTCCCAAAATGATTAAACCTCCATATGATGAATATCTACTTTAATTTAAAAATTTAAATAGTAGTACCAAAAAATTCAAATTAGATCATTCGATAAATAACTATCATTAAAAATACTCTAAAATAAGATTCAAACCTAAAAAATGGAAGGATTTGATCACATAGTCTTCTAAGATAAATTTAATATTCTCTATAAATAACATTAATCACCCTTAATGACTCATATAAAAATAATATAATTTTCCTAATCACATAATCTCCATGAAATGAAAACCATTTATATAAATAACCTAAATAACCATAAATCCATAATAAATTTATATATATTACTGTAAAATATAATTCTACCATTGTTTATAAAATAATATATTATATCCTATAATGATCCCAAAATTAAAGGGATACACTTCTTAAACAAATATTACTTAATCAACAAATCAATTTTCAATCTCATGGTTATCTGTATGATATTACATATTTTCCTAAAATGAAATTATCCTTTGTCAATCATATCATTTAAATAATTGAAAACAATATCATATTTACCGTGACATCATGTAGGTTGGTGGTAGGGTCATATCATTGTCTCCCATCGGTTATGGGTTTATGCCTCAATACCTTGAGAGACGTGACATGTTTTCATCCAACCTATGGGTTTACCAATTTTTTTAAAATTATATATAATATATATAAAATTCATAGAAATGTCATAAACAACCTTAAGAATAAAATTAAAATATTCAGAATTAATGAAATTCTTTAACGTAAAATGTTACCTTTCATTTTTCATCCCAAAATTTGTAATAACAAATAATTATTTCAAAATCGAAGATAATATAAACCCTAATGGTTATACATACCTTTAATATTCTGTCCAAAAAATGAAATTACAATTATTATTTATATAACCTTTTCACATAATAATCATACTAGTGATATATAACTCACAAATACATGTATCCCAAAGTGTATACATTACATAAAACATCAAAACTATACAAATTCTTATAATCATCTATATATCATAATTTTGGGATCATTATATGTAGACAACTCAATAATTAAACATTATTTGCAAATTTTTAACCAATATTTTCTATATTATTCCCTAATAAACCCATCTTAAAAACTAAAATATGAATCATCCCATAATATTGAATAATTTCAAAACATAATCCACGAAATAATCCATACATTTCATATGTCATCTTCAGTTTCCTCATCTTCAACAATAATGGCATTTGGAATTGCTAAAAATTAATCTATATGGTCGTATTGTTCTTGTTCTTGATCATTCCACCTAGGAAAATTATTTACATAATGATGATTTTCCCCACATATAATACATTCAATTGATGCCTCAGGAATAAATTATTCCCCCTTCATATAGTTAATTCAATTCTTTCTTTTTCCTTGGTAGATTATTTCCTGATAACCTCCTTTGCCCCATATAAACCATATTCTCATTCTTATAGGAAATATTATTTGTTTATTATTTCCACATTAATAGAAAATAGTTCACTGAATCCTCTTACAATTATACTATTTATAACTAATTCTTCCATATATTATCACTTTTCTCTTAATTCATGAGTTAGGAAACTCACATGGGTTCATGTTGATAATCATAACTCTTGACTAGTTTCTCACAATATATATTATTCCATTTTATTTGTTTTTCAAGAAACTAATACATTTTCCTTCACATTCATTCTAATTTGATTCATACTATATAAATCCACTTACTAAACCGAAAAAGGTTAGTGTGAGAATAAAAATAAAATCTCAACAAACCATTTTATAAACAATAAGATATCTTTAACCATAGTTACAAAACAACCATAATTATCTATAGCATACATTAATTTGGATTTATGGAGGACTTTTAACTTATGTTAAAATAACATGATAACCTATAAATATATCTAAACCCTACTATAATTCTTATTGTAAGAACCCAAACTTATAAATTAACAATTATAGTGACTTTAAACTAAAATTTACTTTATTACCTTCCCAAATTTCATTTATTTTTATATTTTATTAGTGTTAGGCCGTGACTCTAACAAAATAATCTCATATATTATAAATTGTGAACTTCTAATCAGTGTAGATTTCTCCCACACAGGAGTAATTTTAAAATTAAACAAGATTTATTTTCTGGAAAAATCTCTTTGACTTTAAAATTGTGTTCTTCTTTTCCCTTAACAATAATAAAAACCTTTGGAAAACATTTTAAAATGTGGGATGATCACAAAAAAACTCATCAAGAGATATAAAAATAAAATAAATAAATCATTAGTCCATGAATAGTTACAAAATTTTGGATTTTAAATAATAAACATTGTGTTAAGAATAAATATTTTCTTACACATGAAATCACATCTTATGCCTAGAAAAAATCAAAGAACATTTCACATGAAATATTTAATTTATAATAAAATCCATGATGTTTTCTTTGAAAACATAACAAAATAATGAATAATTTTTCAAAAAGTTTTAATTTTTACCCTTATGAAGTAACATATACTTTCCTTTGAACATAATCTCACAAAATTACCATTTGAAATGTGAGAGTTATATAAGAACCCATAGAAAGCATAAAAAATTCCCATATTTAACATGGGAAATCATGATATTACTATAATTACACATAGAGTAACCATTATGGTTATAAATGTAGTAACCCTCATGGTTACACATGAAATAACCCTCGTGATTGTAATTGGAATAACGATCATTGTTACACTTGGAATAACCATTATGGATAAATTAAAACATAAATGTATTGAATTCATTTGAGGTCTATAAAATACAAAGTTATACTGACAACAGTAACATAGATTCGGTGGATACTATATTATATTGGCATATGATACAAGCAATCGCACACCGAAGGACTGAATGGTTTTGTTGTATTGGTAAACGAGACACAGAAATGATTCCCATATTACATTGGAAAAAATCACAACATTTATTTAAATGTATCAATATTACCAATATAATATCCTTAAAAATCATTCATAGTACACTTCATGGAATCCTGGGTAAATGAAAAAAAATAAGGATGATCTCAAATTATTATTAATGGTTAAGTACAACATAATATATCAAGAATTAATAATCATAATCAACATGTAAAGGTAAATAATTAATAACACATGCCATTTAAATAAAATTACTATCATGATAAGATAATGAATTATCAATATTGAATTGTAAATGAATAACAATACATTCCATTTAATAAATATCATGGATATCATAAATGGATGAGGAATAATCAATATGGCATTTTAAATAACTAAAAACACATTCAAAATAATTAATAGAATGATAATGAAATTTATCCAAATATAATATCATTGTGAAAATTTCACAGATAATAATGACGAAGTTATTAATGAATAAAATGATTAATTTTTGGACATCATGTCTCAAGAACACAATACTTCTAAAGTCAACACCTTTCACAATCTGATTTAAAACTATAAGTACAAAAATCATTTAATACTAGATTAATTATTCGTGTCATCGTACTTACCAATGCATCAAAGGGGTATATAATTCCTTTCCCCACCCATTACTTTTAGTCCAAAGTATTCCTCATATATCATATAATATATTTAATTCATGAAAAATGTGTCTCATAATAAAATATATGTATTGAAAAAAATACTTTTATTATAAATATTTCTCCAATCAATAAAATTACTTTCAAAGTAAAAATCATTTTTTATAAATTAGATTTGGTTTAAGAAATAATCGTATCCTTGATAAATAATATGATTATTTTGGTGAAATTTAATGTCCAACAATCATAGGAATGTAAAGAATTTAGGTAATAGTAAATGAATAAAAAAAAGAATCAAGGAATTGAATTAAAATACTATCCTTGGTAAAAATAATCATAAAGAATACAGATGAAGAATAAGGAAATATCAATACAATATATCCCCATTGAAGTATTTTTAAAATAAAGGTTTTTTTGTTGATGAATATAAATTAAATAAGAGGATCATTAAAAAATATTTATGACAATATCCTTTTTATTTTGGAAATAACCTTTTAATATAAAACATTTTGAAAATAATTTTCATTGAAAATAATCTTTGAAACATATAGGGTGGGGAGGGGTTTGGGGTATGGTCTCGGGGTCAAGTCCCCATGTCTATAGTTTATTTGTATTTTCTTTATTACGTTGTGTTCCACTTTGGAATTTGTAACCAAATTTATTTTTATAAAATAATATTTAAAAAATATTTTTGGACATTACTTGTGGAAATTTCATTCATGTTGTACACATTAAAACAAAGTTACCTTTATCTTTTTTGATAAAAGCTAAACGAGCATGTTTTTGAGAAAAAACAAGAACCTTCCATTAAAAAAATATTTTAAAATTTAAAAATAGGAAAAAATTTCTTTAGTAAATTATTTTTGAAATGTTAAAAAAAAATTTAAAATTTTCTATAAAATATGGTTTTGAAATAAAACGGATTTCCGATCAAAGGGAGAAATGATGTCCAATTTTCTTAAAAATCATTTCAAAATTATTTTAAGTACTAAAGTGCAGTAAAATTATATTATTAATTGAATAAATTCATGAATAAATAAATGATAAGAAAATTATTGGTTTTATTAAACAATGATAATATAATTTCCTTCAATTGAAATTTATGTGTAAACATTTCCCGATTAGAATGAGATTGTGAAATAATCCCTTGAAAATATTATAATGTAGAAGTGATAATTAACCAATAAATCAATAATGTTTATCAATGTAAATAAAAATAAAATAAGTTTATATATAACATAATTTATTCAAATATAAATATACCCATAATAATAGAATATTGCATACAAAAAATAATTAATATAACCTAATGAAATAAATCAGGTTATGAAATTCATTACAACTTGTTAATTTTCAAGTCAAATTAACTTGTAGGAAATAATTCAAATTGAAACATAAAATACCATTATTTATGAATTATTGATGATGTTACATGTAAAATGGTAATTATATACACCATATAAAATAAATTAGTTGTGTACCATTATGATATATCTCAATGAATAGAAATTGAGATTAAGTCCCTTGTTGTATGATTTATTTTGATTGAAAATGATTTAAAATCATGTATAGTGGTTTTAAAAATGTTATTAACTTATAATATAAAAATATTGATATTTATAATATCATATATGATCCTTTTATAACATCTTATCTATTATTCATTAACAATATTTTATTATTTTCATTGTTTTAGGTGTTATTGCCATGTTTTGTTAATCTTGTTTTATTATGAAAGATCTAGTTCTTGAACATATTATATAGTACCACAATCTACAAAATAATAATATTTAAATATTTTTCATATATATATATATATTAATTATACATTTAATATCCATAGTTAATTATGCTTTTGAGAAATGAAGTATGTTACGATCATAGAGACGGTAGGTCGCACATGTGTCTATTTTTCAACAATCCTTTTAGAAATGAGGTAAGTAATATTTTACATTATATAATTATAATTATTTCTTTGAAATATAATTAAATATATTATCCATGTGGTGTGGTGATGAGAAGATAGACACATCTTTTCGTGAAGGTGGTAGTCTACACATAAAAGAACGATGTTATTATTTATTAGTGAGTGAGAAGGTAAAAATTAAAATGATATATTATAGTTTAGTGATGATTAATATTTTGTGAATATAATAATTATTTCATATATATCACATATATTTATTAACATTATTCTTATTAAATTCCATGTAAATCATTTTTGAGAAACAAATCACATCGTTTTGCAAGGTTGTAGTCCATTATACACAAGAGCGACAATATCATTTCCCATAAAAAATTGAAAGTAAAAAAGGTATATAAGAAATAATTATTTAGTAAGAATAATTATTTTATAAATATAAATAATTACATCAGATCCATCATCATTTCCTAAAGTGAGATGTGGAAATGGAAAAAATAATGGCATCGATTCACGGGGTGGTAATCTCCCATACACATGAACGATGATTTTGTAACCCTTTTGATAGAATTTGGGATGGTTTTTAGTAATTAACATATAATTAATAATTATAATATATGTAACATAATTATTTTATTATATCATATTTTTTTAATAATAATTTAATGAGGTGTGGGAATAAATTAAATAAAAACACTCATTGACGAATATTACCTCTTCATCGGGTAACACCATTAGGTTTTCACCAAAAGCATTTCTAGGTTGGATTTATTTCAAATATAAGGATTCTAGGTAGATATGAGGTAATTTTTAAATTTATTTTGGAATGGATTCTCTTAACTGAAAGGGTGTGATATTGTGAATAATAGAGGATAGTAGGTGGCCTTTTATATTTGAGGTGAGTGGCACACTTATAATTTTTTAAAATAAAATAGTGTACCGTCATGTTTTTCAAATGAAAAAAGAAAAAATGGAGTATTTTAGATACTTTGACATTATATGGTTTCAATATGGCCAAATAATATATTTTAGAAAAGTATTTTTACCATTATATTTTTTACTTTAACCCCTGGTAAATCCATCATTAACCATAACTGTTGTAAATAATTTTTAATGTTTCTATTATTCATTATGGTAAAAAATTAGGTTGAACATATAATATAATATAAATTATTCTAGGTAAAAAATTATTCAATTTTATCAAATTCCATTCACATAAGTGGGAAATTTTAATTTAAAATTAATCTCAATGAAGTGACTAGTAATCGAGTTTTCAAAGAGAGAAGTCCAAAAGGTTATAATGTATTTATATCAAATTTCAATATAAAAGTAATTAAAATGAAATAAATTATACTGATATATTTAATTGAAATAATTTTACCTTAAAACATAAAATATAATTTAACATTATATATAGCTTTAACAAAATGGAATTTTCTGTTAAAATTCAGTATTTTTCACTATTCATCAAAAAATGAAACTTTTTTAAAAAATTCCCAAAAATTTATCCTAATAATATTTTTATATTATGCTTTAAAAAATGAAGTTAATTTTATCAAATATATTTTCTAAAAGTGTTAAAAATAAATTTTAAATTATGCACGCAAAGGGTGACTCAATCATCTTTTAAAGAATACAGTTTTTTCAGAAAACATTTAATTCTATTTTAAAAGAATATTATGTTATTTATAATAACTCTATAACCATAATTTTAATAATTTATTTTATATAATAAATACATGTTAATTTAATAGCTTTGTTGTAACAGTATACAATATTACAGTTTATTCAGGCCTCAGGTTGTGTGTTCTCTAAGCTATCGAAGAGAATAAATTTACAAAAATATATTGTGTGGGTCGTTTAATCTTGGTGTCATGTGTCATATACAATATTGAATAAAATATTAGTATTTTATAACAAATGGGTGTTACATTATCCCCATATTAAATAATTTTTATCTTTTCAATTTAAACATGATCTCATAAATCAACGACTTGATATTAGAAAATTATTTATCTGAAGACCCATATCGTGAAAATAGTTAGAAATAAATATTCTTAATATGTAGAAAATGGAAGTAAAAATTTTACATAACTAGGATTCTATTTTATATAACATTAGTGGTAAGTGATGATATGTATGCTAAACAAAATTGTAATAAATTATAGCTAATGGGCATTGGTCATTGATTATAACAAATTCAATGATCAATTGAGATTTAATAACCTCAAAATCATAAATATGGGATGATTTAAAATATCATTTGATTAAATATATATGAATATAATGGGATATATTTTTTCAATTTATATTTATTAAATTTAAGTAATTCTTTTACTGTATACAAATATAAGAAAATATACTTATTTAAGATGATTCAATTTCTTAACAACAATTTCATCCTTTGATTATATTTTATCAATTTCAATTAATCAGTAAAACTAAGAAATTAATATCAAAATTTTAATTTTTTATCCCCGAAGTACTAAAATTTAATCTCAATAGATCATTAGATCTATAAAAGTGTCACATGTCTTTTCATCTGTCTCTAACTATTTTCTAAAACTGATATGGTTAGCACATGTTATCCAATATACTACATTAATATCTAAAAACAAGTGACACAACTATTTCAACTTTAATATTTATTTTTCAAATGTTTTAACTAAAAATAATGAAATATTAACCATGAAATCATATAGGCTAGTGTTAGGTGGAAAACCCTTATCATTCGTCGGTTGTGGGTTCAATCACCATGACCCTTTTTCATGTGAATGTTTTTCACCTAACATGTGGGTTATCCTTTTTCTAATACTATATTAATATAATTATTATAAAATTACCAAAAACAATATGATGGATATCCTTGAAATAATATTAATCATTAAATAACCTTTTACTATGTTCATCAATACAACTTATTTTTATTTCATATAGTCTTCTAATATTATTTTCCTATTATTATAATTTCATTAATGATCACGTTAACCCATAATATTATGAATACCATTAATTTTTTTTTATAAAATTTCAATTCAGTATTCCTAAAATAAAATTTCCAATAAAAAATATACTTCTATATATTTTTCCCCGAATATTCTTAATATTGGTAAAATACCATCGCATAAAACATAAAAATGTGTGATTATGAATATTATTGTAGGATCAATCTTAAACTCATAAACCCATGATGGTATCTATAAATTTAATGTTAATTAAGAAGTATATTCAATTAAAATTCTACAAATTCCTAATATATTTCATGATTTTTATAATAAAAATTCATTTTGTTAAAATACTTCTATAATTTAGTAATTTATTCAGGATAAGTAAATATTTCATCGATTTTATTTTCACATTGGTCCATCCTTGGACTAGGATTTAAAAATTAGAAGAGATAATTAACTTAGATAATGCCTATTTTCTCTACCTTTATAAAAATGATCTATAAATGGATCCATAAGATGAATTTTTTTTCCTTCCATTAAACACTTTACCTTCTCTAGGATATTCATTGCTTTATTACCTTTTTACCACACATAAAAATTTATCATTCCTTTTAGACACCTTATTTTCAATATAATATGCCTTAGGTTTAACCCAGGTCATTCATTATCATCATCTATTCAAATAATTTAATATAGTTTCTAGAAAAATTGAAATTATACTAATGCATTACCATAAAAGTCTCAAAATAGGTGCACAATATGGCTTGTTTTCATGAACTAGATGATTATTGGGCTGATCCCAATACACTCTTTTTAGAGTTGTTACCCCTAGTTACAACTATGCTCAACTAATTTCCACTTCTAGTATTCAGATAGAGATTTGTTTCTAGTAAAAACCACATAATATATTCCTTACCAAAATTGTTGGATGTTCATTTATGCTTATCCTCAAAGTCTATCAAAGGTTTATAATCCCTAAAATATGTTTTTTAAAATAAAGTTCCCAAGTTATCTATTAAACTTCCTCTGATACAAACTATGATAAACCTATTATGAGCTACCCATATTCGGTGTCTGCATTATTATATTGGTATATGATATAAGGATTCATATCCCAAAGGATCGATTATATTAGAATTCATGGTAAACTAGAGACATAAATGATTCCCATATTACATTTTAGAACAAAAAATAAAACAATTTTTTTTAATAATATCAATATTCCCTCTAGAATATCATTGAATTAAATTCTTTTTACACTTCATGGAATCCCAGGGAAAAGAAACAATATAAAGGTGATCACAAATGCTTAATAAGAGTAAAGTACAACATAATATATCATGAATAAAAACAATATTAATAGGTAAATAACTAAACATACTTTTCATTTAAATAACATGAATATCATGGTAAGATAAGGAATAATAAATATGGAAAGGTAAATAACTGAAAGATGTTTAATTTAATCAATGTCATGACAAACATAACTGGATAAGGAAAAATTAATGTGGAAAGCTAAATAACTGAAAAACATTAAATTTAATATATAAAATAAGAATGATATGTATCTAGAGATAACATTATTTTGAAAATAACATGGATAATAATAATATAATTCTTAATGAAAAAAATTCTTAATTATTGGGCATCATTTCCTAAGAACATTTTACTTCCTCCATTCAGAATTTTCAAAAGACACTTTTAAATTACAGTTATAAAACTAATTTTATGCTAGATTACTAATTTGTCACATGAATCCTTCTGATACATTGAGGGGATATATAATTATAGGCCCCACCCATCACTATAGGTCTAGATAATTACTCATAAATTGAATAATAGATTTAATTCAAGAACAATGTACCTTATCATCAAAAAGTTATATTGAATAAACAATACATGTTATCAATATTTCCACAATCAATCAAATATCTATAAAATTAAAAAAGAATTATATACAAATGAGATATGATTTATCTAATAAGTCTATACAGGAAAAATAATATGGATATTTTTTGTAAATTTAATGTCTAATGAGTATAGGAAAGTGAATAATTCAAGGGAATGTTAACGACTAAAAATAAATCAAGGAAGTGAATTTCAATACAATCCTTGATCAAACTAATCAATAAAATCTATAAGAATAATAATTATAGTATCCATAAAACATATATTTATTTAAGTATGTGTAAAATAAATGGATTTTATAGATGGTAAATATAAATAACATAAAAATAATCTTTAAAAACATTCTTGATGAAAATATCATTTTCATTTAAAAAAATATTTCCAAACAAAACATTTTGAAAATAATTTTCATTGAAAATAATATTTTAATATTAAAAAATAATCTTTAAAAAAATTGATTGGTCATGATGTCAGGAAATTCAATTCATTCCATACATGTTAAAACAACGGTCTTTTTCACTATTTAAGTAAAAGAAAAACATGCATGGTTTTGAAAATTACATAAATATTAAATTTAAAACATTTTTAAAAAATTAAAAATGGGTCAAAATTCCATTAATATATCAATTTTAAAAGGTTAAAAGCGTTTTTGAAACCTTTTTTTGAAAACATAGGTGTTTAAAAAATGAATATATGTACGAAGAGGTAAATGAAGATATATTTTATTATAAATGTTGTCTAAATTATTTTAAGAACCAAAGAGTGGAAAAATAGTACTATTACATGTAAAAAAAATTTTATTAAAAATTTACAATAAAATGAAATGGTTTATTAAACAATAACAAATTAATTTCCTTTAATGGAAATTCATGTATAAAAAATCTTAAATAAATTGAGATTGTGAAATAAAACTTTTTTATAGATCATAACATTAAAGTTAGAATTAAATAATGAATATATTATGTTTATAAAATTTCAATCCAAATAAAAAA
This sequence comes from Viscum album, assembly GCA_963277665.1. Classification (NCBI taxonomy): domain Eukaryota; kingdom Viridiplantae; phylum Streptophyta; class Magnoliopsida; order Santalales; family Viscaceae; genus Viscum; species Viscum album. The sequence continues at coordinate 1,171,887,947 of OY728138.1, read as the reverse complement.
TTAGATATAAAATATAATTGAATTAAATTTTACTATACAAATAATCATAGAATATCAATGACAATGAAGAAGTAATATAACCTATAGAATGAAATTGAGTTATGAAACTCATTAACACTTCTTAATTTTCAAGTCAAATACCCATGTATTAAATAATTCAAATAGAAACTTATGATACCATGAATAATTAAGTATCATCATTTTACATGAAAAATTGTAAGTATATTCACTATAAAAAATAAATTAGGTGTGTAACATTACAATATTCCTTAATGAACAAAAATTGAGATAAAGTCCCTTACCTTACAATTCATTTTGGTTGAACATGATTTATCCTCTTTTATTATTGTTTTATATATGATATTAACTTATAAAAAAATTTATTAAGATTTATTATATCATATATGATCCTTTTATAACATTTTATCACCAATTTTCCAATTACCTTTCCTTATTTTCATTCCTTCGGCTGTTAATTATCTTGTTTTAACATGTGTGTTTTGTAATGAACCATCTGATTATTTTATATATAATATAGTTTCATCATATAAAAATTAACAATCATGATTATCATATTTATATATTGATAAAAATTTAAGACAAATAATAATTAGTCGTTTTGTGAAATGAAGTATGTTGAGATCATAGAGACAGTAGGTTGTACGTATGCATGAGTAACGTTTCCATATTCTCAATGATCATTATAAAAAAGAGGTAAGTATGAATTTTTATTTCCATAATGATAATAATATAATATATAACTTATTATTTATTTAAATATAATTATATATATCATACATGAGTTTTGGTGAGGAAAATAGATTCACATTTCTTTGTAAAGGCGGTAGTCTACATGTACACGAATGATGTTATCATATTTAAGTGAGTGAAAAGGTAAAAAATAAAATGATACAATATTATTTAGTAATGATTAATATGTAATAAATATAATAATTAATTATCTTATATCATATATATATTAAATAAATTTATCCTTATTACCTACCATGTAAATCATTAGTGAAAAATGAATCACAGTGCTTCACGAAGCAGTAGTCTGCCGTACACACGAGAATCCTTATCGTATTCCCTACAGAATGGAAATTAAAAAGGTATATATTATATAATGAATAAATATGAATAATGTATATATAAATATCATATATATACTTTAGATCCATCATCATACCCAACTGTGATAGGTGCTAATTGAAAAACGAACACACCGGTTCAAGATGTGGTTGTCCACAGTACCCACGAATGAAGATTTTGTAACCCATTTGATTGAATTAGGATGTTTTTAGGTTATTGACATAATCTAAAAACATTTAATTATATGTAATACACTTGATTTATTATATACTCTTGTCTTAATAAAAATTTAATGTCGTGGAAGAAAAATTAATTTAAACTGCTCATTTAAGAATGTTGCCTCTTCTTCAGGTATATACCTTAGGTTTTAACCAAAAGATTCCATAAGAGGGATTTATTCATAAATTAGGGATTCAAGGATTAGAGGAAATAACTTCGTAACTGATTTGGTCAGTTCACCATCTAATAAACAGGTTGTGATTGTGTGATGAAGAGAGTACAGGGGTGGCCTTTTATAAGTGAGCAGAGCAACACACTTACAATTTTTTAAAAGAAAAAGGAGTATCGAAGTTATTCTCATGAAAAAATGGTAAAAATTTGATTATTATAGGTACATAGGTTTTACAGAATTGACATATTTCTATACAATATTATTTATAAAAAAAATTAGGTCATCTTAACCATTATCTTTTAATTTTAACACACCAGTAAATCCATTTTTACCTTACCCATTTTAAATAATATTTAATATTTTTACTATTCATTATTCTCAAAAAATAATATAAACTTATTAGATAATATAAATTAATATGGATCAAAATATGAAATACATTTTTTAAAATTACATTCACAGAATTGGAAATTTATAATTTAATATTATACTTGCCAAAGTAACGAAAGAGCATGTTTTCAAAGAGAAAATGTTCCAAAGTTTACAAAGTTTATATATCAAATTTAAACATGAAAATGATTAAAATTAACTAAATTTTATTACTATATATATAATTTATCTAATTTTACATTAAATTTAGTTAAAAATATAATTTAACATTATAAATAATTTAATCAAAAAAGAATTTTTAAAATAAAATTCATTATTTTTCACTATTCATTATAAAAATAAAACATTCCAGAAAATCCCAAAAATTCGCCCTATTAAAATTTTGATATTATGATCTAAAAAATTAATTTTCATTTATAAAAAAATTCTAAAAATGGTAAAAATTAATATTAAATTATGCGTGCAAAGAGGGATAAAACCGTCTTTTTAAAATAAAATACAGATTCCTAAAAAAATTATTTTTCTTTTCAATGATTCTTATTTTTTATAATAAAATGATAACAATAATTCTAATATTTATTTTACTACTTTTCATACATAAAAATTTAATTTCTTAGTTATTGGTATACTATATTAATATTCATTTAGACTTGGGGTTTTGTGTTTTGTGATCTATCAAAGTCACCTACCTTTAGTCTAAATCATCACATATATTCTATATTTTAGAACCCCAACCCAAGATAGCCTAGAGCTGGTTTCATCTATATATTAAATTTTCATGATTACAAAGAATAAAACCTTGAAGGAAATATAGATTAATATTCACGGTAAACTATATACATAAATGATTGTTTTATAACAAAAGAATACATTAATTACAGAATAATTGTTTTCCATAAAAAATTTGAGGATAAATATAATACATCTAGTATATCCATATATATATTTCATAGTACGCATCTTGGATTCTTGGTGAATGGAAACATAATATGGGTTAGATAAAATTCCCAATAAGGGTAAATTATCACATAAGAAATAATGAATCATTGGGAATAATTAATATGAAATGGTAAATAACTAAAAAAACAAACCATGTAATCAGAAAACTGATAAGGAAATGCATAAAAAATATGGGTAGGAAATAATTAGAAACATATTCCATTCAATTAACTAGATATGGAAAAATAAATATGGAAATGTATGGAACTAAAACACATTCCATTTAATCAGTGAACTGAAAATGAAATGTATATATATATATATATATCAACAAAAAATATCATGGATGAATAATATTTGAAACTAAATTTGTGAAATATTTGAATATTGGACATCATGTTTCCTATGTACATGGTACCTTTACCATCAAGACCCTTCAAAATACGTTTAACAACATATTGGTTGAAAATGTATAAAAGTCAGCTCGGAAAATGACTCATCCCATGATACTACTGATTCGTTGAGGGACTATATATAATCGGGCCTCTCCAGTTTTGTACCAGTGAAATACATTCCACATATATCGAATAATTGATTTAACAATTTTACCTATTTGATATCTATATAGAGTAAGAGATATATATTTAATAATATTTACCCAAATATTTAAAAATATTATTTTTAAACATTATAGAAAAATAATATATAGTTTAGAAAATGAAAATAACCATGATAAAGGATATAGAAAATTTAGAGAAATTTAATGTTTAATGATCATAGGAAATTGAATATTTAAAGGGAACAAATGGAATAAAGGAATTGAGTGTGAATACTGTCCTTGGATAAATCAATCACATGCTATCTACCGGAAGATTAAGGATGGTGTTAATAAAAGAAACCCCATATGGAGTAAAATAAAGGGTTGTTGTCCTCGATGAATGGAAATATTATAAAAATGTCCTTTGAAAATATCTTAAATAAAATATCCTTTTATTTAGAAAAATAATTTCATTGAAAATAAATTTAAAAAAACATTAAAAATTATCCTTTTAAACATGTAATGGAAGAAAGGAAGTAATTATGGTGGGTAAATCTATACATGTCATACAAGGTAAAAACAACACTAATTTTTTACGGTAAAAGGTTATAAAAATGACTTGTTTGGAAAGGGATAGTAAGATTCCATTGAAAACATTGGTAAAAGAAAAATGGGTAAAAATTTATATACCAAATAATTTTAAAATCATTTTTCAAAAAAAGTTTATAAAACAAGGTTTTTATAAGAAAACAGGTTGTTCGAATAAAGAGAGAAAAGAAGTTAGGTTTTCATAAAAACATTTTCAAAAACACATTGATTACCAAACAGTAGAAATAGTACTAATACATAAAAAGGGTCATGATTAACCAGAGGAGGGGAAAATGAATGGGTTTTTTGAAAAATGGTCACATAATTTCCTTTCATAGAAATGAATGATCAGAAAAATTATTCTTGAGGAAAATAATCTTTAAACACTATAGAGTGTCTCATACCACATCGAAATGTTTTAAATTATAAGAATTGTGAAGGAATAAAATTAAATCATTGTTATAATTTCATGAGAATAGGAAGAATCATGATAAATCATGAAAAAAGAAAACTATATACACGATATAAAATAAAATTGGTGCATAAAAACAAATATGTCTCAATGGAATGTGAACTGAGACGAAATCCCTTACCTTGCATTTCCTTTTGGGTGAACTTCCTTTAACTTCTGGTATAACAAACTAATGTTAATTATATACATGCTTGAGAAATTTTTTCATGATTTTCATTACATTTATTTCACTTATTACCATGTTTTATACATGTACTTAAACAATTATGTTTACATTAGGTGTTTTAACCAAATTCGTTTTATTTGTTAAAAAAACTTCAGTGTGTCAACTTATGGTCAAAGGGATCATTATATAAAATCTCCAACAAAATAATCATTAAATAATTATTATATTTATATATATATATTACACTTTAAAACTATTCGTTGAAATTGGTTATGAAAAATGAAATATTTTTACACTCATAGACAATTGTATTGGACACTTGGGCCCTTAAGTTAAAGGTTTAATCCTTTGTTAAGCTACATTTTTCCATAATAATTGTAATTAATTTTAATTATATTCATTAATATTTTTTGTAAAAAAACTAAATTTACCTTATTATACATTATAAATTATTTTTATTCCAAATAATTAATCAATTTTTCCAAATTCAAATCACATAGGGGGTAGAAATTAATTTAAATTTAATCTCATAAATAGGATGACAATACAGGGTTTTAAAGTAAAAATGTCTGGATGTTTGAAATGTTTTTATAGTTAATTTCAAAGTGAAATTTATCCCAATTAACTATATTGTATTTATTGATAAAAATATTATCTATTTACAATTTTGAAAAATCTCCAAATATTATTTAACATTATAAATAAATTAGATGAAAAGGATGTTCTGAACAAAAATTCAATATTTTTCGTTATTCAACAAAAAATGAAACTTCATGAAAATTTACTAATAATTAAACCTATCATAATTTTGGAGTTTTTATTTCAAAAATAAATTTTATTTTGACATATTAAATCAATAAAAGTGTCAATATTAGTATTTAAAATGGGATCTCCATTAAACTGTGATAAAATCACATTAATAAAAATATAGGTTTTTTTTGTGTAAAATGGAGTTGGTCTTATCTCACACCTATAAAACCTAATGGATGAAAATAGAAAAATATTTTATTGAATATATAACATATATATTTCACTAAAGTAATTTCCTAATTATAAATAATTATTTTTTTAAGATAAAACTCCTTAAGAAGCATAAAAATAATAACATTTCTTTTTACATTCAATTGGTTTTTATTTTTGTTTCTAATTAATTAGTAACCAATTAATTTACTTTAAATTTATATAAAACATAAATTTTAATAAGTTACTTAATACTATTCATAACTACTGACATAATGGAAAGGTTATATCATATTATATTAAATAATAGTATTTTAATAATATGTTGTTATTTGGTGAAACATAGTCGTGTATGTTACGCAAGCCATCGAGGAAGGTCACTCTTGCATGTAACGAAAACTATCGAGGAAGGTCACTCTTTTGTGTATCATAAGATAACTCATAGTTATGTTTATTAAAAGCTATGGAATATATTATATTTATATATGATAGTGAATATATTATAATGTATCAGTTAATATATACTCTTTTTACACATAGTGTTACATGTCATACACGCTATAGAATACAATGTTTTACTTTATAATTTCAGGGTGTTACATTCTCCCCAACTTAATTAAATTATATCCTCATAATTTAAAATCGATCATGGTAATTGATTTTATGATTTTTCCAACATTTAAATCTATAATCATGAGATGGGTTCGTAAAAAATACTTTAGAAAAAGAGATAATATGCATTACAAAGGTCACATAGAATAACATAAAACTAGGTCTCTATGTATGAGATATTTAGTTGAATGTAGAGATAGGTAATTCACGGAAAATTGTAAATATTTATAGGGAGTGAATGAGGTCATCAATCACTAACCAATGAATTATCAATAAGAAGTTAATGGATTCAAATCCATAAATCATTGATGATTTTTAAGACCATTGGTTCAATAAAAAATAAGTAATGAGAACAACATTTTATTCCTATATTATTTTTCTAGTGTTGGGTAATTATTTTACTAACCAATATTATATAGAAATATGTTTACTTGATAAGTTTTAATTTCATATGTACAACCATAATGTTTGGCTAACCATTGATGAAATTCTAATTCATCCCATTACACCCTGAAATTAATTCCCAATAATGGTTTTTTATACCTAAATAACAAAAAAACATTTAGAGGATTGTAAGGAATATAAAAGAGTGATAATTCTAAAAAAAATCTTTAACAATATTCCTAAACTAATATGGTTGATATATTGATCTAGAATCCAAAAATGTGATACGACTAGTTTATCATTATCATTTTTTCATAAAATTATTTAACTAAAAACAATGGAAAATTAACCAAGACATTTTATAGGTTAGTGGTTGGAATGAAACCCTTATCAATGTTCGGTCATGGGTTCAATACCCAAGACCTTGGAAGATTGGATTGGTTGTCACCTGGATAAAAGGTTGTCAATTTTTAAAACAAAATTAATAAAATTTCAAAACTAAATTTGATATAAATCCTTAAAATAAGGTTAATCACTATATAGCCTTTTAACAATGGTTTTCAATACAACCCAAATACATAAATACCTCATCCATTTATTTCAATATAGGTCCTTCCTTGATCTTAGGTTTATCCATAATATCATTTCTATGATTTATAAATCAAGAAACCTCATCTTCAATATAAAACACCTTAAGATTAACATAGGTTATTCATTTTCAAAATCATTCATAGTGTTTTGTAAAGAAAATTTGAATTATCCAATCATATCCCTCATGAATGTCAAACTTGGTTCACAGTAAGTCATGTTGTCATGTACCAGGTTACCCCAAGTCAGGAACAAAACACCATACTGAAGTTATTACTCCTAGGTATATCTATTCCAAAACCACACCCACCTATAGTATCCAGATAAGGATTTATATCTTGTATTACACACATAATATCTTGATTTCTAAAATTATATGGTTTTTTTCTATACTCATCCTAAAATTTTACCTTAGTTTTACATTCCCTATATATGTTTTCCTAAATCTAGTTCCCATGGTTGATATTAAACCTCCCTTTGATACCAACTGTAGTGCCCCTACCCCAGATAGTCTGGTTCTAATGTCTTCAATCATTTACATTCGAATGGTTACAAATAATAAAATCTTAATGGAATGAGATATTAGAATTCTTGGTAAACCTGATACAAAATTCAGTCTATTATTATAAAATATTAGACTAATTACAACATAAATTTTTCCTTATTAAAAAAATCAATAATAACTCTAATCCATCTAGTATATCCCTAAATATCTTACAATAGTATGCTTCTTGGATTTTTGGGGAAGGGAAACAATGTAAGGGTGAGATAAATTCTTAGTAAGTTTAAAGTATGTCACTATAAATAAAGAATCAATGACAATATTAATTATATCATGGAAAATAACATAACACTCATACCATATAATAAATTAAATAATAAATAAATAGAGAAAAAAATAGAAATCTAATAACTGAAATAACATTCAATTAAAATAATTGTATAAGGAAATATTAGTATAGAATGGTATAAAACTAAAACACATGCCACTTAATCAATGTATTGAAAATAAAATATATCCATAGATATGTAGAAGAAAAATATCATGGATGAATACTAACTAAAACTAAATGAGGGAAATTCTTGATTATTGGATGCCATGTTTCCAAGGTACATGGTACATTCACTATCATGACCTTTCACAACACGTTTAACAATATATCTAGTAGAAACCCATTTAAGGCGGTTATCCAAAAGACTCATCCCATGAGATAATATATGCATCAAGGGGTTATCTATAACTGAGCCCCACCCATGTCGTACCAGTCCAAAACATTCCTCATATAACAAATAATTGATTTACCCTTATTCCCTATCCAATATCTATATAAATTAAGATATACAGATTTATCAATATTTACCCAAATATTATAATATAATTCATTATAAACACTATATAAATGTGATATATGGTTTAGTAAATAAACATATCTATGATAAAAGATATTTTCAATTAAGGTAATTCACTATTCAATGATCATTGGAAATTGAATATTTCAAGGGAACAAATAGAATTAAGGATGTGAATATGAATACTATCCTTTTCCAAATCAATCATAATATATCTAGAGGATGATTAAGGATTGTGTTAATACAACACACCCCATGTGGAGTAAAATAATGGGTTGTTGTCACTACTGAATGGAAATATTACAAAAATATATTTTAAAAACATTCTTGGGGAAAATATCATTTTGTTTTGAAAACAATTTTCATTGAAAATCATTTATAAAATCATTTTCGTTAAAAGTTAACCTTATAATGGTGTAACATAATCTTTGATGGAAATATTGTGAGTAAATTTTTACATACCATATAATATGAAAAACATTCCTTTTTCATGGTAAAAGGTTAGAAAATTTCCTTGTTTGGAAAGAAAAAAAAAGATTATATTCAAAACATTGGTAAATTAAAAATAATGGTAAAAATTTATTTACCAAATAATTTTAAAAACATTTTTGAAAACATTTTAATAAAACATGGTTTATATAAGAAAATAGGTTCTCTGACTAAAGAGCGAAATGACGTTGTGTTATCTTAAAAACATTTTATAAAACACCTTGAGTACCAAATAGTGTGAAAATGGTATTAATATTTGAAAATTTTCATGATTAACTAGATTAGATTAAAATGAAAGTTGTTTTTATCAAAGGTCATATACTTCCCTAAATGAATGATCATTAAAATTATTCATAAGGAAAATAATCTTTAAACATTCCAAAGTGTCTCATTCCTCTTGGAAACATTTTTAATTATAAAAATTGTGAAGGAATAAAATAAATTTAATCATATAATATAATTAGTGTAAGTATATTCTTGATATATCATGTAAAATAGTAGTATATACATCATATGAAATGAACTAGGTGCATAACAACAAATAAGTCTCAATGGAATGTAAATTGTGACGAAATAACTTACCTTGTGTATTCTTTTGGGTGAATATAGTTTTGATTAATGTATAAAAAACTAACGTTAGTTATATAATTTATTGAGAAAATTTTCCATTTTTATCATTAATTTTATTTCACTTATTACCATGTTATATACAACTACTTAAACAATTACGATTACATCAGATGTTTTGACCAAATTCGGTTTATCTTTCAAAAATAACTTTGGTAGGTAAACTATGGTCAAATAGATCATTATTTAACATCTCAAGAAAAATAATCAGGAAATAATTATTATATTTATACATATATTATATATTTAAAACCAATATTTAAATATGGTTATGAAAAATGAAACAACGTTACACTCATGGAGATGGTAGGTCGTACGTACGCATGAGTAACATTCAAACATTTCAATGATCATTATAGAAAGAAGTTAAGTAATACTATATATTCAAGAATTATAATTATAACATAATAAAGTATTTTAAAACATAAATACTTATATATATATAATCATTATGATGTAAAATGAATCACACTGTGTCGAGGAAATTATCACTTTTTAGTGTGTGAAAGGATAATAATGAATGATATATATATATATAGAAGGATAATTATGCCATTAATATCATATAGGTGTTGTTTATGTATCATATTTTAAATTATAATAAGCCTTCATAGATCCCTTATATCGTGTGAATGAATCACATCGCTTTGAGGGGGCGGTAGTCCACACTTCCTCAAATGATATTATCATATCAATGCAAAATGGAAGGTATTGAAGGTATGTGTTATAAAAGGAAAAAATAATTATAAATACATAATTAATATCATATATATCATTTATAAATATATTTAATATCATAATGGTCACCATGGGATGTGGTGAATGAAAAATGAACAATCATCGTTTTGTGAGGCAATAGTTTTCCGTTAATAGAAACAGTATGTTCGTTACCTATTAGAAGAAAGTGTGTTTAAGTGTAGGTATAACCCTTAAAATAAAAAAAACCCAGTATATTTAGTATAATATTGTTTTTATACAAGAATATAATAAAATATATTTAGTGGTTTCATAATTTAAATAAAACTGCCTAGCCTAAGAAAAGATGTTACCTCTTAATTGGGTAACTCAGTTTGGTTTGAAAGAAAATATTCATCGGATTTATTTCTGAACAAGGGGAGGCCTTTAAGATGAGGGGAACTATTTTTAGGATATATTTGGGTATATATTGTTTGAAACATATTAGACTAATATGTGTGAGGAAGTGGGAAGAGATGAGGTTCTTTTATAGTGAAAGCAGAGTGGCACTCTTGTAATATATTGACCAAAGAATTTTTTCCACATTTTTCATGTTTAAAGTAGCTCTAACAATGTAATAAATTTTATATAAGGTATTATGGGTTCTAAATATGGCCATAAAATTAATTTTGGATAATTTTCTACAATATTTGGGTGTTAAGTTAAAGATATATTCCTTTGTTAAGCTTAATTATTCCTTAATAATAGTAATTAATTTTAATTACATTCACAAATATTTTTGGTCAAAAAATATTTTTCAAATTATTATAAATTATAAATTATATTGATTATAAATATTGGATCCAATTTTCCAAATTCCAATCAAATAAGTTGAATAAATTAATTTAAATTTAATCTCGTATATGGGATGACAGTGTGGGTTTTTGAAGTAAAAACGTCTGAAAGATTTATATGTTTTTATAGTTAAATTAAAAGTGAAATTGATCTCAATGAATCATATTTTATTTATTTATAAAAATATTATCTAATTATACTTTATAAAAAATTTAGAATATGATTTACCCTTATTAATAAATTATATGAAAAATCGGTTTTGAACTGATATTTATTATTTTTCACTATTTATTAAAAAATGAAACTTAATAGTTAATTACCAAAAAATAACCGATAACTAGTTTAGGTATTTTTATTCCAAAAAAATTATTTTTACATATTTAATCAATAAATGTGTCAAAATTCAAGATTAAAATGGGTTACCCATTAAAAGGGTGAAAAATTGCATTTATAGAAATATAGGTTTTTATGTGTTAAATATAGTTTGTTCTTATCTTATGACTATAAAAACTAATAGATGAATATAAAAAATATATATAAAGTATATAAAATATATATATCATTAAAATAATTAACTTACTGTAATGTATTTTTTTTATTAAGACAAAACTCTTTTGAAAGCATAAAAATAGTAATATTTCAATTTATATCCAATTGGTTCTTATTTTCATTTCTAATTAATTGGTAACAAATGAATTAATTTTATAATTACATAAATCATAAATTTTCATAATTTAATTAATAGTATTCAAAACCAATAACATAAAATCTAGGTTATATCATATTATATTAAATAATAATATTTTAATAATACATTGTTCTTTGGGGAAACTCGATCTTGCTTGTAATACAGGCTATCAAGGAGGTTCTCTCTTGCTTGTAATGAAATATAACATTGTGTTGTATGAATTAAAAGCTATGGAATATATTTTATCTATTTGAGGTAGTAAATATATTATAATATATCAGGTTAATATATTCCCTTTTTATATATGGTGTTGTGGTTCATACACGCTATTGAATACAAGGTGTACTTTAGAGTTTCAAGGTGTTTCATATATATTCCGGGATAAAAAAATTGAATAATTTCTAATTTATTTAAAAAAATCACATTTATTATTCCTATTATTTTTTATCTTTCCATGCAATATGTACTTAACTAATTAGTTAAATTCACAACGAATGTTTTGGCAATATTCTTTTAATAAGTTGAAAAATTTCTTTAATACGTCGACTATGGTTAAAGAGGTAACTATTTAATCAAATAAAAAATAATAATAATTGAATAATTTTTATTTTTATTCATCTATTATACTTTTAAATCCAACCATTGAATATGGTTATGAAAAATGAACTCTATTACCATTATGGAGAGTATAGGGCACATATATGTATGAATAACATTTCCATTTTCAAAGATCATTACAGAAATCATGTAAGAATTATTTTATATTTTATAATGATAATAAAATAATTAATATCATATTAATTCTTTTAATATACTTATATATATATATCACCCATTTGATTTGGTGATTAAAAATGAATCACTTCGCTTCCTTGAGGTGGTAGTGCACAAATATGCAGGAACAACGATGTCATTTTTTAGTTAATGGAAAGGTAAGAAGGTAAAATATATATTATATTATAAGAATGATAAATATTTCATTAATATCACATATATATATATATATATTAATTCCATCATTATATCAATACTTAATAGAAAATGAAGGCAAATGAATCACATCGACTTGCGAGGTGGTAGTCCGACGTATAGAGGAATAAGGGATTGATTTCTCACATGATGGAAGAAGACATGAATATTGTTCATTAATTTAAAATAATAAAATATCTCTATATTTTGGAATATTTTTATTTTAATATTTTTTATGGTTATTTAATAGAGGTGTAAGAAGAGATAAAACCAAAACTGAAAATTGAAAACAATACCTCTTCTTTAGAAACCCTTCTTTTCTTAACACCTTAAGTCCTATGAGGTTGGTATTATTCCTAAACCAAGACCTAAAAATGAGGGTGGGTAATATATGAATGTATTTATCTAGTTATTTTCAGATCCAAATTTTTTTAAATTATGAATAAATCTAAAGAAGATGTGAAAATTTATAAGAGAGGTGAGGGGTACCCTTGGAATTTCACAAAATATTGAATTAGTATAAATTTATTATAATTCCAAACGGACCCAAACTGATTTATATAAAATTTAATATAATTATATATCTTAATAATCTCCTAAAATAAAAATTAGATAAGTTTTTATCATATTTTACCCTTATTTTTTTAACCCCATGTTAACCTCATTCACACTTACCACGACAACAATCCTTTTAATTCCTTAAATGTCACTATAGTAACTATAAATGAGTAAACTGACCATAAATTGACCATGGTTCATATTATATATCATATAATAATCACATATATTAATATAACATTTTAGGAATATCATATATTTTTTATATTAATATTTATTAAAACATATCATTAATGTCGATTTTTAAAACTATTCATTACAATGATTTTAATAACATCAATAAAATAAGTAAAAATAGAAAAAAAATTATTTATTGTATAAATAAAATGTAATTTTCCTAAATAAAATTTTTATATTACATTAATTATCTCAGATTATAATTATTTTTATATTTTTATATCCTTTATTTTATTTTTCCATTTATTTAATAATTATGGTCCCAGTGTTTTGTAAGAATTAAAGGTAATTATTTATTTACTGAATATTACAAATAAATTTCCATGATGAAGATAAGTTTTTTATATATTAAAATTATATTTTCAATTGAAAATATCCTCTGATTATCTCCATTTAAAAAATATTATAGTTATTAAAAATAAGAAGGTGAATTATTCTACTTTTCGTTAACTAAAATATTATAAAACACATAATCACATCCAAATGGTAAAAAATAATCATATAACTGAACCTTGGATTATTATAGATGAAAATATTTTATCCAATAAAATTGGGGAAAGTGTTTTGTTCAATTTGTAGTCCATATCATTTTATTTTTACCCTTAATGACTTCTTCATTACCGTGGTAACACAAATTACTAAGGTTACAATTCAAAATGTACAAAAATAAAATGACATTTTTTACAAAATTGAGACCCACTAATTTAAAAAATAAATTCCAATTTTTAAAAATTAAAATCAAATAATTTTCTAAATTAATTTAAAATCAAACCATCAAAATGTGATAAAAATGAATTTTTTAGAAAATTCCTTTTACAAATATAAAATGTTTTTATACGAAATTCATGTATAAAATTAATTTCAAAAACATAATTAGATTATTTTAAATCAAAATTAACTAATTAGTTTTTAAAACTAATCCATCAGATTATTTTCCATTATATATAATTTAATATAATTTATAGTTTTTAATAAAAATCGATATTTTTTGATATTCACTAAAAAACAATGTTTTTAGAGAATTATAAAAATTTCATGTAAAAAATAGATATTTTAAAATATAAAAATTGTTTTACATATAATTTATGAAATTAATCACCGTGATTAGAAAAAAATATAATCCAAATGATTTAAAAAATATTTTTTTTTACGAAAATTAAAAATCATTAATGGCTTGGGGAACACGCATCCTCGAGTCAAAATGAGTCATAATATACTATACTATTATGACATAACTCCTAGGTATGAAAGTATTAATAATAATATATAAAATATAATATTCATTTTTATTTACTTATTAGAAATAAAATAATAAACATTTAAAATAAATTAAATGTTTTATGAAAAACTATAATATTTCGAAATGATGGTTTTGTTGCGTTTTGCGCACATAATTTAAAATTAATTTTTACCTCTTTCAAAATATATATTTATTAAAATGAAATTCATTATTTTATTTATAATATAAAAAAAATTTAAGGGTAATTTCTTTTATTTCTTGGAAAAGTTTTATTTTTTGATGAAAACTGAAAAATATTGAATTTTATTGAAAACTACTTTTTCATTTAAATAATTTTCTAGGTAAAATTATATTTTATATAGTATTTAATATAAATTTTGTTAAATTATATATTTATTAATAAAATGTAGGTCAATTTAATCATCTTAATAGTGAATATTGATATAAGAACATTCTAAACTTTTGAACATTTTCTCATTGAAAACATGACTTCTCATTAGGTCTGTGGGGTTAATTTTAAATTTTAATTTTCCAATTATGTGAATATAATTTGGAAAAATAGATTCAATATTGGTAACCATAGTAATTTATATTATTTAATAATTTTAGATTAATTTTTTACCCGAATGATTAGTGAAACAGTAAATATTATTTATAGCACTTAAGGTAAAAATGGACTTACGTGGGGTTAAACGAAAAAGATAAGGTCTAACATGATCTAAAAAATTGTTAAAAATATATTTTATTACCATATTTTTACCCTATAACTAAAATTTATTGAGAATAATTTATTTTTACCCTTTTGATATGTCAAAAACGTGGGTAACTAGTTTTCTTTTTTAAAAATTACAAGTGTGATGCTCACCTCAATTATAAAAGGTCACCCATCTCATCTCTTATTAAAATATTAAAAAAAAAAATTGGTTAAACCAATTCCAAATAAAATAACATAAATAAATCATACCCTTATCCTAGAATCCTTATTTTGGTCATACAACCACCCTTGGAAGGATTTTGGTGCAATCCTAAGGAGTTTACCTGAAGAAGAGGTAACATTCTCTAATAAGCGTCTTTATTTTATTTCCTTTTCCACATTCCTAAATTATTATTAAATTTTTTTAATATAATAAATTAAATATATTATATGTACTGAGATATGTTTATTAAAATTTACCTAAAACCATCTCCCCATCCATTAATTGGGTTATGAAATCATCATTTGTGTATATGGTGGACTACCACCTCGCAAACCGATGTCATTCGTTTTTCCATTAACACCTTGAATGGATGGGTATGATGATGAATATAATGTATATATATGATTAATATAAGGAAATGTTATCTCGTCATTCATTATATCATATATACACTTTCTACTTCCCATTCTATTGGGGATAAGATATTGTCTCTCATGTGCACGATAAACGATGTGATTCATATTCAACTAACTCTTTATATGGAAGGTGATAATGAAATATTTAATTAATATATGTGATATAAATGAATTATTTAGGATATTTATGAAATATTTATGATATTTAAGAAATATTTATCATTATAAAAGGATAATAAATCATTTTCATTTTTTACCTATTCACTCACTGTAAGAGGATAACATCGTTTGTCAAAGTGTCAACTATCGCCTTCGCGAAGCGATGTGGATATAATTTCATAAAAAAATCACATGGATTATATAAATAATTATATTTAAATAAATAATATTTTATTATGATCATTATTTATAAGTAAAATATTACTTACCTTCTTTCCATAATGATAATTGAAAATAGAAACATACCTCATGTGTACATATGACCTATCATATCCATGATCATAATGTACTTCATTTCATAAAATCCATCATTAATGATTGTTTTTAAAATTATAGTTGATGTGAAAATATGATAATTATTTGTTTAATGTTATTCTATATATTAAATAATTATATTATAGGTGCAATATGGGGATCTTTCTTTATGAAACACACATGAGAAAACAAGACAGTTAACACGTGAAATAACGAAAATAATGATATATTATTAATGTAAGGGTGATAATATGATATTAAGGGTTCATATATTATTTTATAAATATTATTAAATATTTTAAATTATTGAATAAAATTATTAAAACCACTATACAAGAGTTTATATCATGGTCATCCAAAAGGAATGGTGAGGTAAGGGATTTTGTCTTAATTTCTCTTCATTAAGGAATATTGTAATGTTATACCCTTAATTTCTATTATATGGTATATATAATATCCCTATGACATATAATATAATTATTATTTAATAATTCATTATATTTTATGTTTAAATTTGAATTATTTTATCCAAGGTGATTTGAACTAATATTGACCAAATGGTAAAGTATTTCATAACCAAATTTCTTTTCATTGGGTTTTATTAATTAATCATAATATTTCATATTATATGATAATATGTGTAATTAGTTTTAATTATATTATGTTTTATTTACACTTGTTTTATGTGGATTTACATTTTATACACATAATATATTCACTGACTAATTCTCACTTTAATGTTGTGATCATTTTAAGGGTTTATTTCACAATCTTATACTCAAAGAGATTGTTTATTCTGGAATTTCAATTGAAGTAAATTATTTTATCATTTTATAATAAACCCATATCAGTTTACCACCCTCTATTTATTCATGATATTTCTAAGTAATAGTTCAATTTTTCAATGATTTTTAATTAAAATAATTGAGCCTATTTTTTCAAAATAAATCACTTCATTTCCCTCTTTAGTCTAAAGTTGTTTTTATTCCAAAACCATGTTTTCTAAACAATTTAATAAAATAAATTAATCATTTAATAATAATTTATTTGATCAAATTTCCATCATTTTTAATTTTTTTATATGTTTTGAATATAATCATCATATTTTTTTAAATGAATTCATGTTTGACTTTTTCCAAAAAAGTAAACGAATATTTATTTTAATATTCATGGCACGGACCTAATTTCCTACCATCATGAAAAATAAAATATTTAAAATATTTCAATATAATTTTCAAAAATATTTTCATTGAAAATTAAAATAAAAATATTTTTTGAAATTTTAGTTTTGAAATTTATTTTCAAAATTAAAAGGATATTTCCCTAAATAATGTTTTAAAGATCTTTTTAGTGTATTTCTATTCATAAAAAACAACCCTTTATTCTTACTCCAATGGTTATATGTCTCATTGATATCATCCCAATTATTTCTATGGATGGTTTATGATCATTTTAACCATGGGATGTATTGAAATTTACATTCTTGATTAATTTTTGTAGTCATTAACTTTCCATTGATATATTAAATTTCCTATTATTATTGGAAATTAAATTTCCCATAAATATACACATTATTTATTGTGGATATATTGATATATTAAACCAAAAATAACATTTATATAAAATGTTATATATTGAAAGTTATTTGTTTATCTAGGGAAATATTGATAAATATTTATTCTCTAAATAATACAAATATTTGATGGTAAGGGATATTGTTCATGAGTTAAATAGATTATTTGATATATGTGGAAGTAGTTGGATATATAAACATGAGTGGGTTCTAGTTATAGATAGCCCCTCAATGCATTGATATGTCTCATGAGGTGAATTTTTGAGATAGAATAAATTCATTTAGCCCAACTTAGTGATTTTGTCCCCAATAGTTTTAATCTTTCTTGAGGATAAGTCTTAATGGTAAGTGTTTAATGTGCCTGAGAAATGATTTCCAATAATTAACCATTTCCATCATTCAAAATTCATTCATTATTATCCCTGAGATTTTCTCAATGATATTATCTATGGATGCATTTCATTCTCAATTAATAATTAAATGGATAGTGTTTTTAGTTGTATTAATTACCATATTGATTGTTACTTATCTAGTTATGATAGTCATATCATTGATTAAATGGAATGTATTTTTAGATATTTATCTTTTTATATTGTTTATTATCTATGAGACTTTCACATTAATATTTACTCTAGAATCACTTCCTTCTCATATTGTTGATTAAATGAAAAAAATAATCTATTTTACTGGAAATGTTTTTTATTACTTATCTAATTATAATATAAAATTTATTTATTAAATGGAATGTGTGTTTAGTTATTTAAATTTCCATATTTATTATTCTTTATTAATTCAAAAATACTTGTATTTTACCTAAACCATACTAAGGATGTGCACTCACACTTATTTTTTCCCCTAGGAATCTGAGAAGTGTACTATAAATTATATACAAGGTTATTCTATATGTAATAAATATATTACCAGAAAAATATTGTGTTGTAATTTTTTCTCAAATGTAATGAAAAACTCGAGTATGTGTCTAGTTTAACAAGACTAACAAACTATTTGATCCTTCGAAATGTGATTTCTTTTATCTTATTCAATAATAATAAATCGTACACTAGAATCTTACTATTGGGGGGTATGGATTTTATAGTTGGTATCAAATGACGTTTAGTAGAAATCTGGTAAACTAGGTGAAGTAAAACATAGATTATTTAACATAACCCAATAATAGACTTTCAGGATAAATATAGAGTAACAAATTAAATTTTTGGTATGGTAAATATTACATAGTTTTTCCATGAAATACATCCATTTATAGATACTATAAGTGTATGTGGTTCTAAAATAGATATAACCATAGGTAATAACTATAAGAAGGGTGCATTTGGTTCAACCTGATCATCACGTGGTTCACAACAACGGGTCTTACTGTGCACCTAGTTTGACACTCCTAGAGGATATTCTTAGGATAATTCAAATTTTATTTAGAAGCCAGTATGATGTATTTGAATAGATAATGATAATGAATGGCTTATTTTAAACTTATCGTGTATTATATTGGAAATAATGTGTCATGATTTATACATCCTATAAATAATTTTATGGTTTTACCACAACGATTATTGTTACTCGTAAGATGATTTTGGGTTTTATTCAGTGAATAAAACCAAGATAAATCATATTAATATTGAATATAAAGGACAAGGTGGTCACTATGTGAAAAAAATATGATGATTAATCGAGTGAAATATAATATGATTATGCCTAATTGATTTTCCCAAAAATATAAGTAAAAACTTATACCATAGACAACACTCGAACTCACCAGAGAAGAGAATAATGGATTTCACTAAGAGCTAGATTGATAGAGACCATGGAGGAAAGAAGTCTAGATTCCATTCATATTATTAATGTTTATAGAGATACCTAGTAATTTGTATCAATCGAATGGGAAAATTCATTATGTGTATAAAGGAAGGAAATAAAGAAAATAATTTCTGATGAAAATTAAGAGTATGATATAAGGAAATAAATCTCATCCTAAGGATCAACTTGTAGTTTGTTGTCTTAAATGTAGAGAACAAGGGCCTTATCAGAGTTAATTCCCTTATCTAAAGGTTAAATACTTTACCAAATAAGGTCCTATGAAGAAATAAAATGAAAAAATTAATTATTTGGATTCCATAATTATATTATAGAAGAATTTTTACCAATGGAATTTTGTTGTAGGAATCTTGAAACATCTAAGTATTGTGTTAAAATTTTAGAATCATTTGTGTCTTCATTAAAATAAGATTCATGAATAACATTATGGAATTATGAGTTTAATATTTATCATATGTTAAAATTATTAAAAAAACCTTTTTAGGTTTTATCTGATAGAATTCTACCAAGATTGATGATGTTTTGAGAGAAATTTATGGAAAGTAAATGTTTTAGTGAAAACATTATTTGAAAAATGGGGACATTACATTTTATAGACATGTGTTTAAAGGTATTGATAACCTTTTGGGTTGATATGATAATTATTAATATTTTAATAATAGTAAAATAATATTATAATACATTGTGGGAAAAAGTATGTTGTATTGATAACCTTAGTAAAAAGATTATTTATTGATTAAAATTATTTCAAGGATGTCCATTTTTTTGGAATTTTATTGGAATTTTATTAATATATATAGAAATATATAAACCTTCAAGCTGGGTAAAACCCCATAATATTTTCCACATTCATAGGGCTTAAACCCATGATCGAATGATGATATGGGTTTAATGGATACCATTGTCCTACCTGATGTCTAAGTTAGTATGTCATTATTTTTTGTTTAAAAATTTGACAAATAAATATTAATAATAAAACAATAGTGTTACTGTTTAGGTTTATAGGTTATCCTATTATATTGGATAAAATTTTCTATCAATATTAGTATTAAAAATAGTTGGAGACACACAGAAAGATTTTTCAGTCTTTTATGGATCTTACAATCTATTAAATGTGAATTTTCCTCCCTTAGGCATAAAAATAATTTTTAGATAATCATTTCTTCGATTAAGTGATGAATTGGGAAATTATTGAAGCGTGGTAAAAGAAATAAGTTGTTCTTATGAAATAAGAACATATCATGTAAGTATATTTACATATATCCTTGGATATTAAAATAATTATTCATATTTAATAAAAGGATCTTGAATAATTTTTTTCATATTACCATCATTTTTATTGAATTGATAAAATTTTATATCATTCTATATTTATGGTTTTTATGACGATAACTATCCATTTATCGTTCGCTTCCTTGTGATCAATGACCTCTATAACAATCAATATTTATTATTATTTCTATGTCCATATATTCACATTACACCAACGTTATCCTACATGGAAACCTTGAAATGTGTTATTACATATTATCTTTTACATATGTTTCACTTTTATTAAAAGGATGTTTTATTAACTCTTTTTTCGATGTTGGTTTTCAAAAAATATATTAAATATAGAACCCTTGATTACCTAGATCAAGTCTAAATTATGAGGATGAAATTTATTTAAGGTGGGGATAATTTAATACACAGCTATTTTAAATTAAGAAAAAAAAATTATTTCAGAGAGCATATATATAATACAATACCATTTTTATAAGAAAATATAACTCTTGAGACTTTATAAAATATTTCTTTTTAAATAAATTTAATCTCTTTGATAAATTGTGGAACAAAAAAAAGAAGTAAAAAATGAAGCATAATATACTATTCTATCATAACCTAGATGTTGATTTGGGAGGTATGAATAGAAATAACTAAATTATTATAATCATGGTTAGTTATCAATTAGAAATAAAATAATAATCATTTAATGTCATGACCCGACCCGTACTAGGGCTCGAGCAACAACTATCCCAAGCCCGCCTTGATAGGCCAGGGGCTGGTGACTAGCGCCAAATGCACACAAAACTCATAGAGGAATTTTCTTAAAAACCTGTATACACATACGTAGACAACTCAATGAAAAAGTTCATAGCAAAATAAAGCAAGGTACCACACTGCTACAAAAAGGGAACAAAAAAATGCATCGACCTCTAACAGTACAAGTACAAGAAAAGTAATGTTGAAATGGGAAGGTGAAAAATTACACACCCAACTAGAAAAGTTCCACAACCCAGCAAAAGGTGAAAAAATAAAATAGATGGAAGAGTACCACTCTTTAATCGCAAGCTACAACCATTACACATGGTCCAAATACCCTATATCCTTAACCTCTTATGATATCACGATCATTCTGTTTGTCGTCTGCAAGAGCAAACCAAATGTGGGAAAAGCCCAAGCAGGGGTGATTGTTAGAATACTTAGTAGGATGCACCGAATGCTAGAGGGAGAAGTAATAGAGGTATTTAGAAGGATAACATTAAGAGAGAATAAGGTACAACAAGGGTGGATGGAAAGGGTATATCTCCACCCAATAGTATACATGATCTCTCAAAGAAACCCAAATAAGAGAGTAAGGGGGTCTCCATCTCACAGCTCAAACAAGGTAAATGCCCATACAAATACCCAGGGCATCTAGATATACTTGTATCTTAGACCTGTAGTCTAGAGACAAGTCACACAACCACATACCCACGCTAGGGATCCAGTTCAAAGATTCTGCGAAGCACTCGGCTGGGAGAACTCACTCCACGAGTTTGATTGCTCTGATGACATCTGTTCAGAAATTATAGTTCATTGGAAAGTTTATGAGAAATAGATACACTCATTATGGGAGAACACACTACTATGTGGGAAATATCATGATTCACATATGAGGATCATTTCCAGGGCCTTGGAGGATACCGCGACTCATCCAGATTCACATACTAGGTAGAGAATCGGCGCCCTATGGGAATAGTCACATCGATAACTAACTATACCTAGGGTCAAGAATTGATAGAGGATCTCACTTCAGGCCTCTCAAAGGGATACCTGACTCTATCTAGAAATGTCTTGTTGGAGGGATCATACTCTTAAAAAAGTAAACGATACCTAACCTCTAGGGGAATGAGCAAAAGGGGCACTAACCCAAATGAAACATGTCCAAGATATGGTGGACAAGAAGATCAATCCATGTACTAAGAAGTACCCGGAAAGTAGAAATTTCACATACCATATCTTCTGTGTAACACCCCAAGCTTCAACGGTACGTTTCTCTTTGAATAATGCGATAGCGTGTGTTGTACGCAACATCGAGTTCTAACACACCACAACCAATCAAACTAGCCGTTATGAATTGTAATACCTACTTTTTGAAATTTTATAAATTTTATCTCTCAAAATAGACTTCATTTTTGGATTCGGAGTATCAAATTTAGCCTAAGGTGAAATTTTGGTACTTTTCGGATAACTTTAATATTTTGATGAATTGTGAAAATTACTAAATTTTAATTTAAAACAACTTTTTTTAATCAAAATAATTAATAGTGATAAATTATGAATTTGAGTGGTTTTAAATTATATTTATAATATATTTTTACCATTTAATACAATTTTGTTCATTGGACATAATTTCACAATTAAACCGAACATAAACAAGTATCAATCTTTTGATTGTTATTATATCTTAAAAACACGCTTTTTGTTTTGACAGCGGGAATTAATTTTAAATTAATTTTTGCCACTTAGGTGTTTTGAATTTGGAAAAATGGATTCCATATTTGAAATCCGGATGTTCAAATTGTGTAAATAGGTAACTTTTATTTTTATACATTTTGAATAATTACTTCGGTAAATATTTTATTTACAATGGTTTAAGGGTAAATCTGGTAAATAAGTGTTAAAAAATAATATTATAATAAAACAAAATTACCCTAAAACGTGTCCTAACCTTATTGGTCGATACATTTCTGACCATGGGCATCTTTGGGTCGATTTTGGGACCCCATGGTTCCACTTTTAAGTGATAGAGAAACATTATTTTAATTAAGTTAAAATGAATACAAAAATGACAGAAGCATATATCTTTTAGAAACAAATTTTTTACATAGGGTTATATATATGTTGGATTTTAGACTCTAAATATTCCTTAGAAATATAAAAAAATTTACTACATAATTGTATTTTATTTATAATTTTTAGACATTAAATAATTTAATTTATTTATGACACAATGGTGATGCAGTAATTACCATAATAGTGAAAAATTAAAATGATTGATATTGTAGATACCAAAATAAATATAATTTGAGACTTTTGATGAATTACACTACTTTTATAGGTTAATATGACATGTTAGGAATGATTTAATTAACTTTTTTATAAGTAATCATTCTGTTATGAGTTTTACAAAAATAAATAATTGAATAGTGTCAAAATTGACATAAATGTGTTTTTAAAAAAAATATTATATTATTAATTGATATTAAATTACTAAAAATAAAAGTATGGTCCAAGAGACTTATATCATGATATTTTTATCATTAATGGACCACTTGGGGGTCGCTTGGATGTATATAGTATGTTTATTAACCATATAATATAAAAATACAAAGAGACATTGTAAAAGTGAAACTAATTAACTAAGAGTTAATACTTAAAGATAAGGTTATTATAATGACCCAAACCTCTCTAAATTATATTTTTTTAGTTTTTTTTTTGACCTATCCCCACCTTATAATTTAAATAATCCACTTTGGATCCATTATAAACAGAATATGAATTTATTATAAAATAATATTTCTAGCTTTTCCAAAGGTGCCCCTCACCCCTCTTATAAAAGGGCACTCCCCCTTCTCTTTATTTCACACATTCAAAGCCTTTTGGTTCGGCCAAACTCTTCCCAAATACTATATCAACTTCCCTCACTTCATCCTAGAGTCCTTCCTTTAGTCAGAAAGACAACCTAAGAGCCCTTTTGATCAAATCAAAAGGAAGAACCCGAAGAAGAGGTAATAATTTCACCACCCTTTTCCAAGTTCCTTTCTTCTTCCACTTCTTCCTTCTTTGTTATTACCATTATAAAATAATAACTCCATTATCTTATATATACTGTGATATTATTATAAATATTTTACAACCATATTCATTATTCTATCCATCCTTTGAATAACATGTCATCATACGTGCGTACGTACGGCCTACCGTCTCCACGTCGTGGTGTAATTGTTATTAAATAAATTATTATTTGGAAGGGTATAATAATGATGTTTAATTCATGTAAATAATAAATATAACATGATAATGATTTTTTATATATGATATACCATCCAATTACATATTATTTTTTTATCAAAAGAATGATATTGTCGCTCGTGCGTACGTACGGACTACCGTCTCCACGAACACGATGAGATTCATTCTCCATCGTGTCCATTCAAGTATAATTATCATTTGATGATAAATAATAGTATATAAGGACTTTATATCTTTCTGTATATGAATAATATACAACCTATCAATGAAAAACATAGCTTACGTAACAAAACATATAAAACAAAACGATTAAGTTAACACCCGAAACAACGATAATACTAAAATATTATTAACAAATCAATTTTTAGAGATCATATATGATATCATATTTATTTATATGATTATTTTATAATTTAATAACAATTATTTCACCACAATACAGGAGTTTAACCTACCCCCAACCAAGGAAAAGTACAAGGTAAGGATTTATTTCGCAATCTCTTCATTATCCGAGGTTGTTTGTACGTAATAATCTGCTGGGATTTATTTATCATCCACATCCATGTTTCTTAAAAATGTATTTCAAAACATTTTTTACTATTTACTAGAATATGTTTTAAATTCATTTATACACTTTTTGACTTTTATAAGTGGTTTATAAAGGAATATTTCTGTCATTTTACAAATAAGGTCCTTTTTAACCTTTTCGACAGAATTAAGGTAAGAATGTTTTTTTAACTTATACGGTGGGTGCGGCTATTTTCCTCCATTATAAAATCATAAAAGCTTCCCTTACAAGATTATAAGAATATTTTCAAAGAAAATGTTTTATTTTATAAATATAAGACTCTTAAATTATTTCAAAATAGAAAGAGACATTTCTCTAAAAAGTGTTTTGATTTCATCTATGTCAACATCCCTTGATGGATTTTACGCTTATTTGAAGTTGATTTATTATGATACAAAACTTCTATATTGTATTGAAGGTTTTTTTATATGTTTGACTATGGATGTGTTATTTTTATACCATTCATGGTTTATAGATAAAGTATTTACATTTTGTATCCTAGTTTTAAAATGAATGTTTATGTTATGTTTAAACCTTTTCATATGGGAATGCATTGGACTTAATATGTGACGGGTGGAGCCCGCTATTGCTCCTCGATGAATCGGTTGGTCTCATGAGACAAACTAGTGCCTTGGCATAAGGCCTTGAGAAAATCTTATTTGTAGTCTTGGCACAAGGCCTTGGCTATGTGGTTATGATAATCTGGAAATATGCATTCCATCATTATGAAAGTGGATATTGATATTTCATGTGATTATTCGATTAGTAGAATATCCATGTGAATAAGTAAATGGAATTATTTCATTTTATTTTTGTCATACTATGTTGAAGTTCAGGTTTAAAAGGCTTTTGTTTTATTTATACATTGCCTTAAATGTTTATTCTTATTTATGAAAGTTTCCGCTATATTGTTATCCTTACTGGGAATTTGAGCTCACCCCTTTCAATGTTTTATTTTTTCCCAGGATGTGAAGAAGTAATTTATGAATGACCTGCAGGGATATTATGAGGGGATAATAGTGTGGACTATGGATACAATATGTTGTTGTAGTAGTTTTTCACTTTATGATGTAATGTAAAACTTTATGAATATATCTAGTGTTTCCAAGGCTACTAAACCAATCAGGTTTTCGAGATTTGATCTTTCTTGTGATTATGCCAATTTTATGTAATAATGTACCGACTCTAGGTAACTGGGGTTGGGGCATTACAGTTGGTATCAGAGGAAGTGTAGTACAAACCGTGGAAGCTAGATTTAGATAAACTCTGATTAGAGCACATAGACCTAAGATGGACTTTGAGGATTAGTATAGAAGAACATCCTAGAATTTTGGTATTGTAGAGATTTTGTGAGTTTTACGAGAAATACATCCATGTCTAGATACGAGCAGGTAGAGGCGGCTCTAGCACAGATGTACCTAGAGGTAAAACCCGAAAACACTGCTTTGAGCTAGACTCGAATGGGAACCGGTGCACGAAAACCGGCCTTGCTGTACTCTTGGTTACGACACTCCCGGGGGATATGCTTAGGATAACTCTCATTTTCTTTACAAAACATTATGGGTTTATGAGTATATACTTTCTTTAAGAAAACATGTTTATGATTATGGATTATATCCATAAATAGTTCAATTTTTGTTAAGTGTTTTATAAGTATGGGATTATGTACTTTGATTCATCAACTGATCTAGTTTATGGCATTGTTTAGAAATAACGCCAAGTGGAAGAAATGGAAACTGTATCAATGCACGCACTCCATATAGGGATTTCCCTCCTACTCAAAATAATTATAGTGGATCTGGTGATGCAACTGGTTCCGATCAACTAATCACCATACTGGGACAACTCACTCAGTTTATGAATAATAACATTACCCATATGGAGAACCCTGATCTGCAGCGTGGAGGATCAATGTTAGATTGATTCATGAGGCAAAAACCACCAACGTTAAATGGGAGTACAAATACCTTAGTAGATGATCAATGGATAAATTCCCTAGAGAAAATATTTTAGGCTTTGGGGAGTAGTGAAAGGGAAAAAGTTATCATGGCAGTTTACCGCCTCACTGGAGATGCTGATCAATGGTGGTCATTGATTCAAAACATGAAGGAAGATGATGAAGTAAAAAATATGGAATGGAGGGAGTTTAAAGATCTGTTTTTAGAAAAATACTTTCCTCGTGACCATCGAGTAGATATGGAAAGGCAATTTCTGAGTCTGAGAAAAAAGGAGGATGAGAATGTCACAAAGTATGAGGCTAACTTTACAAGGTTAGCAGGGTATGCTGGAGATTATACACATAACCCAAGAAGTAAGATTGATCATTTCTTTGAGGGGTTAAAACCATTTCTCCGTCGAGCATTAGTATCACAATCATTTTCATCGTATGAAGACATTGTCTCATGTGCTATCAAGACCGAAAAGAAATTCTCTAAGTCTTATGACTTTACAGAAAAGCAAGAGAAGAAGAGATCTACTGATCAATCTGGGAATGGAAATAAGGGGAAGAAGGGAAAGGTTGACTATCCATATTGTGGTAAATGTGGGAAGAAACACCCCAGTACTTTCTTGAAGGGAATGGGTGTTTGTTACAAGTGTGGTGAAAAAGGCCACCAAACTCGTGATTGCAAAGGGAAGAAGGAAGATACCAATGTTCAGTGCTACAATTTCAGGGATATGGGACATTATGAAAATGAATGTCCTAAGCATCAGGAGAACTTACCTCAGAAAAGGCCAAGGGATCAAGGCCAGGCTTATGTTATCACTACTGCTGAGGTAGAAGCTCCGAAAGATGTGGTGGTAGGTAATTTAATGGTTTACTCATGTTTAGAAAATGCATTATTTGATTCTAGATCATAAAATTGTTTCATATCTTCTATATTTTCTAAGAAAATTAGATATTTCCAATTTGATTTAACAAGGGAGTTGTCAGCTAAAACTCCTAAGGGAAGTATCATTGCAACAAAGTTTTGTGAATCAGTCCCTATTAGAGCACATAAATGTTCTTTATCCGATGATATCATCGTCATGCCTATGATTGAGTTTGAAATAATCCTCAGTATGGATTGGATTTTGGATTATGATGCAAAGATTTATTTTAAGAAGAATGAGTTTACGATTTTTGATGATGATGATAAAGAACACCTTATCTTTAGAGTAGAATCATCACCACCTAATTCTTATCCAGATCCACCCCCAGTAGCTCAACTAAATTAAATAATTGGGGAGGAAGAGAATGAAATGGCTATGGGTGAGGAAATGAATGTTCAAATAGAGGATGTACCTGTTATGAAATAATATGTAGATGTGTTTCCGGATGATTTACCTGGACATCCTCCAGAACGAGAAGTTGAGTTTTACATTGATTTAATTCCTGGATCAAGGCCTATATCGAAGACCCCTTATAGAATGCCCACTTTAGAATTAGTTGAACTAAAGAAAAAACTAGAGGAATTGAGTAATAAGGGATTTGTTTGCCCAAGTGTTTCTCTATGGGGAGCCCCTATTATTTTTGTTAAAAAGAAAGATGGATCTATGAGGTTATGTATCGACTACAGGGAGATTAATGCTATAACAATAAAGAACAAGTATCCCATGCCTCGCATTGATGATTTATTTGACCAACTGCATGGATCTCAAAACTTTTCAAAGATTGAACTTCGATCTGGATACCATCAGTTTTGTGTGAAGAAGGAAGACATTCCAAAGACAGCATTTCGAACCAGGTACGGGCATTACAAGTTTACATTAATGCCTTTTGGATTGACTAATGCACCCTCTGTATTCATGGATCTGATGAATAGAGTTTTCAATGAATATCTTGATGAATTTGTGTTGGTATTTATTGATGATATCTTGGTATACTCCAAAATCTATGAAGAACATGAAAATCACTTGTACATTATCCTGAAGACTCTAAGAAGACATGAATTATATGGGACGTTTAGCAAGTGTGAATTCTGGCTTCATGAGATTTATTTTCTTGGCCATATTGTCTCTAAATATGGAATCTCTGTTGATCCTTCTAAGACCAAGGCAATCCAAGAATGGCCAACACCTACGAGTATAACTAAGGTACGCAGTTTTATTGGTTTGGTAGGTTATTATCGACGTTTCGTCCAGAATTTTGCTCGATTGGCTAACCCATTAACGAAGCTCACACGTAAAGGGGTTAAATTTGTTTGGAAAAAAGAGTGTGAAGAATGTTTCGAAGAACTGAAGAGAAGATTAGTCAATGCTCCTATATTGAATCTTCCATTGGGGAATGATGGGTTCGTTATTTATAGTGATGCATCGAAGAAAGGACTTGGTTGTATCCTTATGCAGAATGATAGGGTTATTGCTTATGCATCACGACAGTTAAAAATTCATGAGAAAAACTATCCTACTCATGATCTCGAGTTAGTAGCTGTGATCTTTTCTTTGAAGATATGGAGGTACTACCTATATGGTGTAAATGTGAGATTTATACTGATCACAAGGGTTTGAAGTATATTTTCTCACAAAAAGAACTCAACATGAGGCAAAGAAGATGGCTTGAATTACTCAATGATTATGATTTCACGATACACTACCACCCGAGGAAGGCAAACAAGGTGGCAGATGCTTTGAGCAGAAAAGACCATGGATTTTTGAATAATATGAGAATTGAAAGGGACCCAATTTTCATGGATATAGTGAAGATGGACATGGGAATAACCAGGGAAGGTGAAACATCAATGCTTTTTCAAATGGTTGCCAAACCATCTTTAATAGAAAGGATTAAGAGTTCTTAGACCGATGATGAATAATTTCAAAAGAAGATTAAAGTTGTGAATGATGGAAGATTGAGAGACTTTGTGTCTGATGATGGAATTTTGAAATTAGGGAAGGGACTTTGTGTACCCGATATACCTGATAAAAAAAAGGGAATTGCTGGATGATGCTCATAGTTCCAATTTCTCTATACACCCTGGGAGAACCAAAGTGTATAGAGATTTGAAGGAACATTTTTGGTGGGACAACATGAAGAGGGAGATTTCTGATTTTGTTTCAAGATTTATGGTTTGTCAATAAGTGAAAGCTAGAAGTCAACAGCCTGTAGGAGTCATGCAACCTCTTCCCATACCAGAGTGGAAATCAGACAATATTACGATGGAATTTGTCATAGGGCTACCAAAGACTCCTAGAAGGAATGATGAAATATGGGTCATTGTTGATATTCATACCAAGTCAGCACATTTTCTTGCTATAAGAGAAGATCTACCACTGGAACGTCTATCAAGACTATATATTGATGAAGTTATGAGACTTCATGGAGTACCCCTATCGATTGTTTCTGATCATGATCCCCATTTTACTTCACGATTCTGGAAAAGTCTTCAGAAATACTTGGATATTGAACTTCATTTGAGCACTGCCTGCCACCCTCAAATAGATGGACAATCAGAATGGACTATTCAAACCTTATAAGATATGTTGAGATCCTTATCACTTGACTTTCAGGGTATGTGGGATCAATATTTACCTCTGGTAGAATTTTCCTATAACAATAGCTTCCATTCGAGTATTCAGATGGCACTATATGAAGTGTTATACGGAAAGAGATGTTGTACACCAACCTGTTGGGATGACGTTGGTGAAAGAAAACTTGTAGGCCCAGAACTGGTGGAGGAAACGATGGAAAAGGTGAAGGTAATCCAAAATCACATCAAAGCAGCTCAAAGTAGGTAGAAGATCTATGCTGATAATCAAAGGAAGGATTTGGAATTTCAAGTCGGTGATCATGTTTTCCTAAAGGTACCTCCATGGAATGGAGTCATACGTTTTGGTAAGAAAGGTAAATTGAGTCCCAGGTACATCGGACCTTTCGAAATTCTAGAACGAATTGGGGATGTAGCTTACCGATTGGAAATGCCGCCAAGTCTCTCCAAAGTTCACGATGTGTTCCACATATCTCTGTTGAGGAAATACATGCCTAACCCAATGCATGTACTCACCTATGAGGAATTAGAACTAGAACTCGACCTGTCTTATTGCGAAGAACCCGTCAATATTGCTGATACGAGAGAACAAGTACTGAGAAATCGTACGATGCGTCTGATAAAAGTTTTGTGGAGAATCCATAAGATGGAAGAGGCAATGTGGGAACCCGAGGATCTTATGATGAAGAACCACCCGAGTATTTTCATGCGGTAGTACTCTAGAAATTTATAGGATGGAATTATTTAAAGGAGGGGAGAATGTAACACCCCAAGTTTCTATGATGCATTTCTCTTTCAATAATGCGATAGCGTGTGTTGTACGCAACATTGAGTTCTAACACACCACAACCAATCAAACTAGCCGTTATGAATAGTGATACCTAATTTTTGAAATTTTATACATCTTATCTGTCAAAATGGACTTTATTTTTTGATTCAGAGTATCAAATTTAGCCTAAGGTGAAATTTTGGTACTTTTCGGATAACATTAATATTTTGATGAATATTGAAAATTACTAAATATTAATTAAAAATAACTTTTTTTAATCAAAATAATTAATAGTGATAAATTATGAATTTGAGTGGTTTTAAAGTATATTTAAAATATATTTTTACCATTTAATAAAATTTTGGTCATTGGACATAATTTCACAATTAAACCGAACATAAACAAGTATCAATCTTTTGATAGTTATTATATCTTAAAAACACGCTTTTTGTTTTGACAACGGGAATTAATTTTAAATTAATTGCTGCCACTTCTGTGTTTTGAATTTGTAAAAATGGATTCCATATTTGGAATCATGATGTTAAAATTTTGTAAATAGGTATGTTTTATTTTAAGACATTTTGAATAATTATTTCGGTAAATATTTTATTAACCATGGTTAAAGGGTAAATCCGGTAAATAAGGGTTAAAATATAATATTATAATAACACAAAAGTACCCTAAAACGTGTCCCAACCTTATTGGTTGATAAAGGTCCGACCATGGGAATCTTTGGGTCGATTTTGGGACCCCATGGTGCCACTTTTAAGTGATAGGGACGCTTTATTTTAATTAAGTTAAAATGAATACAAAAATGACACAAGCATATATCTTTTAGAAAAACAATTTTTACATAGGGTTATATAAGATGTATTTTTGACTATAAATATTCATTAGAAAAATAAAACTATTTCCTACATAATGGTATTTTATTTAAAATTTTTAGACATTATATAATTTAATTTATTTATGACACAATGGAGATGCAGTAATTACCATAATAGTGAAAAATTAAAATGATTGATATTGTAGATACCCAAATAAATATAATTTGAGACTTTTTATGAATTAAAATAATTTTCTTGGTTAATATGACATGTTAAGAATGATTTAATTAACATTTTTCTAAGTAATCATTCTGTTATGATTTTTACAAAAATCAATTATTGGATAGTATCAAAATTGACATAAAATAGTTTTTAGAAAAAATATTATATATTAATTGATATTAAATTCCTAAAAATCTAAGGTTCGGAAAAGAGACTTATATCATGATAGGTGTATCATTAATGGACCACTTGGGGGTCTCTGGGATGTATATAGTACGTTTATTAACTATATAATATAAAAATACAAAGATACATTGTAAAAGTGAAACTAATTAATTAAGAGTTAATACTTAAAGATAAGGTTAGTATAATGACCCAAACCAGTCTAAATTCTATTGGTTGAGTGGTTTGCGACCTATCCCAACCTTAACATTTAAATAATCCACTTTGGATCCATTATAAACCTAATATTAATTTATTATAAAATAATATTTCTAGCTTTTCCAAATGTGCCTCTCACCCCTCTCATAAAATAGCACTCCCCCTTCTCTTTAATTCACACCTTCAAAGCATTTTGGTTCGGCCAAAATCTTTGAAAATACTCTCTCAACTTCCCTCACTTAATCCTAGAGGCCTTACTTTAGTCAGAAAGCCAATCTAAGAAACCTTTTGATCAAATCAAAAGGAAGAACCCGAAGAAGAGGTAATAATTTCACCACCCTTTTCCAAGTTCCTTTCTTCTTCCACTTCTTCCTTCTTTGTTATTTCCATTATAAAATAATAACTCCAGTATCTTATATATATTTTGATGTTATTATAAATATGGGACAACCATATTCAGTATTCTATCCATCCTTTGAATAACATGTCACCATACGTGCGTACGTACGGCTTACCGTCTCCACGTCGTGGTGTAATTGTTATTCAATAAATTATTATTTGTATGGGTATAATAATGATGTGTAATTCATGTAAATAATTAATATAACATGATAATGATTCTGTATATATTATATACCATCCAATTACATATTATTTTATTATCAAAATAATGATATTGTCGCTCGTGCGTACGTACGGACTACCGTCTCCACGAATGCGATGAGATTCATTCCCCATCGTATTCATTCAAGTATAATTATCATTTGATGATTAATAATAGTATATAAGGACTTGATATCATTTTGGATATAAATAAGATACAACCTATCTATAACAAACATGGATTATGTAACAAAACATATAAAAGAAAACGATTAAGTTAACACCCGAAACAATGATAATACTAAGATATTATTAACAAATCAGTGTTAAAAGATCATATATGATATCATATTAATGTATATGATTCTTGTATAATTTAATAACAATTATTTAACCATTATACAGGAGGTTAACCTAACCCCAACCAAGGAAAAGTACAAGTTAAGGGTTTATTTCACAATCTCTTCATTATCTGAGGTTGTTTATACGTAATAATCTACTGGGATTTCTTTATCATCCACATCCATGTTTCTTAAAAATGTATTTCAAAACATTTTTTACTATTTAATAGAATATGTGTTAAAGTCATGTATACCGTTGTTGACTTTTATTAGTGGTTTATAAATGAATATTTCCTTCATTTTCCAAACAAGGTCCTTTTTAACCTTTTCGACAGAATTAAGGTAAGAATGTTTTTTTTACTTATACGGCGGGTGTGGATATTTTCCGCCATTATAAAATCGTCGACGCTTCCCTTACAAGATTATAAGAATATTTTCAAAGAAAATGTTTTATTTTATAAATATATGAATCTTAAATGATTTAAAAATATAAAAATATATTTCTCTAAAAAGAGTTTTGATTTTATCTATGTCAACATCCTTTGATGGGTCTTTTGCTTATTTGATGATGATTTGTTATGATACAATAATTCTATATTTTATTGAAGGTTTTGTGATATGTTTGACTGTGGATTTGTTATTGTTATACCATTCATGGTTTATGGATGAAGTATTTACATTCCATATTCTAGTTTTAATATGAATGTTTATGTTATGTTTAAACATTTTCATATGGGAATGCAATGGACTTAATATGTGACGGGTGGAGACCGCTATAGCTCCTCGATGCATCGGTAGGTCTCATGAGACAAACTAGTGTCTTGGCACAAGGCCTTGACAAAATCTTATTTTCAGTCTTGGCACAAGGCCTTGGCTATGTGGTTATGATAGTCTGGCATTATTCATTCCATCACTATGAAAGTGGTTATTAATATTGTATGTGATTATTCGATTAGTAGAATATCCATGTGAATAAGTAAATGGAATTATTTCATTTTATTTTTTCCATAATATGTTTAAGTTCAAGTTTAAAATGATTTTGTTTTATTTATACATTGC
This sequence comes from Viscum album, assembly GCA_963277665.1. Classification (NCBI taxonomy): domain Eukaryota; kingdom Viridiplantae; phylum Streptophyta; class Magnoliopsida; order Santalales; family Viscaceae; genus Viscum; species Viscum album. The sequence continues at coordinate 1,171,852,420 of OY728138.1, read as the reverse complement.
CTTAAATTTTTATTCTTATTTATGAAAGATTCCGGTATATTTTTATCCTTACTGGGCATTTGAGCTCACCCCTTTCAATGTTTTATTTTTTCCCAGGATGTGAAGAAGTAATTTATGAATGAACTATAGGGATATTATGAGGGGATAATAGTGTGGACTATGGAGACAATATGTTGTTGTTGTAGTTTTTCACTTTATGATGTAATGTAAAACTTTATGAATATATCTAGTGTTTCCAAGGCTATTAAACCAATCTGTCTTTCAACATTTGATCTTTCTTGTGATCATGCCAATGTTATGTAATAATGCACTGACTCTAGTTAACTGGGGTCGGGGCGTTACATTCTGACCCCAGGTACTTCCTGTATACAATAGCCCATGTCTTAATGCTTTTGATGTAGAACGCAGTTACACGGTGTGTAGAAAATATCACCCGTCGTGTCAAAGTATCTGGGGTGTGCTTCGTGTACTCTAGCAATGTGCATGTACATGACTTCAACCCATGTATTTCAACCCATGTAATCGGTACATGGGGTGACTCGTGTGACTAGCCTCGCCTTTCCATGTGGTGGAGTATCAAATCCAAAGATAGGAAAACCATCTCAGATGAAAACGAACTCGCACTCATGAGGTGGGGAGTCTTATCTTTACTAGAGCAGAGGAGTATGGAATACTAACACCTTGAGTCATAAAGGGAGTATCCTTCCTAGATCTCACTAAAAGAAACATCTTGGTTCTTCTCCACAGTTTATCGATCATACCTCAACTTCCACGAAGTTCCACAAGGGAGTAACTCAAAGGAACGCCATTTCATAAGGGTTCAAACATTATAGACAGTGTGTCAATCAGATTCCCAATATTTAAGTTATATGAAATTTAGTATCAAGGGTTTAGTTGGATTCATGTTAGATCCAACCTGGTCGTACTTGAAACGAAAACAGATAACCCAACGGGTCACACTGTTTCAATCCATATTAAAAACCAGTACACAAGATGGAATACCCTTTTTTCCCAAATAGATACTCGATGAAAAGGTTTAATTTCACCACCTCACGTGCAAAACGAGCCTCATGGGGCCTGTTCTTTGACCTAGACTTAAAATATCCAAAATTGTTCTTGAAACATTTGTCTTAATTTCTGCGTCGCAATGTCATAGACAATTCATCATTCTGATACCGTATGAGGGACATATGTAGGATATAAGTTCCCGTAATATTATTATTATTATTAATGTTGGGTGTTTCACGAACCTGAGACATGAACCATAATTTAGCATCCAGCATTATACTTGAATCAACCGTATTAATGACAATATCACATTGCCACTGATAGTAAGTCAATCAGACGTCGCATGCAGAAACTATAGTGGGTCGAAGATTTAATAATAATATTAAATATATTATTTATCAAGAGATTTGGGTACCCGATCTGAAATCCTTAAAAAGACAACCAATATTGGAGTCATAATTTCTGTCTTGAAGGTAGGGTCACACTACTGTTGGCGGCTCATGAAACCGAGGTCGTACAGATAAGTTACAGACAAAACACAATTTTACCAATGAAAATAATAATATCATTATTATATTATTATTATTATTTTAATTTTAATTTTAATCCTGAAATCCTCACATCCAAAATCAATGCACCACTAAATTAAAAGGTGCCTCTTTTCTTTGACTCCATGTCAACCACGCCTCACTCCTTGATTGATTTATTTTTTTATTTTATTATATATCAAGTCTATTTCTCTCTCTAATATCATCCTCCTTTCACGATTTCCTTCTCCCACAACCTAAATGGCTAGCCCTTCACCCGGAAGCCTCTTCTGCCAGATCTTCCACCTCCGACCTACCATCGTCCCAACCTCTTGCTCGCACCGCTGCACCGCCTGCACCAACCACGCCAGACCGCCCCAGCTCTGCCACATTGTCCCACAGACTAGACCGCCTCGACTTTCCAACCACACTTCATTGGACCTCACTACTAGCGTCGTATAAGTCTTCCACACCGCCCCAAACCATCAGATCCCCCTCACAAACCACAAGAGCTACCTCACCCAGCTTCCACGGTCACGTGATCGCCTCACCGAACCGCCGCCTTGAACTGTTGTAAACCTCGTCAGACCCGCACCATGAGATCCTTTTGTGCACCATTCTGACTACAATTTAACTCATAAAATAGAGATGAATTCGGATCTATGTTCCTCATGTCGATATCTTCTCATCTGTATATGGAGCTCAATGAAACTTTGAGTTTTTAGCACACTTAATTATTTGTCATGCCGAAGAACGCACGTAGAATGAAACTATAAAGAGCATGGTAAATGAGTGGATCGATGGATGTGTTTTTTGTCCATCAACATTGAAAATCAAGAACATGAGGAATTGGAAAATATTTATTTATCACACTTCAATATTTTCAATCTAAAGATAAATGAGAAGAAAAATTGATTCAACCCATTCTTTTTCAATCTGCGAATTAATTGATTTAATTTGCATTCATCATGAAAAATTCAACCGAGGTAAGGAATCCAAAAAGTTAAATCCTACCTTATGTTTAGATAGATCATTGGTGATGATAATTTTCATCAATATCCATTCGGTTTTGATGAAGATCGCACTTGCACAATGATGAGAAGAAGATGTTACATTAGAGGTGCTTCGATCCACCTAGATCCAAGGAATCATCTTCATTTGTCAACGGAGAGGATAGGAGATGAGAGGAGAATTCATTATTGGGAAAAAGGTTGTGAGACCAAGATATCATAACCATAAATTTATTGCCTCCCATTAGTTTAAAGGAAATAAATTAAATAATTAAATAAACAATTATTTAATTATTTAATTATTCCCCCACTATGGCGCATAAGCCGAACACCTGACACTGACAAAGGATATACATTTCTTAGGGTAAAACATACATTCAGAATTCATCAATGGTCTCATATGTTTCATCTGACTCCCTGTTTGAGAGTTATTTGAGTTTTAGATATTAAATGAATAAATTAATAATTTAATTTATCCATTTAATACACCGCCAACGAGCGAGGGGTACGAACATCCTGTGTCGCTTATTTAATGTCATGCCTAGAGGAAACACTATGTTCTAGAAGCTTCTGTGGTCTTATATTTCTAATTAAATCAACTTTTTACTAGATATCTCATTTTCTTTAGTTAACCATACATGGGTAATATAAAAACACTTAACATTTTTATAAAATTAATTCCGGGAACATTAGGCTTCATAATTTCACACCATCTCATCACCCAACTCTGAAAATATTCGTAGAAATATTTCAAAGTCTTATTAGGCTAAAAACCGGGTCTCTACATTTAAAATAAAAAGAAATTTTTTCTAATAACTGTATTATTTCTAAAGGATGATTCATTCACACATTGAAAATATAATGTAAAATTATTTTTTTATCACTTTTAGAAAATTTATTTGTTATAATTAAATTATATATTTAAATAATAATATCATAATTATTATAGCATTAATTTTTGGGATTTTTTTGAAATGTTTTATTTTTGGATGAATAGTGAAAAATGATAACATTTAATTGAAATTTTCTTTTGGCTTAAATAATTTAAAAGGATAAATTATATTTTTCAATAGATTCACAGTAAAATTAGTTCAATTATATATCTTTTAATCTAATTTATCCATTTTAATTGTTTTAATAATTAATATTGATATAAAAACATTATAAACATTTCAACGTTTTCTCTTTGATAATTTTCTTTCTCATCTAGTCTTCATGATTTTTTTTAAATTAACTTTTTCAACTTTTATGAGTGGAATATTGAAAAAAAAATTATATAATTAGAATAAGAATAATTTATATTATCTAGTAACTTAAACGTAATATTTGAAAAAAATAATAGTGAAATTAGTAAAAAATTATTTACCACGGTAAAGGTAAAATTGGATTTACCCAGGGGTTAAATTAAAACAATAAGGGTCAAATTGACCTAATTTTTTATTAAAATATTTATTTTAGGAAACTATTTCAACTATATCATGACTATTTACTGATAATACTATATTTTTTTACCATTTTATAATGTGAAAAAATGGGTATACCTTTTTAATTTTAAAAATTACAAGTGTGCCACTCACCTCACTTATAAAATGCCACCCCCATCCTCTATTATTTATACAATAAAACCATTTTTATTCTCCAAATTTATGATTAAATCATGTGAAAAATTTTATTCCCTCATCATGTAATCCATATATCTGCATAAATTCATCATACGAATGATTTTTGTTCAAACCAAAGGAGTTTACCCGATAAATAGGTAATTTTCCTCAACTAACATATTTATGTTTTTTATTTCTCCACCTCTATAAATTATTATTAAAACAAGATGAAATAATTAAATAATTATATTATATATTATAATAATCATTTATAATATGGTAGTTACTTAAAACCATCTCTATTTCCATCAAATGGGTTATGAAATCATCATTTGTCTGTACAACGAACTGCCCTCTTTCAAATCGATGTCATTCGTTTTTCTATTATCACATATCACTGGTGGGTATGGTGATGGATAAAAAGTATATATATAATATTTATAATATAATTATAACTATTTAGTAACTATATAATATTTACATTTTTTTACTTTTAATTCCTTAAGGGATAACATAATATCGCTCATGTGTATGACAGACTACCACCTTGAAATGTGATCTGATTCATCTTTCACTAACGATTTATGTGGAAGGTGATAAGAAGAAATTTAATGAATATATGTAATATAAATTAATTAATTATGATATAATTTATATATTTATAATTATGAAATGTTAATACATAATTTATTTTAACTTTTCATACCCTGAAATGTGATAACATCATTCGTGAATGTGGGGACTACCACCTTCACGGAGTGAAGTAACTCTCTTTTCATAACAACACCAAATAGATGATATATGGGAGTATATTAAAAAATAATATAATATTATGATGATTATATAATGTTAAAATATTACTTACCCATTTTCCATAAAGATTATTGAATAATGGAAATGTTACTCATGTATATGTACAAATTACCATCTTCATGATCGTAACATAATTCATTTAGGGAAAACATTTTTCAGGATTGATTTTAAAAGATTAATTTGTGTGAAAATTATAAAAAATTATTATTATTATTCTAGATATTATAAATCTATACAATATGTTCAATAATAATTCATTTAGGATGAAACAAAAATGAGAAAATAAGTTAATTTACACCCAAAATAAAGTAAATAAAGAAACATTTTTAACAGAAGGGTGATAAGATGTTATAAAAGGATGGTATATTATATTATCAATATTAATATTTTTAATGTATATGTTAATAAATAAATTAATACCAATATATTTTATGTTAAAGAACGTTCAGCCTAAAGGAAGTGTGAGGTAAGGGATTTCGTCTCAACTTCTCTTCAGTGAGAAATATTTTAATGTTATGCACCTAATTTCAATTTTATTATCTATATACAACCCCTATTACATTTAATATCATTATTGATTATTAATTACTATTATTTTAAGTTTAATTTTTAATTATTTCATCCATGTGGGTTTGAATTAAGTGTTACTCCTTGGTAAATAATTTTATAAATCAATTTATTTCATTTGGTTATGTTACTTCTTATTCATCATTGATATTATAATATTATGTCTATAATTAATTTTAATTTTATTATTCTTTATTTAAAAAAAATTATGTGTATTTATAGTTGATATACATAATCAATTCATTGAATAATTTTAACTTTAATTTTAGGATAATTATAAGGTTCTATTTCACAATTTCATTATCATAACGATTGTTTATTCTTGAATTTCAGTTGAAGTAAATTACTAGAAAATTTTACAATAAAACCATATAATTATCTCATCCTATGTTTGTTCATGATAATTCCATTTAATAGTTCCATTTTCCCACTCTATAGTACCTAAAATATTTTTGAAAATGTTCTTAAAAAAATATGAATTCATTTCTCTATTTGGTCGGAAATCTGTTTTCTTTCAAAATAATGTTTTAAAAAAAATAAAAAAATATTTTGAACTTATCCAAATTGATTTATTAAATAAATATTTACCCATTTAAACTCTTTATAAAGTTTTTTTAAAGGAATATTCGTTTTATTTTCAAAACAATTCCCTTTTTTCTTATATTAAAAAAGTAAAAGGAATATTTATTTTAACGTGTATGGTATGAATAAAATTTCCAACCATTATAAACTATAAAATTTTTAAAAATTCATTTATAAGATTAATATATTATTTTCAAATAAATTTACCTTAAAAATATTTTGTAAACTTTTAGTTTTAAAAGTTTTTTTTCAAATTGAATGAATATTTTCCTCAACAAGGTTTTCAAAGATATTTTTGTGGTATTTTTATTCTTTAGTGAAAAAAATTATTTATTCTTACTCTAATAGGTTTATATTTGATTTGTACCATACTTATTATATATATGGGTGGTTTTTTATTATTTTGACCAAGGAATGTATTGGAATTAACTTTTTTGATTCATGTTTTTAGTCATTAACTTTCCCTTGATGTATTCACTTTCCCATGGTAATATAAATTTAAATTTCCCATAAAAATACATATTACATATCATGGATATTTTAATGACAACAATCATTAATCACAAAAGTGGATTAGTAGGCTTGCTTTAATTTTGATGGTCAAACCTGATAGTTTTTCACATTGTAGTTTTAAACTGTCTAGATGATATATGTTGATGTTATATGTATAATTTTTTTGAAACAAGACATCCAATAATTAAGCATTGAATTTATTCATAATTAATTTATTGTCATCCATGATATTTTTTCAATGATATTATCTCTGGATACATTTCATTCTTAGTTATTGGTAAAATGGAATAGGTTTTTACTTATTTAACTTTCCATATTAGTTATACATTGTATAGTTTTTATATTCTAGTTATTGATTAAATTTAATGTGTTTTCAATTATTTACCATTCCATATTATTTTTTCTCCATGAAACTTTCGCATTGATATTATATCTACATGAAATTCCTTCTCAGTTTATTAATTAAATGGAATGTGTTTTCAGCTATTTACATGGCCATATTTCTTATTCAAAATCTAATTATGATTTCCAAATAATTTATTAAATGTTATGTATGTTCAATTATTTACCTTTTTATATTTATTATTATAAATTTATCCATGATTTCTTCTACTATAATTAACCCTTACTAATATTTGAGATCACATTAATTTTGTTTCCTTTTCTGGGAATCCATAAAATTAACTATTAATGATATGTTAGTCTATTCTAGAGGGAATAGTTATATTCTAAAAAAATGATGTTGTAATTTGTGTTCTTAAATGAAATGATAGACTCAATTATGTATCAAATTTAACAATACAACTAATTTATTCGGTCCTTTAGGATGTGATTCCTTATATCATATTCCAATGTAATAAAGCACAAAATGTCTTTGGGATACTAGGTTGAGGGTCTCTCAATTTTACCATTAGCTAATTTTCATATGCTAATTTCAAAAATTATGTTAATCATGTCAAATAAATTTTCTAAATGTTTGAAAATTAAGTATGATATTTTCTTATAAAAATAAATAAATATCATTTCTGAAGAAAAAATATTTTTTATGAATAAAAAGACATTACTAAAAAATGATTTATTATTTTTTAATAATTAATCAACAAATTTATATTGATTATAAACTTTATATATATACATATATCAAAAGGTTGTTAGTAATATTCATACACACCAATTTAATGGCAAGGTTATCATGGTAACATTTAAATAATAACAATTCACTATTCTTTTAAGGTTGATGTTGTGTATCTTGTACTTGATAAAATATGAAACTTTTTTTAAAACAATCAAGATATTATAAATCTATTTGGAACCATTGATATGTCTTTTACCATTGAAATCTGAGGCATAATGAGATAAAAACTTTATCATTCCACATAATACCTATAAACCAATTCTAATGCCGGATTTCTTGGAAATTATTCTTAAAACATGGATTCACTTATAAGGGGGTGTTTTTGACTATCATTACATCACTTCAAGTAACATTATTGAAACAGTTGTTCCCCTTTAAAAGGATGATTTTCTCCCTTTATTAAGAAAATAAATCAATTGGGTCACCTAAGGATATGTGATCTTGCAGTTTATTATAATTTATTTCACCCAACTGATCCTCCCTTACTTATTGATGGAGTAAGGGGACCATTACCATTAATTGATGATAAGTCACATGCCCATCATCCACTAAGTATAAATATTTTTAGTTCTTGGAGTTCATTATGAATTATAATATTTTTTTAATATTAAAAATACTTGAATAGATTTTTATTTAAAATATATAATTATATTTTCTCATAACATTATCAAAATAATATATATTTTAAATTGTCTAGAGTTTATAAATAATATTTTTAATAAATCATTATGTTGTCACTATTTTCATATTTATTTATAATTTTTTACCTCATAGTAAATTTCTTCTCATGATTACATGAGACTAATGGTCACTTGATATTTCATATGTATCATGAGAATTTATCTACCTTAGTCTCATGGAAGCTTATCTCCCTCATTATTATAGTATCTTGACCTTCCAGATAGTTTTTTTACACTTGTTGTATCTCATTGTTTCTTGCGGTTATTCATTTTTTTTTACAGATTATTCATTGTACCTATGGTTGTTACCTTGCTTATGAAGCTAACCCATAATTTTTCATGTGGTTGATCAATCCTCATCATACGTTAATACATATCTCACAATGTTTTTCTATGAAGTATATTGAACCTCATAGTCAATACCTCATGGTTAGTTATTTTTATATATGGTCAGTAAAAAAAGTTAGTTGAACCTCATGATAAGTAAAATATTAGGGTTTATCCATTACATTAACTAAAATATAAAAAATTATTTATTTATTTATTTTTTATGTATTAAAATATTTCCATTTGTTTCTTTTTTCAGTAGTTTTTCAGTAGTTTTTTTATTTTTTAATTTTTTAAAAAAATTGATATTAATTATACTAAAAATATGGATAGAAATTTAGGTGAGTTTTAAATAGGGTTTAATATATATATATATATATATATATATATATTTAATGTTTCTAAATTAATTTTTACTACTTACTAACATATTCAAAGTTTCTTTGTGGTGTTAAATTTTATATTATTGAAAATATTATAATCATATATCTCTATGTTATAGAAGGTTTTCAAAAATTCAATTTTATACTTTATAGAAGGAAATGTTGTGATATTTATGGGACTTGATTTAATAAATTATTATGCAGATACTTTGAACTTTTTTATGATGAATTAAAATTATTTTTGACTAGTATTTGATTTTTTAACAAAGATTATTATAATTGAATGATAATATATATATATATATACTTCTTTCTATCTTCAGTAATTTTGAATTATGTATCTAATTTCATGGTTATTATTGAGTTTTTTGTTTACTTTTATTTAAATGGATAAAGACTCATTTACAGAGTAAGAGATACTATAGTACTACATTAATTATTTTCCTTTAATGTGGACATTCAAACTCACATTTATTGTGTGATACTATTAATTTCAATGTGATCCTATATGGAAAAAGTCTCACCTTATAAAAGAACTCTCTAGGGGAGATCTATCTTTTTTTACTACTATTACGTACTTGAAGAGAAAAATTGACCCATTACATAGAAACCGGTGGTTTCCTTCACCTTTCTTCATCAACTTCTTTTTTATGGTTATTTTAGAATATATATTAATATATTGTATATCTCTCACATGTGCTTCCATATTCTTTTTTATGGTTTCCTCAACAAAATTATTCTCTCTTCAGGTTTTGACTCTCAAATTATAAATTCAAATCATTTTGGTCGTAAATCAAGTGTTTTAATTTTAAGGTAGGTTATATCTTCTACCAATGTATTTTTTTATTGGTTTGGGACTTCCCATTAAATTTTAAGTGTCTATAATGGTTTTATATACACTATAAATGGTAGGTAATATTTTTTACAAATCCCTTTAAAAATAAAGTAGATCACAACACATCTATGAAATAGTAGAGAGGTGTAAGAGTAGACATGAGTTCATCAAGAAAAAAATAAAAAAAATTATGTGTTCTGTATTTATTCTCTACTTATTATCATTAAGAGGTGTGCAAGATAACTAACTTTGATATTTTATATTGACATTTTTTTCAATTCATTAAAATTTTAAATTGGTATGTTCTCCCCTACCCCTCTAAAAATTCATAATTATGAATAGAAATTAATACTTGGAATCAATGATTAATCCTATTATATGTATCTTTAGAAACTTTTAATTTATTTATACAAATAATATCCTAGAATTAAGAGTCTTAGAAAAAAAATAATCTTTTATGATTGTAGGAATGAAGTTTTATTTTAAATCGATTGCTTTTAATCCATCACATTTACATATAAATCATCATGGTTTCTGGAAATATACAATTAAGGCATTCCAACAAAGACTTGGTATTTATCATTGGACTATAATGGTAAAACCATATAAATTAATTGATTCTAACCCTGACACTCATATATAAAATTATACTTCTAAGTATGTTTTGAATTTGAAAATTATGAATATTTTTTATTGTCTTATTAATTGTAATGTTTATAGTCATGTATATGCACGTAATATATCTTAATAAATTTGGATATTTTTAAAATATAATCACCTTGGATCAGATAAACGGTTAAAACTATGGTTAAAATAATTCTGACTAAGTATTAATATTTCAAGACGGGAGAAGATGAAATTATAAACCAAATATTCTACTGATTCGCTAGTATTTTGAATATAATAAATTCTCTTTGAGAAACATTAGATAATTTTCTTATAATTAAAAGAGTTCTAAGAGATATACTTAATAATTTTCATTGAAATATTGTGTCCATTGATAAAATATAAAAGGAATATATATTAGATGCACTCATTGGTTCATTATATCAATATGAACTAGATCTGAAGAACATAATTTAAGGAGAGAACTTGAAGAATAAATTTATTATATTTAAATTGGATGTAACTATTTCTACTGATACATATGTTTTTGATTCATAATAAATAAATAAATAAATTTCCATTTTTACTAATGTTGTTTAAAAAATGATGAAAAGTACTATAGGGTCCAATAATATATTTAAAAAGGATACTCACAAGGATGATCTAAAGAAGAATAGTATACCTGAGTATAATGATGTTTTTGAAATATCATATTATGAGTATTAAAACAAGGGAAACATAAATCTAACTGTATGAAAATAAATTAAAAAATAAAATATAAAAAAATAAGGAAAAATTGAAATATGCTTTGATAGTTGGGTGGAGCTTCATAGAAGAATCTAATTCAAGGGATGAAACAACAATTTAATATGAAATATTTAACCAATTCTTTATGGTTACTAGTGTGATTTAGGATAACTTTTTTTGTCATTTTTTTCATATTATTCAGAATCTAACAAACTAAATCTGGGAGAACTAAATGAAAAAAAAACAAAAATACAATTAGAAATTACTGATTTGTATAAAAAATTAAAAGGATAAAATAAGAAACATGTTAAATAAAATAAAAAAATTACTCAACAAAATGAACTATTTAAAAATACTTGTTCCCATTCTAAAAAAAAAAATTGAGTGATTTAGAGTTTTCATAAAATGATAATGAAAATAAAAATAGAAAAATTTTGTGTTTGAAAGATAATTTGCCTACATTTTTTTAAGGTAAAGAAAAGTATGTTAAAATTATTTCATTGTTGAAACTAAATAAAGAGAGAAGTTATGTTGTTTATAATAAAAAACATAATTGATATAAGGTATTATTTTTTAAAAAGTTATAAAGGTAGTTTATTTATTGTTATATGTTATATATGTGGTATGAAAGGACATTATGATAATGCATGTATTGATATTTCCTAAAGTATTTAAAAAATAATAAAATTATCATTTAAAAGAATTTATCTTCTTGATTACCCATGAATACTTGTTTAAATTGATTTTTGGGTACCTAATAATTCATATAGTAACTTGATTAGTTCGAATATTTTGTGGATTCCAAAACAAAATTCTAAAAACACATATAGTAAGTGTGCCTTAAGAATGTAAAAGATGCATGGTACATAGAGTGTGGTGGTTATGAATAGATAAATATATATGTTTTAATGTTTTTTTATCATATAATCAATTTTATGGTACCCCTATGACATTTAGGGAAAACTAAAATGGAAAATTTAATGGAGTTTTATGAAGTTGGTAAATCTAACATTGTTTAATTATGTAAATTATTATATGTTGATGATTAAAAACATTAGTTAATTAGTATTTAAAAATTAAGTGATAATGTAATGAGTATTAAATTTGAAAATTATTAATCCTCATAAATTAATCTATTTTATTTTATATCAATAAAAAAGATGATATATATTCTATATTTTTTTTAGTTAACTAACCAAAATTTTAAAAATCAAAATTCAATAGAAATAGATTATATCTTATGGAATATGAGTCTTATACATGTAAACATTTAGCTATCACAAAAAAAAATTCATTGAAAAGACATGTGCAGTAGCTTACTGATTAGATTATTATTATGAATTTCATTAGTGATACTAATGTAAAAGGTAAAAAAAACATATAATTACTTTTATATCTCCTAATTATTCTAAATCATATAAACTATTTGAACTTATTCGTTCACATTTATTAAGTCATATTTATACTCCTATTTTAGGATTAATGAAATAATTTTATGTAAATATTGATGATTTTAATAGATTTAGATTGACATATTTTATGTCTCATAAGAGTGAACCATTGCATAAATTTATTATAATTTCTATAAAAATATTTTTTATTATTTATATTTTAATTAATTATGGAGGTGATGTTTTTAATATTTATTTTCAAAAACATTTGTAAAGAAAACTATTTCTTTTATACTTTTTTAGCTCATATAAATCTATAAAACCAATGCTGTTTTAGAACTAAAAAATAAAATTTTTTGAACTGGATAGGACTATGTTTAATTAATATAATTTAGCTCAATATTTTATAGATTAAAATATTAATATATTATTTTATATTTTAAATAATTTTTTAACTATACATTTTTTAAAGAAAACTCTTTTTTAATTTTTTATAGGAAAGAAACCAAATACTATTTTTTTTTCAATGTTTATGGATGTAAATATTTTATATTAAATATTGACGACAAGATTGGAAAATTTTATTATTAAAGTGATCAAGGAACTTTTATAAGGTATCATAATAAAATTAAAATATATAGTTTTTTAAATATAGTTTCTATTGTTGTAGAAGAATATTTTCATGTAAATTGTTTTAGGATAATTTTAAAAATAATTTACATTAAGATATTTTTCAAGAATAATTTTGATAAATTCAAATTATATGAAGAAAAACCAAAGATGTTGAGTATGTGTTTATTCAACAATTTTGTTAATTTATTTTTGGTTTTAATGATCATAAAGACCCACAGTTATGTTACAAATGTGGTTGATTTTATGTGAATTTCTGGAAGATAATATTCATCAAAATATTTATTCTAGGAGTATATCCAAGTCATTAATCCAAAGATAAATATTTGTTAAATTATTCTAGACATTTTTAGAAAGTATTCTGGAATCACTGTTCATACCCTGCATTTGTAAGTGTAATGAATGGTTTATAAAGACAACGTTTGGAATAAACACTACATTTGAGAAAATGAAATTATCGGTTATATACACTATTTTTGTGAACAACTATACATCATCAACCTTAATTTTACAAACAACCATATGTTTTCTTCCATACCTTTTTATTTTTCGTTACATAAAGGAATCCAACCTTTGACTATTTAATGATAAAATCTTAAATTCAAGATATTATCCTTGACTTCTAAAATAGAGAAGTAAATATCTATTAAGAGCTATTTTAAGATCAATTAAAACGACCTAATTCAATTGAATAAATAATTTCTATTATTACATATAGTTTCTACTATCTTAAATAATTTTTAATTAAAAAAATTATGATTTGTTTTCTGATATTTCTAGAGTTTGTTTGACCTAGTGTCATTCAAAATACATTATAAATATCAATACAATATTTATCTAAAGAAATATATGAGATACACAATATATATATACATAAAAAAATGTTCTGTTTGAAAAAAAGTGTCTCGTTTCCTTCTGAACTATGCCATGGTGATATACATGTTTTAATCAATCTAATTGACTCACTGTTATTGTAATAATAGCTACTGCATCTTATTATTACATATTCTTCTTAAGGATTGATGAAGAATTATTCTGAGACACACATTGGATAAATACATGTTTACACATATTCCTAGTGTCATCTCTATCAATATTTGAATAAATCATGTGAAATGTTGAAGATCTATTTATAACTATTCATTATTGAATATCTAAATAAATATATCAATTTATTCTAGAACTTTGAAGTAAAACCATCTTTCTCAATAAAATAAATCTCTATGGATTTATTATAGTTTTGGGTGCTCATAATTAGTAATGGTAAATTGTCAGCTTCTAGTACTAAGTTCTGGATTTTTGGTTCCCTATAAAAAAATAAGACCCTATAAATTTCTTGTAAGGTTTCAATTCCCAGCACTCGATTGTTTTGATTAATAGGTCTACAGATAACAGGACTAACTAGTGAAAATTACCAACTCTTAGAGTATAACATTGGTGGAGTGGACTATGGGATATTTTTTCCCGGAAAAACTAAACATATCTATGTTTATTAATTTATTAATTATTATTGTTCACTCATCTTTAAAAGATAAAAAAATCATTTCATAATAAAAGAGGTGTTATGAATCAATCAATGTTTTTTCAGAACTCAATTCACCCCCACCCCCTCTTTTTTCAATGTATGTTTCATATTCATTCTAACACAATATGTCGTATCAAAGGTTGGTATCTATTGGTATATTTTTTTTCTTGAGTTTGTTTTCTTCTATATTATATCAAAAAAGAATTTTGATATATTTATTGAGTATTATATTTTTTTCTAACAAATTTCTTATGTTTTTTTTACTTATATGAAAAATAAAGAATATTTACTCGCTCTAAAAAGACTAATAAAAAGATTCATTCAAAGACATCTTGAAATGAATAATTCAAGATAGTGTTTGTTAATGATCCATTCTCTTTAATTTAATAATGATAATTATGAATTTTGTAAAACATGTATAATAATTTCTTTAAAAAATCAAGGAATGATGGTTTATTTAAAGGTTGTAAATCCTTAAGAGAATGCAAAGGAATATTTGGAAAAACGGGATCATGACAAGAAAAATAATATGATCTAAATTAAAAAGTAATGAATGTTATTAACTGTCGTTTAAGAATTGATGGGTTTATATGAGTTTCTAAAATTTCTACTATATATAAGATGTGGAATACTATTTTTGTTATCTAGTAAGGAATTGAAAATACCATACAATTATGTAAAACTACTATAATGTTAAAGTGTTATAATTTTATAATGAATAAATGTGAAACTATCACTCGAATAAATGAGATATAGATAGAAATTATGAATAATTTTGCTTCTTTAGGAGATCTAATTTCATAATTAGATGATGTGTTAAGAGTTATTATATTATTACCTTCTATGTTTAATGTAATATCAAAAGATATGCGCCAATCCACATCTATAAAAAATTTATCTATGAACGAATTGATTGGAACTTTAATCATGTTTAAAGTCGAGATTAAGGATGAAGCTAAAAATAATATCAAACATAAATATGCTTATATCAAAAATAAACTGGATGAATCATCTAATATAATTCATCCATAGTTAGATAAATATTTTTCATATCTTGATAAAATATTTTAAAAGATATACAGAAAATATAGGGACTAATGAAAATAAACATTGTGAATATAATGAAAAACTTTATACAACAGTTAACCGTCTATTACTGAAATATCAAAGAAAATTAAATTATAATAGAAATGGAAATAAATTTATGAAGTATACATGGAGTGATTCCTCTAGTTAACATAATGAATCTTCGACGTATTCTGATATTGAGCCTAAAAAACAAATGGTATATCTTATGGATGATACTAATGATGTACAATCTTATTACACTCAAAAATATTATTATGAGAAACTCTATTATGTAGAATTAACTTTCTATTTATTTCTGATAAAAGATAATATTTAATTTTAGAATATAAAAATAGAATAATTAGAAAATATTATAATGTTATTCTGTTAGATAAATAATTTTTTAAGAAAAATAAATGATTTAAAATACAATTCTTCTTAATTATTATGGTATCCATGATACTATGATTAAGGAATTATTGTTTGAATTTTATACTTTAAAATAATATTCTAGTATGATATTAAAAGGGTAAAATTACTCAAATCAAATCCTAAGTAAAAATAAAATTCAATAAAGAAAACATAGAACGAGAATTAATCGTGAAATTACAAAATTATATAAGAATTATTTTGTTCCTGGTTCAAGTATAAAAAATATGTCAATTGTTAAATGGTATTATTTTGGGGTTAATGTACTTTATGCAAATTATTTTCTCTTTAGAAATATTAAATTTCTAGTGTTAAAAATTTTTATTGTTCAAAAGAATTGTTTAAGTTAAATAGTAGAGTCCCTACTAAAAATACATGTTTGGTGACCTATAAATTAAATTTCTTACACTGCCGGACCCAAAATAATATGGGTAAAAAAAGTAACATGTATTTCATGTTTTGTATGAATAAACCACTGTCCTATATCATTAAATCTTAAAGTGGTTTTTTGTTTAGTCTATGGAAATTTCAATTGTAAAGTAATGATCAACTATAAACTAGTTTATTATTAAATGAAAAAACCCTAGAACTAGTATCTATAATCTATGAAGCATTTTAAAATTTCAAATATATGTTTTTTTACATTAATTTATTTATATTAGAGAGGTATGATTTATTGATCACTGAATTTTTTTTAAATATACAAATAAGTTCATTATTTGTTTAAATGATTATTTATTTTTTATGAAACGTTTTTCATTAAAGCATTCTTTTAAAAATATTTCTTTTTAAATATAATAATATATAAATATTATTTTGTATTTTCTAATTGATAATGTTAAGTATCTTTTACAATTTTTTGGGAAAAATGTATCATTTTATCTTCAAAACCCTAGAATATTCTTCTTAAAACCAATTAATTAGTGTTTATGTATTCTTAAAAATATATTATTCAAGGAACTCGAAAAAAAAGTCACCATATAATGAAGAGATAATGTTATTAAAGTTGAGAAGAAATTATTTCTCACAAAAGAACAAAAGTTATTCCTTCTGATTTGTTAAAAGAACATTCAATTGTTTATGTTAAATGTTCATTTGGAAAAATATTCTAAAAGTAATAAAAAATTTCATTTTTGGGAAGAACTAGAATTCTTTTTAGCTCAATTATCTTATGAAAATATTTTATTCAATGTAAATACCATGAATAAATAAAAAGTGAAGTTACAAGATGATATGAATATGTCTATAAAGACTTATGATAAACTACAAAGGGAATTTTAGAATGTGAAGAAAATTTCAATTTTAAAAAAGTACTTTAAAGCATTTAAAATTTAAATGATACGTTAGATGATGTTAGTCATAAAATAAGATGTTACTAAGTTTTATCTTGTTATGATGAAATTGTTCTTGGTTGAATAGTGTTTTTCTTCCTTACTATATCAAAGAGAAATAGAATTTCAAAGAAAAATAGAATAATTTTCAGATTTTTAGTTGTTTTAAATGAAAAAGTTCAATGTTTGTATATTTCATTTGAACAATCTAATCCTTCCTAACAACTAGATTTTATTTTCTATAGATTATTTAAATTTAATATTATATATATATATATATATCATTTTTTAATATTTTTTAAAGAAATAATATGGTTCATAATTTGTTTTCCAATTCCATTTTAAAAGTTTTATGCTTTTATTGTTTATCATATATAATCATAATTTCATTTTCTCATTACAGGTGCAATAAATAAATTTTTTCAACTATGACATGTGAAAAAAAATTAAATCATTTTATATTTTTAAATCCTTGAATATCCTATATGTTATGATTTAGAGGGAGTTATTAAAATGTTTTTTTCAAGAGGTATCTAAGTAGATTTTATATGTTAGTTTCAAATCCATTTTAACTAATCATAATTGTTTATGCAATCCTTCAGTACATATTTGTATATTGTTAAGGAATCATGAGTTTTGGAGGATTTTATTTTAATTTATTTTACTCTAATCATTTTTATGTCACAAAAATGTGTAGACGTTTGTTTGTTATCAAAAATAAAAATTTATATGGGAGAATTTATGAAAAAAAATATAAAGGGGATAAAGCATGAGAAATTTTTATAGATATGAGAATTTTTCAATTTGTTAAATATTTATAGGTGAAATTTATGTTCTTAATATACATGTTTTCAAAAGAGTAATGTATATTTAATTTATTTATGTATGTGGAAATTTTTTCTTCTAAAAATGGTTTTTATGCATTATGAATTATGTTATAGGTTTTGTGATCCTCAAAAAGAGGGATATTATTGAGAATGTGTTGATTCAAAATTTTCATTAATTTCATTCTCAATTTGATGATCCAAAACACCAAAATTTATGTAAATAATGAGTAATGTTTTAATTTGTAACACCCCAAGCATCCATGGTACGCTTCTCATTGAATAATGCAGTAGCCTGTGTTGTACGCAACTTCGAGTTCTAACACACACCACAACCAATCAAACTAGCAGTTATGAATAGTAATACCCACT
This sequence comes from Viscum album, assembly GCA_963277665.1. Classification (NCBI taxonomy): domain Eukaryota; kingdom Viridiplantae; phylum Streptophyta; class Magnoliopsida; order Santalales; family Viscaceae; genus Viscum; species Viscum album. The sequence goes on along the minus strand of OY728138.1, from coordinate 1,171,833,516 downwards.
TCTTGAAATTCAATGCATTTTATCATTCAAAATGGACTTCATTTTTGGATTCGGAATATCTAAATTATCTTAGGGTGAATTTTTGGTACTTTTCATATAACTTTCATATTTTGATGAATAGTGAAAATTACTAAATTTTAATAAAAAATAAATTTTTTAATCAAAATAATTAATAGTGATAAATTATGAATTTGAGTGATTTTAGAGCATAATTAGATTATATTTTTACCATTTCATCCAATTTTTTTCATTGGTCATAATTTCACATTTAAACTGGACATAAGCAAGTGCCAATCTTTTGACAATTATTATCTCTTAAAAACATGCTTTTTATTTTAACAACAGAAATTAATTTTAAATTAATTTCTGCCACTTATGTGTTTTGAATTTAGAAAAATGGATTCCATATTTATAATCAGGAGGTATAAATTTTGTAAATATGAATCTTTTATTTTTAAACATTTTGAATAATTACTTCGGTAAATATTTTATTTTCCATGGTTAAAGGTTAAATTCGGTAAATAATAGTAAAAAATAATATTATAATAATAATAAATTACCCTAAAACATGTCGTAACCATATTTTTGGATACATGTCCGTCCATGGAAATCTTTGGGTCGATTATGGGACCCCATGGATCCACTTGTAAGTGACAATGACACTTTATATTAATTAAGTTAAAGTAAATACCAAAATGACATAAGCATTATCTTTTAGCAAAAAAAAATTTATATAGGGTTATATATGTTATATTTTAGACTATAAATATTAATTAGAAATATAAAAATATTTACTACATAATGGTATTTTATTTATAATTTTTAGAAGTTGAATAATTAAATTTATTTATGACACAATAATGATGCAGTATTTTCCTTATTAATTAAAGAATCATATAATTAGTATTATAAATGTTACAATAAATATAATTTGAAAGTTTTGATGAAATAAAAAACTTTTATTGGTTAATATGACATGTTATGATTTATTAAATTAATTTTATTTGAATTAATAATGTTTTTAATATTTTAACAATAATAAATTATTAAATACTGTCAAAATTTACATAAAGGGGTTTTTTAAAACAAATATTATATTATTAATTGATATTATATTACTAAAAATCCAAGGTTCAGAAAAAGTACTTATATAATGATATTTGTATTATTAGTGGACCACTTGGGGGGTCTCTTGGAAGGTTATATTATGTTTATTGACAATATAATATAAAAATACAAAGAGATAAGGTAAATGTCCAACTATTTAACAAAGAGTTAAATCAAAAAGATAAAGTTAAAATAGTGACCCAAACCTGTATAAAACCTATTGGTTGAGTGTTTTTAGACCTATAACCACCTTAAAATTTAAATAATACACTTTTTATCCATTACAAACATAATATAAATTTATTATAAAATAATATTTATAGCTTTTCCAAAGGTTCCCCTCACCCCTCTTATAAAAGGGAACTCCCCCTTATCTAAAATTAATACCTTCAAACCATTTTGGTTCAGACATACCCGTCCCAAATATTCTCTCAAATCCCCTCACTTCAACCTAGATTCCTTATTTTGGACATAAATCCAACCAATGGAGCCCTTTTGATGAAATCAAAAGGAAGAACCCGAAGAAGTGGTAATGTTTTCACCACCCTCTTTCAAGTTCATTTCTTCTTCTACTTCTTCTTTATTTGTTATTTCCATTATAAAATAATAACTCTAGTATCATATATATACTGTTATGTTATTATAAATATTTCACAACTTTATTCATTATTCTATCCATCTTATGAATGATAATGTCACCATGCGTACGTACGGCTTACCATCTCCACGCCGTGGTGTAATTTGTTACTCAAAACTATGTGATTTGGATGGATATAATTATGAGTAATATGTATATAAATAATAAAAATAACATGATAATGTCTCTGTAAAATTAATATACCATCCAATTCCACACCTTTAAGGAAATTATATTGTCACTCGTGCGTACGTACGTATTATCGTCTCCACGACACGATGAGATTCATTTCCACATTCACCATTCATCGATGATTATAAAAATACATATTACTAATATTTTTGTCATATATGACATAATAATTCTACTGGATATATATATATATATTTACTTAAATATATTTTATTCACTTAGTTTTGTTCAATACGTTATGAAAACGAAAACAGCCTTTATGCGTACGTACGGACTACCTTCTCCATAAATGGTTATTTCCATTTCACATATATATCTATTATACATAATTATATTCTAAATATATATGATATATAAATCATGTTTTATATTATCGAAGTATATGAATCATGATCTAAGTGATACAATCAATAATAACAAGTTAAAACACGTACGATAAAGAAATCGATTATTACCCAAAATATTAATTTAACATGAAAATTATTATTAAATGGGTAGTAAAAAGTCATAAATGAATAATTTATGATGTCATAAATATTAATATTGTTCTGTTATAATTTAATAACGTACTACGGTCTTTATACAGGAGGTTAAACATACCCTCTACTAAAGGAGAGTGCAAGGTAAGAGTTTTTCATCTCACTCCTTACTCCCATGAGAATAATTCCATATTGCCACTATTACCTTTTGCGTGGTTTATGTACTTCCCATAATTTTATTATTTTTGTAATACAATTTAATTAATGTGTATTTACATATTCATTGTATGATACCTCTTTCTTGGGGTGTATGTTTCGTAAGTTACCAAATTGGTAAGGGTTAATTTAAAAATCTCTTTATTATCCAAGTTCGTTTTTACATAAGTATCTACTGGGACATATTTATTATCCATGTCCATGTTTCATGAAAGAGTTTTCAAAGGGACTCTCTTAAGGTACTTTTTTACTAAAATATCATTTCAAATGTTTTATATATTTATTCTTTTAAATATTTCTCATTAATATCCATGTCTTCAAAATGGTTTTAAGGATTTATTTATATGAACATGAATGTTTTTAAAATATTAATTCCTTTCAAAAGTTTCAAAGTGGTATGGGACACTTTGATTCAAAAATTTCTTGAAATTTCTTCCTTTCTAAATTGTTGGAATTTTATATGTTTTCATTAAAAAGGGATATTTCTCTCAAAGAGATTTACAAATAATTTTCATCTATGTCAAAATCCATTAATGGATTTTAAACGTGTTTTAAAGTTGATTTATTATGATACAAATCTTCCATATGGTATTAAATGTTTTTTTGAAATTTTTGACTATGGATGTGTTATTTTTATACCATTCATGGTTTACGGTAAAATTATGGACATTTTGTATGCTAGTTTTAATATGAATTTTTATGTTAAGTTTAAACCTTTTCATATGAGGAATGAACTGGACATAGTAAGTGACTGGTGGATCCCGCTATAGCTCCTCAATGCATCGATAGGTATCATGAGACAAACTAGTGTCTTGGCATAAGGCCTTTACAAAATATTATTTTTATTCTTGGCACAAGGCCTTGACTATGTGGTTATGATAGTCTGGCATTATGCATTCCATCATTATCAAAGTGGTTAGTGATATTGCATGTGATTATTCGACTAGTATAATAACCATGTGAATAAGTAAATGGAATTACTTCATTTTATTTTTTCCATATTATGCTGAAGTTCATGTTTAAAAGGATTTTGTTTTAGTTATACATTTCCTTAAATGTTTATGCTTATTTATGAAATTTTATGTTGTATTGTTATCCTTTCTGAGCATCTGAGCTCACCCCTTTTTATGTTTTATTCTTCCCAGGATTCCAAGAAGTGTATTGTGATTGATATGCAGGGTTAAGCCAAGGGAATAATGGCATTCATAAAGGATTATTTTTGTTGTTTTTTATGTTAAGAAGTGCAATGTAAAATTCCAGTATGTAATCTATTTTCCAAGATTGCTAAATTTATCGGTCCTTCGGGACTTGATTCCTTGTAATCATGCCAATGTATTAAAATAATGCCCTAACTTTGGGTAACTCGGGTTGGGGCATTACAGTTGGTATCATAGGAAGTTTACAAATAACCTTGGAAGCTAGAATTAGATAAACTCTGATTAGAGAACATAGACCTAATATAGACTTTGAGGATTAGTATAGAATAAATTCATAGAATTTTGGTAATGTAGAGATTTTGTGAGTTTTCCAAGCAAATACATCCTTGTCTAGATACGATTAGGTAGAGGAAGCTCTAACACAGATGTACCTAGGGGTAAAACCCAAAAACACCACTTTTGAGCTAGAATTGAATGGGAACTAGTGCACGACAACGGGCCTTGCTGCACTCTTGGTTACGAAACTCTTGGGGGATATGCTTAGGATAATTCTCATTTTCCTTACAAATCATTATGAAGGTTTTATGAGTTTATAGTTCCTCAATGAAAACATCTTTATGATTATGGATTATATCCATAAACCATTAAATTTACGTTAGGTATTTTACAAGTTTGGAATTATTCATTGCAATTCATAAATTGACCTAGTTTATGCCATTGTATAGAAATGACATCCAATAGAAGGAATCTGAACTCCAGCAATACGTATGATCCAAAGAGTATGAATGATCATATCTATAGTGGCATTAAACTAACATTTAGAAGGGAAATAGTCTCCCATGTATTCTCAACATATGAAAAAATAGTATTATTTGTTAATAAGATAAGTAAAAAAATTCTCTGAGTCCTATGGATTTGATGGGAAGCAAGAGAAGAAAAGGATGGAATAGAGAAAGATGGATAAAGGGAAGAGGGAAAAGAATAATTTTACAATATGTGATAACTATGGGAAGAAACACCCTGGAACTTTCCTGAAGGGAATGGGAGTTTTTTGTAAGTGTGGAGAAAAAGGACACCATGTACGTGACTGTAAGGGTAATAAAAAGGTTTAAAATGTACAATGCTTCATCTACAAGGAGTTGGGACACTATGCGAACAAATTTCTAAATCATCAGAGTATGCCCCAAATGATTCTATTGGATAATAATCAAGTTATGATACTACCACAGATGAGGAGGAATGATTATAGTTCTTATGTTGTTATTAGAGAATTATGTCATTTGAGTGTTGTATCAACAATGTACTGGTTATATTAATTATGGAGTATATAAGGATTATACTGTAGTACAATTTCATTAAGGACTTGAGATTGTGTGGAACCAAAAAAAGTGACTCAATAACAGGTTAAATTTTAGTAAAATATATGATTGAGAGAAAGATAAACCATAATATGGTTCTTATGTCGAGGTAGTGATTTTGAAAAAATACATGACTGATTTGGATAAATTATATTGGATATTAATGAATAACTTGAAACTAATTAATGATTTCTATATTCCATAATTTCTTTCGTTTAAAACATTTTTTGATAGAAGGATTATATACAGTATTCTATAAGGAATAAGGGATCATGAATGTAATCAATAAGGTTTTATGGTAATTCAGGATGTTGTAGTGTTTTAAAAGAATACAGGATGAAGGTGTTCACATGTTATTAAGCGGCTAAAAGGATCTTCGTTGTGTTTACCTTAATTATAACTTTTGGACTGTGAGTTTGGATAGAAGTATTTTGGATAACTTCTAGTTTGAGATTATTTTTGGATTGCCATAAAAGGACAACCCGGAGGTCGGGCAGCAACCCATCACGTCCGGCAAGGCCGCGAGACTTGAACCCGCAACTGAAGGATGACAAGGGTGTATAACCTACCACTGGCCCATGTGATGTCCTGGATTAAATAATGTAGTCTTTTTAAAAAAAATTATGGTATATGAATAATAATTTCATTTTTTTTTGAACCCTATACGAATAGGATAAATATAATATTATTTTTTAGTTCTATTATCTTATAGGGTAAAAGATGAGTTTGTGATAGAAATTAGTTAAAGGATGAGACTATATTTGTCAAGTATATATTTTTCATCTTCTCTTCTTCTATGAAAAAATTAATTCTTATACTTTAGTGAAGGTATCTTAAAACCTAAAATGTGTTATCCTAATACCATATGTTTTTTTGAACCAATGGTATTTTAAATTATCATAGATTGATGAATTTAAGGCCCTTAATTTTACACTTGTTTGTGATTGATGAACTCAATCACTACCTAAAAATATTTACATTTTTCATCAGATTATATGTCTCTAATTTCCACCAATGTTCTTCTAATCGAGATCATAATTTTGTGGTGACCCTTTCATTTCTCCTTTCTTCTTATTAAGACTAAATTTTATTAACCTAATTTCTAATGTGGGTTTTCCCAAAAGTATTTTCTATTTTCAACCTTCTATTTTTGAAAAATAATTTGAAATTGAGTGGAAAAAAATTATTTAAGGATGGGATAATGTAACACCCCAATCTTCCATGGTATGCTTCTCTTTGAATAATGCATTAGCATGTGTTGTATGCAACTTTGAGTTCTAACGCACACCACAACTAATCAAACTAGTCGTTATGAATAGTAATACCCACTTTTTGAAATTTTTTACATTTAATCTTTCAAAATGGAAATAATTTTTGGATTTGGAATATTGAAATTAGCTTAGGGTGAATTTTTGGTACTTTTCAGATAACTTTCATATTTTGATGAATAATGAAAATTACTAAATAGTAATTAAAAACAACTTTTTTAATTGAAATAATTAATAGTGATAAATTATGAATTTGAGTGATTTTAGACTATAATTATATTACATTTCTACCATTTAATCCAATTTTGGTCATAGGACAGAATTTCACATTTAAACTGGACATAAGCAAGTGTCAATCTTTTGACATTTATTATCTCTTAAAAACACGCTTTTTGTTTTAACAACAGGAATTAATTTTAAATTAATTTATTCCACTTATGTGTTTTTGAATTTAGATAAATGGATTCCATATTTAGAATCAGGAAGTCCAAATTGAGTAAATATGTGACTTTTATTTTTAGACATTTTGAATAATTCGGTAAATATTTTATTTACCATGGTTAAAGGGTAAATCCAGTAAATAAGGGTAAAAAATATTATTATAATAATAATAATTTACCTTAAAACGTGTCCTAACACTATTGGTTGATACATTTCCGACCATGTGAATCTTTGGGTTGATTTTGGGACCTCATGGATCTACTTGTAAGTGATAATGACACTTTATATTAATTAAGTTAAAGTAAATACAAAAATGACATAAGCATATATCTTTTAGAAAAAAAAATTTACATATGGTTAAATATGTTATATTTTTGACTATAAATATTCATTAGAAGTATAAAAATATTTCCTACATAATTTTATTTTATTTATAATTTTTTGACATTTAATAATTAAATTTATAAATGACACAATAATGATGCAGTATTTTCGTTATTAATGAAAGAATCTAATAATTAGTATTATAAATGTAAAAATAAATATAATTTGAAATTTTTGATGCCATAAAAAATATTTATTGGTTAATATGACAGTTTATTATTGATTAAATGATTTTGGTTCGAATTAATAATGTTTTTAGAACTTTAAAAAAAAATATTAAATAGTTTCAAAATTGACAAAAAAGAGTTTTTAAAATAAATATTATATTATTAATTGATATTATATATATAAAAATATATGGTTCATCCAAAAGACTTAAATAATGATATTTGTATTATTAATGGACCACTTGGGGGTCTCTTTGAATTTTATAGTATGTTTATTGAATATATAATATAAAAATACAAAGAGACATGGTAAATGTCAAACTATTTAACTAAGAGTTGAATCAGACAGATAAAGTTAATATAGTTACCCCAACCAATCTAAAACCTATTTTTTGAGTGGTTTGAAACCTATACCCACCTTAAACATTAAATAATTCACTTTGGATCCATTTGAAACCGATTATAAATTTATTATAAAATAATATTTCTAGATTTTCCAAAGGTGCCCCTCACCCCTCTTATAAATGGGTACTCCCCCTTCTCTCAAATTCATACCTTCAAAGACTTTTGGCTCGGCCAAACCCTGCAAAAATATTCTCTCAAATTCCCTCACTATAACCTAGAGGCCTTATTTTGATCAGAAATCCAACCTAATGATCCATTTTGATCAAATCAAAAGGAAGAACCCGAAGAAGAGGTAATGTTCTCACCACCCTCTTTCCAGTTCCTTTCTTCTTCCACTTCTTCTTTATTTGTTATTTCCATTATAAAATAATAACTATAGTATCATATATATAATTTGTTTTTATTATAAATATTTCACAACTTTATTCATTATTCTATCCATCTTATGATTGATAATGCCACCATGCATGCGTACGTACATCTTACCATCTCCACGTCGTGGTGTAATTTTTTATTCAACACTATGTTATTTGGATGGATATAATGATGAGTAATATATATATAAATAATGATAATAACATGATAATGTCTCTGTAAAATTAATATACCATCCAATTCCACACCTTTAAGGAAATTATATAGTCGCTCGTGCGTACGTACGGATTACCGTCACCACGATGCGATGAGATTCATTTCCACATTCACCATTCATTAACGATTATAAAAATATATATTACAAATATGTTTTTAATATATTACATAATAATCATACTAGATATATATATATATATATATATATATCTGTGTGTGTCTGTGTGTGTACTTACATATATTTTATTCACTTAGTTCCGTTCAATACGTTATGAAAACAGAAACAGCGTTTATGTGTACGTACGGACTATCGTCTCCATAAACGGTGGTTTCTATTTCACATATATATCTATTATACATAATTATATTCTAAATATATATGATATATAAATCATTTTTTATATTCTGTAATTATTTAAATCATGATCTATGTGATACAATCAAGTGTAAAAAGTTAAAACACGTAGGATAAAGAAACAATTATTACTCGAAATGTTAATTTAACATGGAAATTATTATTAAATGGGTAGTAAAAAGTCATAAATGAATAATGTATGATATCATAAATATTAATATTGTTCTGGTATACTTTAATAACATTCTACGGTCTTCATACAGGAGGTTAAACATACCCTCGACTGAAGGAAAGTGCAACGTAAGGGGTTTTCATCTCACTCCTTATTCCCGTGACATTCATGTCATATTGCCACTATTACCTTTAGTGTGGTTTATGTACTTCCCATAATTTTATTATTTGTGTAATACTCTCTAATTTATGTGTATTTACATATTCTTTGTATGATACCTATTTCATGGGGTGTATGTTTCGTAAGATACCAAATTGGTAAGGGTTAATTTCACAATATCTTTATTATCCGAGGTTGTTTTTACATAAGTACCTACTGAGACATATTTATTATCCATGTCAATTTTTCCTGAAAGAGTTCTAAAAGGGATTCTTTTGAGTTACTTTTTTACTAAAACATCATTTTAAATGTTTTATATATTTATTTTTCTAAATCTTTCTCATTAATATCCATGTCTTCAAAATGGTTTTTAAGGATTTATTTATATGGACATGATTATTTTTAAAATATTAATTCCTTTCAAAACTTTCAAAGTTATATGGAACTATTTGATTCAAAAATGTCTTGAAATATCTTCCTTTCTAAATTGTTTTAATTTTAAATGTTTTCATGAAAAAGGGATATTTCTCTCAATGATTTTTAGAAATCATTTTCATCTATGTCAAAATCCTTTAAGGGATTTTAAACTTTTTTTGAAGTGGATTTATTATGATACAAATATTCCATACGGTATTGAAGGTTTTTTTGAAATTCTTGACTGTTGATGTTTTATTTTTATACCATTCATGGTTTATGGGTAAAGTATTGACATTTCGTATGCCATTTTTAATTAGAATTTTTATGTTTTGTTTAAACATTATCATATGAGGAATACATTGGACTTAGTAAGTGACGGGTGGAGCCCGCTCTGTCCCCTCAATGCATCAGTAGGTCTCATGAGACAAACAAGTGTCTTGGCATAAGAACTTGACAAAATATTATTTGTAGTCTTGGCACAAGGCCTTGACTATGTGGTTATGATAGTCTGGAATTATACATTCCATCATTATGAAAATGGTTAGTGATATTGCATATGATTATTCGACTAGTGGAATATCCATGTGAATAAGTAAATGGAAATACTTCATTTTATTTTTTCCATATTATTCTGAGGTTCATGTTTAAAAGGATTTTTTGTTAGTTATACATTGCCTTAAATGTTGATTCTTATTTATGAAATTTTCTGTTGTATTGTTATCCTTACTAAGCATCTGATCTCACCCCTTTCTATGATTTATTTTTCCCAACATTCCAATGTGTGTATTGTAATTGATATGTATGGTTAATCTAAGGGAATAATGGCATTCATGAAAAATTATTTATGTTATTTTGTATGTTAAGAGGTGTAATGTGACATTCATATATGTAATCTATTTTCCAAGACTATTAAACCGATCGTTCCTTTAGGACTTGATTCCTTGTAATTATGCCAATGTATTAAAATAATGCACCGACTCTAGGTAACTGGGGGTAGGGTGTTACATAAGTGAATTTCAGGAAGATAATATTCAATATAATATTTTTTTATAAATATATTCAAGTCATTAATCTTTGAAGAAATTTTTGTGAAATTATTCTGGATGTGTTTGGAAATTATTCTAGAAACACTATTTATACCCTATATTTGTAAGTGTAATGTATAGTTTTGAAACCCTATGTTTGGAAAAAACCCACCTTTAATAAAAGTAATAAATTGTTTATCAACCCTTCATTTTTTAACAATCAAATATCATCAACCCTTTGTTTGTGAACAACCATACATTTTCAGCATTATGTTTGGATTTTTTTCATTACATGAAGGAAACATACATTTCACTATTAAAAAATTGAGTTTTATGTTCAATACATTATCCATTATTTTTAAAAGGGTTTCTCCATAAGTAAATACCTATTCAAATCCATTTTACAAAAATATTCAAGGGATCATGTTCAACAGAATACATAATTTCTATCCTTATTGTAAGTTTTTCAATTAAAATATTCATGATTTGTTGTGTGATATTTCTATAGATGGTTTCAAATAGTTATGATTATACTATACTGTATATATTGACACAATATTTATAAAATGAAAATAGATGAGATAAACAATAGATATATACATAAATAAAATCTTTGTTTGAAAACAACTAGTGTGTCTTTTCCTTCATAACTACACCTTGGATATCAACATGTTTTAATCTATATAATGGACTAGCTGATGTTGTTACCACAAACACTGCATATTATTGTTGTATATTCTTCTCCATCATCGATGAACCATTTTTAGAGATAATCTTCGGATACATGCATGTTTACACATTTATCTGGTGTTTTTTCTATAACTATTTTAAAAAATCATGTGAAATGTTAAAGATTTATTTGATGTAGTGTATTATTTAAAATCTAAATAAATCTGTCATTTACTTTAATAAATATGAATGAAAACTTTTTTTCACAATAAAATCAATCTCTATGAATTAATTGGAATTTAGGCTGCTCAGACTCAGTCATTATAAAGTGTTATATTCTTATATTGAGATATTATTTTTGGTTACATTTAAAAGAAGTTGAAGGACCTGTAAAATCCTTGTAAGGTTTCAACGACCATCACTTAATTTTTCTGATTAAGAGGCATTATGAAAAGAGGACTGACTAGTTAAAATCACCAAGATCATGGAGTAAATAATTTTTGGAGAGGAATAGGGTATCTTTTTCCCCATAACCACTATATATCACTTTGTTCTATTTGTTATGTATTCTTACTTCTCACTCATCTTTAATAGATAAATAATGGTTTTTTATAACAAAAGTTGTCTAATGAATCTATCAAAGTGTTTGAAGAACACAATTCACCATCCTATTATTTCTTTGTCTTCATCATTTTCATTCTAACACAATAAGATGTGTCATAAGTAGGGAACTACTGGTATATTTTATTCTTGAAAATTATTCTTATTTTATCTAATATCAACAGTATTTTTTCACTATTCATTGTTTATTATATATTTTTTCTAAAAAAGTGATTCAAAATTTTTTAATACTCTAAAAAATCAAGAATATTTAATACCTCTAACAAGATCAAGTTAAATATTTAGGAAAAGACATCTTGAAATTTCTGATTCAAAATTAGGTATGTTGATGATCCATGTTTCTTACTTTAATGGTGATAATTATAGATAATGAAAAACTCATATAATTATTAATTAGAAGAATATTGGAATAAGGGTTTATTTAAAAGTTGTTAAGACTTATATTATTTCAAAGGAAGATTTTGGAAAATGGGATGATGATCCATAAAAATAATATGATCTCAATTAAATATAAGTTAATGCTATTATCTATAGTTTAGGAACTGATCAATTTAATCGGTTTTCTCAAAGTAATAATATATATAATATGTGATAGAATATTTTTTTCTATGAAGGAACTGAAAATATCAGAAAATTGAGTTATTCTACTATAAAGATAAATTTTGATACATTTAGAATGAAAAAATGTTAAACTATCAATCAAATGAATAGGACATTGACAGAAATTATCAATAATGTTGCAACTTTGGGTGATCAAATTTCATTTTCAAATGAATTATTAAAATTACCTAGATTATTACCTTCTAAGAGGAAATGAATATTAGTATATATACATCAATCTAAATATATAAAAATAAATGTGAAGGAATTTATTGGGACTTTAAAGATATATGAAGTTGAGATGCGGGGTGAATATAAAAATCATATAAAAATTAATAATTTATTCTCAAAACTACTATAGATGAATAATATAATTCAAGTCATAAAGATTTAGAAAAATATTTATCATATCGTGTTAAAATATTTGAAAAACTATGAAAAATAAAGGGACTAAAGAAAATAGATGCTTTGATTGTAAAGAAAAAGTTCATACAAAGGTTAATTCCCTTTTACATAATGATAAAAGAAAATTTAGTTATAAGAGACAAGTAAATTATGTTATGAAGGGTAATTGAGGTGATTTATATGGTTTACATAATGAATATTATATATATTCTGAGACTGACCATAAAAAAGAAATGGTATGTCTTATGACACATATTATGAGATACATTATTCCTACACTCAATAGTATAATTGGGAAACACGTTCTTATGATTAATTTACATGGTATTAACTTATGATAAAAGATAAATATGAATAATTAAAGAAACAAATACAGAAATAATAAAATCTTATTATTTTGTTCAGAAATATTTTCAAAATTGATTATAGATTTAAGAAATAATTCTTATGATTATTATTGTCTATATGAAACTTATATGAAATAATTATTGGCTGAATTTTATACTTTAAAATAATAATGTATTATGTGAATAAGGGTAAATTTTTTTAAATCTTATCTTTAGTAAAAAATCCAGAAAATGAAACTTGGAATATGAATTAATGGTGAAAGAAAAAAATAATATAAGATTTATTTTGTTTATGGTTCAAATAGAAATATCATGTCAACTATTAAATGTTTTTATTCTAGTATTAATTAAATTTAGGAAACTGATTATTTCATTTAAAAACATCAAATTTCTAGAGTTAAAAATATTTATTGTCGAGAATAATTGTTTAACTTTAATAGTATAATCCCAACTTAAAATAAATAGGTTTGGTTACCTAAAAATTTAATTACTTACACTACTACACCACAAAAGCATTTGGGTACAAAATGCACTTGTATTTGATATTTTTTAGTAATACACCACTGAGCTACATCATTAAATATTTAATTTTTCGTGTGTTTAGTGTATAGAAATTTTAATATTAAAGGAATGATCAACTCTAAAGTAGTTCATTACAAAAAGAAAATTCTCTAGAAATTGAATCTATAATACAAGAATTATTTTAATATATCACATATATATGTTTATTACATTAATTCAATTATATAGGTAAGATATATGTTATTTCTCATTGAATAAATTTGATAAAAATTTAAAATAATTTTATTCTTTATTTAAATTTTTATTCACCTATTTTCATTTTTTAATAAAAGAGTTATTTTATAGAAATTACTTTTCTAAAATTAAAATACGTAATTATTATTTTTTATTAATCAACATGGGAATGTTAAGTGTCATCTTCAACATGTTAGAAAAAAATGTATCATTTTATCTTTTAACCCCTTCAATATTCATCATAAAACCTTTTAAGTCTTGTTATTGTCTTCATAAAAATATCTTATTCAAAGAATTCAAAAAACTAGATATAAAAAGATGAAGTGATCAATTACATTAATTTCAAAAAAAATATTCCTCACAAAATAACAAAATGAAATCCTTTTTATTTTATAAAAGAATACTCAATTTCATATGTTAAATATTTGTTTGGAAAATATTCTAAATGAAATAAGAAATCCCATGCTTATGAATAAATGGATAACTATTTGATTCAAACATCTTAATAAAATATTATGTTCAAAGTCATAACCTTAAATGAATAAAACTTAAAGCTACAAGATGGTCTGAATAAATATAAAAAGTCATAGGAATAAGTAAAATGGGAATATTAGAATGTGAAGGAAATTTGGATTTCAAAATAAGACTTCAAATCATTTAAAATAGAATTAATAATTCATATGGAGTTAATCAAAAAAGAATAAGTTAATAAGTTGTGTCTTGATAATTGAAATGTGTTCCTGGTTGAATAGTTTTCTCTTCCTCAATATATAAAAGAAAAACATATTTTCAAAGAAAAATAAAATAAATTTCTATATTTATAGCTTTTTAAGTGAAAATTTTCAAATTTTGGAAAGTTTAGGTGAACCATCTTTTCCTTTCTAATAAGAAAATTTAATTTTATATAGATTATTTAAATTCAATATTATATCTACCATGTTTTTAATATATTTTTTAGCAATAATATGTGCTATAAGTTTTTTGTAATTTTATTTTTTAAATTTTTATACTTTTACTAGTTATTGTATGTAAGAATTCACTTTAAATTTTATCATCTAATTATAAGTGTAATAAATAATTTTGTACAAATATGACATGTGAAAAAATTAAAAAAAACATTAAATTTTTAATTCATTGAATATCCTAAATGTTATGAATTTGGAAGAGTTATTAGAAATATTTTTTCAAGGGGAATCTAATTCAATGTAATATGTTCATCTCAAAACCATTTTCTTTAAAAATAAGTGTTTATATACTCTGTGATTACATATTTATATATTTTAAAGTACTAAAGAATTTAGGTGTGTTTTATTTTAATATTTTTCACTCTAATATTTTTTATGTCACAAAAATGAGGATAATGTTTTTATTAAAGAAAAAAATTTATATGAGGGAATTTTTTAAAAATTTTAAAGGGGATAATGTAGTATAAATTTATATAGATATGACAAATTTTAAATTTTTGAAATATATATAGGAGAAATTTATGAGCTTGTGAGAAATTTTGTTAAATGGGAAATGATTTTCTAATTTATCTTTTGTTGTGGAAAATTATTCGTCTAATTGTTTTAAAATTTTATAAACTTGTTTATGGGTTTCGTGATTAGTAAGAAGGTGGATATTGTTGAGCATGTCTGGATTCAAAAATATTATAATTTATATTTGGCTTTGTTTCTCACAAACACCTAGGTTTATATTACTAATGATGTTTCTTTTAACGAAATTTTAGGAATATATTATTCATCACAATATTTATTCTACAAATATATTCAAGAAATTATTCAGTGGGGAAATATTTGTTAAAGTATTATGGAAGTGTTTTGGAATTATTTTGGAAATAATATTCATTCAATTTGTTTTTAAATTTAATATAATGTTTGGAAACCCAATTTTTGAAAGAAACTATACGTTTGATAAATGGAATTTATAGTTTATCAAACCTAAATTTGTGAAAAATGGCACATTATAAGTCCTATGTTTTTAAAAAAAACATATGTTTTAAACCTTAAATTTTAATTTTTTTCAGCATATGATGTACCCTACATTTGAATATTCAATGAATGAGTTTTAAATTCAATATATTATCCATAAATTCCACAACAGTTAAAAAAATAATAAATATATATTGATAGCTATCTAAAAACTTATTTAAATGATCTCAATCAATGAAATATATATTTTCTATTATTACGAGAAGTTATGATACTCTTAAATGGTATTTAAATCTAATATTAATGTTTTATTGTGAAATATATCAAGATAAGGTTTAACCTGGAGTTTTTTAACATATATTATAAATATAGAGACAATAATTATTGAAGTAATATAGATAAGATACACAACAAAAATATAAATAAGTAAAATTAATATTTTAAAATAACAAGTGTGTTGTTTCCCTCAAAACTACACCTTGGAGATATACATGATTTAATATATCTGATCAACTCATTATTTTTATTATCACTAATGATGTATCTTATTGTTACATCTTCTTCTATGGGATCGAAAATTCATTTTTGAGAGATACGCTTTGGATATATACTTGTTTACACATCTGTATAGTGTTTTCTTTATAACTATTTTGAAGAAATATTGTACAACATTGAAGATCTATTTACTATTCTGCATTATTGAAGATATAAATACATCTATTAGTTTCTACTACAACTATGAAGTACAACTTATTTTCTCAACCAAATCAAACCTATTGATTTATTAGAGTTTGGACTACTCTAACTCATTCATAGTAAAGTGTCAGATTCTTGTACGAAGCTATAGATTTTTCATTTTCTATAAAAGAACCATAAGGCTACGTAAAATTCATTTTAGCTATCAACTACCTACACTAATGTTTTTTAATAATATTTCTTTGGATAAGAGGACCTACTAGTGAAAATCAACAATCTCATGGAGTAGAGTGTTGGTTGAGTGGACTATGGGATCTTGGTGCCCAAAAATATTATACATCCTTGTCTTCTTTCCATTATTAATTTTCACTACTCACTCTTCTTTATGAGAGAAATAAAGGTTTGTTTCATAACAAGATAGGTGTTGTAAATATGTTAGTGTTCTTGAAGAACACTATTCACCCCCCAGCCTCTTTTGTCATTATCTTCATCAGAGTCATTCTGATACAATGCTAGATATTAATGTAATTGTTTAGGGGGGGATTACATATTCTCATTTGGATCCTAGATAATGGAGAATTAATAAATACCATTGTTCTGATAATAATATCAGTAATTCCAATTTTGTTATTAAAATTAGATTTTTTTTTGTTAATTTCAATGAAAGTTATTCTTTTATTTTTGAATCCATCCCATTTTATTTTTTTTGATTCATTAAATGTTGAAAATTGAAATTTTTTTAAATAAATTATGAATATAATAAATTTTCTTGAAATAAAAAGTTATTGGTTTTTAATTAAAACCCCTATAGATAAGCATTTTATTAGAACTGAATGGATTTTTAAAAATAAAATGGGTGAATTGGTAAAAATTGTTGAGAATAAAACTAAACTTATTTATCAAGTTTATTTCCAATAATAAGGTAATGATTTTTTGGAATATTTTTTTCTTGTTTATCGAATTAAACTAATTATATATTTTATATATTTTGAGTATTTTCAAGGTTTTAAATTATTTTAAATTGATGATGAAAGTGATTTTCTAAATGGTTTTACTTTTGATGAATTTTATCTTTATCGACCACTTAGTTTTGAAATGTGAAATTTTATAATCATGTTCTTGAGTTATGAAAAGACATAAATGGTATTAGTAAACCACCTCATGCTCAGTATGATAGAATTACTATGTTTTTTTTTAATTTTTTTTAATAAAGGTAAATTTGATCCTAATTTTTTTGTTAAAAGTATTTAAAATTATATTTTTATTTTTAAAATTTATGTTCACAATATTTTTTTGATTAATCAAGTGAATTTTTTTAAAATAATTATCTAACATGATGGAAATGGAATTTATTATGAGTTTTTTGGGTGAAAATAAATAATTTTTAGTTCTTAATTTTTTCAAATAAATTAGAAATTATTTTATCATAAAATTAATAATCATAATGATTTATATATGATATTTTTTTAGGATCATGTAAAACTTTAAAACCCCATATAAGTTCTAATTATAAGTTAGATTTAGATAAATTTGTAAAATCTATGGATTCAAAAAATATTAGAGGTCTGATTGGTAGTATCTTATATTTGACTTCTTATACACCTAATATTTTAAATAGGGTTATATTATGTGAAATATTGCAATATAATACTAAAGGATAACATATAAAATATGTTAAATAATTATAACATATGGAAAGAGAATAAAAAATTGTGCATTATTTTATTGCAGACAAAACTCTTTTCATTTTATTTCTTATTTTGATTATGATTTTATTGGATGTAGTGTTGATTTAAAAATAACTTTAGTTATGAGTCATTTTTTAGTAAAATAGTATTATCTTATAATTTAATGAAACAAAATTCAGTTTCTTTATCTACTTCTAAAATTTAATTTATTTTTGTTGATTCAGGTTGTTCTCTATTGTTAATGATTTAAAAACATTTTCTAATAATGGTATTGATTTTAAAATGATTTTTATTTATTATAATAACACTCATAATATATCATTTTTTAAAAAAATCATATAAATCATTCTACAAAAAACATATTGACTTTGATTTCATTTTTTATCGATAATATTAATAAAGTAGATATTATTTTTAAATATGTTTCAAATAAAAAAACATACTAATATTTTTACTAAATACATGTATTTTCATTGTTTTATAAAATAAAATTTTATTTTTGTATGACTTAGTTTTAATTAGTTATATTATTTTAATCTTTTTTATAGAATTAACAGAACATTTATTTATTATGGGGGTTTGTTTTAAATGTTTAAAATATTTTTTAAAAAAAATTAAATATACTTGAATTTTATATTATATTATTTAATTTTTTACAAAAATTGAAAATGGATAAATTTTGGGAAAATTAGGTTTTGGTTATGTAAATTTCAGAATGGGGGTGTTTATTAGTGCTTGGAGTTTGTTATGATTTTAAGTGTGGTTGTTTTTTGGTTTTTACTATGTTTTTTAATTTTAAATATACCTCAAATGATTTTTATTTTAAATGGATATTTAAAATTTATCATAGTTTCATAAACTTAATTCATATTTTATCTTAATTTCTATTTTATATATTATTTATAACAAATGATTATATAGTCTCGATTTATTTTTTAATTTTTCATGTTTTCAGCCTCAAGACACTTTCTTATCATACTGACTTAAGAC
Organism: Viscum album; assembly: GCA_963277665.1. Taxonomy (NCBI): domain Eukaryota; kingdom Viridiplantae; phylum Streptophyta; class Magnoliopsida; order Santalales; family Viscaceae; genus Viscum; species Viscum album. Next base: position 1,171,814,283 of record OY728138.1, on the reverse strand, counting down.
TTATGTTCACCTTACATACCACATGTCTCAAGATAGCTTATCTACCTCAGTCTCATGATAACTTATCTTACTCATTCTCGTGGTAACATACCTTATTGCAATAAACAAATTGATATTGTGATATGTCCTTTGTTCGTGTAATCAATCATTTGTTCATGTGTTTGATACATTATACTTGAGGTTGATACTTCCCTTATCGTTTAATCCATACTTTGTCCATGTGGTTAGTTCACCCTCATAATATGTTGATATTGTGCTTATGTGATAGATTTTTATGGCAGTTTAAAGATTATGGTAGATTCCCCATGGTATTTTATTTATACATACGGTGGATACCTCATAGTAATTCAGACCTAATAGTAATTAAAATCACATGGATGATCGATTACATTAACTAAAAATTAAAAAATTATAGATTGTTATGTATTTAATGTATTTTGATATTTTCTCTTATTTCATTTTTTTAGTAGTTATTTTAATATTTTTATTTATTTTCAAAATTCATATTAACAATATGAAAACAATCTAAAGTAATTTTATATTTTTTAAATAGTTTCTAATATAGATTTAAATTGTTTTTTCATTCATTAATAATCCTAAATCATGAAGTTCCAAATTTAAATTTATGATGAATGGGTTTTTTATGTTTCTAAATTAATTTTTATTCCAAAAAATATTAAATATTTCAATTTTTTGTTTAATTAAGTATAATTACATTTAAATTTATATTGTGTATCTATATGTTATCATTTTTTCATTAAATTTGAATTTGAATTTTATATAAGAAAATGATGGAATATTTATGGGATTTCATTTAATAATTATTGTGAATATATTTTCAATTTTTTAAAAATGAATTAAAATTAGTTTGAACTGGCATTTTGTTTTAGAATATTGATTATTATTATTAAGTATGGATAATCTCTATTTCTTATTTATCTCTCACTTTATGATAATTCTTAATTATATAACCAATTTATTAGAAATTATTGAGTAATTTTTAGTTATATATAAATTTATTAAGAACCCTTAAAAGAGTGTTAGATACTATAATTCTAATCTGATGACATTCATTTGATTTTAACTTTCAAACTCATTTTTGTTTTACGATACAGTGAATTTTCAATTTATCATGTGCAAAAAAATTATCATATTTTGTATGAAATCTCAAGTGGAACTTAATATTCTTTAACTATTATTGCTACCTTTATGATGTTAACTAATCCATTAGTTAGGAACTAGTTGTTTTTTATTCATCAATCTTCAACGAATTTTTCATCCTAGTTCTTTTTGAGTTTTTATTAGTTATTTTTATCTCACTCACATATTTATACATTGTTTGGTTTATAATTTTCAAAAATAATAATTCATTATTAGTGATATGACTCCTAGATTCTAAAATCAGTTTCATTGGGTTGTGTCTCCCATATTCTAAAGTCACGGTAGGTTATATATTCCTCAAAAAGTTTGTTTTGTAAAAGGTTGTGACTCCCCATTAAAATTAAAGTGTCTATATTGGTTATACCTTCACTAGAAAATGTATGGTATATGTGGTTATGATTCCCCATTGAAAATAATGTAGTTAGTAATGAATCCCTCAAATTTTAGATATGTATAAGACTAGAATTATGTTCATCTTGAACCAAACAACTCTAAAATTACATGTGACCTCTCTTTATTTTCAATTTAATGTCATTATTCCATGTCTCTTATAATTAACTTTGATAATTCATTAAAATATTTTATTCCATTTCATAAAAAATTTAAAAAATATTCACCCCCGCTATATACCTTTTTCCCCCTTAATTAGACCTAACAGTTTATATCTAAACCAACTGCTCTGAAGACTCCCCCAACAACAAAGATTGATATTTCCTTTTAAGAGAATATTGCACCCTGTGTCCCTTAATTAATGTATAGATAATATGAGAGTAATCATCCTATAGTATCTATAACAAAATCCTCATCCTATGAATAAGATCTCTATGGGAGAAGATGTGTCTAATATTTTTGTAGACTGTGTAGACTATAAACACATCACCAATAAGAAAAATTCTCCAAGTATTTAAGGAAAATAATACTACTGAAAACTCAACATCATGTGTCACATAATATTTCTCTTGATTATTCAATTATTAGAACAAATAAGCATTCATTACATACCTATAAATTATAACACAACCAATACCATCTTCAAAATTCATTCCAAAATACCATGTACTCAACTCTTTCTTTCAAAAAACTCAATATAAGAGTACTTGGTGATCTTCACTTCATCTACTTGAGTTCTCTATGTTATCACTTATAAAGAATGAAGGGATAAATATATTGGTTAGGGTAACTCATGGGACATAAAAACATGGATATTAAATCCTAAATCCCTAGGTAATATTCCCCCAACCCAAGGATCATCTATAACACAAACACACTCTTGTATTGATCCAAATCAGGCACTACATTATCCTTTTTTCAGTCCATGGAAATTATACATTGTAAGATGAAATATAATAATATGTATACCTCTATATTAATAAATAAAATTTTAAGATCATACTAGAGAGTTGGTACTCAAAAATAAAGTAAAATATAATAATATATTATCGTACATTCAAATCCTATGATGCAAAATATATGGGGATGTTTTTGAAAAAGATAATCATGATCCATCCCCATAAGGGTTGAAATATATTCTTTATGAGCCCCATGAACATATTCAAAGAATTCATCATGATGAACAGAATAACCATGAATTCATAATTTCTATAATGACTTTTTAATTCCATATTTGGGTTATCATCATCGTATACCCAAAGATGGTGAATGATAGACTTGTGATTGATCTCCAAGAACCATTCTACCTCTTATAAATAGTTGAATATTTAATTGATACTGGGTTGTAGAATTATTTATTTTTTTTCACCTGATTTTTGTGCTCATGTTCAATAACAATTATTAATCTATCATCAACATTTTTAGTGGATAATAAAAAATATTCCTATACAGAAATGTTGGGACTGATGAAATATTTCTCTATAAGGTCTTCCAACTAAAATTTCATCTCCTTGACCTCTATAAGGTTTGTCCAATAATATATATAATATATAATATTTTTTTATGATGTATATAAATATATAATTGATCTCTAGATGAGGTGGAGATCCAAGAATATCCTGAATAAAGATATTAATATACTCCTCCACAACAATAGTAAGTAGATCATCAAGATCATCAAATACACAAGTTATTAAACATAACACATAATGGGTGATCAGATGGAGCTTTGCCTGAATAGAACCCACCTGTCTCAACTAAATATATAACTCACCCAAAAAAGGAAAACCTCGATCCATATGCTTGATAGCACACCACTCTCTAAATAAAGCTGGTTATTTGGGTCAAAACTGAGGATAGTCTGTCTATACCAAGGCTGATGTCATAAGTCTCTATCCTAACTAATATGTGGTCTCACGAATCCTAGTCTCCACTAAGATTAATATTGTATCATCAGTAAATTATTCTGAGTGTTTTATCGATCCCATTATAATTATCAAATTTCATAAGCTATGAAAGTGCATATAGTGGAATCTATAACTCTTAAAATATGAAGGTGGAAATAAATGAATGGTTTGTGCCAATATCTAAAATTATAGGTGTTTTTGTAGATGTAATATTCCATACTTCATTGAGTTATGTTATTATTTAAAATTATGGTTAAAACACATTTAATATGGTTAATGAAATGTTTTCTGAGTCTACCCAGAGGATTGGGGGTGGTCTAGGAGTTTATGACACTAAAGAAGGGATAAAGAGGATATATCGTGCATGTTTCACAATTAGGGCATGGTTAGTAGTAATTTTGAGCCCTAACCATGAATTTTTATAGGGGAGAGAAAATTTTAATGATCCCATGCAAGGGGTATAAAAAAACCATGCAGGATTGGACAAATCCATCTCGCCTGATCATCACATGGTTTTTCAAACCAATCAGGATTCCCAGTTAACCATGCAGTCTAGCCCCCTCTTTGACAAAGTGTTTATCAAAATTTGTGTATGGTTTCTCTAATATTGTGGGAAAACCATACACCCCTTAAAAGTGGATTCTTCCTATTTTTCCCTCTCATACCTTAAGTGTTAAAACTCTGAATTCTTCTTTATTATTCCTCTTGTAGCCCTAGTGTCAAACCAAAATGTCCCAAGCTTCTAAAGGATTGAATACACCCATTTATATTACATTTAGAGCATCATTGGTTGAAAATAAAATCTCCTAGTGAGTCTAACGCTCATATTTGATATCATTTTTAGATTAGGGATTCTGTTTCCATTATTATTCTTCTGAATCCCAAAAACCCTCTTCTTCAATTAGATCCTAGGTTTCGTATTTTCGGGGTGTTTTAATTTGAATCAAAGGATTGGGTGATGCGAGCATTCATCATCATAAATGAGGTAGGTGGACTATAAGTTATATCATATAGTCTTATTGTTCATTTATGTGTTTGTGTTTGAGCTTTTGTATTATTTTGTTTCCCACATGGTTTTCCTTGGTATAAATGATAATTTTATTTGTTAAATATTTAATTGAACCCTCTTGATCCCTGTGGGATTTGTTTAGGTTGACTTAACTTGGTTAAGGGATGAAAATTGGGTTTGCCTCTTCTTGAACTTGATAATTTAAATGTTTAGTGTATAATTTCATTATTTTGACATAAATCCCTGAATAAAAGTACTAACATTTTATCATGGGTTATGAAATGAGACTAATGGTAATTGTCTATGGTTTAACCTTTGGTATTAAGGGATTTTGGGTATAATGTAAATGGATGAAATGTGTAATCATTTGAAAATTGTAATTTTGTTGATTTGATAAGTCATGTGAATGATAAATTCATTAATTGGGATAAGATATGTAAATGAGAATGTGTAATGGGATTGGGAATAGATATGGTTTGTTCATTGAATGAATTTTTGTTGAAAATGATGAATATGTTAAATGGTTGTGGTTTATGTTGGAAATGTCTTAAATGGTTAAAGAAGCATGTTCACATGGCTTGTTGGTCTATCGGGTATGAATGAGGCTCTACTCCCATGGGTAGGTTTGGGCGGAGAATCTAAACCTCGCCCCTATAATGTATGGTTTAGAGAGTCTTACTAATACTCTATGCCCCTAACGGTTGCATTGGATGAGACCACAAAGACTGATGATCCAAGATAAGTGTAATGTAATTATTTACTAGATTTTTACCTTGGTGAGATAGGTAACTTGACTTATCCCCTCATACATAGTAGTCATCCAGCATAGTTTGTAGTATAATTGATGAAAATGCCTAACCCATTGAAGAAGAAATGGAAATGGTTAAGTAATTATTATTAACTAATGTAACCTAGTTTATTACCTATCTACCTAGTTATTAATTTAGTACTTTAATAAAATTTATTTTTTGACTGGATATTTTTTAGACACCATTTGTGGTGGCTTACTAAGTTATACTCAAACCTTGCTTAGGTCATTGTTGGGTAATTGAGAAGCCATCACAGTTGCATGTCTGGAAAAGGGAAAAAGACTTACCTAGATGGTAGATATTGGAATGGAATGTTCATGGATAAGGGATTAGAACATGAATGTAGGACCTATTTTGTGGATTCTTCAATTTTATTTTAATTTTTTCCCTTACACATAGCATTGTATGATATGATAAAGAAAATTTAAAATTAGGTCATGGTCTTGTAGCTAGTTTTTGAAATTGTTTAGAAATGCATGTTTATTTTAAATTATTTATTGTTCCATTTATTTTTTTATTATTATACTGTGAATTACTATAATAAGGAGGGTATATTTTCCCCATGTGAAATAGTTGACCCTTTCTGTTAGTCTACTTTCTCTATCAAAAAGGGAGGTGCGACTAAGGTCATGTTGTGATCTAGATCATGGTAATGGTTTTGTGTAATTTGGTTTTGAGATGTTCTAAATTGGTATCATAGATATTATTTTTTGTTGTACTACTATTTTACAATGATATATAAGAGACTATGATGTGTAGGGCCTTGTAAATGAGGTTGTACATGAGAGTAGTTAACCCTTGTACTGTTGATAACCCAAGTTCTAAGGGTGGGGTTATGGTCCTGGATGTGAGTTCTCAGATTTGAATGATATTTCACCACTATGTGATGCACCTGTTGTGTGATGTGACTATTTTATGATATTTGAATCATGTCTAGAATGGAATGAGGTAGTTCATTATTGCATCATTTTTAGGAACCATGGGATATAGGTGGCATGAATCATGGTAGAAACACATGGGAAAGCTTTGTGGGATGTGGGGGGTTGAATAAATTTCACTTTCTTCGAAATATTGAATAGAATGGATTCTAATATGGATAATGAAAATGGGTAAATTGAAGGAATGTGAGAGAATGGTTAAAGAATGGTACTTGAAAAAATGTTATAAATTGGTTAGACATTATTTTTTCATAGTTGTAAAGATAGATGGTTGGATAAAGAGATACATTTACATTTTGTAAGTGAAAACAGTAAAAAAGTGATGTTTAATGGAAAGGATAGTGTTTTTGGACTTAGTTTACCCCATGTTAACCATGACCCATGTTAGGGATGGAAAAGGGGAAGTGATGGAAACGTGACTATGTTTATGGGGATAGTATATGTAGAATAGGTTGTTTATCGGCAGTGGAGATCTTTCTATTATGAAAACTACCGATGTTTTATGTTATGTATTATGAGATTTGTGTTTTTCATTATAGATAAATTCCACCATGATAGAAGGTAATGGTTGAACAAAAATAGGATATCATCGAGAATGATCTTCTAGAAGTGGGGAAAGAAGCCTCGATGATCTAGGGTAAAAGAGGATATGATCATTTCTATGAGAACTTTTCTCATTTTATGGAAATAATGGAATGGGACCTTCAGTGGGTGGTTCTGAGTATGTTTAAATTGAATAAAGAGTTTTATTTACAAAAACATCTAGATTTTCATGGAAGGGATAGACCATATATAGTTGAGTTCTAGATATATTACATCTAGACAATTATTGATCACATGGAGACTCCTCTAGAGAAGAGAGTCAAGTTTGAAGCTTACATGTTGTAAGTGATGTCAAATCGCTGGTGGGACATATTGGTTCGGACTGAGCAAGTAGATGGTATGTTGTGGATGGATTTCAAGGAAAAGGTTCTATAACATTTCTATCCAGATAACTCGAGGAAGAAAATGGATACATAGTTTATGAGTTTGAATCAGGGGACTATACGTGTGATAGATTATGTTGGTCGCTTCATGGACTTGAAACTCATCACTACAACTTTGGAATGGGATGACGTTGCTATGGAAATACACTTACAAGATTGATATATACATTAGATTAAGTCCGATGTGAATATTTTCAATTTAAATAACATTTTTGAAGTGGTGGATCATGACCTAATTTTATAGAGAAACCTTAAGGAAGCTTATGGTGGTAGAAATGTGGTTCCAGTTGGGTGATCCAGTGGTGTAAATTTAGATGTTAGAAAGTGATGCTTCAAAAGTTTTCATCATGTAAGTGGTGTAAATTTTAGTCTGGAAAGATAAATAGATTCTTAGGATGGTGTCAATTTTTTGGTTATCAATGCGGCACGATAGGACACATGTTTGTTCAGGGATTTCGACCACCAGTTAAGTATTGAGTGTTTGTAGGGATGGGTCATGTGTAGAGATTCTGCAAGAATCCTCAATAGTTTTGTAAAGATAGAGGCCCAAGGCTAGTGCACAGTGCAGGAAAGGGGTTGGTTAACCCATATCACATAGGTAGTTGGCACTCTAATGACCATACTGAATGGGGTAGTGGATGTGGTGCTCCAAGATAGGGACTTCATCATACTTAGGGTAGTATATCCCCGGGAACTCGTATTGGTTCCTAGGGAAAAGGTACATGTTAGCTTCATGAAGTTTATCCTATATATATAGAGGTGATGTGGCTAGAAATTTGATAGTTCGAGGTAGAATTTTGGTATCTTCCATGCTTTCTAGTTCTTTATTTGATACAGGTGCCTCAAATTCATTTATATCAACCCAATTTGTGAGTTTATTGAGAATAGAAGTGGAACATATGTATGAAGTTATATTGATTAATAAACTATTAGGAGTGCGAGTAAGAAAAACATGGAAATGCTAGGAGTGTGCCCTTGTGGTTGATGGGTATTGTTTCCTATGGGATTTTTGTGCTAGAAATGTAATGTTCTGATCTGATATTAAGGATGGATTTGATAGTATTGTTGCAGGACCATATTCACTATTACCATGGTAGGGTCATCTTCACATCCCTTTAGGGGAATACTTATGTTCATCATGGGTTGTGGGAAATCTGAGCATGACTTATTGTTCTAGTCAGTTAGCAGTTGGGTGAACTCATGGCCCAAGTGTCTTGTCTTATGATTGATAATGGGATAGTAGATCAGATTGTTTTTCCTCTTATGGTGGATTATTTTCAGGACGTGTTTCCTAAATAAATCTGATGGATACCACCTGATAGATACATTGATTTCAGGATAGAGTTATTTTGCGGAGCATAATTAGAATTTATTCTACCCTATATAAAGGAACTGAAAGAACTCATGGAACTTAAAACTCAAATTCAGTAATTGGAGAAAAAAAATATTTTATCATGCGAGTACATAACCTTGGGGATCTTCAGTCCTATTTCTGAAGAAGGATAATGGATCCTTGTAGTTTTATGTCAACTATAGGAAGTTGAATTAGATGGTAGTTAAGAATATATACCCCCTTCATCGAATTGGTGATATTTTTACCATAAGAAAGGTTCTTTAGTGTTCTCAAAAATTGACTGGAGATCATGGTATCATCAGTTGAGGGTGAGACATTATGATATTCTATGGAATAATTTCCAGAGTAGTTATTGTTTTTATAAGTTTTTCATGATGTCGTTTAAGTTAAAAACTGAACTTGTAATGTTTATTGACATAATGAACTGATTCTTTAACTTTTTCTTAGATCAATTTATAGTTTTATTTATGGATTAAATCTTAGTGAACTACAAGACTCATGAATATCATTCCAAAAATGTTGAAATCATCATGTGTACACTAATAGATAATATTATATACTTCAAGCTATCCAAATGACATTTCTGGATTGAAAAGGTATTTTTACTAGGCCACTTCAATTCTAAGGTAGGTGTGTCTTTGGACCAAAATAAAGTGAATGTTGTTGTGTCTTGGGAGAATCCCAAGAATTCTTTCAATGTACAACATTTTCATTTTTTTAGTGGGATATTACCGAAGATTAATCAAATACATCTCCCATTTTGTAGCAACTATTTTAGGATTAACTATGAAGGGAAACAATTTTAAATGGTCTAAGCCATGTGAGGGTTCCTTTTAAGAGTTAAAGAATCAGTTAATGACTGCATCGATTTCGATCATACCCGAGTAGGGTAAGGAGTATACCATGTTTTGTGATGCATCTGGTGTTGGTATTGGGGTAGTGTTGATGCATAATGATCATATTATGGCATGTTGGTCTTGATAGTTTAGGAATCATGAAGGAAACTTCCTTATGCATGATCTAATGTTGGTTGCGGTGGTTTAAGACTTAATGTGTTTGTAGCATTACTTGTTGGGAGAATGGTTTAATGTTTATACCAATCATAAATAAATTTGGTGTATCTTCTACCAATGTTAATTGAATCTTTGATAGCAAAGATGGGTTGAGTACATTAATTGCTTTTATGTTGAACTGTTACACATGTCAGTAAGGGGGGATAATGTTGTGAATGCTTTGAGATAGAAGACTAAAAACTAGGGAATTCATGAATTGAGTTATGATTCAAGGATAATGGTGTTGTTTAAGAAGATTCACCTAGAGGATCCAGAATGGAAAGGGAAAATGACCCTTTCATCCCTGTCACTTGTTTCTACTATTCTCAGCAGGGTCAAGGAGAAGCAGTATGAGGATTCATAGTGTTTGGATTTAAGGGAATGTTTTGAAGGTGGGTAGTTTCCTTCTGATTGATTAATAGTGATGATGATGTATTTTATGTTTTTGGTCATGTTTTCCTACCTACATATATATGGGAAGAGTTCATATGTTATTTTCATTCCTTGAAGTGGTAAGTTCATCCTATTTTAACCAAAATGTATCATGATATTCATAGATAGAATTGGTGGCTTGGGATGAAGTAATAGGTTTTTGGTTTCATGATGTGATGTTATACCTATCAGTAGGTGAATCATGAGAATCAATGACCAGGTGGTTTATTATAGCCCTTCCCTATTCTAAAATGGAAATAGGATGATGTGAAGATGGATTTTTGTGGGTCTTCTGACGATTCCTTATAAGAAAAGTGCAATTTCGGTAGTTTTGGATCATTTGACTAATGTGTAACATTTCTTACTGATTTAAGAGACCTTCAATGTTGACCTATTGGTTGAGCTATGTGTTTCAAAGATAGTGTGGTTTCATGAGTTGATGCATACAATAGTTTAATATCTTGATCTATGTTTTACTCCATGCATCAGAAAGGGGTTACAAAAGTGCTTGGTACAAATATTTTTAGTATGACTTTCAACCCGTAGATAGATGGGAAATCAATGCATAATATTAAGGTAATAGAGGATATATTTAATAAATGTGTCTTATATTTTAATGGATCTTTGGAGAAGAATTTGGATCATGTAGAGTTTTCCTATAACAATAATTGTCAGGAGATGATTCAGATAGAACCATATGAGGTTCTCTATAAGAGGCTGTATAGATCACTATGGTTCTAGATGGAGGTAGGTGAATCCAACTAGTTTGGATAACTCTTTTGTAGAAGATGTCAAAACAATTTCAGTTGATTTGGAAGCATATGGAAATGGCTCAGAGATGGAATAAGTCGTATGTTGATCGACATCATTGACCTATTGATTATATGGTGTCTGATCATATGTTTCTTCAGTTGTCGCCAATGTTGGTCCACCATTAGATTCAGAAATAGGGTAAGTCGATGCCCAGGTATGTGGAGTCATTTTAGATTGAAGAGAGGATTAGACTGATGGCATACCGATTGTCTCTTCCATAGTAGAATGGTGTCATGCATGATTTTTTTATGTTTCACAGATTAATAAATATTACCCCGACCCATATCATGTGATTGATGTTAATGATGTTAATCTTTAGGTTGATGAGTCTGTTAAGGAGTGTCTGGTTCATATTATGGATTGTAGTGATTAATTCTTGTCGGGAAATATTGTGCCTTTGGTTTGATTTTTTACTATAATGGTAATGTTTAGAAAGAAAATTGGGAGAGGGAAATGGATATGTGGGCCCAGTTTCCAGATCTATGTACTTAAAAATCTCAGTGATGCTTGAGAATAGTGGATCAAGGATGTTCCAGTATAAGGTGGGGTAGTCTCAAGATCCTGGAATTATTTGAGGTATGTTATTGTTTAAAATTATTGTTTAAATACCTTTAATATGGTTAATTAATTTTTTTTAAGTCTATGCAGAGGCTCAATGGTGTTTCGGGGGTTTGGGGCATGAAATAATGGAGAACAGGACCATTCAATGCATGTTTCATGTCTAGTGCATGATTAGTAGTAACTATGCACCCTAACCATTCTTTCTTGGAAGAGGGGTTCGCAGTTTAAATAAACAATGTAAGGGGGAACTACACAACATTTGGTCTTAGATAGATCCATCCATCATGGTTATCACTATGTTTTTCAAATTGTACAAGATCCCTAGGTAACCATCTGGCATTTCCCCCTCTTGGATATAGGGTGGGGCATAATTGTTGCATGTTTTTTCCAACCGTGCTGCCAAATATTGTGCCCCTTAAAAAGTAGGATTTCAACATTTTTCCCTCTTGGACATTACATTTTCTAACTCAATATTTTCCTCTATTTTTCTTCTTATATCCCTAGTGATAAACCAAAATGGCCTAGGTTTCTCAAAGATTATTCTCCCACATTTTTTGGCTATATAGAGAACTATTGGTTATGATGAGAAGATCTAGGTGAGTCTAACACTTCTCTTCCCCATATTTTTGGTATTAGGTCTTATGTAGTCCTCGTTCTTCTACTAAATCCCTATAACACTCTTTTTCCATAGTATCTTATATTTGGGCTTCAGGGGGTGTTTGAATATGAATCATAGGCAAGGGTTAAGTGGGAGTTCATCTTCAAAAACAAGGAATGAGGTCTACATGTTATATCTTATACTATTGTTGTTCATTTATGTATATTTGGTTTTTTACTTTGGTTTTTTTGTGCTCCCCACATGGTTTTCCTTGGTAGAATGATAAATTGATTGGTTAAATGTTTAATTAAACCCCTCATGATCCTTGTGGGATGTTTTGATGTTTATTTAATCAGGTTATGGGATATCCATTGGCAGTTCCACTTCATTAACATGGAAATTGAGATGTTAAGTGTATAATTAAATTTTATGATATAAATTCCATAATAAATGTATCGGAATATAAGCAAGTGTTATGAAATGAGAGTATTAGTAACTTTGTTTAGTGTTTGATTTGGTATTAGGGGTTATTTTGTTTAATTTTAGTGAGTTAAGTAAGTAATGGATTGAAAAGGGTAGGTTTTTTGATTGGATAAGGAATGTTAATGACAAAAGGATTAATTAAGATAAGGCTTGTAAATGAGAATGTGTAATGGGATAGAGAAACATAACGTTTTTTGGGTTGAATATACTTTGGGTTAAAATAATTAATGTTTTAAATGGTTATGTTTTATATCATTAATGTTTTTAATTGTTAATAAAGAATATGAACAAGGATTAATTGTTTTTTGGTATGAATGAGGCTCTATTTCCATGGGTCAGGTTGGACCAAAGCTCTAAATTTCACCCCTAGGATGCACGGGTTAGGGAGTTGGAATGATCCTCTATGTCCCTAATGGTTGTATTGGATGAGACTAACTGGACTAAGGATCCAAGGTAAGAGTGGTATAATTGTTTTTGATATGTTTTCCCCAATGAGATAGGGAACTTGACATACCCCCTCATTCATAGTATTTGGTCCTCATAGGTCATAGTGTAATTAATGAAAATTCTTAACCCATGGAACAAGTGATGGGAATAGTTTAAGAAATTATTGTTAACTAATGGAACTCGGATTATTTCTTGTCTACCTTGTTATTCATTTAGTACATAAATACACTATCTATTTAGACTGGAAATTTTTTAGAAACCATTGGTAATGGCCTACTGAGTTGTACTCACACCCTTCTCAAACTTATTTTGGGTACCCAAGCAGATTTAATGGATGCAGGTCAAGACACAAGAAAATGACCTATGCTATAGGGTTAATATGGGAATGGGATTTAAATAGATAAGGGATATTGACATGGATCAAGGATCCATTTTTGGGATTATTCATTTTTTTCTTTTTTCGGTTTTCCTTACACCTTTCACTGTATGACCTGACAGAGTATATTTACTATTTGGTTTTGGGATTGTACCTAGTTTTGTGAATTGTTTGGAAATGCATGTTTATTTTTTATTATTGATTTTTCCCATTAATTCTTGCTTATTTTTTTCTAACATACTCTAATAAAGATGGTATAGTCTCCCCATGTGATACACTAGACTTTTTCTATTAGTCGGCAGCCTCTAGCGTACGGGGAGGCATGCCTGGGGTCATGTGGTGACCCATATCGGGGCACCAGTTTGGTGGCATCCAGACTGGGGATGTTATAGTAGTAATAAAAAAAGATAATAACTTAAATAATTTCAAATGTTACTTTGGTATATCCCTATATTCATCTCAACATTCCTCTATATTCTCACTGAATGATCTTCGCATATCCAACCTTTGGGTGGAAGAAATGGAAGATGATTATTACGCAATCCACCTCTAGCTTCTCCTCTGATTTCATTACTGGAAACTATATTGTAGTTTCCCCCTAAATAGACACCCTACCTACATCAATTAGTGCCATAATCATATCTATAACTATGAAAAAAATTTAAAACAACTTCCAAACTACCTTCTTTTATACATCAATTTGAGAAATATTTGAGTAATATGACCACATTTACCATAGGTGTAGAAAATCTTTTCTTCTAATTGGATGGATCCTTTATACCAATATTTTTATATTAATTATCAAACATATGAATGAGAAAGTAATATCCCCTAATGTTTTGGTGATAAAACCAATAATTTAATGAAAATAGATGAGTATTACTCGCTTGGATACTCACCACCAGTTTGAACAACCTACCATGACCCTACCAAAAATCACTCAATAAATTAATCCATATATAAGACTATGATGTAATTTGGGATACAAAGGGGTTCAATACTAGACAAAATTTCTTTGTGAATTTACTGATCAAACTTTCATTCTTAAAGAAATCTGTAATGATTCATGTCAAGAGAATTCTTTTTTACGCTAGTGAACCTCAATACATACTCTATGACTAATAATCTACCCTCTTATACATCCGACCTCTCCTGAATATGGACACTACTAAACAAATATTGGAAGTAATCCTTAAAAACAAGATTTTCAAGTTCTTCCCTTGAAGATTCACCTCACTAGGGGACTAGGTAAATATGTTCCACTAGTGAATCACTATTGTAACATCTCATTACATTATTTTAGGTATTTATTAACCATTTTTTTATATAATTTTTGAGATTGTATGTTTTTTTAATTAGTGGAGCCTGGTTATTAATGTTCCATTGTTTTTAGAGGTTTCTATTTTGGTCAGGGTAGATTTGGTGGCCTTTTATAACTTTTTTTCTATGAACTATCAATGTACTATCTTCAGGATAGATTCGAGTTGTAAATGTTATTCGCAACTGAAATATGTCACCTGATAGAATAGATTATAAAGTTTCATGAAATGAATAATATTAAAGTAATGAATTGTTTTCATGACTAGATATGGTCATGATTAGGATATTAATCTAAGGTGATGTGATTTTTTGTGTACATACCACTCGGGAAACTCATGTCTTGAATATCTGATTCATATCGTGTATTTGTCATGCCTAGTGGGTTTTTGTCCATTAAAGCTTGAAAATTGTCTCATTATTTGTGAATCCTCTTCTATAAAACCCTTAATGCTACCCTAAGTGATTTGTATGGTAAATAATTCCCTTCTAAAAGTCTCATTTTGGCATTTAATCTCGAGTGAGTTTCCTTACTAGGGTTTTCTCCTTCTCTCCAATACCATTATTTGATAGTAGTTTGATATCATGATTCATGATTCAATATAAGTTTTATATTGAGGACCTTTTATCTATGATTTACTTATTCTTTCCTTTGACTTTTTTTCATTGTAATTTCTTGTTTTATGTGTTGATTTGATCAAATGATTAAAGGTAGGTGGTTTAATATGATTTTTCCCAACAATTGAAACCATAAATCTGGAACACCCCATGTTTTTGTGAATTATTTTCTTATAATAAATATAATTATTTGATATATTTAAATAAATAAAACAACACATTAGTCATGTGTTACATGAAATATTATTTTAATCTTTCAATACAAGCAATACTAGGATAGATTGTGTTACACATGATACTAATTTTTAACAATACCACAATACATAATTAATATCGTTTTTTAAATGTTACCATTATAACCTTGACATTAAACTTAGTGATATAAATAGTAATAAATAATATTTAAATATTATGTTAAATGTTTTTATATAAATAAAACATATTGATAAAAAATTAATTAATTTTCATTAAAATCAATATATGTTTTGAAAATATTGTTTTCTCAAAAAATTATTTTTATTTATTTTTGTGAACATTAATAAAATTAATCATCAACACATTTTGAAAATTATTTTGATAAAATAAACTTAATTTTTTTAAATATTATTTTTAAAATTATCATATGATGAATATTTTGTATTTTCCGAAAAGTTTGATTTTTATGAATAGTGAAAATACCGAATTTTAATTGATAACTAGCTTTTCATTTAAATTGTTGATAAAGTTAAATTATTTTTAAATTTTGTTTTAAAGTAAAATTTTTTGAGTCATTAAGTTTTTCTTATGAATTTTCCATTCCTTCATATTTGGGAATATTGTTAAGTCAATAAGGTTTCCTTATGACTTTGCCATTTCTTCATGTTTTGAAAATCCCAAACACCTTATCTTAAGGAAAATTTAATTTACCCTATGTTTTAATTTCAAAAAAAAATTCCTTCCTCAAGGAGATTTTCCATTTCCATGTTTTTCATGGTCCATTTTTGGCAAAGTACAAAATTCTGTTGCATATACAAAACCTCGGAATCATATATATACTTAGATAAAAATAATTCTATTTTTAGGATACAAATTCAGGTTCCAAACTTTCTGAATTCAGACTCTGAACTCTTATGAGTTCAAACTCTGAATTTTGTAAGTTCAGGCTCCAAACTCTTAATAATTCAGACTCTGAATTCTACTAAATTCAAGACACCAATGTTCCTAGAAATTCAGACTCTGGAATTCTATACCATATAGGTTCCAAATTATCCTAAATACCGAATCCAAATTTACATGTTTTGTAGACACTGAATAGTTTTTTGTTAGACTCCAGACATTCATTTTTTTCGTACACTCCTAAAAATCAATTTGTTCAAGAAGTCATATTTTTTCTTACTCATGTTTTGGTTATAAAACGATGACATGCATTCCGTTACTAACTAACTATTGTTTGAGTAACACATTTCCAGGTCCCTCCAAAATTAAAGGAAAAATATGACCATTGGAGTAGGGAGAAAACCATTGAGAATGTGCCTATAAATAGAAGATCATTTGAAATAGCTCAAAACTCTGATGAACTATTCTATGACTCTAGAGAATACATGATGCTGAAGTGATTATAGAGATAGATTCTCATGCTTTGTGCGTACTGAGCACCTTTTTCAAAATTGATTTATGTGACTCTGAATGTTGCTGAGTATATTTGAGGGATTCCAGGGATAGGAAGATAGAGGTGTCGACTATCTTAAATTTTGAGGACTTCCTTACTCAGGAAGATAGAGGTTCCAACTACCTTGAAATTGTGGTCTTGTGAGGATAGCAAGACAGACTCTGATCTTCATATCGATGGCTTACCCTGGTGTGGGTAAGAAAAATTTTCTTGAAAGTATAAATCACAGGACCTTTATCCATGGTTTTTGGATACCCTTCTCTTTGGGTTAAAATACTTACTACTTGTTACTTGTTTGTTTCAAGTTTTCCCCTGTATTTTGATTGTTGAGGAAAGTATAACTATCTTATACATCCTTATTCCTGTACTCTGGATTAGTAAGATTATATCCTCTTTAAAGTATAATTTTCGTCCTTGTAAACTATTTTTAAGTTTCATTTCCAGATTTACTTTTCCGGAATTACATTCTTGGAATCATATTTTTAGAATCATGCAAGTGTGTATAACTAGAGGTTTTATGAATTACTTTGTTTAACCTTGTTAAACATCTTTATCTTTAAAAGTTACAAAGAATTTTTAAAGTATACAATTCACCCCCCCCCCCTCTTTTATATTGAGCATCATCATTAGATACTACATACAGTATCTTCATTCATTATTTTGATTCTACAATTGGTATTATAGGCTGGATACCTCATTCTCTGAACCAAACCTACAGTTATTATTAGAGGAGGTCTTTGAAATACTTATATTCACATATAAATTTTCCCTGATCATGTTTTTCATTTTTATATATTTTCCTTGCTGAGAAATATTTTCCTTATTTACAAACTCTTATTACTAACAATTTGGGGTTGAAATATTTTCATTAATATGGCAGGAATAAATGTTGGTTCCATAGACAACCTAAATACAACTAGACCACCTATTTTTTATGGGAATGATTATGAATATTCGAGATATCAAATGAAGAAATTTATTATCAATACTAGAGTAGACAATTTTCTAATGCTTACTGGAGAATATAAAATCCCTGAGAAGGAAATTAGTACTTTCACCAACAAAGAAAAGCATGAATATCAACTGAATTATAAGGTACACAATACACTGTTTTTTCCATGACTAGAAATATATATTGCCAAATTTCATCTTGTGAATCACCAAATTGTATATATAAGAAGCTATAATTTACTCACTTTGGAACTTCCAAAGTTATTGAAATTATAAGATCAATGCATAGAGATGAGTATCATGGTTTTTTCTTTCTCTATAGAGAACCCATATGTAAGGTGCAACAGAGATTCATGACTATTGTTAATAGTTTACAATATTTGGGTGAGAAAGGATTAGATGATGAAGCTCTTGTGGATAAAATCATAGACATAATTCCCAATGAGTGGGAATCCAAGAGAACAACTATAGATAAGAATATAAAGTTTACTAGGATTTCTCTTGATGAACTTTTTGGAACTCTTCTTCAACATGAGACTAGAATGAAGAGAGATGTTGATAATATTAATAAGAAGAATGGAAATAGCAGTGTTTATTTTACTAAAACTTCAAATCATATGAAATCCAAGACTCTTGAGAGAGTTACTAGATCTAAATCTAAGAAGGTTGTTATACAATCCAAATCTAGTGGATGTGAATATTCATAAAATGAACTAGCCAATCTCGCTCGAATTATGAAAAAGATTGTTGGCCAGGAGAATTTTCAATCTAGATACAAGAAGAAGGAAAGGAAAGATAAGAAAGATTTAGAAGTCACATGTTATGAATAAAAAATATCTGGACATATAAGACAAGATTGTCCTATGCTTAAAATAAAGGAAAAAAAAGAGAAGCATTTTGAGAGAAATAGAAAGAAGTACAACAAATCTAAAGCTATGAAATTCCTGAAAGCTAATGAAACCTAGAGTGCCAGTGGTGGTGAATCTTCGGATGAATCGTCATATTACGATTCTTCTAGATAGAAAAATCATGGTCTAATAGCCAGAATACCTATTGAAAACCATTTCTTAATGGCTAAGGTACACAATGCTGAATTTATGACCAATGTATCCCCAAATTACAATTATAATGATAGTAAATATTATGAATCTTCTAATGAATAATCTTATTCTGATGAGGATAATACTTTACCTACCTATGAAGTAGTTTCTAGGTTTTCTATGCTTCTTGAGAATGATAATTCAAAACTCAATAAAAAGCATGGTAAGTAAAATTCTAGAAATATTATTCTTACAAAGGAAATATCAGATCTTTATAAAGATCATGATAAGAAAATTTTTGATTTCGAGAATATTTCAAAAAACCTTGAGTAAGTAAATTCTGAGAAGAAAAAACTTTCTAAGGATCTAGAAAATGTAATTTCTAAGAAATTTTTTTTCGAGCCTAACTCTAGTTCTAAAGCTAATGTTTTGGAATATAAGAATTTAGTTATTAGACTGAAGTCAGAAATATTTTCCTTGAGGAAGTGTTTTTCAAACATTACCTTAGGTAAGGAAAATTTTTATAAGATGTATTCTCAGATCCGACCTCTAATAATAATTTTGGTTTTGGTTATACTAGGTCTAAACTAATTTTTAGTAACAATTATTTTGTTCCTCAATGTGCCCCATTCTGCACAAAGTGGCAATGTGTTGGAAACTGGGAAACAAATTGTTCCTTAAACAAAAACCCAATATTTAGGTTTTCATAAAGCCTATTTTTCTATGAAAATATGGGTACCTAGGTTTTGGAATTCTGAAATTTCTGGATCCAAGAAAGTTTGGGTTCTGAAAGTCTAACTTTCTTATTTTCGAAAAAATAAGGAACTTACCAACAACAATACTTGGTACACAGAGAGTGGATTTTCCCGACATATGAATTGTAACAAAAACTTCTTTGAAAATATTATCAAGATGAATGGAGGGAAAGTAACTCTCAGATATAATTCTAAGGGTGAAATTATTGGAATAGGGAACATCATACTTCTTGGAAAAACATTGATTTCAAATGTTTTATTTGTTAAAGGTCTTAAGCACAACCTCATTAGCATAATTCAATTATGTGATGAAGTTTACCTTGTGAATTTTAGGAAAGAAAAATGCTTAGTATGCTATTCCAAGGAAGAGTTTATTATTTCTTCTAATAGGCAAGAGAATGTTTACACACTAAATATAAAAAGACCTTAGGAGCCAAGAAATACCATGCCTTAGTGCAATGGAAGATCACTCTTGGTTGTGGCCTAGATGGTTAGGACACTGTAACCTTTGGAATCTATGTAAACTCTCTAAGAAAAGATTAGTTAAATATCTACCGGAGCTTAGATTTGATTCTTCAAAAGTTTGTGATCCTTGTCACTATGTAAAGAAACATAAATCATGTTTTAAATCAATAGGTGAAGTCTCAACCACTGATGAATTATAGTTAGTGCATATGCATATTTTTAGTCCAACACAAACTGGAAGCATTGGAGGCAAATATTATGTATTTATTTTAGTTGATGATTACACTAGATTTACGTGGGTCTATTTTCCAGAAAATAAATCTGAAGCTTTTTCTTATTTCAAAATTTTTAGAGCCCGTGTTAAAAATGAGAAAAACCTTCCTTTGATAACTATTCATAGTGATCATGGAGGAGAATTTAAAATTTCTGATTTTGAAATTTTTTGTAGTAGAAAAGGCATTACTCATAAATTTTCATCACCTAAAAAACCTCAAAAAATGGTGTTGTTGAAAGAAGAAATAGAATTCCTCAATAGATAACAAGAACCATGTTGAGTGAATATTCTATAGCCAAACATTTTTTGTCTAAAGATTTAAGTACTGCTTGTTATACTATAAATCATGTTTTGATTAGTCCATTTCTTAATAAAACTCCTTATGAGTTATGGAATGGTAGAAAACCTAGACTTTCCTACTCTATGGTTTTTGGTTGCAAGGTATTAATTCTGAATACTAAAGATAGTATTTACAAATTCACACCAAAATCTGATGAAGTAATTTTCTAAGGATACTCCATAACTTTTAAGGCATATAGATTTTTTAATAAAAACACTTGTACTGTTGAAGAAACAGTACATGTAAAATTTGATGAAACTGGTCCCATTTTTTTTAAACAACCTAAACCTACATCATCAGATATGTTTTCAAAAACTGATTATCAACCATTTTTAGAAGATCCTTCTGGTAATGAAAATGTCCAAGAAGATGTTTCCAAAGAATTTAACCCATAATAATTTCTACCCTATGTTGATGAACAGGTTTTACAAAACTCAAATACGTTGTTTATTAAGAACCATCCTAGTGATGGAATCATTGATGATATAAATCAACCTATAAGGACTAGAAGTTCCTTAAGAATTAAAGTATAACATCTAGCATTCCTTTCCTAATTAGAACCAAAAAGCAGTAATGAATCTTGAGGTGATGATGATTGGATAAAATTTATGCAATATGAACTAAATGAATTCGAAAGGAATAAGGTATAAACATTGGTTGAAAAACCTAAGGAAAATTCTGTTATTGGAGTAAAATGGGTCTTCAGAAATAAATGTGATGAAAATGGAATCATAGTAAGAAATAAAGGTACATTGGTTTCTAAAGTCTATAATCAACAAGAAGGAATAAACTATGAAGAAACATATACTCTAGTATCTATACATGAATCTATTCCTATTATACTTGCCTTTGAAGCATACTTCAACTTTAAACTTTTTCAAATGGATGTGAAATGTGATTTCCATAATGGTTTTGTACAATAGGATGTTTTTTTAACAAACTTCTGGTTTTGAAGATACAAAACATCCTGAACATGTTTATAAACTTACCAAAGATTTGTATGGACTTATGCAAGCCCCTTGATCTTGGTATGATAGGCTTACAAGATTTTTGCTTCAAAATAATTATGTTAAGGGAAATTCAGATCCAACACTTTTTATAAAGAAAGATAAGAAAAAAAAAATTATTGTTCAAATTTATGTTGATGACATTATATTTGGTTCAACTCAGAAATCTGTAACTAATTCCATTGAAAATCTAATGAAATATGATTTTGAAATGAGTAGATGGGTGAGTTAACATTTTTACTTGGTTTTCAAATTTCCCAAAAACCTGAAGGAATCAATATATCCCAACATAAGTATATTAAAGATATTCTTAAAAAGTATTGATATGACAACACTAAGATTATTAGTACTCCCATTGGTACCTCAAATGCACTTGATCTTGATGAAGCTGGGAAACCAATAGATCAAACATCTTTTAGAGGTATGCTAGGAAGTTTAATTTACTTGATAGCTAGTCATCCAGACTTATTGTTTTCAGTATTCTTATGTTCAAGATATCAATCCAATCCAAAGGAATCTCATTTAAAGGAAGTGAAATGAAATTTTCACTACTTAAAGAGAACTATGGATCTAGGACTCTCTTATACTTCTAGAAATTATTTTGTTCTAAAATGTTTTTCATATTCTGACTTTGGTGGATGTAGAATGAATATAAAGAGTATATCTGGAATTTTTCATTTATTAGAAGATTCATCAGTTTGTTGGTCATGCAAGAATCAACACTCAGTAGCACATTCCACTACTGAAGTAGAATATGTAGCAGTTGGAAGTTGTTGTGCTCAAGTGTTGTGGATGCAACACACACTCACAGACTATGGTATGAGTTTTACCAAAACAAGAATTTTGTGTCATAATACTTGTTCCATTTCTCTATGTAAAAACCCTTCACACCACTCCCATGAAAAACACATAGATATTAGGCATCACTTTCTTAGGGATCACACACAGAAAGGGGATATCATTCTTCAATTTAACGGAACCCAAGATCAACTTGCTCATATTTTCACAAAAAATTTACCCTATGATAGATTTTAATACATTAAATATTAGTTAGGAATGATAACCATAAAGTAATATGCCTTGTTAACATCCAGTTGAAACCAATCTCCTTACAGTAATAAACTTCTTTTCATAGGGGGAGTAAATTTGCTTATTAGATCAGACCAAAATCTTTTGTGATAAAAATTTTCGTAGTCGGATTCTTTTTTTCAAATCTTTCATAATGGAAATTTTGGTAGCCAGATTTTTCAAATCTTTTGTAATGGAAATTTTCATAGCCAGATTTTTCAAATCATTTGTAATGAAAATGTTCATAGTAATATTTTCTAAATTTTTGGTAATGAAGATTTTCGTACTTAAAATTTTATTAATTGAAATTTTCGTTTCTAATTTTTTTTCATAATCAAAATTTTTGGAATCTAAAGTTCTTCAAGAAAAATTTTCCTCAATACAAATAATCTTCCTAGCAATCCAAAAAGTATGATTCCTTTCCTGAGTATCTATAATCATTCTTTACTTGCAGGTTGTTTTTTTGTTTTTAAATTTTTTGGATTCTCTTTTCCTTAAATACAAATGTTTTTATTAAAAACCTCAAATGATCGGATCCATGATTTCCTTGCGGTTATCATATCAACCGTCAGATCTGATCAGAAAGATTTTCAGCCATTGGATTGAGTTTGGAAGATGAACCGTTGCATCAAATGAATTTATAAACGACCCCTTGATGGTTGTCCCACATCGAATCTCAAGCTATCGTGTAGTGATGTTCTACCCTTCTACATAAGATCATTCCGGATTTTCAAGGGTTTCTCAATTGCTATGTTTTGTTGAAGAATCTTCTCAAAACGAATTGTCTACTGTCAATAAAATCTCAGAGTGGAAGATCTATAGAGAAATATTGGTTCATAAAAACTTCTTTGAAAACTATGATTCAATCATCTCAAATAACATTGAGCTGAATAGATGGTAGAGTGTTTGCGTATTAAAGCCAGGGGATCAAGATTTAATATATCCGGACATGCTAGTTGAATTTTTTGAATCAATCAATTTCTTTAAGGAGGAAGGCAGAGAAAATATTCCTTTCAAGATATATGGAAATACTTATGCTCTTTCATATACTAAGGTGGCTAGTTTGGTTGGTATTCCATACGAAGGGGATACTGAGTTCTATTCCCATAAGTTTCCAGATGTCAAAGGAAGTTTTGTTAAAGAGAAGACTATGGCATGTCTTGGACTCTCTGATGTAAAGACTCCCAAGATTTCCCATCTGTGTACAAATTATCAGATTCTCGAATTATGGGTTCATGGTTTCATAATTCCGAGAAATATTGACAAGGACACATTGAATTATATTGACATGTATATCTTGGATTTCTTGTTAAATCTAAGGAAGATCAACTTGGTTAAGAATATTCTCATTATGATTGTGAATATTAAGAATGGAAACTTGAAGGATCAAATAATCATGCATCCAACCATTATTTTTAAGTTAAATGTTCAGTGATTAGAATATTCTAAAATTTCATACATCTCAAAGCCAAGGGATTGAAAAGTCATTCTATTTAGTGATGATACCCTGAAGAGGATGAAAATTGGTATCTCTATAGAATTTGGAAAATTTTATGACTTACTAGAGAAAGAAGCTGAATCTGTTCCAAAAAACAAGAAATGGATGAACTATTAAAAAAGGCTGGAAGGAAGAAAAAATTGAAGGAAGTAGAAGAGGGAGAAAAAACCCGAGAACCTAAAGAAATCCAATCCGCACCTCCAAAACCTACGAAGAAAAAATCATATCTAGATGAGGTAGTAGATAAGTTGAGGGAAGATAAGAAGAATAAGAAAGAAGGGGTGCCCAAGTTTGGACTAGACCCTTTTAATGAAAAATCACTAAAGGAGAAAGCAGCTGAGTATCTGGAAAGGGAAGAGAAAGAAAAGAAAATAAAGAAGAAGATTAATGAAGTAGATATTGGGTAATCCCTTCTGAGGGATACTGAGAAAGCATATGAAAAAAATCTGGTACCAAAATGATTTATGGAAGAATCCTTACCTAAAACCCTGGGAAAAGTGTTTTCACTCGAGAGAAATCCCAAGAAAAACTTTTTGAAGAAAAATAAGTTTCCAAATAATTTGATGAAGAATAAAGTAGTGGTGATACTGAAAATTTTCTTAAGAAAGTGGAAGTCTTTCATGGGAATGAAAGTCCATCCGAGAAGCTGTTAATCTAAACTTTTGAAACAGAAGCCTCAAAGCTAGCTACACCTGGGAAAGATGAAAAGGGAGAGGATAATAAGGGTGAAGATGAAGTGAATAATCTCTCTGAGGAAGAAATTTCTAATCATGACTTCATTCAACCTAATGATGTTGTGGCAAGAGCTGAAAAGAAGAGATAGATGAAGATAAGAAAAATTTAACTGTCTGACAGTGAACATGAATCCCTGGATGATGAAACCATTCCAAGAAGTGATAAAGGAAATTATGTGGTTGTTGGTACAACTGGTAAAGATATTTTAATGAAGAAAAAATATATAGGTGCTTCATCAATGTTGATGTCAGATGAACTAGATAAAGAAGCCTCACCAAGAAAAGTTTCATATTCGGAATCATCATCCCTTGGACATGATTTCATTATTCAGTCATCGAAGAAGCTTGTTGCGACCATTCCGATTTTTCCAAGCATTGACTCGAGATTTCAGATGCTTCAACACATCTTGATCCAAAAATCAGCTTCAGTAGCCATGGTGATGGATAGGTGTGTCAAGCTTGAGGCTGATCTTAAGAATTTTTTCATCAACTATGAAGAAAATAAAAGATCATGTAGGAAGATTACCATTTGGTCTATAAAAACTATAGAGGACTTGAGAAATCTTTATGAGTTCCTAGAGAGTGTCAAGGAGGCTTTTTACACCAAATATGGGAAGATCAACGATCTACAAGCAGTTTTGAAGAAAAGATGACCCTTGAACAAAATAATTAGATTCAAGAAGTAAACGATTTGAATGGGAAATTCTATTCAGTAACTCAAAGTTGGAAGTGATAAAGAGATTTTTATATTGAGATAGAAGAAAATCTTGTCAAGAAAGAAGAAGTTTTGAAGGCTTAGGCAAAGGCTCTAAAGGCTCACGATGATAGAATCAAAGCTTTAGGGAAGAAAGCTGAGGATCATGATAAAATTCTAAAGTGAGCAGAGGAAGATCACAAGGAGCTAAAATAATTGAAACCCATTATGAAGAAGTTGGTGCCCAAGAAAAAGGAAGGCTGATAGGCTCAATCCGATCTTTTGTTGAATTTTTCTTGTATAAAATTTTCCAATAGAAATGAAATTGTTGGTTACTATTTGTATATTTTGTTGCCTGTACTAATATCTCAGGTAACATATTTACTTTTCTATTCCCTATATTTATTTTTTAAAATAATAAATATGGAGAAAGGAAAAAAGAATACTAAGAAAAAAATAAATGTCCCTATATAAGGGGTATTTCATATAAGGGGGAGTTTTTCATTAAAAAGATTTATGTATTCAACATAATGAAAAATCTCATTCCAAAAATCAAGAATACAATCTGTAGTGTTTCAAATCCTAAGTTTGAGTTATTCATATTCATCCTTTCCCATGTGTGTTAAGGGATATATGTTTTTTATGTTCTTATATTATTTTCCATAAGGATGTTTGTGATTTTCAAAAAGGTGGATATTGTTGAGTCAATAAGGTTTCCTTATGACTTTTCCATTCCTTCATGTTTGGGGAGATTTTTAAGTCAATAAGGTTTCTTTATGACTTTACCATTTCTTCATGTTTTGAAAATCAGAAACACCTTATCTTAAGGCATATTTAATTTACCCTATGTTTTACTTTCATAAGTAAAATTTTCATTCCACAAGGAACTTTTTCCTTACCATGTTTTTCATTGTTCATTTTTGTCTAAGTATAAAATTTGGTTTCATATCCAAAACCTCAAAATAATATATAAAATTAGATATAAAGTCTTTTATTTTCAGGATACGAATTCATGTTCCGAGCTCTCTGAATTTGACTCAAAACTCTTATGAATTCAGACTCCGAACTTTGTAAGTTCAAACTCCAAACTGCTATGAATTCATAATTTGAATTATACTGAATTCAAGACTCCGAATTTCCTTGAAAGTCATACTCTGTAATTCTATATCATACTATTTCTGAATTCTCCTAAAGACTGAATCTGAATTTCCATGTTTTGTAAACACTGAAGAGTTTTTTGTTAGACTCCGAACTTTCATTTTTTCTTACACTCAAACAAAATGAATTTATTCAAGAAGTCATATTTTTACTTACTCATGTTTTGGTTATAAAACTATGTCGTGCATTCAGTTACTAACTAACCGTTGTTTGAGTAACACATGTACAAGTCCCTCCGAAATTCAAGGAAAAATATGACTGTTGGAGGAGGGATCTGGCCATTGAAAATGTGCCTATAAATAGGAGATCATTTGAAATAGATCACAACTTTGATGAACTATTCTATGACTCTAGAGATTAGATGTTGCTAAAGTGATTTATAGCGAGAGACTCTCATGCTTAGTGCATACTGAACACCTTGTTCAGAATTGCTTCGTGCGACTCTGAATGTTATTGAGTACATTCGAGGGCTTCCGGGGATAGAAATAAAGAGGTTGTGAATATCTTAAAGTTCGAGGACATCCTTGTTAAGGAAGACAGAGGTGCCGACTACCTTGAAGTTGAGGGAATTCAGGCATAGCAAGACAGACTTCGATCTTCGTATCGAGGGCTTACCCCGATGTGGGTAAGACAGACTTTGTTGAAAGTATAAATTAAGGGACCTTTATCCAAGGTTGTTGGATACACTTATCTTTGGTTTAAAAGACTTACTACTTATTACTTCTTTGTTTCAAGTTTTCCACTATATTTTGATTGTTGAGGAAAGTATAACTATCTTATACTTCTTTATTATTGTACTCTGATTTAGTAAGATTCTATATACTTTAAGGTATAATTTTTATCCTTGTAAACTTTTATTAAGTTTCATTTCCAGAATTACATTCTCAGAATCATATTTCTAGAATCAAGAAAGTGTATAGAACTAGAGGTTTTGTGAATTACTTTGTTTAACCTTGTTAAACATATTCATCTTTAAAAGTTCCAACGAATTTTTAAAGTATACAATTCACCCCCTTCTTGTATATTGAGAATCATCATTAGATACTACATACAACATCTTCATTCATTATATAAATCCTAAAAAATAGTTCAATTATACATAAATTAAGACAATTTAGGTCATTTTAATCAATTTCATTTTTAATTCTAACATAAAGGCTTTGTAAACATTGGGTGTGTTCTCATTAAAACTCCACTATCTCGTCACGCCTTTGAGATTAATTTTAAATTAAAATTATAAGATTATGTGAATGGAATTTGGAAAAATGGATTCCATAATTGGAGTCATAATAATTTATATTATTTAATAATTTCCACATAATTTGTTACCTAAATGAATAGTGAAAATAGTAAAAAAAGTAATTATCGTGGTTAAGGTAAATATGGGCTTACCGAGGGTAAAACAAAAATGATAAGGGTTAACATAACCAATAAAATTTCCTAAAAACAATTTTATGGAAATATTTATACTTTATCACCTATATTATTTAGGATCATTCATTATTTGATCCTTGTAACATGAAAAAAAACATGGGTGGAATTCTTTCATTCAAAAAGTTACATGTTTTCCATTCATATCACATATAAAAGGCCACCTCTTATCCTCTTCTCTTAACACCTTAAAATAATTTTTGTTCATAAAATACTTTTCCAAATACCTTCCCATCTTCCCTCATCTCATTTTTGAATACTTATTTTGGATATATATCCAACCAATGATGTCTTTTACGGAAATCCAAAGAAGGGTACTTGAAGAAGAGGTAATGTTTAACAACAGTAATTTATGTTTTATTTATTCCTCCACCTACTACAATTAAAATTAAAACATTATGATATAATAAAAAAGGTGTATTATATATGAATAGATTTTTATATGTTAATTTAATGTCCAAAAACTATCTCCACTTCCACAAAATCGTTTATGAAATCGTCGAACATATGTATGGTGAACTTCCACCTCATGAACTGATGACATTTATTTTTTCATTAACGCCTTTAAAAGATGTAAATAATTATCATTTTATTATTTATATATGATATTTATCATATTAATATAATTATTTAATTATTATATTACACATACCTTCATACTCTTCATATTATGGGAATACAATAACATCTCGCGTCTGTACGGTGGACTACCACCTCATGAAGTGACGTGATTCATTCACGCCTTAAATAGAAGTTAATAAAGATAGTTTTAATGAAAACATGTGAAAATAGGATATAAAAATATTATGTAATGATAAGGTTTAATTTTCCTTTCTTTCATTCAATCTAATAATAAAATGGAAATAATGTTCCTGTGTACGTATGGTGTACCATCTACATGAATGGTGTATTAAATTTTATATCACTACATTTTGGGGATTTCTCTAAATAAATTTATACTAAATATATATAATATTAATATCAGGGTTAAAATAATTCATATTATTAAACCATCAGAAAATTAAGAGGCTCAGAAATAAAAAATCCAAATATATGTGAAAAATCAATCTCTTTTTACTCGAAACGTAACTTTAACATGGAATTGTTAATAAAAATGTAATAAAATGTCATATAAAAATAAAATATTATATTATATTTATATATTTATATTTATAATAATCGTATGTTTATTTAATAATATTTTTGAACATGTATAACAGAATTGAATACTTAAGTTAAGAGATTTTCATCTCACTTTTAACTTCTTTGAGACACATCCCATATTGACAACCTAATTTTTATATGGTGTATATACTACACATGAATGTATTTTATTAAGATTATACTTAAAAAAATTTCAATTTACATATCCATTTTAGGTTCTCTCCTTCATGAGGTTTATGTTTCAAAAGTTAAAAAAGCGGTAAGGAGTTTTTTCTCAAATTTCCTTCTTTGAGACGTATGTTATGTTATGCACATTATTATTTAAAAAGGTCTATATGATGCACATTTGACATGTAAAATAATGAATTAATTTATTATCATGATATTTTAAGTTCTATTTTAGGTTATTCCTTCATTGTCATTATGATTAAAATTTACCAAACTGTTAATGATTTTATGTTACAATCTCATCATTTATCGAGATTGTTTATGATTATGTTTCTAATGATAAAATATTATGATCCATATCTCAATAAACTCATTAATTTTATTATACAATGATTATTTATGATATTTTTAAGTAATAAAACCATTTTTTCCACTCTTTGGTAGTTAAAATAATTGATAAATGTTTTTTAGTAAAATCAGACTTTATTTCTCTATTTGGTCGAAAATCTATTTTCATTCCAAACCATGTTTTCAAAAAATTATTTCAAAAATGTTTTATTATCCGCATATGATGTTTAAAAGAAATGTTTACCCATTATTTACTATTTACATAATTATATTGGAAGGAATGTTCATTTACTTTTCTAAAAAATGATCATTTGGCATTTACTAAAATTGTAAAAGTTATTTTTTTAACTTGTATAATATGAAAAAAAAACATCCTATCATAATGATAATTATTTTATTTCAAGATTACATAATAATTTTTCAAATTTATTTTAATGGAAAAATATTTTCCATTTTTTTAAATTTTTTTTAAGAATAAAAGTGATTTTCCCCAAGAAATGTGTTAAATGATCGATCAAAGTAATTTTATATATTATATGGTGTCCATCAATATTACCTATAACATACTTTGGATATTATAAAATTATAATATTCTTTTTCTTTTTATAAATGGTTTATATTTATGATGGAATGATTTTTATGAAAAATGTTTCTCTTCCATGGGTTATACCATGATAAAATTTTTATGAAAACCACTTATTTTTTTCATGGGTTATGAAATGATGAAATGATTATGAAGCTTATATCTTCTACAATGGTTATGATATAATGAAATTTTATGAAGCCCATTTAAGTTAATGTGTTCTGATATGATGAATTTTTTATAATCTTTTGGAACACATTAATTATATTTTCATTATGATATTGTTGTGACCTATATCTCCCTCAAATGAATTGGGTAAACATTTATATCTCATGAGATAGACATGACTTAAATAGAGAGTGAAACTAGTTCAGTAAGGGATTATTTCTGTTATGATGGTCTTGGGAGTGAACCATGAAAAATATAATGGTTTGGGTTATAAAGCCATTCAACTATGATAGCCTTGGAATTGAGCCTTGACTACTATGGAAATTAATTTATATGATTTTTAGTATTCCAAAAATCTATGTCTTATGCCAATGTTATGCTTTCATGGATCATATTCTCTGATTTCCAAGTGATACTTGTCTGATGAACTACTAGTATTTATTCATTGACTCAATATTATGATATTTTATATATAAGGTATGGTTTTCAAATATTTTTCTCATGTTATCATACCTAAATGTTCATGTTATAATTATTTATCAACTTTATTTACCTTTACTAAGAATCTAAGCACACCATTTCTTATGTTTCATTTCCCCATGTTATGAAAAAATGTATTATGTATGATATGTATATAAAGGGGGATAGTTACAAATATCATAGTAGGATATGATGTAGTTTACTTATGGACCAGTTTTTTGTGTTTAAAAGTATCCAAAGACACTAAACACAACCATAGATATAGCTATTAAAAGATTTAAAAATATCTTTTATCAGTGCTAAAAAAAGTGATGATAGTAGAAGAGATATTAAAATAGGGACCCTTTTATAAACTCTAAAAAGCACTGATAAAGGACCATTTTATCAGCACTGATAAAATGATCCTTTATCACTGATTTTTTAAAAGCACTAATAAAAGTAAAAAAATTAATTTTTTTTGTAAATCGGATACCCTTTTAACTGTGCATGACCATCCCTTTAACAGTGCTACCCCCCACCACCCCACCACCCACCCTTGCACCCACTCCCCCTAACCTTCCTACTCACCCCTTTAATAGCGGAAGACCCACCTGTACTAGCCCGCGCACCCCTGCCTCCACTTGAATTTAAACCAGAGGCCTCTCTCTTATGCGCTTGCACCTCTACCACTCACCCATTTTGTTTTGTTCTCCCTTTAATGATATATATATAGTTATATTTATATCATATATTAATATAGATTTATATTAATATATATATATATATTGTTATATAATATATATTCATAAGTTTAGTTTTAAATGCATTTATAAAATATGTCTTTTTGTGTGAGTTTATAAATAAATAAATACACACATAGATATATACAGCATACATACATAGATATATATACATATATAAATTTACATATATTATATATTAATATATATATATATGTGTGTGTGTGTTAGAATATATTGATAATATATATCAGTTTGTTAATACAGACACAAACTAGTATATATAGACACACACACATTATATAAATATTTAAATATTCTTATTTTTTTATTTTAAATAAAATGGATATTAGTTTTTATTCATATAATTTTTATATATTGACATATATAATTTATAAGTAAATATATTTAATTATTTATTTATAAAATTAAATTCTTATTGGTGAATATATGAAAAATATGTATATATTGTTTTATATTTGATTATAAATAATTGTTAATTGTAAAAATTGATAAAATTTCATAGACAAAAAATCAATATGAATTTAATCCCTAGGAGTAAATTTATTCCTCAGTGAAAAAGGAAAAAAAATACCCCTAAAACGAGGTTGACAGTCCATCGAATGTTAAAAAATCAAGGTACCCCAACTAAAAACTCAATTTTGGAGGCCTTATATGCATTTTTTGGCCTCTACAATCATGATGGAGGGTTTAAATTGAGTCACTAGGGCATATATCTTGTCTCGAGCTTCAATTTGGTACGCGGTAGAGCCCAAAGGGACACCTAGATATAAAATTATGGTTGTTTGAAGTTTGAGTTTCATATCCATTTATTTTAGATCTTTAATTTGTTTTTTCTTTGTTTTTTCATATTAAAATTTTTATTAATTGATTACTGCTCAATAAAAATTAATAATTAATTAATTAAAAATGTTTTTTTAATTATTTCATAAACCTTTTCTACTAAATATCTTATATATTAAGTTTAAATTTCTATTTATCCTTATGTAAAAAATATTTAAAATATTATATATATATATATATATTAATTTATGTTAATATAAATATGTTTATATTTATATATTAATATATATATATATATATTATTTTAAATTATTTTTTTTAAAATATACCCCCTTTATCAGCGCTAGTGAAAAAGTGATAATAAAGGGATACATTTAACAACCCATTTGTTAGAGCGACTAAAAGTACTTTTTATCAGTGCTTTTTTTAGAGCTGATAAAGATATCCCCTTAATTAGTTCTTTTCTACTAGAACTAGTTAAGGGTAGTGCTTCCCTTGTGCTGATTTATTGTAGTGAAACTATCATATTCCAATTGTCTGTGTTTGTGTAATGAAACAAATATTCATTATAAATGATTTAGTGTCTATGTGTGATAATCCTAGGTTGCTATAAAAAAAATTTATTGATCTTAAATGAGTTCTATAAAAATTGAAAACCATATATTTGAGATTATGTATGTCTAATTTTTAAAGATACAATGACATTTTGAGAAATACTCAATTTTGATTGAATTCAAATTGTTGTGATGATTTAAGAAAAATTGATGGATGGATTTGGAAATTTATTTAATTAAATGATCTGATATTAAACCATGATATAAATGGATGAAATTTAATTATGGTATTAAATGTCAAGATAAAAACCTATGATTTTATTTTTAAATGAGAAAGGCATGTTAAAAATTGAAACATGGGAAATTATATTTTGAACTAATTTGAAATGATTGATTTTCCTATGATTGATTGATTTATTGAGTGATGTGCATGTGGTTTTGGGTAGTTAGTGGGTAATTAAAATAATAATACTTGAATATGAACCCCTAATAAAGGATTTATGATGCTAACGCGAATATAAAATTACAACAGTATGATTTCTCTGTAGAGGAGTTAGG
This sequence comes from Viscum album, assembly GCA_963277665.1. Lineage (NCBI taxonomy): Eukaryota > Viridiplantae > Streptophyta > Magnoliopsida > Santalales > Viscaceae > Viscum > Viscum album. The sequence goes on along the minus strand of OY728138.1, from coordinate 1,171,780,423 downwards.
TCCTAATGGCCTATGCTGAGGGATGTGTGCACACATTAAGTGGGGATCATAGATTGAGTAGTTTGACTATCCTATTCACATAAATTAATCTGCCATAGGTATTATTACATGGTGTTATGATATTTTTGATTTTATGATTTCATGTAATTAATTATTGAAATGTTTTATTCATGTCAACTTTTTTATATAATTGATTTATATAAAAAATTTATTTAATCCTATTTTAATATATATATATATATATTCTTTTTTATTATGAAATCATTTTTCTCTTTAAAATATGTAAATGGACTACCTTTACTTATTTTACATATATTGAAACCATAATTAGCCTGATTTTTATAGACTTTATTTTGGAACACATGCAGAGGCCCTATATGGATAATTAGATCAAACCCTTTCTTTATCTTCCTACTTTTTTAGATTATCCGATGTTAGGTCCATGAAATTGGAAATCACCTCTTTGAGTTGTTGGATGTTCTTGATCCTTGGGGGTCGGAGTGATGGAGGTGACTAGTAAAGATATGAATCACCAATTACATGGGATATGTCTGTGATTTTACCTTAGATATGTTCTTTCTTTTAATGATGCACTATTTAGGTATTGTATTACCTATTTGATTTTATAACTTTATCCCTTTGTAGTGTTGAGAATACTACCTTTCTTTTTTTTTTATACCACTATTGTTTAAGGAAAAAATCATTCCCCATTGATTATTACATAACTCCATGTGCTAGTCGCTAACCCATGGGGATCAGGAATGCCCTTCAAGCTGAGTCAGGGCTAGCTTGGGTGTCAACATACTAGGGTAACTGGGATGGCTCGTGATTGAATTCCATTAGAGGAAAGTTTTCACATCTTCCCTTAATGACGGTATGCAATCAGGGTTTTCCCGGTGCATATGTGGTAGGTTTTCTGGGACTTAATAGGTAGTTGGGAGTGAATTATTTCCTAGCTCGTATAATAACAAGCCTTAAGTCACCATCGGTGATTGGGAAAAGTATTTTTGAGTGATAAATTGGTCTTAATACTATAATATTACTAAATTTCTATAAGGTAATGTTGAAATTTGGATACTAAATTCTATATGATGGAATTTAAATTCATGTATCTATTGTTTGAATTTTTTATCTTTATATCCTTATTTATGATTTCAATGTTTTCTATTGATGTTGTGTATAATCAATCCTCTGGGGAGAGTTTTCAATGGGATGTAGGAGGAAGTTACTGGTGGCCCATAGTAGGGAAGTCATATAGTTAACCAGAATATTGTTGAGATAGTGGTGCATGTTTTCCATGCTATTGGATAGGTACCTGCACCTGTTCCTGTTCAGGCTTTTGTATTTTAACCTCAAAGGGGTGAATCTAGAAATCATCATCAATATATTATTCACCATAGGCCACCTTAATTCCATGGATCTAATGATCCCAAATTGGATAATGATTGATTGAAAAATATTGAACTTCTTTTTGATTTCTTGGAAATTTTAGAATATATAAGGTGAAATTTGATACCTTCAATCTTTATGGGCCTAGAAAGAGATGGTGGGATTCTATAGTGATGATGAAGATTCATGAGGATTTAAAGTGGAAAAAAATTAGAGTTCTTTTCAATAATTATTTCTATCAAGAATCTAGAGTTTTGGATAAGTTTATATATTTTATTAACCTCCAACATTGTAATATGACCATGATATAGTATGTGAGCAGTTTTTCAATGATTTTTAAGTTTTCAACTAAGGTTTTATCCAATGTGATGAAGAGGGATAAGAAGGTTTGAGATGGGTTTATGAAATGTTAATATGTTAATAGGTTTTCTGACTAAATATCACTTCTTATATTGATTTATTATATAGATCATTGAATTTTAATCATGAAATTACTGGTAATTCAGGGTTTTCAAGATTTCCTTTATCTCATAATGGTGGTTCTGTGAATTCCTCTAAAGTAAATAAAAAGGGTGATTAGTAGCATAGTGTATCTAGATATAAATTATCATTTAGAAATCCATTAGTACTTGGAAGATTCAATTTGAATTTATTTCATTTTTGAAATATTGGGCATTCAAAACAGTTTTGTACTAAAGCACCAAAGATATATAGTTCTTGTAGTATTTTAGGACACCTTCTGAATTTCTACTTCTTATTTTATACTCTGTATAGTGGAACAAGAGCATAATAACCAAAATGTACAACAGTGAAATCTAATAATTCAAGAACTAATTGGTTACATCCATAGGAATCATGAATAAATCTTTATCACACTGTGGAAGAGCCTCCAGAGGATGTAGATGTGTGTCTAATAATTATGAGAGGTACCATCACTATAGCTTCATTATGAGTAACTACTTTATTTTGAAATGGTGAATCTCACTCATTAATACCAATCCATGTTGTTAATTTTACAAATGTTACAATATATTATTTCTCTTATTTTATGGAAATTACTATGTCCCTCAGAAAAAGGGATAATACGTTTTTCAGTGTCTTACATGTGTTTTCTCTTGAACATAGATTGAGGATACCTGAAATTTTTGAGTAATCAAAATGAAACCTCTTGAAATTTTTTTTAATATTTATTATATTATTTCTCATAAGTCTTATATTGAATATTATATTTAATGGATCTCATATACTTCACCCTATGGGGTGGGGCATGTATTTCAAGGAGAATGGGACCTAAAGTCGAGTAGAGTGGGATTTTCTTTTTTGGAGTTTGGCAGGGTAATATTGGTGTTTTATTGCAAATTATACGGAGAATATTTCATATGTGATCTCCTTACATATTTCATTGAGTTTCCTGACATATTGTCTTTTGATTTCTTTAGATATCCATCAATAATATATGTGAAGTTTTTTTTTTTGATTTATTTCCCTGTTTTAAGAAAGTGTTTTTTCATTTTTACCATATGGGACCTGAAGAGTTGAAAGAGTTAAAATATCAATTGGATTATCTAATATATAAAAAATTCCATATGATAAATTGTGTCACCTTGTGTGGAAACTATTCTATTTGTGAATAAATATTATGGAACACTACACCAATGTGTTGATTATTAGTAACTCAATTGAGTCATGGTAATGAAAAAAAATTCATGGATTGGTGATCTGTTTGACTAGATGAAAAGGGATCGGTGGTTCTTGAATATTGATATTTTATTTGGTTATCATCAGTTGAGAATAAAAGAGTCTAACATTAAATATTACAACTTTAGGAGTAGGTATGGGAATTATGAGTACCTTCTTATTGAATGTGTTCTAAATAATGCTCCCACAGTTTTTATAGCTTTAACAAAAAGGATATATCATTAAAACCGTGACTTGTTTTTGGTTTTATTTATAAATGATATCATAGTTTACACTTAGAATGATTAGTACCATGTGTGTCATTTAAGAGAAGTTTATGAAATATTATGAAATTACCAAATTTATGTGAATAATTTTAAATGTAGTATTTTTATTTAGAAAGTGATGTTCTTGGGACACCTGGTTCTGAAACATTGTAATTTTATTTTAACTATAGAAGTTGAATGTTTTTATAACGTGAGATCACCCATTTAATATTCTTGAGTTTCAAAGATTTGTGGTTTTAGTAGGATATAACTATAGATTCATTATATATTTCTTGAATTTTTCCTCTCCGTTGACCACTCTCACTCAAAATAGAGTGAGTGTTTCTTGGGATGAGGAATGATAGAGTTCTTTTGTTGATCTGAAATATCATTTGAATCCTTCACCAGTTTTGACACATCGAGAGGCTAGGAAGGTATATCTAGTATTTTTTGATGCATCAGGTCTAGGCTTGGGTTTTATCTTAATGCATGGTCATCATGTGGTATAATAAGGTTATATATGGCATAGGAAACTTGATAAAAATTATCCAACCCATGATCTTTAACTTGAATTTGTGATATATTCTCTTTAAATTTGGTATAATTACCTTTTTAGTGAATGTTTTACAAATTATTCTAACAACAAAAGTTTGATTAATATCTTTTATAAAAAATATTTGAAACTTTGATAGTGGAATTGTGTTGATTACCTATTGACTTTTAATTTTTACATTACCTATAGCTCTAGTAAGATGAATTTTTTTGATGATTCTTTTATTAGAAAACATTCATCACATACCATGAAAGAATCATCAGAATTATGGAATATAATAGTTCTCTTTCGGAATTTTGTTTCGGCAACTAGTAGAATTAGTCCAAGGGTTTTTTGAGAGCATGAATTTGACCTCTTATCTTCTTGAGATGATTATTTGGGAGTAGTAGTTTCATAATTAATTCCCTTGAATTAGGGACTCTTTTTTTTTGGGAGACCACCATCAAGTGGAAATTATCTTTTGATCATATCCAATATTTTCAGAACATGGTTTTTGTTCCTTTTATTGTGAGATGTGTTATTATGGGGGTTTTTTATCAATTCTTGTGGGCAAAGCACCCTATAACCTTAAATATATTCTATGATATATAGTGAAAATTCTGCATTTCCAGAATTAGATGAGACATCATTGACATTCAATCTCATTTTAATACCTTTTAGCAAGATAATGTTGAGAACCAGAGACCTTTGGGTTCTCTTTATCCATTTTTAGTGATGTCTTGGAGGTGGGATGAGATTTTTAAGGAGGTTTTGATTGGTTTTTTTGTACCCATTGAGGTAAAATGTGTATTTTGTTGTGATCAATAGGAAATCCAAATATTCTCACTTTATATTCATTTTATCTTCCACCAAAGATAAGGACTTTGGATGACTCTACATGCTATAGAATGTAAGATTGCATAGAGTTCAATCTGATGTAGTTTCTAATAGGGATATTTATTTCAAATATTTCTTTTGGGTAGGCCTACAAGAGGCATTGGGGTCTGATTTATGTTTTAAAATGAAATATCATCCATACAAATATGGCTAGAAGGATCAATCTATATAGATTCATGAGGATATAGTATGTGATTGCATTATTCACTTTGGTGTAGCTTGGGATAGACATTTTGGACTAGTTTAGTTTTCCAAGAACAATAATTACATGTATTCTATTATAATGGATCATTTTATCCCAATTATTGTTGGACTTGTAGATCTCTCATATTTGGGTAATAGATTGGTGAATGTTCCTTGGTTGGACCATGTTTAGTCTAAGAGAAAATGATGAATATTCAATTGTTTTGTCAGAGAATAGAGACATCACAAAGCCATTATTAATCCTATGTTGATCATCATTGATGACTATGATATTTTTTTAGTCAGTAACCATGTATTTTTTAAATTTTCACCTTGGTTAGGTCATCGATGTATTGGAAAATTGTTAAATCTTGTGATGAGGATTGTGGTTCCTTTTGATATTGTTGAGTGAGTAGTGGAAAGTGGCCTACCATTTGTAACTTCCAGTATAGTTTACAACAATCCAAAATGTGATTCATTTATCTCACCTTTGAATGTATCTTTCTAACCATTCTCATGTCTCAAAATGGGATGATCTAATGATTACACTAATTTATTTGTGATGGTGCACCCATTAAGGACTACTCAGTCTATGAAAATGGTTCTTCATGGGAAAATGATTCCTTTTTTCAATGTTCTATGGAATCAAGTTTCGGATTCACATGATGCATATGATCATGATTAATTTGTGAGGGAGTGTTGTCCTAATATCGATGATATAGAATCCTCTTTATAGGATTTTTAGGGATAGAAAGTATTTAGGGTGGGGAGGTTGTAATATCATGTTACCTTCTTTCAGGTATTTATTGACCATTTTTTTATCTAATGTTTGGGGTTGTAAGATTTTTTTTTGAATTAGTGGAGTCTTTGTATAAATTTTTAAAAGGTTTTATAGGATTATCTTTGGGTTTCAGTTATGTTTTATGCCTTTCATGTTTTTTCTACATGAATGTGTTGTTCACTGTCTATAGGAGGGATTCACATCATAAATGTAATTCACAATGTGAATCCTTCAATTGCTATAATCTGTGAATCATTTTCATGAAATTAATAATATATAATATATTAATATTTTTCATGATGTGAAATGGTTGATATTGGTATTTTTAACCCAAGTTGGTTCATTTTTTAATGTACACACCACTCAGGATATTCACATCATGAATAGAGGATCAATGGTGTTAATTAATTGTTCTCAATTAGTTTTTGTGTGAAGAATCATGAAAATTATTTCATTATTTTTATATACTCTTATCTCAAACCCTTAGTGCTATAGTAGGTAATTTTTGTGAATTTATTTCCCCACGGAAAATATTGTTTTAGAATTTAATCTTAATTGAGTTTCCTTGTTATGGTTTTCTCTTAATCCCCACTTCACTTCTATGGAAGTGGTATAATCTCTTGACTACTGATTAAATCATAGTTTTTTCATGATGAATTGTTATCTAGGATTATCTTGTTTACCTCTTCACCTTCATTCTTCCTTGGAGTTTCCCATTATGGGTGTTGATTTGATCACATGATTAAATGTGGGTGGTTATATATGATTTTTCCTAAAAATTGAAACCATAAATTTTTTTATAGATTTGAAATGAGTTTATCAATGATTTAAAACCCCTAATTTGAGATGGAAGATGTTTTATTTTGAAATTTTCATTCAAATTTTGAAAATAAACCTAGTTTTAAATTAATTGAAATTGTTTGGTGGATTTAAGAAAATTTATGGATTGATTTGGAAATTGACTTGATGAAATGATTTAATGTTGAACCTTGATATAAATGGATTAAATTTAAATATGATTTGAAATGGCATGATTTGATGAAAACCAAGGATTTGTCTTTCAAATGATAAAGGTATGTTAAAAATTGAAACATGGGAAATTTATTTTTGAACTGGTGGGAAATGATTCATTTTCCCATGATTGATTTATTGATTGACTGAAGAACAAGTTATAATTTGTATTTAGTGGGTAATTTTTACAAACATTCTAGGATATAACCCCCTATAAATAGATTGGTGATGAAAACACTGACATAAACATTTTATGGAATGATTTCCTTAATGGGGAGTTGAGTCCTGAAGGCATGAGCCAAGGGAAGTGTGCACACATTGAGCAGAGAACACTGATTGATTAATGGTTGGATAATATTACCATATATTAATGTACCATTTGGTTTATTACATGTTTATATGATAATTTTTATTTGATTATTGGGTGCCATTGATTTTTAAAGTGTTTTATTTATTCCAACAACATTATATATATTTTTAATATAAAATGTTAATTTCAAACTTTTTAAATATATATTCCATCTTTTTTATTATGAAATCATGTTTGGTTGAAAATATGTAAATGTCACACTATACCTTTTTATACATAAATTGAATGCATAATTGGTTTTATTATTATGGAATTTATTATAGAACACATGGTGAGACCCTCATGGGTTGTTTATATAACACCCTACATTCTCATTCAGTGATTGTATATTATATTTTTACAAGACCAATAAAATGTAATGATTTACTTAGAGGCGGTGGATATTCTTAATCCTTTGTACCATGAGTTATAGAGGTGACTGATATAGATGTTATCCACTTGTTTTAGGGGATATCTCTTAGATTTTTATTTGGAAGATGTTGTATCTTTAAATGATGTTTTTTTGGGTATTGTTTCACATATTTGACTCTTGTTCTTTCTCCCTTTGGAATTTTAATCATACTGAATTTTATTTATTTTCTTCTATTATTTTGTGGGGGATAACTCCCTCATTATTCCTGTATGATATCAAGTTTTGTTGTCCAACATATGGGGATATATAATAGCCTTTGGTTTATATATGGACTGCCTCAATTATAATTATAATTGGGTATCTTGGTTGGTTCTTGATAATATAGTATCAGGTAGATGTTTTTGCACCTTCCCATTATGTTAGTATATATACTAGGTTGTCATGGTAGATAGAAGGTGGTATTGATAGGACATAGAAGTTTTTTTTGAGTGAGTTCCTAGAGATCTCTCATTGTAATGATTCATAACTCACCATGGGTGCCTGGGAAAATTACCTTTGAGGAATAATTTGATCGTATTTATATAATGTTTCCTACTTTTTATCTAGGTCTCTTGAAATCCAAATCAAGAATTATACTTTATCAAATTGATATTCTAATATATCTGATTTGAGATATTTATTTGTGTGAACTTGATGATGCTTTCATTATTATCTATTTAATTTTTTTTGAATCGTAACTTTGAGGAGATGTTTAAATATGATGTAAGAAGAAGGTAATGGATAATTACATTAGTATAATCCTCTAGTTTAATATATTATTATTAATATATTTGAACATGTTTTTAAATATTCTGAACTGGTACTAGAACCATTCTCATTTATGATTTAGAATTGTAATCTTTAAGGGGTGAATCTTTAGATCATGATCAAGATTTTATTCTCTAAAAAACACATCATTTCAAAGTATTTAATTATCCTTAAGATTTTGGGTATTAGATGAAAAATATTGTACTCTTTTTTGATTTCATCGAAAAAAAAACTATAAAGGTGAAATGTTATACCATTAAGCCAAAGGGTCCTAGACTAAGATGGTGGGATTTGGTGGTGATGGAGAAGAAGAAAGTGGTTTTAGAGTGGAAATAATTTCGAGTTCATTTAATTGATCAATTATGTCCATAATCAATTGATTTGAAAAAGGCTATATATTTTCTCAACCTATAGTAAAGTGATAGGACTGTGACATATTATGCAAATAGTTTTTCTGAACTTGTTCATTTTTCTCCTGATATTTTATCCAATGATAAGATAAGGGCCTGATAGTTTTAGATTATTATCAGACCTAATATCTGATCAAAGTTTTTATTGTTGGATCCCACTTATTATGATGATCTCCTAGATAGAGCGTTCATCGTTGACCCTAACCTAGCTGGTATGTCTGGGTTTTGGGATTTCATTTTTATCCCAGAGGATTTTATATAAATTCTTTTAAAGTAAAGTGAAAGTGTGATGACTCATGTGGTGGTTATAGGAATCATACATAGTCTAGGACTCTTATTGTCCCTATTAAAGGTCATTTGACTCAATTTCAGTGTGCAAATTATTAGTATTCAAAGTTGGTTTGTACTAAGGCTCTGAAGATCTATAGTACTTATAAACCCTTAGGACACCTATAGAAGTTATAAAATATATTTTATACTTCTTTCAATGGAACAAGATCATCAACAACAAAAAATATTGTAGTGTAATATAATTCATCAATAACTAAGGGGTTATATCTATATAAATCTAGAATGAACCATTTTTAGGTAGTGTAAGAGTCTCCATAGGAAGTTTATGCAGGTCCATTAACTGTGAGAGGTTCCATCACTATAGATTTATCTTTAAATTCTAATTTATTGGACACTGGTTTATCTCACACATTTTTATCAAACCATTTTTTAAATTTTCTAAATCTTCCTATAGAACTTTTTCTTTATGTGATTGATATCACTGCTCTCCTCGTAATGAAGATAGAGCTGGGTATTCAATATCCTTCTTGTTTTTTCTTTTCATCATAAATTGATCTTACATAGAATTTTATGGTTATCAACATGAAATCTATTGATATAATTTTTTGGATGGATTTGATGATTTATCCTAAGTCATATATTGACTATTATTATTAATGGGTATCATATACTATGACAGATGTGGTGTTTCATGTGTGTCAAGGAGAATAAGATTCGAGGTAGAGTTTATTCAGACATTATTTTCTAGATTTGGGATGGGTAATATCATTGATTTCTTTTTAATTTGAGTGAGAATATATAATTGATGATCTCCATACCGTTTTTATTGATTTTATAAAAAAAATACATTAGATTTCTATTAATTACCACCAATAATAGGGGTGGATTTTTCTATTCATTTAGTCTCCAGTACTCATCCAGTGTATATTCCTTCTTACCATATGAAACCAATGTAATTGAATGAATTGAAATCTTAATTGGATTATATTCTAGAGAAAGGTTCCTTATGCTTGATTATATCAACTTGGGAATAAACCATTCTATTTTTTAAGAAATATGGTGGAACACTTTGCATACATGTTGATTATGGGAAACTCATTCAGGTCATGGTAAAGAAAAAAATATTTATTTCCATGGATTTATGTTTTATTTGACAGTTGAAAGGGTTGAGGTGGTTTTATAAGATATATATTCAATATTGTTATCACCAGTTGTGAATAAAATAAACAATCATTTTGAAGTCCTCCATTATGAGTAGGTATAGCCATTGTTAGTATCTTGTTATGCCATTTGTTTAACCATTTCTCTTAAATTTTGTATCACTTTCATGAACAAGTTATTTCATGAGTTAATTGTATTGTTTGTGGTTCTATTTGTTGATGATATCCAAGTTTACTCTTTGAATTAGAAGGAAATACTACATCATTTGAGAGAATTACTATAATATAGATAAATCTTTGACATTATGTGAAGATTTCTAAATTTGGTTTCTAGATTCATGAAGTGATGTTCTTGAGACATGTGGTCTCAAAACATGGTATTTTACAATAATATTCCCCCAAAACCATAAAAGATAGATATGAATAATATTCATATCAAAATAAAAAATCTAATATGAAACCCAAATATACATATATTTGAAAAAAACCAAACATAAAATAGATTTATACTTTGAACAATATAGGTATGGAAAAAATTTACTTAGATAGAAACCAAATAATATGAACATTCTATCCTTACAATCCACATCACCTATTAGAAACATTATTCGAGGGCCCACACTTATCCATGGTAAGTATCAATCAAGGGAGAATCCAACCCTAGGAAAGACTCTTACCTTTTTGATTATAAATCATAATACAAAGGAGTACATAACTGCATATATAGAGTACTCACACCTTGAATATTTAAGGAAGTTATTAACTCTATCATTAATGTGCGAGAACTCAACCTCATCTGGTCAAAGGGAGTACCTAACCTATGTATAATATAATGAAAAATACCCTAACAAAATGAGGAGTACCAGCCTCTAAGAATAATTCAGGGGTCCAATCACTATAGGAGAATGTACCTTTAAAGATGATTGCTTTTACATTTATAGATGGTTTAAACAATCGTGATATCATTTCATGATAGTTTATAGAAATCACAGTGAGACGAAGTTTCATGAATCCTATCGAAACGTTTCTTCAAATTTGGTTGTTTTTTATTAAATTATAATGAAACATTCTATTCATGGGGGTTTTCAATTTTTAGCAGTAGTTTTGAGTTTTAGTTTTTTTATCTAAAACAATGGTGGATTAAGACTCCAATATATGAAAACCAAATTAAATGGGGGTTTAAACCACCACTATTTGAATACCAAATTTTATTTTTCATTAAATGAATACTACACACTACAGTTTGAAAAAAATAAATTCATATTAAAAACCTTGGGAAACATAAAACAATGAAAAAATACCACAAATTTACATACACACTATCAAGAATTAAAGTGAAATAATATCCAATATCATAGTAAAAAATTTATTTTTAGTAATATAAAGATTAATTTTCTACGTAAAATCTCATTTACATAATTTGACATCCAATACCATAATTCAACATAATATTTCAAAAATTTCTAACTTATACTCCTTGTATTATTAAATATTAATCCATGTCTAAATCCAAATCAACCATTCATTAAAAACAACATGATATCATTATATCCTTATATCATAGAATATTTCCCATGAAATATATAAAAGAAACTATTATACACTTGATGAATCACTCCCAATTTCATCACAAATCATCTTAAATATATAGAAATCTAACATTGATATGGAAAATAAACCACAATAACACTAAATAATATCTTAAACTATTATAATATCCCCAATTATTGATCTCATGAACTATTAAAATTCCATAGGAACCAATATATCATAATCCCTAAAAAATAAAATTATTATAAAATTATCATTAAACATTTAAATGTTTAACCAAATTCAAATGAAATATCTCAAAAATTAATACTATTAAATATATTCCTCAAAAGTGGATGATAAAAGGCCAATAAGGTTTTATTTTTCACAAATATCCATTTATTTGAAATATTTTTACATGAAAATGAATACCAATTTAAAAATTCAATGAAATTTAAATTTCTTACAATAATAATCATTAAAAAGCAATACATTTTACAAATTAATATTAAAAAACACTATCCAAAAATTAGTTTTATGAGTAAAAAATTATCTTTAAAAACCATTTATTTCTAGAATAATCTAATTTTTATGTATAGTGTAATGTAAAAACTTAAAAATTATAAAATATATTAAATTGAAAATAAAATTATGATAACTTGTTTTCCAATTTTCAACATTGTATGTGAAATTAATTTCAAAAACACCATTGTTTCAAAATTAGTTCATTTCATTGTCCAGGTTAAGAAAAAATGTACTCTATGTTATTTATCAAAAGATAAATATTTTCTTTTCCTAATTTTAAATGACTGATATGTTTTATAAAAATAATAAAAAATTATAGCAATCATAACTTGAAAATAATGTATATCTTTCTTAGAAGAATGTTTCAAATAGTTTGATCACACATTTTTAGGAAAAATCATATTTCATTCACAAAAATTGGATATTAAGTGGGAAGAAACTACAATTCATAGTAAATATACACTAATTAGGTGGAAATAATCATATTAAAATGTAAACCATAAGGAAACTCTACTAGTATATCACTAAACAATAAATAACATACATGCTTAGTAATAAATCTAAAGTAATAATAAAATAATTAGTAAACCATATTAAACACATATAATCCCCCCATGTAACAAAAACATCAACAATAAACATATGCAAAAAATCTTATAAAACACATTCACCTACTCTATAAGTTACAAGTACCGAGTTTAGTTACACAAAAACATCAATATAGTGGTAAAAATCAATCCCCCATACTAAATTGTGATGAGTTACATTAATCTAAATCTTCACCCAAATATACACCTCCATCTCTACTCCCTTATTCTAAACCTATATTATAATTGACATGAAAATTAAAATATTATATTTCAATATAAATCAATAAAAGATAGTATTCTGAATGATTATGAAACTGTAAAATTCCCCTCCTCAATCTACCCAATAATCAATGAAATTTAACTTGGTAATTTTCATGTTATCTTTTGATATAAATTTACAATTTAATTTTATAGAGATAAAACATTAATATATTGAATTTATAAATGACCCATTTATTTCAAGACTGGTTTCCCTTACTCCTAAATTTTTTTCATCAAAATAAATTCATTATAATAATCTATAGGGAGAGAGGAATTATGGCCTAAAATAGATGATTCCACTAAAAATGACTTTGGTGATCTACAAAATACCTGAAATGGAAAGGTTCTATAACCCATCCCACACACACATCCATGAAGCTCAATCATAAGAACCTAAATTATATGATCATCCTTAGAGACTGAGGTGTAGTGTATGGGGTTAGCATCAGAAAAATGTTTTATTTTTCATATAAAATCCTATATCATTTAAATTTAAAATATTAAAAAATTTCAAAAAATTAAAGATAACAAATTTATACATATCATAAATTTTTCCTCATTAATCCACATAATAATGTCATTTAATGGAGTTATGTAGTAAAAACTATCATCAATAGAAATATGTCTACGTTGTAAATAATATGAAGAAGACTCTAAAATATATTATTATACAACATATAATATACAATGAAAAAATAATGAGGAATATAAATTTGTACCCCCAACATCTTTGGAAATCTCATCCATATAATTTCCATCTAGTTTGAATTTATATCTAATAAAAAAATTGTATGTAAATTTTCACCCTAACTTCTTCATCTAAATGAAAAAGAGGTAATTCAATATTTTAATGTATGAAATACATAATATTACCATTTAAATATTCAAATTCATGAAAATATTACCATACAAGATATTTTTCTTGAATAAACTATTGGAATCAGATGTGTTAGGGGAGATTCCTTTCACTCTGGTGGATGCATTTTTTTAGGAACATCCTAAAATAAATAACAGTTAATTTAATTTTTTTAATAAAAGGTGGATCTTTGGATAAAAAACATTTCCCTACTATTGAGGTACACCTTCATGTACCTAAGAAAATATCTGCTGAGTAGTCAACCACATATCATTGAACTCATTCTATAATAACCATTTAATTTCATACCCATGTTTTTTAACATCAATTAATGTGTGATAATATCATGCATAGTAAAGTGGAATAACATATACAAAAAATATCATTCAAAATATTAAAATTTAATTAAATAATGATATTTAATTTCATCTATGATGGATAATGTATTAAAATTACATTTATCTATAAAATACTTAATTCACACAAGGTAGAAGCATATGTCACAATTATAAAAATGTAATGGGAAGGGTCACCTGATCATAATCCAACTACCCATTATCTGAGCATACAAACCTATAAGATCCTTTATCAATACCCCAAAACAATCCAATGGTATAATTATCTTAATTTTATTCATATTACACACTTATAAACTATCAATTTACATCACATTAAAATTTTGGTAAATATCTATTATGGAAAAAATGATATTTTTATAGAAAAAATGAAATAAGATTTTTCACTATAATTTTTTTACATATAATCATAACCCTCTAATTTCATTGTGAGTTAACTGGAGTGACCAACCACACCCTTAATGAATGAACATCACATGTATAACCTGATGATTCCATTGGCATTTTAATACATGCTTTCACAGAGATATTAATTTCATTCCAGATGATACTAGTTGGTAACCAAAGGTCATGTCAGATACTATCTGGATAAAGACAGAGGGCATGTCAAAAAGAATTGCATATTTTATTTGGATATATCCATAGGTAATTTCATCTTGTCTCAATAAAATCATGTTTTTGAACCATTTTGTCATCGATATTGTAGTCATTTAAAAAACACAAAAAACATTTCATAATATATATTTCAAAACCATTAAAAATCAAACACTTTATGCATAAAAAATATATTTAAATATGATAATAGATAAAGTTTACTAAAAATTAATAATATAATATAAAGATAGGTATTATGTTAATGGATGAATATATATATATATAGGTAATAATGTATAAAATTCCAAATTTAGTAACTTCCCATGAAAAATATATGAATCATGACTTTTCAATCCATGTATCCTATTATCCTTTAAATCAATGCATCTTGAAATGTAACTTGAATACCCTTTAGGTACTTTTATATTTTTGAATATTTGAAAGAATATAAATTTATATTAATTTTCAATTAAAAATATTAATGCATAATACTTTCAATTTTCATCTAGCCATATATCACATTATATATTCCTTAATTTTTTTGTCCTTATATGTATTAATGTGGTTATTTAATTTCCCATTCTCATTAAATAATGTAAAGATTGAATTTTATAAAGAATTATTCTCAGTATAAATAAAATAAATATTATGATGAAACAAATTAAATTCACTATAAGTAATTTTTAAATATATACACTTTTCTTCAATTTTAATGTTCCAATTTCAAATCATGATATACATTTAACTCATTACCCAATTTCATCCAAATGATGGATCATATCAAATTCTCAAATAAAATTTACTTGTTATGCTAATATTCCATTAGGAAATTTAAAGTTGTCTTAAAATCAATGATTTGATTAAATTTAGAACATTTTAACTAAAATATATAATATGAATCAATAAATCTATGATAACATAAGAAAGGAAACTTTTTACTAGAAGGTAGTCATTCAAGATCAAAATAAATATTAAAAAATATATAAGAAAAACATCTATAAGTGTAAAAAATATATAAGTTGTCAATTATATGGATGTCACTAATGATACACATTAGAGAATCATAGATTTGATCATTATCGGAGTAGACTCATCATATATCTCAACATCACTGCTCCATAAAACCTGCAATTCTTTAATTATAAGTTGAAAGTACACATCAATGAAATTTTTAATAATTTTTTTCAAAGTATGATCATCAAAATAGTGAAACCAGTTTGTTGTATAAAAAACCAATGAGGTGGATTGTTAGAGATTAAAACAACGATCCAAATATTATAATTGCTACTCAATATACTGAATTGGTTGAATCCATCAGCAGTTTATCCCAATTGTGCATTCCTATGATCTAATGAGGAATATGGATGAAATAAAACAAAAGTTTTATGTTATGTTGAATCTATTAGGTATCACATTAACCCATCATTTTTATTTCTCATATCATTCCACTTTATGTGCTTTGAGGTTTTAGATGACATGAATAATCTTTGAAATCATATCTTTAAATGGATTTAACACAAAACCTTTACAAGATTACTCTTTTTATACTTCACTAAAATAGTATGTTGATTAATAATTTCAACATTACTCATTGAATATGATCAATTAATCAAAAAAATTGTACTCTTCTCAACTTTAATCCACCCCCCAATATATCATATAGTATTTTATGAAATTTTCTTGTCAGGATAATTGTATCACTGAGAGGTAGAGGGGTGAATCAATGATATCTTTTTCTTTTATGTTTCTTTTATTATGAAACAACCTTCACCTATGGTTAACTATTACATTCAATTTTGAATATAATTCAAACATGCATCCAAAAGAATGTAATAATTTACACGGTTCACTATTCAATAAGAATATTTATGTCCTTGGTATGGTTTGGAAATGATTCAATACCACAAAATCCACTAGAAATCAATACTTTGTGTGGAAGAAAACAAGTAATATATACCCTTACACTCATTCATCACTATATAAACAATTCAATAGTGTGTGTTATTCTACTAAAGATAATTATGTAATAAAAAATATAACAAAAAATATTATGGTGCTTCATGACCAACTTTCAAAGATATGATCATTTATAAAAATTATAAACATTCTTACCCAGAAGTTGGTAGGAAATTTTCAAGACTCTGTATTAAAACATATTCAAATTCCCAAGTATGATTTTCTCAATATAATAATATAAATCTATTATAATATGATTGATACCATTCTAAACCACTTCAATTCTGAGTCTGAAAATCAAATTATGATTCCCAACTGAATAAGATTTCATGATGATTATTCCCAAGTGAATATGATGATTAGTTAAATATTATTCTCAACTGAATATGATATTTTCTATTGACCTTTTTTCTTTGATCTTGAAAAAAATAATTAAAAAATATCAATTTAGAAACTTTTTCTCCCAAGAAATTGTAAAGAATAGGAAATTCAATGTCATTTTTTTTAATTGTATGGGAATTTTATGAGTTCGAAAAAATTGACGGCGCCTGATTCTGAGGCCCGGTGTTCCCGGATGAATTTTTTAACTTTTTTTTAGGTACGTTCAGTAAATGTACAAGAAGATTTTTGTAACTTCTAAACTGGTACTCGAAATTGAAATATGGGGGCATCGTTGAACTCGCAGCACCGGTATTCACTTAAAGAGACTTTCACCTCGACCACAAGGGGTCGAGGGTGAAATATAGATTTTGTGTTTTTCAGGGAAATGAAAATAAAATAAAATAAACTTTTATTTTATTTCTAATAAAACCTTCCACAAGAATGTTAAAGAGGTGGGGACCACCTAAACTAAAACCCCCATTTTGAAATTAAAGGTGGGGACCACCCGAACCCTCTTTAATGGGAGAAACCCCTTTCAACTCCCCATTTATTTTTTGGAGCCAACTTAAATTAATTAAATGTTTCAATATTTAATTATGATAACATAAATTAATCTGTTTAATTTAATTTATATTGGAACTTCATTTCTTTTGAGAGGATTGGTTGGTGAGTTGTGTAGAATTGGGAGAAAGCTGTGGAGAAATCCTACCTCTCCAATGAAGAACTTCTCCTCCACACAAAGAACACCATCGAAGAACATTCTTTGGACTCAAGGAAGAGGATGACGCATGAGACGGACTTCAAAAACATGATTTCGGGAGAGGCGATCATTAGCACCCTATTCATCTTCACTATTTTCATCTCGCGACACATCAATGACCCTTTGATGTATGGTTTAATGTTTTAGATACCCACATACACGTTCTTGATGTTATTCGGGATTCAAAAAATTATTGAACCTCTTGATACCGCTCTAATGAAGAGGGTGCGTGCCAAAAAAACATGGCCCAACCCCTTTGAAAATATTGTGGTTCTTTTTTATGGAATCTTTACAATGGAGGAAGACGGAAACCGGTGCTGACTATAGGCACCGGTGGGGCTCGAGAACGGTGGCCGACATCACAATCGGCCACAAAGATGGCGGCGGCACAACCACGCCATCGGAGAAGGGTCGTGGCCCGTCTGCTGCGGTGGAACAAGGGCAGCGGCCAGCAGAGGCTAGCAGTATGATGGGGGTGGCGTCTCATATCTGTGCCGCCCAGTGAGAAAGTGAATGCA
Source organism: Viscum album (assembly GCA_963277665.1). Lineage (NCBI taxonomy): Eukaryota > Viridiplantae > Streptophyta > Magnoliopsida > Santalales > Viscaceae > Viscum > Viscum album. Next base: position 1,171,761,970 of record OY728138.1, on the reverse strand, counting down.
GCTTGTGCCGCGGTGGCGAAGGGAAGGCGGTCGGCGTTCAACCGACCGCGGAGGGGCGACGCATGACGCGCCGCTGAGGAGGTAAAGGGGCTATCCATTATGGTCAGCCGAGTCAAACCGAGTGGGACCCATGTGTCCCGCGTGATGTTGGCGATGGAACGGCTGAAGGCTGTTCGGTGATTGAGGCGGGGGGCGCGCGACCCCCCCCCCCCCCCCGCATGCGGCCAGGCTGGGCCGCCCAACACAGGCCTGGCTGAACCCAGTGGGTTGGGTGGGACCTACCAGGCTAGGTCAAACCAAATTGGGTTGGGTCAGCCCAGCCCGGGTTGGGACATGTCGGTCTGACCAGGTCGGACTGGACCCAGACTAACTTCAACCCATTACCACTCTTTTGTCCATAACTTTGGCACCAGGTGTCTGTTTGATTAACTGCCTGTGGCACCCGAAACCGTAGAGCAATACGGTCCTTTTGGTATACCCCACTTGAGATTTGGATAAAGTTGGCGTATGGTCAGGTTGGATTGAGCAGTAATCCAACTGGGCCCTCAAGACTAAAAGGCTAATAACTTAAAGACTATGTGTTCGTTTGATGCACCGTTTGTTGCATTGGGACCCCTATGACGTGGAAGTCTTTTGGTATACTTCTTCATGGGACTTCTTGGTAGTTGGAGTATCAACCTGTAGCTTGGGGATCAGACTCTCCCGGAGATGATTAAGATTAGTGCAAGAACTCTATAGCTGGGTCTGACAATGTACTAGGATCCTCTATGGGTTTGATGTAGTACTATGATCTTGTGTGAGTCTGAAGATGTAATAGGATCCTGTGTGGGTATAATGCAGTACTAGGATCCTGTGTGGGTCTGACAATGTACTAGGATCATATGTGTGTGTGATGAAGTACTAAGAACCTGTGTGGGTCTGACGATGTACTAGTATCCTATGTGGGTCTGATGTGATACAAGGATCCTATGTGGGCCAAATGATGTACTAGGATCCTGTATGGTTCTATGATTTAGGATCCTTCGTGGGTCTGCCTCTTAACTAAGTAAGATGATTCGGTAGTCACATATAATCATCTCTACTACTATATCTAAGATACATCTGGAGTGAGGTGATTCTGTACTTGTGTGGTACTTTCCTTCATGGTAATAACATGGTGGTATTATATTTTGGGGCATACATGTGTGTTACTTACCTTCGTGGTATTGTTTCCTTTGTGGAACAGTTGAGATTTGGGCTTTTGAGTTATACCCTGTGTTTCCTCATGATTGAGATGGGTATACTTGATAACATAGGTATATGTATGGGCATATACCTAAGTAGGGTATTCAGTTGATTTCATGCAGTGTGGTTTATCCTTTCTATATTTTGTGAGACATTCTGGGTCTTGGGGTCCCTACTGAGTATCGTTATACTCACCCCTTCCTGGAATACGCCTGTACCTTATTGTGTTTTGTGCAGATGATGGAAAATGATGACTGAGGATGAGAGGTATCTCAGAGGTGGACATTAGACGAGGTGTACTATAGAGACGGTCATTAGAGATATATACCTACCCTTCAGGTAGGATCCTTGGTTGGTGATCACAGGATATATTTTGGTTTACATGTACCTTTCAGTTTTCTTGTACTTTCCATTTGGGATTGTATTCTGGCCCCTTTTACTTATTATACTCACTCTTTTTACTATTCAGTTTTCTTGGGTTCTCATCTTATTGTGTGCTTGGTTGTTTGTGTTTATAGGTTATAAAGTTAATGGATTCTCGGTTTTAGGGAATACACCTTTTGGTGCTAGTTGCCAGCCCCTGGCCTAAGGAAGGCGGGTTTGGGGTAGTCACGGCACGGGCCCCGGGGGACGGGTCGTGACAAATTGGTATTATAGGATTCGGTTCTACCATAGAATATTGGACTCTGATATTTTTAATGGAAATAGTATTAAGTGTAGTGTGTGTGGTTTTCAGTTTAGGGAATCCATTGTTAGTGTGGTGGCCGAAGTATACATACACCAGGACCCTAACTTTTGATTTCAGACTTAGTGCACGAAAACACTGATTGCGTGTCTGTTTTCAAGAGTTTTCTTAGTGGTATCCTTGAGTTTTCTCACCAGGTATAACTTATTGATCATGGTGCACTTGTTTATTTTCCGGATGCCTCCACGTAGACATCCATCTAGTGTTCCGGGTATATTACGCACTGATAGTCCATCGTGCGATGGGGCCTTAATGTAGGGCCCACTTCTAGTAGAGGCACCAGTAGTACCATTACCCATTGGGCCACCAATGCCACCAGACCCAGTAATAGATGGTGCATGCCGCTTGAGCACATAACACGAGTTCCAGCGCCAGAGGCCACCCAAGATCAGGGGTGAGATGGACCCACTGGCAGTTGAGGATTGGATGGATGCCATGGTGAGAGTTTTCAGACTGGTAGGGACACCATCTGATCTCATAGTGATCCTTGTCAATAGTCTTCTTTAAGAAGCACCAGGAAGATGGTGGAGCATGTTTCTCCTGGTTCACTATGAGGCGACGCTTCTCTGCGAAGACTTAGAGATCCTGTTTCGGGCATAGTTTGTCCCAACAACTCTTCTTGCAGTGCGCATTTAGGAGATTCTTCATCTGTAGCAGGGCAACAATACTATGGATCTATACTCAGTGAGGTTCGCCGACCTCTCACACTACTCTGCTGATATGATGTGGGACCCATTTTTTAGGGCCCAGACCTTTGATCAGGGATTCAGGCGGGAGATCAGGGCTTCGATGATTTCTCTTAGCATCCTGATGCATGTGGGGGTGTTAGAGCGAGCCCTCTTAGTGAAGAGCGTCCTTGTTGAGCAAGCACCAGCAGTGAGACCCACCATCAGACGTCACATAGCAGAGTCTTCTGTAGCTAGTAGTATAAAGATATCACAGAGGTCCAAGAGGACCAGACCTACAAGTGGACGACTGCATGACTCGGGATTGGTTGTGTGGGGAACCGGAGATAGATCCAATCATGTGAGGAATAGGCAGTGTTTCACATGCGGCCGATATGGTCAAATGGATCATGACTGTCTGACCCACCGTATAGATGATCTGCAGATGGTCAAAGGACCGCCCAAGCAGAGATATAGGTTTGACTGAGGAGGTCCGTAGTGAGGATGCATACATGTCAGAGGAGCTGGTCGTGCAGCTGGCGGTGGGTGATAATTCGAGGTGTTACCGCCACCACCGCCAGGTGGTCCACCTCGACCATAGGGAGAAGGAGGAAAACACGAGCTCAGCTCCAGGCAGGAGATGCCAATGACAATGGTGCTCTTGAGACGATACGAGGTATGATCTGTGTCTACTCCTCCTTAGTTGTAGTACTTATAGACACTGGTGCCAGTAATTTGTTTATTTCCACTTCCCTCATTCTGATCTCGGAGATTCTGACGGATCTGTTGGCTCAATCCTTACAGCTATAGACTCCTACATGAGAGGATTCGACGATTAAGTATAGGTACTGGCATTGTGATCTTACTCTAGGAGGCAAGAGCTTCGGCTGGGATCTCTTAGTGGCGGCGTCAAGGCCTTACGATGTCATCTTGAGTATGGACTGGTTATCTACAGTACATGCTCATATTGATTGTATTAGGCACAAATTGTGGTGTGTCTGCATGGATGGGACCAGTTTTACCTTCAGTTGTGAGAAGGGAGCATTTTCAGCATAGGATGGACTTACCCGGAGGAGGGTTCAGCCGATTACACATCAGTTGGCTAGCCTTACCCTCAGAGCGGTTGATGTGGAGAGTCAGAGCTATCCAGTAGTGGTGGACCAGAACACATTTTTCTTCCCTAATGATGTTTCGAGTCTACCTCTTCATAGAGAGGTTGAATTTTACATTGAATTGTACCCCGGGACGACGTCGATATCTACACCAGCGTATTGGATGGCTCCCACGGAGCTTCATGAGCTACAGGTACTTCTAGAGGATTTACAGGGGAAGGGATTCATTCGGACCAGTGTTTCTCCTTGGTCAACCCCAATTTTGTTCACCAAGATGGCATATGGGAGCGTGAGGATTCATGTTGACTATCGTAATCTGAACCAGGTGATTGTGAAGAACAAGTACCCACTACCGAGGATTGAAAAATCTTTGATCAGCTAAAGGGAGCATGGTGGTTCTCGAAGATAGACCTCATATTAGGCTATAACCAGCTTAGAGTGCAAGATAATGATGTGCAGAAGACGGATTTCACATTTCGGTACGACCACTATAAGTTCATGGATATGCCATTCAGTGTGAACAACACCCCAGTAGTGTTCATGGGATTCATGAACAAGATATTTCAGCCTTACCTTGATCACTTTTTCGTAGTCTTCATCGACGACTTTCTGATCTACCCGGCTACTGAGGAGGATAATTCTTATCATTTGCAGATTGTTCTCGACCCACTATGAGAGCACCAAATTTATGGTAAGATCTCGAAGTGCTATTTCTAGATATGAGAGGTTCACTTTTTGGGACATGTCATATCGGAGGCCAGAGTTGTAGTGGATCTAGCCAAGATTGAGGTGGTACTTTCTTGGGAGCCACCTAGGAGTGTGACATAGGTATAGAGTTTATTGGGTTTAGCCAGATACTACAAGAGATTAGTACTAGATTTCTCCAGAGTTGTAGCACCTTTATCAGTGTTGACGAAGAATGGGAAACCCTTCGTGTGGTCGGAGAGATTCTAGTGGATTTTTGAGGAGCTAAGTCAGAGGATGACTAGTGCCACCATCTTGAGGCTACTGGAGGAGGGTGTAGGGTATGTTGTCTACTGCGACGCATCAGGGACTGGGCTCAGATGTGTCCTGATGCAAAAGTGAGAAGTGACCGAATATGATTCTCAAAAGATGAGAAAACATGAGCAAAACTATGCTACCCATGACTTAGAGTTCGTATCAGTGGTCGTCACCTTGAAGATGTGTTGACATTACTTGATGGGTGAGAATTTTACAGTCTTCTCAGATCATATGAATCTCAGTTATATCTTCTCTCAGAAGGATATGAACCTGAGACAGTGGCATTGGATTGAGTTCTTGTAAGACTATGACTTCATGATATTTATACTCTTGGGAAGGGGAATGTTGTATCTGATTCCCTCGGCAAGAGATCTGGTATACAAATTCTAGGTGAGAAGGCAGAGCAGCTGGCCACTTTGCAGATATCCCTTGTGGATCGGGATGGAGCAGCTTTTCTTCAGTCTTTTGCAGTCTCACCCCCACTTCTTCAGCGATTCAGGGAGTTGCGGCATGGGGACACTTACTGTGAGGCTCGACGTGCTCAGATATCCACAGGACAGACACCTGATTGATTTTCTGAAGGGGGGGAGCATGTCTTCCTCTTCAGAGGATATACCATAATACCAATGTCACTTCGAGAGGAAATGTTGTGGGATTTCCACACATCCTCTTTAGAGGTACATCCAGGAGTGACAAAGATGTTCCATGATCTTAGACGGTAGCATTGGTGGATGGGAATGAAGAAAGAAGTAGCATATTTTGTCTCCCGGTTCCTCACTTGTCAGCAAGTGAAGGCAGAGCATCAGGTACCAGTAGGCTTAGTGCGGCCTTTAGAGGTTGCAGAGTGGAAGTGGGATGTGATATCCATGGACTTTATGACATTACTTTCACATAAATCCAGGGTTCATGATTCTATCTGGGTGATCATTGATAGACTCACCAAGTAGGCCAACTTCCTACGAATCAGAGAGCAGGGTTCAGTAGAGAGCATGAAACGCCTCTATGTACAGGAGATTGTGCGACTACATGGAGTACCCTCGACGACTATCTCTGATTGTGATTCACGTTTTACTTCCCAGCTATGGAAGGGGTTACAAGAGGCCTTCGGGACGCAACTTCGTTTGAGCACCGCCTTCCATCCTCAGACGGATGGCCAGACTGAATAGACTATTCAGACCCTCGAGGACATGCTACGTTCTTGCTTCCTTGACTTTTTTCATAGCTGGGAGGATCAATTTCCTTTGGTGGAGTTTTCATACAACAACAGATATCACTCCACCATTGGGATGTCACCTTTTGAGGCATTGTATGAGAGACCTTCCATATCACCTTTGTATTGGACTGACCCAGGGGAGTCAGCACTCATAGTACCAGAGATGGTACGGGCTACCACAAAGAAAGTTCAGATCATCTTAGAGCGGATGAAGACTGAACAGAGCAAGAAGAAGTCATATGCTGAAAGGAGATGGATACCTCTGGTGTTCGAGGATAGCAACCACATCTTTATACGGGTCTCACCATAGCGGTGTTTGCGTAGACTTAACCGAGGCGGCAATTTATCTCCGAGGTTCATTGGACCCTTCTAGGTCCTTGGCAGAGTTGGCGAGGTGTCTTACCGCATAGATCTTCCACCTCAATTGCACTAGGTGCATGACGTCTTCAACATATACCCACTGAGGAGATACGTACCGGAACCATCCCATGCCATCGACCACAGCAAGCTAGACATTGAGGATGGGGCAACATTTACAGAGGTTCCAGTAGAGATTGAGGATTGATAGGAGAGGGTCCTTCATGGGTGGTCGATACCTCTAGTGCACATTCGCTGGCAACATGGGAACCTCTAGGAGAGCACATGGGAGTGGGAGGCTTAGATACATTCTTAGTACCTCCACTTGTTTCCTTATTTTGAGTTGTGGCTTACGGGGATGTAAATTCCTGAGGTGAGGAGAATGTAAAGACTTGGAAATTCAATGTAACTTTTTTAAATTATGTGGGAATTTTGTGTGTCCAAAAAAATTGGGGGTGCATGATTATGAGGCCTGGTGTGCCCAGAATGAATTTCTAAAAAAATCAGGTACGTTCAGTAAAGGTAAAATTGTGTTTTTTTAACTTTTAAACCGGTGCTTGGAATTAAAATCTGGGGGCACCTTTGAACTCACAACACCAGTATTCACTTAAGGAGACCTTCACCTCGACCGCAGTAGGTCGAGGGTGAAAGAAAGATTTAGTGTTTTTCATGGAAATTAAAATAAAATAAAATAAACTTTTATTTTATTTCTAATAAAACATCCCACATGAATGTTAAATAGGTCGGGACCACCTAAACTAAAACCCCCATTTGGAAATTAAAGGAAGGGACCACTCGAACCCTCTTTAATGAGAGAAACCCATTTAAACCCCCCATTTATTAGTTGGAGACAACTTAAATTAATTAAATGTGTCAATATTTAATTATGAAAATATAAATTAATCTATTTAATTTAATTTATATTGGAACCACTTTTCTTTTGAAAGGATTGGTGGGAGAAGTGTGGAGTATTGGGAGAAATCTGTGGAGAAATCCTACCTCTCCAACGAAGAACTTCTCCTCCAAACGAAGAACGCCATCGAAGAACGTTATTTAGAATCAAGGAAGAGGACGACGCATGAGCCCAAGTTTGGAAATGTTATTTCATATGCGGCGATCATTGGCACCCTATTCCTCTTCACTTTTTTCATCTCACAACACATCAATAAACCTTATAGGTAGGGTTTGATGTTTTAGATACCCCCATACTCGTTCTTGATGTTCTTCGTGATTCAAAAAAATTGTTGAACCACTTGCTACCACTGTAATGCGGAGGGTGTGGGCCAAACGAACATGGAAAGACCCCTCTGAAAATCTTATTGTTCTTTTTTATTCAATATTTTTGATGGAGGAAGATGGAAACCATTGCTTGCTATTGGCACTGGTGGGGCTCGGGAAAGGCTATCGGCACCACGACCGGCCGTGAAGATGGTAGCGGCGCAACCGCACTGCCGGAGAAGGGCCACAGCCTGTCGTCCATGGCGGAGTAAGGGCCGCAGCCAGCGGAGGCTAGCCACATGATGGGGGTAGCGGCGCACATCTTTGATGCACGGCGAGCAAGGGGTTGCGGCTTGTGCCATGACGTTAAAGGGAAGGCGGCCGGCATTCAGCTTGCCACGGAGGGCGGCGCACGACACACCGCTGTGGAGGAAAAGGGGCCGGCCATTACGGTCGGCCGAGTCAAACCAAGCAGGACCCATAGGTATCACATTCTGCTAGAAACCGAATGGCTAAAGTCCATTCGGTGATTGGGGCGGGGGTCGTGCGACTCCCCCCCCCCCCCCCCCCCCGTATACAGCTAGGCCTGGCCGCATGGTCGGGCCACCCTATGGGGGTCGAGCTGCCCAACGCGTACCAGACCCAGCGAGCTGGGCCATGCCGGCTGGAATGTCTAGATTCAGTGGGTCGGGGTAGACCCTACGGGCCGGGTCGAACCAAACAGGGTCAGGTCAGACCAGACTCGGACCAACTTCGACCCATTACAGCTCTTTTGGCCATAACTTTGGCACCAAGCGTCTGTTTGACGAACCTCAGGTGGCACCGGAAACCATGGATAGATACAGTACTTTTGTTATACCTCACATGAGATTTGGATAAATTTGGGGTATGTTCGGGGTGGATCAAGCACGAATCCAACCAGGAACTTGGGACCAAAAGGCTAATAACTTACAGACCGGGCGTCTGTTTGACGTGTTGTCTGTTGCATTGAGCCCCTATTATTTGGTTGTTCTTTGGGATAATTATTCGTGGAACTTCATGGAAGTTGGAGTATCGAATGGTATCTTAAGGAGCAGACTCTCCCAGAGATGAGCAAGCTTAGTGTGGGAACCCTATAGCTGGCTCTAATTATGTAATAGAAACTTGTGTGGGTCTGATGCAAAACTAGGATCATGTGTGGGTATGACGATGTACTAGGATGATGTGTGGGTCTGATACTATACTAGGATTATATGTGGGTCTAATGATGTACTAGGATCATATGTGGCTCTGATACAGTACTAAGATCTTGTGTGGGTCTGATGATGTACTAGGATCCTGTGTGGGTCTGATGCAGTGCTAGGATCATGTTTGGGTTTGACGATGTACTAGGATCTGGTGTGTGGCTGAAGTTGTAATAGGATCCAGTGTGGGTATGATTATGTACTCAGATCCTGTGTGGGTATGTGATTTATGATCCATCATGGGTATTCCTCTTAATAGAGTAAGATGATTTAGTAGTCACATATAATCTTCTCTACTACTGTATATAAGATATACCTGGTGTGAGTTGAGTATGTACCTGAGTGGTACTTTCCTTCATGGAAATACCTTAGTGGTATTCATCTATGTGGCGTACATGTATGGTAATTACCTTAGTGGTATTCCTTCTGTTGTGGAATAGATGAGCTTTGGGCATTTGAGTTGGACCCGGTGTTTCCTCATGATTGAGATGGGTATACTTGATAACTTAGGTGTATGTATGGTCAGATACCTAAGTAGGGTTATCAATTGATTTCATAATGTGTTGTTTATTATTTGGGTATTTTTTGAGACCTTGATGGTCTCGGGGTCCCAACTAAGTATCATTATACTCAACCTTGCATGGGTTATACCCTCACCTTATTGTGTTTGGTGTAGAGGACGGACAGTGCTGACTGAGGATGAGAGTACTAGTACCGGAGGTAGCTCGAAGGTGGAAATTATATGAGGTATACCATAAGTACGTCCATTCGAGAGTTATACCTACCCTTTAGGTAGGATCCTTGGCGGGTGATCATAGGAGCTGCTTCGGTTTACTTGTACTTTCAGTTTTCTTGTACATTCCAATTGTGCTTGTATTCTGGCCCCTTTTACATACTATACTCACTCTTTTTACTATAAATTTTACTTCTGTTTGTATCTTTCTGTGTGATTAGTTGTGTGTGTTTACATGTTATAAAGGTAATTACTTCACAGTTTTATGAAATACGCCTTTCAGTGCTAGTCGCCAGCCCCTGGCCTATGGAAGGCGGGCTTGGGGTAGTCATGGCACGGGCCCCGGGGGATGGTCATGATTGAAATTCAGAGCTTTTCCCTCTTCAGTGATGAAAATTAATTTAGTTAGATGAATGTATAAAGTAATCTCCCATTTATAGGTGACCCAAATATGGTTTCAGTGGGATTCTAAAAACTCTTCCCTCTATACCAAATTTTCTAAAAACCGGAATTTCCCTTGAGTTTGGGTTACATTTATGACTTTTTTAACATTTATCAACTCTTATCAAACCTTATCAAATATTCTATAAACTTCAGATCACCTCTAACTATCTTCACAAACATCGGTCTAATTCTGATTTTCCCAATAAATTTTCTTCATTATGATTCTTTGTAATAACTACATGTATAAATAAATATATAGATTTATTCTTCTTAGAAAACCTCATCGCAATTATGATTCTCCATTCGGATTTCCATTACGATATGCCTTATTATATTAAATACAAATCCAAAACAATATATTCTACTTCTTCTTTTCAATTAATGTACTTTAATGATAAAAAAGTAATTCTAACTATTGTAAATGGTTGACTACATTTTTTATAAAGATCTACCTTTATTTTTTTATTGTCTATAAAGACTTGAACTTATTTTCTTTATCATTCTTATCAACAACTCCTGATAAAAAAAATTCCATTGTTGATTATGATGGAATACCGAGTCTGTTAGACCAGTATCAACTACTCCAACTTCAGAAACTTCCTTCTATTTTGAATATGATACCAATGATTCTTATAGACAAACAATTCTATCTATGATAAATATGATGACATACAGAATCATATGGGCATTTATCAATGGATTATTTCTTTTCTTCATATGATGCTCATAAACTTCTTTCTTTGAGGATTTATGTCATTGGGATTTTGGTCTGACTTAAAACCAGCACCTTCATCATGATCATCCTCTTCGGCCATTAAAAAATTATACATATGGTAAAATCATTATGGTGATCTTGAGAAAATAAATCTTTAGCAGCACCAACTTTCCTCTTCTTCAATATTTCATTAAGTATCATGACTTCCTTCATGACATTGAATAAGAAGAATATCAGATTTAGTATCATCTAATTTTTAATGTAAATCATTACAAATTCCTATCCTTTCCAACATATTCTTAGTTTCATTAGAATGTATTACAACCTCTTACTATTTCAGCTACTTTATTTTTTTCCAAATATCCTCAAAATGTTTTTACTAAATATGACTTGTACCCCTCTTTTCTTTCAATCGGATTCTCAATTTGATTTTCCGGAATTCTTCTACCACTTTCTTTCATCATGTTTGTATCATAATTTTCACAACTTACTCATGATTTACAAGAAATACAAAACAACAATTCGTTTTTATATTTCTATGTGATCCATGTTAAATATCATTATGTTCAGAACCTCATTACGATCTAAACATCAGTATGATAAGAACCTCATTACGATGAGCTTTCATACAAATTGTGAGAACGATTTATTGAATATGTTTTTTAAGTTAGATCTTCTAAATATGATGGCCATTTTGATTTTCACCAAAAATAAAGTAATGTGATTCCTTTTCCCTTTGGCAGCAAGAATGATCACCAAAAAACTTTTTCCTGATTATCATGGTGAATCTGATTTCATATAACTTCTAATTTTTTTATCAACATCTCAATTAGCTGGATCATATTGAATAATCTAGATGTTCTAGATCTGATTCTAATGAATATAGTCTGGATATGATTGAAAATTTTATTTAATTCATATTTTTATCCATTATCTTCTCAATATAATATATGTCTTCAACATAATAAAAATATTGATCCATTGACAACAAATACATCCAAAACACAACTTGGGCCCAACAATAGGGACTATCATTTTTCTTATAATTTAACCCAATCTTGTTAACATCTTTCTCCATAAAATAAAAAGACTTTTGAATCTTTACTTCAGGAAATTCATCATGACAAATTTTTAATAACATGGACATTAAATTATTTTTAATTTTGTATAGGCACTTAATATGGTTAAAATTACATATAAATGAATTTTTTGAATAATTGAGACATCCTTCATATAACACTTAATTTCCATATTCAATTAAATCATAAAATTTATTTTTAATATCATTAAATTTTTATATTACATTATTCTTTATAGTATCAATAATAATATCCAATGATATATTATAATCTTAAGTTGGTTTTCTAGAAATTCAAAAACAAAATTTTTAAAATTAGGATTTAAAGCATCCTAGAGTGGTTGTATTGATATATTTTTATGATTATAATGTTTTCTTATAGTGAATAAATATTCATTTATTTATTTCTAAATTTCATTGTCCACTATCGAGGAAGTAATGTTCACATTCTATTGATTGACATCAGTACTCCATATTTCTACAATGTTTGATTCTCCATGAAAATTCCAATGCACATTTTACTTCAATATAAAGTTTTCATAATCATTATTTCTCTTTAAAAAATTCTAAATTTACATTCTGGACATGGATATTTTATTCTCCCATCAATGGATTGATTGCAAATTGAAAAATCTAAAAACTCTTCCAAAGCCCTAGTATATTGATGTGTGTTCCTAGGTAATTTGATCAAACTTTTATATATAAATCACCAAAATTATAAACATTATGAAACATAAATTATATGATATTTAAAATCAAGGTACTATATAATCGTGTTACTAGTTCTATTTAGAATCAAGGTCACCCACAGTTATTTATGATCAATTAATTCATTAGATTATGAAAAAAATTCATCTTTAATTTTATGATTTAACATAAGTGAAGGGTGTGTATTACTGACATCATGTATTTATAGGAATACAAAATATATTTTAGATTATATTAATATCAATAGGTGTCAAACTGGACTTGGTTCAAAATTTAGGGTTACACAATTATTCAAAAGCCACTTTTACCAATATTAAAAGTCCCAAGTAGCTAATTCATAATTTTTCCAAAGTATGGAAGAATGGGTTTCAAGTAGAAGTTACATAAAAACTAACAATGGAATTAATAGGAAAACCATTAATTTATATTTTTATAATTTCAAAATAATTTAAAATTTTCTTTTAATGAAAATTGTGGTAGGAAAATATTGGGATGTTTCAAGGAATTATATATAGTTCAAAACCACATACCTTTTTCTTAGACTTGATGATATTTTTTATAGCATCCACTAAAAACTATCCATATACATATTTAACCAATTATGCATGAAAAAAAATCACCATATTGAAATAATAAAAAAACTAATCTAAGATTTTGGGAAAATTCCCCTATAATTATTCAAACTATCAATAAATGTAAATAACAAATAAAATAAACCTAAGAGTTCTTTAATTGAATCATTAAATGCATAAAACATGAATATAATAATTAAACAAATTATAATTGGTATAATGGTATGAAAATAATTATAAATCCTTAAATTATGACTTTTATGTTTTCAATTCTCTAAGAAACAACAACAATATCAGCTATACATCTCAGAAAATGGATTATACCTTCAACATACCTAGGGGTAGTGTATCCTAAGGAATATTTCATTCCACTGAGACGGTCCCATGTTATTTTTTTTAATTACACATCGTGAGATACCCCAACCTATTCTAAGAGATCACATGTCACCAAGGTGAATGTCTGCCTAAGGAAAGGAAGCTCACAAGTCATCGAGAAGATCATAAGATGGGGTTTACAAGAGGGCTCAGGGGAAAATTGAAGGTATGAAGGGTTTCTAGTTTTTAATATATTTCAAAATTATTTTTAAAAAATCTAAAATATAGAAATATAATTATATAGAGGGGTTTCTACAAAATGTGGAAAAAACCACCAAGGAAAGCTTATTTTCCTATAGTTTGAACCCTGTCACTATCTTGACACCAAGGGAGTTCCTAACCTCATTTATACATTGATAATCATAATAGAACCCTATTTTTGTTCCAATGAATCCTAATTAATTAAAATTATTAAACTACCTCATGTTCCACCTTTGAAATTTAATAGGGATATTCCATTGTATTCTATATAAAAAATTCTCTTGATTGACTACTCGTGTGCCCAAATAATATTCTTTGGAAGGAAGATATAAATTTTTTCATGTTTGGAAAATTTATATGGAATTAAATTTGTTAGTACATGGAGTGTAACCCCTTGGGAGAATTATGCTCATGTAATTTTTTCTAATTTATATGTGGGCAGGGGACTTACATGGAGTGTGAAATTTTTTACAAAGCATATAGGACCCATAGGGCTACTCAATTTGTATTATAAATTCATGACTCATTTATACTCTAAGTTACATAATATGTGCTCTAGACTCACATGTCTTGTATAGTTAAATAGCCTCCTAGAAGTGTACACCTCGTACACACTATCCCAATCATCCTATGTCCACATAGAATACATGACTAATGAATATATCATGTGATATTTAACTCAATCAAAAAACACTAGTCACTCCTTCCATAATGATACACGATGTGTAGCCTAGAAGTAAATATTTTGTGATCAATTCATTAATTTATATATTTTTAGACAGGTAGAAATCATTCCTTCATATTGATATCACCTCCATTCATGCCCAAAACAACACTAAGGGGCTTAATCATCATTTTTATGCCTCCATGGGATAATATTAACCAACATTGATGCGCCATTATACATCACTAATGGAAATATATCATAAAAAACTTATATCAAAGTCATGTATATAATTTTTCCTCTCAATGTGTGCTATATTACCCATCAAACATCCCACATATCCCAATATTCTCTGTTGAGAAAAAATTCATCATTCATAGGCTCGAATTCAAATAAATCACCAATTAAAATCAATTTAATAAAACCAGTATCTATTAAGAGGTTATGCTAAAAATATCTTTAGATAATGGAAAAATAATATGGAATATAAAATAGATTAAGGACTCTCTGGTCTTTCCAATTATCCCAGAACTACTTTTTCTTCCAAATTTCACCAATGGTGAAAATACAGTGGAAATATCAGCATATAGAATATTTGGATTTATAAATATCATGAGTATATATAACTTCATCAATTAAATTCTGAAAAAAATAGTTGGGCATCGATCTAGTAAAATAAATTGAATTAATTGAGTGAAATAACAAATAGAATTTCCCTACCTCTTGATTATTAAACTTTCTAGTGAATATCACATCGGTGGTGAGTACTGTTGGTGATTCTCATTGAATAACACTTTCATCAACTCTGAAACTCAAAATCTCCCAATAGCTTTCCTATCCTCCTTTATTTAATTGGGGTTGATTGTGATTGGCACTAAATTATAATTTAAGGTTTATTATTATATGTAAATTAAGGTTTTCAGATATATATAATTAATTAATTAATTAATTATACAAATGATGGACGTAGCCCAACGGCATATATGAAAACCCAATCTGTACCACCTAAAAGGTAAAATCCCAATTCTTGATGCAATAATGGGGTCAATTTTTTCCTCTAAGGTTATGTTTAAGAGGAAAATGAATTTTACTATGATCACACAGGCATGACCAAAAAATATTATATTATTTATAATATATTATTTCTACTTTTCTGTGAAACTCATTCAATGATAAATAATCAATGACCTAATGATATATTTTATTTAAAATATTATAAACATTCATAACACACACAAAAATAGGTCGATACATTTTATAGGTGTGTCCATGAATATATAGGACTTCAATTCATTGGGTAAATATTATTATATCATTTGATAAATGCATTATTTGTGGATGTAATGAAGTTAGGATTGTTTATAATGTTATTCATAGACATGATTCAATTTTATATTTACATTAATTCATAATAGTCCTAGTAGTTATCCTTGACATATGTTAATATTTTATATATTTATTCATATACATCATTCCTTTTTTATTCAATAATCTTTATGAAATGATTACTTCTTATTCTCCATGGTTATTATTGCTTTAGGTATTATTTAATGATTTTTTATTGAATACTAGTATGTTTTGTATTTTCCACTCCTATTTTATTATCTTCCTATATTAATTAGATTAATATCACATATGTTTTCTCCATGATGAGTATATGATCACACCCATTTAATGTGTTTTAAAATCTATTATAAATAAATAACAACAATATATATTATATATCTATAAGGGATTCATGTATATTCTATTTTATGGAATTATTTTTCACACTGTATAAAATTTAACGATTATATAGCTAACCTCAAAAGGCATTAAAACTTTGGGTTCTATGAGTTTTATTTATTTGTGATTTGTGATGTATAATTAAGAAAACGTTTCTAATATATGTGTATGATATGGTTTAGTTGTCCTAATTATCATGTTTTATATTCATTTAATAAGTACTTTTATTAAATTTTCTCTGACTAAAATTAAAACCATTTAAATTAATAAAACCCATTAATGGGAAATTATTCATATTATATCATGACATATCCAAGATATTATCACATCATGATCTATGACTATTTCTATTATAAAATTAGGTCAATCATATCACTTATGTTTGTTGGGGAGTTTATCAGACAAGCCTTTGCCAATTCTTCATATATAATCATTTCAAATATACTTCTTGTGTATCCTATCCATTAGGGTTTCCTAACTAAGAATAACCAATTATCATTCCAAGAATAGGAATGCAATTATTGGGTTTACTTTTATCATGTTTTCCTTATATAAGATAATTCATGGGAACCTATCATTGGAATGACTTACCCATTAGGGGTATTGAGGTCTTGTTAGGTTCTCTCAATAGAAAGAATCTAACACTTAGTATATTATGTGTTTCTAAATATATCACCATATTATATAATGTATTCCCTTTACATATTTTAATATATAAAATTTTTTCATTTTGATTCCTTATTTATTATACCAAACCAATATGTACAACCCATATTAATGTGTAACTCTTTACACAACTAATATCTTATGTTAAAAACCCAAATTAAAAGTCAGTTATGTTTATACATACCTAAATGTGTCAAACGCATAGGGTAAAAAAATAATATAAAATATTAAAATATTTTGAAATCAAATATCCCCATAAGATCAAGTAGAGAATGACCCAAAAATTTTTTAGAAAAGGCATAATTCCCCAGGGTAGATTGAAGTTTAATCCAAAGTCCCACTACACCTGGTTTAGTACCCAATAAATACATTAATTTAATCAAAATTATAACGCATAATATATATAAACTATAACTAACATATAGATTCAAGCTAATAACTTATAAATAATCCAATGTCTTTGTATAATAATACTAAATAAATTATTATAATGGGGTTCCCTATACATTTACAGGTCACGTAATGGGTTCCCTCTCTTCCTAGATTTAGAGTGGGGTTTCGTTTTTTATTCAATAAAGGGGGTTTTACCCTCAACCTATTAAAAAAATATTATTTAAAACTTGATTAAATCAATTTTCAAAACTCATTTATATATAGTTCTAGTAATTTCTCAAATAATATATTACATTTAAATATTTAAAATTACTAATCCATTATCTAAATATACACTTTTTTATATCTCTCTATATTTTTTTAATTTATAATCACTATATAAATTACCTTTTAATTTTCTAATAGACCTTTTATATAAAATTATAATACATTCAATATAAATAAATGGTATTTAATATTAATAATTAATATTAAAATATTTATTTATTAAATGATTCATAAATATTTAATAATTATTTATTAACATTTTATAATTAACTGGTTGATAATAACTTTATAAATTAATTAATTATCCCAAAATCTAATTATCTAAACATTATATACAATTTATTGTTTTTCTAACTCAATTAATAATTGAAAATATCAACAACAAAAACATAATTTTCCTTTATATCATAATTTATAATATACATTATATTGTAATATTTGATAAATAAAAACTTATATTTTATTTTATGATTTATTTTTAGGGAATTATTATATATTTTCCATGCTATCAATTATATTCAATGATGTAAATTATCAATCATAATCCATGATATAGTGAAAAATGTATATTATGGTTTATGAAAAAAAATAATGTAACCCATGATACAATACTTCACCAATGGGAATTATATTATATAATAGTCCTTGTATCATATTCATGATATGATCGTCTATTTTTGTGTTTTAGGAGTGGTTTTAATTTTCATGAATTCTAACTTGCATGTAGTGACATTGAAAAAATTATATAGTTTATCCAATGATAAAACACATATCATATCATATGATATTATAAAATTAAAGGATTTAGAAAATGTTAGAAAAATCAATTAGATATATCATGCCTTATAAACATATTGAAACTTATGATATATCATATCATATGGTATCCCATCATAATAATAAAAATATATTTTATTTAATAATTTGTCATAAAATGTCAAAATTTCATCATTTTAAACATATTTAAATAATCAATTTATCCATGATATGGCTCAGATACCACTTTTTAGTTTCTTATTGTAACAAACCAATAATTTTATATTCATTAATTTCTATGGAAATTTTATTTTTTTAGTAATGAAGTTGGGGATATTTTAAGTATCGGGACTCGGATCTTGATTTTGAGGGTTGTAACATCTCATAAAGTTGTTTTATGATGTGTTCAGAGGCCTTAGATACATTTCAAGTGCTTGGGTGAATATCAAAGCTGGTCTGATTTACTAATATTACTAAATTTGGATATATATGGCATGTTAAATAATGAAAATAGAGGGTTATTTTTTATAAGGTTCTAATCAAGGATGTTTCATGGCCTGTAGGGGTACCCATAGTGTAAAGGTTATAGAGGATACATAGAATTCCATTAATGATGGGTGTAATAGCTTGGAAAAGGTTTATGGACTTTTTAACTAGGGTCATAACCCTTATATAAGGTCATATCATGATTAGGATGTCATATTCTCGCTATGTGTCCATGGGTCTAATGACTCTAATATTTTCTCGTTAAATTTATTTTAAGGAATGTTTGGCCATTTCCAAACTATAAGAGTTACACTATAACGACTTTCCATCATGAGCACACTATAGGGTTAGGGCCACACCATAGAGGGTAAAGGCCATTCCATTGATGTCAGGGCCACATGATTTTGTTTATGTCCAAGGGGGATAGTCCACACTATGACTAGATTGGTTACCCCATGAAGGATGTTCATGGGGTATGAAGGTTCTATCTGATGGAGGCGTGTCACATCATAACCTAAGGGGATACTCCATCATGGGTTTCTGTCAAATGCAATCACATGGTGAGTCATATTGGAAACTCCATGATGCTACCCAACCTCATTTTTTAAAATTAGTGTAAAACAATCATTTTAGTGTCATTCCATCCTTAATTTTTATTTCAAGTAGGCCATCCAAGGGGGAGTATTATGATTTTCCCATGTCCCTTTATTCACCCTATTAGTACAACTTTAAAAGGGGAGATTTTTAGATTGTTTTTTATTGAGATTCACTATTAATTATTGCCTATATTCCCCCCATTTTTATTCTTGTGTTTTTTCTCTAATTTTTGGGTGGTTTTTTCTAGAGTTTTAGTTATTGTTCCACCATATGTTAGTTGATTTGGGTGATAATGATGTCAATTTTTCTTGGATTGGTGATTGGATGTTTTGGAAGGTTAAATTCATAGGTTTTATATGGTTTCTATGGAATGTCACTTCTTGTAGAGGTTTTAGGGAATTATGCCACATTTAGTTAAATTGAATAGAAAATTATAAATTTTTATATTTAATTATTTGGTTGTTATGTATTGATATATGATCATGGGTGTTGGTATGATATTATAAAATTCAGGGATGATATTTCCCAATGATGAGTGGAGAATCATGAGGATAGTATCTTTGGGGTTGATTTAACTATATTTTTAATACAAAACTATATGTTTTTTATATGTGGGTGTGCATGACTATATGTTTTAATGAGATTGGGTAAAGTGATAGATATTGAAAACACCCTATATAAAAAGATAGAGTACTTTCTCTTTAACATTTTGGGTAATTTTTTATTTCCATGAAACTATGTCTTAAAGGGGGATGATGTTGAAAATGTAGAGATTATCCTACGTGTTTTTAATATGGATAGTTAGGTATAAATTATTTGATTAGTACTAGTGGTCATGGGTGATAAAATCACAAGTATCATGGACAATGGGAACACCCTTTTTATGGTTGAGTGGAATATTGGTGTGTGATATGAGCAGGATGAGTCATTCATCAATATATGTGGTATGAAAATGGGGTGTTTCCTAGGGATGATGGGTTTGAGAGTTCTCAAATGGGAGACAGGAAGTGATACCGAACCATGGGTCATGTTAATGGTAATAGTGACTTTGAATAATGATTCCAAGGTTCATAGAGTGAGTTTTTTGGGAAGGTATGTGGTTAGGAAGATTGATTGGGATGCGGATTTTGATGTAGTATTAGATTTTCCATTGAGGTTAGGGTTGGGTAAATCCAATGGTATGAGATGGTGTCATGGGGTTTTGGATTTAGCTTAGTGGTAGTGAGTAGAGTTTGATATGGGTATAAGGGCCCCATTATATTCCCTCTTGGGTGATATGTAATGGTTGATGTGTTCGATGTGATTTAATTGAGTGACCAAAAAAATATTTAGGATATTGGAATGTAAAGCCAGATATACATTGAGGCATGATGTGGGATGTAGGGATAGGTTTTGAGTGACTATTGACTTTGGAATAGTTATTGAGCCTATGGGATGAGGTGAAAACCATTGTTTTTTGTTGATAAGTGTGACTGGTTTTGTGAAATCGGATGATGGGGACATATGTATAGACCCTTTCGTGAGAGAGAGAGCAGGTAATGTTCGAGATATGAGCATTTATGTTTATATGTGATAATTAAAACTTCTCTTATAGATAAATGGATGGTCTAGGATTTATATTACACCCTTATCTAAGGGGAAATTGGTTGGGTACTTTCACTGCACCCTTCCAAGTGAGGGAATGGCTTGAGATCTATTCAGTGTTCCCTTCACTATGGGGAATGGGATGGGTACTTTTCACTATGAGTTTCTTTGGTACTATGAAATGAACTATTCCTTGTGATATAATGGGTTTCTGTCTATTTAGTGTTTCCTTCCCTATAAGGTATTGGGTTAGGATCTATTAAGAGTACCCTGCCCTATAGGGAATTAGGTTGGGTACTTTTTAATGTGGCCTCTTACCACACCACAAACTCATTTTTCATTGTTAGTTTTTTTATTAATTTATTGGTATTTATTATTTATATACACTTTAGGGTGAAATTTTATTTGAATTTAGAGGATGTAGTGTCTTTCTTCTTTTTTCAAGGTTTTGACATAGTGAAAACAGTACAACTTTTCCATAAATAATTTGTAACCCTTCTCAAATTCCCTCACACGGATAGTGCATAGTTGGATAAACCATGAGAAAAACTATTTTATGTATCTTAATTCAATCATATTAGGGTTTATCTATTGGAACATGTATTTGAAAATTGTGAATCCAAACCATTGAAATAGACTAGGTTCTTAAAAATGATAAATTACCCATTTTACATCATTTAAATTAACCACTCTAGGGATCCTCTTTCCCTATATTCTACTCACTCTACATATTTTCACACTCCAAATAATTCCACCTCTTATAATTACTCATTTTATGGGATTATATCATGTTTTGGTGGTGATTATTCATGTTAATATCTCAATATCTCATCATTTCCTCGTCTTTATTTTTCCCCTTTCTCTATTTCCATCATGTTCTCTCAGCAACCAAGGGTTTTCCATAAATTGATTTTTATTTTTGGTTTTATTATTTTTTGTTTCAATGGGTTAATTAATAATTTTTGTAGTTGTTTTATAGTGTATTAGTGCATTGGCTTGTAAAATAGATGAACTCATGATTGGTTTCTTTATGAATGAATCTTTAATCTTAAAACAATTATTTTTTTGGTATTTATAAGACAGGATGATGTAGATTTATAAATTTTTGTATATTTTTTTTATAAAAATTATATATCTTATCTATTTTAATATTAATATCATGGAATAAAAAACATTTTTCTCTTATATTTTGAGACTTTAGTTTATTTTTAAGCACTATATATAGCCTATGTTTGTTAAATGGAATAAATTCATCATTTAAAAAATTTTCATGATAAAAGGGGTTATTATAAAATACTTAAGTTGATTTTAATAGTTTATGCTCAAATTAAGGGTGTATTTGTATTCTTTATAAGTTTTTTATAATCTTATATTATTTGAGTGGTATAATTATAGTTAGGTTACTAGGTTTAAATGGTGTTTTGTATAAATTATCTACTAAAATAATGTTTCAATTCATGGTTAAAGACATTTAAATATTGTTTTATATAGATATATTATCCCTTTAATCATGAACTTTATGTGTTTTGGAATATTTATGGAATAATAAAAAAATTTATGATTACCCTAGTAGAGGGAGATGTGTACTGTTTAAATATTTTTGATGAAAGGGGCTGATTCTATAAATAGTGTTTAGAGGTGAGAGAGATATTTTACAGTATATTAATATGATTATATCATATCGGACAATTTTTTTGCATTGCCTATAATTACATATCATGGGAAGACTTGGGTAGTTCAGTGAGAAATCTATGGACAAAAGATGAACTAGTGTATAATAATTACTCTAGCTAGTATAAATAAATTAAAACTTTTCTCAAATTTTGTAGTTTTTCCATCCATCCATGAAGGAGAGGTAAAAATAAGTGTTAGTATAGGTTGTTTATCATCTAGTATTGATATACATATGGATTCTATGTTAGTCTTGTTCTAGATTTTCCCAATGGATCTTATCTTTCCATGCTGTTTGTGATTATATTTTATTTATGATTTTTTATTTATTAAAATATATATATATATATAAATGTTTATCTTCATCCTATATAAAAATATGGGTATTTATATGTTTATTTCCATTCATGAAAAATTATTTATCTATATTGAAACCATTTTGAATGTTTTAAAATGTTTTCATTTACCTTAAAATTGATTAAATGGATATCCTATTTTAGGAAAACAATCCCCTATGTGTAAGGGGTAATTTACTAGAAAATTTATTTGATAGTTTTTTTAAATAAAAAATCCAAACCAAATTTTTTACTTGTAAATAAAACTTGAATAAAATGTTATTATTTTTAATGGGTATGCATTTTGTGTCAAGAAGATTCTTATAAGATATATGATTCTCATGCATATCATATTTTTATAAAATATAGGTTACATTTTGAAATGGTCATTGATCTTAAGATTTTGGTTCAGGTATAATGGTGGGTCCATGTAATGAAGTTATTTTCTTGAGTCATGGAGAAAGTTGGGTGGAGTTTCTTATATATTTTTTATGTTGTTTTTATTAAGTATCAACAACATCAGATTATTTTAATTTAGTTTATTATTTTTTTAACAATATTTTTTCTTAGTTTTTATTTATATAATATTGGAATTTGTTAGAAATTTTTATTAGTTTTTTTTAATTGTTATTTGATATTTTTCTTTTTATTTTTCCTCGTTCGGTGTTAGATTTAATTTAAAATATCATATTTTTTATGAATAATCATAAAATGTATAGATTGGTCATTATTGGGATTGAATTGGAATTAAATTATTTTTTTAATTATTTATTAGGAAAAATCACTCCCAAATTTTTATATCCTTGATGATCAACTATAGTTACCAGCTTATGGCTATCGAGAACACCTTTCAGGCGTTATTACGATCTGTATTGGGTACTCAAATCAATAGTTCCCTAGGTTGATTCTAATAAAAGGTTATTATATCTAGGTTATTTTTTTATAATCAGGTAGTATAAATATAGTATAGTTATTACATAAGAGTTTGGGTCATGAATAGGTTCCAAGTCACTACCTTTGTGAAAATTCCAGAGTTCCTAGGGATGTTCTGTATATGTGTTAGTCTCCAATTTAATATTTTTTCTAAACTATTTTTTATATGTTTTAGACTTTATATGAATATTTTATGTTTTTTATTGGATATTTGTGAGTTAAATTTAGAGTATACTTATTTTAAATAAAAATAACTTAGGAGTGCATGGTTTCAATGGATGTTTTAGTAATCTATGAATAGATCATGTAACTGAGTTTGGGAATATTCTAGTGCGACTCTAATGTTTCCAATGATCTATTTCAATACCACTAAGGGTTTGGAATCAATTTTAAACTCTTTTTACGAATTATAATTCATAT
The DNA here is from genome assembly GCA_963277665.1 of Viscum album. NCBI lineage: Eukaryota > Viridiplantae > Streptophyta > Magnoliopsida > Santalales > Viscaceae > Viscum > Viscum album. The sequence goes on along the minus strand of OY728138.1, from coordinate 1,171,737,888 downwards.
TCCAACCTTTATAACATATTAAATTACATGATCAAATCAATATAGTCTCGCAGCCTCAAGGTATGTAGTATTTTGATGAAAGGTAAGCATGCCAAAAAAATTTATGTAAAGCCTAATCATTTCCATATTTGTTATTCCACAAAACATGGATTCTATAATATCTCTTATAAATGTCTTAAAATATATATTACACTACGTTCCACCACTTCCATAATCTAATGGAATATACAACTCTATATATAAAATGATGATCCATCAAAGATATATATTATTCTTCTCCATTTTTTAACTAAAACCACTTAAGAATATTATCTTCATCCATAACCATAAGGATCAAAAAACCGTACACTTGAAATTATTAATTATCATCAATGGTTTATGAATTTTTTTATCTTTTTGGTCTTAAATGAAACAAAATTTTGAATGATCTGGATTGACAATATTATGAATACTTGGGAAATAAATATTTTCCTTCAATGAATTATCTTCTGGATTTATAATCCATCCTCACTTCTCAGAGGTTCATATTATTTGACTTATGTTATACTTTAGTTACTCCATTATCTATCAATATGCCTCACATAAAAAATATAAACAGAAGATTTCAAATAATTATTGATGTTTAAATTTTAATTTTAAATTCAAATATTCTACTTCCTTCAACTTCTTATTTAACATCCCTAAGATAATCACTTAATTGATCTTCACCATCCAATGTGTAATAGTAGTTAGAATGGGTTTGAATAACTATAAAATTTCTTAAATAAATACAATTCATTATTATTATTCAAACTAACTAGAAAATTACCAAAACACACTTCTATATCATGCCTAGATGTTTTGTGGCATTTAGAGTGGCACTATGGTGTGATGATTATCATTATGGAATTACCATATTTTTTCCAGTGGTTTCTTCTAAACAGACATAAGCCTTTGTATTATGTTCTATGGGTTGTGTATTGGAGGTCAAGGATTATCCAATGACCCCAAAAACCATTAAACTTGTATTTTTTTCAAAGCCTAAACAATGTGGATTAGTCCTCCACATTTCCTCTTAATTATGGTGTAGCACGTCTCTTATGTCATGGAGATCCTAAAATTTTCAAGGACACTAAAAATTAAAACTATTCCTCCAATATATCATATCATGATCTTAATTTATATATCACCTTCTTTCTATTCTTCTTAAATCACAGCCAGTTTTACAATGGCATAGAGATCTATGGTTGAGTCTCTTTTTTGGTGCAGTCTATCACTCTACAATGTAATGTAATATAAATCATTATTCATCCCCCTACCAAATTCGATATGTAAAGGAAAATATTTTTTGTGTAATAATATTATTTATTTATTTATTTATCACGGTATATGAGTTACGACATGGAGCTCCTTTTACTTCATCTTTATCTTTGCATCATAGTCTCTCTTTCCATGATATATTATCACTACAAAGAAGTTCATGAACTATCTAATTTCACCTATACCAAAAAAATAGTTTCTTAATTAAACATCTTAGATTGTTATTTACTTCGAGTTTATATAAAAAAATATTGACATAAATAAATACCTTATTTTACTAAAAAATAATATAACTAACAAAGTGAGATAAAAAATCCCCCTTTGATTTTTTTAGAAATACCCTTATCAATGATATTTCAACATGTACGCCTCAAATATAAATTCCTCTCCCCTATATTATTAAGAAAACTATGTGAAAATGTGTGGAAAATTCTCACCTCATATTTATTATCCTTCCCTTGGGTATTTTAAAGAGAGGGGTGATAGTACATGGTTCCTTAGAAATGTCCCTTTAATTGATCCACACTAAGTCTACATGGGAAAACCCCGTGTATAAAACAAGAGATATTTGATAAATATTATATATGTAATCCATAATAACCAATCATGTGATAACATTATCAAAATATTAATACAGAGGTTTCTTATAACAGATTTATTGATAGAATAATGATCATGTACACACTTCAACAAAAAAACAAACACAATTCAGGTGCAAGTAATAAAATCCCCCTCTTTCCCATCCTTTGATCAACCAAAAATCCTAATAAAAAAATATATTTAATATATTCATAAAAATGGATTGTATGTTTGATTAATAATCTTTAATTATAGATCAATTCTTTCCTAATAAGTAACAATCGGGTTAAGAGTTTTCCCTCACCATAGGCTACTATTTTCTTGCCATATCAACACTTTTCCTATTAATAACATTAATATATTGTTTACACAATTTATTCATTAAAAATAATTTAAAATATTTAAAAAAATTCTCCATATTATATGAACTATCATGAAATTTTTATTCCATATGTGAATATGCTTTTTTTTCTTTTTCCTCAACAAATTTTTCATCTTCCTCTAGTAATTTAGCATATTTAAATTGATCTATCCAAACATCCAATCATTATTTATAGACATGATATATTTTCTTAGGATTCACAAATAAATTATTAATAGTTTCATCATGATAAAATATAACTTCCTTAATTCTATAAATATTTTTCAAAATCATTCAATGGAAAGCTTCTATATAAAACCAAATCATGAATGCCTAATCTTTTTGACCCTTTCATATACATATCCCACATAAATCTGAGCTTTTAAATCTATTTTTTGTAGATATATTTTCTACCAATATCATAAATTTTTTCATTCCATGATATTTTATACATTTTTATTCAAAAAATATCTCCCTTTTTTCTTTCCACTTTCCTACCAATGACATGTTCGACAAAAAAATAAAGGTTTACTTTCCATACCTTTCATACACCTAAAAAAACTCTGATATAAGAAATTCTTGGTTAAATATAGTTATTTCCAAATTCATACTGATGTAGATGTGCTTAAATATTTTATTTATTTCCTAAAGGGAAATTTTTTTCTTATTTTTCACCACTTCCTTTGATGAGTATGAGTGTCTCTTAACAAAATTATTATTCTAACCTTATACAGACTTATTTTGGAGACCAACACTATCAGTTATAACATATCTGTATTGAGAACTAAAATTACCATATCATACTTAATAGTTAGAATACATCATCTCACTAACATGAAAATATTCTATATTAACTTATAATAATTTATTAAAGTCTTATATATCCATGTTTAACTCATGTTTATCTATCACATGTATGGATTATATTTTAAACAAATCTTCCTCTTTTTATCCATATTTTCATCAAGATCACTAAACATTTTTAAGGATTAGTTTATCTAACATTGTTCTTATTTTTCTCATCACTATATGTTGCATCCTTATTGAAAAACTCTTCATTCTCAGTAGCCACCTTTTTTCTTTCTCATGTTACATATTTTCTTCTTGGGAAATTTTTTAATTCCCTTATATAATTATAAATTTTTTCTTAGATACCACTAATGTTTTTTGTCACTTATCCATCATCATCAAAGAATGATGATTAAACTCTTTTTTCCTTATTTTTAAATAGAGTGAATTCTTTGTCTAAATTTCTATAATTACCAGATATTTAAAACTTCTTATTTTGTAGATAGAATATTTCTTCTTCCTATTTTCTTTTTTCCTCTTTAGATTATCTTTCTCATCTGAATTAGATTCCTCCAACTGAGTATTTCCTAAAAATATAAAATATTACTAGCACCATTTCAATTAAAATAGCTAAAAAATTACTTGAATTCTCCCTATTAATCTCCCATTAGGAATCTCTTTAACAATATATAAACAATGTCATTGATATCATCATCATCCTCAGTATCTAAATCATTGAAATATTCATTACATTTTCCTTCTCCTTTTATCATGACTCCAAAGGCTATCTAATATTTTTCCTTTTTCTGGAAAAAATATTCTTTCCTTATTTAATAATCTATAAGAATGTTTTTGAAGTGAATCTAAATAAAAACCATCCCTATCTTACAAAGTTAAAACATTAAGATCAAATATGTCTAGTAATTTTCTCATAAGATGTTTGACAGTAGTGGAGTTCTACAGATTTTATCTAAACCAATTAATATTCTTAATTATCTCATTCACCCTAGTGAAATAATAAGTTATATTCTCATCATTATATATTAAAATATCATCAAATATTACTATATATACCAGTATCTTATATTTCATTACTTTAATGTTTCATTGAAAACTACTTATCATTTTTTCCCTTAGCTCTTTTATAATTGAAAAAACTAATTACCTTGGAGTAAACCATTTTTTTATAAAGATATAAAAATATAATTTTGTTCCTTTCCATCCATCTCCAAATTCCTTTTCTCAACATTCCTTGTATGATAATTTTCACGAATTGGTAGAATTATCATGGTATTAAATTATCTCACTTCTAATATGAGTGAAAGGAGATAATGCAGTAACATATTCTTCCAATTGTAAGATTTTTTTCCATAAAAGGTAGGATATCCTTGGTTTTTCACATAATTTAGATTATCTATCACTACAAAAGCATCTTTTTTATCTTTATAATAAATCTAGCTCTACTACTAATTATTTATTAAAAGGATCTATTTTGGTAAAACTTGAGAGGGGGGAATCAGTGGTAAAATATTATTAAAAATTATCTTTCTTAATCCAACCTCTAGAAACTATTAATGTTCATTATTAACTCAATATAGTCTAATATCCTCACCATGTATAGAAATAAGATTAAAAGAAATCATGGAAAATTTTACATGGTGCATATTTAAATCTTACTTCATTTCACATTTGTTATTCTTCCCAGCATTGTTTCTCTGCTATATTCAACAAGAATGTTGCAACACAAAATCCATAGTGTTCCACCACTTCTAGAATCCATGAGAAGAATGAAATATCTATAAAAAATAATGATCTTCTAATGAAATATATTCTTGTTCTCATAGTTTTCTCTTGAATCCCTTCATAATATAATCAACCTCAATTAGAAGATGGATCAACAAACCCTTCATGGATAATTATTCAATATATTCAATAGTTTATGATGATGTTCATATTACTAGTCATGAAATATTAACCAAATTATGAATGATCTAGACTCTAAATATTTTGAATACTCATCCAATATATCTTCTCCTTTGATAAAGTTTCTCATTACTTCAATCTCCTTCCTTGCATATCACAAGTTCATATTCTCTGACTCATTTTATACACTTGTTTACCACCTTTCTCTCAATCTATCACACATCAGAAATTTGCATAATAAATTTAAATTAATTATTCAAGTTTTAATTTGGATTTCAAAATAAAATTAAAATCCTTAACTTCCTTAAATAACATCATTAATGAACTTTGGATCATTTCTAAATTAATATTCACCATCAAATTATAAAGGGAAGTTAGAAAAGGATAGAATAACAACAAAATTGCTAAAAATAATCCAATTCATCATGGTTGTTGGAAGTGCCGACAATATGCCCATAAATAAACTTCTACAACAAAGAAATATATTTTGTGGAATGAGAAGTGAAATTGTGGAATGATGAATATCAGAATAGCATAACCATACGGTTTTTAGTATATTCTTCTAAAATAAAAAAGTCTTGGTGGTGTGGTCAATGGACTATGGTGTGGAGGTAAAAAATTCTCCAGTGATACCAAAAACCATTCTATTGGGAATTTCGGCATTTTTTATGAATTATGGTATATTCCTATACATTTTAACTTATTTTTGTGTAGCACATATCTTGTTATATGAATGTTATAAAATTTATATGGCCACCATAAATTTAACCAAGTACTGTACTATGGTGTTGAGTGTTATGAAGTTATGTGGAACCTCTTTTTATTCTTCTTGTGGCATAACCAATTTTAATTTAGGATATTAGACTCTGATTGAGTCTCCCCTACAGCATGGTCCCTCTTCCTGCATCATGAAATCATGTAGTTCATTTTTTATCACACTACAAAATTTAGTATCTTTATAGTGTAGAAGAAATATTACAGTGTAATTCTCTTCCCTCTTCTTTTCTATGATGTGGTATATGAGTTGTGGCATGGATTTCCTTCTACTGAATATTCCTATTTACCTCATGGTATCTCCTTCCATGATATGTTATCACTAAAAAATAGTTCCATCATAGTTATATTTCACCTATACCAGTAAACTCAGATTCTTTATTCAACATCCAATATTTCTAACCACTTCAAGTTCTTCTGTAACATATAGAAATCAATGATAAATTTTTCTTATTGAAAAAAAATAAAACTTGAAAAGTGGGATATAAAATTACTTTATATTTTTTGGTAATTACATTATAATTTATATTTCAATATGTGTACCTAAAATATAAATTCTTCTACCCCTTAATAATAATAAAATAAAAGTATAAATGTGGGGAAATTATCACCTAAAATTTCTTATCCTTGGTTTTGATATTTTAAAGAGAGAGATAATATCAAATGGTTCCTTATAAAATAGATTTTGATTAATCCACTCAAAGTATATGTGGTAAACCCCAATGTAGAAAAAAAAGATATTTAATTAAGAATATATAATCTACCTATAACAACCAATAAATGTATAACATTATCATGATCTCAATATAGTTTATTTTAGAATCATATTTATCAATAACATAATTATCCTTCACAAACTTCAATAAACATAGTAAAAAAATCTTATTCAAGGCATAAACTCCCCTTTTATGAAATCCATTGATCAACCAACACTCCCTTTTGATTAATATATTTAAAATATTCCTAATAATGGATTTTTTGTTTTATTATCATACCTTAATTCCAAAATTCATGCGGATATCCATATTTTCATGAATATCAACATGAAAACTTATTATTAAATTTTTATCTCCCAATGGGATGCACTCTTTACCCATTATTATGATGTATAATTATATATAAAACTCATATTATATGTTATCTATACATGACATCCAAAAAAATCCTTTAATTATTTTTGACTATGAAAAAATATTCAAGAATAATATGAAATAAAGAGGGATGAATTTTTTACTCAAATGTAACACTTGGGTTGAGAGTTTGCTTTTACCCTAGTCCACTCCTTTCATACCAAATTAATAATTTTCCTAAAACACTTCAAAATATTGTTTTCTAAATTTCTTATATAACACTTATTCTATAGGTAGATCAATTTTCTCCACTTTATATTACTTCTCGTGAAATTTTTCTTCCTCATGTGAAGCTATATGATTTTATTTTACCTCAAAATCTTTTTCATCCTTATTTATTTGTTTATATTATTTAAATACATCTATCCAAACCTACATGAATTTTATATTGACTTTATTAGTTTTATTTTTATTTTTATAGTACTTCATTATAGCCTTAGTAACATATCGATTAACTTATTTTATTATCGCAATATTTATTCCTATTATAAAATAGAAATTTTCACTAGAGTACATATTCATGAATACCTTAGTCTTGTAACCCTTTAGGAAACATCTCCCACATACCTCTAAGGATTTAAATATATTTTTAGTATATATATTTTCTATAAATCTAGTAACTTCTTATTTTAATTGATATTTTATCTTCACTGTCCCACCAAATATCCTACTTAATTATTTCCTCTATCCTAGAAATGGCATTTTCACCCAACCAAAAAAAAATTATGTTCATACATTCCATAAAAGTAGAAAAAACCTTTGAATTAATATCATAAAGTTTAATTCCAATTCATTGAAGATTCATATTGATGTTTATATGTATAAATATTATCCTTCATTTTCATAATGAGAAATGGTTTTCTTGGTCTCACCTTTTCCTTTGATGGGTAAGAGTATCTCCTAATAATTTTCATAATCAAATAATGTTCATGTTTATTTTTTGAACATATAAGCTCAATTATAAAATATATGTCTTGAGAAATAAAAGTATTTGATTTTAATAGATAGTTGGAATCCTTTAAATTAACATCTTGAAATGATTCTCTATTAACATAGACTGGTTTATTGAATCCTCATTTAGCATTTTTTAGATCATATTAAACTATAGAACATATAGATTTTGTTACAAACCAAACTTCTTATTTTTAATCTATATTTTCATTAGGATCACATTCCATTTTTTTAAGATAGGATTATCCAGTATTGGTCTTCTTAATCTCATAAATGTATTCCATATCCTTCTTAACATAATCTTCCTTCTCAATAGAAACTTATTTATTTCTCAATCTCTTAATTTTCTCTCATAGGGTATTTTATATGTCTCATTAAAAATTATAATTTTACTTTTAGTTATCACCCAAGTTTTGTTTAATATTATCCATCATCTTTTATGCATGATGATTCAATGCCTTTCAATAGATTTATTCTCCCACATCTGATTTGGATTTCCCAACCTACTTCTTTGGGAAAAAAACTTTCAATAATATAATTGAATAAAAAGATATAAGAAATTTGTTACATTTTTCCATACATTTTATATTCAAGGATATATTTTACTAGATAAAAACAATATGATTGAGATCTCTATCATCCTCATGATCAGAATCATTAAACTCTTCATTAACATTAACTTGTCATTTACTCATCAATTCAAATTATATCTATTATTTTTAATTTATATTTAAATATATATCTTTACCCATTTTATAAGTTATGAGAATATTGTTATTATCTTTCAAAGACAAATCCTATCTATCTTCTAAGGTTGGAAATTTAGGATGAATTTTTTTCAAATATATTATCATAAGCTTTTTGAAAATAGAGGATTTATCAAGAATACCCAAAAATCCATGTTAACTTTATCATTCACCCTATTGAAATATTCTTCAATATTTTTATCATTATCTATTTTAATATATTTAAATATTTTCCTCCACACTTGTAGTTTGTATTCCTTTAAATTGATGTTTCCTTAAAAACTGATTCTAAATTTATATCGTATCTATTTTTTAGTTACATGAAAAATTAACTTGGTGTAACCTTTTCTAATAAAGACATATTAATTTTATTTTATTCATTTCCATTCATCTAAATGTTCCTTTTATAATCATTTTTTATATCATCATTTTCATGAATAGGTTGAAATCCCACTATAGAAGCATCTCTTACTTTGAGGCTGAGTGAAAGGAGATAAAGTAGAATCCTATTATTCCAAATATGATATTTTGTGTCATCAAACCCATGAACTCCATGTATAAGAACAAAATTAAGATTCTACATATCCACATTATCTTCTTTTGGATCTTTAGAGTTAAACTCACTATATTTTTAATTGAAGCTTCCAAGGATTTATTTTGGTACGATGGAGATGGGTGAATTAGTTGTAAACATTTGTTTACAAACTTTCCTTATTAATACAACCTATATAACCTATTAAAGTTCATTATGCGCTCAATATAATCACAATACCTCATAGTGTATATAAATATGATGAAAGGAAAGAATAAATAAATTTTTAAGGTTTGACTCCAAAGGCTACTCTCTTCCATGATTTTTATTCCCCTAAACAAGGATTATCCATTATTACGAACAAAAAAAATTATCCTATAATTCATTATGTTCAAATGATTATACAATCCATGAGAATACAAATTCTTTATCAAAAATTATTATACAATAAAGAAATGAATCCATCTTCTCATGGGTTTCTCTTGCACCACTTAAGAATATAGTATCCCTTCATAAAAATATGGACTATAAAACCCTACACATGTACTTCTTACTGATATTCAATAGTTATTAATGTTTATTAGACTAATGTTTTTCAAATATCTGACATATTAAAAAAACTCATTTTTCAATATTCTAAAAAATTACACAATAGATCATCTGAATTAATGATTGATCTCCTAGATTTAGAGTCCTTCTAAATTTATCACAAGTTCTTCTTATCATACTTTTTTTATAAATTGGTTTCTCACTTATATATAAATTTATCACACACCATAAATATACATAGTATATTTCAAATATTTGTTTAAGTATTAATTTTAAATTAAAATCCTAAATAAAATCATCACCTTCCATCAAATTATATATTAACATCCCTTGGATCATCTCTTAATTTATATTCACCATCCAATTAAAAATGGTAGTTAAAATAGGATATAATAACCACCAAATAACTTAAATTAATCCAAGTCCTCATGGATAATTATAATGAAGAAAATATTCCCATAAATATACTTCTACCTCATGTAAAGAAATTATGTGGTGTGATGAATGGAACAACAACATGATTAATATCAACACATCATAGACCCCATGTTTTTTGTGGTTTCTTATTAAATTACATGGAACATTGACTTTGGGTGTATATCATATGGTTTTGAGGTCACAGATTCCTTGATGACCTATAAACCATTCAAATATGAATTTTTTCATGGTTATGTGAACTACAACACATTCCTCCATATTTTCTTCTAACAGTGGTTTGGTATAACTCATATATCATAAAGGCCCTCAATTTTTTAGGCCCTCCAAAAATTCATCCCAGTCATCCACTATGATATAGTGTTATCCATCATTAATTATCACCTCATTTCTATTCTTCTTGAGGCATCACAATATTTACTATGATGTAGAGACCTCTGATCATGTCTCCCCTGTGTGTTGGTCTCTAAATCTATTTCATGAGGTCCTATATATCATTTTTTATCCCAATAACTAATTAATTATCTTCACATCATGTAGACTATACTTTATAATAATCCTATTTATCCTTCATTTATATGGAATGATATCGGATTTGAGGGATCGAGATCCTTCTACTTTATCTTCCTATTGAAATAATGGTCTCTCCTTTCCTGATATGTTATCATTACAATCCATTTAAAACACCATATTATTTAACCTATACTAAATAAACTCTTATCATTCACTTAACATCCAATATTTTTCTTCACTTTATGTTCATCTTCAACATTTTTACATAAATAGAGACCTTATCTTATTGGAAATAAACAAAACTCACAAAAAATGATCAATAGATTTGAACAAACATTTTTCCAAACATTACATCCAAACCATATGTAATTGAGAAATTTCCAAAAAAAATTTGATTATTTAAGGCTCTAAATTATTTCCATTCTTATTTATTATCAATTTAAGATGAATTGGTTTTAATTCCTTACATTATTGTGATTTTTTTGTTTTATTTGGGTTGGAATTTTAAAATGAATACCTTAGGGCTATTTTTCAAAATAAATGAGTGGTTTTATTATTTATAAGGGAGGTAATGAAAATTTTTTAATTCTAAAAAGGATTTTCTTTTAAATAGGGTGCATAAAATTTTTTTGGATTTTCATTTAAATTTATCTAAAATTATTTTGTGTTACTTAAATTGATTTTTACTTGTGAATGTTGTCAAAATATGATTTTTAATATTTTGAATTTTAAAAATTTACTACTCCTAATGTTATAAAGTTTTTTGGAATTTTTTTTTGGAAAAAATATGTTTTTTGAATATGTTATAAAATGTATTAAATATGGGATTGTAGTTATTTGATAAAATAATTTTTAGATAACTATTATCCATTTTCAAGGGTGACTATTGGATATTAAAATTTCTTTTTTTATGTGTTATAATATGTGTTGAAATGTGAATAAGATAGTGTAAATTATTTTAAAATAGAGTTATAATGAAATATTTACGTTAAAGGGAATTCTTATTTTGTTTTTTTGAAATTTATTTATTTATTTATATATGATTCAATGGGACTATGAATTTTGATCTTTTCATGATTATTTTGTGTTAATTTATTTTAGATTACTCCGCCATAAAATTTCATAGATTCTTATAGGTGATCTTTGGGTAGTTTTCCACTATAAATCCCTTCTAGTTGATCAGGGATTATCTAATTCAATTATTCCATATAGTACAAACAAAGAGAATAGTGGTATTCCTATATTATATCAATACATGTACTTTATTTATAAATTCCATAATCTGAACCCTCGTCAAATTCATATTTGGGAATATACCTATGAATTAGAATTATAGTTTCAATGAATCAAGTAGATCATCATCCAACATGAGATGAATGAGTCTTTTAAACTCATTTTTGCATCCTTCATGCTAGAATAAATGAGATGAAATTTGTAAAGGTCCATTATATAGATGAATATACCAAAGTTCCACTCATGGGAATGTTTTCCAGAATCTTTCATCCAGCAATACTTCCCCAAAGTTGTGAAAGTGTTGATGTTAATGGAATTGGGTTTTCCTCAGTAAGGTAGTCCTTTTTTGTTGGAGTATGGTCCATGTTTCATTGAGTTCCTACCATAATTTCCCAGTTTGGCTATTAAGGATTCTATGAAGGAATGGTATTTAATAAATTGGTTTCTCATAACGGAACTAGGGACATATATACCTCTTTATAAAGTCCTTAGGTTTAACATTATAAACATAGTGTTCAAGTCGTGACTGTTTAAGTTATTTGTTGTGGTATATTTCCATACTTTTTTTGATTCATCTTAGATTTATGTTTTTTGGGTAATATTGAACATTGATTACTATTTTTTTTATTGATTAAATTTTATTTTAGTTTTGAGGATTAGGGTTTATCCAGAGTTATTAATATAGCAAGGAGATAACCCTTAAAGAATATCTTATTTTTTAGGATATCTTTTCCAATATTATCGGGAATATATTTAAGATGATACATGTATGTAATTATAGTTTCTTTAACCTTTTTTCTGACTTCATATCTTCCTTAATGGATCTGTATTACTTGGTTATTAACTTATTCCTTTAATTAATTAGACCTGACCCTACCAAAAGAGGCATTGTTAGACTTAGATTAACGGTCATTTCATGAATTTTTTTGTTTAGGTAAATAAAAATTAGTCAGGTTATTTTTTATTATATTTTATTGGATCAGGGTGTTCTTTGATTGTTCATATCACATATTAATTACTTAATTATCATTATTTTATAAATGGTTGTATTTCATGTTTTTCAGTTCTTTAATTATCTAATATGAAGTCTTTTTTGGTTACCTATGTATCTATGAGTTTCTTTCTCATGGTACATTCAATTATATATTGATGTTGATGTGTCTAGTCTTTAGTGGTGACTTTAGTTGGTCCTTGAAATTTCTATTTTACTAAATTATTTATTTATTAAGGATGTTGAACCTCATGTTTTTTCCTAATAAACAAAATCTATAAGGACTTTATGGGGTAGAAAGTGTAATAGTGGGGATAATTTTAACACCTAAAACTTCTTTTAATTTATTATTTTATTTACTTCTTGCAATATATTATTACTATCTAATTTCATATATTATTTTATTAAAATTTTGAGGATATGGTTCTGTGTTGCTTTATGCACTATTTTTACACTATTCTTTCAAACTATGAAACATAGGCTTGAAAAATTTTCATCACTTCTCAGAGGTACTAACATGGTTGGAAAAATTAGTTAAACCATGAAATAAAACAAGGTGGTGTCTTCTATGTTAATTTAGTGAGGGTCCCATGGTTGTTACATGATTTTCAAAACCATGTGGCCACACCATTAAAATTTCCCATATTCCTTCATTCATCCTTCCAATGTTTAAAATAATTATTAAAAATGTTTAAAAAATGGTCAAGGTCTAAAAAACTCATGAGGGTCTAAAGTAATGTAGTCCCAAAGAATGATCGCATACCAGATTAATACACTTGGGGGGAAGGGATCATATACTATTAAAAATAATACATGGGTTATCAGAAGCATCTGAGGACACCATAAAGTCAATATCCCTATTACCATATCTCTATGTGTTCATAAGACTAATTTTATTATTAATAAAGTCCCTTTGTTTGTGAATTAAATAAATTATAGGCTAAGGAATAGTGTAAAACCATGTATTGTGATAAGAAAAATCATTAAATCTATTTCCACCAATTGAAGCATTATATCGTGGGAGTGGAACAAACCCAATACATTGAGAAAGGTTGTGGCCCCTTCAATAAAGGAGCGTCCTACTCAATGTTAAAAACTGAAAGAAAAAACAATGGATCCCTAGTGGTTAAGAATATCCCCACTTCCCCTCATGCAAACATTTATGCTTGATCTATCAATGTGAAATTTTATCCATTGATTCAGGGGGTTCCAGTGCACCCCATTACCTTTTGGTAATGTCTTATGGATTGAGAGACGAATACATCATCTTGACATAATACATTTAGGTAATGGGAATTATTTCTCTTTTTGATTAAATTCTCCAACTCCACCACCAAGGATATCACATTGACCTTTATAGTGGTCTAGGAATTGAAAAAAACCTCATGTATAGCTCGGTTATGTGCACTCCATAAGTAACAAAAATATGCTTCATACAGTGTTGACCTCACCTTACCCTCATAGATGTTTTCAGTCAATCCATAGAACCAGGACTAAAGAAAAGAGTCACCTAAAAGGCCTTGCACATCTTTCCTGGTGATAACGCTAAAATCCTTCCTGATATAAGACAATCATTCACTCTCAAAGAAGAAGGGAAAGGTCACATCCAAATTATGTCCCTGAAAACATGAAATTTAAAGAAAATTGAAACACCATTACTTTGTACAACCTCATTAGTGGGAAGATAATGATTACGGATATTAAATATGAGAAATTTGATTTTGGTTGTGATGTCACTACAACAAATAATACCTCCCCATGTGTCGTGGTCACCATTTTCATACAGCACACTTCAAAAATCCTGCGACAAAAAAAAACCATACTGGGAGCTCATGAACACTATAATGTATGGTTTATTGGTGATCAAAATACCTTGGAACATTTCCTATTATTTAGGGTTAAGAATGGATTAGGTGAATGTGGGAAAACTGGTGGCTTAAAGGAAACATAAATTGTGTATCATTAAACTCATAAACCCAAGGATATTCCCAACCCAATTATCACTATAGAAGTTGATAAATTCCACCCCAATAATCCAAATCAAATATTTTTGTAGAGTGATGATGTGTTGGAGAGTATAATCCTAGATTCTGGAACATCCTCCACCAACAATATCAAACTGATCTCTATATTTATAATGATAAACCTTGTCCATAAAGACTTTCCCTCTATAACATCCCAATACAACTCCTCTTGAAGGTAAGACATGGTGTATGAGACACTCTTAAGTTTGATTCCACCCTCCTTGACATCAAAATCCATTCTGTTCTATGAGGACCAATGGTATCTACCCTCTTCTTGAGCATACCATATAAAGCTAACTAGGATATTTCAAATATTATGAAGAAGTGTATTGGGTGAAATAGTGGATGAAAAATGTGCATGGGGATAGATGTTAACATGACTCTAACCAAGTTAATTCTTCACTAAAAGAAGAATAATTTGTTCTTCTAATTAATAATATAGGAGGATATATTATTCCCGATTCCATCAAAAAAATTTATGTTTACTTTACCTAGGGAAATCAGGGTCTATATATATTCCGATGTAAATCATCTTTTAGGTACCCCCAACATTTCTACAATCCTTTTAACCCTTCCATTTGAACAAATTATTGAGATTTAAACACTACTATTCCCATTATTGATAATATAACTGCTCCATTTTTAGAAAAGATCAATAATTTGGTTGAGAACATGGATGGTCTTGATGTTACTATTGAGAAAAAGTATATGGTCATATGTAAATAAGTGGAGAGTAATTCCATGGATGTTCAGCTTAAACCAAATTGGACAGAAATTCCCATAACTACTAAATTTATTTAGGTATCTACTAAATCAAACCTGTATCAATATTAAAATAGTATGGGGAAGGCTTCCCCATTCCTTATCCCCCAATCCAATTTAAATAAACCATAACATCCGCCCAAAAAAATAACAAAAAACATGGTGAGATAATGCATTTGATGGTGATATCAACCCCCCTTTTGGAGAAACCTATACACGTCATGACTTTTATAATGAATCTAAACTCAACCTTATGGTATTATTTATCCATATCCATCTTTATTATACTGTTTGATCCTATGAATTTCTTTTTGATATCACCTGCCATATCTTAGGCCATGGAAATGAGGGTTTATGTTGAACTTCATTGTACGGAACCCTCATGCTCATCATAAATACATCAATTTAAAAAATTGTCTACTTTTAAAAACTATGACCAACTTATTTTATTCCAAAATTATTGAATGTATATCATAAAATATTTTCCTGATAAAAGTGGTGATGATAATATTATCAAGTTGATATTAATGGTTTTATCTCAAATTGAGAGTGTGTGTGGATTCTTTAAAAGTTTTTTATACTCTTGAATTATTTTTGTTTCATATTTATGGTTATATTATTTGGTTTCAAAAGTATGTTTAATAACATATATTCTTAGAGAATATTATAAGGCCTATTTGGAACTGTAAAAAATGGTTTCATCAAGAGATATTGACCCTTAAATTATTCTCATTAATTTATTTTTGAATTTTTATAAAATGGAAATATTTTTTGATAAATATCCTAGTAGATTTGTGTATATAGTGTTATATTATTCTTGATGGAATGTTATGTTTATGTGAAATTTATCCAGATGTGAGAGAGAGAATCAATTGATTATTAATATGATTATATCATATTTGATAATTTTTTGTATCACTACCATTTATATATCATGGGAATTATTTTTTAGAGAGGTGGGAAATATAAGGACACATGTTACACTATTATATAATCATTTCTATGTATATTGGATCTAAGTTAGGATATTTCTTGACTTGGGTAATTTTACCCATGTTTAGTGTAGTTAGGACAAAAATGATTGTTATGGTTATTTTTTTTACCATCTAAAATCAATATTTATATAGATTCTCAATTATTATTATTATTATTATTATTATTATTATTATTATTATGTATTTTCCATAGGGATAATAGGTTCTAGTGATTATTTTCAATATATTGTATTTATGATTTCTATTTTGGGATCTTACATCTATGTTTTACTTATCTTCTTCTAGTATAAAAATAAGTGTATTTATATCATTATTTAAAATCATGAAATATTCTTTAGCTAGGTTAGAATCATTTTAAAAATCATGAAACGTTTTACTTTCCATTAAAATGGATGATGTGGATGCATTATTTTAGGGTAGTGTTTTTTCTTCTATATGTAAAATATTTTTTTGATGAAAATTTATTTGATACTTATTTTATATTATTATGAAAAACCATACCTTCTACATATATTTCAAACTAGTATGAAATGGTGTTATTTTGAAATTATATTCATGGGGTGTATGAAGGATACCTACAAGAAATATTTTTATCCCACCTATTATATTACAATTCTAACTCGCTTCCATTTATATTTAGTCTTTGATCTTAAAATTTTGGTTTTAATATTTTTTGATGGTGCCAAAAAATGGATTCATTTTCTTAACATAATGAGATAGTTTGATAGAGTTTCTATAATTTCTTTTTGATGATTACTATCATATATATAGTCCACTTTGGATTTATTTTACTTTTAATTTAATAATTTTATACAAAAAAATTCTATATTTATATATCTATAAAAATGGAATTCCTTTTAAATGTTTAATAGATTTGGTTTACTATTATATGAAACATTTATTTTTCTGATACCTCTTTTTATTTTCATTTTAATTTTGACTTTTTGTATGACAATCCAATATATGGATTAATAATGTCAGAATTTTGGGTAGAATTACCATGTGTTTTTAATTATTTATCTAGCATAATCCTTGAAAATGGTGTATATATTGGTTCCCATAACTAGTTTCCATCCAAATGGATTAGGGATGGCATTCATGACGAGTTGCAGTCAAACTTAGGTACATGGATCAAGGGTGGCCCAAGTTTGTTTGTGACACAATCCCTAATAGGAGTGATTTGGTAACTATTTAATACACCCTTCCATGAGTGATAATGGGTTGGGATCTATTTAGTGTAACCTTCTTGGTAAATAATTATCTAGGGTAATTTTATGTATGGAATTCTCTATAGGGAGTGGCTTGGGTACTATTCTATTCACCATTCCCTGTGACGGAATGGTTTGGTATCTTTTTAGTGTTCCCTTTTATATGAGGAAATGTTTAAGGATTTATCAACCTGTCATTAACTATATGATATTTCATTTTTTACAGTTATTAGTGGACTTCACTAAGTCTGTTGATATGGTTGGTACTTATGGAATAATATGAAAGGTTTTTGGCATAGGCCGAAGTAGTTATGGTCATATTTCATGGTTTCCTGGTAAGTGAAAAATCACCCAACATGTATGTTTATGTTTATATTTCTTATTTTCACTCATGCACACACATTTATATGATGGTTTATATTAGAGTTTCATGGTGATACATTACTAAGATTTCTTTGACAAACATGGTGCACATGCATGCCACATTTCTATTTTACTAGTTCAGTACAGATTTACAGTGGATCAGGTTAAGGTTGCTTAATGGATATTGGAAATGGTATTGAGCTGAGACTCAAGGATGGAAGAAATATCCTACCTATATTAATTTCCTTTTTTTACTATATATGTGATTGGACTAGTGTATTATTAGTTAATTATTGGTTTTCTAACTTCTATATTTCTTTTTTTATATCATGGATGTCTTTTATTGATTATTATTACTTTGATTATTGATTTATATGGTACTTGGTTTTGTTTCTTATTTTTGATAGTTATTATATTTAGGGGATAGTATCCCCAAGCTATGATTTATTCCATCACTACTATTCAACATCCTATAGCATATGGGGATACATTCTTGAGATCGTGGTGCAGCTCCAGTTGAGATGATAATGAGTTGTATCTTGTCAGATTTTCATAAAAAGGAATCAGTTTATCTTTTCATTGTGATTCTTATTTTTGGTTTGGTGGGTAGGTAATAGTGATGTGTTATATTTTTTTATGAACCTTAGACTAGTGATTTATGAACACATTTCCAATGGGATGTCCTGGTACCCAAGGTTATCAGATTTTATTTTCAAGATTTTCATCTTATGGTTGATATGTTAATTCAAATACAATGTGTTAATTGGAGGTTGAGATTATATTTTTGAATCTCATACTATATCGAAAAGAGGTTTTTATACATTCGTCATATTTTGAATGTATGAATCATGTGACATACATGTGATTTTTTATGGTTTATTTCACTAACAACAAGTAGTTAAGTTTCTTAATGTGTCATAAATACATTAAATAGTGTTTTTTATATAACTTATTATTGGAATTATAATCAACTAAACTATTGTATTTTATTCTGATAGAATAACATATGAATATTATGGAGATATGTCATTTGGTGATGGTCGTATAGTCCCTTTATTAAATGGTGTATAGTGAACCTTGGTGGGTAACTACAAGCATCGGATTCCTTGGCGGTGGACTATGGTAGGTTTGGTATGGGAAAGGTATACCTGGTTAATACAATCTAATGATGGTCATAGGTTCCCATAAGTATGTGGAAACACCCTGTGAAGGTTTAGGAATGTCATGTAAGATTCCTTCATATTTTTATATATAAATAACTTGAGGTGATTTTGTATTAATGATGGGTCTGGGGAGATAGTATCAGTTATATTTCTTACCATGGGGATCATGGTCTAGATAGTTGGATCAAGGATGGATAAAGAATGGGTAGATGGTTTTTTGTTTTGGATGATTACCGAGTGTTGGGTAATCATGTGGAGGTTCATGTCATGTGTGAGTTTCCTATGTATTGTTAGAGGGAAAAGAGTCAATGTCATTTTGGTTAGATGAAATTAACATTCAAGAGAAGCATGGTCATATGATTAAGTACATGATACTATGTTATATAGACATGGCTCATGGGAGAGTGAGTCTAGTTTTGTGACTGAGTGGTATGATAGTGTATAGTTATTGGTTTTGGATGAATCAAATTGGATAGTGGGTAAGAAACTATGAGATTCATTTGAGGTTCACTCTAATTAGAAAAGTGGTGTTAGTTTTGTTATAGATTTTGGGAAAATACTTCATGTGTGAGGGAAAGTACATAATGTCCATATAGGGTTCTTATTGGCTTTGTGGATATGTGATTGGTTCTATATAGGTTATGGAATAATGGGTTTGATAAGGCTCATATGTGTAGGGGTAACTATGGATTTTTTTTGAAACTCAGGTGTCCCTATGTAGAAAGAGGTGAAATTGTTGATTGATTGGAGTATCATGGTATGGTTAATTATAGTTTTAACCTTGATTGGTGGTTTCAGGTATGGGATGAGCATAGATAAATAATTTTAACATGTGTGTTATGTTAGAACCTTTTATCATTGTTCTTGAGGAGTAGTGTAAGGGAATCCAAGTGGTGGGGAGTGAATATTTAGTTATTAGAGGGTGTCACCCTCATTATATATGGATTTTTGAAAATGTTTAGGATGATGTTCCTTATGACCATAAAGGGGCGGTGATAGGAGTTTCATGATGGAACTCATGTATGAGTGGGGTGGACATGTCTATTCATTTCATTTGATAATTAATAGGATAGGGGAATGTAGGAAACTGTTTTAGTTTATTGAGGTAAAGATGAGAATATATTAAGGGTTGGGAACCTCAAATCAACTGTGGAGGTATTACCCTCGTGTTATAAGGATCGTGGATATAGTGAGACTATTTGGTGGATTTTTAAGATTATTCTAGGATGTTGGTGTGGAAGAAGATTCTGTTTTTCTTGTTCATTTTAAAATACTAGATTTTGGACTCAGATGTATTTTTATATGGGGTATGTTTGTTTGTTTCGAGCTCAAGGTTGAATTTATGTGATCTTAGATTGATTCAGATTGGAGTTTCACTGGAGATCATGTAATGATCAGGATGGATATTGTGTGTGGTTGATGACCCAACTTTGAAATTATAATGAGTTTCAGGTTAAGAAATTAGTGTGTGGATTTTGATGATTCTATGATACTTGTGGGAGTTAATACATTGTGAACAACTGATGTGATAACCCATCATTTGGTTAAGATAATATTTTTTGGATATTTTAGCTAATGGATGACCAATCAGGGTTTTGTGTGAAATTATGAACAGAGAGATTAAAACTATATCAAGTATATTGATGGACCACCAGAAGTGATTTTTTAGGTGATTCTTATAGTATAGAGCACCATGCCCCTGAATAAACCTTTTTAGTGTAGTATTATAGTGGGTAGAGCCATTATCCAAGGTAATGAATCAAATGATGATTCTTCTGTGTCTTATGATAAATGGATGTTGTTTAATACCCTCATGGTGTTGGTGATTATGACAAGAAGGTAGTTCTATTTTTGTTTTATAGTTCAATTGGTGTTTAGAGTTTTGTAATAGAATCATGTTTTATATTTTAAGATGGAAAAAGGTGATTTTTTGGTCAATTAATTACTAGGGTCGGTTGGGAATAATGTTTATAGGACCACCACAGATTCTCATGGATGAGAAAATTTATTTTGGGGAGTTTGTAATGATTTTTTGATTTATAGGTTGTTATTTTCTATAAAAAATTTAATTAGTAGTCCCAAAGTATGGGTGTTTTTAGAATCAATTGTTGAATCATTGTTTTATATATCGTAACATCTCATGGAGATTATTTATGATGTTTTCAGAGTCTTAAGATGTGCTCTAGGGGTTCTATTTAACATAAAAAAGGGTTAGAGTGATACAATTTTCCTAATTAATTTACAAAAATATCATCATGTTTTAATTATTGAGGGTTTAAAAATGATGAGTAGAAGGATAAAGTTATTCCATATCCTTGAGGGTGAACTATAGTGTGATGTTTGTGGAGGATAATTGGAATATAGTAAAAAATGGGTTTCATGGTATAATAGATGTTTGTAGTGTTTTTGAATAATGGAAAGACCCTTATATATGGTCATTTCATAGGAAGGGTGTAATTTCGTGACCATTAATCTTACATTTGGGTTTTATGACTCTAAAATTTTGTATTATAATTTATCATGGGGATCTTCTAGTCACATTGTGATATAAAGGGTTACCCCATTATATCTTACTACAATAAGCATTTCATAATATGGAGAAGGCCACATCATGTAGGATATGGATTTTATATATTAGTTATGATAAATGGGTTAAAACAATCAATTTACAAAGGGTTCAATACATGAGAGAAGTTCATGGGGTTTTTGGGTTCTTCTTGATAGAGGTGTTCTATGCTATGACATAAGGGTTTGTGTCATGAGAGATGCCTCTCATAGGTAATTATTTCGTAAGAAATATGGTTCCTATCATAATGCTTCCTAGTTCCATATTTTTCAAATAGGGGTAGGACCATTATTTTAGGATCATCCAAACTTCATTATTAAGACAAGTGGGACATTGAGGAAAGTTAATATTGTCATCTCATCCCATATCTTCCCATGTTTTATCCCCCTTTTAGGAGAGGTGATTCCTAGGCATTTCCCCCCAGTTATTAAAGGTATGTTCCTCCCTCTGTTCCATTTTTTCTTCTTCCTTATTAATTTCTTTATATTTTGGAACCTCAATATAGGGTTTTGGTGATAGTTACATAGGTGGGTATAAAAATCTGGTAAGAACGATGGGTCTTTTTCATATCATGGTGGGAGGATGTCCTTGAAAAATGAACACGTTGGGTTTTTTGTGGTTTTAGTAGCATGGTATTTCCTAATAATTTTTTATGTGATTATTCATCTTTAAGTTAAGTTAAATAATTAATATGAAAAAAATATAATTAATTATTTGGATATTTTGTATTGATATAGAATATTGGGTGTTGGAATGTGATTGTAAAAGGCACGATTGTTGTTATCAAAGGATAAGTGATGCATCGTAGGGATCGTGACTATAACATCTCTCTGCCTATCATTGGTTTGAGAGGGTGTGGAGATGTTACTAGGCCCTTATAGATATTCCAAAGGTGCCAAAGGTGGAAAAAAATTCCTAAAGGCTTCATTGAATAGTTGGGGATAATTTTCCCTAAAATAATAAAACAACCAGCTAAATCCATAATTAATCATACCACTATATGATGAATGATGACCATGAAAGATGACTCGACATTTATTATATCAAAATCATACTATAATTAAGTATCATACTGGAAGACTGAAATATCAAATTTTATAATAGAAGAAAACTAACAAAACTCCAAGACAACCATAAGACTCCATAATCAACAAGCATCATGCTCCAACTTCACCAAACATCCCAAGTATCAAGAATTAGTGCCAAATATTTGTGATACTTTACCTTTTCCAATGTCCTAGTAGATGACATCTACAAAATCACTAAAGTACCAAGGCATGGGTGTGTACTAAAACTCAGTAGGTTTTCCCCAATTACTTCCCTACTCATGCCACAAGGATATAATAGTTAGCAACATTTATATAAATAATTTATATAAAATAATTTCCAAAATAGTTTATGAATAAATATAAACATGTTTTAAAATAGTTTCTAACCAAATATCAACAAGTCACATGTCACCCAATTGTTTTGGTAAAAACAATTTTTTATGAAAACAACCATCCCATGCTTTAAAACAATTTCCCATGTTCCATTTGGAATTTACATTCCAAATCACATATCCACACAACCAACCATGCAGGTATTGTTATGACAGTTCCATACTCATGAGTGGTCTATGGTCGATATATCGTGTCATTAAAATGTAATTATATCCTATGTTCCATTACACCTTTGGCACCGATCACATGGTCATATTTCAATCAAGCATGCTAAATGCAATATGAGCACACACACTAAGTATGCCTGAAAAATATTCCATTACCAACAATCCAAAACCATTTCAAGAAAACAATATTTTTATTGAAATCCTTTTCCCAAAAACCCAATTCAATAATTCAACAAATACATATTTTAAAATTTATATTTGAAAATAAATAAACTAATTCGATTTTCACTACAATTCACCAAAAATCTATAATTTCACCAAAAACCTTAAATCATAACTAAATAGGATTTATATCATGATTTTCACACCAATTTCACTATACTATTCATGAAATTAAATCAATTTGAAACTAATCCAATAAATTCTAGCATGAAGAGTCGAGATTTAATCCACGTACCTCAAGATTTTTGGAGGAAACGATAAACGAAATGAAATACATCACAAAACTGGGTTGAATATCCATGAACCCAACATAGATTCCATCCCCTATAAAGAACCAATCCAAATCAAAACTTATTTGGAATCTAAAAACTTATATATACCAAAAGAGGGTATAGATCAATGAAAATGAGAGGAAGGTAGAAGTAGATCTAAGAAAACCCATCAAGAATGATGAAGAACAAAGCCTTACCGTAACAATCAGGCTTCAATGTGAAAAGGGAAGGGTCCAAATAACATTCAATTTTATTTGGATAGGTTCTCCAACTCTTTCAAGACCAAAATCCCATGTCAGATCTGAATAGAAGGAAAAATTGTGGTTTAATGGGTAAAATTATTGAGATCCACTTTTTAAGGATCTAACTTTGACCTGGCACATAGTTTACTCGCATGGTTAGGAAAAATGTGTGCTTACCATGCTCCTTATTTTTTCATAAGGGAGACCTGTCAGGGTTACCTAACATATTATACAAACTATTCACAAATCAGGCCAAATCCACTACCTCAAAAATACCACTTCCCACCTCCAAAGTGCATGGTTTCTCTGAGGAAACTACATGGTTTACACAAACTGTGCGTAACTCATGCTTCGTGCCTTTTTCCCATGTCTCTGTGACAACCGGGCACCAGTGATAGCATAGACATCACACCGTAACATGGTCGTTGGGTCTTATCCTACAAGGTACCCCTAGTTTCCACACAGACACGTGGGGTCCACCCTAGGGTCCACCCATGTGCTCGAACGGGTCATCTAACTAATTACTATCCACACAGGCCAACACTTTTCATTTCCAGTGTGTTTTTTCCTCACTCACACACACCCTGGGAAACTTCCCAGAAGGTCACTCATCCTGATCACTACTCCAAGAGAAGCACGTTTAACTGTGGAGTTCTAATCAGACATGCTCTCGAAAAAGAAGGTGCACCTTGTTGACATGAGTCATATCATTTAGCCATTTAACCCTTTATTATTTGGGGGTGTTACAATCACCCCCCCCCTAGATCCCAACATCCTCATTGTGGGCCCTACATCTCAACACAGTTAGTGCACCGCACTTAAGGCTGGGTTCCTCCTCTGATACTAAATGTGACAACCGGGTCCTGGTGATAGCACTGACACCCCGCCTTAACATGGCTGTCGGGTTCTAGCCAACCAGGTACCACCAGTTTCCCCATAGACATGTGGTCCCCACCAAGGGTCCACCCATATGCTTGAACAGGTCATCTGACTAATGAAAGTCCCCACAGGCCAATGCATGTCATTTCCAGTGTGTTTTTTCCTCACTCACACACACCCTAGGAAACTTCCCAGAAGGTCTCCCATATCATAAAATTGGTATCAGAGGTGGTACCCAGCCTTAAGTGCAGTGCACTGCCTAGGTTGAGATGTAAGGCCCACAACGAGGATGTTGTGCTCTAAAGGGGAGTGATTGTAACACCCCCGAATGATAAAGGGTTAAATAGATAAATGATATGATTCATGTCAATAAGGTTCACCTTCCTTTTCGGGAGCCTGTCTAATTCGAACTCCACAGTTAAGCATGATTGGTCTGGAGTAGTGATCAGGATGGGTGACCTTCTGGGAAGTTTCCCAGGGTGTGTGTAAGTGAGGAAAAAACATACTAGAAAGGACATGTGTTGGCTTATGGGGACTATCATTAGTCAAATGACCCATTCAGGCATATGGGTGGACCCTTGGTGGGGACCACATATCTGTGGGGCAACTGGTGGTATCTGGTAGGCTAGAAACCCGACATCCATGTTAAGGCGGGGTTTCTGTGCTGTCACAGGGACCCGGTTGTCACAATATCACTATACATAGTTACCTGTAAGTGTTGCGTGGTTTATCTAAATAGTGGTCCACCCACTCACCAATATTAAATCCCCAAATTCATTTTAAAATCTCCCCAAACTCTCCCAAACTTCACCCAAATACATTATATACTTAAAAATCATAATAAAATTTTTACTTACTAAAAACTAGGGGTGCTAAAATCTCCCCATCATTGGTATTTACATCCTCGGAAAGTATAAAAATATCATTTTACTAAAAGAGTTCCATCCATTTCTCATTCATTTCCTTCTCGTGTTCCCAAGTCTCTTCTTGAATC
This sequence comes from Viscum album, assembly GCA_963277665.1. Taxonomy (NCBI): domain Eukaryota; kingdom Viridiplantae; phylum Streptophyta; class Magnoliopsida; order Santalales; family Viscaceae; genus Viscum; species Viscum album. Next base: position 1,171,711,784 of record OY728138.1, on the reverse strand, counting down.
TGACCATGTTGCCACAAAACCAGCACAGGGCCAATACTTTTTCCAGGAAAGATCTTCTCTTTTCTTTCCATAATATGCATTGAGATATATACCAATGAAGCATATAGATTTAGGTTAATGTGATCTCATCTGGTCACATGGTCAAGATCGGGTAGATACTTTTTCAACTGAGATACATGCAACACAATAGGCACGGCACTGAACCGCGGTGGCAGTGCTAACCGATATTCCACCTGACCAACCCATTCCATTATCTCAAATGGTTCAATGTATTAGGTAGATTACTTTATTTACTTCCCAAAATTATGGTATCCAAGTATCAGTGAGATTCTTAAGAACACATGATTTCCCACCTCAAATAACAACAGTCATCCACGTTGGTCAACATACAATTTTTGAAAACTCAGAGTTGTCTCCATTCTCTTCTTAATAAATTTAATCTTATCCAACATCTCTTGGAAAAGGATCAGTCCAAAAAATGATGTTTCACCTATTTCCAACCAAGAAAGTGTAGAACTACATGGATTCCCATACAATGACTCAAACGGCGCCATGTGTATGGAGTCCTTATAACTTTTATTGTAGTGGAACTCTACTAAAGTAAAGTGCACCTCCCATGAGTCACCAAAATCCATCACATAATCTTGTAACATATCTTCCATGGTTTTTATCGTCCTCTCGGATTGACCATTCATCTAGGGATGATACGCCATGTTCATCATCTACTGAGTCCCAATGGATTGCTGCAAGGATTTCTATAAATGATATGTGAACCTCATTTCTCTATCTGAAACAATTGAAAATGGCCCACCATGCCTCTTTACCACCTCCCAGATATAGATTTTGGACAGATCCACCACTATATGAGATTTATGAATAGGGATAAAATGGTCCAATTTGGTAAGTCAATCCACTATAACCCATATGGAATCGTGATTCAAAGTCATTCTTGGGAGATCTAAAAAAATCCATTGATATCTGCTCATATTTCCACATGGGGATAGGTAAAGACTTCAACATACTTGTTGGTTATTGATGATCATCCTTGATTTTCTAAAAATTCAATAATCTTGAAACAAACTTGGCCACTCTCCTTTTCATTCTCACCAACCAGAACCGGACTTTCAATTATTTATACATTTTCTATATTCTAGGATGGATAGCCCATCTAGAATGATGATAATCACTGAGAAATTTTTTGGGAAAGTACATTGGTACAACAATCTGATTCAAAAAGAATAATGTTGAATTTATATCCAGTTTCTATCTCTGAATGGTCTCCCCAACATTAAGGTTCAACCTCATAACCACACACTCAGAATTATATATCTTCACCTCTTTAACCAATCCAACTGAGTCAGGAACCAAGGAGACTAGAAATAAAATGGCTACATCACCCTATTCATCACATTCAAATACATTTATGGTTATAACTTAAATTAATTTCCACTAATCCATTTCTTATTTGACCACTTGAGCATAAGACTTTCTACTTGATGCATCTTCCACCAAATTTCCCTAACCCGATGTGCACATCAAGTCAAATTCAAACATCTGTAGATACTTCATCCATCTCTTTTGTATCAAATTCAGATCCCTTTGAGATAAAATATTCTTCAATATCTTATGATCATTATACACTGTGGATTTCTCATTGAAGAGAAAATGATGTTATGTATTCAAATCATGGAAAACTGTAGTTAACTCCAAATATTGTTTTGGGTAGTTATTCTCATGCACTATCAACTACCTTTAGCCATAAGCAACCACATGTTCTCCTTGCATGATAACACAGCCCAACCCAAATCCCCAATCATCCCAATACACCACATAACCATATCCTGATTTTGGAAAAGTCAAGATATGAGACGATGTAAGATGAACATTAAAGTCTAGTAAAGATTTATGTAATTCCTCAATCCATTGAAATTGAACATTTTTCTTTTTAAAATCTGTCATAGGAAAATCTATTTGTGATAATTCAATAATAAAGCATTCTTAATAACCATCTAGACTAAAGAAGATTCATACTTCAAAGATGTTATTTAGTGGTTTCTAATAGATAACATCCTCTATCTTCTTCAGCTCAACCGAAACACCTATTTCAAAAATTACATGGCCAAGAAAGTATACCTCTTGTATCCAAAAATCACACTTTTATAATTTGGAATACAAATGATGGTATCTCAATATTTCAAAAACTATATCTAGGTGTTTCTCATCATCTTCCCTTTTCCTTGAATACACCAATATGTTATCAAAAAAGACATCAATAAAAGAATCCAGATATTAATGAAATATTCAATTAATCAATTCCATAAATACTATTGGTGAATTCATAAAAATGAAAGGTATTGAAACATATTCATAATGTCCATATCTTTTTTGAAGTTTCCCTTTAGAATATCCACCTTCCGAACTCACAGTTATTGATATCATGATTGTAATTCAATTGTTGAGAACAATTTAGCTCCCCTCAATTTATTGAATAGATCATTAATGCGTGGATTTGGATAGTGATTATTTATCATACCTTGGTTAAAATTATGATAATCCTCATAAATTCGAAGAGTTACATTATATTTCTTCACGAACAATACTAGTGTTGCCTATGGATATGTTCTTAGCTAAATGAATCCCTTACTTTCTAGCTCTCTCAACTACACTTTCAGATCCCTTAATTTTGTTGGCTCTATTTGATAAGATGGAAATGAGATAGGATTGGTCCTTAAGATGAGAAAAATTATAAACTCCACTTCCTTTATTGGTGGTAACCCTAATAAAATATCAGGAGAAACATCTATAAATTGATCCATGACTGCTTTAAAACTATTATCCTTGATCTCTTTTATTGATGAAAAATTCAAAGCTGCTAATTAGAAAGAGATTTTTCACACTGCTAGTGCCAACTAGCCTATTTCACCTATCATTACCACACTTTATCTTATGAATAGATGCTCAGAGACATCCTCAGTTGTAGAACTAATAGTTCTTCTATAATAGTCAATGTGATCCTTGAGCATATCCATCCAATCTATAACCAGGATTACATCATATAAATCCTTATACAACACAGATAAATCTCATTTTACCTCAACTCCATCAATAGTTATTTAACATGATTTACACGCAATAGCTTAACATTCTCTTAGACCAAGCAAAGTTGGAAGTTTTTTTACATAAGTTATCATCTCAACTTTTAAATATAGAAAATAAATAATACAAGAAGAAATGAAGGAATGATATGCAAAAATATCAAACAAAACTTTTATAAGGGTAAAATTCAAAAAAAATTACGTCTCAACATAGAGGGTTCGTCCTAATCATCCACAATCACCTTCTCATATCTATATAATTTCTTAGTTACTACACATTTCTTCTTTTTGTCTTGCTGATATTTCCCTTTCTGAGGAGTCATGGGATTCTTGGAATCACCATGGATAGTTATGCTCTGCTGATGAGAGTGAATCTTCATACCCCACCCTCTCAAAGCATATGATGTTTGTGACACCTGGGAAGTGTCTCAACCACTTATCCTTGGAGCACTACAATAATAGTGCTTAAGATGTACCATATTGTTGCAATTATGGAATTATCTTTGTGGGTTTTTACACTCTCATTTCATGTGGTCGAATTATCCACATTGAAAACATCTCAATTTTTTCATGGGTCTTTGAAGAAGATTCACCGATCCATCTGTCTAATTCTGATTCCCACTCCCTACATGGAAGTATGTTTCCCTCTTCCACTTACCTCCAGCATTATATTTCCTAGTAGTTATTATGGTTATCCACATGATTCCTCCTCTCATGGCTCTTGAGATATCCCTTTCATCCACCATCTCTCTATTAACCATCTCTATGTGATTAGTAATACAAATCTTCTAAATCATCAAGTGAGTCTCCTTCTTTAGTCCCAATTCAATAATGTGTGCCTTCAAGTCCACACTAGCAGAAAATTCGGGTGAAAAATGAACTAAATCCAAAAATTTATCCACATACTCTATGATAGAGATATTTTCCTACTTCATGCTAAAGAACATCATCATTCATTGGATCTTGAATGTTTGATGATAGAATTTTTTGTTAAACCATTCCTCAAAATCCTCCCAACCCAAACCTTGATCTACTTTAGCCTGCACCCCTAGTTCCCACCACTACCATGCTAGATCCTCAAGCATATATGTCACTAGATTTACTTTTAGCTTTGTTGTTGTGCTGATGAAATCGAAGATACGATTCATCCTGTTTAGCCATTCCTCTTCTCTTTCTAGTTCAGAATAACCCCATAAGATGGGTGGATTCTATTTATTGAACTTGACAGAAGGATCCACTTGTCTTGGATCATCCCTCTGGTTCCCTATATCCACATCTTGAAATGCTTAGACGATACTCTGAACCATTTGTTGGTTCACTTGTGGCTCAGGTGAAACCACATTCTTGTAGTTTCTTCCAGTTGGTTTATATGATGCTTATCGGGTTCCATTTTCTAAAAAAACATACACCATAAGTCTCACTCTCTAGAAACTTAAGGCTTATCATGAAAAAATCTATCACATAAACTATCACAAAATTTCTTTCCAAATCAACCTTTTCCATATTCGACCATTTCTGAAAATTCATTACTTGATTATAAAAATCAATCCATTTTAAAAATATACCAACCATTCTATTTTGAAAGTTTTTTATTTGAAAAAAAATCAATTATTTTTTTTCAAAAGTCATCACATTCAATCAAATCATATATCATTACTCAAAATGATATAAGCAATCCTAATGTCATTACTCAAAATAAGATATGAAATTCTAATGGTAATTAATTATTCTACAATGCATGGCATGCTTGTCTTATTGGATAAACCCATGACAATGAGATTTCAACATCATATAAGTGTATCCAAAATATTTATGTACCCAAATCCCTAGGGAATTAAAGTTCTGCATATAAAGGTTGGATACACTTTTTATTCTTTAAATTTCAAGTTCTGACAATCCTACTCTTTTATAAGATCATAGCCTAAGGAATAGACAAGAATTATTTCAACTCCAAGATAAATAAAATTAATGACAATTTGTCTCAAACTGATATTTGGACCAAACAAGACAGATATAATTTGTCTCAAATAGAATTTGGGATAGAAAAAAACTAATACTGTTTGTAACATCCCTCCCCTTAACATTGGCTTGAGAGGTCGAGGACATGTTAATAGGCCTTAAAGGACATCCCCAAGGCACCAAAGACATGTAATAAATGTTGCAGGGCTTCATTGAACATGTGAGGGATAATTTGACCTTAAATAATAAAATAAACAACTAATAATCCATAACTAAACATAACACTATATGATGCACGATGACCATGAAATTAGACTGAAAATTTCATATATCAAAATCAAACTACAATCATGTACCACAACAAAAGACTACAATATCAAAGTAAACATTGGAAGACAATTAACGTGTAGAGACTCTATTTTTTCCCTGTAAGACTTTGGAATATTTATACATATATTTCTATGTAGGCACTGGGATGGAATGAAATTTCAAGGCCAGAGTACCCAGAATAAATTATACCAAAATATTAAATATTTTCGTACTATACAAATGTCATAAAACGGATATCTCTTTAATGGTTGATAGGATCATAAATCTGAGACCACAGTTGGGTATGGAAGGCATTTTTTACCCTAGACATGATATAAAGAATGTCAGTGTGGGAAATTCAAACCCCTATCTCATTAGAGGTACATTAAATGGATTAATTGATTTATTAATTCATTCATTTAATAGCTTAAACCCAAATAACACTCAAATGGTAATGATATCGGAAATCTGAGTCCACAGTTGATTTTTTAGTATGTCCTTTACCCTAGGAGGGGTATAGGATTTTTTGGCATAGGGTCATTGTGAGAAAAGTTACACAGGGGAAAAATAGACATTTTGGATTAACCAAATTGTAATTTTTATCCCTAGCGTTCTTTTAAAATATCTTTTGAACGAAGGCTAAGAATGGAAATTTCAGACTTCCATTGAGTTCGTAATGGAGTGTTTTGTATAGGCGTGGGTGAGGGATGGCCATTGCTGGCTGGTGCATGTGAGGGATGATCGTGGGCCTTCTATAGTGGATTGTTTAAGTCGGTGCGAGCCGGATCATGCAGGTGAGTCTGGCCTGTTTGGGCCGGATGGGCCCCAACTGTTCTAACGTACCTTCAAATATCCTTTTCCCTTAAATTCCATGTCTGATTAACACACCGTATTTGACCACGGGTCCCTATCCACGAGAAGAACCTTTTGATATCATTTTGGAAATTTTTAATTTTCATTCCTAAAGGTGGGTGACTCATGATTCTTAGGTTTAATAATAATAAAATATTTATTATTATTAAAAAATCTAGTATCGAACATATCTTTCAAACAAAATGTCTATTTGACATACTGTTAGAGGATATGGGACCCTAAAGTCAAGACGAATCTTCTAATATCGGTTTTGGACTTTTGAGATTTGGTTTCATTGCTCAGTGGCATGAATCATCTCATGTCAAATAATAATAAATTATTTATTATTATTATTAGATCCTTTCATCAAACCTAACTCATAAATGGGGCGTTCAATTGACGCACAGTCAGCAGCAGGGTGTCCCTGATTATTGTACATACTTTTTGGGATTCTTCTATGAGTGTTTGAACTAATGAAAAGGTGTGGGGCCACAGGGCCCTACTATCTCATTTTACGGTGAAATGCCACTTTTTCCTCTGAAATCTGTTTGGGGTGAATGAAGAATTGTTTCCAATTGTTTTTTTGAGGTAATTGTAATGGTTCAATCCACCCGCCTAAATTTGGGGCCTAATAATGGGCCCTATGATGTGATTTTCAGGTGAAAAGCATTGTTTTACAACTTATGCTTCATAAGTCCGGTCTGGACAAATGATTAGTCGATCTTTCATTTTTTTCGCAAGGATCGAAACAATGTGATTTTTTTGGATGTGCGGAGCTTTCTTTGTGATCTCATTAAACGTGGAAACATGAATGAAATATTAGTGGGAGATACTTTTGATGTGTTTGAATAGAATCCACGGCTTAGGTCAGATCTGACTCTTGTGAGAGTGTAAAAAATGTATAAAAATATATAATAAATTTTCTGGGACTATTCAAGGAGCCATGACAACGAACCAATGTTTCTGACCCTTCAGCTTAATGATGAGCATCATGCGCTTGTCGAATTTTTGACTAATTTGTTGTGTACTCTGGGAGTACCTTGGCACACCTAATGGTACTGGTTCAATTTTTGGTATCCAATTATATTTGGTTACATGACCAGTTGATGAAGAGGGGCCACACATCGTGTGGTCGTGATACACATCACATACCATTACATTTTCTCCTATCTCTCGTATCTCTTTCTTCTAAACTCATATTTTGGACAGTGAGTAGCTTATCTTGAGTGTTTCTCCACATAGGATGATATGGTTCCCTCTATAGTAGATTTTGAGGTACGATGAAAGATTTTATGAGTTTGTTTCATATCTGAGGCGATGCTCGATGATGACAGTGATGGAAGTGATGTTTTCAAAATCACCAGAGAAATCTCGGCTTACCCTCCAGCAAGGATGGTTTGTGGCATTCACCAGTTACTCTTTCAGGGATTACCCTCCAATGAGGCCAGGTAGTGGTGTTCACTGGTTACCCCTTCATGGCTTACCCTCTAGCGAGGTCAGGCCATGGAATTCATTGGTTACTCTTTCGGAAAATCCCTCCAGCTAGGTCGGGCAGTGGGTTAGCTGATGACTTTTTAGAGAAAACCCTCTAGAAGGGTTGAGTAGTGGGTTAATGATTGTGTGACATGATCTATCGATTATTTGGAATATTTAAAAGATGTTCTTGACATGAATTTGGACTCTTAATAAAGCGGGGTTCTTTTCCCACAAATACACACCCTTGTGATGCAACCTAAAACTATGTGAGCGAGACAGACCCACCCAAAGTGGATAATATCAAGGTGTGATGATTGATCCCCTTAGACGTGTAGTTCAAGGAAAATGTGTGGGATGCTAGGCATTTATGGTGGTGACTTATGGAACTATTGGCGACTCTTTTCTTGGGTGGATCCCATGATATGGATATCCACTAAGTCTCTCATTTAGGCTTATTTGGGTGAGCATATATATATATATTATTTTTAGTACCCACTCCATAGGTTTTGGTTACTCTCCTTCCAAGAGAGAAGTAGATGTGTTGGGTATGCCATGTGCTTTCCATGGCTAGCTTTTCATGGTTGGACGAGTCTATTCTCCTACTATAGGTAGAGAAGAGTCAGCAAGAAGTTCATATTCTCACCATTTCTAGCTCCTTGTGTTTGAATGATCTTACTTCACTTATTTTTTGGGTTGAGTTTTACACTTTTATTTTACTGTGTTCTATCTACTATTTTTCTCTTCAGTACCTCACTTGATTTTCCCTGGAGACTTTGGGGAATCTTACTGAGTGTTTTTATACTCACCGCTTCTTGGTCTTTGCCTGCACTTAGTGTGACCTTTAAGATGACAGACAAGTTGATCATGACTTCAATGAAGCATAGGGATACAAGGTTCATAGACCATGTGTGGTGGTCGTTTCTTGGGATCTAGGATCGGGTCTCTCTCATCTATTTTACTTTTCTACTTTTTGTTGGGTTGTGGTTGTTTTCTCGTTGGGCATGTATTTTTCCCCTTTCCCTTTTTAGTTTACATTTCATTACTTGTACTATTTAGAGTTCAATACATTTTTGTAGTTTATATATATATATTAGTTTTTTATATTGTTTTCCTTTCCATATGTGATTTTTCATAGAGATGGATGTGTGTGTGTGTACAGGTACATAGGCAACGGCCTCCACGAGTTTTCTATGCCTTCGGCATTAGTGGCCATCCCCGGGCCTATGGAGGTGGGTTTGGGGTAGTTGTGGATCGAACCCTGGTATGGGTCAGGCCATGACAAATTGGTATCAGAGGTTGTACATTCCTTGGGATGTTTTTCGGAATATCCATAAAAAGGAATTGGTATGGTTTTAGGGAAATAGTTTCAACATGTCTTGAGAGTGGCTCTTAGGCCAGGGAGTCTAGTGATGGCGTGGTGCCTGACATAGCCATTCACTAGGACCTTTATTACCTACTTATCAACTCGGTGTTCTAAGACACTTATTTCAGGGAACATTGGTACATGAATCATATATGATTGATTCATCGACTATCCTTATTGATTAAGATCCCCACCATTATTGATATATATATTCTCATTTTATCGCGGTACTCCTTGATCAGATTAAAGATGCCTCTACGATGAAATCCAGTCATGATACGAGCTTCGGTTCATGACGATGATTCCATAAGCAACGAGGCCTCAGTTCAAGATCCATCATACGATTCACCTTTCTCTATGAGGGTAGGTAGCAGCACCTCCACCTATAGTGCCGCAGTTAGTACCAGAAATGAAGGTTAAGGATGAGTGCAGGCTGAGCGCACTCTATGTGTTCCAATATCATAGATCGTTTAGGATCCATGGTGAGCCTTACCCTAAGGTAGTAGATGTTTGGCTAGAGTTAGTGGTTCACCTCATTAGTCTTGTTCAGACACCGACAGATCAGATATAATCTTTGATAGCTTACCATTATCCACATAGCAACTTGGTGTTGGTAGAGCTGGGTTACTCAGATGCATGATGAGTCGATACTCTGATGAGACGACTTCCAACAGCTATTTTGTGAGGAGTAATACCCCAACTGTTTATGATTTTTAAGTTTTCAGGAGCTACTGGAGCATCATAGGGGAGGAATTGAAGTGGCTGAGTACGTGACTAGGTCCACAGACCTTACTCAGTACTCTTTGGATGTGGTCCATGACAGAAAATTTCGGTCACGAAAGTTTGAGTAGGGTCTCCATAGAGGAGGTTCACACTAGAGTTGTTCCCCGGTGTATCCTCACATATCTCAGAGTTCTAGAGTAGGAATTGGTGATAGAGTGCTTCTGTTTGAGGGTAACCAGTTTTCCTGTTTTAGAAGTTCATGCAATAGAGTTGGGATGTCTATAATAGCTAGTAGACGTCTGTTTGCAGGCCCTCAACACAGGAGGCCTCCCCTTGATAAGACTCAGGCACATGGTCTGGGTTAGTTTAGAGCACCCGAATAGCCTAGGGAGGGTTATTCCTATGCTTGTGATGAGTGAGGTCAAATGGAATGATAATACCCGACCATATGTGCTGAGATTTCTAGGTAGTTGGTAGATGCACCACCATAGAAGATGCAATGTCAGGATCAGGGATCTCCCGGGTGAGGATAGGGTGGTCCCTAGGGAGGCAGTTTTTGAAGGAAGGTAGGAAGAATTTTGGTTGGTGGACGATGTTACAAGGTCCTTACACAGCCACTAGGCGGCCCACATAAGGCTCATGGAGCTGGCAGCCAGGGTCGTGGGTAGTTGTATGCTACTGATGTCTATAATAATGTAGCGCGAGATGATAAGAGGTATGATCTATACATTTTCTACCTTTTTAGTATAATTTATTAGAAACTATGTGAGGTACTCTTTTCTTCTAACTCCTTGCTCGAGGAGTTACCAAGGGTAATGCGGGGCGTTAGTGTAACCCTGTGTCAAAGAGGATAGTATCAAAGTGTGGTGGATGAATCCATTTGGCTTGTGTTTTCATGGTGGGGTTGTGAGGTGGAGTGTTTGAGCAGGTCTTGGCTTTTCCAATGGAGTCTTACTGCTTGACCCCCCCTTTTCATGAGGTTCCATTATTAGTTTTGGCAGAGTTCTTGTTTTGGGGATTACTCTTCTTCCAAGAGGGTCAAATACATGTGGGGTATGCCACATGCTTTCTATGTCTTAACTCTTGTAGTTGGATGAGTTTCCTCACCTACCCTATTTTTTGGTACCTTTCATACTAAACATTAATCTTGATACTATTATCAAGTATAGGTCCAGATGATGGAAACCCCCCTAAATAAAACTATTCAAATCAGTATGTGGTGCTGGCAATGGTAGTCGTCGCCCTGAGAATGTGCAGATGTTGTCTTATGGGAGAGCGCTTTATGGTTTGCTCAGACCACCAGTGACATGGGTGCATCTTCGCCCAGAGAGACTTGAAACTGGGATGGTAGTACTAGTTTATATTGTTATAGGTCTATGACTTTGAAGTATCATATGCCCTTAATAGAAAATCCCAGGCTCACCTGGTGTAGGAAGTTTCATAGTATTTAACTTACCTGCAGCTGACCATGTTAGACAAGGAGGGTGAAACTTTTCTTTAGCTGATGGGTTTGACTCATAAGCTTCTTGAGCATGTTAGAGAGTCTTGATTATGATGCATTGATTTTGGAATATTGCATGACCAGATATCATTAGGTGTTTTACTAGATAGATATTCTGATGGAGGGAATCATGAGACCTTATTTTACAGACAAACCGTGACTCCAGTCGTGACATGGAATATAGAGGTTTGGTGGGAGAACTAAAATAACCCCTGGTTTCTTCAGGTCATCCATAATCATACAAGATATGGCAAGGTTTCTTACCGCCCAGTTTTTTCTTTGAAAACTATTTAATATTTCTACATATATTTCAATATTCAGTTGCTGAGATGGTGTGCAATTCAGAGTCCCGGAGTGCCTGGAATAAATTATACAAAAATATTAAATCTTTTTATACTATTCACATGTCAGAAACAGGATATCTCTTAAATGGTTGATCAGATCATAAATCTGAGACAACAGTCGGTTCTGAATACAGTGTTTACCCTAGGCACAACATAAAGGATGTCAGTGCAGGACATTTGGACCCCTCTCTCGTTAGAGGTACGTTAAATGGATGAATTAATTTATTAATTCATTCATTGAATTTATAAAACCCAAATAACCATCAAAGGGTAACTCTTAAATGAAATCTGAGTCCACAATTTAGTTTGAAGCATTCCTTTTACCCTTGGAAGGGTATAAGCTTTTTCGGCACAAGGTTGTTGTGAGAAAAGTCACCCAGGGGAAAAACCATCATTTTGGATTATTCATTTAGTGATTTTTATCCCTATAATTATTTTCAAATAACTTTTGAACGAAAGATCAGAATGGAAATATAATACTTTTGTTGAGTTCTTAATGGAGTGTTTTTCCTAGGTGTGATATAAAATGTGAGGGCACAATGGTTTTGCTATTCGCGTTGAGCAGTTTTTTCAATAAATAGAGAAACTATAGTTTAGTATTGGGTTTGGCCTAATCCCTTATCTCTCTAGAAGACCTATCTCTCTCTCCCTCTCTTTCCATCTCTATCTCTCTCTCTCTAGTCATTATTTGTTGTTCTTTGTCGGATCGAGAAGTGATCTTTTCCAAAACCTCGACGGATTGAACCAGGATCACAACGGACACGTTTTCAATGATAGAACATCAATTTGAGGTAGGATTCCTTCTATTTTTTATATATGATTCAAGTTTTAGTTTGGAAATTACTTGTTACACATTGTTTCATTTTTCTGGTTAATATCTTTGATGGACGCACAAACACGACCATCAACCCATGCTAAAAATCATGTTTTGTTCTTCTTGATATTCAAATGTTCTTCAGGTTCTTAGTTGATTACAATTATGCCTGTCAAATCTTCAATGGTTTGTCGATCAGAGGTAGGCGCTGCGATAGTCTCATCAGATGGATCACAAGAATAGGCTCGGAGAAATTTTGAGGTGTCTGATCGAGTTACAGTGGTCCGACAAAGGGACCACCGGAGCTAAGACACTGATGGCGGTGGATAGAAGGTAAGGTCATAGAGTAGGCTAGGACTGGGTTCTCGGGCTCGGGAAAAGAGAAGGCTGGGTGTATAGTGATTGGGTGATGAGGAGGAGACCGAGAGGAGTCGGTCTCTGAGGACAGCGGCGGGGTCAACCAGGATGGCGGATCTTGGAGGGACGGCGTTGGTGTGGTGCAGCATATGGGATGAGGAGGCTGATAGCAGGGGCACTGATGTGGATGGATGTTGTCAAGCAGTGGAATGCCGGCAAGCGTGAGAGGAATTAGGTGGGGAGGCGGAGGTGATGACCTCAAGACCAGGACCCACGAAACACAGGTCTCAACTTCATCACGGTATTCTAGGGATGACCGGTCAGCCTGACCGGTCGGTGTTGGTGCAGGAGGTAGGCCACCAGGCTAGGAGGAGGCCTCCAGGTCAGGGTACATAGTGGGTGGGTCATCATCCAGCTATGGCAGACTGGTCCGACCAGTTTGGGCCAGCCCAGGTAGGTAAGATCGGCCCGTTTGGGCCCGACGAGCCCAAACTGGTCTAACGTAACTTCAAATAGCCTTTTCTCTTAAATGGCATGTCTTATTGATGTCTCATCTATGTCCACGAGTCCCTCTCTATGAAACTGACCTTTTTAGATGGTTTTAGAAATTTTTAATTACCATACCTGAAGTTGGGTGACCTGGTATGCTTATGTTGAATAATAATAATAAAATATTTATTATTATTCAAAAATCTTTTATCAGACAAATCTTTCAAACCGGACATCCGTTTGACGTGCTATTAGAGGGGATGGGACCCTGAAGTTGAGAATAATCTTCTAATATTGTTTTGGTACTTTCGATATTTGGTTTTTTTTCCTGTGTCACCAAATTTCTAATGTAAAATAATAATAAATTATTTATTATTATTTCTGTATCCTTACATCAAACCTAACTCTTAAATGGGACATCTGATAGACATGTCGTTAGTGGTAGTGTGACCTTGATGATTGTGTAGACATTTTCAGAAGCTTCTCTATGTGTTAAAAAAAAGACAATGTGCAGGAAACATAGGACCCAGTAGGAATATTTTACTGTGAAATTCCACTTTTTTCTAGAATCTGTTTGGGATGTTTGAATAACCGTTTCCAAGTTTTTTTTAGGGGATTACAATGGTGAAATCCACCCAGCTAAAATTGGGGCTGAAGCATGGGCCCTATGAGGTGAATTTTGGACACAAAGAAGCATTTTACATCTTATTCTTCATAAGTCATTTTCAGAAGAAAGATTAGTAGATCTTGCATGTTTTTTCATAAGGATCGAAATGATTTGATCAGTTTGGATGTGTGTAGCCTTATTCGTGATCTCATTAAACATGGATACATGAAAGGAATATTTGTGGAAGATCCTTTTGATGTGTTTGAAGAGAATCAATGGATTAGGTCAGCTCCAACACTTGTGAGAGTGGAGAATATGTATGAAGAGATATGTTCAATGCTTTGGGATCGTTTGAGGAGCCAAGTTAGTGAACCTAGGTTTCTGACCCTTAGGATTAATGGAGAGCATCGTGCACTTTTAAAATTTTTGTGTAATGTATCGTGTACTCTGGGAGTACCTTGGAAAGCCTATCAGTACATGTTCACTTTTTCATTTATAAAGATGGTTGGGTACATGACCATGTGATGAGGAGGGGTCACACATCATGTGGGCCCGATATGCACCATGTACCACTACGTTTTCTTCTATCTCTTATATCTCTTTATTCTGAACTCAGGTTTTGGAATGTGAATATTCTTTCCTAAGTGTTTCTCCATGTAGAATGCAATGATTCCCTCCATAGTGGATTTCATGGTACGATGTGAGATTTCTGGAGTTTGATGCTTATCTAAGTCGACACTCGATGATGACAGTGATGACAATGATGTTTTCAGAGTCACTAGATAAATCTTGGCTTCCCCTCCAGTGAGTTTGGGTAGTGGTGTTAACTTGTTAATCTTTCAGGGCTTACCCTATAGTGAGTCTGGGTAGTGGCATTCATCGGTTACTCTTTCAGGGACTACCCTTCTGCAAGGTTGGGTAGTGGTGTTCTCCAGTTACTCTTTTAGGCATTCCTTCCAGCTAGGTTGGGAAGTGGGTTTTCTAATGAATCTTCTAAGCATACCCTCTAGCGGGGTTGGGTAGTGGGTTCATGAATTTAGGACATGATCTCACGACGATACGACATAGTTACAAGACATGATTGACCTGAATTTGGACTCTCAATAAAGTGGGTCACTTTTCCCACAAATATGTGTCCTTGTGATGCGAATTATAACCGTTCAGGCGAGACAGACCTGCCCAAAGTGGATAATATCAAGGTGCGGTGATTGAGCCCCATGGAATTACAGTTCAAGGCAGATGTGTGGGATGCTGGCCATCGATGGTGGTTACATATGAAACTATAGGTAACTCTTTGCCTAGGCTGATCTAGTATATGGAGATCCCCTTACTCTCTCATTTGGGCTTCTTTGGTTGAGCATATATATATATATATATATATATATATATATATATATATATATATATTGTATTTTTAGTACCCACTCTTGGGATTTGGTTACTCTCCTTCCAAGAGAGGCATTGATGTGTGGGGTATGCCAGGTTCTTACCATGTCTAGATTCTCAGGGTTGGATGAGTCTATTATCCTACTATAAGTAGCAATGAATCGACCAGAAGTTCATCTTATCACCGTTTCTAGATCCTCAAGTTTGGATGATCTTACTTCACTTATTTCGTGGGCTGAGATGTACTCTTTTCAGGTACTGTGTTCTATCTACTACTTCCCACTTTAGTACCTCAATTACAGCCCCCTTGAGACTTTAGTGCATCTTACTGAGTATTTTTATACTCACCCCTTCTTGGACTTTGCCCAAACTCAATGTGCCCTTGCAGACAACGGATAGGGGGATTGTGAATTCAGAAGATCATAGGGATACAATGTACTTGGACTATGTGCGGTAGTTATTTCTTGGGATCCAGGAGTGGGGATCTTTCAACTATTTTACTTTTCTACCTTTTCCGGTTTTAAGAACTCTTCTGGTTGGGCATGTATTTTTTCCCTTTCCCTTTTAGTTTACTTTCCTTTAATTGTACTATTTTTAGGTCAATGTGTATTAGTGGTTTATATATATAGTAGTTTTGTATCTTTATTTCATTTCCCTCTACACTTTTTGAAAGAGTAGGTTGTGTGTGTGTATAGTTATTTAGGAAAATCCTACGTGAAATATTTATGCCTTCAGCACTGGTTTCCAGCCCTTGGACTATGTATGTAGGATTGGGATAGATGTGGCTTGATCCCCGGTGTGGGTCAGGCTATGAAATAACAAAACTCCAAGAAAACCACAAGACCCCATGCTCTATGATCTCCATTCTCCAACTTCACCCAATAGCCCAAGTATCACGAATTATTGCTATAGACCTATGATACTTTTCATTTTACCATGTACCAGTAGATGACATCTACAAAAGAACCAAATTTTCAAGGTAGGGGTGAGTACTAAAACTCAGAAGGTCTTCCCCCAATGACTTCCCTACTCACGACACTAGGATATAAGAGTTATCAATATTTATATAAAATAGTTTATATAAAAAAATTAAAATAGTTTATAATTAAATATAATCATGTTCTCAAACAACTTTTTGCCAAATATCAACAAGTTCCATGTCACCCAATTTTCCGAACAAAATCTATTATTCATGAAAGCAACCAAACCATGCTTTAAAACCGTTTCACAAATTCCATTTGGCATAGGCATTAAATTCACATATCCATGCCACCAACCATGCATGTATCATTGTGATAATTCCATACTCACGAGTGGTCTCTTTTGATCTACCATTTCTTCACAAGGAAATTATATCCCATATTCCATTACACCTTTTGAACTAAGGAAAATGTCATATTTCAACCAAGCCTCATAATTTCAATATGAACACAAAATCCAAGTGTGCCTAAAAACCATTCAATTAACAAAAATCCAAACCCATTTCAATCAAACAATCATTTTATTAAAAAATTTCTAAAAAAAATTTGAAAATACCTCAAATCCATATTTTAAAATCACCATTTTAAAATAAAGAAACTAAATCTCTTTCCATAAAAATTTCCAAAATTCCACAATTTCATCTAACCATAAATCATCCCTATATAGGATTTACATCATGATTTTCACACCAATTTAACCATATTTTTCATTCAATTAATTCAATTTGAAATTAAGCCAATCAATTCTAGCAATATGAGTTGAGAGTGAAATAACCTACCTTAGTGTTTCGGTAGAAACAATAGATAACCTGAAAAACATCACAAAAATGTGTTGAATCTTCACAAACCTACCTTAGATCTCTTCCCCCATCAAAAAACAATCCAAATATAAACTTATTTGGAAACCAAAACCTCATATCTACACAAATGGAGTGTAAATATAGAAAAAAGAGAGGAAAGTAGAAGTATATCTAAGAAAATGTATCAATAATGATGAAGAATGAAGCCTTACTACAAGAATTAGGATTCAATGCACCAAGGGATGGATCTGTATCACTTCTAATTCTCTTGAGAGAGGTTCTCAAACCTTTAAGAGACCAAAATACTGAGTTAGGACCACATAAGAGAAAACACAAGTGGGTTAAATGATAAAAATAATGAGGTCTGCTTTTTAAGGACCTACCTTTGACCCTATGCATGATTTAGTCACACAGTTAAGAAAATTGTGCACTAAATGTGCTCCTGGTTTTTCATTAAGGGAGACCTCGTATGGTCTCCTCGCATGATCTACTAACTATGCTCCAACCATTCTGAATCTACCACCTCAAAAATACCACTTCCCACATCCAAAATGCAATGTTTCTACTAGGAAACTGCCTCGTTTAGACCAACTGTGCATAACCTATGATCCTTCCATTTTTTCCATGTCTCACTATGAACATTTAATTGCAATGTTTCATGGTTTATCCAAACCATAGTCCACCCATGAATCTATTGGAAATCCTCAAAATAATTTTAAAATCTCCCAAAACTCTCCCAAAATTCACCCAAATACATTATATACTTAAAAATCATAATTAAAAGGTTACTTACCCAAAAATGGGGGTACTATAGTAACTCCAAGGTATATGAAGGTTTACCCTTTAATAGAAACCCATATTTTTATTTATTAATTATTTTAAAATCCTAAAACATTATATGGTAACACATAATAAGATAGAAACTACGAGTTTCATAGATAAATAGATAGAGTAATTGCTCTTTATAACATTGGGTAATTTGTGATTTCCCAATGACTATATCTATAAGAGGTGAATATGTCGGCTATGTAGTGAGTATACAAGTTTTTTTCCTATGGATAGTTGGAAACTAATGAAAGGATTATGCCTAGACATGATAGATTTCGTGGAGATAGGTCTCATGTCTAAAAAGATTACTATTTTAGGGTGGAAATGAATATTGTTATGTGTTATGAGCAGGATGAGTCCTATAGAACTATATGTTGTGTGATAAAGAGAAATTCCTTCTAGATGATCAGTTTGAGATCCTAACTAACGTATATAGGTGGTGATACCTAGTAATATGTCATGTTAATGGATGGAATAACATGGTATTTTATTATCATATAGTTTAGAGAGAGTTTCTTAGGAAAATACCTATTATGTGGGTTGAGTGTGATGTGGGATTTTGATGGGGTTTCAAAATGGACCATGAGTCAAGGGTTGGGTAGTGATTATAGGATGAAATTCCCTTGTGGGTTTTTGAATATGTCTTGGTGTCAATGAGAATAGGATAATATTGGTCTTAGGTCCCTATTATATACCCTCACATGTGATATGAGATTCCTAAATAGTTAAACATGATGTGGTTGTGAAAGTAAAAGAGTATTGAGTATTTGTCTTATGAGTAATGATGAATATCAAGGTGTGTTGTGGGATATGGGGTTTGGTTTTTAGTTACTAAAACCATAGGATGAGCCAGTGAGTTTATGGGATAGGATATGGGCCTTTTTTATATGTGTGCCCCAAGTTTTTTGATTCCAAGAGAAATAACAAGATTTATGGCTCCTAAATTGAGATAAAGGGCAGTGGATGAGATATTCTTGTTGATACAACTTTATTCTAATTAGTGGAATACCCTAAAAAATAAGGGATTGTTCGAGCCTTATAGTGCACACTTACATAATGTAGAATGGGTTGGGTACTTTCAATGTTCCCTTACCTATGAGGGAATTGTTTGGGATCTATTTAGTAAACCCTTCTCTATGAAGAATTGGGTTGGGTACTTTTTAGTGTGGCCTTCCCTATAAGAATTAGAATGGAAACTATTGAGTGAATGATTACCTATAATGTAATGTGGTGGGATTTATTTATCTTTCTATTCCCTATAAGGGAATGGGTTAGGATCATTCCAATACTTCCTTCGCTATAGAGAATTGGTTCGGGTAATTTTCAATGAATCCTTCACTTCTCAGAGTGTCTTGTGTACTATTAAGTAAACCCTTCCATATGGGAAATTGGGTTGGCTGATTTTTAGTACAGACTTCATTAATGAAGAAAGTCTTTGGTACTATTTAGAGTCTCATTCCTATTAAGGGTATTAGTTGGGATCTATTTAGTATTCCATTCACTATAAGGTAATGGGTTGGGATCTATTAGTGTGGTTTTCCCTATGATTTATTTCCTTAGGAACAATGATGAGAAACCTACCCCGAGACTTCAGATAAATGTTGGGACTTGTTTAATGAGATTAATGGTTTATAGAAATGTTGAAGTAGGTATGGTTTGTTTTCATTGTTTCTAGGTTGAAGTATGATGACCTGATATTCATGTTTTTGTTTCCTTTATTTGTTCCCCTTATTCATACATATTTATATAATGGCATATATTAGGGGAACTTTTTGATACCCTACTAAGATTTATTATGACAACCTACATGAGAAATTGGGTGTACATGTAGACCTTATGTATGCTTTATAGGTTAAACACAAATTTATTGGGGATTGGACTGAGGATTCACAATGTGGCCTGGAAATAGGATTTCAGCAATCCTCTGGGATGGTATTTGAGCCTCCTTATTTCTTCTTTCCATTCTTTATTATATATGTGATCATCCCGAACATGATTTCATTACTTATATGTTTAATTAATTATAACATGAATGTTTTTTTTATAAATTATGCATACTCTAATTGTTGTTATGAATGGTTTTTGGTTATATTTATTGTTGTTTTTGGTTTCAATATTTATTTCATAGTCTATTCAAGGTATTATAATGTCATCCACTTCAAGTTAGAAACCTATGGTGTATGAGGAGGTGCACCTGAGGTCATTTGGAAACTCTAAACCAGACACTAATGAGTGGTACATAGCCAATGAGTAACACTTATGATTGAATATTTTTTATTAATGAAAATGATGATATAAAACCCCATAAATGAATATCATCCATGATTTGTAACAAAACCCTTGTATCGTATAAAATTATTAATGAATTATACACCAAGGATATTTAAGAATTATCTCTTCAATTACATGCTTAATAAAGATCACATAGAATCATAAATAGATCTTCTTATTCATAGAGTATCCATGGGTTGATGAATCTCTCAATATTTTGGTAGGAACCTCCTTTTGACCATGAGATACTAGTAACTTTGATGTTAAGGAATAATAATAATAGATCATTATCTAGGTAGAATCTACTATAAGTATACATGATATTCTCATGGACTTGGCCTCTTTATATTAACCTTGAATATGCCCCCAAATCCTCCATGAATTAACTAAAACATTATGAAATGATCAAATAATTATTTTTATTAAAAACATTTCGTAAACTATGGCATCCCCAATTTTTATTACATAACTTTTCATTTACATTATATAAATAGATGATATTTTAAAGTTTAGTTTCTTCGAAAAAAAGGTACATTATACATGAAAACATAAAAACTTATTATGAAAAACATTCTAGGCTTATTAATTGGTTCATCCTAAGTATTTTTACTACATCTATTAACTAGGGTACATAAATAAAAGTAAAGGGTTGGCATAAGGCCCAATAAGGAAAAATAAGAGAAACAGTTTACATGTGATCTTGATGAAAAATCAATAAGAACTTGTTCAATATAATAAAGGCATGATAAAAGTAAAAGGTTAATATCATAATAAAAATAAATTGAATAATAAAATGGAGATGTATCTAAAACATTTAAATAAGACATTAAAAATCATATCACCAAGGTTTTTCACCAAGGTGACATAAAAATTACTAAGGATATTGACCAAGGTATCGTAAACCAATTTTACCTCTAGAGAATAATATTTTTACCCAATGAAATGGAGTGCTATTAGGGTTCTCCCTTCATATGTATTAATTAATGTGATCCATATATATAATAATAAAAAATTTCATAAATAACTTTTGGAGAATATAAAAAATTGGTTTCATATAAAAATCCTGGCATTTTAAAAAGTTCTTAAAGACAATATCTTTATGTCATTTATAACCCATAGAAAGAGAATTAGATGTTTATGAATGTAAATTACATAATAAAATAATTTATTTTTAAATATTTTTTAATACTTCTAGATAATAAATAGGATTTGATATTCACATAAAGAAAATAAAATGGAATTTCTTAAAGAGTAGAGAGAGAATTTGAGAACTAAAATGGGAAACAAAATGGGTATAAAATGTGGTTTTAAAAAAGGGTAAAAAGATATGGAACAAAGATATCTAATTTAAAAAATAATATTAATACATTAAAGGTATAAAATATATTGGATATAAGAACTTAGTTTGGAAATTTGAAATACATGCCAGATAAAGAGGGAACATGAATGGAAAAGAGAAGATGAGATTTCCCTTACCATGAAGAGTAGTTCCTAAAATTGAGGATCAGGACATTGGGGGCTTTAGTACACCTTAAGAAGACTCATTGGTAGTTAAAACTATTATATATTCATGGAGGATTAATTTTAAGTGAAATAAAGTGGATAAATGGGTGTGTATTTTTAGAAATAGTGGAGGATTGCTTTAATAATTTCTTAATAAATTTCTTGGATACTGAGGTAGTGGTAAATGAAAAACCATGGGCCTGTACATGGTATTTTCCCATGTAATTAGATGCTTGGGACACCTTTTATTTTATTTTAATCCATAAGATTTTATTATCATTTTATATTACTTATTTTGGAATGGAAGATTAATGATTTCACAAAATAACATTTTTAAAGTTAAAGTTTCAATTTTATAATTTGGGAAGTAAATAATATATTTAAAAATTAATTAAAATCTATTAAAATCCTCTATATTAAAAAAATAACATATTTTAAGTCTTTTATTTTGGTTAATTAGTTATTACATATTTATAACATAATTATGATGTTATTTAAATACCGAAAAACACAAACTATATTTTTACTATTCATAAAAAAATTATTTTAGAAAATTCTCATAAATTCACCTGAACCTAATTTCAATTTTCTGATTTCAGAAATTATATTTATTTTGTCCTAATAATTCTATATATATGATAATTATAACATTTAAATGTAAAAAATATTATTTATTTAAAATAATACCTATTGAAAATTTATAGAAAAATTTATGAAACTTGAAATAAAATAAAATTGTATTATCATTTATTATTAAAGAAGAGTGCTTTAATAAAACTAATTAATTAAAATAAACAATATTCATAATATAATAGTTTTTTATAAATATTTATATCTTTTTTGGAAATTATAATTTCTATTCGAAAAATCAATTTATCAAATTGCATCTAAATTTTATTATACAAAACAATTCTTAAAACAGAATTGATGGAAAAAAATTATTTATAAAATAAAATTACACTTTATGTAATTAGTTACTTGACACATAACCCCTTATAACACCCTCATACAACCTAAGGGTAAGGTTTTTTATGGTTATAGATTCATGGGGTGCCTTGGATAACATTGACCGAGTGGTAATCTTCACTTTTATTAACTTCTCTAGTAGGTTATTTTGTTCAAACATCACTTGTTGAAGCTTGGATTGGGATTGTTCAAGGGAGAACCATGGTTATAAAACTTCCCTCCAAAGCTCTAAAAAATGGGCTTCAAATGTAATTACTCTACTGGTTGATGTCATTGACTCTTATTTTCGTATCAGTTATCCTTTGTCAAAATTTTACTTATAACCTCTAATGATAACATTAAAATTATTTTCAATAGTATAGTTACCAATGGTCATAATTGACCAATAGTAATATAACAGTCAAAACTATATTGTCATGTTTCCCTTTATATTCCCTTATTTATTGAAGTGATATGGTTTTTTTGTGTATTATATTGTATAACATGCATTTTCTCCAGAAAAAAATATTATTCAAAAATTTTGAGTTGTTATATTATTCCTCCCTTAAGAAATTTCATCACAAATTTTCAACTTGTTCTCTCGGTTGAGAATAGGTGTGGGTACATATGCCTCATTTTCTCCTCTAGTTCCCTTTTCTCTTATTTATATATATGGTTCCTCTACAATAATTTAATGATATGGGTAGTATTCTTTCATATAACCCAATATCTACGGTCCAATATCTCCACTACATACTCCTGATAAGATATTTCATGTCTCGGTTGCACCACCTTCAGATTTAGTACTTGTGAAGGGTCAGGTATGAGCTTACTCAATAGAGATATGCTGAATATATCATTAACTTTAGAGAGATTTTGTGGAAGTGAAATCTGATAGGCCACCGCCCTTATCCAATAAAGGATTTCATAGGGGCCAATGTACTCAGGGATATGCTTCCCTTTCTATCCAAACTGTATGACTCTTTTCCTTGGTGAAATTATAAGGAACACTTTTTCACCAACACCAAACTCAAATTCCCTTCAATTATTTTCATCATTTCTCATATGCTAAAATTGGGAATCCATAGTGTGTTTATGGATGGAATAAACATTTTCCGTCATCTCTTTCATAATATTAGTCCTAAGAAGCATTCTCTCACCAACGTCAACCCAACAAGTAGGATTTCTACATCACTTCCCATATAAATATTCATAAGGTTTCATTTGATTAATCAAATTGAATTTTTTGTTTTATGATAAATAAAATAATGGGATTTTTGATCCCATCCACGTTTAAATTCCATTGAGCATGTTCTCACCATTTTCTTGAGTATTTGAATAGTAAATTCATATTTTCCATCATTTTGGGGGTGATAGGTTGTACTAAAACTCAATTCAATTTTTAGAGCATGTTGAATAATTCTATAAAGTTTTTATGTGAACCTTAGATCACAATCATAAATGATATAAAGTGGTACTAAATGCAACCACACCACTTAATTTATGTAAATAATGGAAAGTTGATCAATATATAAGTCTTCCCAAATAGAGATAAAATAGACGGACATGGTGAGACGGCCCACTATAACCCATATCACATTGTGTCCTTTGGATGTTCTAGGGATATTAGTGATAAAGTATATGGTGATATTTCTCCACTTCCATGTTTGTATGGATAGTGGTTATAATACCCCTTTAGGAATTTTTAAGTTTCCATTCACATGATGACTCTATAGGCACCTTGTAGTATAGTTCACAATGTCCCTTTTCATATTATCCCATAAATAATTACCACAAGGGTCCCTATATATTTTAGTTCCTCTTGTATGTATAGATATTGTAGATCTATGAGCTTCATCCATCATCACCTTATTTATTTTTGGAATAGATGGATCACATATCCTTATAAAAAAAATTTTACCCCTTATTGATCAATATTGAACTCATAAAACTTTTCATTATTAACATCCTATTTAATATTTTGTAACAAAGGATCTTCTATTTTAAATTTATTAATCTTCTCTACTAATTATGGTTGAGAAATAATTTGTTATAGGGTTAATGATGTCCCTTCCCTTACGATTCACATGTCTAGTATTACTAGGACTTTAATTAAATGATCTTTTTTAATCCTCATCATTTCCAGAACAATAGGTTCTTTCCTAATTAATGCATCAGTGACTTTGTTTGATCTATAGGGGCAATAATTAATTGAACAATCCTAGACTTTAATAATTTCCAATAATCTCCTCTATCTCATGTTCAATTCCTTTTGTCACACCTCGGCCCCAGGTTACCCCGGAGCCAGTGCGGTGTTTAAATAAAACATAGTGTGTAATTTTTTTAAAAAAAATTAAATTCTGAAAATTACACAACATGTTCCACTAGATAGGATATTTTTGGTTTAGAACCTAGACAATCCGATATAATTATTACATTTCGTTCAAAACTAAAAGAGAAATAAACACCACAAAGCTGCCACTGAACATGGTAACTCGAATCTATTAAACCTATAAAATTTAAATTGAAACGTAGGGTGATCATATGAATTCCCATTAAGGGGTTTTAAAATAAAATAATATTTCAATTGAAACCACTTTAAAACATTCCTTTAGAAAATATCCATAAAACATTTTCATAAGGAAAGCATAACATAACATTTGATCTAAAAATACAAGTAAACATTTAAAGGAATACTAACAGGGTTATAATGAAACATATTCCAAACATAAATATGCTCATACAAATTATAGGGTGTGAAGAATATAAATAAATAATCATTCTAACTTTAACAAATGTGACATTCAAAAGTGTAAATACCAAATTT
The DNA here is from genome assembly GCA_963277665.1 of Viscum album. Lineage (NCBI taxonomy): Eukaryota > Viridiplantae > Streptophyta > Magnoliopsida > Santalales > Viscaceae > Viscum > Viscum album. Next base: position 1,171,686,355 of record OY728138.1, on the reverse strand, counting down.
ACAACACTAAGTAATACATGATCAATGTTGAAAATGAAATAATTACTTCAATTTCTTTCATTACTAACAATAAGCTGTGACTGGATAATAAATTCTCTAAGTGCTGAATAAACATCATACTATAAGCATTTACTTCTTCTGATTCTTATAAGTACAAGCTCTTTAACCATGAATATTTTGCTAGTCGAATATTCACTTGGTTAATTAAATTTCATAGTCATAATGAGAGAAGTGCTTATGACAGACCGTGTCATGGCCTCGTGACACTACCATAAAATTTGTGTCAAGGCCTCATTCCAAGACCATAAATCAAATCGGGAAAGGCCTCAGCCAATTCCACATCAAGTTTGTCTCATGAGACCTATCGATGCATCAACTATCTATAGAGGGCCCCACCTGTCACCTAATAAGTCCAATGCATTCTTCATTTATCTAAATCAAAGTTCTCATACCACTTTCATTTATTAAATTAATTAACATTTCAAGTGTCACATGTTACTTGGTTTATCATTTCATATTATTGAAAGTGTCCCATTCCATTTTGAATAATTTAATTTTTCATTTCATATTATTCAAAGTGTCCCATACCACTTTGAATAATTTAATTTCTTAATTCATATTATTCAAAGTTTCTCATACTAGTTTAAATAATTTTGTTCTTAATTCCATAAAATTACATTTGTGTTTAATTACATTCTTTAGAATTTGCATATACAAATTGATTCATGTTTATAAGTGTTAAACAATACTAACAACTGCATGGATATGGAAATAAATCAAAAGTATAATAGGAAGATTATAGTATATGTGAAAAAAACTAAAGCACATAAAATATAGGTTAGCCACATATAATTATTACCCTAAAATCTAAAATCTTATCACTAAAATAAACAAAATACATAATTTAAATTCATCATGGATTGGATAACTAATTAAAAGGTGAATAGATATTTCATGTGTGGTATTAAACACATAGTTTTCTAAACATTCATTAATTTTGTTTTTATGTGTAACATATCACAAAGGTATTATCAGTTATTTACACACAATATTAAGAATTAAAGAGCATAAAAATCAACCATAACTAATACCATTTAATATTTATGAAAATAAGTGAATCATACATATGTGTATAAGAGTATAAAATCCCAAAAAGTGTACTTATAAATTATCTATAGTTAATAAATGCATCAAAAGTATAATATTTGAAAGATCCAAAATTATCTAGGGTTTAGTGTGGTGTATATCCATTTATACACAAGGGTGTATATAAATAATTGTATTTTTAAATAGAAACCTTTAATATTTCAAAAACAACATGGGTTATTCATTCTTATAAATACTTGAAAATTTATAAATAATATTGAGGATCAAATTTTATATTTATACACACATATATTCACAAAACCTAATATACATAATGTAATAAAGGGTTTACACCAAATCTCTAATGACATATTTATTACCTTTAATATATTAGAAACAAAATTTCTTAAATTTCAAATCGTAATATTAAACTTGAAAGATTTATTTATATTTATGTGTATAACCGAATATATGTAGTATATATAAAGGTATTACACCAAGATTTATTAACACTTACATGTTTTAAATTATTAGGAACATTAGTAAAAACAAGGGTTCATTAATTTCAAAACGTTCCATTAAATATAAAAGGTTTTGTTTGTGAAATATATATACATCTATAAATGTTGATGTATATTTAAACTTATATGGAATCACAAAACATTTCACATCTTTTACATGATAAATAATTATGAACATAATGTAGGATTTAAGGAATCTATATCTTAGAAGGAATCGACGGTCTTATACTCAAACGTGTATATTTTTGTGTGTGTGTGTGTGTGTGTTTACATCTATATACACACACACACTCACACAAACATATAAATATATATATTCAAACTGAGACATAGAAAGACAACTTAGAACCCTTACTTGGTTTGAAGGTGGAGGAGAGGTCCTGAGAGGCTTGATGGAGGCACTGGAGAGAATAAAAAGATAGGCTTAGAGTACCAAATGAGTTATATATATATAAATTATATATAATATATTATAACACAACTGGAATGGAAAACCCAGTCATCCTTGGTTTAAAATAAAATCGAGGGTGTCAGTTTTGTCGAAAATGGGTGAAAAGAGGGGCCACCGAGGTCATGGGTGTAGAAGAAAAAAAATAAAATAGATAAGAGAGGCTACTAGTTCAGTGCACTTGGCAGGAATAAGATGATACAGGGAAGAAAAAATGGAAAAGAAACAGATGGTCGAGATTATATCCCGCCCTGATCCAATGGTTGAAGCGTGATTGTGGGTTTTAAAAGTAATGATCGGTCGAGATTAAATCTGGACTCTATTGAATGGATAAGGCGTGATTCCTCGTTTTAAAAAGTTTGAAGGGTAACTATTATATTGTGATCTATTGGACGGTGGGTAAAAATGTGGAGGATAATGTGTCGTTGTTAGGAATCGAGGGCCGAATTGAAACAGACAGCTCAGATTGTGCACGGAGAGATCTGATGGTCCAGATCGCGTTTCACCTTAAAAACCTCATCCACATCAAAATGAAGCAAGTTATGAATCTCCTTTATAATCCCTAGGCTCTCAACCAATGCTCAGATTGCTTCTTTCCCCCTCCCGGAACCGCCCTGTACTAAGTTCTCTGTGGACGAGCTCCTACGCCCACCCACACCATCGTGCCGCCCCGTACAGGGGCGTACTCTGGTTCCCTTTCACATGCGCACGATCTTGCACTCTTAGGGATTACAATGACCCCTATGTGCATGACTTAGCAAGCACCATGCATGTGCACCTCTACCATGTGCCATTGCCAGTGGTTGTGGGTGAGATTTTCACCAAGACCTTGAGTTGCTTCATAATGTGGCCCTTGACTAGGTGGGGTACTCACCTATATTTTGGAAAAATAAAAGTTATTTTTTGTGAAATATAAAAAAAGGTCTTAATATAAAAATATAGGTGTCTTCAAACAAATAAGAATTCTCTATTATAACTTAACAATGTCCTAAAATCAATATTTTCCTTAGTTTTATAAACACTAAATTTTTAAAACAAAAAGTTATAAATCAAGTTTTAGTACTTCATAAATAAAATCTTTTATTAGTATTACAAAGATCAAAAAAATATTTTTATTTGAGACCTTGTTTTTATATATCCTAGGGTGAAAACATTTATAAAATCTTTTTAAAATAATTGAAATATTTTAATATATATAGGTCACAAATTATATCTAAAATATCAAATTCAACATTAGTTATTATTTTCATCTGTCCAAAGCTCAATTTCAAACTCAAAAATATATTTCTTTGTACCAAAACCAAGTACTTACTTCTCTTGGTATTTAAAACACAAGGGTTATGATTCATCCAATCTTAAACTTTAATTCATTATCCTTATATTATGTTTACAAAATGATTTTATTAAAACATGTTTATAGTTGTAACATTATTTCACACTTAAAAAAATAATTATAACTAGATATTTTAAATTAAACCACCAAAATACCAAATGGCTATAAGGTCTTAGTGTCTTTAGAGACTCAACGGTCACCTAAAGGAGGAAATGGTAGGGTTTTCTCCAAGTCCTTTTAAATACATTAATTTGGGTGTTCCAATTTCAATATGACTTGATGAAGATGGTGCTTACCATTCCACTGATTCTTAGCACGGTTGCTGTGGTTATGACTGTATAGTTCTTCGTGGTGACGGATCCAAAGGACATCCACTATTATCTTGGGATTTTTATTATATTATGTGGTCTCCCTATAGTTTTAATAAGTCTATTTGTTGGTATTTTTGGTTAGTTGGATTCTCTTAGCCTTGAAACCATGTAATCATTATTAGTTTTTTCATTAAATAAAAATGTTCTTGTATTTATTTATAAGTATTATTTCTGACAGTATAGAAATTAAATGAAGTAAAACCCCATAAAATATTGTTTTTAAATAAGAAAAAAGTTTAGGGAATCACACCTTTTGTGTGAAAATATACTTCAAATATTGGTGGTTGGTGTATATATCACTTTTCTCCCCATAATGATAGTTGCTCCAATTTATCATAGATTGCATACAACTCTAGATCATGCCTAGGATAATTCTACTCGCAAGGCTTCAACTCTAAATATGAATAATGAAACACCTATTCATTTTGAAAGAAGATGTACCCCATCCCTTTCCAAGACAAATTGTTAAAAATAATGAATCCTTCGCATATTGAGAGTAGATTTAACAAAAGTTCAATAAACAATCTCTTATTCATCTCTTGGAAACATTCTTCACACTCCTTTTTTCAGATGAACTTGGCCCCTTTTTTAGATAGCATGGTTATTGTATTATAAATTCATGATAATTATTTTAAAAACCTCCAATAATATCCTACTAAACCAAGAAACTATTAATCATAGTTACTATTGAATAATGAGGCCACTCTACCACCACATTTGTCTTGGTAGGTTCAAGAGATATTTTTTTAGTGGTTATAATGTGCCCCAAGAAATAATATTTTTTGTAACCAAAATTCAAATTTTATGAACATTCCAAATAGCTTATCCTTCCTTAGAGTTTGTAATATAATCCTTAGATGATCCTCATGATCCTCATGACTTTTTTATTATATCATAATGTCATCAATAAAACTACCAAAAAATTAACAAGGTATTCCGTAAATATTTTATTCATCAAATCCATAAATATAACAGGAGAATTATTCAAGATAAAGGGAATAATAATATACTCATAATTCCTATATCTTGATTTAAATGAATTATATGGAATATATTATTTCTTCACCCTCAATTTATGATAACCAAATAAAAGATAAATCTTGGAGAAGAATTGAGACCCACGAAGCTAGTTAAATAAATCATCAATACTTGGAATAGGGTACTTATTCTCCATTGTGATCCTGTTAAGTTGTCTATAATAAATTCATTGCCACATTGATCTATCCTTACTATTTTCAAAGATAACAGGTGCTCCCCAAGGAGACACAATTGGAGGGATAAACCCTTTCTGAAAAAGATCGTGGGGTTGTTTATTTAATACCTCCAGCTCTATAATTTATATTATATTTGGGGTATTTTATATCTTATTCGTTATAGGTATGAGTTAAATGGATAAATTTACCTCTGTTTCTAGGGAATTTCAAGGTAAATCTTGAGAAATACATCAATGTATTCCTAAATAATGGGTACATTTTCTATTCATATAATTTCATTTCATTCTTTATTTTGACCAATAATCTCCATAAATAAAGCTATCAGAGGTTATTATAGACAAATATCCTATTGTGGTATCTATCATTTGAAATAAACTATAGGTTTTCCATTCAAGAGTACGAATATTTTATTTCATTTTATGTTGATCATAGAATTATACATTAAGATCCATTCTGTCCCTAGTATAGTGTCGAATTTCTGCATGGGAATGAATACTTGATTTGAGATGAAATTGTGTTTTCCAAAAAAAATACTAGAGTTTCTATACATTATTGATGCATTGATAATCCATCTTGAAGTCTTGACTAATAACTATACTTATCACAGTTCAAGGATTTACTATATATTCTTTTCAAACATGGAGTAAATAAAGAAATATGTAGAATCAAAATCAAGAAAAGTACTTGCTATCTTTGAGAGAATAATGATAGTCCCTTCGACCAAATAATTTATAGATTCAACTTCATCCATCGCGATTTAAAAATAAAGACCTTGCACCATTTTCCTTTTTTGAGGTTGATAGTCATTCCCATCTGTTAACATTGGATTTGGAAAGTGATGGGAAAAGTAACAAATGTGCTCATACTTAAAGAATTGGGATTCAGGTTGGGAATCCAACATATTTACTTTATCATTAGTGGAGAGATGTTTAGGTTTCATCACAATATGATGGTTTGTAGGAATATGGTCATCTCTTATACAGTTATAACATTTCCCACTCTCAATAAATAACTTCCCTGAATGCTTCTTCCCACATTTGTTGCATATGGGATGTTTTTCTTGATTTCATTCTCTTCTATAATCAAAGTTCCTCACCAAGATTGGACTTATTAATCACTTATTTTCATTCTATCTATGGGATCGTTGCTTCTCTCCAAACTCTAGTTCAACCTTTATAATACTTCACACTATCTCCTAAAAACTTTCATAGTCTTGATTGGCTAGATACTTCTGTAGATTTAGTCTTAGTATACAAAATAATCTATCAATCATTCTATTAGGATCCATGGAAAATCTAGAGGTGTAATGATAAATTCTAGTAAATTTTATCACATATCTTCCAATATATTTTTTTTTCTTACTTATCTCAAAGAATTCTTACTCTATTTTTATTACCATCAAATAGAGGAAATATTTTTTGAAAAAGTATCCCCTGAACTATTACCACTCCAATATCATCAATTTCCCTTATTAGATTTATGTTTTTAACCATTTTCCACCACTGATCAGCTTCTCCCTCAAAGTGGTACATAGCCATGGTGAATTTCTCTTAGTCTGAACAATGGAGTACAAAAAAGATAATTTTTATAGAGCATATCCATTTTTTAGAAATCAATGGGTTAGTAGATCCACTAAAATAAGATTCTTATTGATTCATAAAGGTATCTATAGAAATTTGTTCCCTTCGGGGTGAATCTGGAATCATGGATTGATTCAACTTATTGTTTATAACTTGAGTTAGTTGATTCATTATTCTCAGAAAATTTTCCATTCCATCTTCCATCTTTGGGACATCAGCACTTGGTCTATTATTCTCACCATTTGTGTGGTTCCTCCTATTTCTTATTATTTTCTCAAAAAAGAAAATACTTAATGAGAAACATGTTTATTTTAAGAATGTTTTAATTCTAAATGATTTTTAAGTCTTAAAACATCATTATTAATTATGTTAATAATTAACATCAATTATGTTTTATATATATCCTTTATAATGGTTCATAAAAATCTCTTTATTAACCAAACATATCCCTCATGAGTGTCAAACAAGTAGTATAGAAAGGCCCTTTTTAATGAACTAGTTCTTGTTCGAGTCTAGATAAAAGTAGTGTTTTCTATTTTTACCACTAGATAATATGGTCTAGAGCCATATCAACTTGTTCGTATGTAGATAGGGATATCTTTTTTTAGAAAGCACTTACTTAATACTTCACCAAAATACCAGGATTTTTTCTTATATTTAAATATTTCTATGAGGATCTTTCTAAAATTTTAAAATCCTAATTTTCAAAAATAACTAAACAATTATTCTATACCAACTATAATATGATACCTTTTTATTACATAACTTTTCATTTACTTGGTACCAATAGAGGAACATTAAAATTTCAGTTTCTTTGAAAAAGATACATAATATAAGAAAAGAAAAAAATTATTTAAAATAATTTGAAAGTATTCTTCATTAAAAAATCATAATTACTTTTAATTATACTTATGACCTAGGTACATATATCAAATGAAAGGGTGAGAATAAGGCCCAGTAAGAGAAAATAAGAGAACGAATGACATATGATCTTGAGGAAAAATCAATATGAACATAAGAAATATCATAGAGGAATGAGAAAAGGAAAAATGGGAATATAATAAAAAAAATAACTTGAATCATAAAATTTAAATTTAGAGAAAACATTTAAATGATTCATTCATAAGAATATCACTAAGGTTTTCACCAAGGAGTTATAAAAATTCCTAAGGTTATTCACCATGGTATCATAAAACATGTCATCTCAAGAGATTAATTTATTTACACAATGAATTTGAGAGATATCAGGGTACACCATTAATATGTATTAATTAATTTTATCTAGATATATCATAATAAAAAATTTCATATATAACTCATGCATAATAGAAGAAATGGGTTTTATATAAAAAACTTGGTGTTTTAAAAAGTTATTAAAGACAAGATCTGTATGTCATTTATAACCCATAGAAAGAGAATGAGGGTTTTATGTATGTAAATTACTAAATAAAATAAGTCATTTAAACATATTTTTTAATACCTTTTTAAAAAAATACGTTATGTTATTCACATAATGATAATAAATGGGAATTTCTTTAGGAGAAGATAGAAATTTTGAGAAATAAAATCGACAACATAATGGGTATAAAATGTGGTTTTAGAAAAGGGAAAAAAGAGAGGGGATAAGGGTCAAACATTTATAAAATATTATTAATAAATTAAATTTATAAAATAAATTGGATATAATAACTTAGTTTTGAAATCTGAAATACATTCCATAGAAAGAGGGAACTTGAATGGAAAAGAGGAGTGGAGATTTCTTTTACCATGAAGTGTAGTTCCTAAAACATGGGGATCGGGACCTTGGTGGATTGAGGACACCTCAAGAGGAATCTTTGGTAGGTAAAAATGTTATATATTTGTGGGTGATTATGTTTTAGTGTACTAAAGTGGATTAATGGGTGGGTATTTATAGAAAAAGTGGAGGTTTCATTTATTATTTTCTAAATAAAGACCTTGAACACCTTAGTAGTGGTAAATGAAAAACCAGAAGCTTTACCATGATATTTTCCCATGGTATTGGACACTTAGGATGCATTTTATGTTATTTTAATCCAATATAGTTCAAAATAATTTTATATTACTGAATTTTTCATGGAAAATTAATTTTTTCACAAAATAAATTTTCTAAAGTTAATGTTTCCTTTTTAGAATTCTGAAAGTAAATTATTTATTTGGAAATAGATTAAAATAAATTAAATAATAGATATTAATCAAATAACACAATTTAAGTCATGTTTTTTGGTTTATTATTTATTACATCATTAAGAAAAAATTATTATTTCATTGACATATCGAAAAATGTAAACAACATTTTTACTATTCAAAAAATAATAAAGTATTTTAAAAAATTCTCATAAATACACCCAAACCTAATTTTGATGTTCTGATTTAAAAAATGATATTTATTTTTTTATAATTATTTAATAAATATTATAATTATAACTTCTATATATAAAAATACTTATTTATTAAAAAAATAGCTGATTGAAAATTCATAGTAAAATTTCTTACACTTGAAAAACAAATATTTTATCATTTATTTTATATAATATTTTTTTATTCATACCATTTAATTAAAATAAAAAATATTCATAATATATTAGTTTATTATAAATATTAATATCTTTTCAACAATGTAAAATTTCTGTTTGAAAAATCAATTATTCAAATTCCATATAAATTTTACTAAGAAAAACTATTCTTAAAATCGAATTGATGGAAAATATTTTTATTTATACAATGGAATTACACTTTAAGTATATAGTTCCTTGACACATAACCCCATATAACACCAGTATAAAACCTAACGTTAAGGTATTTAATGGTGACCGATTCATTGGGCACCTCGTCTAACATCTACCTGGTGGTAATCTCCACTATCTTGAACCTCTCCCATATGCAATTTTGTTCAAGCTTCACTTGTTAAAGTTCATCTTTCACATGGTCAAGGGAGAACCCCAGTGATGAAACCCCCATAAAAAGCTCTAAAAAATGTGCTTCAAACAGAATGACTCAACTAGTTGACTCCATTGACTCTCCTTTCTGTATTAATTATCCTTTTTTAAAATTATAGTTATAAACTATAATGATAACATTAAAATTATTGTCAGGAGTATAGTTCCCAATGGTCATAATTTCTAATGGTTATATGTGAACAATGTACATATTATGGTCAAAACTAGATGGTAAAATTTCCCTTTATGTTCACTTAATTATTAAATAAACATGATATTTTGTGTATATTATAATATAACATACATTTTCTCAAGGAACAAAATATTATTAAAAAAAATTAGGTTGTTACATAAACCTTGATCGAATATGCAATCATTTAACACTTTAATACAATGAATAATTATCTAAAAAATTTCATCATATAAAAACATATATTTTTAATTATATAAATGTTTTTAATATTCTAAAACATTAATGTTACATTTGGTTTATTATATTAAATTTTCAATAAGATATGGAAAATGAAGTATCATGATATAACTATATTTTGTCTTATGATATGTCATTCAAAGGCCTATGATGTGCCTTGTTTTCTTAGATATAATACCATATGATATACCTAAAACATTAAATATGATATATATATATATATGTTAATATATATAATGTATACTTTAGGTGTAAATACCCCAACCTTGATATCCCATAGATAAGGTCTACTTTATTACATTGTCACTAGATACAAGAAATAAAATATCAAAGGATTTAATGGATTATTAGTATTAGAAAAATAGAAACATACTTGTATATCAAATTATAATTAAAAACATTAAATACAAAATTTAATGTTATTACAGTGATTCATTATTTCCCCTACCATAAACCAACATATAAATCATAATAAAAATCTTGGCATCCTGGGAAAAGAAACATAATAAATTGGAGAACTCAAATTCTCAGTATAGGTATAGGTATAATAGAATCTATCATAAATAAATAATTATAATGAATATTTCAAGGTAAATAACTTAATCACATTCCATTCAATCAATTACTTGAGAATAATATTGTAGGAATTAATAATGATCAAATAATAACCTATAAATAATCACATAATATTGAAACTTTACCACAAATATTCTATCTAATGGAATAATCACATGGAACATCAATAACTAATCCTATAATTAGGTAAAGAATAATGCTAGAATCCATAACCATGACCTCATTTCCTCTTTCTATGATATTTTATATAAATGGAAAAGGCCTTATCAAAATACCCATTCTAGTTTGTCTTATGAGACATAGTGATGCACTTAAGGGCTATACCAGGCCATGCCCTTCACTAACTAAGTCCAATTAATTCCTCATATGAAATGGGTGAATCATAATCAACATAAAAATTCTTATTAAAAATATATAATAAAAAATGATAATAATTTCTCCTATCGATAAACATAATCATAAATCATTTTGAGTAATATGGATAATAGAATCAAAATAGTACATGTTGGTAAAATGATCAAAAACCATCCACATAAATAATAATTTCAGTTTCATTATTACATATCCCTAATGGATCAAAATTTAAAATTAGTATTTTTTTATTTATGAATAAAAATACCATAAAATTTCCATTAAAAACATTCTTGGAGAAAATATCATTCTCTTTTTGAAAATCACTTATTAAAAATAAAAGTTCACAAAACGTTTTGAAAATAATATTCAATGAAGATAACATTTAAATATTTTAAAATAATATTTAAAGAATTGAGTTTTTCTGGTAGTGGGAAATTATGTACATGTCGTATAAGTTTTAAAAAATCCTTTAATATATTCTATAAAATCCAAAAAGTACTTTTTTAGAAAATAACATGAATATTTATTTAAAAAAAATTGTAAAAAAATAAATTATTCGTAAAAAATTATTTAATAAATAATTTTAATAATATTTAAACCATTTTTAAAACATCATTATAAAACATGGTTATGGAAGAAAATTTATTTTTGACCCAATAGAGAAATAATGTCATATTTTCTAAAAAACATTTTCACAATAATTATAAGTAATGAAAAATTAAAATGTAAATTTTACTTGAAATGTTAATGAATATTGGAGAATAAAATTAATTAGTTTATTTAGTGATATATCATAATATTTCTTCATTATAAATTTAGTCATAAACAATCCTGATAAATGATTAGATTATAAAATAAACCATTACCACTTTGGTAACTTTTGAATCCTAATCCCCATGAATGAAAGAACATAAAATGAAACATTAAATACCATTAAGATAATGTTATTAAAGATATATTATATCAAAGTGTTAGTATATACACCACATAAAAGAACTAGGTGGTGAATATGGCATACATCTCACTAAAGTAATAGTGAGACGAGAAACCCATACCTTAGGTCAGATTTCCTTTGTATGTGTCCAAACCTCCGATATAATAAATATAGGTTTGTTTTAAATTTATTATACATAAATAATCATATATATCAAACCATATATTAATTAATTATAGTCACTTATCATCAAATTATTAATAATTATTTGTTAGAATCACCGTTTTAGGTGATCATTTCTTCGTTTTTAATATATGTTTTGGTTCAGTAATTTAGGTACTTTTAACATTTATAATGTATAAATCATCTCCATAATGTTAAAAATGATACATATATCATATATATTAATTATATATGTATTTATTTTAATCTATAAATTTTATAGATGAAAAATAGAATACATTGTTCTTGTAGTCGGCAGGTCGTGTGTACACATGAACGGTGTTTCAATTTTTTCACCATGAATAGAAAAAAGGAAAAATAAATATTAAATCACATATAAAAAATAATTATTATGTAATATTTATAATTTATATTAATCAAATACATACATATTTTCATACATGTAAAAATAAATTTAAAAAATCATTGCTACGTGGAGGTGGTTGTCCACATGTTTGCACAAGTGACTTATTATTTTCCAACAGATCGAAAGGTAATAAGTTAGATGTGATATTATATTTCCATAAGTATGGTTAGGTCATAATAATCACATATATTAATTAATTTTAATCTATATATCGTCCATGTAACTTGTAAGTCAAAAATGAGTCACATCGCTTTGTGAGGTGGTAGTCTTCCATACACACAAGCTATGTTATTATATACCCCATGGAATGGAAATTAAGAAGGTATATCATAATTATATAAGTAAAAAAATTCCAAAAAATCATATAAATAATTAAAATATATCATAATATCCACCATTGAAAGGTGTTGATGTAAATTGAATTATATTAGTTTGTGAGTTGGTAGTCTGTCGTACACAAGATCGATGGTTTCATTTCCCATTTGGTGGAAGTGGAGATGGATATGGGTTAGGTATTTAACATAATAAAATATTATTATGTTGGATATATTTTTTATTATATTAGAATATTTTGTTATGATTTTAAGTTTTTGTAAGAATAAATAAAACAAATACACATGTTTAACAAATTTTCCTCTTTTTCAGAAAGCCACTTTAGCTTTATACATAAAGACTTATTAGGGTAGATTCTTAATAAAACTAAAGAATCTAGGATGTGATAAGGAATTAATTTATTTATTTGGGTATTTATTGTACAAAACAAAAAAAATGAAGTGTGACTATGGGAGGACAAGGGTAGACCCTTACAAGTGGGGGAGAGGACACACTTTTAATTTTTGAGAAGAAAAAGTGATATCCATGTTTTTCTCGATCCACAGGCATCCAAAATGAATCATTATAAAATTATGTAAACTTTAATGTCCCAATATGGATATTCAAATTGTTTTTAAAAAGTTTCTAGGTCATTTTTACCCATATCTTCTTATATTAACCCTTGATAAACCTATTTTTACCTTAACTGTGGTAATTAACATTTACTATTTTTACTATTCATTGTGGTAAAAAAATAAGATTACGTTTTTAAATAATATAAATTATTATGATTCATAATATGGAATCCATTTTTCCAAATTAAATTCACATAATTTTAAAAATATAATTTAAAATTAATATCTCATATGTGATGAAAAAGCATTTTCAAGAAATATGATTTCTATGGAAAAGATGATTTTATATTAACTATATAAATTGAAATAATCATTATATAAATTTTAAAATAAAATGGTAGGTGTATAAACTATAAATTTTATTTTACCCATTCATAATTTGGGATTATTTTTATTAATTAAAATGGTGAAACTTTATTCACTTTAAAAGAGTTTTTAGAAAAAATGTTTTTTACCCCAAAAATAGGTTTATAATAAAATATTCTTTAAATGTGATTAAAGTGTAATTAATTGGAGTAAATATTAATAAATAATACTTATGTTACTTGAAATATAATTTAAATCATAATGGTCATCTTAAATAACTTATTTTATTATAAATTAATGACAGTTTTACAAAAAAAATGTTATTTTTCACTATTCACTAAAAAATCAATATTTTATGAAAAATATCAAAATTTTACCCTAAGTAAATTTTCATGTGATGACTGAAAAAATATATTTAATTTCTTAAATTAAATTTTCAAAATTATTTAGAAATTATTTTAAAACTATGATTTCAAAGGATGGCTAAACGTCTTTTTAGAAAAATATTTGTTTTTTCAGAAAACACTTCTTTTTCATTCAAATGGTATTGTTTTATTTAGGATAAATAGATATCCATTAAATTAATTTTATAATTTTTTAAACATTAAATTTTCATAATTTAGTTATTCCTATTAATGCCTTTTAATTTAATGTCTAGGTTATAATGTAACTTTATATTATAGTTCATTCAGAATCTAGGTTTCGGGTTTCACTAGATATCGAGAGATTGAATTTATTTAAAAAGAAATATATTTTAAAGTCTCGAGGAGTTAGATACTTTCCTATATATGGTGTTGAATTTTATATATAATATAAAACATGGGGTTCCTTTTTTAAATTATTTCGGTGTTACATTAGGGTAGAGTGAAGATTTGTATCACTAACTACTATATATAACTCACACTCATAAAAATATCCTAACATAAATTTACACAAATTTATTTATTAATATTTTTTTAAATTTCACCATAATAAACACAAAATAATTTTAATTTTACCACTATAATGATCAATCAAATTTAAATATTCTTATTCTTTATCAGTTAACTATCCTCTGATTAGAACAACATTACTTAAATCATAAAATTTATCATAATTTCTGAAGATAGTTGATATTATAATAACTACACCATAATAATCATGATGAAACAACAAAAAAGATATCACACATACCATTCTTATTTATATCCCTCTTATGTTCAATTTATATTTATATTTATTAGTTAATTTTTTCAATATCATCTTTGAACCTAATGAAAATTAATTCATGATTAAACCACATAAAAATAGATAAAAAAGAGGGGGAATATGATTCTCCAACATTAAATTTATTATTCAAACATTATATTAACCAAAATATGAACACACACATCCCCAAAATTATTCATCAACTAGCATAAAACATATCAAACTCTCTTTAATCCTCTATAATTTCCATGCATTATCTAGTTACATAGGTCTTCATGATAGAAGAAATAAGAAAATAGGGTAAGAATAAAGAAAACTACCACCTTAAATCATGAAAACATAGTCTAAAACATCTAGGGACTCAACATTACACCAAGGGAATATCAAAAACTTAAAAAAAGATCTAATTTTTCTTATGATTTCTATGGATAATAAAGGACCAAATTAAAGGAGATTTTCAAGAAAATTTATATTTAATTTTGATGTGGAGAAAACCATAATTTTTTGAATCTAAATTACACTATGGTTTATCTCAGTTAATGATTATATAAAAACTATGTTTTCATAAAATATCATACTCCAAAAAACTCTTCATCAATTTTCATTCAATAGAACACAACTATAACTATACCAAGATGTTTTCATAAAACCATAACATAGTATGTAAAATTTCTCAATAAATCCCACAAAACCATGATAGAGTGAAATAAAAACCATGTTGTTTTTTATAAACCATAGTATAGATCATGGCATGGTTTCACTCCCCATTACAAATAAAAATTTGGCTAAAAATTAACTAAAAACACGGTCAAAAAATGGTTAGTTCATAGAAACCTTGTAATGGTATACAAACCATAGTGTAGTTAAAACCTAGAATTTAACAACCTCAACCTTAACATCTCTCACCAAAACCATAATCACTCTACCATGAGGAGTTAAAAAAAACTATGAATCTATAAAACATGATGTTTTTAAAACATTATGATGACTTTGTTGACATAAAAACTCAAAATTTTAACTTAACCCCAATAATTGACCTCAAGACTCCCCTCTACCATCTTCAAGGATTAAAGAACCATAAACTGGAGTAAGTAGAAATTCAAGAATTATATATATATATATATATATATACACAGATATATATATATATTATTTAATTTTAATTAAATATGTAATAAATAAAAATAATAATTTTCCAAATATATTTTCTAATTTCAAAATTTTAATTATTTTATTTAAAAATTATTTTTATATTTTATGAATTTATAAAACTTATAAATAATATGAATACATGAATTCATACATACAAAGAAATATATATATATATGATAAATAAATTTAATTGATGTATATAAGTTATATATTTAAGTAGTGAATAAATATATGTGAAAAAAAATATTTTTTAAATTAAATGATAGATAATTATAATACTATATTTATAATTAATATATTAAAGATATATATATATATATTAGTATATATTTAAATATAATTATAAATATGGATAAAATATTTTAAATTTATTCTCTAAGATATATATTGTATCATTTCAAATTTTATGTACTTTATATTTTTAGATTAAATTTATAATTTTCAATATAGTAATATTTAAATTCAATCATTGATATATAAATTAAATTTATACATACATATATATTGTAAAACCTCAAAAAGTTAAAGGGAATAAATGATAAATGTTATTACCCTTTTCAAAAATTTGCACCTTTCCTTTGGTGAGCCTACTTGATTCAAACTCCATGATTAATAGTGATTTTACTATAGTAATTTTTGAATGAGTGAAATCCTGGGAATTTTATTAGGGTGTGTGTGAGTGAGGAAAATCTAAACTGAAAGATCATGTGTTGACCTATGAGGATAGTCATTAGTCTGATGACCCATTCTGGAACATGGGTGGGCCTCTAGTGTGTAAAACATGTATCTGTAGGGAAATTGATGGCACATGGTGGGCCAAAACCAAATTGTTATATAAAAAAGACGAGGTTTTTATGTTACTGGTGGGGTCCAAATTTTATATTGGTATCAAAGAAGTAACTAGCTAGAAGTGAAATGGAACATCTTGGGTTGAAATATAGGGTCCATAATGAGGATGTTTTTCTCTAAAGGGATATAGAATGTGACACCACATAAAGTTAAAGGGTTAAAAGGATAAATGATACTACCCATGACAACAAGGTTCACCATTATTTTAATGATCCTACCTAATTAAAACTCTACTATTAGACAGTCATGGATTAGATTAGTGTTGGGATGGGTGGATGACTGGGAAGTTTATCATGGTGTGTTTGAGTGAGAAGAGAGAACACTGAATGAACATGCATTGGCTTATGGGTATAATCATTATTTTGATGAATTGTTCAAGTATGTGGGTGGGCCTCTATGAGAAATAATACCTATCTGTAGTAAAACTAATGCTGTCTAGCTGACTAAGACCCATGACTACACTAAAAAGGTAGGGTTCATATGATTACAGTGGGGCCCAATTGTTATGCATACATACATAAATAATTATATATATATATATTATAAATTAAATTTTAATTAAAATTTTTAATATTTTTTAATTATGTGAAAATTAAATGCATATATTCATACATAGATACATACATATATACATACATATATATATATATCTATATATATATATTTATTTATTTATTTATTTATTTGATAAATTTAACTCTCGTTAGTTCTAAAATAATCACCAATAATATATAACTTTTAGATATACATACACATGCACACATGTATCCCTATTTCTCTCTCTCTTTGTGGGGGGGGAATTTATATGGGTTTAAAATAAAACTTTTTAATTATAAGGGTTTAGTTAATTTATATATATATATATATGAGTCTCTTGTATAGGGTTTCATGGATTCATAAGTGTCTTCAATGCGCTAGAATTTAAGGCATAATGTATTTAAATTTTAAAATGAATTGTCATCCACTACATTGCACTGTCATTTATGAAATTAGACTTCTTTCACTGGATAATCTGGTGAATATTTTTAATTACAAGATACCAAATTAAAACTAATAATTATTCAAAAAAATCACATAATTTTTTTTATATGTTTTAGTAATTGGGTTTATAAGTTTTCCACTTGTTTTATAAAATAAATTATATTTAAAAAATTTAAATAGTATTAATAATGTATCTGTAATTCAAAAAAAATTGATTATAGATATATATATATATTAAAATAATTTCCTGAAATTTATAATTAAAATTTAAATAAAAAATTTTATAATTCTATTTATAAAAGGTAATTTATTCAAACCAGTTCCATTCTATAATTTCTAAACATTCACTTTTTATTATTGATCAGCATGTTTTATCATAATTATGGTTTATTGCTCCCAATTTCAAAAACCCTTCCCTTTGAGTTTTTTTTTGAAGTATTATAAGTGTTAAGAGGTAGATTATGGATATTTTATTTTATAAAATATCTATGTTTTCCCTCATAGTCACTTAACTGACCATGTAATCACTTTATTCTTTATATAGTCAGTTGGTTCCCTCATTTAACAGGTTGGTTCCTTCATGGGGCCAGTTGGTTCCATTGTACAGTTGGTTGGATCCTTTTTTTAGTCAATTATTTTTTCATACAGCTAGATAGTTCCTTTTTGTTGTCAGTTGGTTCATTCATATGGTAGGATGGTATTTTATTTGGTATCTTGGTCTACTCTCACGATCAGTCCAACAGTTTACAAATTTCCAGTTTTTCAAAATGCCAATATTTTCAAGAATGATGTCAAAAAAAAATTAATATAAAATAATTCATTTAAGGATTAAATAAACATTTTTAAATTTATTAAATATGGTTTACAATGTATCTTTCACTTCCTTGAGCCTCAGGGTTTTAAATGAGTTTTTCTGTGTGTTTTAAATGAAACTAAATTTAAAGATATATGAAAAAAAGAAAATTGACCATGTTAATCTTTGAAGTTATTATAGGATCTACATATGGTATCTTAAAGTATGGTATTTCATCCATTTGAGTATTTTCTTATTTCCTTTGAGTCCTGATGTACGAGAACCATACTCTTGATCCTTATAGTCTTCTTCATATGACCCTAATCCATCCTACTCATGATCCTAGTCATGTTTAATATTTTAGTTCCCTCTATATTTTATTAAGTAGTGCATCATGTTTTTAAGTAAAAGTTTTATTCTATTCATATTCCGTATATCTCTAAAATTATTTTACAATTGGTCAATCCCTTAACTTTAGGATCTTCTGTTGGTGTCATCATCTTCTTTTTCTCCTATTTTTTGTGAAGTATGTTTGTGAACTTCTATTCTATGTTGGGATCCTTTTTCTCTTATTATTTTTTGAATATTTTCAATTATAATTATTTTTCCCCATTGAGTGGGTGGTATGGATTAACTAATGAAGATAATAAATCATATTAAATTGAATCATAAGAGAAGGTGATTAATCAAATTTGATTATCTATTTATAATTTTTAGAGATTTTTTCCTCTTTAATCGTATAATTTGTTGTGATATAAATTTTGTGACTATTGATAATTATAAATTTTTTTGTGTATTAAGAACATTTTTTGTTTTTAACCCATCACTCATACAAATATAATAACTTATATGAGGCTAATGAAATGGTTGAGTGTGAATATGGAAGTTGTTTGAAAATACCCATGCATTAGATGATAAATTAATGAGAAAACCCATTTTAAATTAATTTTATATTTAAATTCATTGGAAATATATATTTTTTACTAATATTATGTTTATTATTGGCCTTGTGGTTGTGTATCCATTTTGGGGATTTTGTGATGATGTTGGTGACTGATTCAGGTACATTATGTGTTGTATGAAGTTAAATTATTTGGGTTAATATGTTTTTCTTGTGAGATACATAGATTGAAGTTTTGGTTTAGGAAAATATGGCTGATTAATCCCTCTTCCCCACTCTTCCTTTGGTATTATTAGATTATCGTGGTACCCAATTTTTGGTGAGTACCAACTATTGACAGTATAGTTAGTGATGATACTTGATGAGGAGAGGATGTGATAAGTATTTTGGTTAATTTATTCTTGGGTGAGGGAAAAATGTTGATGTCCTTCACATTCATGATACCAAACTGATCTAGATACGAGGTTTTGGAATGTGGTGTGATGTTTTGGTAGTGGAATATAGATGTGGGTGATGGAATTAATGCAAGCACAAGATGTTGGCCCTACAGGAGGATAGGGTTTGTAGGGTTTTTACCCAACCCACATTAGACATAGTTGGATACAATATTATAGTTTGGATTGAGAGATATGGGAGCATAGGAAATTTGAAGTTGGAGTGTAAGAGTGGCCATTTTCATGAACAATCCTGGATACCTTGGTAACTTAATAACTGAGCTGACACTGACATAGCCTGAAGAGATTTTGTGATCCCGATGGGTTGGGAACTATAACCTAGAATCATAAAAGATAAAATAGGGAAAGAATTTTCCACAAAAATAGTAGAAGATAAATATTCATATCAATATGCTCAAAACTCTTCAAGGAGATAGTACCAATACCCAAATGGTTATATCAAAAACCAAAATAGTTCATCATAAAAGTACTCAAAGTCTAACAAGATAACTCATATGTTCAAATGGTACCTCAATCCAATACCTAAGGGATTATGAACATCCACTGCCATAAAGAGTCACTTTCACTTTACTCAGACCTGGAAAGAGAAAATCTACAAACACCTGAGGGAAAAGGTAGGGTGTGATATAAAAATCACAATAGGGTCTCACTAAGTGTTCCATAATTAGATTCCATAATAATTAAACAAAAAATGATATTAGTTTCTATAAAATAGGTAATGGAGATAAAATTTTATATTTAAAAACACACTTTTCCTTTCAGAATGATGCAAAATATTTCAAACATGGCTTAAATAGACACTTTATATAAAAAAATTATATAAATTACTATGGATGAGTAAATAATTTTTATAATTAGTGGAATGTATAATCAAAATCATTATAATAAAAAACATGGTATTCTTCAATGCGATATGATAGATTCTAGTTATGGAATCCTCACACATCTCATATCAGTGATCATGGATAATATGTGTACAAACGTCCCTCGGGATCATGCCATATGGGACTCTTTAAAATTCCATTGGGGATAAGATCTTCTAAATTATGTTTTTTATATATTTTTCATTATAAATCTATTTACAAGGAATTACTATTCTAGTATTATTTTACCAAATAACCCACTAACTACCCAGACTCACATGTTCTTAATCAATCAATTAGAAATGTAAAATTATTTCATTTCACATAAATCACCATTCATAATTCATTTTCTAAAATTTTCCTTTCCAAATTTCCAATTTATATTTAAAACCAAATCTTTGGTTTTTTATAATTTCATGACTTTTTAAAATAAAACCAATGATAGGTTTTTAACAATTAAATTCAATTCATATTCTCAAAATCATTTTATTATTTCCATGAATTCCAAAATACACCCCAATTTTCAATTCAATTAAAATTGGGTGATTTTTCCAAAATTCCATTCCAAAAAATTACAATCCCACTCACATCAAACTGGGTTTTTATAAATCAATTAAAATTAATTTAAGAAACATTAAATTGAAGGTTAAATCATTTGGTTAATCTTGAACAGATCCACATACCTTTAATCACAGAAAGAAACTCCCCCAACAGAACTCCTCAATGAATCATAACGGAGAAAAAGATCTAGGAACTCAATATAGAAAAAATATTCAAAAACACAAAGTTTAGATCCATCAATACAAAGATGTTATTACAAATACCAAGGAAGAATGAAAGAGAGAGAGAGATGAAAGAGATATGAATACTGCTTACTTGGATAGATGAACAACAATCGACATGGATACCGACCGCCAAATAGATGATCTAAAGGGATTGGAGAAAACTAATATCACCCAGGATGATTCTCTAGTTTGAGAGAAAGGGATCCTTGAGGAATAAAATAGGGATTTCATCTAAACTTCTTTCTTAAAACTGACATTCAGGAATTTACATGGAGTGTAACCCAATTACATGTTGGGTTATTTTTTAGTCCCATATACGCTGAAAAAAACTCCATTAAAATTTTATTAAAAGTACAATTTTTAATTTTTACATGGGGTGTAAAATTTCACAATTTGACCCATTTTATGGAATCTACCATTAAATGATTACACATTTTGAAACCCCATTACATGACTTTTAAATCCCAAAAAGTCAGAAGAATCTACAGGTTTTATGCTCAAAAGTATGACTAATTTCTTACTTCACAATTATATGTATCATCCTAGTTCTTTCTCATCATTACTCAACAAATGAAAAAGTAAAACCAAAAAAAGGTTAAAAATATACATGACAGAAAGTTAATGTAGTGTTATGAACTCTTTTCTATAAAAAAGTTTTTCCCAAAAAAAGCTCTTAAGAACCTTTTATATCAAAATAGTGATTTCACTTCTCTCTAATCAATGCCTCATGCCCCCTCCTCTCATGTGAATCAGAACTATGCTACCATAGAACAGGAACCAGAGGTATCATCCTCCCATGAAGTACCTTTGTCTCAGAATCAACTATACTTACTAGATGTTTAGTCATGGACAAATCAGGATCAACATCAATATCACACCATCTCAAAACATTAGATGGATAAAAAAGATACTTTTTTAGTTGTGATACATGAAACATGTTATGTACTGGAATCAATTATGGTGGAAGTGAAAATGCTAATACACTTTCCCTACCAATTCAAAAACCTCTAAATATCCCACAAATTAAGGAGAAATATTACCTTTCCTCTCAAGAGGTTGATACCCAAATGTGGTGAAACTTTTAGAAAATTCTGATAAACAACTAAAAAATAAAAAAACATGACGATTATTAGAATAATATTTATACCAGCTTTGTGTCTTCAACATACTCTAATAAATTAATAGAATTTTTGATATATTCTCTTGAACCAATATTAGTCCAACAAAGGAACATTCACCAATCTTTGACCAACACAAGGAAGATTTTCATAGCCTTCGATACAAGGTCTCAAGAGGATCCATTTTGATAGTAGATTGGTAACTATTGTTATAAGAAAACTAAACCATCCCCAAATGGTCATTACAAGATCCACTAAAATTGTAGAAGTAGTACAAAGCATATCCTCAAGAATATATATATCCCTCTCTATTTAGCCATCCTTTTATGGATAGTATGACGTACTCAAACAAACATGATATTGTAGTGCCTTCTAAAGTCCTCTCCAAAAGAGAGAAATAAAATTGGGATCTCTATTTGAAATTATAGAAGATGGAAGTTTGTGAAAATGAAAAATCTCTCATATATAGAGATTTATGATCTCCTCAACTACGGTTGTATCATGAATGGGTATAAAGTGAGCTGATTTGGTCATCCTATTGATCATAACCCATATCACATTATTATTTAATAGGGTACATGTAAACCTAGCAACAAATTACATAGATATCTCATTCACTTCCAAGTTGGAACTATAAGTGGATGAAGAAAACTCCAGGGTCTTTGATGCTCATCCTTGACATTTTGGAAAGTGTAAAGATGATAAACAAAATTAGTGATGTATCATATTATACTAAGACACCAGAATCATTGTCCAAAATAATAAAACATCTTTGTGGTTCCAGGGTGAACATCCCATAGGGAAAAATAGAAATCCCACATTATAGCATTTCTCATAGGTAACAACACAAATATTTGATTCAAAAAACAAACAAAACCCTCTGTTGAGAAGGACCACTTAGCAATGGTCTCCCCACCATAAAGAGAGTATCTAATACTATAGAATTCAACATTTAACTATTACTTCTATAGAATCATATTGAGAATAGAGGAGGTCAATTTAACACTATCCAAGAAAACCTCATCCCCTATATCCCAAAATACAATATGAAACTATGCCAAAAGAACTATCAATTTTCACTCTTCCAGTGATTCCTTCACATCCTGGGTCAAAATCATCCTACTCAAATCATCACAAACTAAATTTTATTTCCTTGATGTATAGACCATATCAAAATCAAAATATTTCAGGTACTCCACCCAATGTCTCTGGTGGATATTCCAATATTTTTTATAGAATATATAACTCAATATCTTGTGGATAAAATACATGGTAAACCTTTCTCTGGAAAGTTAATTCCACTAACTATTAATCACATAAATCACAGCTACAAATGCAATTTCATGGGTCAGATAATTCTTCACATGCAGCCTAAGATTTTGAGATCCATAGGCAATGGCACGATCACCCTATATAAGAACACAGCCCAAAATCAATTCTAATGTGTCATAAAAGACCACATATCCCTATTCAGATTCTGGAAGAGACAACACCAGTGAAGAAGTCAAAATTTGTTTCATATCAACCAAATAACTGTAAAAATTTTTATACCAAGTAAATTTCACTCTATTCTTAGTTAGAGTAGTCATTATAGAATCCAACTTTAATAAATCCATTATAAACTGGAGATAATATCTGGTTAAACCTAAGAAGTTTTGAATCGTGAAAACATTATATGATTTTTCACATGTCATAACAGCTCTAACATTCTCATGATCAACTAAAACCCATGTTCCAAGACAATGTATCCTAAGATCATCACTTGTAGAATCCAGAAACCACATTTCTATAGCTTGGCATAAAGTTAGTAATTTCTCAATAGTTACATAACTTCTATCAAATGATGCACATGATCCTCTTTATACTTATATTAAACTCACATTTCATCCAAAAATAACACTAAAAAAGTATCAAGATACTCATGGAAGATCCTTTTCATAAAATATATAAGGACTATAGGAGCATTGGTTTGAAAATGGCATGAAAAGGTACACATA
Source organism: Viscum album (assembly GCA_963277665.1). Lineage (NCBI taxonomy): Eukaryota > Viridiplantae > Streptophyta > Magnoliopsida > Santalales > Viscaceae > Viscum > Viscum album. The sequence goes on along the minus strand of OY728138.1, from coordinate 1,171,661,627 downwards.
ATGTCTATAACCACTTTGGAAGGAGATTTTTTAAATATCAGCTTTTTTTTATTCTCAACTACCAATAACCAGATCAAATATATATCTTTTTGAACCACTTATCACCTTTAAATAAGTTAAAAATATCATCAATATATGGTAATAGATACTTTTTCTTTACTATAACTCAGTTGATATTTAGAAATCAACACATAGGTGAGGTATTACATCATTTTTCTTAGAAAAGAGTATAGGCACCGCCCAAGGTGACACACACAATAATATAAATAATTTCTCTAATACATCATCCAAGTGAGTTTTCAACTGTTTCATTTTAGTTAGTCCCATGTGGTAAAAAAGAATGGATTGTAGTTTATTACTAGGTACTGAATAAATAGAAAACTCCACCTACCTTACTTGTGGAAAACTATAGAAGTTAGAAGACAAAATGTCAGGAAACTTGGAGACAACTAGAGGTAGATAACCACTCCAAGGTTACAACTCTATATCAAAATAAAACATTGATATTACTTTCCCTGGATCTGGATAATATGATATGGATATATGCAACCTCAAGTCCCACTCTCTATAAAAGATACAAAACACCCCTTCCGGCATAGTAAAGAAGATCTATGGAAGATAATAATCAATTCAGTATTTAAGGATAATGAACCAATCCATCCTGAAAATGACATCACGAGGTTTCATTTCAATAACTAGAAAATCCCAAGTAATATCAATCTCTAATAATGAGAAAAAAATAAGAAAATGAAGAACATTCTCTCTCTTCATTCTGAGGGGTGTGGTAATATCTATCAAATAAGATAAAATATACATAAGAATATTTAACAATTTCACCCAATGAGTTGATATAAACAAGTGAGATGAACCAATATTGAATAAATAAGTCACTAGAGATGAAGCTATATTGACAGTACCTCTCGTTGTTGTTAGACCAGTAGCTACTTCCTCTAGAGACTCCTCCATAGTGTGAAGAGGATTTGTTCTAGGATCCAGTGGATGGAACCCATTAGATATTAAGAATTACATTATACTATACTACTTTTTAGTGATGATGATTATATGCCACTATGTTGAGAAGATTAGATATATAATAATTGTTACAAGTGTCTTGAATGTACACAAGAACCACATATCTTGGGTGCCTTAGTGAAAACCTTTTTCAAATGCCCCGGTTTTCTACACTAGAAGTAAGTAAAAGGGCATATTCAAGGAACTATTGGATCTCTAAAAGAATCCTATTATCAAGATCCACTGTGAATCTCATAATTATTTCTCTTCCATTTATGGAAACATAGAGAACTTACATTGGTTGAAAAATTAAATCTCATCGACACCGACTTACTATCCAAATCAAGTTTGACCATCAATGCCATATCCAACACATAAACATAATAAGGGATATTTAGTAAGAAACCCATAGAATTAATATTAGGTATAAGATAAATTTTGAACCATTAATTCTTCATCTGCTCATTTGATACAATCTTAGGAACAAACTGTACAAGATAAGAAAATTAGTTTTTATATTCTGTCATGGTTCTTTCAACCTCATCACGTTTGAAAAACTTCATAGTCTTAGCTATTACCATAGAATATGGATAGAACTGGTTAGTGAATAGATCCTTTAATTACTTCCACTCAAAACACCCATGCTTTTTTCCATCACTATCAGGTTCTGGAATAACCTTCTAGGTACCTCTATCTTAAAGGTATAAAACGTTACCTTAATATCTTCAATAGTTTCTAAGAAATAAAATAGAAGATCAATATTTCTCAAGCACACTTACCCTCTTCAGGATCATAAGATCCATGGAATAATGGTGGATTATGGAGAAAGTAATATTGAGAGTTATTTCATTATTCATCCTTATGACCTTCCAAATATGAATCGTGAATGGTAATGGGTGTTGGTTGTTGTCTCGGAGCTTGTATAGCTCTCACAACAACCTCAACCAGATTTTGGTCCATGGGAGGATTTTCTCACTATGTTTCATCATCCACTTCCTCCAAGATCCTATTGACACATCTTCTCGGTTTCATGATTATACACAACATTATTAAAAAAAATTAGAGACATCAGAAGATTACTCAGATCAATAAATCAAACATGAAAAGAAAAAAATTTATATCATTATATAGATAAACATTTGTATATCTACCTATCCAAATCAAAATTAATGAAAAGACTAGAAAAAATCCTCAAAAATCTATTTCCAAAAAAATCATGGTGACTTAAGGATCATTAAAATGAGATAGTTTGATGAACTCACTCACAAATACTTTTTAATTCCCAATAAGATATACCAAACTCCATACAGACATCAAGGAAAATTCTCAACATGAACCTTTATTACAACTTTATAAAAAATTATTCTATATACCTTAGTACCCTAATAACCGAGATGTAACTAATATAGCCCAAAGGGTGTTTCAGATCCCCTTCGGTTGGCGACTAGCTCTTGATATAATACAAGATAAAAGAGGGAATGATTTTACCACAAAAACATTAGAAGATAAAGATACATGTTAGTATGCTCAAAACTCATTAAGGATATAGTACTAGAAACCAAAAAAGTATTTCGAAAACCATAAAATTACATCATCAAAGAACTCATAGTATGATAAGATAACTAAGATTTACCAAAGAAAACGTCACTCTAAGCCCCAAGGGACCATTAACATCCACCTCCCCAAAAAGCGCATTTCCGTTATTTTTATATGGAAGGAGAAAATTTAAAAAAACCTGAAGGAAAAGGTAGGGTGTGAGCTAAAAACCCTAATAGGGTCTCATAGATTGTTCCATAATTATATTAAATAATAATTAACCAAAATATTCTTTCAATTCCTATAAAATGGGAAAAGGAGATACAACTTCAAATTAAAAAAACATTATTTTTATTTCATAATGATGGAAAACATTTCAAACATGGATTATATTGAAACTTTATATAAAATAATCTATATAAATGACTTGGAATTAGTAAATCAGTTTTATAATTAATGGAATGTATAATAAAAATCATCACAACAAGCAACATGGTTATCTTCCATATATTATGATAGTTTCTAGTTAGGGAAACCTCACACATATCATATCCATGATCACTGATAATATCTGTCCACATGTCACTCGGGCTCACGCTGAATAAAACTCATCAAAATCCCATAAAGGATAAAATCTAACTAACATGTTTTTTTAGAGTTATAATTGTCAATATGTTTCTAAGTAATTACCAACCTACCATGATTTCCCTAAATAACCCACTAACTACCCAAGCTCACATGTTCTCAGTCGATCAATTAGAAAAGTTAAAATCATCACATTTCACATAAATAATTGCACAAAATTCAATTTCCCAAATTTTCCTTTTCAGAAATCCAATTCACATTCAAAACCAAATCATGGGTTTTTCATCATTTTATTTAATTTTCAAATAAAACTAATCATATGTTTTTAAATATTTAATTCAATCTATTTTCTAAAAATCAATTCCCAAATCATTTCACAATATCAATCAATTTAAAAATACACCCTAATTTCCAATTACATTAGAATTGGGGGTTTCCCCAAAATTCCATTCCAAATAAATTCCAATCCCAATTATCATTAAATTGGGTTTTCAAAAGTCAATTGAAATAAATTTCATACAACAATAAATTCAAGGTTTAATCAATTAGATAAGATTATATGGAACCACATGCCTTTAATTGTGAAAAGAAGCACCCACAACAGGGATCATCAATGAAGGATGAAGGTGCATAAGATCTTGAAACTCAACATGGAAATAAGAATAATCAATAAAAAATTTATATCCATAAATCCAAAGATGTTATATCAAACTCTAAGGAGGAAAGAGATAGAGAGATGGAACAGATAGGAATATCACTTACCCAAAGATATGCATTGAATCCAACACAATGATCAATCATATAATGGGTGATCTGGAGGGATTGGTGGACTCCAAAATCACTCAAGATGAGTATCTAGGTTAAGAGTAAGGAAACCTAGAAGAAAAGAATGGTAATTTTACCTAATCCGCATACTTAAATCTGAGACTTGGGATTTTAAATGATGTATAACCCAATTACACGTCATGTAATTATCAAGTCCCATATACACCAGAAAATGCATTTTTTTATTAAAATTATGATTTTTAATATTTATATTCCATGTAAGTTATACATGGAATATAACATTTCATGTTGTGTAACCATTTTATAGAATCTATTAAGAGATGATTACACACCATGTAACCCCATTACATGGTGGGTAAATCCTTAGAGAAATATAGAAACTATAGGTTTTATAATGAATATTCTAACAAACCCCTAATATCACAATTATTGTTATCCTCCAAATTCTTTCTCTTCATTACTCTACTAATGAAAAAGTAAAACCAAAAGAATAGCTAAAATCACTCCTGATAGAAAGGTAACAGGGTGTTAATTCCACTCAATGGATGAAGTAGATACGGGGAACCTTTATGGATGTTCTCTTGATATTATTTTACTAATTTGGTTGCATTATTTATTGAGTGATCCTTTATGGGTTGGATATGGTTATTTGATCTATTTAAGATGGGTTTTTTCTATTACTTATTCATTAGTTCATTTTCATTCCCTTCTCAAATTTTCATAGGTGACCCGAGGAATGATCTTACAGAGTATACATTTTATGATCAACCTATATATATAAACTGATTTTCTAGTTTCCAAGAGGGTTACAAGGACTGGTCTAGGAATTAATTTCTTTGAGATCGGATCTGTTATGGAGTCACTTAGTTTTTTTTATATTTATTTTGGGGACTTTATGTATATTTCATAACATAAATTATGTGTTGATTTTTTCTTTTATATTTTATGATAGAATTTTTTTGAATTGATTTACCTTCCCTCTTAGTCATTTTCATATATTAAGGGAAATTAATCTTATTTGATTGTTTTATACCCTTGATACTGAACTCTACCTCGAGGCCTACTGAAGTAATGTATTAGGTTAACTCTTTATATTCACTACTAGGGTAGGAGGGCTATCGGTGGAGGTTTGGTCATGATAGAGTGGTATAAAATGTCTTGGTTGATATATAATATGGATTTCCAAGTTAGATATTGATGTGGTTTCAAGGGAATGGTAGGGAAACAGTGATTATTGAACCTATTATATGATATAAGAAGGGAAACTGGCATATGAATTGGTATTAAGTGATCCATCTGATCCGATATAGGGACCTTGAGTCTAATAAAGCATACATAAGATAAAATATTTATTTTTTGGTAGTTTAACACCCCAAGACTTCATATGTATTTCCTAAGAAGAAAAATCTGAAGTATGCAGTGGCATGTCTTACATGAAAATATGGGTCTATATGAACCATGATATAGTAAACCATTATAACCAATCCATTAAATTTCCTTGAATAAATTGTAAAAAAAATTAATTAAAAACATTTTGAAAAAAAATTTAATTAAAATTTATTAATTAATTTATAACAAATAATTATTCAATTTTTAGTAAAGTCAATTTTTTATTTAAAAAAAATCTTTAAAAATGTTTTATATCACATTTTTTAATGTGAACTTTATAATTATTTTCTACCGTATTTTGAAATTATATTTTAGTAAATAAATATAATTTTTAAAATTATCATATTAATATTATATTAGTGTGAATTTGTTGTTTTTTTTCAAAAATATTTATTTTTTGGTTAACATGGTCATCTTAAACATAATTAATATAATTTAATATGGTAATATTAATTTTTTGTCATATTAAATAGTAAATCCACTATCAAAATTACTACGGTTAAGGATAAATAGGTTTACTAGGGTCGATACACCATGTGATAAGGGTGAGATTGCCACCCCAACCTGTAAAATTATTATTTTTATAAAGATATTAAAACCTTATATTATACTAAAATATATTATATACTCATTTTGATCTAATTTCCCATGAATTGAATTTAAATCATTGAGAACTGTTATGAAATTCAATATGTGACACTCCCCACACTTATAAAAGAGCACCTCCTCTCCTCCCTTATTCACACAATTTGAGAAATATATATCTGAAAATACACACTATAAATATTTTATATAATTATTAAATTCCAACTATAGGTTATTTTAATCTCAAAATACTAATCCTTCAACTCTTAAGGAGTAAGCCAAAGTAGGTCTCTCAAAGAAAAGGTATAGATCTTAACCAAGATCTTTTAATTTGATTTCTTATTATACTTTATCTACACCTATTTTATCCATAAAAACTGATTAATATGGTATAATAAATATAATTATATGTTATTATTAAATCAAATCCATTTACTACCTCTTCTTTATTTAGTGGGAGGTGAAAGTATCGCTCGTGCATGTGTGTGGACTACCGCCTTTACATAGTGATATGACTCATTTTTACCCGCCATCATCCATGGTTTGTAATTTTGATAGATTTAATTCTCATATATGGTATTTATTTTATAATAATTATTTATTAAATATAAATTAATATTTACCTTTCTTATGTTCAATCTAATACAAAATGTAAACATCACTTGGGCATACTTACAAACTTCTATTTCTACATAGTGATGTGATTCATTTGTCATCACCACTCTATATGAGTGGTTCTAAATATATATATAATTAATATATATGATATTTAAATAATTATTATCATTATGTATATATATTTACGATGATAAATTTTCAAGGCTCATAACCATCCAACCCAAAACATATATGAAAACCAAAGTAGTTAACACCTGAAATGATGATGATAATGAATGATTGTTAATGAATCGGTGATAAGATGTTATTCATAAATAATTTTTGTAATTATAGGAATTATTATGTGTCTATTATAGAATTATTATAATTTTATATTTATTATAAATGATTTTATTGCACTTACGATGCAATACGGACTTGAGGTAGGGGTTTCATCTCAATTTCTCTTCATTGAGAAAAGTTTTAATGTCATGCACTAATTAAATATCTCTATAAAGTATATACCTACCAAGAATATATTTTGGAATAAAAATTGATTTAATTCATGGAATTTAAATACCCCTATTATTTTTAATATTCTACTGACTTTTGATTCAATGATTTTATAATGGTTTTATGTTACAATATCATTTTTACCAGGATAGTTTGTGTTTAAATTTTATAATGATGTAATTGTATAATATATCTCCACAAATTATTATGTATTTTATTATTATCTATATATTCTTGGTTATTTCATTTTTTCCTTTAATTTTTCTCTCTTTATGTATTCAAGAGACATAAAAAAAATTAAGGAAAATCAACCTTATTTTCTCTTCGATCCGGAATATTTTCTTTTATATCCAAATTTTCACTAAAATGTTTTCAAGAATGTTTTTACTATTATAAAAAATTAATTTAATCTATTTTTAAAATATTTTAATTTTCCTCAAAAAATTTAACATTTAACCTTCTTATCTTTTTTTCAAATGTGCTACTTATAAATTTTACAAAAAAGATGAAAGGAATTTTTGTTTTAACAAAAATTATATGAATGGGTTTCCCCACCAACATGAATAATCTTTTAATTAAATATACCATTTTAAGTTTACATTTATATTTTAAAAGAAAATTTTTTTCTAAATATTTTAAAATAATTTAAATTCTAAATAATTTATTTTAATTGAAAAGTATATTTTCCCAAGAAATGTTTTATGGGGTTTTAAGGGTATTTTTATCCATAAAAACATCCTTTGATATTTCTTATGATTTTAAAGGGATATGACCCAGTGATAAAATATTTATTATTTCTATTAATTATTTGTGATTATTATGATGAAATTTTGATGAAACCCATTTCCTTTCCATAGGTTATGACTTGATGATATGATAAATATATAATGATCTTATAGAAAACGTATATTTGTTTTTCATTATGTGATGGGTGGGCCTGTAATTATATAGTACTAAAATGAATTTTTAAATTATGGATATATCATTATAAAATAAGGATTGTAATAGGGAGAAAATCATACATTAGTAAGGGACTTTTTCCAATAATATAGTCTTGGGAGTGAAACTTTACTAAGTAAATGATGGAATGGGGAGTAAACCCAATTAACTATGATAGTATTAAGAGTGATACTTCACTAATGAAATTATTTTCTATTATTATGTGCATGAAACAAAGTTATGACTTATGTTTATTATAAATTTTCATGTATTGTTATTTATTATTGATCATTCTCCACTCTTATGTCTTATGTCCTTCATTGATAAAACATTATTCCATGAATCATGAATATGATATATGAATTAATGGTTATTATTTTATAATGTTTTGATCAAGTTATCATACCCTTATGATTATCTTATGATAATTTTTTACATTTATTGATATCTCTTATGACCACCATTTTTTAGCATCTAAGACCACCTGTTCTTTTGTTTCCATTCATTGGGTTATGGTGAAAGGTTTTAAGTATATTATGACTAAGAAGGGTGATAATTGTAAAGAACTAAATGGGTAATTATGTAGATATTTTATGAACCAATTGTTTACCTGTCCAATTTTACAAAGGCAGAAAACTTCTATGGTCATCAAGAATGTATTATTTTTTATTTGTTTAGTATTCATATAACATGATGTAATATTTATATACAAAAAATATGGGTTTCTATAATTTGTATCAAAGATAAGGTTTAGGGAATTTTTTAACCAATGATGGAGAAACCTTAGTGAGAAACCTTAAGATAAGCCTACGCATATGATTATATCATATTTTATGGTATAGAAAGGATCTTGGTTTCCCTATAAAAATACATCTTTTTCTTGATACTACAAGTGGATGTGGTTTGGTAATAGATGCATCTAGGGGTAATAACCTCAAAAGTAGTTGTTTGAGTATATCTCATCCATCATTTTGGTTCATGGTGAATGGACCATTACTATGAACCTTGTTTGACACTAATTAGGGATATTATTAGTTTAATTCCATTTTCCTTAAGATCCATTATAAAGGATTTCAATAGATAATGACTATAGATAACCAACGTTAAATATAAGGTTCAAATATTTAAATGAATTTTTCTTGATTTAGAAATCCTATAAATTATTTTCATGGTTATATGATTTCCCACTATTATAATTGTTTCTCATTCTATTATTTTTGGTTTTGTCAATGGATTGAAGTAGAAAGAGATGTGTTAATGTTTAATGTGGTGAAAAATGAAATTATTTACCCCCTTATCAGCTAAATTTTATGGGAGATATAATGATAAAGATTTTTGTTATGCTTACAAAAAATTCAAAATCTATAAATCATGTTTAGCTACCAAATGAAAAAATAAGGAACAATGTACTATTGAGAACTTCATGAGGAAACATCCATCTCCTTTTACTGGGTTTTTCAATCCACTAATTACTATGAAAAGGATTAGTACAACCAAAAATATATTTCCATTATCCTTGCGCATAAAATGAAAAGGTTATCTTAACTATTTATCAATTAAAAGTTAAAGTAGGTAAATGGTGGAATATTATCAACAATATGATGAAATGTGAATATATTTAATCCATGGATTGAAATGAGTTTATAAATTTATTTTTTAGAAAGTACTTAATCTGTATTCTTTAAACAAATATGGATAAACAATTTCATATGTTTAAGTATAAGGATGATGAATATTTTGGTACTTATAAGGAAAAAATTCATGGCTTTTGGGGTACAAAGTATTATTGTTGAAAAACAAAGTGATATTGATCGATTAATTAGTGGCTTAAAAAATTTTATAAAGGGTGTTGGCCATAAGAGACTTCAATAACTATGAAGAAATAGTTAAATATTATATTAAGATTGAAATAGAGATTAGAGACATTCATAAATATTATGGTTTTGATAAGAAAAGAAATATTGAAGTCAAATAAAATTGTAATAAAAGCCTATGGAGGGAAGAAGATTATTTTTCCTTTATGCTATAAGCTTGAAATAATAATGGAGAAAACTTTCTTAAGGTGACTAGTAAATGTTTTAAATGTGAAAATAAGGTTGATGGTAAATAAAATGATAAATTAATGGGAAGGAGATAGCTAACTATGAAAATTGAAATAAATATCTAAATAATGAGCCACCCACACTCCAATTATATAATTTCAAGGAGAATAGAAATTATTTTAATTAGTGATTGAGTATGAGGGTTAATGATAATGATTGATTTCAGGAAGATCTTAAGCCCAGAGATGAAGTGAAATCTAATGGGATCACGATTTCTATTGTGGTGTGTGATAAAGATGTGGTGAAAGATATAATTACCATCCACTCTATAATTGGTAATTTTAAATTTGATTCTATATCTACCTATTATTTTATAGTTGAAATTTTTTCTAAGGGTATCATATTACCACCACAACTATTAGATATTGAAATAGTAATAAAAACACTTAATGGAATGATGATTAGATATCAAGCCTTTTAATATAATCCAAATGATGTTTGTGATAATTTTATCCTTAAAAACTTTTTATTCTTCCTCTAATTCAATTTAATGTGATTTTGGGAATGGATTTTATTTCCTTATACAAATCCTATATCAAGTTATGAGGAAGGGAATTCACATTTGATCTTCTAAAATAACCTTTGATTTTCTATTGTTGTAAGTATAATGATGTGATTAATTTATTTAGACCTTTTTAACTACTCCCCTTTATGATTTTCAAGGATAATTTCATAATTGGTATGAAAAACATATGATTTAATATTAATTATAATTTTTTACTATTGTTTGAGTTAAACTAGATTCAATTCAGTCTACGATTTTAATCATAAATTTCACCATATATATCCAAATTGTATGATTATTTTTTTAGGGTTCCTTATCTCAATTATAATAAATCATTAAATTTGATCATTGGATAGTTCTACCATTTAGTGGGTTATATGGATCATATAAGAAGACCTCAAAAATCTTTTAAAGAAAATAGACTAAATGTGATATTCTTTTTTATCTCAATCAAGTAGTTCAAATTGGGTGATACTGCCCCCAAAGTTATTGTGAATTACATTAAAAGTTGGAAAAAATTTAAAGGCCTAATTTATCCTTAATGGGGATTAATCCATGTATGATATCTAGCCCATAATTCTTCTTGGGATTGAAGAATAGTTCTCCATACTGGACTTTTTTACCAATCCAACATCCCAACTGAGATGAAATTTTGTGGCTATGAATTCAATATTTATTATCACACATTCTTATAATATTATTAATCAAAATGAAGTCATATTCTAGGACTAAAATCCATTCACATTTAGGCCTTATAAAAATTCAGGATAAAGCTGGAAAATATGAAATGGTTTTGAAAAAAAACATATATTTGGCATGAAAAGTCATATGGATAAAAAATTTGGAAGTTGTTTCATCCTCATCCATATATATAATGTTGAAGAATAATATTTCTCTATATTAAGTTTTATTATTGACAGAATTTTCATGCCAACTTGAAGAGTAGATTTAGAAGGAAAATAGTCCACCACCTTGTCCATAAATACATTCCAATGTTCTCTTTTCAAAAGGATGGAACTTAAATGATTACGAGGATACATTTTCATGAAAAAAAACCATTTAAAGTTACTAGGGAGTCCTTCCAAACTCAATTTTATACTTTAGAGACCTCTCCTTCATAATTTAACCTCATGTCCTCCAAATGTTTTCAATTATAATTGGGTAAGTTTGATTGTAATTTCTTTAAAATTTAATTGAATGTCTCATAATCATCATCTATTATTATCATAAACCTTATTCTATGCATTATTCATAGTCTTAAAATATTTTAATTCAAGAAAAAAACATCCCACTTACACATTTTATTTTAATCCAAAGTGTTTTTTTTAAATATCTTGACTATTCGTGTGTGTGTTCTGCTCACAACTCTTTTCTTGCATCATTAATTTTCTTATTATTATAAATAATTATCACAAAAAAGATAAACCATATTAATGATCATATCAATGGCTAATTAAATCATCCATTATGAAGTCAATTTATGGATGTTAAGTTATTTAGATCTTTTGTTTATTAAATATACTTTGAATTAATATTGTGTATGTTAAACAATATATTTTATGGATTAATGACATGTATTATTTGAAATTAGTTTCAATGTATTATTAAAACCAAAAGTACACATGGTTTAAATAAATATTAATCCTACTATAAATGAGGGTTGATAATGATTATAATCCAAGTTAAGGCTTAGATTAGAGCCAAAAATTGGGAATTCTGATCAAAATATCCTTCTAAGGTGGATGTTAATTTAAAGAAATTTTTTCAAATCTCTAGGATATCATAATCTTACATCCCCAATAATGATTTCACCCTAATTATTATTAAATTTTTAAAAATAATTTATAAATTATTCATTTAACTTAAGCTCTGACCCCCCCCCCCAATTAAAAAATAAAAAACAAAAAAAATGATACTAAAATATAGCATCATCACCAAGGATTCAAATCGAGCTTTTCTATACACATTATAACAGAGAAATGGACCTTTGAACAATCAATAATAAATAGATAATTTTTAACATGTAATGAAAATTACAAAAACTCATGGATCTTTATCCCTATTCAATGTGGTTATTTATCTCATATGGTTGATGATAAACACAAAATTAATTATATTTTTATTATATAGGAGTTTTTGAAGTCTTTTTGAAATATTTTCTTGATATTCCTCTAAATCATGAAGGTGGGTTTTCAACAAAACTCATACTCAGTTATAAACCTATTTGGAAGAGTCTACATAGAATAAACTTGATTTAATTTCTTTAATTGAATAAGAAACACTAATAAAAAAATTTATACATGATTATTAGGTCCTAGTGTGTCACTATGGGTGAACCGATGCTTTTTTAAGGAGATATGGTCCAATGTGACTCTATATAAATTATCACAAACTTAAAAACATCGAGATCAAAAATAAGTAACACATTCCCTATATTGATGACTATTTTAATCAATTGTGATGATATTAATATTGTTCCAATATTGATCTTTGGTCAAGATATAATCATTTGAGGGAAAAATGATATAACATACCTAAAAAATATCATTCAAGGTATAGAAACTATGAATTTATAATGATTTAATTTGGTATTACTAATTACCCCCCAATGTTCATGGATTTAATTAATGTAGTCTTTAGAGATTACTAAGATCAGTTTGGGGTAGTCTTTATAGATAATAATATTAAGTATTCTAAGAGCAAGGAACAAAAAGATGATCACATTTGGATTATACCAAAGACCCTAAGTAAGGATAAGTTTTATGAAAAAATTTCCAAGTGTGAATTTTGGAAATAGGAAGTTTCTATTTTTGGTCACATTATCTCAAGAAAGGTTATATTGGTTGATCTATCAAAGAATTACATTATTGAACATTGGCCCAAACTAAAAAATTTGACTGGAATTCATAATTTTCTCGGGTTTTCAAAATATTATCATTTATTTGTGAAGGATTTTTCATGGATATAGAATACAATATCTAAGTTAACTTAGAAGAGAGTTATGTTCCTTTAGACTAATTAGTATGACTAAAATTTTAAGGAACTAAATATTTTGTTGGCCAGTGCACCTATGCTCACACTACACTGTAGTAGAGAAGGGTTTTTGATTTATAGTGATGAATAAAATAAATTATTGGGATGTGTTGACATATATAAGTATATGGTGATATCTTATAACACACACCAATTTAAGGTTCATGAAAAAAAATTACCTAACTCGTTATTTGGAGTTAGAAGAGGTAATATTTTCATTAAATATATTGAGGTATTATATTTATGGATACATTTGTGAAATATATATTTATAATAAATTATTAAAGAATTTATTAACCCATAAATAGTTCAATATACACCAAATAATATGTTTGTGGTTAATTAAATATTATGACTGCTCAATAAACTACCACTATGGGAAAGTGAATGGGGTTCTTGATTATTTGATTCAAAAGAATCATGAAAATTTATATATTATATGGGTTAGAAAAGATCCAATATTTATGTATTTTCAAATTATGGGACTTTAAATTTTTAAGGAAGTTGAGAAATATTATATTTCTCAAATGAATTTTTAATCATCTATTTGTATACAGATTAAAGAGGTATAAAAGAAGGATATAAAGCTGTAAAAGAAGGTGAAAAATGTTATAAAGTTCAAACTTTATCATTATGTAATGATAAGGTTAAAAAACTAATTATGTGACTCATCAATACCATACCTAAATAAGGAACTATAAGAATAATATCATAGCTCATCATTCTCCATATTTCAAGAAGTATGAAGATATATAGAGATCTGAAACAGTATTTCTTATGGGAGAATATAAAGAGAGATATTACAAATTATGTATCTTCATGCCTGAAATATTAGAAAGTTAAGGTTTAGAGATATAAGACTGAGGGTACTTTAAAATCATTACCCATACCAAATTGAAAATGAAAAAAACTCACCATGGATTTCTTTTTCAGACTCCCTGAAACATCCAAATGTTATATTGACATTTGGGTTATAGTCGATTTCCTTACGAAGTTAGTGCACTTAATTAATATCAGATAATATTTATAAGTTGATCATATTTCAAATATATACATTAAAAAGTGTTAATGTTACAAGGGTTACCAATGTAACACCCTATGGTTTTATAATATATTTCTTTGAAAATAAATTTAACATTTTTTATAACTTGCATTACATGCAACATCGATTTTAAATGAACCATGAAATCATATTGAAATACTATTTAGAAATTAAAATGGATAGGTATGAATAATAATAATAAATTATGAAAAATTTATGGTTTAGAATAAATTCATCAGTCATCAATATATTATAAATTAAAAATAAAATCATTTAAAGGTAAAAGTGATTTTTTTCAAAAAAAAAACTATTTTTATGCATGAATTTCATTTTCAACTAATAAATTTAATTGATCACTACTATTGAATTATTTTAAATAAATTTATATATTAAATATTCAATCAGTTTTTTGTCATTAATATAATATATTCTTTAAGCATTGGATAATAAAAAATCGAGTTTTATTCTTAAAAATTGTATTTTTCTAAAAAGTGGTTTTTTCAAGTTTTTCACACTAATTTTAAAATAACTTTATTCCACTTAGGAAAATTTAATATTGAAAATTAATTCTAAATTTTGAATCATAAGGGTCAAATTTGGTAAATATTTTTTCTTTTCTTCCATTATAAATTGTAACAGTGGTAAAATTTATCACCACAGTAAAGGGTAGATCAGTTAATTAAGGTTAAAAGATAATGTGATAAGGCTATAAAATTTCTAAAAAACTTGATTTTATCCTATTTTATGGGTTTAGTTCGGTAATTTCCATACAAGTCTAAAAAATATGGCCACTTTGTGCCATTTTTATTTGATATTGACCTTTATATTATTTTAAGTCTAGAAATATTCAAAATGTCATTCTATTAACCTTAAACATCTTTTCTATTTTTACATAGAGATAAAAAATAATTTATGAAAAAATATTATTTTTTATTTTGAGAATAGTGCAATTATTTTTATGATTTTAATTAATTTATAAGTTTTAGACACTATATAATTACCTTAAATTCTTATACAACACCGACAAAGTATTTATTCAATTAATAGAAAAATAAAAGAAATGATTTTAAAAATATGAAAATAAATATAATTTGAGTGATTTATTATGTTTTATGAATTTTTAAGATTAATATAAAACATTTGAAAATTTTTAAATGTTTAAATTAAAATTACATCTTTTTATTGATGTATTCATAGTAAAATCAAATGAATAGAGTGAAAATGACATTATTGATATATTATGATAATAATATTTTATTAAATTATTTAAAAATAATAAAAATTAGGAATAATTACAAGGTGTATAGTATTTGGTCAACGATTTCATAAATTTTCCATTTATGGTCAAATTTTTACATCATATTTAAAATTATATGCCTTTAAGATTGAAAAGTTCATTACAGCGGTTACGGTTAAAATAGGTTAACTTAGGGTTCAAACTAAAAAATAAGGTTTAAAATACCACATAAAACTATAAATATTTTATTTTTATGCTATTTAAACCATTTATAACCTTATCTTTGAATCTATTTCCATTTGGAAGAATTTTTCTTCATAATGTCTTAGTTATATTGTAATCATTTTAGTAATTCAAAGTGTGTCATTTCGCTCCCTTATATGAGGACTATCATTCCCAATATTCTTTACACCGAATTGAGAAACCTATATGGACCAATACCTTACCATAACACTTTTAAAAATTATTATACATGTTATATAGTCTTTTATCTTCACAAAATACCAACACTATAGTCCTTGAGAGGAGATTTAATAGAGTTTTTTCAATAAATAGGTAATTGCTTTAACCAATCACCTTCTTTTTTACTTCTTATTTTACCTCCTCTAAATATATTGTGTTTATCATAAAATAAAAAATTAATTATAAAAAATACAAGGATGTTATTATAATTATAAAACCACTATTATCCTCCCAATTTTCTATCAAATTAAAATTTATAACGTCACTCGCACGTATGTGCAAACTACCACCTACACTAAGTGATGCGATTTTTTTCACTTCCACTATAATTGGATGGTAAAAAGGGTATATTTAATAAATTTATATGAAATGTATTATAAAATATTAATTTTATTAATGTGAGTTATTATTTACATTTCTTTCATTCCATTCATCAAAAAGTGAAAATAGCATTCAAGCGTACATACGGTCCCCTATCTCCATGAATAGTGTAATTCATTTTTCTATATATATCATTAATGGACTACACTAAATACATATAAAATGACTATATTTGATCTTTTTATCATGACTTAAATTTATTATATTATTTATCTATGATCAAATTAAAGGTATCGAAACTATCGAACCAAAATATATAATAAAAATGAAACAATTATTACCCGCAATAGTGATTTCAGTGATGAATTGTTAATAAGATGGTGATTAAAGTATATAATTAAATAATATATTGTATGATATATATAATTAGGGTTCTGTAATTGATTTATAATAAATCATTATATATTCTATAGGAGTTTCAGACATATACGAAGGATTTTTAACCTAAGGTAGGGGTTTATTTTATAATTTCATAATTATTCAAGATCTTGTGCATTTAAGTCTCTGTTGGGAAAATTATTTGATATTTAAATATTAAAACCAATGTTTTTTATTATCACGTTTTTTTAATGAAATAAGAAATTTCTTTTATTTTCCTCTATTTAACTACTCAAGACATCAAAATAATGTTTTTAAGGAAAACTGACCTTGCGTTTTCTACTAAGTCAGGAATCCTTTTATCCCATGTCCATATTTTCCTTAAAATTTCTAAAGTAATGTTTTTAAAAATTATAAAATTATTTAATAAATCCATTTTTACATATTTTTTGACTTTTTAAGAAAAAATAAGTGGAATCTTCTTTTCGTTTTCCAAACATGGTACTTCTTGACTATTTTACAAAATTGTGAAAGGAATGTTTTTTGAATTATACAACATGAATGAAATTTTATGATATCATGACTGCTCATTTATTTAAATATTACTTTAAAATTTTAAAATTTTATTATAAAATAAATGGTTTCCCCTAAAAATTGGGAACTTTTTTTGATTTTAAATAGGTGATTTCAATGTGAAAAAGGGTATTATCCTCAAGGAATTTTCCAGTGGTCTTCTTAATTTATTTTCATATATTTAAACATATTTTATTGAAAACTGTGAATTACTAAGGTTATTAACTAATGATACCATCCATCATTCTTCTCCTGATGTTTTATGATCAGTTTGACTGGGTAATGTATAGATATTTTATATACTATTTATTTCAATATGGAATGTTAATGATTAAGGCATGCTAATTATGTTGTTTTGTTTATTGATATGAGGAATTAAATGGACTTATTAAGTGAGGGGTGGAGATAAAAATTACATATCCCCTCAATGAATTGTTACATATTATGGGACAAACTAGATCGGTTATTTGGAAGAGTCATTACACATTTATGTATGATCTCTTGGCATGAGTCATCGATGGTGAGTTTCATATGTCCATTATTATGCATTCCATCATTTTAAAATATCTTATTTATTTCTAGGACATTATTTTAATAGTTATTATATCCATGGAAGAATTTATAAATCATGGGATTATTTATATTCATTTTTTATCATTTATTATTTCCATATTATTCATTCCTTATTATCTTTTATTGTACGCATACCATTACTGAGCATCTGAAATCACCCATTTCATATGTTATATTTCACTAGGATTATATGAAGTGTATTTTGATTGATATTAAAGAATATTATAAAGTTAATAATGGTTTTTTCAAATAAAATGAAATATTTCATTTTATTTTTTAAAATAAAATGTGAGATGCAAATGTGTATCTAGTTTTTCAAGACTACTAAACAATTCTATCCTTTGGAATGTGATATCTTATATATAGTACCAATATAATAATGTAAGCACCAATAATGAACAAATAGGTGCGAGCACTTTACAATTTCTATCAGAGGAAGTTTAGCCAAAACCTTGAGAACGAGATTAAGCAAAACATATATTAGGGAAAATAATACAATGAGTAACATTGAGGATAAGACAAGGTGTAGGATAACATCCTAATGTTTTTTTAAGGTAGATATTATATTTTTTTCAAGAAACTAATACTTTTATGGATACTTAAAGTGGATTTTTTTTCACAGATTCGTCTAGGGTTAATAACCTTAAAAAGATTTGGTTTGGTGTATCATGTCCATCATTCTGGTGTACGGTGAGTGTTCCTTTACAGTACATGTGGTTTGGTACTCTCAAGGAATATTATTGAGTGAATATAAATTATATTTATGAACTAGTATAAATTATTTGAAAAAAATATTATTTTAAATTTTTTCTAATGAAACCATGTTTATGATTTTGAGATTAGCTATGCATAAATTTATTTAATTTATATTAAATATTACACAAGTTTTCAGATTATACATTATGACTCATAAATGTTATGATAAAATCTAGTGTATTATACAAGTTAGAAATGGTGGATGGTGGAAATAATGGAATCAGTATCAATGCACATAATCCATGAAGGGAATTCCCTCCTAGGAAAGATAATGAAGCTAGAGCTGGAGATATAGCTAGGGATTAATAAATTAAAACTATATTAGGGAAGCTAACTCAAGTTATGACTAATAAACTTTCCCATATAGAGCTTCCTTATAATTTAAAACATACTGAGACAATGTTATACCTCTTCATTCATTAGAAAAATCCATAATTCAATTAGACTATAAATTCATATGTTGCTGAGTAATGAATCAATTCCTTAGAGAATATATTTATCATTTTGGGAATTAATGAAAAGTATAATGTTATATATGTATTTTATAATCTCTTAGGGGATATGTATCAATGGTGGTAAGTGATTCAAAACACTATGGATGATTAGGAAATATTGATAAAAGAGTTGAAGGATTTTATGGTTTTTTTTAAATATTCATTAACAACAAGAGGATATAGAGAGGCATTTCCTGATTCTAAGAAAAATGGAAGAGGAAAATGTTTCTATGTATAAATATAACATTACAAGGTTAAAAGGAATAATTCAGACTAGGTATGTAATCCAAATAGTATGATTGAACATTTCTTTGATGAGATTAATCCAATCATATAAAGGCCCTGAAATCCCATGGATTGTTTTTTAATATACATGGAAATTTTATGAGACCACGAAAATTTATGGCACGTGATTCTGAGGCCCGGTGTGCCCAGAATCAATTTATGAAGTTTGGTTCAGGTACCATCGGTAAACATACGAGTGGGATTTTATAAATTCTGAACTGGTGCTCGGAATTGAAATCTGAGGGCACTTTTGAACTCACAGTGCCGGTATTTTCTTAAGGAGGCTTTCACTTCAACGGAAGTGAGTCAAGAATTGTAGTTAGTTTTTGGATTTTACGTGGAATAATAAAATAAAATAAGTTCATTTCTTATTTTATTTTATTAGTAAACTCCTCCTCTTGGAAGTTAGTGCTGGTGGCACAACACCTTAACCTCCCATGGGAGGTTATGGTGGTGGGGACCACCCGAACTCAACCTCCCATGGGAGGATAAATGAGGCAGGGACCACTGGAGCTTTTAACCCCTTGAAACTCTCCATTAAGTGGAGAGAACCCTTGATCTCCCCAATTTATGGTGACAAATCCACCCAATTAATTATATTGAATCTTTTTTAATTTTTTGAGCCAACAATTAAATAATGGATTAACTTAATCCATTATTTTTTAGGGTTTTTCATTTTCATTTGCGTGTAGCTTGGAAAAATTAGATCTTGGGGAGAAAACGAATTCTCGAACGAAGAACACTTCTTTTGCCAATGAAGAATGATCTTCAACCGGAACAAGGGAGGAAGCATCGTCCTTGAAGAACACTAACGATGTCATCCTAGAGTTTTTCATCTTCTTTACTGATGTCAAAAAAACGACATCCGCCTTTTCGTGAAATCATCAACGAACAACAAATCTAAGGTAGGGGTTTGAACTTGTTTCGTTTCTAGTTCATTTTTTCTTTCATGAATTATAATTTGAAGCTGCTTGATATCACCCTAACGGAGAGGGTGCGGGCCGAACAAACACGGCCCGACCCCTCTGCCTTTTTGTGGAATTTGACGCTGAATTCATTATGAGTCTGGGATGATCGTTACTCATCAAAAATGATTTCGGATTGAATGTGGCATCCTGAGGACTGTGCGACTTCTTCTAGAATGAGAATCGGGCCACCAGAACTCATCTGGTGACCTGGGGAAGGTTTGCCAGTGATTTGAACCGGCGAACGACACTTGTGGAATGAAGTAAGGGCGGCCGGAAAAATAGCCAGCCATGTGGAAGTGGGGGTGCAACCACGCCACCAGAAGAGACGTCGCGGCCCATGGCTGCGGCGGTGCAGCAGTGGTCGCCGCAAGGCCGACCGAGAAAGAAACTGGCGGATCAAGCTATCGGGTCGATCAGGAAGGCACGACACAATGGTGCCACGCGGTGGAGCAGAAGAAGCCATAGCCCCAGGCCGGGGTGGTGCGGAAGTGGCCAGCACATGGTCGTCCATGAAGAAGACCGACGGCCCGAGCCGCTGGGTCGCATGAGAAGGCGCGGCGCAACCGGCACCGCGCGGGAGTCGGCTGGCCGCTCGGCCAGTCAGGAGGAGCGGGACCCACCATGGGTCCAACATGACACAGACCGGTGCCACCTGGTGCCGGTTAATCTCCCTACCAAACAGCATAGCCATTTGGGATTACCAGGGGGCACACGGCTTCCCCCCTGGACGTGGCTAGGGCGGACCCCACAGGCCGTCGGGCCGTACGGCCAAACCCAGTGCGGGCCGCCGGGCTGGACCCAGCGTGGGCTGTCAGGCAAGACCCAGCATGGGTCGTCCACCCTTGTGGGTCGGGCTACCTTTGTGGGCCAGGTCAGATCCGCGGACCCGGTCGGACCCTAGTCCAGACCTATTTGATCTGATTTCACCTTTTCTCCCATAACTTGGACTATGTGTGTCCGATTGATGAACTGTCTGCGGTGACAGAAATCTTGGAGCGAGACGGTTCTTTTGGAATACCCCACAAGATTTTTGGATGTAGTTGGGGTACATTCAGAATAGATTGAACCAAAATCTAATCGGGCACACAGAACAGAAATGAAAATAACTCTCAGACCGAGTGTCTGATTGACGTACCATCTATCGCATTGTGTTCCTTTTGAAGAGATGGAACTTTGGTATACTTCTATATGGGACTTTTTGACAGTTGGAGTATCGACTTGTTGCTCGTGGAGAATACCCTCCCGTAGAAGAGCGAGTGGAGTACAGAGACCTAGCAGCTGGCTGAGACCAGACGACTGCTTGACCGATTTGACTCTGAGTGATTCGACTAGCCCAATAGGGAGATCCTAGTTGTGGCGGAAGACCCATGGAGGAGGAGTGCCTGATATTTGGCGGCAGACCCGTGGTATTTGATAGGAGGAGTTCCTATACAAGCTATTAGGGGGAGCGCCTAGTAGTTGGTCGTAGACCCACAGTGGGGAGCACCTTTGTGCAAGCGTGACAAACCCAAGGTACTTGAAAGGAGGAGTACATTAGTATTCCAAAGTTAGTGGGAAGTTCTTGCTTGTATCGTCAGGCCCACTGTACTTGACAGAGGAGGAGTTCTCCAGCAGCTGTGGTTTCGACAATGTGAATAAAAATCATGGCTGAGCTGAGTCAGTAACCTTTGAGTTTACCTCAAGATTGAGACAGATTACATGATAACTTAGGTATATGTATGAGAATATACCTATGTGTGGTTATCAGTTGATTTCTTACTTTGTGTTTTATCCTTGTTAGATTTTGTGAGACCTTGAGGGTCTAGGGGTCCCTACTGATTATCGTTATACTCTCCCCGCACGGGCTATGCCCGCACCTCTTTGTGAGACCTTGAGGGTATTGGGGTCCCTACTGAGTACTATGTGTGTTTTTCAGTTCAGGGAGTCCAGTGTTGGAGTGGTGGCCGACGTATCCATACACCAGGACCCTGACTATTGATTTTTGACTCAGTGCATGAAAACACTGATTATGTGTGTGTCTTAAAAAGTTTTCTTTAAGTCATATCAACCAGTTCAGCTCACTAGGTATAAATCTTTTGACCGTGTTGCATCTGTTTCTTTCAATATGCCTCTCCATGGACGACCAGTTAGAGACCTAAGATTTGTTCATGAAGATATCCCACCGAGCGACGAGGCCTCGGTGTAGGTCCCTTTACCAGCGGAGGCACCAACGGTACCACTCCCTGTTGGGCCACCATTACCACCAGCCCCAGTAGCAAGTGATGCATGCTGCTTGAGTGAATTTGATGAGTTCCAGTTCCAGAGGCTGCCTAGGTTCAGGGGACATATGGACCCACATGCAGCTGAGGATTTGTTCGAGGCTGTGGTGAGAATCTTCAGACTGGTAGGGACACTAGTCGACTTTATGGTGATCCTTGTCGCAATTCTCCTTTAGGCAGCAGTGGGAAGATGGTAGAGTCTGATGCTATAGGTGCACGACGAGATGACGCTACTCTGGGCTGACTTCGAGAGACTATTTCAGGAGGAGTTTTTTCCAGCCACCTTACGAGCAGTGCAGATAAAAGAGCTAATTCACCTGCAGCAGGGCAGTATGACTGAAGCTCAGTACTCAGTGAGGTACACAGACCTCTTGCGCTACTCCACTAATATGGTACGGGGGCCATTATTCAGGGCTCAGACCTTCGATTAGGGACTCAGGCGAGAGATCAGGGCTTCGATGATCTCCCTCAGCATCCTAACGCAGGCAAGGGTATTAAAGCGAGCCCTCTTAGTGAAGAGTTTCCTTGCTAATTAGTCTCCAGCAGCAAGACCCATCACTAGTTGACAAGCAGCGGAGTCTTCTGCAGCTGGTAGTAAATAAATGTCATAGAGGTACAAGATGACCAGACCTATAGGTGGACGACTGAACGACTCAGAATTGGTTTTTTAGAGCACCCAGGGTGGAGAAAAAGCTAGAAATTTCTGGAGTGGATAGTGTTACTCATGTGTATTTCATGGTCACATGGCTTTTTACTATCTGAACAGCCATTCGGATGATCAAAATACGGTCAAAGGACCACCCAGGTATAGACAAAGATTCGATCAAGGTGGTATGCAGGGAGCAACCAGACGTGGCAGAGGATCTGGTCGTGCAGCAGGCGGTGGGTGATGATTCGAGATGTTACCGCCACCACCGCCAGGAGGTCCACCACGACCGTAGGGAGCTAGTGGACAGGGGATCTCTCAGCTCTAGGTAGCTGAAGCTTACAATCATGGTGCTCTGAAGATTATTCGAGGTACTATCTATGTCTACTCCACATTAGCTACAGTTCTTATAGACCCAAGTGACAGTGACTCTTTCATTTACACTGCCCTCGTTCGGAGCTCAGAGATTATGATGGAGCCGTTGGCTCGATCCTTAGAGCTAGAGACTTCTAAAGGATAAAAAACTTTGATTACGCACTGGTTCCGGCAGTATGAGCTTACTCTAGGAGGCAAGAGTTTCGGATGGGATCTCCTAGTAGCGGCGTCTAGGCCTTACAACGTCATCTTGGGTATGGACTGGTTATCTATAGTCCATGCACAAATTTATTGTATTAGGCACAAAGTGTGGTGTGTTTGCACGAATGGGACAAGTTTCACCTTCACCAGTGAGAAGGGAGACTTTACAGCATAGGATGTACTTACTTGAAGGAGGGTGCAGCCGATCACTCATCAATTGGCCTGCCTTACCCTCAGAGCAGTTGATTTGGAGAGTCCGACTTATCCTGCAATGGTGGACCAGTACATGGATGTTTTCCCTAATGATGTCTCAGGTCCACCTCATCGTAGAGAGGTGGACTTCTACATTGACCTGTACCCCAGGATGGCACCGATATCTACCCCATCATATCATATGTCTCCCACCGAGCTTTGTGATCTGTGGGTACAGCTAGAGGACTTGTAGGGGAAGGGATTCATCTGGCCTAGTGTTTCTCCCTAGGCAGCCCCGATTATGTTCTCCAAGAAGGTGGATGGGATCTTGAGGCTTTGTTTCCAGTAACATCGCCTGAACCAGGTGACCGTGAACAACAAGTACCCACTTCCAAGGATTGATGAACTCTTTGATCAGCTAAAGGGAGCATGGTGGTTCTCAAAGATAGACCTCAGATTAGGCTATCACCAGCTCAGATTTCGAGATAAGGATGTGTAGAATATGGCCTTCAGGTGTCATTATAGCCACTATGAGTTCTTGGTTATGCCTTTCGGCATAACAAATGCTCCAGAAATGTTCCTAGGAATCATGGATAGGATCATCCATCCATACCTTGATCGCTTTGTCATAGTCTTCATCGATGACATTCTGATCTACTCAACTACTGAGGAGGAGCATGCCTACCATTTGCGGGTAGTACAGGACACACTCTGAGAGCACCAGCTTTATGGAAATATCTTGAAGTGCCAGTTTTGGATCTGAGAGGTTCACTTTTTGGGACATGTCTTCTCGGAGGATGAAGTTGAAGTGGATCCAGTGAAGATTGAGGTTGTACCTGCTTGGGAACTACTTAGGAGTGTGACAGAGGTACGGAGTTTTCTGGGTTTGGCTAGTTACTATTGGAGGTTCATACCAGACTTCTCCAGAGTTGTAGCACCACTATCATCCTTGACGAAGAAGGGGAAACCCTTCGTATGGTCGAAGAGATGCCAACATAGCTTTCAGAAGCTAAGGTAGAGGCTGACTAGTGCCCCATATTGAGGCTTCCAGAGGAAGGTGTAAGGAACGTAGTCTACTGTGACGCATCTGGGACCAGACTCGGATGTGTCCTGATGCAGGACCGAGCAGTGATCACTTATGATTATCATCAGTTGAGATATCATGAGTAGAACTATGCTACCCCTGACCTGGAGTTATCAGTAGTGGTCTTCGCCTTGAAGATGTGGTGACACTATCTGATGTGTGAGCGTTTTACCTTATAATCTGATCTCAAGAGTTTTAGGTATATATTCTCTCAAAAGGACATGAACTTGAGACAGCAACGTTGGCTTGAGTTCCACCAGGACAATGACTTCGAGATAGTCTATACTCTTGGGAAGGGGAACTTTGTTGCAGATTCACTCAGCATGAGAACTGGTATACAGCTTTTATGCGATGTGACAGAGCAGCTAACTACTTTACAGATATCCTTTGTGGATAAAGATGGAGCATCCTTTCTACAGTCTCTTACAGTCACTCCTCCACTTATACAGCGAGTCAGGGAGGCACAGTGTGGAGACACTGACTACGAGACGCGACATGCTCAGATATCCACAGGACAAGCACCTGATGTATTTTCTGAAGGTGGGGAGCATGTCGTCCACTTTAGAGTACATACCATGGTACCAGTGTCACTTTTGGAGGAAGTGTTGTTGGAGTTCCACACATCTCCTCTAGCGGTACATCCAAGAGTGGTGAAGATATATCAGGACCTTCAACGACAGCACTGCTGGCCATGTATGAAGAAGGCAGTAGCGGAGTTTGTCTCACGATGCCTCACTTTTCAGTAAGTGAAGGCATAGCACCAGGTACCATCAGGCTTGGTTCAACCCTTAGAGGTCCGAGAGTGGAAGTGGGATGGGATATCCATTCACTTTGTGACAGTACATCCACATACATATAGGGGTCACGACTCAATTTGGGTGATTGTCGAATGACTCACCAAGTCGGCCAACATTCTACCGATCATAGTGTAGGGTTTAGTAGAGAGGTTGGGACGCCTCTATGTGTAGGAAATTGTGCGAATTCATGGAGTACCTTCTTCTTTTTTCTCTGATTGTGACACACGGTTTAATTCATGGCTATGAAAGGGGTTGTAGGAGGCTTTTGTGACGCAACTTCGTCTGCGAACCGCCTTCTATACTCAAACATATGGTCATACCGAGCGGACCATTCAGACCCTCGAGGACATGCTATGTACCTGTTTCCTCGACTTTGGTCACAGCTGGTAGGATCACTTTCCTTTGTTAGAGTTTTCATACAACAACATCTATCACTCCACCATCAGGATGGCACCTTTTGAGGCCTTGTATGGTCGACCTTGCAGATCGCCACTATGCTGGACAGACCCAGGGGAGTCCGCACTAGTGGGACTAGAGAAGGTACGAGCTACCACAAAGAAGGTGCAGATCATCCAAGAGTGGATTAAGACTGCACAGAGCTGGTAGAATTCGTATGCTGATAGGATACAGAGACCTCTGGAGTTTTAGGATGGTGACCACATATTTCTACGGGTCTCACCTCGATGAGGTCTATAGAGATTTGGCTGAGGCGGAAAGTTATCTCTGAGATTCATCGAATCTTTCCATGTCCTTAGCAGAGTTGGAGAGGTGGATTACGGCTTATCTCTTTCACCTCAGTTGAACCGGGTGCACGATGTCTTCCTCGTATCTTAGTTGAGGAGATACGTGCACGACCCTACTCACATCATTGACCATGGGGAGTTGGACATCAACGATGGGGAAACTTTCATGGAGGTTCTAGTGGAGATTGAGGATCAACAGGAGTGGGTCCTATGTGGACGGTCGAAACCTCTGGTGTGTGTTTTCTGGTAGCATGGGAACCTCCAGAAGAGCACATGGGAGTGGGAGGCTCAGATGCATGCTCAATACTCCCACTTGTTCCCTTAGTTTGAGTTGTAGCTTTCGGGGACATAAAGCCCTGATGTGCGAAGAATGTAAAGACCCGGAAATCCCATGGAATTTTTTTTATATACATGGGAATTTTACTAGTCAATAAAAATTTACGGCACATGATTCTGATGCCCGGTGTGCCCAGAATCAATTTCTGAAGGTTTTTCAGGTACATTC
This sequence comes from Viscum album, assembly GCA_963277665.1. NCBI lineage: Eukaryota > Viridiplantae > Streptophyta > Magnoliopsida > Santalales > Viscaceae > Viscum > Viscum album. Next base: position 1,171,634,156 of record OY728138.1, on the reverse strand, counting down.
AGTGAACGTACGAGTGGGATTTTATAACTTTTGAACCGGTGCTCAGAATTGAAATCCAAGGGCATCGTTGAACTCGCAGCGCTGGTATTCACTTAAAGAGACTTTCACTTCAACGGTATTGAGTCAAGAATTGAAGTTAGTTTTTGGGTTTTATGTGCAATAAAAAAATAAAATAAGTTCATGTATTATTTTATTTTATTAGTTAAAACCTCCTCTTGGAAGTTAGTGGTGAGGCCACCACACCTTAACTTACCATGAGAGGTTATAGTGGTGGGGCCCACATGAACTCAACCTCCCATGGGAGGATAAATGTGGTGGGGACCACCCGGGCTTTTAAGACCTTAAAACTCTCCATTAAGTGGGGAGAACCCTTGAGTTCCCCACTTTATGGTGACAAATCCACCAAATTAATTATTTTGAATCTTTTTTAATTTTTTAAGCCAACAATTAAATAATGGATTAACTTAATACATTAATTTTTAGGGGTTGGAATTTTCATTTGGATGGAGCTTGGAAAAAGGAGAGCTTGGGGAGAAAAATAATTCTCCAACAAAGAACACTTCTTCCACCAATGAAGAATGATCTTCAACCGAAACCAGGGAGGAAGAGACATCCTTGAAGAACTCCCACGACGTCATCATTGACTACTTCATCATCTTTCCCGATGTCAACGAAACGACATCTACCTTTCCACGACATTGTCAACGAACAACAAATCCGAGGTAGGGGTTTGAACTTTTTTCGTTTCTAGTTCTTTGTTTTCCTTCGTGGATTATAATTCAAAGCCGCTTGATATCACTCTAATGTGGAGGGTGTGGGCTGATCAAACACGGCCCGGCCCCTTCTCCTTCTTTGTTGAATTTGACACTGAACATGTTATGAGTCTGGGATGAGCGTTACTCATCAACAATGGTTTTGGATCGAAGGCGGCATCCCTAGGAGTGTGTGACTTCTTCCGAAACGAGAATCGGGAAACCAAAACTCGTCTGGTGACCCGCAAAAGGTTCGTCGGCGGTCAGAACAAGTGAACAACACCGGTGGAACGAAGGAAGGGCGGCTAGAAAACCATCCAGTTGCGTGGACAGCAGAGGAGCAACAGCGCTACCAGGGGAGAAGCTGTGGCCCCTGGCCGCAGCAGTGCAGCAGTGGTCGGCACAAGGCCGGCCACGAAAGAAATCGGCGACTCAAGCCGCCGGGTCAACCGGGAAGGTACGGCACAACGGCGACGCATGGTGGAGCAGAAGAAGCTGTAGCCCCTGGCTGTGGTGGTACAGCAATGGCTGGTGCATGGCCGGCCATGAAGAAGATCTGTGGCCCGACCCGCCGGGTCTCCGGAGGAGGCGTGGCGCATCCGACACTACGTGGGAGCCGGCTGGCCGCTCGGCCAGCCAGGAGAAGTGAGACCCATCGTGGGTCTCGCGTGATGTGGACCGGTGCCACCTAGTGCAGGTTTATCTCCCACACGAATAGCATTGCCCTTGGGGATTACGAGGGGGTGTGCGGATTCCCCCCTAAACGCGGATAGAGCGGACCCCACGTGTCGCCAGGATACCGGGCTGGACCAAGCATGGGCCATCGGGCCGGACCCAGCATGGGTCGGGTCGCCCTCATGGGTCGGGCTGCCTCCGTGGGCTGGGTCAGATCCGTGGACCGAGTCAAACCTGCGGACTGGGTCAGACCCGAGTCCGGACATGTTTGACCTGATTTCATGTTTTCACCCATAACTAGGGCTACGAGTGTCTGATTGATGAATCTTCTATGGTGACGGAAATCTTGGAGCAAGGAGGTTCTTTTGGAATACCCCATGTGAGTTTTGGATGAAATTGGTGTACAGTCTAGTTGGATTGAACCTAAATCCAACTAGGCCCTCGGAACGGAAATGCCAATAACTCTCAGACTGGGCGTCTGATTAAAGCACCGTCTGTCGCATTGTGTTCCTTTTGACAAGATGGAACTTCTGTATACTTATATGTGGTACTTTGTGACAGTTGAAGTTTCAAACTATAGCTTGTGGATCAGACCCTCCCGGAGATGAGTGAGAGGATTACGGAGACCTAGTAACTGGCTGAGACCTGACGACTACTAGACTGATTCGACTCAGAGTGATTTGACTAGCACAGTGGGGAGCGCCTGGTTGCGGCGACAGACCCACGGTGGAGGATCACCTAGTAATTTGCAGCTGACCCACGGTTCTTGACAGTATGAGTACCTCTATAGGATATTAGGGGGACTCCTGGTAGTTGGCGGCAGACCCACAGTGGGGAGTGCCTCTGTGTGATCGCGGCATACCCACGGTACTCGACAAGAGGAGTACCTTAGCAGTCCTAGGTTAGTGGGAAGTGTCGGGTTGTGGTGGAAGACCCACTGTACTCAACAGAGGAGGAGTTCTCTAGCAGTCATGGTTTTGACAATGTGAATAAAAATCCTGGTTGAGCTGAGTCAGTAACTTTTGAGTTTACCTCGTCATTGAGATGGATTACTTGATAACATAGGTATATGTATGGGCATATACCTAAGTGTGGTTATCTATTGATTTATTACTTTGGGGTTTATCCTTGTTAGATTTTGTGAGACCTTGAGGGTATCGGGGTCTATACTGAGTATCGTTATATTCACCCCTGCACGGGTTATGCCCGCACATCGTTGTGTTGGATGCAGATGATGGACAGCGCTAACCGAGGCTGAGTGTACAAGGAATGGATGGTACCCAGAGGTGGACCACATGGCGTGATGGTGCACGGTGGAGACAGACGGATGTGGAGTGTTGTAGAGGCAATCGATACCTACCCTTCAGGTAGGATTTCCCATAGGACGGTCCAGTAGTTATTTCACCTTTATTCGGTTGTACTTGTTTTTCCTTGTACTTTCAGTTTCCTTGTACTTTACTGTTGGGCTTGTATTTCCAGCCCCTTTACTTTTCAACACTTCTTCTTATAGTTTTACTTAGTATATTTCTTCCAGCTACTCTTTTGTGTGTGTTTATAATTTATAAATTCAATTCTTTCCCAGTTTTAGGGATTTACGCCTTTGGTGCAAGTCACCAACCCCAGGCCTATGGAAGGCGGACTTGGGGTAGTCACGGCATGGGTCCTGAGGACAGGTCGTGAAAAATACTTCAAAGGGCACTAGCCTCCCAAACATTATCATCATATAAGGATATATTATCATGTGAAATAAATAAAGAGAGATAATTATTTAATTATTATTTATTCAAAGTAAAAGAAATAGTAGAATAGGATTTTAGATCAAAAAATGGGTAAGTGGAAGAAGTGAAAGAAATTTTTTTAAAATACATAATACTTATGGAAATAAATATCTTGGTACATAAATAAAAGAAAAATTATTATGTTTCGATTGTAGATACAAAAATTATCATGATCATGAATGAAAGATTAAGGGAGAAGTCATCAAAGTATAGTGTTTTAAATATAATGATATGGGGATCTATTCAAACAAATTCCCTAAATATTAAGGGAACGTATAATAAAATATGTCAACATGATAAGGTTAAGATTATTCAATTACTATAGTAGATGTGTAAGTTCCTAGAGACATGGTAAAATGTACCCTTCTCACACACCCCGAGATTTCTAATTCTTTATTTGATTCTAGTTCAATACACACTTTTATTTCGGAATAATTTTATAAGAGTATCGCATCACCCCCCCCCCCAAATTAGATATTGAGTTGGTGATGAAAAATCATAATGGTAGGATGATAAAATTTTAATTCTATAACTCATATCTGATACAAGTTTGTTGGAATGTTCATCATGTGAATATTTTTATTCTTACTCAAGTTGAATTTGATGTAATTTTGGTTATCGATTGGATATCTTAGTATAGATCCCGTGTCAATTGTTGAGGAAGGGAAATTTCATTTGATATTCTGAATAAACTTTCAATTGTCGATTATTGTGAGAATGAACCTGAACACCAAATGGAAATAACATTAATCATATGTATTTTTCTACACATTCATGAGGGTTGTTTATATAAAACATTTTTGAGAGAAACTCAATATTAAAAATGTGCCTATTGTTCAAGAATATACTGATGTATTTCCTAAATAATTATTTAGTTTTCTCCTAAATCATGAAGTGGAGTTTTCTATAGTACTAAAACCTGGTGGTACACATATTTCAAAGACTCCATATAGAATTTCCATGATTGAGTTACATGAATTGAAGAAGTAACTCCATGAGAATATAAAAAATGGATTCATTTGACCTAGTAATTCTCCATGGGTCCACCTATTCTTTTTATTAAAAATAAATATGGTTCAATGCATCTTTTCATTGATTATCGAGAACATAAAAAGATCACTATTAAGAACAAGTATCATTTTCCCTATATCGATGATTTATTTGATAAATTATTGAGAGATCTATATTTCTACAAGATTGATCTTCAATATGGGTATCATCATATAAGGATAAATAAGGATGATATACCCAAGATAGCCTTCTATATGAGGTATTGTCATTGTGAATTTATAGAAATTCCATTTGGAATGACTAATGATCATGTTATATTGATGGATTTAATTAATAGAATATTTACATATTACCTTGAACTTTTTTGGTTTTATTTATATATTATATTATTATATACTCAAAGGGAATGGAAGAGCATGAACAATATATGAGAATTGTGTTGAAGACCCAGAGGAAGGAGAAGTTGTGTAATAAATTACCAACTATGGATTTTGGCTTCAAAAGGATTCATTGTTTGGATATTATTAGATTAATTATAATGAGATATATATTTTTCAAAGATTTATCTTCAATATGGGTATCATCATATAAGGATCAAGAAGGATGATTTACCTAAGACAGCCTTCCATACGAGGTATATTCATTGGTAATTTATAGAAATTCCATATGGACTTACTAATGATCCTATTATATTGATGGATTTAATTAATAGAGTCTTTACAGATTACCTTGAAAAAATTTTGGAAGTATTTATAGATGATATTATTATATATTCAAAGGGAATGAAAGAGCATGAAGTATATATGATAATTGTGTTGAAGACCCTGATGAAGGAGAAGTTTTATACTAAATTACCACCTGGGAATTTTGGCTTCATAAGGTTTCATTATTTGGTTTTATAATCTCATCGGAGTGTATATTGATTGGTCCTTCAAGGATAAAAGTTGTTGAACAATGGTCAGACCCACCACAGTAACTGATATTTATAATGACTACCTAATCAAATCACCAAGTAGAATTTAAAGGGGGTTAGGATCTTATAGATATATGAATGTGAATAAAGTTTCAAATAACTAAATATAAGGTTAGTTAGTTTACATATTCTTATACTAATTTGTAGTGGAGAATTATTTGGAATTTTTAGTGATGAATCAAAGAAATAATTGGGGTGTTTCCTCATGCATAATGACATGGAAATAGAATATACTTCTAACCAATTAATAATTCATGAGAAAAAGTATTTTCCTCATTAATTGGAGTTAGTAGTGGTAATTTTTTCATTTAAGATAGGAATTCATTATCTATATATTGAAAGGTGTGGTGTATATACTAATAATAAATTAATGAGGTCAATATTTACACAGAATTAGTTGAATTTGTATAATATAATATAGTTGGAGTTGATAAATGATTTTGATTTCTCAATTCATTACCACTATGTGAAGGAAAAAAATATGGATGATGCTCTGATTTGGAAAGACCATGGTAGTTTTTCAATAAAGAGGATTCAAAAATATCTAATATTTATGGATTTTTATAATATTGATCTTGAAAACATGAGTAAAGGGGAATGATCTTATCTTTCTCAGATGAATTTTCAACTATCCATCCATGATAGGATTATAAAGGAAAATAATAATGTTGTGGAATTTACAGAATAAGGTTAGGAATTTTACATAGTTAAACGATGATAATGTTTGAATAATAAGGTTTGATAATCAAATATTTTTTCTATCTATACCATACTTGAAGAAGAATCTATTTGATGAAGCTCATAGTTCAACATTATCTATTTATCTAGGAAGTACAATGATGTGTTGAGATATGAAAGAGTATTTCTGGTGGGAAAAACTAAAGAGATATATTGAATAGTAGTCTCTTGGTTCCTGGTATGTCCACAAGTTTAGTCTATGAGACTAAAATCTAAGATAATTTTACAACCATTACATATATGAGAATGGAAATTGAAAAATAGCACCATGTATTTTTTATCAGAATCCCAAAAATGATGAAAAAAATGATGTTATTTGGGTTGTATTTAATCACCTTATGAAGTAATAACACTTCATTTAAATTAGATAAGATTTCAATATAGATCAGATTATAAGAATATATATGATTTATGTATTAAGGTTTCATAGATTACCACATTCTATTGTACCTTAATAGGATCCAAGGTTTACCTTAAAATTCTAAAAACTTATTTAGCGAGATCTGGATATAGAGTTGAGTTTCAGTACATCTTTTCATCCTCAAATATTTGGTCATGCTGATAGGACAATTTAAACTATAGAATACTTGTTATTATCATTCTCTATGGATTTAAAATTTGTTTGGGATCAAAACATTAATTTGGTGTAATTTTCTTATAACAATATCTTTCACTCTAACATTTAGATGGCTCCTAGTGAATCTCTCAATGGAAAGAAGTATATAACTCTAATGTGATAGAATGAAGATAGATAATTAATGTTATTAGAACCTAATCTACATGAGTTAATGGTAAGTAAGATTATATCTATTCAAAAAACATAAGGGGCTTTCAGATTTGATAAAAACATTGTTCTAATAATCATCAATGAGATTTAGAGTTTTATGTTAGTGATAATGTATTCATTTATATATCTATTTGAATGAAGTTAATGAGATTTGAAATAAATTTATAGATACTCTATATGTATATTGTCCCCTTTAATATTCCTGATCATATTAGGATAGTAGCATATCATTTAGAACTTCCAAAAAATCTCTCCCAAGTTCATGATGTATTTCATATATCTCTCTTGAAGAACTAAATACAAAATACTTCACATGTAAAAAACATATAATTCATACCACTTCAAAAAGATCAATCCTTTGAGTAATAACTAGTATATATTTTGTATCATAGGGAGAAATTACTATAAAACAAATCCATATACCTGTTAAAATTTTATGGTGAAACAAAACATTTGAGGAAGCTATGTGAGAACATAAGGATTTGATGAGGGAGAAGTATCCTCAGTTTTTTATATGAGTGAAATAATTTTAATGGAAAAATTATAATAAGGGGTTTATAATGTAATTCCATAAGATTTTATGACATATTTATTTTTAAATAATTTTAATTTCTCCAATATCTTCTATTTCATGCAACACTGAGTTTAAACGAACTACGATATAATATTGAAATATTATTTATCCATTAAAATTTTTATGTATGGTTAGGAGTAACTAAATAATTAAAAAAAATTATTTTTTATAATTAATTTATTATTTTTCAATTTATTTGAAGTTAAAATAAAAATCCTATGAAGGTAAAAGTGTTGTTTTTCTAAAAAAGTATTTTTATGCGCGCAATGTTTTTTTGTCTTAATTAATTAAATTTTTCAATATTAGGGAATTATTTAAATAATATATATATATATATATATTCAATATTCAATAAAATTTCTTATCATTAGACTATTATTTTTCTCAGAAGGTGATATGAATAAATCATGTTTTATGCTTTAAATATATATTTTTCTAAAACATAATTTTTTTTTGTATTTTGTGAACTAATTTTAAAATTAATTTCTACCACTTATAGAAATTGAATCTTGAAAAAGTGATTAAAATTTTTTAATTATGAGGGCGAAATTTGAAAAATTGGTTCCTTTTATTTTTTTCATTATGAATAGTAACTGTTGTAAAATATTTCAATTCAGTAAATGGTAAATCTGGTAATTAAGGTAAAAAAATATTGTGATAAGGATTAAAAATTTCTATAAAATTTTTTTGTCCTATTGGATGAGTGTATTTTGTTGATTTCCATCCAATCCGTGATTATACCTCCATTTTTTCTATTTTACTTTGATGTTGAACTTTATATTATTATAAGTAAAGAAAAAAATAAAATGTCACCCTCATAACTTTAATATTATCTTTTATGTTCACATAAAGATTAAAATAAGTTATGAATGAATATTAATGTTTATTTTGTATAAAATAAAATTATTTTTAAGATAGTAATTTATTTCTAATTTTTAAAGATTATATAATTACTTTAAACTCTTGTACAATGTCGACACACAATTTATTAAATTATTAGAAAAATAAAGTAAATAATTTTAGAGATATTAAAAGTAATATAATTTGAGTGATTTATTATGTTAGATTAATTATTTTGATAAATATAACATATTAGGGTTTTCTTAAAGGTTTATATTTTAATTTATTCTGTATCTTGATGTTTTTTATGTGAAATTAACTGAATAGTTTCCAAAATAAAATTAATTATATTTTATGAAAATAATATTTTTATTAAATTATTGAAAAATAATAAATATATTTAAATAGGAATATTTTGATAATATATGATAAAAAAATCATCCATTTTAAATTTATTGTCCAATTTTTACCTTATAAGAAAAATCTTAACCATTTATGATTGAAAAAAATGTTACTGTATATAAGGTTAAAATATGTTACAAAGGTGTTAAACCAAAATATAATTTTAAAAATACCACATAAAACTATTAAAATTTTATGGGATGATTAAATTTCAATCATATCAAACGTTACATTTATTATCTATCCATTTGGAATCATTTTTTCTTGATAATGAAATAGTTATGATTTACTATTTTTATTAATTTCAAGTGTGTCATTTCTATTCCTTATAAATGGGAAATCCCTACCTCCCTTATTTACACCAAATTGAGATACATATCACAACCAATACCTAAATTTTATTTTATAAACATTTCTATACACATTTAATATGTTTTGTTCTTTCTAAAATACCAACCTTAGGGTCCTTAAGTGGAAATCTAAGGGTGTTCTTTTAAAGAAGTGGTAATCACCTTAATCGATCACTTTATTTTTACTTATTATTTTCCTCATATTAATATGTGGTATTTATCATAAAAATAATAAATTAATTATCCTTAATATACTAAATTTTTATTTTTATTTATAAACCACCATTATCCACCCTATATTCCATCAAATGAAAAAAGATAACATCACTCATGCGTACGTGTGGACTATGACCACCACAGAGCGATGCTATAATTTTTTTGTTTCTCCTTTACATTGATGGTAATAAGGTTATTTTTAACAAATATATATTATATATATTATATAATAGTTATTATGTCGACATTATTTATTATATACCATTATTTTGTTCTAACTTTTGAAAATTGAAAATAGTTTTCATGTGTGCGTACGACATACTGACTCCATGAACAATGTAATTCAATTTTATATCTTTATATTTTATGTATTACTATAAATATATATATATATAATGAATATATGTTATATTTATTTTATTATTAACACTACATATATGATTTAAACACTATAAAATTAAAAGGAATTAAAATATCAAACCAAAACATTCATGAGAAACAAAGCAGTTATTACTCAGGATAGTGATTTTAAAAAATAATTTCTAATAAAAGGGTGATAAAATATTATAATTAAGTAATAAATGGTATGATATGTGTGATTATGGATTTTTAATAATTTACAATAAATCTATATTTATTATATGGTATGTTGAAACACATAAAAAGGAAGTCAAACATGAGGTAAGAGATTATTTCACAGTCTCATCATTATTTGGAATTAATTATATTTAAGACTATTTTGAAATTATTATTTATTATTTATATAATAAAAAAAATTTGATTTACATTAATTTTTTTATTTATTTAAATAACATTTTTTCTTTTCATTTTCAACTCTTTAAATACTCAAGATAGAAAAATAATTGTTTTAAGGAAAAACAACCTTGTATTTTTAACTCGATCAGGAATCTTTATATTACATATCCATATTATCCTTAAAGTGTAAAAAATAATTTTATAATAAAATTGTTAAAATATTTCATAAATTAATTTTGATCCATTATTAATTTTTTACAAAATTATTTTAAAAGGATATTCTTTTGTTTTTCCAAATGAGGTACTTTTTGACCTTTTTAAAAAAGTGTGAAAGGAATGTTTTTTGAACTTATACAACATGAATGGAATTTCATTCCATAATTACTGATAATTAATTTAAAGATTAATTTTCAATATTACAATTTTATTTTAAATGAAAATTTCTTTCTCATTATTATGTAAATTTTTTTTAAATAAGTGATTTCAAAGTAAAAAAGTTGTATTTTCTTAAAACATTCCCATGATATTTTGAAATTATTTTCATTTATTTCAACATCTTTAATTGAATACAATGTTTTAATGTTGTTACACTCTAATTTTACCATCCAAAATATTTCAATATATGTTTTATAATCAGTTTTAATGGGGTAGTATTAATATTATATATGATATTTCTTCTAGTTTAGATAATTAATGATTTTGTAGGCATGTTGAACATGTTATGTTTTTATTCATATGATTAATGAACTAGAAATATTAAGTAATGGGGGCCTAGAATTTCTTGTCCCCTAAATCGATCAATAGGTATCATGAGAAAAAACTATAATTTTTATTTGGTCAAGGCCTTACCCATTTATGTAAGATGTCTTGGAATAAGGTCTCGATGGTACGTTTCATATGTCTAACATTATGTATTCCATCATTATAAAATCATTTATTGATATACATGTGATTATTTTAATTCTTATGATATCTATAGATAAGTTTCTAACTCATGTTATTATTTATATTTAATTTTTTTATCATTTATTCTTTCAATATTATTCATTTTATATTAGTTATCATTGTATTTATACCTTTACTGATCATCTCTACACATGAGAGATATTTAAAAGTAAGAGAGAGACATTATTTATTTTTATTTACTTTAAATATTATGAAATTCTTTTTCATGGAAACTTGTCCCTTAAAGAATTAAATTTATAGCCTAAGGTGATAAGTGTCTAATCAAGTTCATATAATAATAAATAAGATAAAAATAGTGACCTTAACACTTGGTTTTAACCTAGGTTAACTCGTTCTATCCTTTACCGAGGCGCTAAATTTTATGATTGTTATTATTCATAATAACCAACAAGAAAAGGGTTATGTTTACAAAATTTTTAACTCATGATTCCAAATTTGGAATCCATTTTTTAAGATTCAATTTCAATAAGTTTATGAAATTAATTTTAAAATATGTAAGAAAAATGTGACAAAACCCTCTTTTTAGAAAATTAATTTTTCAATAATAAAAATGAATTTATCCAAATTTTATGCCTAGAAAAATATTAGAAGGAGTATAAAACATTTTTTTGAACTTATAATATTTATATTTCATTAAAATTATTAACCAATAGGGATTAATTTAATTTATTAAGATAAAAACACATTGTGTGAATAAAAATAATTTTTAAGAAAGAAAAAATTATTTTACTTTCAAATGATTTTTATTTTCATTTATAATTAAATTTAATAGACTAAAACAAAAAACATTATTGAGTATAACATACAAGAGGGAAAAATTTGTGGATCCTAGAAGGAAAAATTGGTGGCAACCCAAAACATCACCATTAACAAAAACCTTAAAATCACTGGGTAAGGATCCCAAGATGGTGAACTAAACAAGTCTCCCCTGGCCTTCCCTTATTGGATAACGCATCAGCTACCTAATTCCCTTCACTCCAGGTATGGAAGACATAGATACCCTGGTTAATTTTGTCTTCGGATCTTCAGATAACATAAGACATTTCCCATGGAACATTTTCCTGACATTAAATAAGCCCAACCAACACCAAATAGTCCGATTCAACTTCCTTAATGTGAATATTATGACTCTTGAAAAGCATAAGACCTTTTTCTATAGCTCTATACTTCACTCTAATAGAAGTACCTAACCCATAAGAATAACTAAATCCCAGGACTACTGATCCCCTTTGTCTCTAACCAATCCACCCACTCTCATTATTCCATCAATATAGGAACCATTCACATTTAAATTCAGCCCCATACTAGGGGGTTCCCATTTAATTCTTCAACCTTGAACACTTTGTCTTGTTGCACCCAAGATCATGAAGATCCCTTGTAGAAGACTTCTTAAAAAATCCTTTTTCATACCATCCATAATCAAACCCCCTAGTTATATAACTAATTTCTTAACTCTTACCTAGAGAAAAATAGAAGAGTGATTTCTTCCTTCTTTAGCCTTGTACCTTCCATAAAACAATATCCAATAGGTAGTTGTAAAGGACATGGATTAGACTTTAACATTTTTTCCTTACTGTAAAGCTTTGTAAAACCAAGTATCAACTACCCCCTATATCGAGTTTTCACCACTATTAATACTCATCCCTTTCCTAAAGAGTTCCCAGATCATGATCTCCTACTCTCCTTGAAATAAAACATGTCGTATCATTTCTTATTGTGACCTTATATAGAATTGACACCTCGAGGCTAAATACACTCTTTCTTTTGAACCTGGTCAACCATTTTTATTTCATTGTTTCTTATTCTCTATATTAAGAAATTAATTTTTCCTAGAATTTAATAACACTATAGTTTTGAATCAAATTCATCCATCCCATCTCTTACATGAATAATATTCATGTAATCTCATCCATAGAACTTACGGATGATTGAACCCAAGCATCATAATACTCTCATTGACATTTTTATATTTATCATTTAGAATATCTTCCATAATGGTTGATAATTTACCCACCTTGTTGAAGGAAATATGAGGCACTGAAAACCCTATAAAATTAAGCATCTCTCATGGATATTTATTTTCCCAATGGTTTAGGTCACCATTTCCCACAATCCACTAAGTCATTCCCTTTAGAACCTATAAATTCTCTAAAAACACTGTAAGAGGATATATAATATTATTTTTTGATCTAGACACTACCTCTAATCAATACCATAAATATCATTGATAAATTTATCCCATTATGATGTGCCTTCGGTCATATCCTACACCAACTTAGCATGCATGACCTGGAAGGATTCTACCACACTATGCAACCCAATGCCTCTTTCCTTAACTGGATTTATAAGGTGCCTATATGATGCCCAATGGAATCACCCTGTCTGATTGGCATCCCATAATAATGATTTTATAACATTCTCTAGATTTTTGGTTGTCCCATTAGGTTGTTTGATTTTAGAAAGCACATGAATTGGTATCAACGTAATAACACTGTTGATCAAAGTGATCCTCCCTTTTAAAGATAAAACCCCATTTTTCTTATGGAAAATGTGGCTTGTGATCTAGTTGATGATATAATCAAACAGAAATTTCTTTTTTCATTCTTTTTAAAATAGGATCACAGAATTATATCATTATAAGTTTTCTTATTTGGATTCCTAATTTCTCATATATTGCATTATTATGTCTTTCTGAGAATTTATTTAAAATTTAGACATTATGTTTCCTTAGATTTATTCTTTTTCACTCAGCTTCCCATAAGTTATCATTATTCTTATATACCCACTGATTTACCTTTTCCTACAATTAATAAAAAATAACATGTCATTAGTAAACATGAAATGATATATCATTCCTCTCCTAATCTTATTCTTATATGGAATGATTTTCCCCTCCTATATAACTTGTTTGATGTTCTTTCTAATCACCTACTGAGTCATGTTAAAAAGATTATGGGATAGAGGATCCCCTTTCTACACACCTCTCACTGAATTAAAAACCCCAAAACCTCTTCCCATTAATGAAATGGTAATCCAAGGTGATTCATATCCCTAGAAGAACATATCACAGAACCATTCAGGAAATCCAAAATTACTCATTTTCCATAGGATTAAATTATATTATACTCTATAATAAGCCTTTTCCATATCCACATTAACAATATAATTTGAACCAATATTCTTCTTATCCATGTCCTCCACCATTTCATTAGTAGTACCAATTTCCCCTTTGATAGTTCACCCCTACACAAAGCCATGTTTCTCTTCTGAGATGACTCTTGGTAGTTCATTAATAAGTCTTCTGTTGATAAGTCTAGCTAAGATATTTTATAAAAAGTTACAAAAATAATATATTTCTATATATATTAAGGTCATTATGGTATTTTACTTTAGGAATCAGGACAACTTTGGAAGCACAATACACCGTGTTCATTTCTCCACCTCTAAAAAAGTCTTACACCAACTCATTCACTTGTTTTTTTACAACATCCCAAGAAGAAACATAAAAGGATCTAGGGAACCCATTAGTTCCAAGATAACTCTCCCTCCTCATTCCATAAATAATTTCATTGATTTTATCTTCCTCCAGTATTGCTTCCAAAATATTATTGTCTCTATCATTAATCAACCAGGGAATACTTCTCATGAATAAATCCTCTTAAGTAATCATACTCTCCCTCCCTTAATTTCTTATGATTGGATTCACAGAGAGACCCTAAAAATAATTCATGTTCATGTTCCCAACCACTTACATAACTAAAGTAAAGGTATCATTCTCTATTTTTAGGTTGATCCTCTTGTTGACTCCTTTTTCCTCCAAGAAAACCTAAAAAAGGCTGTATTTTTACCCCCCCCCCCCCCCACCCTTCAGCCACAATGTGTGATACTTCTTTCAGTGAACCCTCTCCATATCAAGCAGTTTCTAAACTAATATATTTTTATTTTCAACCATCATATAAAAAACATTATCACCCTAAACAAATTCAATTATTATCTCTAGTTGTTCTATATTCGCACTTATTCCTTCCATAATAGAATTATTGATTGTTTTATTCACTACCATTACTGGAGATATCTTATTCAATTTGGTAGGTACTTAATCAGCCTTGACCATGCTGATCCCCTCTCTACTTGACCCCACAACATCTTAACAACCTTCATAAAATATTCAATCTAATTTGATCCAGTAGAATAAAAGAATTTTTTTCCTCTAGTCCCTTTCCCCTCTTAAGTTGGATCAGTAGTGGAGAATGATAATACAGATACCAGTTTAAATGAGTTATGATAGCCTATGAGTAAGTATCTAACCCTTGATGATTTGAGATACATCTATCAAGGATACTCCAAATTCACTTAGCTCTTTTTTTATTGTTACACCACATGTACATTCTTCCCATGAACCCCATATCCATTAAACCCTTGGAGTCCGTGAATTCGTTGAAGTACCAAGATGAACAATTGTTCAAACTAGTGCCTCCTATTTTTTCAATTCATCAATGAAAATATTAAAATCCTACCCCCAACCCCAATAAACCATGATAGGTTACCAGGTCGAAAAGAGATGAGTTGTATCCATATAGTCACTATCTCTATGGATTATTTCTAATAAAATAATAACCACTAAATTCATTTTATACGTGTATAAACTACACATTTTTTATAATTTACTTTTTTATAATCATACTTCTCAATCCAATTACTATGAGATAACTATCATATTAAATAATAATATTGCAATAGTATATCACAATTTGTTTAAACTCAGTTTTGTGTGTAATGAAGTCTATCAATGAAATTAAATTTATTTAAAAATAAATATATTATAAAATATGATGGTGTTAAATTATAACCCCCCTATTAATTTATCCCTTGAAATTAAACCACTATGATATAAAAAAATGTAGATACTTTATCCTTATCACATATTTAGGTTCCCATGTAGCTTCATAAAATTTGTGGTTTTTCAAAAAAAATGACTCGGTCAACGGTCTTGTTTCTTAGAAATTTCTCCATATAATCAAGAATCTCCCCCAATTATTCCCCATAAGATAAATCATACCCCATTGGTACTAATTTAGATTTTATTACATGTGTAGGATCAGGTATATACTTCCTTTGTAGAGATACATGGAACACATCATGAACATGAGAAAGATTTGATGTATGATCCAAGTGATAAGCTATTATCCCAATTCGATAAAGAATCTAAAAGGGTCCAACATACCTAGGGATAAACTTTCCCTTATTTTTGAATACCATTACCTTATTGTATGGAGATATTCATAGGATTCCTTGTCAGCAACTTCAAACTCTGGATCTCATCAATGATTATCATCATAACTTTTTGTTTACTTTGAGATGTCCTCATGTGTTTTTGAGTGAATATAACATTTTCTACCATTTTATCATTTATCTTAGTTCCTAATAGATTTATTTATTCAAACACATCCCAACACATTGGATTTATTTACTTCCTTTCATATAGGGCGATAATGGAACCATCTAAATGCCTGAGTGAAATATATAATTATAAGAATATACCACCAAAGGAAAGTGTTAATCTAAACTATCTTTGAAATGTATGAATCATTATCATAACATTTCTTCTATATTTTTAATGTTCTTTTTAGATAGACAATATATTTGAGGATGAAAATTAGTGCTAAAACTCAACTCTATATCGAGATCTCACTAAGGACTTTTTTAGAACTTTGATGTAATCCTCATTTCCTAGTCAGAAATAAGAGAATATGGTAATATATAAAACCTTACCACTTCATTAATTTATATTATAGAAATATAATCAAGAGAATAATATTCAATTGTAGTAATGAATTGTGTTGAATTCATATGGTGATTGACTATAACCCAAATATAATTACATCCTTTCAACCTTTTGGTGAGTCCGATAAAAAAATTCATGGTGATGTTATCCCATTTCCATTCTAGTGCGGGTAACAATTATAACACAACCATATATTTCAATCTCTCAGCATTAACTTTATAACATACACAAAATTGAGATCTATACTCTATAATATTTCTCTTCATGTTTTCCTACCAGAAATATTAATTCATATCTCAATACATCATTATACTTCCAGGATGAATAGAAATGATAAACTATGATTTCCATCCAATAAATAATTTTTAAAGTCCATTATAGATGGAATATAAAACATACTTATTAAACCATGTCATTATATCATGATCATGGTTGAAATCATGAAAATTCATCACCTTATTTTGTAATTACACATTTTCCTTTTATACCTTTTTAATCCTCTCATGTATGGATTGTTAAACATTCATCTGATAATGATAATTCCTATCCCATTTCCTCGTGATTTTAAGATGTATATTCTTAACATATATAAATATTGGATATCTTTAAATGATCATTATAAACAAACTAACATGGTCTTTAGGACTCAGAGTATCATCAACTTATTTTACTTCCCATTGTGGTATTTTATTGATCAATAAAAATCTTTGATCAGCGACATCTATATTCCTAGGATCATATTAAACTCCTTCAGTATAAATATATACTTCAAGATTTTTTAACCAATATATATGAATCACATATTTCACCATACTGATAATACCTCTATATATTTAATGAAAAAGTTACTAATTACATCACCAAATCATTAATAG
This sequence comes from Viscum album, assembly GCA_963277665.1. NCBI lineage: Eukaryota > Viridiplantae > Streptophyta > Magnoliopsida > Santalales > Viscaceae > Viscum > Viscum album. Next base: position 1,171,616,678 of record OY728138.1, on the reverse strand, counting down.
GGTAATGTTTCTCATGAATTTTTAATTAAAGGATTATTCGATCACTGTTAAATTCTAAATGAAAACAAATCTATGTCCCTTCTTTGATGCATCACTAAATATCACAAACTCTTCTCCACTATAGGTTGGTGCTATAATAGAAACTTTGACCAACCAATTCTTCAGTTATTTGAAACTCTATTCACATTCATATATTCATAAGAACATAACATCCTTCCTAGTAAACTTGGTGATTGGATGAGAGAGTCATGAGAAATATATCGAAATAATTGGTAGTATTAAACCAACCTAAGAATACTATGGATTCTGGTTACTATGGTTGATCATTAACATTTATCTTTGAAGGATCCACTAATATACCTTTTCTTGAGATTATATGATCAAAGAATGAAATTCCTAAAGCTAAAATTTACACTGGGTGAATTTAGAATACCACTTATACTAACCTAGGGTTTTATATAAAATTCTAAAATTTTCTTCATGCTCTTCCTTGGTCTTTTAATATATAAGAATATCTTTTATAAAGACTATTACAAAATGATCATGGTAATCTCTAAAGACTCTATTCATTAATATAAAAGGAGAATTGTTAAGTTGAAATGGAATTATTATAAATTCTTAATGATCATACATCATACATAAGGCTATATTAGGTATATCCTCATTCATAATCCTTATGTAATGATACCTAGATCGAATATTGGTACTTGAAAAATATTTATCTCCTCATAATTGATCAAAAAAATCATCTAGATATGGTATGGGTTACTTATTCTTAATAGATATCTTGTTATGTTCGTTATAATAAATGAAAATATGCATTGACCAATCTTGCTTTTAACAAAAGAACAGGTTCACCCCATAGTGAAGCACTGGGATGAATGAATAACTTTTCTAGATTCTCCTAGAGTTTCATCTTCAATTCTTATAACACAATTAGGTCAATTATATATGAGTCTTTGAAATAGGTGTAGTGTGAGTTATGAGTTATATTGAAAACTCAACTCCACACTTTGGGATAAGACTATAAAAGTAATCAGAAAATACATCATCATATTCTTGAAAATTAGGAAAAATTTCAATATTAGTTTTCTCCCCAACCATTTGAGATAAATATTCATGATGTATATGTAATAAAACCCGTATGTTTGAAGTAATTTACATTGGGTGTTTCGGTTCATCCTATCATTGATTCATGGTTGAAGGATAATTTGTAATATCAAATGTAGCTTCCCTTCCTCAAAAATTTATATGGTCTCTATACTAATTGTTCTAATCCCTAACCAAAATTATATAAAATTAAACTATAGAAATAATAATAAAAATCATAGGGAGAACATTCTCAAAAATTCTTTCATAGAAGAGTTATAAAAAAGATATATAGTCATCCTACCATTAGGAGTTTTCACCACTAAATAAATATAAAATTATTTTGGTAATGATGTGATAACCTTAAGAAATTCATCATATATAAAAGAGTGGGTAGAACCAGAATCAAATAAAGCATTTGAAATCTTAGATTTGATGATAAGTATAACTTTCACCAAGTCATTAGGAACTTACACATAAAATGTAATGATTTTATAAGCTTAGACTTACCCCCTTGGGTTCTTTTTGGGTAAGTTCGCTTGATGTTTAGTGAATTGGTTAGAATAGTTCACCATCTCCATAAAGTTAAATCACTATACATTGATGAATTATCCCTTACCCTCATATTCATGATCATTCTATCCTTTTTTGAAAAATTAAAGAAAAATCCTTATCTATTTAATAAATTACTAAAGAGTTTCTTTCCACAAGTATCACTTGTTGTAAAATCACCTTTTCTATTCTTCCCCTTATCAATTTTTTATCTATTTTCCTCTTCTTCTTTGTTGTTCTTTGAATCTATATGACTTGGATAATTCATTATATATCTTTATAGTATATTATACTATATCCCTATATGAAATTAATGTTTTAGAGAATGGTTCCATTTGAATCATTGTCTTAATCCCATAAAAGAAATATTAAATATTGATCTTTAGATAACGTATATAGTCAAAAACATGCCTTGATATCCTTACAATGTTATCATCTTACTTACAAATATTTTCCTCTTCCTTTTGTCTCAAAATCAATAATTTTCTCCCCATATTTTCTCATATTTCATGAGTAAATTATATTCTTAGGAAAGTTCTATAAAATACTTCAATTAAATTCTCATTATTTCCTCCCCATTATTAGTGTTTTGAATAAATGACCACCATTTATCTTCATCCCCTGGGAGATGATAAAATTACATGAAAAATTTCTCCCTTTCATTACTTCTCAAAGTGAAAAATATCTTCTCTAAGGATATTATCCATTTCTTAACTACAAATAGATTTGAAGACCCATTGAATGATTAAGGTTTCTAATGTATGATTTTGTATAACATTGTTACACCACATTTTCGATAAGTATAATGATATATATGGGTATATTTATTGGTAATAGCCTAATTCATCCCCCATAATGTAGTTATAATTTCTTTAACTTGATTTGCTTCTCCAGCACTAGCTTCATATATTTCCCAGGAGGGAAATCCCTAAATATATTACTTGTATTGATATGGTTTCCATTCTTAACCTTACAGACTATTTCTAAATAATTTCATACATTGGATTAGATCATATATTTATGAATCATAATTTATAATTTTAAAACTAGTGAAATACGTAATATAAATTGAAAAACCTATGTATAGGTAATATCAGAATCAAAAACTTGGTTTCTTTGGGGAATATTCTAAAATCAAAAAATATTTTCAAATACTTTATAATGGTAATTTTAAATTAACCCATTAATATCCATAGGTAGTTTCAAACTAGGTGAATAGTAAGGTCACACTCACTGTGCTCTAAAATGATAACTGAGATATACTCGACCAACTCATTTTGGGGATATTATCTCTAAATGAATCTATTCCAAAATCACATCCACCTGTAATATCCATATGGTGATTTATGTATAGGAAAACCACATAATCACTACATTACTAAAACTTTAGGTTGTCATCATATAATTAGACTTATCCTAGAATTTAATCATAGGGTTATGTTCCCTAATATATGATTTCATAAATCTAGTTCTCAGTGTTTCTTCTAAAATACATCTGATACCAACTTTAAAGAAATTTACCCTAGTATCCTAAAGTTAGGGGTAACCTTTTTATATTGGAAGTAGATAGAAGTGGTAGCATCCCAAATTGCTAAATGCTTTTGTAATATTATAAAACGTGATACATTCATGAATCTCACATTACATTAGAAAAAATAAAATACAACATAGTATTTTATTTCAGAACACAACTATTCCCATTAACATATCCATGTATATCAATCATAATACACTTATTAGAATATAGGAGATAGTAAACATAATAAAGGGGTGGTATCAGATTCTCGGTAAGGGTATGCATATATTGGAATCTAATAAGTCCAAAATAATATGGAAAGAAGAAATGATTCTCTAATAATGTCACATAATTAATCACATAAGAAATAAATATATCCATAAATATCAAAAATATTCAAATAATAACATGTAAATCAATAAATAATTTCAAAATAATGGAATGCATAATCATGGACATCAAAAACATACCATCGAGGCCTTATTTCATGTCAGTTTAAACTATGGATAGGTATACACCAAAAAACCATCCAAAATGGCTATCCAATGGGTTCTTCTAATGATACCAAATGATACATCAAGGGAAAATTTAATTTTACACCCCACACCACACTCAATAATTCTAATTAATTAATCATATGAATAAACAATACAACTTAATCAATATTCCTTAAAAATCAATATCTGTCTATATTAGGAGAACTAGTATACTTAATGTCAATACTTTCCCTAGAAAATCAGAACATAAACCATAAATAAAAATATTTTGGATGGCATCCTTGTTGTATATAGTAATTAAATTATAATATTAAATTAATAACATTAAAATTTATGAAAATAATTTAAAAATAAATTTTGAAAATTTCTATAGGAAAATAAATATTTTCAATTTGAAATCACTTATTTGAAATCTAAAAATTTTCAAAATATTAGGGAAATTTTTTTCTGAAAATATCCTTTTAAACATGTAAATTAATTTCTAAAACATTGATCTATCATGTTGTTGGTAATTTCTATTTATGTTGTATAAGTTAAAAAATCCTTTCCCACTTTTGTAAGAAAATTCAAAACATACCTCTTTCAAAAGATGACATGAATATTACTTTTAAACCATTTTTTAAAAGTAAAATATGGGTGAAATTTTATTTAAAAATTATTAGATAATATAAATCTCTTCTATAAAACATTTTAAATAAAATATGTATATGGAAGAGAATTATTCCCAACCAAATAGAAAAAAATTGTTTTTCTATAAAAAATATGATGTATGTATCATGAGTACATAAAGAATGTAAAATGAAAGGAAATATGTAATTAACTAAAATAACCATTGGAAAATAAAATATACTAGATTTATGAAAGAAATTTCAAATAATTTCACCCAAAGATACCTTAACAAAAAAAAATTCTGAATAATGATGAGATTGTTAAATAAACTTGTTCAAATATCTTTTTTTGAAGTGATAATTGAAGTGATTATGTGTCACAAATGTAAATCCCTAAAAAAATTGAAATACAACATAATAAAATCATAGATAATTTCTCCCATAACCATTTATAAAATATTCAATTATGTTTAATGTAATGGATGGAAATTTAGTTATGAAACCCCTTAGTTAACCAATTTTATCCATACAACAGTAACAACTTTTTCGATAATTAAGGGTTATAATTCTACTTTTAAGGTAAAAAATATTTTATAAATACGAAATAGATAAAATTTTAAACCATATCATATCCCCCATGTCCTCTTATAATTCTTTTATAATTTTTAACTAATTTAATAAAATATTATTCTCCTAAAATATCATTATTTTCATTTTTGAAAAAATTCATTTAATTTGAATTGAATGACCTAATGAAAAATATTAAATTAAAATATAATTATTTAACACGTCAATAATATGTTATATTAATCTATAAACCCCATGTAATACTATAACTTACTCAAATTATATTACTTTTAATATTTTTAACATCAATTATTTTATTTTTTTATTAATTGAAGAAATGTCGTATCAATGTTTTGTAAGCATTTAAGATGATTATATAATCACTAAAATTAAGAAAAAAATTAATATCATAAAAATAACTTCATTATACTCAAGATAACCATTATTATTCATTCACAACTATATTTTATCTATATCTGTACATAAAAGAGATATTTAAATGTAATAGAGTGAAATTTTGTTTTTCTCTTTGATTTAAATATTATAGAAGTAATTTTCATGAAAAAGTGTCCATTTAATAACCAAATTTAAATAATCTTCCTCAAATATTAATTAATATGATAGACTATGACCATAACACTTAGTTGTAACCTTAGTTAACCCGATTTATGCTTACTAAGGGGCTAAATTTTATTATGGTTATTATTCATAATGAACAAAAATAAATAGGGCATATTTACAAAATTTTAACATATGATTTCCAAATATGGAATATATTTTTCAATATTTAATTTCTATAAATGCAAAGAATTAATTTAAAAATAAGTTCAAAAAATGTATTAAAATCCACTTTTTAGAAAAATATTGTATTTAAGTATAAAATAATATGTATTCTTATTTTATTACTAGTAAAATATTATGTGGAGGTTAAAAATTTTGTTTAAAAATTATATATATATATATATATATATATCATTAAAAACATTCAACAACAATTATTAATTCTACTTATTGAGATAAAAATATATTACACGTATAAAAATAGTTTTCCAAAAAATCATTTCTTTTACATTAAAATGAATTTTATTTCCATTTATAATCAATAAATAACCAATGAATTCATTTTATGAAATTTTAAACTAAATTTTTTTCATAATTTAGTTCATCTTGTTCATATATTCCAATCAAATGGATAATCAATAACTATCATTTTATATAAAAATATTTCAATAGTATATCACGGTTTGTTTAAACTCATTGTTTCATGTAAAGCAATCTATCGAAGAATTTAAATTTATTTAAAAACAAATATATTATAAAATTTCAAGGTGTTACAATAATTTTAAGCCTTATATATATTATTCCCTTCTAGATTCTTGATTGAGTAGGGATTGTTGCTTATCGCTTTTCACTCCCACCAAACCTCCCTCAAGCTCACAATCCGTTCCATGTATCTCTCCTAAGTAAACACATTAACCATCACATGTACTTAACTTAGAGATTAAAAAATAGAGTATGAACTTTCCTATAAAGAAGAAGTGGTATAAATATTTTATCATATAGATAAAGTTCTATAGAAAAAAGACTACTTACATGGCTAAAGTTCATTGGGGGAATCATAAATTTGAGGAAGCTACATGGGAACTTGAGGATGTGATGAAGAATTTATTCTTCATTCTTTTATTGGAGTGATGTAATTTCAAGGTAAAAATTCATTTTAAGGTGGTTAAAATTTAACCCCATGATATTTTATATGTATTTCCTTTAAAATAGAACTTGAATTTTTCAATATCTTTCCTTACATGCATCTTTGAGACTATATAAACCATGATATAGTAAATTCTTAAAACATATCCATTAATCTAGAAGGTATAAATATTAATAAAAAATGAAAAATATATATAAATTTTTTTATTAATTCAAATATATTTATTAATGAATAATAAATAATTACTCAATTTTTAGTAATGTAATTTTATTCTTCAAAAATGTGTTTTATTTAAAAGTTGTTTTGATTGAATTTTTACATGTAAAATTTATAATTAATTTCTTACACTTTTGGAAATTTTATTATAATAAATTAATATAATTTTGAAAATAATAATTTCAATTTTATTTTATGTTTAATTATTATGATTTTTCTAAAAAGATTTATTTTTCTATTAATAGTGACAAATAACAATTTTTTTTGTAAAAAACATTTATTTTCAAGTAAATGTACCATTAATTTAAGAATATTATATTAAATTAAAAAAATAAAAAGTAATCATAAATATATATTATTTTTCTACAAGTTAATTTTTTGCCTTAAAACACAATTTTCTGGAAAAAAAATATTTTTATGCTCGCATTGTGATTCTATCTTAATAAATTAATTTAATGTATAAATATTATTTTTTTAGTTAAATTTATATATTATATATTAAATATAATATTTTAATATTCATTTTATTGTTTTTACATGGTAAGGAATGGAATTAAATTAAGTTTTACACTTGAAAATTCATTTTTAAAAAATGGGTTTTCCTTACTGTTTATGCACTTAACTAAAATTAAATTATACCAATTATAAAAATATATTATATTAAAATGGTTTACATATTTTTTTAAATTATAATTAATATAATTTAATATTTTGAACAAAAAAATAATTTAAAATAGTAAAAACTGGAAATTTTAATTACTATAGTTATGGTTAAAACTGGTTTAACAGGACTTTAAAAATTGATATTAGGGTAGTATTTCAACTTAAACCTATAAATTTATTATTTTTTTAATATATTTAAATATTATAATATCCTAAATTCATTTAGATAAATATTTTGATCTACTTTCCCATGAAAGTGACCTTAAATCATTGAAATATTGTAGAAAATTCCATGTGTGTCCCACCCCACACTTATAAAAGAGAACGTCTTCTCCACCATTATTCAAATTGTTAGATCCTTTTAAATCTACCAAATAATGATTAAATTACTTACTATAATATATCCTATAATCCTAAATCTTCTGGACTTCTCCTAATACCAATCCTTCAATGATTAAGGAGTGATCCAAAGAAGGTCTCTCAAGGAAGAGGTATAGATCTTAACCAAGCTCTTTGAATTTATTTTTTATTATACTTCCTATAAAATATTTATATCCATAAAAACATTATTAATAATGTATCATAAATATAATTATGTGTTATTATGATGATTTAAGAACCATTTACCACCTCTTATCTATCTAATTGGAGATGAAAGTGTCGCTCCTGCGTGTGTGTGGACTACCGCCTCCATGTAGCGAAATAACTCATTTTTCACCATCATCATTCATGGATTTTTATTAAAATATATTTAATTTTTATATATTATATTTATATTAAAATAATTAATATATAAATTTGAATTAATATTTACCTTTATTTCATTCCATCCATCAAAAAATGGAAATTTCACTCATGCGTACGTACGGACTACCATGACCACATAATGATATGATTCATTTTGCATCAGTAATTTATATTAATGGTTAGAAATATGTATATAATGAATATGTATTATATTTTTATCATTTTTTACATTATTTATATTAATAAATAATGATAAAAGTTCAAGGACCGTAAATGTCAAACCCAAAGCATGCATGAAAAATGAAGCAGCTAACACCCCAAACGATGATGATAATGAAAATATAATAATGAAAGGAACACAATATGTTATAAGTAAATAATTTAAGGTATTATAGGTGTTATTATTGTTATGGGGTATAATTATAATAAATTTCAATTTATCAAATATGATTCTTGGGTGATTATGGAGTATGACGGACTTTAGGTAAGGGTTTCATCTTAATTTATCTTTATTAACACATGTTTCCATATTATGTACCAATTTCATATATTTGTGGTGTATATACTCCCCAAGAGTTTATTTTGGAAAACTGTATGATTTAAGGAAATGAATTTATATCTCTAAATTATTTTTCTAGTATCGAATTATTTTTTATTAAAATATTACTAAATTCATAAGGGTTTTATGTTACAATCTCATTTATACCGGGATTATTTATGATTAAATTTTTTGAAGATGAAATCATTTTAAAAATATATATCAAATGTTTTATATTTTATTATTATCTAGTTATTTATGTATATTTCATTTTTTAATTTCATTTTCCTCCCTTTAAGTACTCAAGAGACTGAATTAATTTTTTAAAGGAAAACCATGCTTTTTTTCTTCAATCGGGAATCTTTTATTTAATTTATATATATTCATTAAAAAAAATCAAGAATTATTTTACTATTTTAAAAATAATTTTTAAACTAATTTTTTAAAATATTTTTTTCCTTAAGAATTATTAAAAATAACATTATTATAATTTTCCAAAAGTGGTACTTTTGACCTTTACTAAAAATATATAAGGAATTTTCGTTTTAATGAGAACCACATGAACAGATTTTTGTACCATCATGAATAATATTTTCCTTAAAGATTAATTTTGTAACACCCTAATATTTTTGTGAAATATTTTTTAAAATAAATTTTTCTCTTCAATATTTTTTTTTACTTAATACTGAGTTTAGCTTTCATTACACGTGGCACTGAGTATAGCTTGTGTTACACGCAACATTGAGTATAAAAGAAATATGTCATATAATTAAAATATTATTATGTGATTTTTATAACCTAGCCATTGGAATGTAAGTTATGAATATTATTAAATAATTTATGAAAATATATATTTTTTACACATGTATATAAAATTAATTATTTGGTGACCAATTAATGAAAATTAAACTCTTTGAAAATAAGGGAAATATTTTTCTCAAAAAATATTTTTATACAAAAAAAAAATTTAGAAAAATTAATTAAATAAAAAACTATTAGTCAATTATTTTAGTGAAATTAATTTAGTATATATTCAATCAATATTTTAACAATCATATTATATTTTTTATGTACAAGAGATAATAATAAATCTAAATTTATGGTTAAAAACTGTATTTTCTAAAAAGTGGGTTTATCGCATTTTTTATCAATTATTTTAAAACGATTTTTAAAAAATTAAAAATTTTACTTCTAAAAATAATGATAGTTTTTAGAATTATATTTTCAAAATTATCTTATGGTAAATTTTTGATAATTTTCTAAAAAGATTAATTTTTTTATAAATAGTGAAAAATACTAAATTGTAATTATAAACTGCCTTTTCATTTAAATTATTTATAAAGTTAAATTGTATATTAAATTTGTTTTAAATTATAATTAGTTCAAATATATAAATATTACTCCAATTTAGGTCATTATAATCATTTCCATGTTTAATTATGGTATAGAAACCATATAAGCATTTAAATATTTTCTCTTTGAAAACCCTTTTTCTCATCACCTCTACGGGATTAATTTTAAATTAAAATTTTCTAATTTTTTGAATGGAATATGGAAAAATTAATTCCATGTTTATAATAGGAATATTTTAAATTATATAATAATATAAACATAATTTTTTACTATAATAGATAGAAAAAATAGTAAAACATATTTACCATTGCTTATGTAAAAAACATTAGTGGGGGTAAAACTAAAAAGACAGTGGTCAAAAATTACCTAAAAATTTTTTAAAATTTTTTTAATTGACATTTTTTGAACCTATAATGTCTAATTCTAAATAATACACCATTATTTATTTTTTTGGAAGTTGAAAAATGTGGTTACACCTTTCTCTTTTCAAAAATTACAAGTAAGACACTCACCTCATTTATAAAAGGCCATCCCTCTCCTATATTATTCACACCTTAAAAGAAAATTGTTCCATCCAATCCCTAACCAAATAAATTTCCAAATTACATACAGTCATAAAAGAAATTTTTTTTTGGTATAAATCCAATCTAGTAAGTCTTTAGACACAAAACTAATGATGATACCCAAAAAAGATGAAACGTTCTTTAATGTGTGTTTTTATTTTATTTATTCCTATGCCTCCTTAAATACTTATTAAAACTTGTTTATATACTACACTCAGTAAATTTCATATATTAGTATGTTTTTATGTTAATTTAATTACCTAAAACAATCTCCTCTTTTCACAAATGGGTTACGAAACCACATTTCATGTGTAGAGTAGACTACTGCCTCACGAACCTATGTCATTCATTTTTCCATTAACTCCTCTCACTGTTGGGTATGAGGATAGATATAAATAATATATTTTATAATTATAAAATAATTACACCTTTTAATTATGTATATCATATATACCATTTTAATTTGCATTCCATAGGGGATATGATAGCATCACTTGTGTGTATGGAGGATTACTGCCTTGCAAAGCGATGTGATTCATTCTTCCCTAACGCTTTACATGTAAGATAATAAGGAAAAATTTAATTAATATATCTTAAATAAATGAAATAATTATGATATTAATTACATATCTTTTATTATTAAAAGATAATATATCATTTTTTTCATACCTTTTCACTCACTGAAAGATGATAACGTCATTCATGTACGTGTGGACTATCGCATTCACAAAATGATGTGACTCTCTCTTTTCATCAACACACCACATGTATTATAGTTATAAGTATATTAAATTAAATAATATGATATTATGATAATTATATATATATAAAATGTTACTTACATATTTACCAATGATGATCGTTGAAAATTGGAAATGTTAGTCATGCATATATATGGCATGTCATCTATATGATCATAACATTATTAGTTTATCAAAAACATATTTCATGACTGGTATTAAAAGTATAATTTATGTATAAATATGAAAATTATTTCCTTATAATTATTCTTTATATTATTTAAAAATTATCAAATTCTAATGACTGAAAATAAAAATTCAAAACACATACATAAAACAAAGCAGTTATTACCTGAAACGTGATTTTAACAAGAAATTAGTAATAAATGGGTAATAAATTGTCCTAAGTAAATAATTTAATATATTATATATATATATACTTATGGTTATATAAAATAATTATAATAAACTAATATTTATTATATAGCAGGTTCTAACATCTATGAAGGAATTCAATACTTAAGGTAAGGGATTTCTAGTCACTCCTTTATTTGTAAGATACATATGAAAATTTACCAGTCATTTAGTTTTTATGGTGTATATACTTCCCCATTGTAATTTTATATCATGAATCTCATTTTTTTATTGACATTTAAATTTTCATTTTATGTTATTATTTATTGGGGATTGTGATTTAAAAAATTACTAAAGCGTTAAGGGATTTTTGTCTCACTTTTTACTTCTATAAGACACAATCCATATTCACCAAAAATTTCTATTATGTGTTGTGTATACTTAATATAAAGTTATTTTTTTATTCTTCTCATAAGAATTAATTTTTTTTAATTAAAAAAAATTAGCATTTGTCTTTCAGGGGGCTTACGATTCAATATTATCAAAGTGATAAGGTTTTATGTTACAATATCATCGTTTATTGCGATTGCTCATGATTATGATTCCAATAATAAAATATTATGATATAACTATCAACAAACTCATTTATTTTATTATATTATAGTTATTTATAGATAATACATGGTTTCCCTTCATTATAAACTCCTTATGTACTCAATATTTCAAAATAATTTTTTTAAGAAAAATCATATTTATTTATATTTTCAAATATCTTCAAAATTTGTTTATCATTTTAATAATGATTTATTAAATAACTTTTTAACCATTTTGAATTTTTTTACAAAAAAAATTAAAGTAATATTCATGCCATTTTCTAAATAATGCTCGTTTGAATTTTACTAAAAATGTTAAAGGAATCGTTATTTTAATGTGTACATAAGGAATGTTATTTTACACAATCAAGAACAAATAATTGCTTTAAATATTTTTTTATAATTTTCCAAGGTTATTCTTAAATAATTTTTTTTTTGAAATTTTTTTATGTTTTATAAAGTTTATTTCAAATTGGAAAGGTTAGTTTCCTCAAAAAATGATCCAAGTGATATTTTAAAATAATTTTCCATCTAAGCTGAAAACTTTTTATCTTACTTATGATTTAAAGGGTATAATAATGAATGATTTTATCCTTATTCTTCATCTATATGGTTAATTTCTATGTTAATGAGATATTTATGAAACTCATTTATTTTGCATGGGTTGTGCTATGTTGAATTAATTAAATGTTTATGAAAACTATTTTTTTTACATGGGTTATGATGTGATAAATGATTTGTGGTATTTTTTTACACTGATGTATGGATTATGTAATGGGTGGGACCTATATCTCCCTCTAATTCATTGAGTGAATATGGATAACCCGTGATTAAATATTTTATACATGAATATGATTATATGTTACAAATGTTTTCCATGTACCTAATTGCATGTTTATAATTTTATAAATGAACCTGATTAATTGTTCAAAATGTTATGCATGAATCTAATTACATGTTCGCAGTGTTATGCATGGACCAGTGTTTAAAATCCATAATGTTATGCATGGACTTGGTTTCATGTTCATAAGTGTATGTGAGGGCCTAATTTCATTTCCTTAACTTAATTAGTGAACTTTTATCTACTTATACATTCTAAAAATGTTATAAGTTATTTTATATTCCATAAATCTATGTTTTATGCCAATGTTACATTTCTATGGCTCATTTTCAATGATTCCATTATAATTCATCTCTTATGAACTATCAAGATTAATATCATAACTCGTGTTTAAGATCTATGATATAAAGGGTATGTTTTTCAAATATTATTCTGATGTTATCATACCCATATTCTAATCTTATATAGATATATACCTAGTTTACAATTACTGATAATCTGATCTCACCCTTATGTTTCCTCTCCCCAGGTTATGAAAAAAGGTTTTTACTAGGTTATTTCAATTAATAATACTAAATGGGAACATAGTTATCATATAAATTGATTATCTTTCATGAGATTATAATATTATACACCTAGACTTCAAATCCAATAAACTATTATGGTCCTCAGAAATGTGTTTGTTTAATATATTGAATAATCACCTAAAAAGATGAAATATCTCTGTATGAGATGCCTAGTCTCTATAGTTTGTATTATAGGGAAATTTTAGTTAACCTTTTTAAATTAGGATAATAAAACTTTAATAAGATACCTAGAGATATTTATAAGGATATGTATAGTTATATGTCTCAGGATGAGTCTATGGATGAGTCAAAGTACAGGAAAATTGCCTAGAATTTTGGTAAAGGATACAAATAGTAGTTTCTATGAAAATACATCCCTGACTAGATACTAATAATGGATAGGATTATTTCATAAAATTACAAAGGGATAATAACTCCAAAATGTTTCATTTATATAGACTTGATCATCGCCTGGTTCATGACAATGGTCCTTACTACACACCAGGTTAGAAACTCCTGATGGATATTCTTTTGAAATTTAAAAAATCTTTACAAACCAACATGAAATATTTAAATATTTTATGATCATGGATGACTTAGGATTAACCTATGGTTTTATATATTAAAAACAAGATATTGTGAGTTATACATCCTAGGATGATAATTAGACTTAATTATGTTGTGATTATGACTAATCATTTATCACAAAACATTATTTTCATTTTTCACCTTAACCAACTCCCATACTCATCAAATAAGATAAGGATATAGTTCACAAAGAGTTTGGGTAGTGGAGGACATGGAGGAAACAAGATTTTGTTTCTTATATGTAGAGAATGTGGTAAGAATTAGTCAAGGTACTGTTTGAGAGGGATAATAACATGTTTTTCGGTGTGAAAAATAAGAACATAAATAAATTAATTTTAAATAAAAAATAAAAAAATTTGGTTAACATGATGGATAAGAATAATGTGCTCCCTAAGGTATCATCAATAGTTGAATGTTTTAAATTTGAAAATTATGGTCATTATGAGAATCGATTTCCTAATGTGAAATGTCATGTAGAGAATTATAAAGTTGGTACGAGTAAAGACTATATTTCTGATGATGAGGAGACTACAAATGACAGATAAAAGATATGGGTTATTCTAATATTATTATTTTTTAATTTGAGAATAATTATTAAATTGTAGTTTATGAATGTAAATACTTGATATATGTTTAATATTGTAGGAAATAGGTATTAAGGAATAATATTATGAATCCTAGTTTATGGTTTGATGAATAAATTATTTATGTATTATAATTAAATAATTATGTTGTATGAATTGTGAAATATATAAGGATTATTCAGTATAAGTTTTTCATTGAGGATTAGCAAGAATATATTGAATAGTTTTGATGAACTGGAAAATTTATTTAATGGTAAGGTGATATTTCATAGAAAATATATGATTAAGGGAAATATAACCCTTAATATATTACTAATGTTATGATAATGATGTTGGGATAAATAAATGATTCATATGGATACAGAAATTTGGATATTATTTATTATCTTGGAATTGATTAAGTATTTCTTTAATTGTGGTTTATGCTATCATTGGTAAAGTTTACAAAATTTTTTGTATTTATGGAATATATCAAATAATCTTTGTTTTATATAAGTAATGATTAAGCATGTATGTTTTTATTAAGTCTTTTTGGTAATTCAGGTTATTTTCAGGATTCAAGAGAATTCATGGTGAAGGTATTAACATATTTAGTATTTGATTATCAATATCCATTTTATGATTTATGGTGGATTAATTTTATGTTTATTTTGAGAAATTTAGTGACATCATTTATAAATTTCTAATTTTTGAAGGGATATAAAGCTAACTATTTATAGAATGGTTTAATTTGAACTATGGAAGCAGTTTTAGTGATTAATATATTACTTCACCATATGAAGATTTTTCTATATTGAATAAATATTGATGACCATTTTTTTAGTAGAGATGGAAGGAATGAATTATCAATACATTTATAAAATATTTATAATTATAGAGTAATTATATAATATATACCTTTTTTACTTTCAATTTTGTGTGGGATACGATAATGTTGCTCATGTGTATGGCAGACTACCACCTCGCAAAACGATGTAATTCATTTTTCACTAACACTTTAAATGGAAGATAATAAATATTAATTTAAGGAATGTATGTGATATAAATTGAATAATTATTATATTAATTAAATATTTATCATTATTAAAAGATAATATATTATTTTTCATTCTTACCTTTTTACTCACTGAAACATTATAGGATCATTCGTGTACGTGTGGACTACCACCTTCACGAAACGATGTGAATCTTACTTTTCCTCACCACACCATATGTATGATATTTATAAATATATTTAATAAAATAATTTTATATTATGATCATTATGTAAATATAAAATATTAATTACCTCTTTTCTATAATGATCTTTGAAAAATGGAACTATTATTCCAGTGTACATATGGCCATCTGTATCCATGATTATAGTGTGATTCATTTCTCAAAACCATATTTAATTATTTGTATTAAAATTATAATTGATTTATAAATATTATTTTTTATTATTATTATTTTCATGATTATGGAACCATGATCAAAGTAAGAGAACTAAAAATAATAAATCAAAACATATATGAAAATAATGCGGTTATTACCTGAAACATGATTTCAATAAGTAATTAATAATAAATTGTCATAATTAAATAATATGTCATATGATATAAATAATTATGATTTTTTAATAATTTATAACAAACTAATATTTATTATATATTAGTTTTAGACATATACAAAGTAATTTGATACTTAAGGTAAGGGATTTCTAGTATCTCTTTTATTTTTGGTAGACATATGAAAATTCACCACTCATTTATTTTTTGTGGTGTATATACTGCACATTTTTCATGTTATATCATAAATATAACTATATCCATAATATTTAAACATTCATTTTATTTTATTCTTTATTGGGGATTATGATTCAAATTGTTACTAAATTGGTGAGGAATTTCTATCTCACTTTTTACTTCTATGAGACAGATGTCATATTCATGGACTATTTATTTTATATACTATGTATACTGACCGTAAACGTGTTTTATGATATTTTTATATAGAATTATTTATAATAAAATATCTATTTTAGGATATATCTTTAACGAGTCTTACGATTCAAAGTTACCAAAGTCATGAGGTTTTTATGTTATAATATCATCGTTTATCAAGATTTCTCATGATTGTTCTTCCAATGAAGAAATATTATTATATAAATCTCAATAAACTCATGTATTTTCTTCAAATATAGTTATTTTATTATAATTCATGTTTCCATCCATTTTACACTCTTTATATACTCAATAGTTAATAATAATTTTTTTAATAAAAACAGCATGTTTTCTAAAAACCGCATTCTCAAAATAATTTATTAGTGAAATTTTTACCCATTTCTGAGTTATTCTTTTAAAATTAAAATAATATTAAAGAATTTCATCAAAAAAATCATTTTCATTTTATAGAAAAAGTGAAATGGATCGTTATTTTAAAGTGTATAGCATGAACACTATTTTCCAACATCATGAAAAACTCATTGTTATAAATATTACATTATAATTTTCCAAGGTTATTTTTAATAAAAATGATTTTGGAAATAACTTATGTTTTAAAAATATTTTTTAAAATATTTTCCTTTCAAAATTTTCCAGGTTATATTTCAAAATAATTTTCCATCTAAGGTGAAATCCTTTGATGTTACTTATGCTTTGTTTGAGATAATATTGAATGATACCATCTTTATTCTTTATATATATGGTTAATGTCTATGTTCATGAACTATTTATTGAAATAATTTATTTTTCATCGATTATGCTATGGTGAATTGATAAAATGTTTATGAAACCTATTTTCTTTACACAAGTTATGATGTGATGAATGTTTTATGATATTGTAGCACATATATGTATAGATTATGTGATGATTGGTACCTATATATCCATCCAATACAATGGGTAAATATGGATAACTCATGAGTAAAAATGATATGTTTAAACTTGATTATGTTTTAACAATGTTACTCATGAACCTAATTATATGTTCACAATGGCATGCATAAAAATGATTACATATTCACAATGTTATGTGTGAACCTATTTATATGTTCATAGTGTTATGTGTATACCTATCTTTCATATTCATAATGATATGTGTTGACCTATTTTCATGTCCATTAGTGTATGTGAGGGCCCGATTTCATGTCTATAACTTAATGATTAAATATGTATCTACTTATTTATGTTCACAATGTTATAAGCTATTTTGTATGCTAAAAATCTATTTTTATGACAATGTTATGTTTTCATGGCTTATGTTCTTTTATCATTTTAATGATTCATGTCGTATGAACTTCCAAGATTTATGTCATCACTCATGTTTATGATCTATGATATGTAAGGTATGGTTTTCCAATGTTATTCTCATTTTCTCATACTGATATATTCATTTTATATAGATATATCCACTTTTTACCCTTACTGAGCATCTGATCTCACCTTTTCTTCTGTTTCCTCTCCCAAGGTTATGAAGAATGTTTTTAAGTAGGTTATGTCTTTGAAGAGTACTAAATGGGAAGATCTTTGTTAGTGACATTGAAAATCTTTCACTGTATTATAATATTGTGTACCCAGTCTCTAGAGGCACTAAACTATTTGGGTTTTTAGGTGTTTGTTTTAGAAATTTATTGAATATTCATCTAAAACTATGTAATATCTATGTATTTGAAGCTTGTGTTTCTATAGTTGGTATCAAAGGGAATGTGTAGTTAATATTTCTAAACTATGATGATATAACTTTAGTGAGATCACTATGGATATTTCTAAGGATATGTCTAGGGATAAGTCTAAGGATAAGTCAAGGTATAGTAAAATTTCTATGAATTTTAGTAAAGGATTGAGAGGGTGTTTTATAAGAAAATAAATCCCTTTTTGGATACTAAAAGTGTATGTGCCTCTGGAACAGAGGTATCTAGGGGTAATTACTCTAAAAAGGGTGCATTGATCTAGACTTGACCATCACCTGGTGCATGAAAATGTGCCTTGTTAAAAACCTAGTTTGACACTCCTAGGGGTTATTATTTTCAAATTAATAAACTCTTAATGAACCATAATTAAGTATTTAAATAGATTAAGATCACGGATGACATATGCTAAACCTAAGTTTGCATTGATAAAAAATAATTTTTCATGATTTAGACATCCTATAAGTGATTTTTTTCATGATTATTTAGTTTCCTACTATGATTAGTGTTTCTGAAACTGTGATTTTTTGTTTTATTAAATGGTAGGAACCATAAAGAATTGGGTTAACATTGAATGTGATGGAAAATTTTTTGATGAGAATCCAAATGGTATGATGATTAGAGAAAAGGATGTTGGGATTATGCCTAATAATTTATCACATAACTTGATTAAAAATGTTCACCTTAACTAAATTTCATACTCATCATAAAACATAAGGATATAGTTTGATGAGAGTTCAGGTAGTGGAGACCATGGAGGAAAAAATATTCAGTTTTATATATATCAATAATTTGCAAAGAACTACTCAATTTAATGTCTCAAAGTGATGAGAATATGTTTTTGTGGGGAAAATAAGGACACAAAGAAATTAATTACAAAGAAAAAATGAAAAGTTTTATTATTGCAATGGATTAGAATAATGTTTTCCCTAAGGTATCATCGAATATTGAATGTTTTAAATGTGGAATGTATGAACATTATGAAAATTTATGTCATAAGGGGAAATATCATGAGTAGAATCAATAAGGTGGTATAGGTAATGTTTATACTACTGGTTTTGAGGATACTACAAATGAAATATGAAAGGTATGGTTTGTTCTAACATTATTTTTTATGTTAAAAGTGAGGATCATGAGTAAATAGAGGTTGATTAATGTGAATAAATTATTCATATTTCATGTTATAGGAAATTAATATTAAGGAATAATATGGTGAAGCATAGTTAATGGTTTAATTATTGAATTATTTATGTATTAGAATTATAGAATTATATTATATGAATTATGAAATATATAAAGATTGTTCAGTATAATTCTTTCCTTAAGGATTTTAAAGAATATATTGAATTGTTCTAATGACCTAGAAAACATTAATGGTAAGGTGATATTAGATCAAAAATAAATGATTAAGGGAAATATAACCCTTAATATGTTCCTGGTGTTTTGATAATTATGTTGGGATAAATAGATGATTAATATAGATAAAGAATATTGTATAGTACCAATTACCTTTCAACTAATTTATGATTTGTTGAAAATGTGGTTTATGATATCATTGATAAAATTGAAAACATTTTTGGATTTAATAAATATATCCAATAATCTATGTTTTATGTAAGGAATGAGGAATCATGTATTTTTTCAATAAGGTTTTATGTTAATTGAGGTTATTAATATGTTTCAAGAGAATAACTGATGATGTTATTTACATATTTTTTATGTGACAATCAAGATCCACTTTATGATTTATGGTAGATTAATGTTAATTTTATTTAGATAAATTTATTTTCCTTCTTTATAAATTTTAAATTTTGGAATGGTTATAAGGTTAACCATTTATGGAATGGTTTAAGTTGAAAATTGGATGATGTTTTAGATATTAACATAATAATTCACCATATAAATATTTATCGATATTGGATAAGCATTCCTAAACTTTTTTTAACTGGATATCGAAGGAATGAATTATCATTCTATTAAGGATATTATGATATGTTGGTACTTTTGGCATAAAAATTATCTTAATTTCTTTGATTAAGAGATGAAGATGAAATTGATCAAAGCATAACCAAGGGATAAAATTATGATTATGATACAAATTAAATCTAAGACCTATTTATATTTTACCCTTTGAAATTATTGATCATATTGGGATGATAGCCTATTGATTGATGCTTCCATAAAAACTCTATCATCTTCATGTTGTGTTCCATGTATCTCTCTCAATGAATTACTTACTTGACCCGTCATATTTACTGAACTCAGTGGATATACTACTAGAGCAGGATATACCTAATGAGGAATAATTGGTATATATTTTGGATTTAATAGATAAGGTACAATGAAATTGTGCCACTTACCTAGTCAATTTTTTGTGGTGAAACCACCTTCTTGAGAAATCATTATACAAACCTGAGGATGTTATGAGTAGAATTATCCTCATTTTTTTGTTCCAAAATGATGAATTTTGAGAGATAAATTTACTTTAAGGGGGTATAATGTAACACCCTGATATTTTGTGAAATATTTTTTTCAAATGAATTTAATCATTTTGATATTATTCATTATAAAAAACACTTATTTTAGCTTATTTTACACATAACACTGAGTTTAGATTGTGTTACATGCAAAACTAAGTTTAAAAAAATGTTTCATATTATTAAAAAACTAGTTTATAATAGTTATCACCTAGACATTGGAATGAGGAGTATGAATAGAATTAACTAAATTATGAAAATATATGGTTTACAAATGTACCCACCACCAAGAGCCTTTGTGTGCTTCCCTATCCATAGTCCCAAGTGTAATGGAATATGGTCTTTCGAGCCAGTTTCTTATGTGGTAGAGGGTTGAGGGAGTGATTTATTCAGGCATCAAAGGCATTTCCATAGCAGTGACTCAAAAACAGAACCTTTGTGATAGAATCCACAGCTAAAACCAACTCCACCATGCCCACATATGAAAAAAAGAACATCATATTTTTAATCTTAGGGAGTTACAAGGTATTGGTGGACTGTCACCCACCACCTAGCCCATTTATGTGTTTCCTCATACATAGTCCCAAGTGTAATGGTAAATTGGATTTCGGGACAGTTCCTTGTAGGGTATATGGTCCAGGGAGTGATTTATTCAGAAATCATAGGTTTTTTTATAGCAAGGACTCAATCCTAGAACCTTGCTAATAGACACCATAGCTGTAATGAACTCCACCATGTCCTTGCTAGCAGAAAGCACACTGGGTTTTTAAGCCCAAGGGGTTACAAGGTATCGGTGGACCTTCACCTACCACCAATCACCTTTATGTGTTATCCCATCCATAGTCACAATTTTAATTTCACGTAGTCTTTTGGGCCAGTTCCTCATGGGGTAGAGGTTCTAGGGAGTGATTTATTCAGGCATCACAGGAATTTCCATAGAAATGGATCAAACTCGAAAACGTGGTGATAGACTCCACAAACACAACCAAATCATTAATTCCCCTTTAGGAAAAAAATAACATTGTGTTTTTAGGCCTAAGGGGTTAGAAGGTATCAGTGGACCATCACCAACCACTAAGTGTATTTATGTTCTCCCATATCCATTGGCCAAAGTGTAATGGCACATAGGATTTTGATCCAGTTCCTCATGGGGTAGAGGGTCTAGGTATTGATTTAATCAGTAATCACTAGAAATTCAATAGAAAGGAATCAAACCCAAAACCTTGGTAATAGATTTTATAGAAGAAACCAACTCCACCATTCCCTCATATGAAAAAAGAACACTCAGATTTTAGGCCTAGGGGGTTACAAGGTATTGGTGGACCGTCACCCACCACGAAGCACCTTTATGTGCCTCCCCATACATACGACCAAGTATAAAGGCACATGAGATTTCAGACATGTTATTCATGGGTTATATAATCTAGGGAGTGATTTATTTTGGAATCATAAGCATTTCCATAGCAAGGACATGAACCCGGAACCTTAGTTACAGACTCCATAGCTGCAACCAACTCCACCTTGCCCCCATGGGTATTCCTTTTCTTTTTATTTATTTATAAAGTTAAATTATATTTTGAATGAGATTTGAATTAAAATTAGTTAAAATATATATCTATTAATTCAATTTATGTCATTTTAATCATTATAATATTTAATTTTGATTTAAAAACATTGTCAACTTTTGTACATTTTCTCTTTGAAAACCTGTTTTCTCATCGCGTCGGTGGGATTAATTTTAAATTAAATTTTTCACTTATGTGAATGTAATTATGAATAATGGGTTCCATATTTTTAATCAAAATAATTTATATTATCCAACAAGGGTAATTAAATTTTTGAACTTAATGAATAGTAAAAATAGTAAAAATTATTTATCACGGTTAAAGTAAAAATGGGTTTATCAGGAGTTAAACTAAAGAGATAAGGGTAAAAATGAATTGAACACTTTTATAAAATATAGTTTATTTCCCTTTTTAGAACCTATAATGTATAATTATCTATAATAATCTATTTTGGAACCTTTTTAGGTGAAAAAGATGGGTACTCCATTTTATTTTCAAAAATTTAAAGTGTGTCACTCACCTCGCTAATAAAAGGTCACCACATATATTCTCTTATTCATATATTAAAACCATTTTGGTTTAAATAATAAAAACTTAAATACATTAATAAAATCAATCCTTTAACCCTATAATCCTAAAATGTTTCATAAATCTAACCTAGGAAGGATTTTGATTCAAACCTAAGGAGGATACCTGCAGAAGTGGTAATGGTCTTCAATGAGTGTTTTTATTTTATTTCTTCCTACACATGATTCAATTATTATAAAAAATGATGAAATAATAACCTAAGTATCATAAATGTACTGATATATTTTTTTTAATGTAATAACCTAAAAATATCTCTACTTTCATCAAATGGGTTATGAAATCATCATTCGTGTGTACAGAAGATTATCTCATCGCGAACTGATATCATTAATTTTTTTCATTACCACCTCTCACAATTGGGTATGATGATGGATATAATTTATATATAATATATTTATTAAATAATTATACCTTTTTAGTTATTATATAATATATATGTTTTTAATTTTCATTTCATAGGTGATACGATAACATCACTCGTGCATACAGAGGATTATCACCTTGTGAAGGGATACGATTCATTTTTCACTAACACTTTAAATGGAAGATAATAAGGATATATTTAATGAATATATTGGATATAAACTAATTTATTATTATATTAATTACATATTTGTCATTATGAAAAGGTAATATTTCATTTTCTTTCTCACTTTTTCACTCAAGAAAATATCAAAACGTCATTTGTGTACGTGTGGACTACAGCCTTCACAAAAGGATGTGAATGTATATTTTCATTACCACACCACATAGATGATATGTATAATTATATTTAATGAATTAATATGATTTTATTATAATTATTTAAATAAAAAATACTACTTACCTTCTTTCTATAATGATCATTGAAAAATAGATATGTTACTCCTGCGTATGCACGGCATATTGTCTTTATGATCGTAATGTGATTCATTTATCAAAACCATATTTAATTATTCATATTAAAATTATAATTGATGTATAAATATTATAATTATTTAATTATTATTATTATTGATATTTTGGAACCATGATCAAAAAAAGATGACCTAAAATAACAAATCAAAACACAAATGTAAAATAAAGCGGTTATTACCCGAGATGCGATTTTAATAAAGAATTGGTAACAAACGGGTAATAAATGATCATAAGTAAATAAAATATGATATGAAATATATTTATGTTTCTATAATAGATTTATAATTAACTGATATTTATTATATAGGATTTTTCAATGTTCATGAATGAAGTCGATACTTATAGTAATAGATTTTTAGTCTCTTTTATTTCTAGAAGACATATGAAAATTCATCTAAAAATTCTTTTTTGTGGTGTATATACTGACACTTTGTCATGTTACATCATTAATATCATTGTTTTAATAATATTTAAAGTTTCATTTTATGTTATTCTTCATTGTGGATTATGATTCAAAAGATTACTAAAGAGGTAAGGCATTTCCATTTTACATTTTTCTTCTATGAGACATGTGTCATATTCACCAACTATTTCTATTATGTGGGTGTATACTTTACATATAGGTATTTTATGATTCTTATCATTATAATTATTGATATTTACATATCTATTTGAGGATCTATCATTCATGGGGATTACAATTAAAAGTTACTAAAGGGGTATGTTTTTTATGTTACAATCTCATCATTTATAATGATTTCTCGTGATTATGATTCCAATTATGAAATAATATTATTTACTTCTCAATAAATTCGTTTATTTTCGTATCCTATGGTTATTTTTTTATAATAAATTTTTTTCCTACATTTTACACTCTTTATATACTCAATAATTCAGAATAATGTTTTTAATAAAAATCATCTTTATTTCTCTCTTCAGTTGAAAACCTTTTTTCTTCCAAAACCATGTTTTCTAAAAAAAATTAAAAATTTATTTTAGAATTATTTAAATAATTTATTAAATATATTTTTACCCATGTTTACTTTTTTTAAAAAAATAATTTAAATGAATCTTCATGTTGTTTTCCAAATAATTCCCATTTTTATTATGAAAAACAAATGTGAAAAGAATCTTTATTTTAATGTGTGAGGAATGAATGTTATTTTCAACCATTTGGAAAAGATTATTTTTTTAAATCTTCCTTTATAATTTTCCAATTTTATTTTTAATAAAAGTTATTTTGAAATGTTTTTATGTTTTGAAATGATTTTTCAAAGTAAAAAGGCTATTTTCTACATGAAATGTTGCAAGCGATATTTCAAAATAATTTTCCGTCTAAGATGGAATACCTTGATGTTATATATGATTTATTGGTGATAATATTGAATGATACCATAATCATTATTTATTTGGATGTTCAATTTATATATTGAAAAAAATTATATGAATCTCATTTATTTTTCACGGGTTATGCTATGGTGAATTGATTAAAATTGTATGAAACATGTTTTCTTTACATAGGTTATGATGTGATGAATGTTTTATGATATTTTGGAATAAAAAAAATTGGTTATTTTATGGGGGGACCTCTATCCCCCTCTAATAAATTGGGTAAATTTGTATGACTCTTGATTAATTATGTTATGTGTGAACCTGATTATATGTCCATGATTCTATGAGTGAACCTAATTACGTGTTCACAATTTTATATATGAACCTGATTACATGTTCAAACTTTTATATGTTAACCTGATTACATGTTCATAGTGTTATTAATGGACCATTATTCCATGTCCATAATATTATGTGTGGACCTGGTTTCATGTCCATAAGTTCATACGAGGGCCTGATTTCATGTCCTTAACTTAATGAGTGGACCTGTATCTACTTATGCATGTTTAAAATATTATAATCTATTTTTTATTCCACAAATATATGTTTTATTTCAATTTTATATTCTCATGGATAATTTTGTTTGATTCCTTTGTGATTCATATCTTATGAACTACCAATATGTTTTCCATGACTCGTGTTTATGATCTATGATATATAGGGTATAGTTTTTAAATATTATTCTCATGTTCTCATGCCTATATTCTCATGTTATATGCATATATCCCTTGTTTAACCTTAATGAGAATATAATTTCACCCTTTATTATATATATAATTCCCTAGTTTTGAATAAAGGTTTTAATTATGGTATTTTATAAATATTACAAAATGGGAAGATCTTTTTTGGATTTATTGAAGATCTTTCACTAAATTAGACAATAGTGTACCTAGTCTCCAAAGTCACTAAACTATTATGGTACTCATATGTGTTTTTGTGCAATGTGTTGATTATTAATCTAAAAAGATTTAATATTTAATATTATAATCCAAAGTATCTATAAGTTTCCTTTTTTATTTTCAAAAAAAATATTTTCTTAATTTTTTGGAAAATTTTAGATTCTAAATAAGTGATTTCAATTGAAAGGGATATTTTACTAAAGAAGTGTTTTTCTGATCATTTGAGGTTGTTTTTTATCTAAGAAAACATCTTTTTATGTTTCTTATGACTAACTAGGGGCATTATCCAATGTTATAATCTTTATTATTTATCTTTATTTTTTGTGATTATGATTATGAAATGTTTATGAAACTCATATAATTTCCATGGGTTAGTATTTAATGATATGATGAATATTTTATGATATTATGGAAAACAAATATATGTCTTTTATTATTTGAAGGGTGTTCCGGGAATTATATTTCCCTCAAATTTATTGGTTAAATATGTATATCTCATGAGATAATATGGACTGGAATGGGGATTAAACACAATTTAACAAGGGAATATTTCTGATAAGATTGTATTGGGAGTAAACCTTGAATAAGGAAATGATGGAATGGGGAGTGAACCCAATAAACTATAATAGTCTTGGAAGTTATTCTTACCTAAGGAAATAATTTTCTATTCTTATGTGTGTGCCTTAAACTTATTATTTTATACTTATGTTATTTTTTCATGGATCATTATTGATTATTGGTGATTGTTCACTCCTATGTCTTATCATAATGCTTAGTCAGAGACAAAGCCTCCAACCATTTATTAAAATAAAGGAAAAGTACATTGAGAAAGCAGCACATGCCATAAAAAATAGCTACATATCATAAGATCCATACTTGTCACCATATTCATAACTGTTTTCTTCATCCGCAGTGGCCGACTCCCACTCCGAGCTTTCATACTGTTTCAGTATCTTAATATACTTCCTTTGGATATTTAACTTTTCCAAATATAAAAACTCCTTAGAGGGTTTTGCACCTTTCCCTTTGCTGATAGAGGATCTGATGGGCATCAGCTTTAGCATATGAGAATAGTCTTTCCTTTTCCTTCTTTTTGGTTGAGTGATCATAGATTCTTCCCTCCATGACACAATATTCTTTCTGCCCTGAACAATTTCACTATAAAAAGTTCACACCCTGCCTCCAGCATTCTCCTTTTCACTATCAGATATATCCCCCCAATATTCCAGAAAACAGTTTCTATAATACTGCTCTTGCAACTGCCCATTCCTACTGTCACTTTGATTACACTTCTTTCCCAAAATCGGGAGCCTGCTGTCATCCAGTTCATCAACAGCTTCAATTGACATCTGGCCAGAAGATGAGGCAGCTTGAGAAGTCAGCAACGCATCCCAATTCGGGATTGGTTCCACTTCATCATTCACTAGACTCACAAAATAGTTCCCCAGTTCAATATTGTCTTCTTGCTTCTCAAGGTGTGTCTGCAGCCCAGCTAAAACTTTCACCCACCCACCATCCATTGAATCACCTACTTCTATATCCATAATAGGGTTTTCCCTCACTGTATCATTATTCTCATCAAATTAAACTACTTGGTTCACCATATCAACCTTTTCCTCTATGTTTAGAACTATAGTGGCCGCATCATTGATCCCATGCACAGTTGTGAAACTAACAGAACCTAAGACATGCTTTCCCTACAAAGCCTCCCCAACCTGTCCATCCGAATATACCTGTGAAACCCAATTTTTATCTTCCTTCTGAGGGACTTCCACAATAGGAGATCCCTAAAGTACTAGAGGAGTATCATGAACATCCCCTACATGCTAAATAGAAACACCAGAACCATTGCAAGTTCCATTATCACCCCCCCCCCCCCCTCAACCCCTGCCTCACTCCAGGAGGAGTGATAACCCTCAGATCCCACTTCAACCTATCAAAAACACAACTGACCTTCAGCTCATGAGGTAACACCAAAGTCTTTTTATGCATAACAACATCACTTAAAATCACCAGACAAGACCCCACACTAGTGCCACCATGATCCAAGATAGTCACCGTTCGGGACGGGGGAATCATTCCTTGGTCATTCTGTATTGGTCCCTCAAGGAAATCCTTCCTGTGTGGCTTCAGATGATCCACAAAAAAACTGTCACAAAGGCCAGAGTTATCATACTACAGCTCCTTCACCTTCCTATTCAGAGACCCACAATAGAATATCGATGTTATATTTCCAAGTCGGTTTCAAGATGTACAAAAATCCGTCCATAATTCAAACATAACCACCTGCCTCCACTGAAATTCCTTTCCATCAGTAATCCACACCAAATCCACCGGTGGCATGGATACGTCCACCTCCACACAGATATGGGGGCAAAAAGGATGGAACAATGCTTCAGTTTTGGAATCAGAACAGAAATATTGACCAACCATATTCCCGAGCAGACATAATATTGATGGGGTTTGGAAGGGGAGCGGGGGAGCGGGGAAACTTACCCAAACAGCCATAGTCATATTATCCCTCTGCATATGGAAATTTAAGTTCCATCTAAGAATAAATAAGAAGAAACCAGCACATCATCGAGGAGCTACGGACCAAGCAATGATGAGGTCTTCCATCGATTCAAATTGTATCATAATATTCCTTCGATCAAGAATCCCAACAACCGCACAATATCGCAAACCCCAAGATTCAATGACGAAATGGTCTAATGCATCAATCTAAGGGAGTCGATGATGAAATCGAGCTACCCAATTCAGATTGAAGAGGTCAGTAGAACTGTTGGACTCCAACGGCAATAAAGCAAGTTGAGGTGAACCACAGTACAAATTTGGGACTTTTGGGCATATCATGATTCGAGGGAATGGAGGAAGAAACTCCGGATTAGAGAAGGGAAGGGAGGGAGGGAGGCACTTCTGTGGAGATAAAAGAGAGCAAGGAACTCCCCCCTCCTATGGGGAGGGGGAGCCAGGACCTTCATCATCAGAACCTAGTTCATCGCTCGTGAAGGGGAATGGAGGTCACTCGAAGCTCTCTCTCACCTTCACTCTTATGTCTTATGTATTTTGATTAATAAAACATTATAAATTATTTCATGATTGTGATATATGAATCTATGGGTATGATTTGATAAATTTTTATATTTTTATTATACATGTATGCTTATCTTATTCTCACTTATAATTATTTACCGATATCTCTTATGTTTACCCCTATTGAGAATAAAATCTCACCCTTTATTATGTTTCAATTTCCTAGGTTATGGAGATTGTTTTTAATAATGTTATGTCAATAATTGTGATATTTGTGATGAACTAAATTGGAAATAATATAGATATTTTATATACTAGTTGTTTATATATCCAAGTTTCCAAATATGCTAAACCTCTATGGTCTTCGTGTATATATTATTTTGAAATGTATATATTATTCATCTCAACTGATCTAATATTTATTTTTTAAAAGTTTTGTATACTATTTTCTGTATAAAGGTAAAGGTTTAGTAAATTTAAAAAACTATGATGTAGAAATTTTAGTGATAACCCATAGGATAATCCTAAGTATATAATAACATCTAATGTTATGGTAAAAAAATAACTATTTTTTTCTAAGAAAATGCATCCCTGTCTAGATACTATAAGTGGATGTTTTTTTTTCAATATAACCATTTATATTTCATAACCCTAAAAAGAGTTGGTCAATTATATCTTGACCATAACTCTAGAGTATGGTTAATGGGACCTTATTTTGAACTGGGTTTGACACTCCCATGGGATATTCTAAGGTTAATTCAAGTTTTCATTAAAATCCATTATGAAGGATTTGAATAGATATTGACCACGGATAACCTAGTTTAAACTTATAGTGTCATATACTGAAAAGAAGTTGTCATGATTTAGACATCATATAAATTATTTTCATGATTATATGATTTCCTACTATGGTTATTATTTCTCTTACTATTATTTTTTGTTTTCTATAAACGTCTAGAACTAGAAGGAAGCATGTTAACACTGAATGTAATGGATAATCCAATGATTATCCTCTTAATAAACCAAGTCTTATAGGTTATAGAATTAAAAAAACGTATCAATACTTAATAACTTTCTCAAACCATGAATTATATTGAACATACAAATGAGAAAAGGAGGGAACAACATACTATTGATTCATTCATGCAGAAAATTATATATTCTTTTAGTGGGTCTGTAAATCCACTAATTGTTGAGCAATGGATCAATACCAAAAACAAGATAATATCCATTATCTAGTTCTCAAAACATGAAAATGTTATCTTATCTATTTATCATTTGGAAGGTGAATATGATAAATGGTGGGCTTATATCAAGAATATACAGCCCTAAAAAGAAATTGAATCTATGGAGTTGGATGATTTTCAGAGATTATTTTTTAATATGTAATTTCCCTCTATTATTCCTATGAATATGGAAAAGGAACTCCTTGGGGTTAATAATAATGATGATCAATCCATTGGTAAGTATGAGGAAAATTTTACAAGAGTTATAAGATATGATTATTGTATTATTATTTAACTATAAATTAATATTAATAAATTCTAAAGTGACTTAAAACCAATTACCTAAAGGGAAATGTCCATAAGATACTTCGGTATCTATGAAGAAATCATTAAATTTACTATCAGTGTAGTAATGAATATTGGATTTCTCCAAAAATATCTTATTTTTTATGATAAAATAAATATTTAATTAAAAGGAAATTATAATAAGAAAACCCATGGAGGGAAGAAGATGAGTTTTCTTTTATTCTAGAACTATGGAAAGAAGCGTGGAGAAAAGTTTATTTAGGGGACTGGTAAATACATTAATTGTGTAAAAAAATCTGTTGAGAAATAAAAAGTTGAAGTACTAGAAAGAAGTTATCTAATGATTCAAATGGATAAAAATATCCCAATAATGAAGCAATCACACTCTAATTCTATAATTGAAATGAGTATGCACATAATGATAACCAGTGCACAAATCTATGGGTTAATGGTGATGATCGACATTAGAAACCTCTTAAGCCTATAAATAAATGGAAACCTCATGCTATAACTAATTCCAATGTGGTTTGTGATAAAAAAGTGGTGAAATTTAAACTTACTATCCAATCTATAACTTAGAATGTATTAATTGATTCTAGATCTACCTACTCTTTCATATTTGAAATATTTGTTGAGGGTATCATTTTACCACCTCAATGAATAGATATTAAAATTATATTAAAAAAATTTAATGGTAAAATGATCATATCTCAAATATATAATTCCTCTACAATTGAAGTTTGTGGGAATGTTTTCCTTTAAAATCTTGTTTTTATTCCTCTAATTTAATTTGATGTGATTATGGTAATGAATTTAATTTATTTGTATAAATATCATAATAATTGTTGAGTAAGGGATGTCATATTTGATATTATAAACTAACCAATGAGTTTTTATTGATGTGAGGATAAATGTGAATTTAAATGGAAATTACATCCATTTCATGATTCATTATCCCTATTAAAAGTGGTTATTTATCTGAAATGGTTGGGGAGAAAATAAACATTAATGATATAGATATTTTATAGGTGTATTTTATGTATTTCCAATAGAGTTTCCTGGTATTTCTCTAAATCATGAAGTTAATTTTTCAATATAACTCATAACTAGTTATATGCCTATTTCAAAGACTCTATATAGAATGGCCCTGATTCAGTTGTTGGAATTAAAGAAGAAACTACAGAATAATCTTAATAAGGGATTCTTTCATCCAAGTGCATCACCATGGGTTGATCCTATACTTTTTGTTAAGAAGAAAGACGGATCAATGTAAATATTCATTCATTATCAAGAACATAACAAGTTCAAAATCAATAATATGTATCTTAATCATCATATTATTGATTTATTTGATCAGTTAAGAAAATATAAATATTTTTACATTATTTTTCTTCAATCTAGATAATATCAATTAAGGGTTAAAATTAAAGAAATACCCAATATAGATTTTTGTTTGTGGTATGGACACTATAAATTTATAGTGATTCCATTTGGTCTTGATAATTACCCCACTATATTCATGGATTTAATGAATATATAATTTATATATTACATTGATTAGTTTTTGGTAGTCTTTACAGATGATATTACTGTATATTCAAAGAGAAAGTTAGAATAAGAATATCACATGAGGATTGTACTGAAGACCTAAATAAAGGATAATTTGTATGAAAAAGTTACCAACTATGAATTTTACCTATATGATGTTACCATTTTGGGTTATATAATCTCAAGAGATAGTATATCAGTGGATCCAAAAAAGAAAAAAGTTATTGAACAATGGACCAGACCAAAAACTGTAACTGAAATATATGGTTTTCTTATATTGGATAGATATTATTGACACATTGTGGAGGACTTATTATGGATATTTAATGAAATAACCAAGTTAAATAACAAGGGATATAAGTTACTTTGGATTGATGAGTGGAGAATAAATCAAGTAATTGAAGATAAGGTCAATCAGTGAACCTATATTTACACTATGCTATAGTGGATAAGGGTTTGTGATTTACAATAATCCATCAAAGAAAGGGATTGGATTTTTTTTCTCATACATAATGATATGGTGATATCTAATACCCCACCCCAACTGATGGTTCATGATAAAAATTACATAACTCATGATGGGGAGTTACCATTGGAAATCTATAATGAACTAACTCGAATAGACCCAAATATTCACCTAAGATAACCCGCCACAAATCATGAAGTATGTTCTCAATCACCACGTTCTAGCAATAATCACCATGAATAACCAACAATATCTTTGGAATAGTTTCTCTCATGGTAAACTGGCATTTCCCAACCATAAAATATGATGGACACACCAATATTATCAGATTAAATAACAAGAATAAGTATACATCCATTAAAATGTATCAAATGAAAAGCATATACCATAAAAAATAACCTAAATCAAGAAAAAAAACATGTCATAACAGGTCATATACATACATGGTATCTTATTTCATAGCTCGTAACTCATAATAAAGAGGTACAAGCCCAGAAATTCTAATACATACAACCCAACGGGTACAAAATCCCAAAATAACTCCATAAGATCCAACTCCATGGGAACACGTGTCCTCTACAAAACATGAACATAGTTAATTAAAATGATCCACCTTGGTACATGGTTCCCTTTCCTCAACCTATATCCTCTAAAATGAAATCTATATACACCCAAATCCATATGTATATTGTGAGGCACAAATCCCATTATGACACCACTATGAATCTATTTAACACTTTTACCCATGCAAACTAATAACCTAGTTTGAAAAAACTTTTCAAAAACTAACCACTTTGAATACATAATATTTTCAAATAAAACATTGAAATCCCTTTGGTTTTATTTTAAAAGAAAAAAAATAAAAAATCAATTCCCAGTATGGATTAAATAAAGGAACAAGGCCAAACGGGACACCATGCTCAACATATCCAACATGTAATAATACTGTGAGCTTAAAAAACATCATCATATAACCACATAAATGAAAATGGGCGTAATGTATCTCATCTCATCAAAATTTAACTAAAATAATCCATAAACCATATAAAAAAATCTGGAATGAGTAATGTTCCATGAGGTCTATAACCATCATTTCTATCATGAGTGAGTATAAAAAAGTTTTCTAGTTGGATAATAAAGAATGGAAGCTCTCATGATCATCCTTGGGACCTAATCTAGGATCTCTTATGGTCTCTCAGTAACCAAATGGAATCTTTTATGGTCTTCCTACCCAAAATCTCTCACAATCCCCTGGGGAAAATGGAGGATCTCATGGTCCACCCTTTGAAGGATCTCATTGTCCCTCTAATAATCCCTTTCATACACCCTGGTTAACCCTAGTGCTACTCTATACCAACATAATCACATTCAAGTTCCCTTAGCCATTGTGAAATGAAATTTCACAAACAACATGCCCATTTTATCAAACACCTAAAAATGGTAAATAAATTTCTAAAACAAATTTATAAATACTTTAAAAACCATATAGACCTATTTGAGACATTTTATAGAATACTAAGTATGCGATAAAGACACACCCATTTGGTAAACCCCCTTTAAACACCTAATTTCTAAAATAAGTCATAGAACACATCAAACCTGGGATAAACATCAACCATAAATAATTCATTTGGAAATTAAATAAACCAAAACCATATGTGATTCATAATTTAAAGGTAATCCATTTAAATCACCCTTAAATAGATACACCTACCTCAGAATTAGCTCTAACTTTAGTTCCTTCGATGATAACCACCTAGAAAAGGAATATACATGCCTCGCATGCCTAAATCATAATAAAACCCACCATTTCCACCATTATACACCCAATATTCGTCCAAAATCTCTTTTAGGATTACACATCTCCATGAAAAATGAAGAATAAGAAAGATAAGGGTTAAAGGAAGGAGAAACCATGAATAAATTGACATATTTCAAGACAAACCACCTTCAATCTGAGAGGAAATCACAAAAAAAAGGGGGGGAATCTTCAAGGATAAGGAAAAGATAAACGTGATGGGGGGAGGAAAATGAATACTGATGGGGTTATAAAATTGATAGGGGAAATGGTAAAATTCCACACTTAAGGTGGCCTGGATGGGATATAAGGTTTGGATGCACAGTTAGGAACACTATGTTCTAACCATGTAGGTACTACCGCCCCACCAAAAAAGGGTTTCATGGTTACTCCTAGTTGTCACATGTTTTTTAAAACCAAGATCAGTCCATGAAAAACCTCAATGTACCCCTCTGTAGCACCCTCACATGGTTATCTGTATGGTTAGACAAACTATGTGTTAACCATGCCCCTTGGTCTTCCTTCCAAAAAAAATCTTTTTTCAACCCCTGTCACCTGAGAAAACCAAGAATGAACTAAAATGGAAATAAAACTCAAAATTAGATGTACTAATGACATGTAGGGTGTAACAAACTCCCCACCATTCCACTTTATTCCCACATAAATTTCTCAAGAATCATTAGAAAGAATTAGGTTAGCCCACTTTTACCTTACAAAGTCATCCCACTCCCATGTATCATGGATATTAATACCTTGTTACCAGAGCACACAGACCAATGGAATCAGCTTACCATGGATCAGATTGTTCTTATATTCCATGATACAAAATGGATACTCCACTATGGTTGTATTAGGATCAAGCTCCAAATACTGCAACTCTAACACATGAAAGGAGTCCATATAGTATCTCTTAAACTGGGAGAAATGAAATAGGTCATGGATTTTGTTCAACAGTGGTTGAAACTCCAACTGATAGGATACCTTCCCAAGATACTTCACAAGATGAAATGACCCAATATAACATGAGGCATATCTTCCATGATTCTCCAAGATATGATGTCCCAACAAAATTGATTCCCAATAAAACATTAGATCACCAACCAAAAATTATAATGGATGATGTAAATGATTGGAAGATGACTTCTAGTGACTCTAATTTGTCTCTAGACTTTTCTAAATCATCCAAAATATCTCATTCATCTATTGGATGTGACTTGGTCACACTAGAGAATTCTCTCCCACCTCATAAGAACGCAATGGGGATGAAAATGGTCGTCTATACAATACCTAAAAGGGGTCATCTATATCTAGTAATGATAAAAGTTATTATAAGAAAACTTGTCCAATGGTAGTTGAATTTCCTATAAACCTCTAAAATCAAGCACACATGCCTTTAATATATACTTGAGGTTCTAGATAGTCCACTCAGACTAGCCATCCATCTATAGGTGATATGTAATTCTCAACTTCATCTAGGTACCCAAAGCCTCCTAGAGTCCCTTTCAAAAAGACTAAAAAATAACTTTTTTTTTATAGAAACACTTTTATAGAAAAATTGAGAAACCAATAGAAATTACTTCAAAGACTTAAGACATCAAACCGTACTCCAGTGGTCAAAAATTCAAAAAACTAGATCAAACAATAAAAGAAGTTTCCACCCCAGCATAAACAACATTTATTCTAGCTTCCACCATTATAATACTACATGTAAATCATTCCCATAGAAAGTTGAGCAGGTATAGATGGCCAAGTAAATACCCTCTCAAACATTAAAAACCTAATCACATATGTCTGGTGAAAACTTGTATCTCAAAATCTCATTTGGAGCACTCTCTGAAGAAAATATGTTATCAAGAACACTTCAAAAGAAGACCATCGGTAAAGCTTTCCCAACGAGAAGTAAGAAACACCTAGTAAAATCATAAACTAAACCACCACTTCAACACATTCAACACAATCCTTCACACCACCCCTTCACCTTGATGTAATCTTCTCACAGAATAAAATCCCTCAAATCATCATAAACAACAAAAAACTCAAGATTCACCGTGAGAAGACCTGTAATAAGATTGCTGGACCAATGGAAGTCCAAAAGAAGAGGACCTCCCCCCTCCGCACAACTCTAGGGCCAACACCGAGCCTCATCCTTTGATGAAATACATGATCTGGGACACCTTCACCCACCAAAATTGTCTCCACCAGCCCAGATCTAGAGCCACGCCCGCCAAAAACTTCACTCGTTGAGAAAGATAGGACAATGCTATGCCTAAGAAGATGAAGCCGAAAGCCAAACTGAAGCCACACCCTCTGATTTGAGGTACCCTTTCCCGTCAAACACCTCGGCCCTCCTAAATCCAAAATAGGCCCAATGGGCATGACATGATGGTGAAGAAGGCGTCTCTCCTAAGCAGACCGATCCAAAAGCCTCCATAGAGAACTGAGACGACGTCGATGTATCATGTAGCTCAATTATGAAACCATAGACATATCATCCTGTTTCTATAATAGAATATGAAGTGGATAAAATAAACCTTCTTGTCTCAGATGCTTTTCATTTATCCTCTAGTAGGTTAAGCACCTATAAATGTAATCCACCATTGAACTTCTCATCTTGGGACACCAATACCAACCTCCCAGGTTATAGAACATCTTGGTCCCCCATAGGTGCACAAACCAACTAGAATGTTTTACCTCATGAATCACCTCTTTCCTCATTCACAAAGAAAGAACTATCAAATTTTATAATAGGATATATCCATTGAGAGATTTTGAGAATTCACCCAAGTTATCCCCACCATTTAAAGAATTTCTAATATGATGGAACTCAGAATATGATACCTACTCATTCTTTAACTAATCTATGAGAGAGGGTGT
Organism: Viscum album; assembly: GCA_963277665.1. NCBI lineage: Eukaryota > Viridiplantae > Streptophyta > Magnoliopsida > Santalales > Viscaceae > Viscum > Viscum album. The sequence goes on along the minus strand of OY728138.1, from coordinate 1,171,579,059 downwards.
AACCTACACACTAACCAAGAACACCTATCATCCATTATCTTGTACCTCCAATCATATATCATAAAACAAAATCTTCAAACCCCACTCATCTACTGACTCCTGAACATACTATGGTAGAAGCTTCTTGGTCAATACATTGGTGACTACATTTTCATTTTCCAGTGTACAATAAATATCAAAATAAAAAATCTGATGATATTCCACCCAGTATATCTGTCTAAGGTTCAAGTATCTCAAGGAAAAAATATAATTCAGGCTCTTATGGTCTGAATGCACTATAAAATGATCCCCAAAGAGTAAAATTTTCGAGGTCTTTAACACATGCATAATGACTGCAACTTACATTTCATGGTTGGGGTAATTCGTCTCATGTGGTCATAGACACCGCAATCCATAGGCCACTATATGGTCATACCACACCATCACACACCCCAAACCCACACCGGAAGCATCAAAATACACTATATAACCTCTCCCAAGCTCATAAAGAATCAATATACGTGTGGATGTCAGATGGGCCTGAAACTACGCAAAGTCACTCTAGCACATCTCATCCCACTCAAAATTCAACCCTTTCCTAATCAAATATTTCAAGGGAGAAGCTAGCATAGATAATTCCTAAACAAAGATTCTATGATTCTCATCCAAGCCCACAAATATAAGGGTATAAGATACATTATTAGGCTTCTACTAAGGCATGAATTATTGAACTTTCTCTATATCCAATGAATCTCCTACCTAAAAAATCATGTGTCCCAAGAAATAAACTTCTTAAATAAAAACGTGGCACTCATAAATTTTGGAATATTGATATATATCTCTTAAAAAAACCTACATATATCAATAATTATCATCCTTCATCTTGGAATACACCAAGATATAATCCAAAAATATGACCATGAATGATTCCCAAAAGTGATGGAAGATATGGTTAATTAGTTCCATAGAGACTATAGGAGCATTGGTAAGACCAAATGGAATACAAACACTCAAAATATCCATGCCCTATTTCAAAGTTGGTCTTTGGAAAATCATCTTCTCAAACCATTAATTTCTGGTTCCCAGATTATAGTTCGATATTTGAAAACCAATGGACTCCCCAGAGATGATCTTAATGGTCATCAATTATGGGAAATGGGAATTTATTCTTTATGATCAATTAATTGATATTATGATAGTCTATATAAATTCATAATATTCCATCCAACTTCTTTTAAAATAGTTCTATAAAATCCAATGGTGAAATGTTGGTAGAAATAAAATAATTTCCCTCAAGGTCCTCTAGCTTCACTTTAAACTCTTTCGGATCATTTGGAACCATCTGGTAAGATGGTAATGAAATAAGGATCATCTTGGGGCATAGATTGATGGTGAACTCAACCTCTCAATAGGGTATAAATCCTGAGAAATCCTTTGGAAACACATCTTGGTACCTTTCCATGACCACAAGAAGTTCACCCACATAACACTCCTCAACATCCCCAAGAAACAACTTAGATAACCATCATGAGATCAACCCCAACTATGAATCAATCAGTACCTCCATTTTTGATCATGGATATTACTCACTCTTAAATATGTGAGATTTGTAATTTAGGGTGATGAACTAGACCCTATGTTAGTAACAGTCAACTATAACCTTGAAGTAAATAAACTAATCCATGTTGATGATAAGGTTGAAAACATTCGATTCCAAAACAAGGAAGCCTTAGGATACTTAAACATCAGACACCAAAACACAGAACTCATGGCACTTGAAACCTTCTCCTTATTACAACAAAATAGGGTTAAAAAATCCATAACATATGACATCAACTTAGAATACCAAAATTATCAATTAGTTTTAGAGAGATGAATTAATTGGATATGCCAATGTCAAGTAAAACTGATTCCATGGAAGATGCATCAAACAACGTACCTATCATGGTAGCCAACCCAAAATCCGTTTCCTCTGGAATAACCTCCAGAACATGGATAATCCCTAAATCAGACCTACCTTATGTATTCTTCCCCTGGTGAGAATATCCCTTACCATGAAGTCCATAACCTCCAAACTTGGAAGCCTCTGACTTCACATGAGATTCCTTTAATAGTGTGAAGCCTACATCACTCCCTTTTGAAACCAACCAAAATAAGATCAGAAGATTCATTGACTTCCCACATTGATGGAATGTCCTGAGAGTTTTTGATAACTGAGGCCTAGTGTTTCCATCCTTCCAAAATTGATGAAAAACAATAAGTCTATTCTTTGAAGAATCCAAAATAGTTTTACCCTACTTCTAATAGATATTATTTACATTACCCTTATGAGACTCTTCCCACTTCCACTTCTACTATGATGATAAACTATGCCTAAAATCTATAGAAGGAACACCACTAAGACCTATCTTGCTAGTCAAATCATTATATCCCATAGTCACCTTATCAACCACCACTGAATAAGTTATTAGACCTAGATGAATTGGTAAATATATGATATCTATCATCAAGACCTTCTCAAAATTTTGATCCTTTAAATAATAATTCATGATGATATATAAAGATAAATGTAAAAATTCAGTATATCATATGGAATACTCCTTTACTAAATAATCACCTAATCCAACTTCAAAAACTCACATTCCTTCTCCACCAGTTGGGTCTTTGGGAAGAATTTAAGATTAAAATCCATAATAAATGTGGTCCATATGAAACATGCATGCCTCCTCGAAATAACTATTGACTCACACCACTTATTACAAAGTCCTTATAGCACATACATGATGACGCCAACTTTAGAGGTCTTTAGGGTCTTTAAGAAACCAAATATCTTTTCAATAAAATTTAATTACTCATAATTCTCATTGGGTTCTTTATTGTTGTAGAACGCTGATAGATTTTACATTGTGAACTCTGGAGCATAGTTCACCATCTATGTTGGATCTCAACAACCCACTTAACCCAAGGATTAGATTATATTATTCAACAACTCCACAAAACCCATATAAAGAGAAGGGTTCACCTATGAGATTTTCTCCATATCACCCTCCCAATGCATGGATGAGGTTCTTCTTAGAGGCATCGTCTAGAATATAGATAACACAAGATTTATCAAACACAATTTCATCTCAAACAATAAAAATTTGGATGAACAGTTAAGAAAATTATGCGTCGATCATGCGTGTTTCACTGGAGTTGGTAGGTAAGGTCGCACCGGCTATGCACAGTCATTACTAACCAGGAACACTAATCATGAACCTCTTCTATACCACCACGTTCCACCCCCCAAATCTCAAAAAATTATCCCTGGTCTCACCCCAAGACTCATAACCAATTGGGAAATATGAAAACAAATCTCATCAAAATAGCCCATAACTAGGCTCAAAACATAACCAGAATCTCAAACCACCCATGGAAACTCAATGTTCGACATGAAGAAGAGTTTTCTAAGAACTCCAATGTTCCTAAATCTCGAGTCTCAATGGCCCTAGCTTCAGTAAACCACTGAATCCAAAATAACTTCTTCCCCTAATACCATATTTAATGAAACAAACCTGATTCAACCTGAATCGTAACCTATAATATCCTGCCAAAAGGCCCAAAGTGCACCCCTGGCCACCAAGGGAGGGCGACAAGCACTAGGCATAACCAATAATCTATTAGTAATGGTTTCACCCAAGGTAAACTGGAATGGACCATCAATAAAATAATACAAAAACACTAATATCATTAGATTAAACAACAATCATAAACATAAATGCATAGAAATATATAAAATGAAATTAGATACCATAATAAATAACCTATTTTAATAAAAAAAAACAAGCCATAATAGGTCATATACATATATATTATCTCAATTAATAGCTTAGAACTCAAAATAAAAAGGATCAATCCCAACAATACCAATATATACAACCCATTAGGTACAAAATCCCAAAATAACTCCCCAAGAGCCAACTCCATGAGACCACATCTCCTCCAAAAAACAAAAATAATGGTAATAAAGAAGAGACACCCTAGTACATGGTGCCCTTGCCTTTACCTACGTCCTATAAAGTAAAATCTATATACATTTGAAGGAATATGTAGGGTTTTAGGAACAAATCCTAGTAGGATTCCACCATAACTCTATTTAAGTATTTTACCCATGAAAACTAATAAACTATTTTGAAACACTTTTCAAAAAAACCGCTTTGAAAACATAAAATTTTCAAATAATCCAATGAAATAACTTTGGTTTTCTTTTAAAACAAAAAAAAATTCTTTTAAATCAATTTTAAACATGGATAAAATTAAGGAACAAGACCAAAGGACCCAACATTCTCAACATATCCAACATGTCATAATAAGTTGATCTCAAACAACATCATAATATAACCATATAAATAGAAATGGTCATAATGTATCTCATCACATCAAAACAGAACTAAAAAATTTATAAATCTTGTAAACTAATCTTACATGAGTAATTTGAACCTAGGGATATAACCATAAATCCTATTGTGAGTGAGTCCAAATAATTCTTCTATCTATCTAATCAATAACTTAAGCTCTGATGGTCTTCCATGGACCCAACTTCTAGAGATCACATGGTCTCTTAGAAACCAAATGGAAGCTCTCATAGTACTCCTACCCAATGTCTCTCATAGTCCCTTGGAAAACCAAAATGTAGGATCTCACAATATTTCCTTTTAATTCCCTCATGGTCCCTCAAACAACCCCTCACTCACACCTCGATTAACCATCATGTTACTCTATGCCAACATAATAACATATAAGTTCTCATATCAAACAAGCCATTACAAGAGACAATTTTACAAACATAACACCCATTTTTTCAAATAAGTTAAACTCGTTTCTATATCCACTTTAGAAATACTTTTAAAATGATAAAAACCTTTTTGATCCATTTTATCAAACACTAGGTGTCTATATAAGCCACACCTATTTGAAAACCCCATATTAAATACCTAATTTTCAAAACAACTTAGAGAAGACATCAAAAATGGTATAAATATCAACCATAAATCATTTATTCAGAAAAATAAAAAAAACATAAACCAAATTAGATTTATAATTTAAAGGTAATCTATGGGAAAACGCCCTTAAATAAATACACCTACCTCATAATCAGTTAAAACTTCATTGCCTTCGATGATGACTACCTAGGATAGGAAGATCAAGGTATTACAAACCATAATCACAAGACAATCAATCATTTCCCCCATTATACACCATATATTATACCAAAACCCCTTATAAGGTTGAACATCTCTATGGAAAAGGAATAAAAATAAAGAGAAGGGGAAAAGGAAGAAGAAACCATGAAGAAATTGACTTACCTCAAGACAAACCACCTTCAATATAAGTGGAAACCACAAAAAACAAAAGGATCGGAAAAGCTTCAAGTCCAAGGAGGAGGATATACACATGATGGGGGAATTAAAATGAGGACTAATGGGTTATAAAATCAAATAAAAATGGTAAAATACCACTTTTATGTTACACAGATAGGCCTCCTGGTTAGGAAAACCACGTGCCAACCGTGTGAGTGATACTGACCCACAAAAAAGGGTTATATGATTACTCATGAGTGTTTCACAGTTTGGAAAATAGTGTAAAACCCCATGGAAACCCTCTTTAGTACAATTTCATGGTTAGATAAAAATTAAAATAATCTATGCACTAAATGTATACCTCGTTCCATCTTCACAAAAACTCCTAATTTTCAACCCTCGGTAGCTGAGAACTCCAAGAATAAACAAAAAGGTAAATAAAACTCAAAATTAGTTTTAATAGTGACTTGGAAGGTGTCAAATAATATTTCATTAAATAAATAAAGGAAATGTATTTATAGAGAAATTTTTAACATATATTTTGATCATAAAAGTTTAAATTATATATTTACTCAACAAGAGATTAATATGAACTAGAGAAGTTGGTTGAAGTTAATTAAATATTATGACTTCTCAATACACTACCACTAAGGGAAATAAAACAAGGTGGATTATTCTTTGATTATAAAGGATCATTATAGCTTATCTATGATGAGGATCACAAAAGATATAATATTTATGTATTTTCAAAGTATGGACCTTGAAATCTTGAAAGGCAGGGATAAATAATATCTTTCTAAAATGAGTGTTTGACCATATATCTTTGTAAAGATTAAAGGGGTGAAAAGGGGGGATGTGAAGATATAAAATATAGTGAGAAATGTTCCTGAGTTTAATCTTGATTGTTATAGAATGTTAAGGTTTGGTAATTGGTCTCACCCAAATTTACCAAATATTTTAGGGTTAAGTGGTCTCTTGTAGTTTAGCTTGGGTTGTCAAATCCTCATAGACCTAAGAAGAAACCTATAGACACGTACATTATATGTACCTTTTTCGGATATGAATTGTCCAACTTGGTTTGATTTTAGATGTTTCTAAGTGAGCACTAAGAGACTTAAGTGAATTTATTTTAAAAGAATGATTTGATCCTAGGTTATCGCTTGGGGTTGGATTAGATGAAATTGTTTTTTAACAATTTCAATTTCATTAACTCAAGTAGGATTAATTTACTTAATTCAAACTAAACTCATCAATTATTGGTTAAACACCTTAACAAAAACATTCTAATCATCTATACACTTGTAGTATCATTTTCATGAGCACTCCAAGGTAAAGGATCTTATTAGAACATAAATGTGGGGTGATAAAATTCAATAAGGAAGAGGAAGAGAGAAAATACTTGAATAAAAGAAAAGAAAGTAAAAGAAATAAATAAAATTTAGATATTGAGGAATAACGTCCATACCAGCCCATTTTTACTCCCTAGGATCAACCCATAAAATAGTTATCCCTCCATTGATTATATGGTTTCAATGGAAGTGGGAAGTAGACTCATGAGGGGGGATTGGAGAAGTAAATAAAACAATAAAAATAAAGCAATCCCTCCACCATTGTGTGATGAATATCATAAGGTATGGTGTGAAAAAATTCACACCATAAGGTAAAAATATCAATGTGATTAGAAGAAAAAAATAATAATAATAAATGAATAAATTGTATTAAGAACTAAGTTGATTCTAACAACTTTCATGATAAAGAAGAACATTACAAAGACAAATTAGCATAATAACATTACAAAAAAACAATGCTCCATGATGATAAAATCCTCCACCACCACTTCCTTAAATAGGAATTTAAAAAGTCTTGGGTCAATCTCCCAATAGTGCAAAGGATCCCACGTGAGTAAGGTAAGCCTAGGGTGGTGGAAAGCAAGAGAGAGGAGACTTTTCAACCCTTTACCTGGAGTTGCAGTCAGCTTGCATCCACTGGAAAGAGGTTACTATATTGACCTTTATATGGCCGAATTGGAGTGAGATATAGGAGACAAAAGTGAATCTCCGGATGTCTCCTATATCTCTATAAAACATCATACCAAATGAATTTATGGTTGCTGAGATATGATTAAATTGGTGTGCTATTTTTCTGGGCCACAGAATATGACTCATAATTTTATCTCTAAATTGTTCCACCTGAATAACCACAATGGAGGCCGAATTAACAATGGATTATGATTAATTATATGTTCCTGTATATTTATTCTATCATCCCATGAAATTTGGGATTCAGTGGGTCTGTATTGGGGTCTCCACATTCTCATCAGTGAGATGGTGTCATATATGCTTTCTCCAGAATTGTGTCCTTTCATTGCCAAATATCCCAATCATTCTTTATGAATACTACATTGATCCCTGAATGAAAAATGTTCATATTGAATTTTATATCTGTTTTCCAAAATATAAAATTAAAATATGGATAATTGTATTCCTTAAAATCATATAAATCATTGGGCCTATATTGGTGTACATTAGGTATGAAGTGCACAAACGATGAGAATGGGTGTTCAAAATTAAAATCCGCTAAATCGGACCCATAAGATCAAAAATTAACATTTAATACCATTAAAATTTAATTAACATATGTGTTTTTATTGGCTAATCACACCCCCCAACTTGAGATTTTCTAGTCCCGAGCAAAATGTACCTCAACAATATGAAATTCAAATTCTTTTTTCCAAAAACATTTTAATACACAATGATCACCAAAAACTTTTATAACAAACAATCATGAAACCCATAAAAATATTTTAATACAAGATAGTTTCAAAATCATATCCCAATCCCAAGTTCATTCCATTGTTCAAATTCATCTCCATATTTCATCCAATATCAATTAATAGTGATGATGTGTTGTGCATCTCAATAGACATGGGGGGTTCATCTTTATTCAAAAGGGAAATGATGGAAGTACTAGGTGGGATCAAATTTCAATAATAAGATGAGTATTCAATTTTTTTATTGTAATTTTTTTGTTTTTTTTTTCAATTTTTCCATGGTAATTGAAATTGCCTCAAAAGATTCAACCCATGTAACAAGACATTGTCGATGACTCCTAGGCTCAAAGACCATAGAGAACCAAGTGAATCCCACATACATACGAATCATCTTGAGTTAACTTAGTCAAAAACAAAGTCAAATTACCATAAATAGATATAAAATTACTAACTCTAGGCCAGACAACTATGGAGTCACGATCCCCAAGTGCTGAAAGCCATGCATTTGTTCATTTCATTGCTCTACGTGCACATTTATTGTTTTCTTTAATACTCATATTAAAACTAAAATGATCACCAAACCTATTATATTTATTTCGGGGACCCCATGAACTCAAACTAATACCCCACTATCCAAAGGAATTGCGTTGTGATTCTTTTTTTATTTGGATGAAAATATAAATAATGAAATATCACATTAGATAGGCAAACATTACAAAATATAGCCTCATGAAATATATATGGATTAAAATCATAATACTGGCATGCTAAATTATTTGATATTCAGTTTCAATTTTTACAATGTCTATTATCATGTTCAAGGTTAAAGAAATTTTTCCTTCCATTAAGGCACACTTTTTTTCAAATTATTCATTTTTGTACAAAAAAAAATATATATTTATTTTTATTTTATCTCCCCCCCTAGCTTAAAATAACATTATCCCTAGCGTTTAAAGAAAAGAAAATTTGGATGGGGGTTGAGGTAGAAAATGGGAGTTCAAAAGGATACTGAAAACTAGGATCATGGAATGAAGTCACCTGGTGGTTGAAGTTGAAATTCTTGATGCTCCCTTTTAATCCATTGATCTCCATGTCACTTTGAGAATTCCCTAGTGGAAGAAAAAAACAAACAAAACAAAACAAAACTATATATATATATATATATATATTTATTCATAGAATAAAAAAAGTAAAATATAATTATATATACAAAAATTATAGAATAAGGATGCACTATAAGTTGTAGGTTAGTGGTAAGTGCGCGCCCCTGTCTCTCTTCGGTTCCATGTTTGAGTCCCCGCGGCTTCACCGGTTCTGAGGGGGTTTGCCCCATGACCTATGATGTGGCCTTTTAATTTTATTATTATTATTATTATATTTTTTTATTTTAACCTACAAACACATAAAAATAAAATTAACCAGTGATACATTATCTTCTTTTTAAATTTCTAGATAAGGTATTACATAAGGAACACACCACGTGAGAGGGATGAATATGGAACTCCCCTTTCATCCCATCCATACTCATAATAAAAGAACAGTTCAACAGCCTATTTTTATTATTATTTTAAAATATCAAAATTATTCATTAATCCTATTTAAAATATAAAGTTGATTAAAACAACAAAATGATTGGAATCTTGAAAACCATGGGTCTCCTCCCATACAGTTCTTTGTTTAATGTCGTTAGCTCGACTTGGACCCCTAATTGGTTAAATATCTTCATCATCTAAGGTAGTTTAACACAATTCTTCATCAATTTATTATTTTTGTAATGATTCTATGAATGGTTTGACTCTATGACCATTAACTTTAAATGGTTGACCATTGGTGGGATCTTGAATTTCAATAGCCCCATAGGGATACAAATTATGCACTAGGTATGGAACATCTAGACCTCAATTTCCCTGGGTGTAAGTGAAGTTTAGAATTATACAAAATAATATGTTTTCCTTGTTCAATGTGTTTGGTTTTAAGGTTGCGAGACTAGTAGGCTTTTAATTTTTCTTTATTGATCCTTTAATTTTCATAATCCTCCATCCTAAGTTCTTCATGTTCATTGATATCTAATTTCCTTTTTATTTCAGCTAATGAGAGGTCATAATTCATTTTCTTAATTTCCCAAAAATCCTTATGTTCAATTTTCATTGGAAAATGACATTATTTTCCATAAACCAACCTATATGGGGACATTCCTAAAATTGTTTTAAATGTGGCTCAATATGCCCAAATAGCATATAATAGTTTTCTTGACCAATATTTCTTAGATGGATTAACAGTTTTCTCAATAATTTGTTTTATTTCTTGATTGGCTAAATCATCTTTACCATTGGTATGTGGGTGGTAAGTAGTGGACAGTTCTTGAGAAATTCCATACTTTTCCATGAGTGCTTAGAAAGGATGATTGCAGAAATGAGTTCCAGGATCACTAATGATAGCCCTAGGAATTCCAAATCTAGAGAGGATGTTTTCCTTGAGAATTCTAATCAAAGTTTTATGATCACTGGATTTCATAAGAATTACCTCATCCCATTTGGAGACAAAATTGAAAACTAAAAGGATTTACAGATATCCCCTTGAGTTTGGGAAGGGACCCATGAAATCGACTCCCCTATAGTCAAATATTTCAATTACTAAGATGGGAGTGAGTGGAATTTGATTCTTTTTTGTGATAGACCCTACTTTTTGACACTTAGTACAGCTTTAAAAAAATGTGTAGGAGTCCCTTGAGATGGTGGTCCAGAAGAGACCACACTGAAGAACCTTATCAGAAGTTTGCTTAAAGGAAAAGTGACCTCCACATGCCTCACAATGATAGAATTTAAGGATGGACTCTTGTTCAGATTCGGGGACACGCCTCTTAAGGACTTGGTCGGGGTATAACATATAAAGTTATCGATCATCAAACACATAGTGCCTAATATCATTAATAATTTCCTTTGATCCTGATTCCCTAAATTTTTTGGAATAACTCATATAACTAAGAAGTTGGCTATGTCAGCATACCAAGGGAAGTCACTCACATAGTATAGGTGTTCATCAGGGAATGAATCAGACACAGAAAGATGATTTTAGTTTCTTTTAATTACATCCTAGATAGGTGATCAGCTAAAAAAAATTCAACAGCCTTTTTTTCCTTAATTGTAAGGTCAAATTCTTGTAAGAGAAGGACCCACCTAATCATTATAGCCTTGGAATCTTGTTTTTTGAAGTGGTATTTTAGTTCAGAATGGTCAGTGAACACAGTGATGGGGGATCCTAAGTGGTAGGACCTAAACATCTCTATGTAAAACACAATAGAAAGTAACTCATTTTCAGTGGTGGTGTAGTTGATTTGGGCATCATTTAATTATTTTCTTGCATAAGCAATGACATAAGGATTTATATCACAATGTTGTCCTAACAAAGCTCCTATAGCAAAGCCACTGTCATCACAGATAAGTTCAAAAGGAAGGTTATTCCAATTTGTAGATTTCATAATGATAGGAGAGGTGAGAGAAGATTTGAGGGTTGAGAATAAACCCTCATATCTTTCTATCCAAAAAATGGAGAATCCATTTCTAGGAGAGCACAAAGGGGATGAGATATTGAACTAAATTCCTTGAAGAATATTCTATATAAACCAGCATGTCCTAATAAAGACCTCACTTACATAACAGTTCTGGGTTATGGAAGGTGACGAATGATGTCAACCTTTGATTTATCAACTTCAATCCCCCTACCCGAGACTAAATGTACAAGGACTAATCCTTGTTTAATCATAAAATGTCAATTTTCCCAGTTTAGGACCAGATTCATTTCTTCACATCTAGAAAAAAATCTCTCCACATTCCTAAGACATCCCTCAAATGTATCCCCAAAGACAGAGAAGTCATCCATGAAGAACTCAAGAAAATCCCCTACCATATCTGAGAATATTCCCATCATGCACCGTTGGAAGGTTACAGGGGCATTGCATAAGCCGAATGGCATGCTTTTGAAGGCAAAGGTGCCAAATGGACAGGTGAATGTATACTTCCCTTGATCCTCTAGGGAGACCTCAATCTAATTGTACTCTCAGTACCCATCTAATAAAAAATAGAACTAATTACCTTCCACTCTCTCAATGACTTGGTCAATCAATGGTAAGGAGAAATGGTCCTTATTCATGAATGAGTTTAGCTTATAATAGTCGATGTAGACTCTCTAGCCACTACTTACCCTAGTAGGAATAATCTCTCTATCCTTATTGGTTATCACTGTGATTCCTGCCTTCTGGGGAACCACTTTGATTAGGCTCACCCACTCACTCTTTGTTATGGGATAGATGATAGCATCTTTTAATAATTTTAAAATTTCTTTTCTCACTAATTCTGTGAGATTAGGATAGAGTCGTTGTTGAGGTTGATGAAATGGCTTTGAATCAGATTCTAGAACAATCCTATGAGTACTAATTAATGGGATAATCCTAGGAATATCATATAGGATCCAACCAATGGATTATTTATGTTTCCTAAGGACATCTAGAAGTATCCTCTCATGATTGGATTCAAGAGAAGAAGAAATAACAATGGTATGTGTTCCATTTTCTCCTAGGAAGGAATACTTAAGTACAGAAGTAAGTTCTTTCAATTCAAGATCAGGTTGGTTCAAAATTTCATCAAAATATTGGTACATTGGCTCAAGATAATTTTCTTTTTTTAGAGTATCAGAAAGGATTGATTCCCCACGTGTAGAATTTTCAGCTACAATATTGGTTTGAACAGATTTTGGGAATGAAGTTTGATTTCTCTCCACGAAAGTGTTTTCCTAAAAGGTTTCACTAATTATTGGTCCTAAGAATTCATCGTAATATAAATTTGAAAATTATTCAAGACAAGGAGATAAACTTCTTTTATGTGAAAAAAGGAAATCAATCTCATCCTAACTTAAAAATCTATCAAATATTCCTTGATGTTATATGTATTAATTATCAATGCTTCCTATAATATTGACTTCATGAATTTCCTCATCATCCCCTATTTGTGAGCTTTCATTATAGATGTTCAAGTCTAGACTCATGTTTCCAAAGGTGATGGTCATGTTCCCATTTCGAACTCAGATAACATAGTTGATTCTTGCAAGGAAAGGATGACCAAGTATGATTGAGGTTTGTCCCTTATTTCCTAAGTTTGGATGGTTGTCAAGGAAAATGAAGTCAGTAGGGTAGATGAAGTTTTTAACCTATAGCAGAACATCCTTTAAAATCCCCTTTGGAACCCTAATGTTATGATCATCAAGTTGAAGTGTAACAGATGTGGGTTAGAGCTCTTCTAGGCCTAACTAGAAGTACATAGCATAGGGGATGATATTGACACTAGCACATAGGTTACACAAGGCCCTGACAACTTTTCTCTCTCCTAGTTAAACATTGATGTAAGGGAAACCCGGGTCTTTCAACATAGGAGGAATGGTCCCTTGAATGGTGGTACTCACATTAGTAGCCAAAATGACGTGTTTTTATGTGAAATTTTTATTTTAAAAATTTACAAGTCCTTAAGGTACTTTGCGTAGGTAGGTATGGTTTGGATTGCATCGAGAAGGGTAATGTTCAACTTGACTTGTGAGAATATTTCCCTCAATGTTTCACTCAATTCAAGATTGGTTTTCCCCTTCATGCGTTGAGGAAATGGTGTAGGTTATGGGGTTGTTTGTTGAAGAGTTGTTTCTTTCACATTGTTATCAGTTTCATTAGTTTGATCTTGTGTTTCATTTGAATTTTCTTCCAATTTTGAATCTCCATATGGGTTTTGAATTAGTTGTTCAGGTTTCTCAATTGATTTCCCAATTCTTAAAATATTCATAGCCTTTATTTTTTCATGATTTTTTTGAGTGAAACTTGACTCTCCCCTTACAGTTTGTTATATAATATCTTGTGTAGGAATGGGTGCCTTTACATTTTTGATTGTTTGAAGTTCTTGTTTTATGGAAGAGACTTTTGAGTTCATCCTTTCCATTTGTTTACACAATTGTTATAGTAGGCTTTATGGAATAGTTTGGTTTGGTGCTTTAGAAGATTGGTTTATCCCAGGGGGATATTTTAGAGGTGGGATGTTTTATTGAAAATGGACCGGTGGATTTTGGTATTGGATAGGTTGGGTTTGGAACTAGTTATGGGTTTTTTAGTTATAAAGGGGGTAAGGATTTTTTCCATGTTTTTGGCTAGGTTGTTGGTTATATTTCTAGCGGAATCATGGGTGGTCATTATACCTTGGGTTGAAGGTGTTTTGGTATTGAGGCTTTTGAAAGTTAAAAGCATTTACTTCCACTAGGGGTCTTCCTAAAAGAATATCATTGAAGTATGGAATGGTTGTGAAATTGTCTGTCTTATGGTCATGTTTGTCACAAATTCTGAAAATAGGGTCTACAGTTTGGATTTCATGGACGTTCTTAAGGTCTATCTCTTCAACCTTCCTAGAGAGTGTTGCAAGTTTATCCCTAAGGATTTCCTCTTCTCTAAGTATATGAATTTCAATAGTTCTTTGTGGCTTTTTAGAATAACTTGAAGTTCCCCATGTTTGGTTTTGTTCAACAAGGCTTTCCAGATACTCATAAGCATCATTTGGGGCTTTGTTTTTAAAGGTTCCATTACACATCATATTAATTAATTGTTTGTTCCATATGCCCAACCCTTCATAACAAATTCTCACTTGTTCAGGTATAGAAAACCCATGATGTGGAATCATTTTTAGGGTGTCTTTGAACCTGTCCCGTGTATCATAGAATGACTCTCCCTCTTTTTCAAAAAAGTTTTGGATTCTCTTTTTAAATGCAATTATTTTGTGGTGGGGAAAGTATTTTTTGAAGAATTATCTTTGTAATTGGTCCCAAGAGTTGATGGATGATGGTCTCAAATTGTTTATCCCATTTTTAGCTTGATCCTTTAAAGAAAAAGGAAATAGCCTCATCATAGCTGATTCCAGTTGATGTGGGGGACACGTGGTTTCTACAATGTCATTGAACTCCTTAACATGAAGGTAAGGCATCTTAGACTCCATTCCATGGAATGTGGGAAGGTGGTTTAAGACATGGGGTTTAAAGATGTAGCTGTAATATCCTAGTTAATTGTGTCTAATGTATGAGGATAATTGGTCTAGGAATGTGTGAGGTAGTCATTCATGGTTTGATCGACTACATTCCCCAAGTTTGGGGCTTCCACATTTGGATATCCATTTTTGTTCCCACCCGGGTTTATTAGTTGGTTTCTTTATAGACCTTCCATATAAATGGGCTCAATTTTTGACTCTGGTATATTATGGAGATTAGGATCTAATGAAAATACTTCCCTTGGTGTACTTGATTCCTCTATCCTAGGAATTTCTACCCTAAATAGTCTGTTTGAATTATCGCGGGTGTAGGCTGACATGCGCTAAAAGGAAAAAAACGAGAAAGATACAAGATAAGAGATCTTGGGTGAGAATAGAACAATGGGGTGAGGAAAGAAGGTTTTGGTCTAAGGTAATTACTTGGTCCCTAGAAATGGTGGAAAAATTTGGTCTTTCCCAAATTTACCCAAGATTTTAGGCTTAAGCGGTCACTTGTAGTTTAGCTTAGATTGTTGAATCCTCAGTGACCTAAGAAGAAACCTATAAACAGGTACATTATATGGACTATTTTTGGATATTAAGTGGCCAAAATAGTTTGATTTTATATGTTTTTAAGTGAACAATAAGAGAATTAAGTGAATTGAATTTAAAATAATGAGTTGATCTTAGGATATCACTTGGGGTTGGATTGGATGAAATTCATTTTTTTTACAATTTCAATTTCATTAACTGAAGCAGGATTCATTTAATGAATTAAAACTAACCTCATAACTTACTTTTTAAACACCTTCAAAAACACATTCTAATCACCTATACACTTTTATGATAATTTTCATGGGCACTAAAAGTAAAATGATATTATTAGCCCAAAAAAGTGGGGCGATAAAATTCAATAAGGAAGAGGAAGAGAGAAAATCCTTGAATAAAAGAAACTCAAGTAAAAGAAATCAATAAAATTTAGAGATTGAGAAATAACATCCAATCCATCCCCATTCTACTCCCTTGTATCAACCCATAAAATATTTATCCCACCATTAATTCAATGGTTTCAATGGAAGCGGAAAGTAGACTCATGGGGGTGGAATTAGAGAAGTAAAAAAATGATAAAAAGAAAGCAATCACTCCACCATTGTGTGAAGAATATCACAAGGTATGGTGTGAATAAATTCATAAATTAAGGTAAAAGTATCAAAGTGATAATAATAAAAGTAGAATAAGAGGAAACGAAGAACTTTTATTAAGAACTAGGTGGATTCGAACAACTTACATGACAAAGAAGAACATTACAAAGACAAATTAGCATAATAAAATTACAAATAAAACAAAGCTCTAAGATAATGAACTTATCCACCAATAATACCTTAAATAGGAATTTTATGAGGCTTGGGTTGATATACCAATAGTTCAAAGGATCCCACTTGAGTATGGTAGGCCTAGGGTGGTGGAAAGTAAGGGAGAAGAGACTTTTCCACCCTTGACTCGAAGTTGCATCTATCTTGCATCCACTGAACAGAGGATCCTATATGGCCTTCTAGATGGCCGAATGGAAGTGGTCCATAGAATAAAAAAGTGAATATCTGGATTTATCTTATATCTTTGTAACATTTCAGCCCAAATGAGTTTTTTTTCTGAGATATGATTAAATTGGTGGGCTATTTTTTTGGGACACAAAATCAGGACTAGAATTTTATCTCTAACTTGGGCCTCCTAAATAACCATAATGGAGGCCTAATTATCACTGGATCTTGAATAATTATATATTCCAATATATGTTTTCTATAATTACACGAAATTTGGGATTCATTGGGTCTGTATTGTGGGCCCCACATTCTCATTAGTGGGCTGGTGTAAAATCTGCCTTCTCCAGAATTGTTTCCTTTCATCACCAAATACCCCCATCATTATTTATAAATTCTCCATTTATCCCTGAATGAAAAATGTTCATATTGAAGTTTAGATCCATTTACCAAAATATCAAATTAAAATATAGATAATTACATTCCTTAAAATAAGATTAATCATTGGGGATAAACTGGTGTACATTAGGCATGAAGTGCACACATGATGAGAATAGATGTTCAAAATTAAAATCCACTAACTCAGGCCCATAAGATCAAAAAGTAAAATTTAATACCATTAAAATGTAATTAACATATCTGTATTTATTGGCTAATCAGTAACTTAGTATGTTTCCTATTAATACCAAACTTGAAGAAGGAACTATTAAAATATGCTTATAGATCATCATTTCCTATTCATCATAGAAGTATGAATATGTATAGATATCTAAAAGAATATTTCTGGAGGGAAAACATGAAGATAGATATTATGGATTATGTATCTCAATGCTTATTAATTCATCAATTTAAGGCAGAGATATAGAATTCTAAAGTCATATTATAACCATTACACATGATATAATGGAAATGGGAAAACAACACCATCCATTTTGTTGCAAGACTCCCTAAAATATTTAAATTCCATAATGATATTTGGTTATAAAATATCACCTTAAGAATTAAGAGTATTTGATTTCTATTAGAAAATACTTATCTCTTGATCATATTTCTAGGATATACCTTAAATAATTGGTAAGTTTATATGGGGCACCACATTATATTGAATCTGATTGGGATCTGAGGTTTACCATGATGTTTTGGAGAAGCCTTTAGTAGGCTCTAGATATAAAATTTTATTTTAGTATTTGTTATCATCCTCGTAAAAATATTCAGTTTGAGATAAAAATCCATACCCTAGAGGATATGTATAGATCCTTTTATTTAGATTTCAAATAGGGTTGGGATCAACACCTTCCTCTATTCAAGTTTTCATACAATAATAAACTAGTACCCAACCCATGTATTTGCACAACATAATAATTTTAATTACCA
The DNA here is from genome assembly GCA_963277665.1 of Viscum album. NCBI lineage: Eukaryota > Viridiplantae > Streptophyta > Magnoliopsida > Santalales > Viscaceae > Viscum > Viscum album. Next base: position 1,171,561,016 of record OY728138.1, on the reverse strand, counting down.
ATTCACAAACACATGATCATAATTTAGAGTTATTAAAATCTATGTACAAATGAAATATAGAAAGAGAAAGAAAGTGATAATGGACATGTATGTAGAAGATATGTGAGGAGACATCTGTCCTTGAAGACATGCTCTATAGTATAGATAATGGATTTCCTATAATTGAAAAATGAAATAAAGAAATATATATATAAATATTTTATATGTTAGGATTAGTGCATGTGTGTGAGTATTATTAATAGTAAGTAGTTTCATGCAATGTATCATGGAAATTTATCATAGTAAAAACATGACAATAACCCAATGATAGTAGAAAAAAGAAAATCCATATAAAAAATACAAAGTAATATGAGTTGAATGAGGCATAACATTGAGGTGGAAAAAATGGAAATTAGGTTTGAAAAGGGGGATAAATGAATTAAAACCATATAAGTAAATTTTCGGATATATTTTATGTAGTTAATGGTGAAATTAATAAATTTAAATTGAAAATTACACAAGACATAAAATGAAATGATGAATTTTATATACATTTCATTAAATAAATCGTACTGAATACAATGTAGTGGAAAATAAATTTCATTGAACACACTATATTATTGTACATTTAGGTGAGATAAAACACTCAATGGGATTAAATCTATAAAGTAATATATTCTAGTGCATTTCAGAGAAATATAATTCATGTGTTGAGATACATGTATGAAAAGTACCAACTAATTTAAAATATGTGATAAAAAATTTAAAAATAAATGAAAATTATAAAAATAAAATATACCAATAGTAAATTAAAATTATTCTTCCCTAACCATGGTGAATCCTCTAATAATTATCCATCAATATCATTTTAGTGGGTCCTCCTAGATCCCCAGTTTCCTCTATATTTCACTCAAGTTTCCTATTGTCCAGCTTCTGTCAAATTATTGGACTTGAACAGTTGGAGAACTGACTACCAATATGAGGTTCCTCTCACTAGTTCCTTAATAATTACAGAAACACTAGATTTTTGGAAAGATAATGGGGTTTTTTCATGATTAAATCTGGTACACAGTTTCGTAATAAGTAACTGAACACACTAAAACTAACACATGAAGCGACATGGGGAGTATGGTTTGAAAATGATGGTTCTATAATCATGTGAGACTAACACCCTGACTATGAATGACATCATAAATGACCTCAACTCAACATTTCCCTGGTCAACATCCTTGATCTCCCTAGATATAATGGGTAATGGGTTGAAGATGAATTGATCCTGAAAAATATACAATAATTTAGACAATAAAAACAAATAATCAATGGTATTTGTTCTATTAATCTTAAAATGGTTGTAATTATATTTTTTTATTAAAATAAAGGTGTAAAAATAAAATATATCACTAAGAGGTGTCAAAACAATTTCAGGGAAAAAATTGTACACATGAAATTGATTGATCCAAAAAAAGATCACTGAACTGGGTTTTGTCTCTCCCAACAATTATTTTTTCTATAAAGGATGTTAGGATTCAAACCATAGGTAGGTTATTTATTTTAATCTACTATCCCTCAAATAGAATAACTTTTTGGTCATAGAATTTTATTATTTTCACAACATGAAATTCCAGATAACAATGATAAAATGAGGTGTAGAAAATTGCAGTATTACCAAAACATTGTCACTATATGAGGTAATTTACATTTGAGATTTACATTTAAGAAATTCATAATGAATGTAGCTTCCACCATCTCCATATGTTACTAACCTAAGGAAAAATAAGAAGTGTTGAAAAGAAAATTTCATTTGGGAGGGGAATATATTCAAACTGCATGAATTTTTTATCTTAATTGTAAATTACCTCATTAGAGGTTCCACGATAAGAATTTTTTACCATTTCTATGTACACCTTTGATGTGTTTCTAGAAATTATCTTCATTAAAAATCCCTTTAGATTCCTTGAACATACTTATGTTTTAAATTGATTATTATTATGTTAAAATAAATAAATAAAATATCAGTATTTTTCATACTTCTTTATGATTTTTTAAAATTTTAATTGATTCAAGAAGTTGTTGAAGTAATCAATCATGATCATGTGTACACTTCAAGAAAAATAAAATACTATAAATTAAGATGTTAGAATCTTACCATTAGCTTTTAAGAAGTTTATACTAATGGTAAAATTCAATGAAGGCATGCATCATTATTTATTCTACCTTCTTTAGTTTTCCCTCACTAAATTAAAATATAGACCTCAAACCTATGAGGATACATTTAACCCTGGATAATAGATTATCCAAAATGATATTAACATTTCTATGTTTTAATACATATAGATAATTTGGATTTTGGGTCAATGAATAGATAATTTTCCTTCAATTTGTCTCTATAATATTACTTCTTGGCTTCTTCTACCATTCTCCATCACTGCTAGTCTTGACTTCATTAATTTAATCCAACTATGAAAATATTATACATATTTTTCAAACATAATATATGTGAGATTAAAAAAATGAATTATACTTTCACCACTGGTTACTCTAATTTGATCCTCAAAGCAATGGAAGAATCCATTTTCTTATTTAAATATTCATCTCCCTTCATCACATCCTCCATTTTATTATCATAAAACAAAACAACTTTTTTAAACTCATTTTCAATATTCTTAAAGAAAGAAATCTATAGCCTAATTCCTCTAGATGTAGAATTATGACTATCTCATAGTACCGTTCAAATACTATTTTTGTAGTTTAAGAAAACCAAAATACTCTTATGAATGATTTCAACCCAATATATAGCACTAAATTTCAAATTTTAATAACTAAAAAAATATCTAATCATGTCACTAGTTGGATGCCTGATGACAAGCCTCATAATGATAGTACCTTGAGCTATTTTCCTACCACATTGGCTAAGGTCAGGCCATGTCAATCAAATCAATACTCACCAACATCCCTGATCATCACTATTTTCATCATATCAGAAAAATAGAATTGCAACACCATGAGCTCACCATCACTAGAATATAGAAACACGAATGAGATATAATGAACATCCACCGAGTAATCTGAGAATGAATCTAGGGGGAATAGAGTCTAAATTGCCCCAGAACTATTTTATCTGAAGCAAGATCGTCATTTCATAGAACCGCCCTCACCAAAGCATCATTTCCATATTTTGGGAAGAAACCTTAAAACCAAAAAAATCCAAACCATCCAGAAAACTAGGGAAAAACCAACCAATACAATTGAAAACATAAGACCACCAACAAACAGGGAAACCCCCCACACTACCATAATTTATGGATAAAACCCCTAAATAGGAAATAAAATCTGAATGGAATGGAATCTAAGAACATTGGTGGTTGCATGACCAGAACATCTAAAAAGATCAATGAAGACTTTTATAGCTGACCAAAATGGGGTTTAATGAAAAACATCTAGAAATGAGAGAAAATACTAAACCAAAGTGAGGATACCTCTATGAAGTGAACTACTTCCCAAAATTCATCTCTTATAGGTTTTATGGGTTGGATTATAAATCTTCCTTAATCCTATATAAAAATATTGAGTCATAAAGGAGGGGTAAAGGAGAAATTGAAATAGTTTATTAATAAATGAGTTGTTAAATATAATTTTCAGCAGCAGTTCTACAAAGCTGAAAGAATCCAACCAAAAAACTAGAAGTATAGCCCCAACTTTATTGAATAAATTATCACTTTTCAATAATATGACTAAAAATTTAATTTTTTTCATGATCAATCATGTATGAACGCAAGTTAGAAATAAAAAATTGATGTGGTGAGGTATATAATGAGAAACAATACCTTATCGGGGTAAAAACCATTTAAGGAGAACAACATGAAGGAAAATATTAGATGTGCATGGGGCCTCTCATCAATTCCCTTTTCTAGCCAGCCGTATTAATTTTCTACATTCAGGTCTTGGAAAGGAAGTTTCAAAGAGGGAAAATGATTTGAAACACATATGTAAAAAAAGAAGAAATATTCATTGACTCTAGAAACTCTGTACATAATTATCAAAGTGGGAAATAAGACAATAATCTTGAACATAATCTGTGTACCTATATGGAATAAAATATGGACCTGTTTGAAAAAATAAATATGAAAAAATTAGAAAAAAATATGAACCTTTTAAAAAATATGGACCTCTAAAAAACCCAAACTCACCTTTCCAACATCACTAAACCACCTCCACCATGGGATATTCCATGGTTAATTGAGTCCTAGAGAGATAATAATTCATTCTATAACTGATCTCCCCCACAAAACATCCAAAAAACCCCATTACTTCTTAAAACAAATCCATACCCTATTATAATAAATAAATAAATAAATAAAACAATGAATTACATTAAACTAGGGGTGTTACATCCTCACTCACCTATTGAATATATTTTTAATACCAACTCCTTAGATTTAGGTTTTGACTCTAATTCTGAAACATCTATTGTGTAAAAATGGTATAAAACACATTTAATGTAAATATAATATAAATTTATATAATTTAAGAAAAATAATCATATTATATATAAATAGAAATTTGTTTAGACATTTTAATTTATCAAAAAAACATTAATTAAAAATTTGTAAACAAACCTAAATATTCTACTTCTTGATGAACAAACATAAGTAAAATTTAACTTGTAAAGTTTATTTTTTTTTTCTTTTCATGTTTTTTTATTCATGTGAAAATAAATGAAAACTTATGTAACAAAGCATCATACATATACACTGATATGGTTATTTTTATATAAATGATAAGGATCGACATGGGTTTATTACCTAAAAAGAATAATTTAGGAAACTAAATATAATTTAATATTATATTACTAAATTTATCTATGTAAATAGTGTATATTGAATTTTAATCTGAAAAAATATACTGGAAATATTATAAAAAAATGTAATACCTTTCATTATACACCAATTAGATTGATGGAATTATAATTAGGTGGGATATACTCATCATGGAGAGAGAACAATAATTTTTTGGAAATAATCTCATGGAAACATTTAATACCATAAAAAAGAATAATACATATGAATATACTTAAATATAAGTTATAATTTTGAATTGAAAGGAAAGAATTACTTGTTTTGTAGAAAATGGATGCATGAAGAGAAAGATTCTTTATTATAAAAACCACCATATATTAACTATAATCCAATATAGGAATAATCAAAGTTGTATTCATCTATCCATGGAACCCTCTACCTAATCATTCTTCTCATCATCCTTATTTGATTATTATCTTAATATTCTCCATCGGTAATAAAAATGAAACACCATCAGAATCACAAAAAATGAATTGAACGTGCAATATAAAAACTTGGTATAGGCCTCATAAATATCTAAATAAATTTACAAATAATAGCTTATATATCTTAAAATTTTACAAATGCTTAAAAATATCAAACACTGATAGACAAGAAGGGAAAGAGAAAATGCACCAATCTAGAAGAACCTTTAAATATATTATACCCTAATCAGTACAATGGTGATAACATGGTGATACATCATCACATAAACAAAAAAAAATTTAGATAAAAAAATTAGGATCATATAAAATAAAACCCTTGACTTAGTTATTGTTTAAAAGAAAAAAATGGTAAACAATATTAGAATTTTAAAGTTAGAAGATTTCCGTAATTATAACAGTAAACTCAATTGTCACTTCTAGCTATTTGAAGAACATTTTAGTATTCTAAGGTAATCAGCAGTTGAAGTGTTTTTTTGGATAATTATAAGAGTGAAATTAATTAAATAAAAAATTTCAATGGTCTGGTGAATGTAAAAAGTCTATTTAATCAAATAGGTTTGATGGAATGAGTATGTAACTAAAATATATATAGATATGAAGTTTCTTTGGGATTTAAAATATGGAGATAACCAAGATGTATCAATGATATAATCAAGATAGATCTATGTTTAGTAAGGATATACACATATGAAATTTTATGGAAATAAAATAGAAGTGAAATCAATGGAATAGAAAATAAATAAATTCTTCAAGATCATAAAGAAACTTCAATAATAGGGTAAAAGATTACTTGAGGTATTTGAATTGTGTGGAATGGATTTTGGGTTAAGAATAGATTAGGTATTTGAGAGTATGATTCTGGTATTGGTGATCATTAGTTTTCCCCTTTTATTATGAATCCCTCTCTATTATCTACAGTATTATATCTAACTACCAGAAAAATAAAACCACTAAAAATTAATAAATATTATTATCCCTAGAAATTACTGAATATCAAGATATATTGCTCATGTTAGATTCCATTTTATACAACAAAAACTGAGCTTCCATGAGCAATGGAAAACAGGTGAACTAAAATCAAAATTAGAAGAAAAAAAGACTCTTGCAATAACTTCCTAAAAGACTATAAATGGATCTAATAAATATTAATAAAAAACTCTTATAAACTTCATCTTAGCTTATATTAAATAATGTATTTCTAAAAAAACAATACCTACATATCAAATCCATCAATTACTCTGGAAAACCACGTTCTATATTCAAAATATTCAATGAATTCACTGGTTCATCTTGCAAAGAGAATCAACAGAAATATTATCAAATACCTAAACAACCTAATTGAATGATCTCTAGCTTCATATTTTCAGTTTTATGAATATGGATGGGTGATTATGGAAACTTCTTGAGAAAGGAGTTTGTGTGCACCTAATCAAAACATCAGTTTCATGATAGGTTAATGTTCATAATTCTATATCATGAATGTGTCATTGTTTCAAAATATATAGTTAAATATAAAAAAGTATGTAATACAATCACATTTCAATAGTATAAAAAGGAAGTATGATAAATATTAAATTTCATATTTAAAAATAAAAAATTAAAAATAAGAAACATTCAAATGAAAAATTAAGTATTGAAAAGATTATAAATTTTAAAAACCCTAAAATAAACATCAGGGGAAAGGGGTAAAGTTAGTCGCATATCATGGGAAAAGGGTTAATAATTTATGTTCATCACTGTAATAGTAAATATGATGTAAGATTTCAGCTACTGAAGGTCACTATGATAAAATAAGAACCACTTTCAACATCAGCACCACACTTTCCAAGATCAATTTATCCAAATAAAATTAAATAACAGTTTAAGAAAATTTGAAAAGTGAAACTATATATAATTTAATTAACCTATATGATTTCTAAATTAATTCTCAATAATAAAATAGTACTAAAAGTAACTTTTATTTTTCGAAAAAGTAAATTGAAATGGATATACATTAAGAAAAATCCAAAGCCATATATTTTTTAAAGAATACCATCATTAAAAAGTTCCTAAAATGTAATAAGTATATAAGATAAAAATAATGTAATTTATGAAACAAACCTCTATTAAAAATAATATGAAATCTAGATAATAGATAATTCCCAAAAAACCCTTACTAAATCCCATATAGGTTCAGTAAATATTCCCTAGAAGTAGATTGATTCAAAATGGTGAATATCCAAATATGTTTTCATAAGCATGCAAATGTGAAAAGTCAGTTATGAATAAATAAAATAAAATACAAAAGGTTTAGAAAATTTACCTTAATAATAAGCTGATGTCACCCAAAAGTGATTTATTTTTTCAATGATAATAAATATATTTGAAGGATAATTAATGTATAATTAAATAATTTAGGAATTATTTGTTGATTAAATTATAATTTTTCATAAAAAATGAGATAAAAGGTATGGCTTATCCATCAAGAGAATAATCGCATGTTGAACTGCTAGATGTATAGATATGATGATCCTCAGAGAAGATTAACCTAATTCCACAAAAAATGATCCACATAGGTGATGATCAAAACTCACGAGATGTGATTCAACAGATAAAAAATCAAAGATTAAGAAGGAAATCATGATTCACATATGTGGATCACCACATGAGAACCACAAACTGTGAAACAAAAATGTGAATCACTAGGAATGAATCATCATTTGCGAAACACTGGATGTGGAACACCATATATAGATACATCAAAGAATAAAATCCTAAATAATTAGATAAGATGATCCTAAATCACTTAGAAGATGATCCTAATTTATAATGAAATGTATGATGATACCAACCACCAAATTCATGAAATAAATGAATAAATAAAATAATAATATTATTCAAAATATAAACCAAATCTGTAAAATATATCACTCGTGAAAGATCATTGAACTAGAAGAAATGGATCCAGAACCCCAAATGATGGATATTGGTTCACTTGATGTTGATCCACCAAAATAAATAGAATATTATCTAATAGAAAAATAAAATTTCAAATCACTAAATGTGTGGAGAAGATGGTCCATAGAGAAGACGAAACTAATTCAACAAAAAATGATCCTTAGAGATGATGATAAAACACACCATATGTGAATCAATAGATCTGAAGAATAAAATATTAAGAAGGAAATTCTAATTCACATATATGTATAACCATATGGGAACCACCAGATATTAAACACAAATGATAATCACCTAGAATGAATCACTAGATACAAAACACCATATGTAAATCACATGATTTAGATACAACAGAGAAGAAAATCCTAAATCATTATAGAAGATGATCCCAATTCACTAACACGATAGTCATTATTCATTTTCAAATGTTCCAGATACAAACTACCAAATTCATATAATCAATGAATACATAACATAAGAAAATTATTTAAAAGATAAACCAAATCAGTAAAAGATACCTCTCATAAAAGATAATTGAAAACTGATCTACCAAATATAGAAATACCATGAAAATACCCAAAGATACAGACTATCATGGAAAATACCAAAGAGAATGAGTAAGGAGAGACTAAGGTTGATTTGGAGGAAGAGGAGGAGGAAAATCTAGAGGAGGAGATGAGGTGGATCTGGAGTTATAGGCAAAGTTGGTGGTGGTGGTGGAGGTGGAGGCAGAGGTGCGGTTGGAGGAGGAGGAGGAGGTGTAGGCATAGGGGGGACGATGCACTGGAGGAGTCAGAGGTGGAGGAGATATAGGTAGAGTCCTTACGAGTTTTAGGGGAGGAGGATAATTTGAAGAATCGGGTAAAAGGAGAGAGGAGGTATCAAGAGTCATGGAGGTGGAAGCTGGGATGAAGTGTAGAGGAAGGTGGAGGCGTAGGTGTTGGAGGAGAGGGGATTCCGAGAGGGAGGTAGATGGGGAATTTGGAGGGGTGGGAGGGATATGGGGAATGTGAGTTGTACGATAGTTATGGGGAGGAAGCCATGATAGTAAAAAAGAGGTGGTGACAATATGTGGATAGGAGAGAGACATGATATACTATAGATAATAGATTTAACTTGGGTATTTTTTTAGATACTTATGAAGTACTCAATGGAAAAAAGTGTAGAAATATGCCATAATAGGATAAATTTAGAGAAATAAAGCAATTGGTACCTGATCTAAATGAAGAAATGGTAGATAATATTAGATCCATTTAGCAGCATTTCAAGGCATCTTAGAGTCAACATAAGAGTTATTCTAAAAATACTCATAAAGATATGGAATTCAATGTTGGGTAGAATATTTTTCTATTAATTTCTCCATTGAATAAGGTTATGATATTTGAAAAGAAGGTAAATTTGATCCCTAGGTATATTAATCTATTCAATATTCTTATTTGAGTATAGATTGTAGCTTTTCTATTGTTACTCCCACCAAACCTATCAAAATTTTATGATGTGTTCTATATATCTATAATAAGGAAGTAAATGCATAATAATTCACATGTATTAAACATAGAGGTTATAATAATGGATAATGAATTTTCATATGATAGAAAATAGGTATAAATCTCGTATCATATAGATAAAGTTATATTGAACTAGATTACTCTCCTAGTTAAAGTTATTTAGAGGAATTAGAAATTTGAGGAAGCTATGTGGGAACCTGAGGATGTGATGAAGCATTGATATCCTCATTTTTTCAACTATAGTGATGGAATTTTTTGGGTAAAATTCATTTTAAGTGGTTAATAATGTAACACTCTAAGATTTTATATGTATTTTCTTTGAAATAAAACTTGAATTATTTTATAGAAATCCTTATACACAACCCCAAGTCAATATAAACCATGATATAGTAAGTCATTTTAACCAAGATAAATTAAGACTTTATAAAAAATATGTAAAATATTTTTTATTAATTAAAATTTATTTATTAATATATAACAAATAAGTACTCAATTTTAAGTAAAGTCATTTTATACTTCAAAAATACGTTTTCATCAAAAATGGATTTTAAGGTATTTTTGTATGAGAAAATTATACATAATTTCTAATTTTTTAAAAATTTTATATAAGGAAATTAATATTATTTTTAAAATAAAGATTTCAATATTAACTTAGGGTGATTTTTTATGATTTTTCTAAAAAGATATATTTTTAGTGAAAAGTAAAAATATCAATTTTTATAAAAAAAATGTTATTTTTTCATTTAAATTTCCCATTATGTTTCAAATTTTATATTAAAGTAACCTAAGTATCTTTTAAATAAAAATAATCTAATTAATTAAATATTAATCATCATAATACTTTATTTTAGTGTAAGTTAATTTTTGGGATTAAAACACATTTTTCAAAGAGAATGTGTTTATGCTCGAAATATGTTTTTATTGTAATAAATTAATTTTATATACGTTGAATGATTATTTTAATAAAATATATAAAATAAATATTTCATATAAAAGTTTAAAATTCATTTAGGGTTTTTAAAAATTAGGTAATGGAAGTAAATTAAGCTTTAGGATTAAAAATTCATTTTTTGAAAGTAGATTTTCATTTTGGTTTCCACCATTAATTAAAATTAAATTATTCCAATTATAGAATGTGAATCTGGTAAAATGGATTTAATATTTTAAATCATAATTATTAATATAATTTAATATGTTTAACTTAATTTTTGGTCATATTTAATAGTAAAAATTGTAAAATGTTGTTACCATGGTTAAAGTTAAAATGGGTTTACTGGGGTTTAAATCATGATATAAGGGTAGGATTTCCACACACACCTTTAAAATTATTATTATTTGAATATATTTCAACCATATATTATACTAACTTTCATTACATATCCATTTGTATCCACTTTCCCTTGATATTAACCTTAAATCCTTGAAATATTTAAATAAACCCCATGTGTGTCCCTCCCCACACTTATAAAAGGGAACCACTTATCCTCCCTTATTCACACTATATGATACTTATATATCATGAAATAAAGATCAAAAGTCTTAATTTAGTCATAGCCTTCATCTTTTATCTTCAGGTATTTCCCAAATACCAATACTTTCAGGCTTAAGGAGTAAACTAAATGAGGTCTCTCATAGAAGATGTGTAGATCTTAACCATGATATTTCAGGTTTATTTATTCTTATTCTAACTATAAAATTATGGTCTCCAAAAAAATATCCATCCATTAAAATCAATATAATGATATTTAATTATGATTATTTAACAACCATTAACGACCTCTTCTTTATCCATTGGGAGATGAGAGTGACACTCGTGCATACATGTGGACTACTGCCTCCATGTAGTGATACGACTCATTTTCCATCACCATCATTAAATCATGGTTATTATGATAGATTTAATATTTATATATTATATTTATTTTATAATTATTATTCTATAAATATTAACTAATGTCTGTCTTTTTTTCATCCATCAAAAAATGGAAATGCCACTCATGTGTACATACAGACCACTGTCACCATATAGTGATGTGATCCATTATTCATCACCTATTTATATGAATGGTTATAAATATGAATATATTAAATATATATATTATATTAATATCATGATTAAAATTATTTATAAAACCATGATCAAATTTTAAGGACCATAACCACTGAACCCAAAGCATACATGAAAAAAATAGTTAACACCTAAAATGATGAAGATAATGAAGGATTATTAATGAATGGGTGATAAATGTTAAAAATATAATATGTATGATATTTTAGGTATGATTATGTTTCTACTATATAATTATAATAAATTAAAAATTTATTATCTAGGATGTTGGAGTGATTATGAATCAATACGGACTTCTGGTAAGGATTTCTTCACAATTTCTCTTCATTGAGACATGTTTTAGTGTTATGCGGGAATTTATTATCTCTACGGTGTATGTACAATACAAGAATTTATTTTGGAATACTACATGATTTAATTAATTTCACTTACATATCCATATTATTTTCAACAATCCAATTACTTTTGATTCAAATATTACTAAAGTCGTAAGGAATTTATATTATAATCTCATTTTTACCAGGATTTTTTATAATTAAATTTTCTGATGTTAAAATTATATTTTAAAGACCTATAAATTCCATGTAATTATTTTTTAATTATTTTGGATTATTACAAGACCGTGAAATCTTACGGCACATGATTTCGAGGCCTGGAGTTCCCGAAATGATCCGTCGAAAAAGTGTTCAGCTTAAAATAGCCCGCGTGAGTAGTTTTCTTGAAAAAGTGTAATAATTCTTAAATATGTTCCTGGATTAGAAATTTGAGGGAATATTTGCATTCAAGATAGTGGTTTTACCCTAGTCACGACTTAATTTTATTCGGTACAGGCCTCCAGTGAGAAAACCCAAAAATGGCTTAACCGTAAATAAAATAATTAAATAAAACTATTTTATTTTTCAAATGATTATAACTCATGAACGGTGACTTGGATTAAAAATATGATACCACCACTGATCTCGTGAGGGTATTATTTACTTAGTCATACCCTAACTTTGGTTGGCATTGGCCAATAATAGAAGTTAGTTCTTTACCACAAATAAAATAATTAAGTAACAATTATTTTATTGTTAGATTCTATAACTTCTAAAAGGTAACTTGTATTGGAAATCCGAGAGTACCATTGATCTCGTGAGGGTATTTTTTCCTTAGGCAGAGCCTAACCTCGACCGTCGCGGGTCGAGGGTTACTGTTATTAATTTTTGAACTTCTTTTAAGGTGTGTTCAGAAAACGTGTGGGCGGTATATTCTATCTTTTGAACCGGTGCTCAAAATTCAAATCTGAGGGCATCATTGAACTCATAGTGTTGTGATTCACTTAATGGAGGCTTTACTTTGAATTTAGTAGGTCGAGTGAAAAATTTAGTTTTTGTAACTTTGAGGATTTAATAAAATAACAAAATTGTTATTTTATTTTATCCTACCACCTCTTGAGCGGTGGTGGTGGGCACCATGGAGGTAGTCAGACATTTAATATGGGATCTTAAATGCTTAGTTACACTTTGGTTGTGTAACCACCCCACATGATATTAATTTAGCACATTAATTATGTTAATTAATGAACCTCATTAATTCTTCGGTGCGTTTCTCACCCTTTCCCCCCTCTATTTAAACGGGTTTTGGGGTAGAGTTTTTGTCACAGCTTCATCAAGAAAGAAACCTTTGGCAAAGTGACACAATACCTTCCACTGACTGAGATAGAAGCCCAGGCGGCAACAAACTAGGATCGATGAACGTCGGCAGCTTCATCAAACATGGAATATTATTTCACCACCGCTACGTCTCCAAATAATCTCAAGTTAGGGGTTATCTTTTAATTCAATAAATTCTCACGTTTCTTCTCCTCGTTCTTGAATTTTTGGGTGGTCATTGGGTGGATTTGAATAGGGTTTATCATTATTTTAATATGATGTATAAATTACCCCCACTAGTTATAATGCTAAAGCGGAGGGTGCAGGCCAAACGAACAGGCCCAGACCCTCCGCTGCTTGTTTTTCAATGCGTTCTTTGGAGGCGGGTAGCTCTAACTTTACAGAACCTTTAAACTAAAAGGCGTGAAATGACAGTGGAATCCTGAGAAAACTGTAAGAGTGTCCATAAGGATGAACGGACCATCGGAGCTCACCCGGTGGCCCGTAGAAGAAGAGTCGGCACGGCACTGGCGTAGCGGCATTGGCGACCAGCGCTGGTGGATGAGGGTGGTGGCTAAAAACTGCCAGCCACGGTGGAAGAGCATGTCGCTCAGCACCGTGGTGGTAGTACAGGTGCCCGGCAGCAGCCGGCTGTGGAGGTGGAGGCGGTGCGTCGTAATACGCTACGCTGATGGGAATCATAGCTCGAAGTCGTGGTGATGCAGGGGACCCACTCCCTGCGGGTCCCATGGGTGATGAGCTTGCGCCACCTAGCACCACCAATAAAGGAGTCGAACAAAACCTTTGAGACTTTCGAGAGCAGTGGACCGCGCAGCCCCACATGGGTCGCACAAGCTGGCGGGTCGCGCCCATCGTTCCCTCACCCAACCAAGTCATGTTGGCCCGGTCATGCCAGACCAGGTCAGACCAAACCCGGAACCCTCTCAGGCCCAGATATGCTTAAAACGTCATATCTTGCGAACCAGATGTTTGTTTGACGAACCGTCTATGGAACTAGGATCCTTAGAGAGATAAGTTCTTTTTTATATCCTCCACCAAACATTCAGTGAAAGTTGGATTTTGGCCGGGTTGGATCGTACTCAAATCCAACCTATCCCTCAGCATTAAAATGTCTATATATTACAAACCAGGTGTCCAATTGACGTGTCGTCTATTGAGTTGGAACCCTTATGACATGACGGGTCATTGGGTTACTTCCTTATGGAACTTAATGGCAGTTGAGGTGTGGATGATAACCGGTGGAGTAGAATCAGGGTCTTTCTTATAATGACAGTTAATATGGAGACTCCCTTGATGACTCAAGGTGCAGGTATTCCTTACTCCTCCGCTCTGGTAGAGATGGGACACCCCACATCATGAGTGCAGGTTCGTTTCCATCTAATTGGTTTTTCTATCTTTGGAGTTGGTACTCCACTATTGTAATAGGGTGCGGTTCCTCCATACATAACTCACATAGAGTCAGGTACTCCCCTACCGGGTAGGGTGTGGGACCTCTATGTTAGGAATAGGTACTCCCCTATTAACCCAAGGTGCAGATCCTCCTTATGCAGTGAAATAGTAGATTCGGTACTCCCCTACCGTGTCAGGGTGCGGGTCCTCTAGCCTGGGGTCGGTACTCCCCTGACGTACTAGGTTGTGGGTCCCCCACAGCAAAAAAAACAACCATAGTTGTACTCCCCTACCAGGTATGGTGTGGTTCCTCACATATAGAGTCAGTACTCCCCTACCGTGCCAAGGTGAGGGTCCTCTATCCTGTGGTCGGTACTCCCATGATGTACTAGGGTACATGTCCCCCACAAAAAATAAACTACCATAGTTTTACTCCCCTACCAGGTAGGGTTCGGGTCCTCACATATGGAGTAGTAATCCCCCATCTCTGAGTAGCGACGGGGAGCAGGTCCTTCAGGGGAGTTGGAGCTCCCTCAACTACAGGACATAGTGTCGAGGAGTGGGCCTCTTCACTTGGTTTTCATTGGTCTTGCCTCTGGTGCAGGAGTGTGACAGCAAGACCTATAGTGTCAGGAACTAGAGGCAGTTCTAGAAGAAATTTCCCGATGGAGCATGTCCTTTCGGACGTTCCATTAGGAATGGTTGAGTTTTACCTGATGGATTATATCTCTCAGATGGGTGCCATCAAGGATGGCCAGTTCATGGAGTGTGTACTCCTTATCCTTGAGTTACGCTTTGATCCTTCTTTGGAAATCCTAGAAATGGCTTGAGGTTGGGGACTTATGTTTATTTGTGTATGAGAAGAGTATATCTAGTTTGAGGTACTTATTTTTATTTGGGCTTTGTGATTGAGATCATGCTTTGTGGTTTTCCTTTTTGGAATTCTGAGACACCTTCGGGGGTCTCGAGGTTCCTACTGGGTGTTGTTATACTCACCCCTACATGGGATTCACCCAAACCTTTTTGTATCTTGTGCAGATGATGAGCGGCTTAGCTGAGACTTGAGGGAGCCAGGACCAGGTAGTACATAGAGGAGACAAGCTAACATAGAGAGCTATGGAGATGAGTTATACCTGCCCTTTAGGTAGGATGCTTGGTGTACAATCGCAGGATATGTTTCTATTTTTCAGTTGTGGTTGTATCATTCAGTTGGGCTTGTATTCTGGCCCCTTACTTTCAGTACACACATGTTCTACTGCATTTTTTCTTCATACTTTCATCTTTTTGCCTTCTTGGCTGTATCTTTGTACCCTTTTAAAGTAAATTCCTTCCCATTTTTGGGATACGTCTTTTCGGTGCTAGTCGCCAACCCATGGCCTATGGAAGGCGAGTTTGGGGTAGTCACGGCACGGGCCCCGGGGGATAGGTTGTGACAAAGTGTTATTAGACGAGATGGTTCTACCGAAGAACTAGGACTCTTATCTTTCCAATGGAGCAATAGTGTTAAGTGTTTTGAGTGTGGTTTTTAGTTTGTGGAGTCCAGTGTTGGTGTGGTGGATGACGTATCCATACACCAGGTCCCTTAATTCTGATTTCAAACTCGGTGCACGAAAACACTGATTGCGTGTGTTTTGGAAATGTTTTTCTTTTGATCTCTTTTGATTTAGATCACCAGGTACAACTTATTGACCATGGTTCATCTTGATTCTCTTTTAAGATACCTCCATGCTGACATCCGGCTAGGATTCCAATGCGTGACCATGAGGATTTTCCATATTGTGATGATGCTTCAGTACAAGGATTATTTACCGAGATAGGTACCTTTGGGCGGTGTCCCAGCAATACCACTCCCCATTAGTTAGTAGTTACTATCGGAACTACCTGTAGAGTACACTTATAGTCTTAGTTCCTTGCATGAGTTTCAGTGATAGATACCCCTCAAGTTCTGAGGCGATCCCGACTCACATGTGGCTAAGGACTGGCTTGAGGTACTGACTGATTTTCCATCTCGCTTGGGAACCATTAGATCAGATGGTGATACTAGCATTGAGAATTCAATGTGTCTTAGTAGGGAGATGGTAGGGTTTATATTACCCCTCTCATATGATTAGGTTACTTTTTCAATTGATAGATCTTGAGAACCTTTTTTAAATAAGGGGGTCACTTTCCATAAAAAGCTAAGGGGTATGTGTTACCTAGAGCTTCTACAGCTTCAGAAGGACAACATGTCAGTAGCTAATTATCCATCAAGGGGTACCAACCATTCCAGGTACTCAATAAATACAATAAGACAAGTTCTTCATGGCTCAAACCTCCAAGAGAGATGTATTTAGGGACATCCGAGCTAGAAATATTCCTCTATGCATTCCTACTTATGTTAGGGTGCTAGAGAGAACCTTTTTGGTTGTAAATTATTTGGTTAATCAGATACAGCCAGTGAATTTCAACAGTGGGAATGGAGGAAACTGAAGTTAGTCTTGGAGACTTGGGTGTGTAAAAATGTTTCAGGAAGAGGAATTGATAGGGATACATGAATCTGTAGGGAAACAGACATGGGAGAGGAGCTAAGAGAGCATTATGAGGTGGTATACATTTTGACATGTTACAACCACCACCCCAATTTGGTCCCCACCAGGCTCAAGGAGCTGGAGGATAGGGGAAGGGAGTAGCTTCATGTGGCCAAGGAGTGTAACCCAAGGGCTCCAGGAATGATTTGAGGTGTGATCTGTGTCTACTATAAGATTTCATATTAATATGAATAGGAACTAATAATTCCTTCTTGTCACAAATCTTGTTCAAGACCTAGAGTTTCTGGTTAAACTTTTGACTTTACCCTTACATCTAGAGATACCTTTGGGAGGAGACTCAATAATCACACTTATGTCGATAGTGTGATCTGACCCTTGAGGTGAGAGTTTCGGTTGGAATCTTTAGGTGGCAGTGTCGAGGCCTTACAACGGTAGTTTGGGTATGGACTGGTCATCCACAGTTCATGCTCAGATTGACAAATTTAGGAAAAAAGATTGTGGTATATCTATAGAGTTGGAATGGAATTTTCCTTGATTGGTGAAAATAGAAACCCAGTCAGCACGGGTTAAACTCATGAATAGGAGGGTGCATCCGATCACTCTTAAGTTGGTCAGCCTTACCCTCGTAGTATCATAAGTTTTGATTTTTCAGTTCCCAATATTATTGGAAGAGTGCAGGAATATCTTTTCAAAATATGTTTCCAAAATTACCTCCACACGAGGAGAGGGACTTATGCATTGGCTTGTACCCAGTGATGCCACCAATATCTACAACTTCATATTTAGTGGCTCCGCAGATCTCTAGGAGTTCAGAGATTCGAAGGGAGAGTTGGTGGCAGATGCACTCAGCAGAAGTTCTGGTTTAAAACTACTGATTGAGGCAAAAAAGTAGCTAGACACGTTACATAAACCCTTTATGGATAGTGTTGGAGTATCTTAACTCCAGTCTATAACTATCACTCCCCCACACCTTCAGCGAGTTCGTGAGGCAGAACCTGGGGACATAGACTGTGAGGCCCAATGTGCTAAGATATCCTCATTACATGCTCCTGAAGGATTTTATTAAGGTGGGGAGCATGTCGTCCTTCTCAAAGGATGCTTTATGGTACCAGTGATGCTATGAGAGGAGGTGTTGATGGATTTTCACACATCCCCTTCGGTGATACATCCTGGTGTGGCGAAGATGTACCAGGACCTCCAGAATCAATAATCGTGGCTAGTAATGTATACTACACATATATAGTATAATTATTATGTCTCCAGTAGACAGAGACCCATAGAGTTCAAGGAGGGAAACCATGTCTTTCGGCTGGCCTCACCCTAATGAGGATTGCGGAGATTCGGCCAGGGAAGCAAGATATCTCTGAGGTTCATGAAACCTTTCCAGATTCTCAGTAGAGTTAGCATGGTGTAGTACCACATAGCTTTTCCCCCATAGATGCACCGGGTGCATAATGTTTTCCATGTGTCATTGCTGAGGAGATTCATGCATGATCCATCGCACATTATCAACTAGGGAGAGTTAGACTTTGAAGATGGGGTGACTTTTACAGAGTTCCTGGTAGAGATAGAGGATCAATAGGAGAGAGTCCTTTATGGATGTTCGATCCCTTTAATACATGTTCATTGGTTGAACTGAAACATCCAGGAGAGAACATGGGAGAAAAAGGCTCATATTTATGCTCAGTACCCTCATTTGTTTGATTTTCCTTTGTTTTGGCATTCAAGGACAAAAATCCCTAAGGTGGAGAGAATTTAAAGACCCAGAAATTCCATGTATTTTTTTTAATTATTTGGGATTATTACAAAACCGAAAAATCTGATGGCATGTGATTATGAAGCCCGGAGTTCCTAGAATGATCCGTCCAAAAAGTGTTAAGCTTAAAATAGCACGTGTGAGTGTTTTCCTGAAAAAGTGGAATAACTCTTAAATAGGTTCCAGGATTAGAAATCTGAGAGCACCATTTCATTCAAAATGGCGGGTTTAACCTAGGAACGACTTAAGTTTAGTTGGAATAGGCCTCTAGTAAGAAAACCCAAAAATGTATTAAACATAAATTAATTAATTAAATAAAACTATTTTATTTTTTAAATGCTTATAACTCACAAACGGTGACTCAGATTAAAAATCTAAGACCGCCATTGAACTCATGAGGGTATGATTTCATTAGGAAGATCCTAAATTTGGATGGAATGGTCCAAAAGTGGAAGTTAGTTTTTGGCCACAAATAAAATAATTAACAATTATTTTATTGTTAAATTCTTTAACTCCTAAACGGTAACTCGGATTGGAAATCCAAGAGTATTGTTGAGCTCGTGAAGGTGTGTTTCCATTAGGAAGATCCTAACCTTGACTGATACGGTTTGAGGGTGATTTTTATTGATTTTTTAACTTTTTTTAACGTACATTCAGTAAACGTGTGGGTGGCAATTTCTATCTTTTGAATCGGTGCTCAGAATTGAAATCTGAGGGCTCCGTTGAACTCACAGTGATGATATTTTCTTAATGGAGGCTTCACTTCGAATGTGGTAGTTTGAGTAAAGAAGTTAGTTTTTTCAAATTTTAATAATTAATAAAATAACAAAATTATTGTTTTATTTTATCCTACCCCCTCTTGAGCGGTGGTGGTGGGGACCATGGAGGTATTCATACATTTAATATGGGATATTAAATGCTCAGATACACTTTGGTTGCATAACCACCCCTTGTGAAATTAATGTGTCACATTAATTCCATTAATTAATGAACCTCATTAATTCCTCGGTATGTTACTCACCCTTTCCCCCATCTATTTAAATGGGTCTTAGGGTAGAGTTTTTGTCATGGCATCATCATGCGATGAACCTCTGGAGAAGTGACATGACACCTTCCACCAAGATAGACGGAAGCTCGGGCGTCAATGAACTGTGATCGACGAACATCAGTGGATTCATCAAACACATAATATTTTTCCACCACCGCTATGTCTCCAAAAAATCTTGATGTAGGGGTTGTCATTTAATTTAAGAAATTCCCACGTTTCTTCTACTCATTCTTGAATTTGTAGGAGGTCATTTTGGGGGATTTGAACGGGGTTTATCATTATTTTAATGTGATATATAAATTTCCCCCACATGTTATAAAGCTAACACAGAGGGAGCGGTCCAAACGAAAAAGTCCCATACCCTCTGCCGCTTGTTTTTCATTGTGTTCTTCAAAGGTGGATTATTCCAACTTGACAGATCCTTGAAACCGAGAGGTGCGCAACGACGACAACATCCCAATAGAAGAGTAAGTGCATCCAGAAGGAAGAATGGACCAGGTGTATTACCCAAAGGTCCGTGGAAGAAGCATCAGCACAGATCCAGTGACTGGCTCCAAAAGACATGGGCGGTGCCTAGAAACCACTAGCCACAGTGGAAGAGCAGTGTCGCTCGGCACTATGGTGGTCAAACAGGTGGCCGACAGTGGCAGGCCATGGAGGTGGAGGTGATGCGCCATCACGCGTCACACTGAAGGGAGCCATGGCTCAAATCCACAGTGATGCAGGGGACCCTCTCCTTTTGGGTCTTGTAGGTGATGAGTCAGTGCCACCTGGTGCCACCAATAAAGGAGATGAATGGCTCCTTTGAGCCGTTCGGGAGCAGCGGACAGCACGACACCGCGTGGGTCGCGCCAGCCGGTGGGCTGATCCTTCTGCGGCCCAACTCTTCCCAACTGGGCTAGGCCGAGTTGGGTCGGCCTAGGCCGGTTCGGGTGGGTCATCCTAGGCCGGGTATGGTTGGGTCGGTCGGACTGGGTCGGACTAGACCCAGACCCCTCTCGGGCCCAGATACGCTTAAAAGGTCGTATCTTGCGAACCGGACGTTTGTTTGACAAACCGTTAGCGGCATTGGGATCCTTAGAGAGAGACGTTTTTTTTTTGAGATAGTCCATGTAAATTTCATAGAAATTTGGAGTTTTGATGGGTTGAATTGTACTTGAATCCAAACGGGACCTCAGCATTAAAATTATTATAGCATACAGACCAGGTGTCCGATTGACACACCGTCTGTTGCGTTGGAACCCTTATAAGATGATAGATAATTAGGTTACTACCATGTGGAACTTCATTGTGGCTAAGGTATGGTCGATAACCAGAGGAACAGAACCTGGGTGTTTCTTGTAGTGAAAGTGAGTATGGATACTCCTTTGATGACTCAAGGTGTGGTAATTCCTTACTCCTCTATTCCGATACAGACAGGACTCCCCACATCATGAGTGCAGGTTCGTTTCCTTATGATTTGCATTTATATCTTTGGATTTGGTGCTCCCATATTTAACTTGGGTCTGAGTCCTCCATACATAACTTACATATAGTCTGGTACTCCCCTACCAGGTATGGTGCATGTCCTCTATGTTAGGAGTAGATACTCCCCTGTCAACCCAAGGTGTGGGTCCTCCTTATGCAGTTATACAGTAGAGTTGGTACTCCCCTTCCATGTTAGGGTGAGGGTTCTCTAGATTGGGGTCGGTACTCCCCTGACATACTAGGGCGCGGGTCCCCCATAGAAAACAAACTACCAGAGTTGTACTCCCCTACTGAGTAGGGTACATGTCCTCACATATAGGGACGTTACTCCCCTTCCATGCTAGGGTGAGGGTCCTCTATCCTAGGTTCGGTACTCCCCTAATGTACTAGGGTGTGGGCCTCCCACAACAAACAAACTACCTGAGTTTTACTCCCCTACCAGGTAGGTTGCGGGTCCTCACATATGGAGTAGTACTCCCCCATCTCTGAGAAGCGACGTGGAGTAGGTACTTCATGGGAGTTGGATCTCCCTCAACTATAGTACATAGTTTCCATGAGTGGGCCTCTTCACTTGTTTTCCCTTGGTCTTTCCTCTAGCACAAGACTGTTACTGCAAGACCTCTAGTGTCGAGCACTAGAGGAAGTTCTAGTATAAAGTTTCTAATAGAGCACATCCTTTCGGATGTTTCATTAGGAATGGTTGAGTTGTACTTGATGGAGTAAATATCTCAGATGGGTGCCATCATAGATGTCCAGTTCATGGATCGTGTACTCCTAATCCTTGAGTCACACTTTGAGGCTTCTTTGGAAATCATGTAAATGGCTTGAGGTTAGGGCCTTATGTTTTTTTTGTGGGTGAGATGAGTATATCTGGTTTGAGATTTATATTTTTATTTGTGCTTTATGATTGAGATCATGATTTTTGGTTTTCCTTTGTGGAATTCTGAGAGACCTTTGGGGGTCTCAGGTTACCTACTAGGTATTGTTTTATTCACCCCTGCACGGGCTTCACCCAAACCTCATTGTGTCTTGTGCAGAAGACGAGCAGCTTGGCTGAGACTTGAGGGAGCCAAGACGTGGTATATAGAGGAGACTAGATGACATGGAGAGATATGGGGACGATCTATACCTACCCTTCAGGTAGGATCCATGGTGGGCGATCGCATGATCTGTTTCTATTTTTTAGTTGTAGTTGTATCTTTCAGTTGATCTTGTATTATGACCCCTTACTTTTAGTACACACTTATCCTACTGCAGTTTTTCTTTATACTTGCATCTTTTTTCATTCTCGGTTATGTGTTCATACAGGTTTAAAGGCAATGCCTTCCTATTTTGGGGATATGCATTTTCGATGCTAGTCGTCAACCCCTGGCCTATAAAATGCGGGCTTAGGGTAGTCACGACACGGGCCCTGGGGGACAGTACATGACATATATGATATATCTATACAAAATATTATTTATATTATTATTATACGGTTATTTATGTATATTTCATTTGTTCCTTTCATTTTACCCTATTTTTGTACTCAAGTTACCGAAATAATGTTTTTAAGGAAAATTGGCCTTGTTTTTCTCTTTAGAAAAATTTATTTTCTTCCATATCCATATTTTCATTAAAATGTTTTCGATATTGTTATTTATATTTTTAAAATATTATTTAAATTAATTATATAATATATTTTACTTTCCATTAAAAGGTTTAAAATGAACTTTCATTTCATTTTCCAAATATGGTACTTTTGACTTTTACTAAAAATATGAATGTAATTATTGTTTTAAATAACTACACATGAATGTATTTTCATGCCATTTTGAATAATATGTGCATTAAAAAATAAGATTAATTTTTTATTTTAAAATAAAAATTTTTCCTTAATATTTTGTAAATTTCAAGATTCTAAATAAGTTATTTTAATTGAAAATAATGTATTTTCAATAAAATATTTACTAGTATTTTAAGGTTTTTTTATCTATAAAATCATCATTTGATGATTCTTATTTTTTAATATGTATATGATCTAATGTTACAATAATTATTATTTATCTATATGATTTATTATTATGATAATTAAATGTTTATGAAAATTATATCCTTTACCTGGGTTAGAATTTCATTATATAATGATTGTTTTATGATCATGTGGAACAAATATATATGGTTTTCATTATGTTATGGATGGGTTTAAATTATATAATACTATAATTAATTTGGTAAATATGTATATATCATGAGATAATAAAGACTATAATGGGGAGTGAATCCAATTTATTAAGGGACTTTTTCCAATAAGATAGTCTTGGGAGTGAACCTTAACTAAGGAAATAATGGAATAGTGAGTGAACCCAATCCACTGTCATGGTCTTACTTATGATCCTTAAAAAAGGAAATGATTCTATATTCGTATGTTCATTATAAAAAGTTATGTCTTATGATTATGATATATTTTCATGGATCTTGACTGATTATTGATGATTCTACACTCTTATGTATTATGTATTTCCACTGATAAA
Source organism: Viscum album (assembly GCA_963277665.1). Taxonomy (NCBI): domain Eukaryota; kingdom Viridiplantae; phylum Streptophyta; class Magnoliopsida; order Santalales; family Viscaceae; genus Viscum; species Viscum album. Next base: position 1,171,536,890 of record OY728138.1, on the reverse strand, counting down.
AATTTATATCATGTTTCATGTTTATGATATATGAATTGATAGGTATGATTTTATAATGTTTAGATCATGTTATCAAACCCATATTCTTATTTTATGCTCACTTATGATAATTTATTGATATCACTGATGTTTAACCTTAATTAAAATCTGAGCTCAACCTTTTCTATGGTTCCCTTCCCTAGGTAATGGAGAAAGGTTTTAAGTTTGTTATATCTAAGAATAGTGGTAATTATGAAGAACTAAATAGAAAATGATGTAGATATTTTATGTACTGATTTTTTACATATCCAAGTTTCCAAAGACATTAAACGTATACAGTCCTCAAGTTTGTATTATTGTGAAATTTATTGAGTAATCATATAAAATAATGTAATATTTATATATGAAATTTATGGGTCACTATAGGTAGAGACCTAGGAGAGGGAAATGCATCATGCATATTTTCATTTATAATTGGATGGGATATTTTCCGCAAAAAAAACTAAATTTAATTAATTATTATATATATTATCTATACTAGAATGCCTTGTATTCCTTCTCGTATGTTTTTCAAGGAGGGATATTGGTATTCATCCATATATAATTAAAGATATAGAGTTCAAACAGTATGATTCAACCGATCATTGAAGTATATATTCAATATAGAAGGATGAGATTTGGAAGATTTTACAATTTGATTTCTAGAATTAGGGTCTAGAAAAGTATGAGTGGATTTTCTCTGATGTGAATATGGATTATTTAATAGAGTATCTTGAGTTTTCCATTAGTCTAGTTTTGTATTTTAGTTGAGTATTGAGTTTTTTTCACTATTAGTTAGATTTTAGGGGTAGTGTATTAGTGGTGGATGGTGTATTGTGGAGGGAAGGAGGAGGATGTTTCATGGGTTGAATTCTAGAATTAGTATTATCTAGAGTTATTATCATCAATGATGAAAGTTGAAAAGAGACATGTGATGTTATCTTATCAATAAGGGAACTTGAGAATGTGAGAGTACAAAAAAAATATTTAAATACCTCCATCATTTCATTCCATGTTTTTTTCATATAAGGAGTATAGAGTATGGAATCTTAAGAAGGTGTGGAACCTAGTGATTAGATATATAGTCTTTGAATTTATTATTCCAATGTATATGGAAGTGTAGAATAAGTTTTAATTGATTGAGGAGATGCAATCATAGGGGGTAGTGACTCAATAGGGAGGTCAAAAGGGATTCTTGAGGAGCAAAGATTTAGGTGGAGGACGGTGGATTCTTGGGAAGTCGAAGTTCTAATCTACCTGGATCCAACCTTATAAATTTTTTCATTCCACTATAGGTACAGTAGTTATTGAGAATCTAATAGGGCCTTTCAGTTAGTTTTCAATGCTTATAGAGGCCATGGTCACCATTAGTATTAGTTCCTAATAGCCTTGAGTGGTCATGCATGTTTCCAACCATAGTAGTAGTAGGTTCCCATGAGGATTCTTTAGTGAAAGAAGTATCCATTATTCTTTTAACATCCAATGGTATATATATATGGTATATTTTAGACCCACTATGGTCCTCTTACTTGGGTAACTATACATATTGTGGTTATAGAGTTTTTCGGTATTGAGTAAAAGGATTTGGGAATAATCAAGTGAATTTTATAGAGGTGTCAATGCTTGAAGGACAGAAAGTTGTTTGAGGTGTGATAAATTTATTGTCTACCTAATTTTATTCTTTGTTTGATTCTAAAGAATTTTACTCCTTTTTTCATTATCTCTGGTCCCACTACAACAAAATAGTCTTTTAACAGATCTAAAATGATCTTTTCATCCTATATTTCACATCATTGTGATTCAACATTTTCTGATTACACCTCTAACAATGACATGGATCGCTATAATATATCTCCCACATCTATTAGTAGAAACCTTAAAAGGTATATCCAAAAGGTAATTTTCATTATTAATAAAATATATACCATATGTCTGGTTATGTGAGATTATAATAAACTTTATAAAATTCTTCCAATGTCTTCTAATCTTGTATGTGTCCAAAAAAATGTTTTTTAAATTATAAATTTTTATGGGTGACACAAAAACCATTTATAATGATATATATTAGTTAAAAATAATAATAATATTGTGTTAATGTCTTAATCAAAACAAATAATGTAAACTAACCATATATTTTTTTTAGAAATCCATGCATCTACTGTAAATACCTAGTTGATGCACATATTTCATAATTCTAAATTTAACACTTTTAAGACACTTTAGACACTAAAACCCACCTATTAGAGGTGTAATTAATCTTCTAAAAACATTTTTTAATGATTTTTACACATTCTATCACTTTTTTATTTATAAAAAATCTTAAATTTCATGGAAATTAAACAACTAAATATTCCATTTTCATAATCTATAAGAAAAATCAATCAAACCCATACCCAAATAACCATTTAAGCATATTACACATGGTCCAAACCTCAATAATCATTTTTAAATCCATATTACACTTATACCAATATATACCCCTCAAAAATATTGTAAGTAATTTAATATAAGAAATTTCATGATAAATTAGAAAACCCAAAAACATTCAAACTAAAAGATTCACCATACCTAATAAAACTCATACTAATACCAAACACAGTCATAATGAATTAAATAATAACCAAAACCATTTTCATATAACAAAAAAAACATAACCCAATTATATTAACCCTAAATTAAAGAAGTTTACAATTATAATATCATAAAATTATTTTCTTTTAAAATATATACTAACCCAAAAAATATATTTCAACTAAAATGGGTCAATAACAATCACATTGTTTTCTTAAAAAATAATAAAACAAATTTATTTCCAAGAAAACCTTTGAAACCAAATAAACAAAGATATTTTCAGATTCAAAATCCTTAAAACCTTTTTATTCAAAATAAAACTTCCCAAACAAGAAATGTATCCATAAATTTAACATATAAACACTTCACAACTCATTCAAATATGCCATTAGATAAACATTCATGTATATATGAAAATAATAATCTTTTTAATATATGAAAATGAGAATTTATCGATAATAATTACTTTTCTTACTTTAAAAAGACAATTTATAAGTTAACTCATGTAACAACCAACTAAAAATATTTTAGTAAAACATTGAATTTCATAATAAAAATAATTTAATAAATAATATAAGTATCCTTTTTAATAAAAATTAACAGTTTTTAAAATCACTATATATAAAAATCATAAAATTTAGATATATACATGAAAAATATAAATATACATTAATCAAATGAATACAAACATTTAAAAGAAAAAAACATGATAATCACTTAATAATTTTAATTATAATAGGTTCAAAACACATTAATAGAAAAATTATGAATTCAAAATTCGTAAAATAATTAAAATACATAAATAACACATTAGATTATACCAAAAACCATTTTCATTAGATTTTTCAGGATATATTTTCTAATTATAAATCATCTATTCTTAAACACATCCCTAAAGAAAACTATAATCCATACAAACTCCAAATCATTCAAACTAAATACCACTAAAAATATTTATAAAAACACCATAAATAATGGTACCAAATTATTGTAATTAAATTATTCTTCATTATAAAAAATAAAATAAAATAAATCTAGTTTTCATTCCAATACCTATTTTTTAAAACTAAAAAAATAATTTAAAATGCATACTTTAAATATGTATATTCCTATAATAAAAATTAAATGAAATCAAATCAAATCATTTCCAATTAATTTTTTAAAATGATACAAGTGCTTATCTATTTAAATATACTTTAAATAAAAGTACACAAAATACCATAAAACCAATAAAAGTAAAGAGAACCTATAAAATATCTGCTAATTATCTATAACAAACTCATTCAATCTAATTACATCAAATATAATTATAAATGATACACACAAACAGTTAAATAAAGTATCAAACCCTCACTAATTATTTCTGTCACTATAGAAAAACTTTTAATCAAGGTTATTATGTTGCTCAATGATATTTAAATTGACATATGTAATGTTGAAAATATGAATGAAAATCACCCAATGAATTCAGGGCATATAATGACCTTTCTAGAATATCATAAAGTGATAATAATGAAATAATTTTGAATTTACTCAATTTAAAACATTGTGTTTCCAAAATCAGTTTAATAGATACCAATTTAAACCAAGCTTATCAAATTTAAAAATAATAAAGCACTAAAACATAATTTTTTGGTTTTATAAAAAGACAAAAATATTAAAATATGATGCTACAACAGTCACTAAAAAATAAAAAAGGTAATGAAATTTTTTAAAAATAATTTTTGGTTTCAATCCATGGTAGTATGAGGGATATTTGTAAGAAAATTGGAATAATTGTTTGATTTTAATATGTGGGAGTAGGAGGGTTACTAGAAACTTTGATCTGATTACCATTTGTGCCCCACAAAAACTATATCTACTTATAATTTACAGTCACCGCAATACAAGATAAGTGGGAAGGGTTTTTTTGGTTCACACCTAGGTGCTTCGTGCAATCGGAGTGTTAGATAATGATGAATGAGAGAAAATGAACATGAAGTTGAGGGAGAGGGTAAACTAATAATGACTCGTGGAAAAAGAGATTGGATGAATAATTAGTGAGGTAAATCGAGGGAAAATAAGATTGCTTGCATGCATGGGCATAATTCAAACCATTTCATAAAATTAAAAACAAAAAAATATGTTTGAGGTGGAGAAACGGATCACAAGTGATCACATACCATGATTTTAATATATCATTATAATTTCAAGGAAACAAAATTTTCAAAACTTTAAAATAAGAAAAATATATTAATAAAAAATTTAAAATTTTAAAAAATGTTTAAACAAATGTTATTTTAGATATTAATTAAAATATTTTACATTTTTCATATATTTATTTATTTTAAACTATATAGTTTACATTTATATATAGTCATTTGTATAAATTAATTTTTAAAAATTTAAATTTAAATAATTATCAAAATTATTTACATAAAAAATTTGAAATATTAACACACAATTTATTTGCATATATATAACTAAAATTATTTACAAATTACACTTATGGTCACAAAATTAGATGCATCACCCCGTAAATCACTGAGATTCTAATGGGAACCACTATGCGTGTTGTAAACATGTGTGAATGCCTAATAACTATGAACACAATCAGAATTTCCATGCAAAAATTCCACTATTTCAATTCATTCAAAAAAAATGACTACTGATCATAATCATGACATGAATCATAAACCAAAAAATAAACAAAAACCATGAAAACTCTCATATGTGTATCGTCGATAATGGTACTCGACTGAAATAAATTGTAAATGGTGGAGTGGTTGCAATGTGGGAAGGAGAGTATAATGATGGTTCTAGCCGACTGAAGATTATTCTTTGGAATCACACTAAAAATCAGGTTAAGACTTCTGTAGGTATTTCAAAAGAATATTTTGGTGCCTCTAAGAGTGAAGGTATCAAGTTTGGTTAAATTAATAGCTCGTTAGTGGAGGAAGTTGTGCGATTTCCTTGTGGTTGGACAATAGAGGTTTGATAGGTTGTGTATTATGTGGCAAGATATGGTGGGATTGGAAACGGATCATGTGTGTAATTTTGAATGTAATGGTAAAGTTCAAGGATCATGATTATAAAAGATTATAAATAATCACATACCATAAATTTTGAGAGGATAGATTCATCGAGAATATTGATGAACAATGGTAGTAGCGATTCGATTTTGTGAGAGCTTGAATAACATGAGTGAGCATGACTCTGTTAGGGTTCCATTTAAAAGATCAAGAAGGCTTTTATCAACTCTTTCAAAAAAAATACTGATAAATAGTGGTTTTATCAGCACTAAAATTGTAGGCACTGATAAAATGGATCATTATTAGCACTAAAATTCTAACGCTGATAAAGATATCTTTTATCAGTATTTTATTAGCATAGATAAAAATAAATCTTTATGAATGCTAAAAAATCTCTAATAAAGACCTGATTTTAAAAATATAATAAATATAATTAAAAACTTAAATGTATATAATTATGAATAAATATATTTATTATTTAAATATATTTATTATAATTTTATAATTATTTAAATATATATGTATTTATATATATAATTATAATTAAATATTTTTACAAAATTGTATACAATTATAAATATATTTATATAATTATTGTGTCACCCTTATTTTAGGTAATTAGCCCTTGAATTATGATTTTTGTGTATATAATGTATATGGGTGAATTTTGGGAGATTTTAGAGAAATTTTGGAGTGTTTTGGGGGATTTTATTCATGTACACATTTGGTTTATAATTTCAAAAAACCATGAAACACCTACAGAAAACCATAAACTATGAGAAAGGGGAAAATATAAGGGGCAAGAGCAGTGCACGGTTTGTCCAAACCATGCAGTTTCCTACTATAAATTGTGCACTTTGAAAAATGGTTTTGGTTTTATGGAGGCAGTGGATTCAGCACAGTAGGCACATGGTTTGGATACTATACAAGATGATCGTGCGAGGGTTTTTCTTAAGGAAGTTTCTAGCACATGGTTAGCGCATGGTTTGCCTAATCGTGTGACTAAACTATGCGCAGTAACAAACCACTTCCTTAAAAAGTGGATCACACTCATTTTTCCTCCTAACCCACACGTTTTTTCTCCTATACAACCCTAAATCTTTATTTTTCTTTCCCAACAGTCAAGGATGGTTCTCCCATCAATCCATAAGTGATCTGCAGGCTTCCCTTGGTGATTATAAGCTGATTCTTCATGAAAATTAATCATTCTTGATCATTCTTGAAGCCTTTCTTAGATCCATTTCTCCCTCCCTCTCGGTTTCTTAGATCTACAACCTCTTTGGGTAGATCTAAGGTTTTGAATTCCAAATATGATCATATTTGTATTTTTTGTTAATAGGGTAAGAGATCTAAGGTGGGTTTGTGGATATTTAACCTAGTTTTGTGATTTTTTTTGTGTCGTTTATCATTTTCCCCAAAACTCTCAAGGTTTGTGGATTCACTCTCGGCTCCTCTATTTAGAACATAAAGACTTTATTTCAAATTGGTTAAATTTCATTCATTATTTTGAAATTGGTGTAAAATTATGGTGGAAACCTTATTTAGTGATGTTTTGGGTATTTGTGTGAAGTTGGGGAATTTTGTGAAACATTCTTTGATAAATGATTTTAAAATGTTGATTTTAAAATAGTTTCTTGGTTTTATTCCTAGAAGACTGGTTTGTGAAAATGTTTTTAAATTAAAATATTGGTTTATAGAATTTTTTTTGGCATTACAATGTTTTTTTTATATAAATGGATTTAGAATTGGAATGGTTTTGGAATGGTTGTATTAGTATAGGTTTGGGCATAATAGTTGTCTATGTTCAGGTGCATTGAGGACGGATAAGGGTAAGGAGTCTCCCCCATCATTAATGGGACAGATAATGGTCAGGTATATCCCCTATCAAATCTTATTTGGTTTAGATAATGGTAAGAAGTCTCCCCCATCATTTTGGGATGGATAAAGGTCAGGGATTTCCTCCTCTTCCATGTTGCATGCATGGTTGGTTTTGTGGATTTGTGGAATGAAATTCTTATGCTAAAAGTGAAATTTATGAAATGGTTTTAAATAATTTTTTGGTTTTTTTCCTCATAAGGTGATTATATTTTGATATGAATTGTTTTATAAATTTATTTATGTAAAAATATTATAAATGTTGCTAAAATGTTCTATCCTAGTTGTGTGAGTAGGAAAGTCATTGGGGAATATCTACTGAGTTTCAGTACTCACCCCTTCTTTGTCAATGGTGCTTTTGTAGATATCAACTATCAGGATATAGTAAAATGTAAAGTATCACACATCATTATCAGAACTTCATGATACTTGGGATGTTTTGTGTATATGGATCATAGAGCATGTTGGGATATTGGATATTCCATTGGTTTTCTTTAGTTTTGTTGGTCTTTTACTGTTCTTCTATTTACTTTGATATTGTAGTATTCTACTATGGTACTTGGTTTTAGTTTAATTTTTATAAATGAAATTTTTAGTTCTCTTTCATTGTTATCATGCATCATATAGTGGATTGTTTGGTTATGTCTTTTTTGGTTAGTTTTTTTATTATTAAAGGTAAAATTGCCACCCTAATGTATTTAAGCCCTTCAGTATTTATTTCTAGACATTGGAATCTTAGAGATATTTCTTAAGGCCCTTTAACGTCTCACCACCCTCTCAATCTAATGAAAAGGGGGAGAGATGTAACAAATGGTATCAGTTTTTTTTCTTCCAAAAGTTTGTTTGAGACAAGCAGTATTGGATTGGTCTTCCCTTTGTGGAAAAAGTGGTCTAAGTCTTGGATGGTATTTGACTTGGTATTGGTTGTTGGTATTGGAGTTGATTTTATTCTGGTTTATTGCTTAATATGGGATCATAAAAAAGAGTATTATTGTCAGGAAATGAAATGTAGAGCACAAATAGACATAGCTAACCTTTTTATATTGAACTTCAAGGTACCAGGGAGTTGGGTACATAACTATTTTTGAGAAAATTATAGGATTTGGAATCTCATTATCAGGGTTTTATCCAATGATACAATCATGAAATGAATTATAGAAATGAATTCCCACTATGAATTCATACACCATTTTGAGTAATGATTTATTATTTTGTGAAATGTGTTTATTTTTGAAAAATATGGAAATTACTTTCAAATGAATGATTTTGAAAAATATCATGGTTGTGATATTTTGAAAATTGAAAGGTTTTCAAAATAAAATTGAATTTTTTTTCAAAAATGGTTGAACATGGAAATTTTGATTTTGGGAAATCATTGTTGACATAGTATATTGTGTTATAATTTGAAATAGTTAAGCCTTCAGTTAATAGAGAGTGAGGCTTGTGATGTTGTTTTGTTTCTATAAAATGGCACTTGGTATGCATTATAGGAACCGACCGGAAGAGGCCGTTGAGAATGTGGTTGCACCCAAGCCATAGGTGAACCAATAGTTGGTCCAAATAATCACAAAATATTTTCAAAACCTTGATTCAAGACTACAACCATACAGTCTTTTTATGTTATCTATCACTTCTGAAAACCCAAGTGGAGGAAGTATGTTTGTATCCATGAAAAAGGGTGAGAACTCTAACAATAAGAGAAAGAGGGAGATAGAGACATGTTCTCAAGTATGTGGAACACATCATAATCAAACCAAATGAGTAATAAACCTTCCTACAAGATCCAAGATAAATCTTGTTTTTTTCAGTGTGGTTCACTGAGTCACAACAAGTGAGATTGTACATCAGAACTGAGAGCATGCCACAATTGAAACAAAATGGGGAATCTCAAGTTCTATTGTCACATTACTCTAAGTTCGGGTGTTAGAGACACTTCTCAAGTGTTTTAGGTGTCATATGATTTGACAGGGAGAGGTTAGAAGAATACCTATCTTCATCAAAAAAAATCTAGCCATGGTGGTTCCAATAATACCATGACTCCTCAAAAAGATAAATCCCAACATGGAAATATAGAACATAGTGCAGTGAAAAAGAAATTATATGGAGCTGAGAAGGTTATTATAGATGATCAGTCTGGACCATCTATGATGAGATGTACAATTATTTTTAATTTTACCCTTGTAAAAGTGATTTTTTATTGCATTCCTTCATTTATTCTCATGTTGTTGATATTCTAAATTTAAAAGTTGAGATGATGATTTTTGTCATAAAACATCAAACTCCTCTTGCTCAAAGAGAGTGTCGAGCCTTTTTGTGTAGATCATGTTCTATAACCTTTGATTGAGTCAAGATGAAATAGTATTTCTCTATACTGGAGATAGACTTTTTTGATATAATACTATGTATGGATGGGTTGAAAAAGTTTAAGGATCACATAGATTGTTATACTAGAAAATTCGGTTATATAATGGAGGATAGAGTCCAACATCTCTATCGAGGAGGCATGAATGTAAAGGTAGGTGAAAAAAGCTTGTGGGTACTAGTTGTAATGATCACCTACTAGTTGATAGTGTTTTCTTTGGCATCGATGGATGAGATCGAGAAGAATAGTATTTCAGTAGTGGTGGATCAGCTTCTAGATGTGTTTCCTGATAAATTCTCAAGGTTTTCACTGATGATAGAAGAGGAGTTTATGATTGATCTCCTTCCACGACCAATCATATTTCTTGTTTGTCATATTTAATGGAACCAAAATAATTAAGGGAGTTTAATGTGTGGTTGGAAGAACTGGAAAGCAAAGGTTTCATTCGGCCTAGAATGTCTCTTTAGGTAGAACTGTTACTATTTGGGAAAATGGAAGATGGACCTCGATGGTTGTGTGTGGATTATCAAAATCTTAACCAAGTTACAATAAATAATAGATATACACTTCCATAAATTGATTATATTTTTGATCAATTGAGAGGATCTCAGTGGTTCTCTAATATTGACTTGTGATCAAGATATCACTATTTGTGGGTTCTGAAAGAGGATATTTGGAAAACAACTTTCAGAATTAGATATGGAAATTATGAATTTGTGGGGATTTCTTTCGGTCTAATGAATATACCATTAGTATATTATGGAATTTATGATTTGGATATTTCAAAGATATCTGACTTATTTTGTGTTAGTGTTCATGGATTACATATCGATGTATTCAAGGATGAGGGTTAACCATGAAAAACCCATGCGACAATGTTAGGAATCTTAAGGGATCATCAGTTGTATATACATTGGGTAAAGAATATGAATAGATTATATCCAAATGTTTGACTTTGACTTGATGTGTACACTTGGTAAAGGAAATTCGGTGCTTGTTTCATTGAGCGGAAATTCATATTCTTAGTTGGAAAATGAGGCCTTAGATGAGTGGAAATTGATGTCGGTCGTAGAATACATGAACTTGGAATGTAAAGACTAAGGTGATTTTGTGGTTTTATTTCCAGTTTCCTTGGTTTATGATCTGGTGAAGATGGTGAAAGAGGCACAAATGTCTGATTCATTATGTGTTTTGATGGGGTTATGACTCAATAGTGGGGATACCATTAAGGGATACAAACTGAATGGGAGTTCAGTTTTCTAGTCCAGAAATCAGATGGTTGTACCTACAAATTTTCAGGAACATCTTCTTTATGTTTACCAACATTCAAGATGGTTTTTTTAACCTGGAAAATAGAAGATATATTACCCATTGAAATCACAATTTTGGTGGGTCGGTATGAAAAATATGGTTGTTGGGTTCGTTTTGAAATGATTAACTTTTAAAAAAGTTAAGGCAGAGCATCAGTGACCAGTAGGTATGTTTTAGTCTTTACCTATTTCTATTTGGAAGTGGGAACAGATAGATCTGTATTTTTGAACAGGTCTCCCAAGAATGTATTGGAAACACAATTTCATATAGGTGATAGTGGATCAGCTTATGAAGTCTCCTGATTTCATTCCAATTCATTGAACTCATACAGTGGAGGAATTTTCAAAAATATATATCCAAGAAGTAATAAAGATACATGGCAGACCAATTTAGATCATGTCAGAAAGAAATCCAATGATTACATCTCATTTGAATAAATCCTTACAAAAATCTATTGGGACTTAGTTGACTATGAGTACAACGTATCACCCTCAAATATATGTGAAATCTAAAAGGATGATAAAGGTGTTGGAAGGCATGTTTAAAGCTTGTGTAATGGATTTTAGTGGCTCATGGGAAGATCATGTGGCTTTAGTGGAGTTTTCTTATAACAATAGTTATCAAGACTCAATACAAATGGATCTGTTTGAAGCATTGTATAGGTGACCGTGTCATTATCCACTTTGTTGGGTGGAAACTTGTGATACTTCATTAGTTTGGTTGAGTCTTGTCCAATAGACAATGGAAAAGATTCACTTGATTAAGAAATGGAAGGATACAGCTCAGATTCATTAGAAATAATATTTCGATCATCACCGACAATCCTTTTCCTTTTCTATGATTGATCATGTGTTCTTGAGGATCTCTCCAAGTCATGGATATCGGCAATTTGGGAAGGAGGTAAAGTTATCTCCTAAATAAATATACCCTTTTTAGATACTGGAATGGGTTGGTGAAGTGTAGTATTTTTTGGAAATGCCACCATGGTTCAGTGTTGTGCATATTGAGTTCCATGTATCTCAATTGTAAATGTATCATCCTAATCCTAACCAAGTAATTAGATGGGATCATGTTGAACTAGAGATGGATGCTTCATTGGTATATATCTCAGTGCAGATTGTTGATAGGAAAGAGATAGTCTTGTGTGGGAAAAGCATCGTTCTAGTGTGGATTTTTTGGAAACATGGTCAGATTCAGGAAGAGGCTTGGGAACGTGAGAAGGAAATGAAAGATAAATGGACGAAGCTCTTTTAGGGAATGATATTTTTTCACTTTTCAAGGATGTAACAGCCAAGGGTGATGAGAATGCAGTACCCCCAATTTTAGGTAATTAACACTTGAATTTATCACATTATATATATAAAGTATATGGGTGAAGTTATGAAGATTTTGGAGACTTTTTGGAGTATTTTTTTTATTTTCTTTAGGTGCACTGTTGGTGCACAGTTTGGGAAAACCATGAAATGTTTATAGAAAAATGTGCACATTGAGACAGGGTAAAAAGAGAAGGCGTATAGGTGGCACATGATTTTTCCAAACCATTCAGTTTCCTAGTAAAAATTGTTCACTTTGAAAAATGGTTTTGGTCTTTTTAAGGTAGTGGCTTCAATATGCTTAGCACATAGTTTGGAGACTATGTGAGATGATCATGTTTGGATTTTCTTTAAGGAAGTGGTTGGCACACTGTTACCACATAGTTTACCTAATTGTGCGACTAAACCATGCATGGAAAGAAACTACTTCCTTAAAAAGTGGATATCACTCATTTTTATCTCTAACCCACTCATTTTTTCTCCTATGTGTCCCTAACTTGGGATTTTTCTTTCCCAATGTTTAAGGGGGGGGTTCTCCCTTTGATCCAAAGCAGATTCAAAGGCTTCCCATGGTGATTAGAAGTTGATTCTTCATGGTAAGTGATCATTTTTTATTGTTCTAGATTTCATTCCTATATATACTTCTCCCTCTCTCTCAGTTTCTAATATCTTCACCTATTGTGGGTTGATATATGGTTTTTAATTCCAAATATGATCATATTTGTCTTTTTTTTTTATAGGGAAAGAGATATAAGGTGGGTTCATTGAGATTTATCCCGGTTTTGTGATGTTTTTCATGTCATTTAGGATTATATTTGGTTGTGTGGATATGTGGAATGAAATGGTAATTCTAAAAGTGGAATTTATGAAATGGTTCTAAAGCATTGTTTGGTTGTTTTCCTTGAAACTTGTTTATGTTTTGATATAAACTATTTTATAAAAAAAAATATATAAATTGTTTTTGTATAAATGTTTCTAACATGTTCTATCCTAGTGGTGTGAGAAGGGAAGTCATTGGGGAAAATCTACTAAGTTTTAGTACTCACACCTAATTTTTAATTTTGGTTCTTTTACAAATTTCATCTACCGAGACATGGGAAAAGGTAAAGTATCTCACATATTTAACAGTACTTCGTGATAATTGGGCTGTTTTTTGGAGATGGATCATGGAGCGTGTTGGGATCTTGGAGTTGTCGTTGGTTGTTTTTTTGTTTTGTTGATCATATAGTCTTCCGGTGTTTACTTTGATATTGTAGTCTTCTTCTATAGCACATGGTTTTAGTTTTATTTTGATAAATGAAACATTGAGTTTTCTTTCACTGTTATCATACATCATATAGTGGATTGTTTGGTTATGGCTTGTTTGGTTAGTTTTTTTATTCTTAAAGGGAAAATCATCTCCCACATCTATTGAAGCCCTTCGGCATTTATTTTCAGCCTTTGGCATCTAGGGGATGTCTTTTAAGGTCAAGTCACTTTTCACCACCCTCTAAAGACAATGAGAAGGGGGCAGGATGTCACAATTATATATATTTATATAATTATAAATAATTATAAATATTTTTATATTTATAAATTTGTATATTTATATATATTTATTAATATATTTATATATATATATAATGATAAATATAATAATGTTATTTATTAAAATTTTATAATTATTTAAATATTTTTTTATTTATTTATTTTAAATATAATTAAATAAATATAAATGTATATAATTATAAATATATTAAAATAATTTTGAATATGTATTTATAAATATAGTTATAGATATATATTTATAATTATAATTTTAAATAAATATATTTGTAAATATATTTATAAATAAATATCTTTTTAAATATAATTATAAATATTTCTATATAAATATAGATATAAATTAAATTAAATATATTAAATATATTCATTATATAAATATATTTATTATAATTTTTAATTATTTAAATATATAGTTATTTATTTATAATTAAATGAATACTTTTTAAAAAAATATTTATTTATCTATAATTATAAATATATTAAATTATAAATATATTAAATATTTATTTATAAATATATTTGTAAATAAATATATTTATAAATAAATATATTTATACTTATATTTATAATTATTTATTTATAATTATATATATAATTATATCAATATTTATACTTATATGACTATATATATTTAATAAATATATATAAAGATATTAAATATATTCACTATTTAGATAAACATATTATAGTTATTTAATTATTTAAGTATATAATTATTTATTTATAATTATATAAATACTTTTAAAAAACATATTTATTTATTTATAATTATAAATATATAATTTTACAAATATAGTAAATATACGTTTATATATATATTTATTTACAAATATTTATTTACAAATATATTTTTAACATTATTGATGAATATATAATCTTAAATGCAACAATGTTAAAAATGAGTGAAGTTGAATAATGCACAAGATCCTCAGCCCCGTTGGTGAGGACTTGGCCAGTCCATCTAAGAGACCTAATATCAAATCCAAGCGGAGACATGTTTTCGGGGTACTATAGTTATATTGTAGCAGGCATTGTAGGAAGCACTATAATAGGTACTGTTTGGTACTATAGTAGTCGGAACTATTCATCTGTTTGGGCTTTTGGGCCACCAGTTTGGTCCTAAAGTCTTTCAAGACAATAAGGATTTTGCGCTACCTCAAGGCCTTCGGGCCACATGAATTTTTGCTTAATGGACCAAGCGGACTCTATAAAGAGCAGGCTCCAAATGAGGACTCAGAGAAAGGCGCATTCACTAGAGTAGAGCTAATAGATTTGGAAGAATGAGAGGGTGTGGTAATTACCATTGGGACCAACCTATGCATGCATGGGAAGCTTATCCGAACAGTCATGCGAAGGTGGTGATCTGACATCATGATATAGACATTGGGGAGTAGCAGTTCCAAGTAGTTATAGTTTGGATGAATTCTTCTAAGACCTTTAGGTCATGTAATGTCACGAAGCCTTTGGGCCATGTATGGGATCCCCCCTTCAACCCTTAAAAGGTTTATTATCTAAAATGAATAAAAATAAAATGTCTTCGGGCCATTCAGAGTGAAATTGAATAATTAAAATTGAGAAAACCTTAAAAATATTTAAAAAAAATGGACAAGTTTTATTAGTTATACAATTTATTAAAAAATTAAAATATGGATATATAATGAAATGAATATTAATACATATTGAAAATATTAAAACATAGTAAATAAAAATGTATATATAATTATTAAAAAGTAATTAAATTTCAAAAAAAATATTAACAAATATAAAAATGAATAAATAAAATATACCAATAAAATATATTATATATTAAATATATTATGTTACTAAATGAAATTCTAAAATGAATATTAAAATTTGAATAAATTACATAAATATTATGTTTTTGTATTTCTATATAATATTGCATTAATTACGTTAACATGTGTGTGAAATTAATGTGTATATATATACAATACAAGTTTGATACATGCTAAATTTAATAATGAAATTAAATAATATGAAAAACATATTAATGAAATAAAAAATAATAATACTGAATAAATTTTAAAAACTAATAAGTGTTATAAATTATAAAGATTATTAAAAAACTAAAAAAGAATATTTATAAATACACATGTTAAAATTAAAATAAATACATATTAATTATATAAATATCAACCATATTAAAAACATTAAATGATAATATATAAACATGTATAAATAAATATTGAAAATGTTTATAATTACAAACATTTTGAAAAATAAAAAATTAATAAATTAATAAATTTTAAAAATATTAAAAAAATAATTAAGATTATTAATGAATAAATAATATTAAAAATGAATAAATTCCAAAAAAATATTGAAAATAATAAATAGAATATAGTGAATAAAAATATAAAAAATGATAAAATTTACTTATTAGAAAAATAATTTATATTAAATAGATTATGTTAATAAATATAATTCTAAAATAAATACTAAAAATTGAATAAAATATCGAAATATTATGTGTGTGTGTGTTGTAAATAAAAATACATTAATTACATATATATATGTGTGATATAAATGTAAAAAATGTTTGATATATGTTAAATTGAAAATAAAATGATATCCAATTAAAAATCCATTACTTGTGACAATTAGTCAATATTTTTTATTATTATTAATTTTTAATTATAAACCATTTTTCACTAATAGTGTTTTGTGGGTTGCTTTTTCACCAATGTTATGATGGCCAATGATCATGGCTTGTGAATGGGGCACCCCTAATTGATTGTGGGATAGCATTGCATAGTTGTTTCATCTTGTAGGGGAGGACTAGGTGTGAGTAGGGATGGCTTCATGGGCAGTTCGGTCGTAGATGGTGTTCTCGATGTGCAGGATAGAAGTGTCTGTTATGATTTTCATGTCCAGTTGTGATTTTATTTGACATTGGAAGGTCAGAGACTAAAGGGTAGCTGTTGTAAGTAACTGGATGAAAGATCTCCAGTGGAAGCGTGTGATCCTACTTCCTCTGAGGGTGTGCAACGACGTATGAGAAGGCATGGGCTCTCCAAGGCAGTGAAAGTGTGTTAGATCGGTGTGGTGGATGACGGGGAATGGGAGTGCCATAGGTTAAGATGCAATCTCTAGTGTGGTGTATGACGATGGAGAGGTGGTGTGGCGGTCTGATCCAGGCGGTAGGAGATGGTGTAGTTCTCGGTGGGGGATGGTGTGAGGTGGGTCGACGGCAGTATCGGCGTGAAGAATGAGTCCTAGCTTAACTGCTGGGATTGATGGATATAATGGGTGTGTCCTATGGGTGACTCATTTATATATATATATAATATAAATGATTTTATGGTGTTATCTGGTCTATCCCTTGGGGGTTCTATAGACTAGGTTTCATCTTGACGTGGGTGTGTATGTGTGTGTTTGAATGTCATTATATCCCAAGCACCTATATTGATTTAGATATGTATGCATGTATATATATATATATATATATATATTTAATATGCACTATTTATTAATATTTATAATTTATATATAACATCCAAGAATTTCTAAGTAACTAATGAGTTATAATGAAATATGTTTGAATTATTTTTATTAATTATTAATTTATTCTTTTTTCATGACATATGTTCTAATTTTAAAAAAAAATTAATATTTTCAAGAAATAAGACTTTATAATAAATTAATACAGCTTTTATAAACTTGAATTTATTTTAAAATCATATTTTATTATAAATATATTTTTTTATTAAATTTTCTTAACAAATATATTTTTTATTTAAAAGGATTATAAAATTATTATAAATAATCATTTTTGAAACCATATAAAATTATTTTGATATTATAAAATTATTCTAGCAACTAAAGTGACTTTTTTTAATGATTTTTTGATGGAATGATATTTTTTACAAATTGTTTGAATTTCAATTTAGCACCTAAATATTATTTATAAATAATAAAATTTATATAAATTAATTATAATAATAATATTATAAATAATATTATAAATAATTTTTTCAATAAAAATAATATAATTTATATTTTTATAAAGAAATATATTTTTTTAATTATAAAATCATTTTGAATTATGAAAATTATTAAATTATTATTATTTTAATATTAAATAATGAATATATATATATGAATAAAGTTTTTTTTATAAAGATTATAATTTATAAATAATAAACGAAATACAAAAAACAGAAAACATGGTTAAAAATGTGAAATCTAAATGGGGGTTAAGGGGTCTATGGGCAACGGTATTGAATAGAAAGGGGGAGTCATGTAGGCCACCACCGAGTGAGAAGTGGGTTCTTCTATGGGATGTCGAGAGGGATTCGATCTAAGAGGACTTGAGTGCGTCCATGGGATAGGTTTTGAGCCAAGATATAAGCCTCCATGGGGATTTCTTTTCATGAGGAGTTAAACTGAGTTTGGTTGCTGATGAACCAACTAATGTCATCATGTTTCATTCTATGGTTAGTGTTTCAGCAGTGACCAAGGGTTTCTTAAGGTTTTTGAATCATTAATGGGGTTTCTATTTGTTCATATTTGAGTTAGGTGTTGTCTTTCCTTGTTTTAGATGTCTGATTTTTTATTTGGTCAACTCTGATGTTTTTCATTTCATTTTTATTTCCTCTCAATTCAATGTCTCCTATTAAATGTATTCTTTTTTTTGTTTTATATTTAATTTTAGACTATGGATATCTTGTTTGGTTTGGTCCACATATGTCAATCCCACTATAATTTTATATTTTTATATCAATGTTTTGTGGATGAATAATTTTTATCCAGTGTTTTCTTGATGACGAATTTGGATGTCATGTTGTAGTTATTATATTTTTTTCTATCATTTTTTTGTGCCTATTTTCCATTTGTTGTCTGCATCAACATCCTCAATTTTCTCCATAAGCTGTTTGTGTGTTGCTTTACACACATTAGAAATTATGGAAATAAAATTTCTCCCTCAATGTGAAAAAAGTAATTTACAAACCTTCTATCAGTCTGGTGAGTGTTTGAAACAAATGTTGCAATTGAATAAGTTCTTCTTCATGTGTTTTAAATTCAATTAAGGGTGTAATTAAATTTATTTTTCAGATTTTGATTCTTTATTTTTATTAAATTATGTAAGGGGATTTATTTTAAATCATCGTTTTTCTATTTTTCTGATGTTATTCTGCTGTATTATTTTAAGATAATCCTTAGTAAGGAATATATTTTTATCATTAATATGTTTTAAATTGAGTTTATGTTAAATATAATGTGTTGGATATTTTTATTTATCCTTCTTAAAATTTATGTTCTACTATGAATTTTAGGAATACTTATTTTATATTGATAGTAAGGGACTTTTTTTTCCTTAGGTTTGAAAAGAAATTTAATTTTTGGTATATCATAAAACATTGTTTTGATAGTTATTTCAAAAAATATATTTTTTTCGATTTAAAATTTTATGTTTTCAAGTTTATAAGTAAGATGTTATATTTTTTTTATCAAAGATTTGTGTAAGAATGAATTTATTTATTCTAATATGTGTATTATAAATTACATGTATATATTATTTTCAAATTTTATGTTAATTTTATTTATTCATGTATATATATTATATAATTATATATATTATATATTTATATATATATCAACATATTAAATAATTAATACATGTTTTTAATGCACAAGAGAAACATGTATGAATATGGGTTAAATTTCATATCACTTATCTTGCACTAGATTTTATTTGCAATATACTCATAGATGAAATGTTTGAATTAATATGTTTCTTTTATAATTTTATGTGCAAGCTTGTGATTACTTATCTATTAATATGTGTGATTAAAAACTTATAATTTCTTTTTTTATATGACGGTTTTATATATTCATGTATTCATAGTATAAATTGATCAAGTAATCCATTTATGTATTTATTTATAACTTACAAATAAGGACAGTTATTTCAAACATGGTATTCCCTTAAAAATGATTTTATAAACTCATAAAAAAATTATGATATGTTATTAGAAATGTTATATTCTTTTGAAGAAGATAATTTTATATATGTATCTTTGAAATGTTTTGGTTTATGATTGTGAACGACAGGTCCATTAAAAGAGTTTTCAAAAAAAATGGAACTATTACAATGAATGTTATGTTATAGGGAGTTAACCCACAAATATTAAGGGGAATTTGTCCCATATGAGTTATGGCTAGTGGCCTTATGGTTTTTATTATGGTCTACCGAGTATCATAAGTAACCCACCAAAAATTATTATTTTCAATGGAGAAATCCCAAAGATCTTTTCTAATATAATTATTTTTTGAAATTAATTATTTCTAAATTATATATACTTATTTATATTTCAATAATTTTAAGTATATTTTTATATAATTATTCAAATAAACTATTTCTAAAGTATTTATTAATGTTTTTAAAACCCTTTGCTGGACATATTAAATTTTCACCCTATTTTATTAATTATTTTTCATAGGTATAGTTGAACCCTTCAATGGTGTTCACATTGCATACAGAGTTAGCACATGTGAAGTATTTTTGTCATTTCCTTTTATTTTTTTATAGTTTATTAATGTTGTAAGTCATATGCCTAATCCTACAAAGCCTAGACCATTAAAATTTCATGGTATGTAATAAATATTGTGTATTGATCAGTTTCTTTATAAAAAAATATACAGAATATTTATATGTGCTGAGTCCAGAAGAGCGGGCTTGGGGAATTATATTATATTATATTATATTATATATATATTAAATTTATTTTTTTTATTAATAATAATTTAATTAATAAAAATTTTAGTATTTTTTAAATTTACCCATTTTTAATTTTTATTTGTTTAATTATTTCAATTTATTCCTTTTATATATCTATATTTAATAGAAATTATTTATTAATATTTATAATATATATATTAAATTTATTAATAATTATTTAACTAAAAAAAATATTTGACAATTTTCTAATTTATTCATTTTTAATTTTTATTTAGTTCATTATTTCAGTTTTAAAATATTTTTAATACTTGAATGTTTTATTTTTATTTTTACTGAAGTATATAAAAAATGTGGGTCATGTATAGGCCCACATGGAAAGGTGGGTTAGGCTGTGTATAGGTCCACATGGGAAGGTGGTTCGGGTCATGTATAGGCCTAGATGGGGAGCAGATAGGCTAGGTCATGTATGACCCGAATAGTGTTTCTCGTGTGTGTAGATGTGTATGAGGGTGTTAATCCCTTTCTATCATGGAATGTTGTGTTAGTGGGGTCCCGAGGCTTATAAAGTGTGACATTGACATATAAGAAGTCTGATGTGGGATATCTGCATAGGAAAACTCTTTATCAGTGCTAGATAAAAGCGATGATAATGGGTGACCTTTACTAGTTCTTAAAAAATGCTAATAAAAATTCCCTTCATTGAAGCTTCTATTTAGCATTGATGAAGTCCTCCCTTTATCAATGCTTTTTTAGTTCTGGTGAATTTTACCCTTATCATAAAATTTATCTAACACTAATAAAGGATATCTCTACTTATTTCGGGTTTTATAGTACTTTCCACATGTTATGATTGGACGTGTAGTGGAATCTAGTTCATTTGGTGTTATCCACACTAGTTGGATGATATGATTTCTTGTTTGATGTGTGATGGGGGTATATAATGGTGAAGGAGGAGCATTAGTAGGTGGTTAGCTTCTTCTTATTACACATGTGGAAAAAAATGTCATCCTAGTCATAGAATGGCTATATTTTGTATATTCAGTTATTGATTAATTCCATAGAAGATCCTTGTTTTCTGATATGGTGTGTCGTTGAGTGGTGTTCATTGGTGAGTGGAGCAATCAGAGGGGTAGAAGGTATGAAGATACTCTTTTTTCTTAGTTAGTGGAGTTGTCAGTGGATAACCAAGTAGTGGATACCCCCCTTATTTATTGATGAGTTTCTTAATTTATTCCCATATGAGGTGGTGAAACCACCTTCTCAACACAATTTCAAGTTTGGGATAGATTTAAAATGGGGTTTATTTTAATTTTTATGTCCCCTTATCATATGTCACACATGGATCTATGTGATTTAAGACACTATATTCATGATTTATAGTAGAAGGGGTTCATTAGGCCCGGTGTATCGCCATTGGGTACTCTATTGTTGTTCTCCAAGAAGGGAGATGGTAGTTTAATGTTGGGAATGGACAACTAGATATTGAATTAGGTGATGGTCAAGAACCATTTCCCCATTATAAGAACATACGGTCTATTTAACCAGCTAAAGGGGGTCAGTTGTTTTTTAAAGATCAATATGCGTTATGGATATCACCATATGAGGGTAAATGAGGCGGATATCCTGAGTACTAATTTCCATTACCGGTATGGGAACTTCAGATTTTTTATGTCATTTGGTATCTTGAATACACTATTTGTGTTCATGGGGATCATAAACTCTATATTCTATGAGTTCTTTGACCATTGTGTAGTTTTGTTCATCGATAGAATCCTTAAATACTCAAGGTCAAAGGAGGTGCATGATGAGAATCTCAAAACTATCTTGAAGGTTATTTGAAATCATAATCTCTATATAAAGTTTTCCAAGTGGAATTTTTTATTTTGGTAGGTTCATTTCTTTTGACATGTGGTGTTTTGGTAGGGTGTGGCCATAAACCCATCAAAGATCAAGGTACTTGTTTATTATGAAGCACTTAAGAACGTAGCAGAGTTTCACAACTTCCTTGGCAATTCCTGCTATTACCAGAGGTTTTTGTATGACTTTTAATGGATTTCAACCTAATTAAAATATTTGGATAGGAAATAACAAGATTTTACATGGACTTATTAGTGTCAGGCAGCTTTCAACTACCTGAAAGAGAGGTTGATCGTTGCCCCTATGTTTCAGCTACAAGAGGAAGGGGTGTTGTTAGAGGTATTTTATGTTTCTTCCCATCTAGTATTAGGATATTTTTTAATTCATCAAATGTAAATGATATATTATGGGTATAGGTATTTTCATACCCATGGTTGTAACTATGACACATATGACCTGGAATTGGTGGAAGGGGTGTTTTCTTTGAGTCTATGGTAAAATTATCTCATCAGTGAGCACTTTTTGGTCATCACTAACCATAAGAGTTTGAGGTATATATTCCCTTAGTGGGATCTTAACCTAATCCTAAAAAGGTGGATATAGTTTCTATAGGATTACGATTTTGAGATCGTATATACCCCAGGAAAGGGGAATGCGGTTGAAGACACATTGATCCAGAATTTGTGGGGGATATCGTTTAAGAGTATGATAATACTTGTAAAGGGATAGAAGAGTTTGAAATAATTAATCTCTATGTGTTGGAGGCTAGTGTAAAAGGTTTTGTTTATCGTATGGTAGTGGAATCATATTTGATATGAAATGTGGGGTATTATGTGTGGGGAGACTTGGAGGTGGAGGTGATGTGAGACTGTGTCGATCATGATGATGCTTTAAAGGGGTGGTTGAAGGATGGTCAAAACCGAAGGATGTTTTAGGGAAGGTTTTTTCCATTGGATATGTGTGAGGTATTTCTTCATAAATTTCAAATTTCACCCTTGATACTGCATTCAAGTGTGTTCTATATGTATTGTGGTTTTAGGAGACACTACATGAAAAATCGTTGTTCGCAGCAGTTATTTTTTGGTATAGTGTAGGTTTAAACTACCGCTATATACTTCTGCAGAGGTTTCCAAAAACCACCACTAAATTGTGTTTCGGGACTCTCTTGCTGGCGGTTATAGATGTTTCGCAGCAGTTTTTAGAAATCATCATAGATGGCGAACTTCGCGGCGGTTATGATGCTTTTAGTGGAGGTTTTCCCGACCAGGGGCTTACATTTTTTTAGCGGCGGTTAGAACCACCACGAATAGAAAAAATGCTGACATTTAGTGGCGGTTATAACCGCCGCTAAGTGAAAAATTCTGACATGTAGTGGCAGTTTAAACCGCCACTAAAACCACAATTACAAAAAAAACAGTAGCTTCTGCAGATTATGTACCAGTGCCCTGAAAAAAAACAATTACAAGAATATAACATCCACATGGATTTCTGCATGTCCAAACATGTCATATCAGTAGGGGTACATGTTTTGTATAATTTTAGGAACATTAATAAGGTCATGGATATACACACTAACTAACCTTTTAGAGTCACATTTCATGTATCATTGGATAACACACCATATATATTGGGATAACATGATTGTTTGTATCAGAGATACATTTCTAACTAAATCATAGGTCCCAAAAATTGATCATCCCACAAGGACATTCAGTCAAGGTTGACTTCAAACTATAGAGACATTAGTGGAACTCTTAGTTGTAACATGATACATACATGTTGTCTACATGATAGTAAATTATATATATTGGGAATTCTATAGTATTTACTTATTTTCCATCTTGAGACTTGGATATTGAAATGTGAGTAGTCCATTAGATGAATTTTTCATATATATCACAGTGTTATGATCCTCTTTGGAATTAGAGGTGAAAATTTTAGAAATTCAATAAATTTTTGTTCTTTATCTCTATAGGTCTAATGACTAGGTTTGGGAAAGATGATTGGAGAATACATGGGGTTGGTTACTCCCTTGTCAATGTGTCAATTATAAGGTATGGGTATCCTACATTCTTTATAGGGCTTGATACTCCCCCATATAATCAAATTGTGGGTCCTCCAAGTTATGGAATATAATCAACTCTCTCTTGGATCTGACAAGGTGTGGCTCCCCCATATAATGGATCATAAATCTTGGAACTCTCCCACCAATGATGTGTAGGTCATCTATCTTGGGAGATAGGTACCACTGCTTTCAATGGGGTTTTCTCAATGATATTTGGGTCCTCCAATGGGGTTAGTACACCAAAAGGTGACACTCCTATGACTTTGTGTGGTTGGCATCCTTGATATTGTTTCTAAGAGGTGATGTGGGTTTAGAAAATTTGTCTTGAAACAATGGTTTAGTACTCTCTAAACTAAAGTGTGTACCTCTTCATTGTATAGGACCCACTATTATTCTAGGTGGAAATACATAATATGGGAAGTTTAAGTAGTTCAGGTACATAAAGACTTATGATAGCTTAGACACTTCTTATTACCTTCTTGAGGTGACTTGCAACTAGGTTGTAAAATTGAATCCTTATGGGTATTTTAGTATTATTACCTATTCTATTCTAAACATTATCTTGAAAACCTAAGATCTCAATCTATAAGGATTTTTATCCAATTGACCCTACCCTCTCCCTTGAACTAAATTCCAAAACCACATAGAGTGTTTCTCATCCCATGAACACTGAATTACAATGAAGTTCCTCAACCCTTTCATGGTTACCCGCATAACCACACTTTTTGTTATGTATAATAACATAATTAAGATATATGAGAAAACACTATATAATATACATACCATGACATTCCTCAACCCTTTCATTCCTAATTTTTCCCTATTCTTCACTATGGTAAAGTTGTTGGAAAGAGAATGGTTGGTTCTGTTAATTCTTTGGTAGGGGACTGATGTAGGCTGTTGTGTCCTAAATATGAATACCAAATTCAAGAAATCAAGACATAAAAGTAAACATCAGAAATCAATAAAATACATAAAGGAAACATGAAAAATTAAGAAAATGTTAGGTCATGAAAATTTTTGGCATCAACTATGTGCCACACATGATATATATACAAACCGACGATGAACACATATCGTCACCCTCTCCACCTATAACATATCAACAATACAACTAATCATTGTCCGATGATGAACACATATCGTCACCCTCTCCACCTCCATCTCCACTTCTAGCTACCACCTATAAGAACATTATATTGAAAATTAAATAGTGTTGCATATTTATATTTAAACTTAAAACCAATAAAAAATTTCAAACTAAATGATTTTTAATTTTTTTGATTTACCTTCTCACCACCAGTCAATACAGTACCATCGGGGGAATATCTGCTCATCTACTGACGTATTTTAGTCAACTCTTTCTACAACGCGGATATTTGATCCCCCAGCTCTTGAACTGTGTTTCGTAGAGAAACAATCTCTTTCTTAGCATCTCTGGGTATATGCTGACTACAACCATGAGTATATACAGCTACCATCCCCAGTGGCCTACTAAAAACCTCAGATGGTACAGGTCCAAAACTCATCCCACGCACTCTACCAAGATGCTCCTTCCCAAGGACTTTAGCAACCGGGTCATCCTGGGAGACTGAGTAGGACTGCCCAAGATTGGCATCCCATAGTTATTTAATTTTTACCTATAAATCAAATATCAATATATATTAACATATTAAAAACTAATAATAAGTTATTATAATAAAAAATTGACTTCATACCCCAACTTCCTTAGCAGGCTCATTAATAAAGCTTCCATCTGATTTTTTGTGAACATACAACCATAGTTCAGTTCGGGATGCTTCGTGCCCTAAAATTTGTGACTGCATTAAGAAAAGATAAATACAAAATTCAGTATATTAAACAGATAATATTGTCTTATAAATATTTAAACTAATTAAAATATTACCAGAGATGATCGGCTTCTAGAAAAGCTTTTTGAGGCCGCAGTGTGAGGGTTGACTTGCATTTCCCAGCTTAATGCATTCTTTCTTGAGAGATCCTGAAATAAATAAAATGAAAATAAATATTAATGTATTCATTTTCATTTTCTCTTCATATACATGTATAAATGTAAAATATTGATAATATAATAATATATATTTCAATACCATCCTCTTATCATCATGATGTCTGTCAACAAAAACTTTCCATTGTTCTTTCGGTACCCCACTGGGTAGCTTCCCATACATTTGTTGCACGGTAAACGATGTATCATTGACATCACACCACAATCTCTATTTGAAATATTTCCATTTTTTACCAAGAGTTTTCAACGTCCACTTCCGTGCTATCACATTAGCAACTGTAAAGTGGAAGAATATCTGTATACAAAAATTCATTTTGAACATATTAGTAACATGACATTCAATTAAACCATAATGTAATAAAATTACCTTTATTTGGGAATCAAAAACTTCATTTTTCCAGCTTGGAGGAATATTTCTCCAATCATCATAAGAAATAGGAAGTGAAATGGGCTCCGCTGCCAGCTGGCCTATAATCTGCCCAAGTAACCTCGTGACGTCATCCGTAGGGACCCCATAAGAATCAAATGGCACGACTATCTTCTTGCCATTCATTTTCCAAAAATCTGAACTTTTTATGTTTTTCTCCATGGTTTCATTGTTTTCATATTCAACGAGAAAACAATTAGCATAAACAAAATGCAATAAATTTATTTAATTAAAAATTTTACCTATGGTAGTGACCCTCCAGTATGTCCGCGATGAACTGGAAGTGGTGCACCACTGCCCGGATGATGAGGCTGCTGAAGTGGGATTCGATGACTCATCTTCTAAAGGGACTCTCACAGATGGTGTGAGAGATGGTGTAGGGGGAGATGGTGCAGGGGGGCAGGCAGCTGATGGCTTAGATGCCGTAGGGAGGGAGATATATGGATCGTCATATGTCGCAGTAGTGGATGAAAGAGTGTATCGCTTCCTCCTTGGAATTCATATCATTTAATAAAATAAAATTAAGTTCAGAACATATATTTCGAAAACATTATACAGAAAAAAATTAAAAATGATAATATATGCCCAGTACTAACAAAAAAAATATACATAACAATGATAATGAATGATTACATAAATGAAATAAGTGATTGCTGAATGAATAAATAACTGTACATACAATCATTTTCCCCTTCAATCATGTCTGTTTCCTACTCCATTACTTCATCCACTTAATTCATCCTTGCTAGACTAATATTTTCAATATCATGATGTACAAATAATTTTTCTTCTTATTGTTGATGAGATTCAATTTCAGATGTCAAATTTTCCACTTCATCACCCATATCATACAAATCTATTTGTATTATGTGAGCAACCACACTCCACCCTTAATCCACATTATCAATCATATAATATAAAATTTTTTCTTAAGATGATAAGATATATGGATCATGCAGTTCACAATCACCAACATCCATCAAGCGAGAGAAGTTCACAGAAGTAAATTGTAGGTAATCTCTTTTAACACCTCTGATAATATCGACCCAATTTCATTTGAATAAAACAACTGAAAAATCCCTTTGGTAGTTTAATTCAATAATATCAGTCATATTTCCATAGTATTTCACTTCATAAAATGTAAATATACCACTATTCTGTGTTTTCAAACCCTCTTCTCGATCGACTGTACGAAATCTGAATCCATTCACGTTGTAAGCGTCGAACTTTCTAACTTGTTTTAGAGGACCTAGAGAAAGAAACTTCAAATCTTCTGACACCTCTACTCGAGTATCAGTATTCATGATCTAAAAAAGAAATATAATTTATATATTTACAAATGTGTGAAACTAATATTCATATTTATTGAAATATTTAGAAACTTACACGTCGTGAAAAACATTCTACAAGCTCTTTATTAATAGCTTTCGTTATATCTTTCTCATTTAGTGTTCAGACTCTCATTCTTCTCTTTGTTTGTATCCTCAAATCTTCAATAAATGGATCTGAAATTTCACTGTTCAGTAGAACATTTCTATGTGCCTGTAATAATTACAATTCTATCAGTGTCACATTTGAGGTCCTCACAACTGATCGGCTAATAGAAAGAAATATTTTTGATTTCTTATGTATTTGAGATTGAGTCGATGTGTCATCAACACATCCAAATTTATTAAATCTTGTCTCAATAACATCCAAGTATCTATAACAAAAGGTAAGACACTCCTCATCCAAATAGCCTTCAGCAATAGAGCCTTCTGGTTGAGCTTTATTTCTCACGTATGATTTCAAATGCCCAAGATATCTGTGAAATAAAATAAACATAATTATTGATTTAATTAAGTTCCAAAAATTGTTTACTTAACTAAAAACCATATAAATAAAGTACCTCTCAATTGGATATGTCCATCGATAATGAATGGGGCCTCTTAATTTAGCTTCCTCAACCAAATGCACAGTTCAATGCATCATTACAGTAAAAAAAGACGGAGGAAAGATCATCTCCATTGCAAAAAGGGTCAATAAAAACCTCTCCTAGAGGTTGTCAAGCTGAAATGGATGTAGAGATTTCTCACATAGTTGTCTGAAAAATGTTCAGAATTGGAGTACAACAGCAGTAATTTTTTCCGGTAATAATGTATGCAATTCCAATGGTAGTAACTATTGTAACAAAATATGTGAATCGTGACTTTTCAATCCATGTAACTTACGATTCTTCAAGTCAAAACACCTCGAGATGTTACTTGAATACCCATAAGATACCTTAACATTCATTAAAATTCAAAGGAATGTATCTTTATCCCTATTTTTCATTGAAAAAATTGTCAGAGGATACTTTTCATTCTCATATGGCCAGAGATCACGTTTTATGTTCATTGCTTGTAAGTCTTTACAAGCATTGAGATTATCCTTCTAATTTCCATACTCATTAAGCAATGTGAAAGAAAAATTGTCACAGACATTCTTCTAAATATGCATCACATCTAGATTATTCCACAACAAATTAAATTCCCAATATGGAAGTTTGAATAATATACTTTTTTTCTTCCATTTTTGTGTTCCTATTTCGCTTGACGATGCACTTTGAACCCATTTCCCGCTATCATTCAAATGATAAACCTTCCCAAATTATATTTTAGCATTTCCAATTTGTGTTAATATTTCAGAACTAGTTAACAACTTTGGAGGTTTTCTACGATCAATGAAACCATTAAACTTTGATTTGTTCAGCCGAAATCTATGAGATTCATCAAGAAATCTTCGATGGCACAAGAATCACCATTTTCTACTGTGAGGTAGCCATTTGGACTCAAAATCAAAGTTACAAATAGGAAAGTCCAAAACCGTGTAAGTGTTCCAACCAGATAAATTCCCAAGCCCAGGGAAGCCACTGATAGTCCACATTAAAGTAACATTCATTTTGAAAATTGTCTTAGAAGAAGCATCAAATGTCTCAACACCGTTTCTCCAAAACTCTTGTAATTCTTCAATTAAAGGCTAAAAGTATACATCAATATCATTTCTAGGAATTTGTTTTCCAGGAATAATCATTGAAATGATAAAAGACGTTTTTTTCATACACATCCACGGAGGCAGATTCTAAGGGATCAAAACAACTGGCCAAATGCTATAACTGGTACTCAAAGTCCCAAATGGGTTGAATCCATTGGTAGCCAATCACAATCGAATATTCCAAGGATCAGCTGAGAAATCTGGATGTAATGAATCAAATTTATTCCATGATTGTGAATCTCATGGATGTCTCATTAACCCATCATTGTTATTATCTAAATAATGCCACTTCATGTGTTCGGCGGTTTTCGATGACATGAATAATCTTTGCAATCGAGGCTTTAAAGGAAAGTAATGAAAAACCTTTTCATGTGTGTTCTTTTTCTTCTTCTTCATAAAATTATGTTGATTCAGACTTCCAAAATCACCCATTGACTTCCATCTAGAAAAAGAACATTTTTTACAATCCTGTCTACTTGAATCCTCTTGCCAATAAAGCATACAATCATTGGGACACGCATGTATTTTTTGTATAATTCAGACCAAGCATGTTAAAAACTTTTTTCATATCATAAAAAGACTCGAGGGTGTTTGCTTCAGAAAATTCATCACGCAAAAATTACAATATCATAGACATTTACTTATTTGTAATTCTACATAGACATTTGATATGATATAACTTCAACATAAAAGAAAGTTTTGAATATTCCAAACATCCACTATACAACTCTTTATTTCCATTGACAACTAAATAATAGAACATATTTTCCCCAGTTAAGTTTTCTCTTACATTAGTCTCCACATAATCAAGAGGACGATCCACTGATATGTTACAATCTTGATATGGTCGTCCTATAATATCAAAAACATCACTTGTCTCATTTCTATTTGTAGCACCCTCATCTGGTGGTTCTGATATTTTTTGATGTTGATGGTAGTCTCTTGTAGTGCCTAATGCATCATTTATAAGGTTTTTCATTTCATTTACCATTGCCAACGAAGTTGGGAGTTCATTTTGTGGATTGACATCAGTGCTCAACCTTTCTGTAACATTCGATTCTCCGTGCCAAATCCAACACAAATATTGACCAAGGAATTGCTTCAATATTAAATGTTAATAAACTTCATATCACTTCAACCATCTTCTAAATTTACAATTAGGACATGGACATCTTATTCTCCCTTCAACCGATCGATTGGAAATTTCAAAATCTAAAAAATCATTCAAACCCTTAATATATTGCGGTGCGTTCCTCGGTAATGTGATCCATCTTTTATCCATGTATATCACAATGTGCCTACACAATATTAAAAAAATTAAAACACATAACTATTACTAAATAGGGTAATATATTCATATATACTAGTTGAAATAATATATAAATATGTTTCATAAGGTTTTCCTATATCAATACAATGGTAATTCACCCACTAGTGGTGTCATATAAAGTAGTACCACCACAAAGGATTATAATTAAATTGGGAGATTAGGGTGAGTGAACAAATTCCAACCACATTAATCAACTTAAGAAAGTTGGATGTTCCCCTCTCCCATTAAATTAAATAATTCTAACCATTGTTTGAAGTGGCCCAATATTTATGGGGAGATATGATCCATGGGTTGGATGTTCTAATAAAGTACATGTTATTCAGCTAAAGGATGAACTGATTAAATCTAAAAAAATGCATGAAATAAGTGATGTAATAATTATTTCAAGTCTCATTTTATATAAAATATGACCAAAACGTGTCATGGCTGATCATGAATCAGTAAGTGGTGTTAAGAACCCACTTTTTTCTTCAAAACTTGATCTAGAAGTTTCATGCTAAATTAAAGTTACTTGTTAAATCTATAATTACATAAAAAAGAGATTATTCTAGAATAAAAAGTGGTTTCCAAGTATTAACTAAGAGAATCAATGATGTCATATTGAATCTGGTTTATAACAAGGGATATGAACCGCTGAATTTAGTAGAATTAGACCACTAATAAGAATAAAAATTTAGAGGAGGAAGTAGTTATTCCCTTACTATCATTAGTGTGGTTTCAGTGTGATTAGTAAGTTGTTATTGACATGAGGAATCTAATTTTGAAGTTATATTGATATTGTATAAACTGATTAATGTGGATGATAAAGACACCCCTTACAGTTCCATTCCCTAGGTATCTCACCCCTACCTAAGGGATAAATGTCTCTCAAGGGCCACATTCCCAACTCATAAGGTTTGTAGAACCTATAATTATCCCTATAGTCCATATTTATTGCTCATCAAGCAAAGGAACCTAACTTGGTTCCATACTGGGTCATTCATATGTTCTCATAGATTATCATACCATAGATGACCATTACCACACCATCCCATAGCCTTGGCCCTAGACATTTCTTTAGGAGAGAATCAATTACCTAAAATAAGACCTTTATAGATAACTTGACCCATAAATACATGATGGACACCCTATTGGGGTTTTAATTTCCCTATAGTTAAGCCTCTCACATATATAACATAGCCATCAATGGTTGTATAATCAATGCATCATACTAAAGGGAATTCTATGAACCCAACATGAATCTCTATCCTCATGTCTCATAAGGTAAATAACTCATGGACCCCATTCATGTCACATACCCACCTACATGAAATTCCAATCCATACAATAAATGCATAACCATATCCTATGCTAATATTAGTCATAAACTACCTTGACCATAGAGTTATCCCCTTAAGAAATCTCATTCCATCCTCATCAAATCAATCTCTAGGAACCAACACCATCTCAATCCCCTAACTCATAAAATTACAACATATATTATAAATCAATAATAATTGATTAAGAGAATTAATCCATATTAATCCAATTAATCATACTTTAGGTACATCTCATCAATTATGTATCCTCACTATAACTTCAAGCAATGGGGTATGGATCACTCTTGGAACACCTCTAAGCTCATTTCTAAACAAAACCCATATATATGAAATCAACCCATTAAATGAATTCATCTAAATTTGATGATAAACCAAAAAAAAAATTATGGCAATGACTCAACAATAAAGATACTACATAAAACCATATGCATTTTTCCTCCACAAGATTCCTCTAACCATTACACACACAAAAACCACCATAACAGGATGATCCCACCAGCGGCAGGGGAGGGGAGCATACCTAGGGTATGAACTCAATGGGGTTGGGGGAGAATCCTGTGTCGTGGGTGTCGTCGGTAGAAGTGGGGTCATCAGCGACCGATGGTGATGTCACCGACGGCACCGGAGGGCAGAAGAGGGGAGCGAAGTGAGGGTTCACGCTCGTTGGGGGGAGAATCCTCGTGGGGTTGGGGGAGAGAGCGTTGGCTCGGGTGGGGGGGAAGTGTTGCCGATGTAAAAACTAAATAGGTTTTGCAGTGGTTTTTAATAAACCACCACTAAACCTTTTTAACAAAAGGTTTAGCGGAAGTTTTGTAAACCGTTGCTAAAAAATCACCACTAAAGGCGTTTTATGTTGTAGTGAGAAAACATTGGTTTCCTAGGATGAAATAGTCAGTGGTAGAGTTCCTGGAATGGTTTTAGGTTTTTCAGTAAGTGAATGTCGAGCACCATATTCTTGTGGGTTTGTTTCGGCCCTTGGATATCTCCAAGTGTAAGTCAGATGAAATATCAATGGATTTCATAAACAAGTTACCCCAATACTAGGGAGGTTATGATTCCATTTGGGTGATCATGGACTAAATGAAAACTTCGTTCCATTTTATAAAAATTAGGGAGTATAGTGTTGTATACACTCTATAGAGGCGGTACATCGATGAGATTTTGAGACTCCCAGGGGTACCAAATACCATTATATCTGACGGGGACATCTTTTTTATCTCATCACTCTGGATAGGATAACATCATGATTTTGTCTCTCAACTACATCTTAGTACTACTTTCTATACATAAATATACGAGAAGAGATAGAAAACTATCTAGACATTGGAGTACATGTTGCGATCATGAAACCTAGAATTTAGAAGATCATGGGTGAAACGCCTAACATTTGTTGAGTTTTCTGATAATAATAATAATTATCACTCAGTCATCGATTTGGATCTATTTGAGGAATTTCATGGGTGGCCATGTCATTATCAGTTATTCTAGACTAAGGATTTGGAGTTAGTTGCCTTTTCTCCTGATATAGTGAAAAGAAAAAAATAGAATATATCGGTGGTTCATGAGTAGAAGAAGGTGCCACAAGACCATCAAAATCCCTGTATAGATTATAGGAGGATGCCTATGGAGTTTCAGGTTTCAAACTGTGTGATCTTGAGGGTTTCTCCTCATTGGAGATCTCAAAGGTTTAGATAAGGGAGTAACATATCTCTTAGATTCTTTGAGCCTTTCAGGTTATTAGATTTTATCTCCGATGTTTCTTACTATTTGGCACTCTCATCAGAGCTTGATATAGTTCACAACATCTTTTATGTGTCCTAGTTTCATTGTTATCTTTATAATGACTCCCAAGTCATTTACTGGGGAGAGTTAGGCATTGATGATGATGCAAGCTTTTTGGAGCAACCAGTTGTGATCCATGATCATTGGGAAAGGGTTCTATATGGGATAGGTATCCCTTTCATTAATGTTTTGTGGAGGCATATTATCTTGGAGGAGAGAACTTTTAAATGGGAGTTATAAATGTCTTATCAATACCCTATGTTTTTCAATGTTTGATCCTTATATTTGTGTTGTTTTACTTATTTATTTTTACTGAGATTATATATTTTAAATTATGATTTATATGATTTTAACTCTCTCTCATAGGTTGATGATGTCTCCTGGATATTTGTTTTGTTCTTCTTATGTGTTTATGTGTTCTTGTTATAGTAATATCCTTGAGAGACATCTCATGGGTGATTTTCTATAACCCCTTCCCCATTTCATTCTAGGTTCTAATCATATTTTCAAGGATGAAAATTATTTGAGAGGTATCTGATGAAATAAATCATGTTTCAAAAATCCTCCACTTTGTTTTTTTTCAAGTCTGGGAAATTACAAGAGGGAGTTTTGGGCCTTTTCTTTTTTAAAATTTCAATTTTTTCTCCCACGGTCACTTGAATGACCTTCTGGTAGATTTTTCCTTTATACATTCAGTTAGTTTCTTAATAATTTGTTATTATTTACTTAATGAGATCATATGGTTCCTTTGTGTATTTATTTGGTTCCTTTATTTGATCAATTGGTTCCTTTGTGTGGTAACTTATTACTTTATGTAGTTGATTAGTTTCTCTGTGCGGTCAATTCATTCCTTCATATGGTCAATTTTTTCCTTCATATTTTCACTTATTCCTTCATGAAATCAGTTAGTTTCTTCATGTGGTCAGTTTTTTCCTTTTTTTGGTATGTTTTTTATTCATTCATTAAATTGTTTGGTTTCAAGATCGGTCTAAAAATTTGTAAATTTTCAATTTTTCAAAATGCCCAGATTTTTTAGAATGACATGAAAAGTGTTTTTGACATAAAATAAATATTTTAAATCCTAAATGAATGTTCTTAAATTTATTAAGGTGGTTTTAAATGTATCTTTTAAATCCTTGAACACTAATGTTTTAAATTAATCATTACACTTGTTTTAAATGAAAAAGAATTTATAGATATGTGAAAAAGGAAAGTAAATTGTGTCAATCTTCAAAGTTATTCTATGATCTGTATATGGAATCCTAAATTATATGATTTCCTCTATTTAAGTAATTTCTTCTTTCCTTCAATTTATTATGCACCAAAACCTTTTTATTGATCCTTGTATTCATCTTAATTTGACCTAAAGCCTTCCAATTGATGATTCAAGTTATTTTCAACAGCTTGGTTCCCTATATGTTTTCTATAGAAGTATATTGAATTTGAGGTAATAGTTTGTTTCAATTTCATATTAATCCCTTATCTATACATAATATATAATTTATCAAGACCTTCCCTTCATGATATCTAGACAGAAACATCATATTCCTTTTACCCTATTTTTCAATTTAGCGTGTTTCAAAGCATTATTTCTAGGTAGGGGATCATTGTTCTCCTCTTATTTTGTTCATTTGTGAAATTAGCATGATTTGTTTCCAGTGTGTGGGTGGTATGGATTAACTAATGAAGATAATTATCTTCATTAAATTTAATTGTAAGTTAAGTGTATTATTCACATGTGTTTATCAATTTCCATGTTATTTTTAATTATTTTCTCTTGAAATATATAACCAGTTTTTATATGAATGTTATAGAAACTATGAATTGGAAACTTTTTCTATGTATTGAGAAGATTTTTTAAGGTAAACTCTCCACTCATAAATGGTTAAGATCTTATATTCAGTTAATAAATTGGGTGAGTGTGAATATAAAAATTGTGTGAAAATACCCATGTATGAGATGATAAATTAACAATAAAATCCATATTTAAATGATTTAAAAATTTATATGGTTTGGAAATATATTTTTTTGTACTTGTATATGTTTATTATTGGCCTTTTGGTTGTGTGTACTTTGTGTATATTATGTAATGGTGGTGGTGATCAGTTCAAGTGTGGATTGTTTTGTGGGTTGTGTAAGTGTGGTGGTTAATATGTGGTTGTGGTGAAATGATTGGGTTATGGTTTGGATTTGGTAGGAAACCTAGGGGGGTTTGTGGTGAATGTTTTAGTATCTTGGTACTGATGGAATATGTTGTTGGTAATGATGAAAGGGTAATTATTTTTTCTAGAAATTTAAATGGAATTTAGTTGAAATTTACATGTGGTAACTAGATTAATGAAATGAATAATTATGAATATTCTTGACTTAAATGAGAATTAAATACATATGTTGGTGTAGTGGTTTGTAATTAAGTATGCGGTTGAATGTATTAATTAGTTAATTGTGGATGGTGATGTAATAATATGAAAAAAATGGTTGAATTTTTAATTAAAAGAAAGGAATGTGGGTTGTGTGTAGATGTTTGGTGTGGTGGAGTTTTATTTAGTAATGGAATTGTGAAGTAAAGTTAGAATGGTTTTGATTATAAGAAAGAGATGATTAATTATTTATGTGAAACCTTTAGGTCAAGCTTGTGTGTAAGGGCCCATATCCATGTGGATTAACCCTTTGCGTGTTTCTAAGGCTTGTAGAGCTCGGAGAAGGCTTGCAGGAAGTCTAAAGGAGTTTGGGTGATGGGAGATGGGAGCTATGAACTTCACGATGTGAAAGTGGGTTTAACACCATGTAAAACAATTACATGATGTGAAAGAGGGTTTCACATCATGTAATATTTCAAGGTTTAAAAAATAAAATAAATTCAAATGGTGATGGTTTTTTCGGCGGAAATAGACTTCAAGGCATTACACGACGTGAAAGGGGATTACACATCATATAATCCCCTAATGTTGTAATGTTTTAAACATTTTATATCATCTTGGGTTATCGAACCCTACAGCTTCAGATTCCCTCTCTCTCATCTGAGGTATTCTGATAGTCCCCTCCATGGAATTTTAGATATCCCTTCGATGGGAATTGACCTTGATCTTTCATCTTTGATCTGTGGTGACCCAGGTTTATCCAAGGTGTTTTTTTCCTTCGTTTTATAGTGGTCTCTCAAGGTTTGATCTCATTTTTATCTCATTATTCTCATCATGTTTTGGAATTTTCTTACCCATGTTTCTAATGGGATTTCTCTCTATTGTTATTAATCTGATGGTGTCACGGAATCCTCAAATAAATTCAATTCTGGTGGTATGGGTGATCAAAGATCCGTTTCATGGTTTGTTCTTGTGTGAAGAATGTCGATGACCTTTTGAGGTAGGAGATTAATTTCTTATAAATTTAATTATGTGAAATTATAGATTTTGAATGATTTATCCCCTTGGATCACATTTAAATTATCCTAATAATAATTTGAACGGGAATAAATAATTGGAATCGATCACTTAGTGATGATGTTACTTTGTACCATGATAACGGTTTGCCTCTTGATTTTATTAATAGTGTGTTATCTATGCCTTTCTTGGTTTAGCATGTTCTTATTGATAGAAATTGGTAAAGAACATAAAGCCAGAAGTAATTGATAATTAATTGGCTTAAGGAATTAAATATATATGTTTAATGAATCTAGTTGTTGTTGTTTCAATTTGATGATAACAAAATTGATGCATAAATTCATGTTTAATTGAATTGATTAATGAACCTGAAGCATGTTCATTATTGTTTATAAAATAATTAAAGTCATATTAAATTAATCATTTAATTAATTTGTGATAGTTGTGATATATTATTGCATTGGTTTTTCATATTTTGAATATGTGATAATGAATCGGTTAATTTAACATGGAATAAGAATAAGTTGTGTGATAAAAGATAATTCTTTTTTAGGGCCTTAGTTTCCCAGTTGCTTGTAAAGGTCGAGTTCCTTGTGCTTTGGATCCATGAGAGATTGTTGTGTGTGAGGGATGAATGCCTTGATTTGGGGCCAAGAGCCTTATTTATATGTTTGTTTCCTAGTGCTTGTGATGTGTTGTGATCCTAGAATATCTGAGCCTAGAGGTTTGTTGTGATATGTGGGGTGGGGAGGCCTAGATGTGTTGTGATCCTAGGATGGATGAGCTTGGAGGGTTGTTGTGGTATGAGGGGGGAGGCCCAGTTTTGTAGCAGTAGTTGATACCTGGAGTGCTGAGATGCATCAGTATATGAATGTGGGTTTCAAGGAGGGAACTA
Organism: Viscum album; assembly: GCA_963277665.1. Lineage (NCBI taxonomy): Eukaryota > Viridiplantae > Streptophyta > Magnoliopsida > Santalales > Viscaceae > Viscum > Viscum album. The sequence continues at coordinate 1,171,498,091 of OY728138.1, read as the reverse complement.
AAGGTGACAAAATGGTTTGAATCTGAGCTTACCCATTTTTATGGTATCTAGATTCTTGTTTGAATCATTTAGTAGGACTAAGATAATGTTTTTTGTTTATATACTTTCCTCTCCCCACTGCTTGAGGAATATAAATGTGTTTTGTTACTCTCTTTCCATGGGTGGAAATGACATGTGGGGTATTTCATGTTATTTCTGTGTTTAGATCCTTGTGGTTGGATGAGTTTTCTCTCCTACTATAGGCGGTGAAGACTCTATGGGTAGTTCATCTACTCACGGTGTTGAGCCCCTTGTGTTTAGGGGGCTTATTATTTTTTTCTAGAGTACCTGGTGATATTGAATGTAATAATTTTAACAAATGAATAAATATTTAACCTATGGGGTTGGAGCTAGCTTGGATACAATTTTGAGGTTGAAATTATGAGTAGCCATAGACTTAGTTTTCTTATGCTTGGAGGGAATGGATCTTTGTTGAGATTCTAATGAAATGTGATGTGGAAATGATAATGGTTAATTAATTTTCAATAATTAATTCACATAAAATGAAACTTATGAAAAGGAATAAGATAAGTTAACGTATCTCTTTAAATGGTTTTGTGCTTATAGGATATATTGTCTTTGAACTGACAGCTAGGAGTCCAAGAGATGTTATCTACAGTTGTTTATAAGACTAGGATATGCCCATAGTGTGGTTGTAAGATATATTATATCATCTAAATTGTGTGTTTCTATATGATACTCTACCCTATCAATTAGGGAAACTAATACCTACAGGATTCTGAGCCCTAGGGGGTTTTCCCCAACATTCTGGTGGGAGGGTGGATGGCTGACTACCCCATTTAGCCTCACTCTCTTCTCTTGGTAGTTACTTGTCTGGGTATGCATGGTGGATATTTTTCCCCATATATGTGTATAGAGGGATGTAATGGAATATGGTTATTTCACACACATATATTTTGGATATAATTTCCTATGGACTAATATAGGTATAATGTGTATAGTTTGTGTTTCCTTGAGGATCATTACTCGATATATGGGTTATGATGGCTTGTGGTGTAATACCCAACGTATGATACACATTTTGCGAGCTTTGTTGGCTCCCAGAAACTACCTGGTTTCTTTTGGTTATATGGACATGGTGGTGTGTTGCATGAGGTTCATGTTGTGATACTTCTTCCAGATGAATGTGGGATATCCTTTTGGAGAGATATGATTAGGACGTGTGATGTTGGGGGAAAGCGGAAAACTAGTGGGGAAGTGGTAACAGGGTACACTTGATATTATTTTTTATATAATATACTCTTGTATATGATTCTTGGTGAGAGTATTCATGGTGAGGCTGGGAACTTAGAATACCTATTTAGGTGACAAGTTAGTTTCACTTGTTGTTCATTATGCTTTATCATTCTTTCTTTACCTTTTACATGAGAGGATATAGAGAGGATGCTACTGAGTATAATGTTATACTCTCCCTAAATATATATAATCTATTTTTAAGGTCGATTGGAGAAGGTTGGAGATCTGGTCGGTTTCTACTAGCTTATAGGTTTTGCAGAAGCTTTTTGGGCTTTGTGGTCGCTATCATCTTTACTTTCTTTTGGTACTTTCAGTTTTCCCTTTCAGTTGTAGTATTCCTTGAATGAAATTACATTTTTTGTAATTTGGATTTTCTTATATAATGTTATATGAGAAGGGTTTGTTTTGTGATTATCTTATCTCTCTCTTCCACATGTGGTTTCGTTAGATGGTAATGCCTCCCTTCTACATGTTTATTATACCCTCAGTGCTAGTCTCCAACCTAGGGCTTACTTGAGGTAGGAATTGGGGGTCACTATCTCTCTTATACCATTTTCATCCCATGAGGGGTATACATTGTGGGTAGGGGGTCATGAAAAGTTTTTATAAGAGGTCTGGTTGAGGGATAGGATGGATTTTGGAGTTAAGAACAAGTGAGGTTACATAGTCTGGTAGGGAAATGGTGTCATCTATGTTTAGAAATCATTGTAAACACTAGGGACTGGTTGAGATATGGGTATTTAGGGACCCATGTGCTCTAATTCATAGACCCTTAATATTACACTAGCTACTAAACAAAGTGATACTAGTTCTAGGGTAGAGGCCCAATAAAGGAGCATGTATCATTATTTTTTACGCCTATGTTTGAATGGGTGACCTTGGGATAGATTAACCTAATATATATGAAGAAAAAAAATTAATTAATGTTAAAGTATTCCATATTATAGGTTTAGGAGCTCTAATTTTTTTTCTTTTTTAGGTATGGCTCTAATTCGATGTCCTCATCAGGTTCGCATAGAATATTCTCAACAAGTTGCACTAGAAGATCTCTATAGAGTAGAGGTTGAAGATGATAACACTTGTAGGAGGACACTTCTATAGTTTCAATTCCAGAGTTTGAAAAGGTATAAGTTCTCTATTTTAGATTTAGTCATATAAGACTAGTCAGAGGAGGTTTACATAGCTTACAATTTGATTCATTCTTAGAAGGATCACTAGGTATCATTTGATGTGATGATTCTATGTGGGGAAGTGAGGAAGTGGTGGTTCTTATATATCAAGGATTGCAAGGAGTCAGTAGTATCATTGGAGGAGTTTCGATACAAGTTCAGAGATGAGATTATTTATTCAACTATGAAGGCATCCAGTTGTCAGGAGCTTCTTACCCTTTGGCGGGAGAGCTCTAGTGTGTGAGAATCCGAGATCCATTTCAGGAACCTTCCGTGAAATTCTTAGGACTTGTTTCTTGATGATGAGTCCATTGCGATGAATTTTAATGAAGCTTTGCATCCAGAGATCCAGCGCTAAATCATCTTGTTTATGCTGAAGATGTATTTCGAGGTGTTAGAAAGAGTAGAGTTCATCAAGAGGACATTATCCAGAATTGGACTTTCACAAGAGGAGATTCATCAAGATTCTTCGTTAAGTAGAGTTGTGGTCTGGGGTTGTCATTTTTCAAGATAGGAGATATTCTGATTAGCCGGTTGTAGGTCCCAACCCTCAATGTATCATTTCATTGGGGTTGGTGGCTCTTGGGATTATTTAAACAGATAATATGCAAGTTTTTATTATGGAGGCTGAGGTAATCAGTGGCAAGAATTCCTGGCATTTCTGAGCAGTCAGCGTGTGCCAGTTCTTCTGCTTCAGGTTCCTCCACTAAGGCAGTTCTAATCGAGGTATAAGTAGTAGGTTTCAATATTTTGGGATTAGCAAAGAGAGGATGGGGTAGGTAGAGTATATCCCTGGGACACTCCCCACCCTCTAAGAGTAGAGCACGTCCATAGATGTGGTCTTTAAAAGGGTAAGAGAGTCTATGGAGCAGTTCGTGGTCAGCTTCATGCTTTAGTGTTTCTAGCACCAGGTAAGATAGATATCATTCGAGGTGCCTTTTTCTTTTTTTTCTACTTGGGTGAATGATTTATGTGATCTAGGAGTAACGTACTCCTTCATGTCACCTTCCATTTTCCATGCTTTGGGAATTGAGGTAGAGAGGATTCCATTTCCCTTGAAATTGACTACGCCAGTTGGTGGTCGAGCTGACTTGTCTGAATTATGTAGAAATTGTGAGCTAGTGTTGGGACAGCACCACTCTTGGGGATATTTTATATGTTTATGGATACAGCTATATGACATTATCCATGGAATTTATTGGTTATATTCAGTGCGGTATATTGTGGATTAATTTAGGAGGTAGGTTATGTTCTTCTATGTTAATGGAGAGCTAGTAGTTTTTGTTCGTAAGTGATACCCTCAGATGGGTCAGAGGCATGTTCCATATTTGACATCCTTTCTGAATGATATGATGTTGAGTTTTTCAAATTTTTAGAAGTTTTAATTTCCTAGGGTCATAGAAGATTATCATGATGTCTTTCCAGAGGAGGTTTTAGCTTTACCCCCTCTATGAGAGATCGAGTTTGGGATAAAACTACCGTCAGGTGTGTCACATATATCAATGTCTCCATATAGTATGATGCCTTATGAGTTGTGAGAGTTTCGTATACAGCTTTAGGGTATTATTTAGTGTGGTTTTTTTCATCTGAGTTTGTCACCATGGGGTGCACTAGTTTTTTTCATGAACAAGGCTAATGGAAGTTTGCGGTTTTATATCAATTATCATCACTCAAAAAAAGTGATAGTGAAGAACCTCTATCCTATTACATGGATTGATGATTTATTCGATCAACTAAATGGTGAAAGTTTTTTATCAAATATATATTTTCATTCAATATATCATCATATGTGTATAAAAGATGAGGATATCCCTAAGACTACTTTTCATTGTCGTCTTGGGCATTATCACTTTATTGTAATGTCATTCAGAGTGATGAATGTGGTAGTTGTGTTCATGGGGTTAATGAAAATTTTGTTTTCTGAGTTCCTAGATAAGTTTTTGTTTCTTTACATCGATGACATCCTTGTGTACTCTATGTTCGAGGAAGGTCATGCAGATCATCTGTGTGCCATTTTGGGAGTTCTTCGTCCTCAGCAGCTATTTGGGAAGTTTTTGAAGTGTGATTTTTTGCTCGAGATGTCCATTTTTTAGGGAATATTGTATCATAGTATGGAGTATCTATGTATTCATCAAATATAGAAGCATTTGTGTCCTGGGAAGACCCCAAGATAGTGGTAGAGGTGTGAAGTTTCCTTGGTCTTGCAGGATATTACAAGAGGTTCTTAGACAGTTTCTCTCAAGTTACGACTCCTTTGATAGCATTGACTAGAAAGGATCAGGATTTCATGTGGATTAATCATTGTCAGATATATTTTGAGTATCTGAAGTAGAAGTTTCTTAGTGCTCCAATTCTTCATCTTCTAGTAGAAGGAGTTTGGTTTGATGTTTTTTGGGACACTTCACATCTTGATTTGGGTTTTGTTCTGATGTAGTAGATATTAGTAGTTTCTTATGGGTCTCAGAGTTGTGTCCCCATGATCGTAACAATTCCACCTGTGATATTGAGTTAGAGACGATGGTTTTTGACCTAAATTTGTGGATACATTGCCTCAAAGGTGAGTTTTGTGTTCTCTTCACCGATCATAAGATCCTAAGGTATGTTTTCTCCAAACGTGACTTGAACTTGCACCAAGATAGATGGATGGAGTTTTTACAGGATTATGACTTTGAGATTTCATATACACCTATAAAAGGGAATGTTGTATATGATATGCTGGGTAGGAATTTTCATAGTGATGAAGTGTGGGAATCAAGTGATTCTTGTAGAGATATGGAAGAACTTTCGGCATTATACCGAGATATTAGAGAATTTAGGGGTAGAGGTTGTCTTTTTTAGATGACGGTGTAGTCATATCTAGTGTGGTGGGTAGAGGAATCCCAATTGGGGGATCTTGAGGTGGAGGTCTGGAGAGACCGAGTTGTTTATGGTGAGGCCCCTGATGGTTGGTCTGAGGATGAAAAACATCGAGTGTTGTTTTAGGGAAGTTAGAGATGAGTGATATGGTTCTTATATAGTTCCATAGTTCACCTTTGGCAATACATCCTAGCATGCCAAAGATATAATGAGATTTGAGAGGTTAGTTTTGGTGGTCAGGGTTGAAGTGTGTAGTTTCAAAGTTCATTTCTCAATGTTTGATTTGTCATAAGGTGAAGGTTGAGCACCGTGTTCCCAGTGGTTTTCTCTATCCATTATATGTTCCTCAGTGGAAGTGATAGGACATCATAATGGAGTTTTTTACCATTTTACCTTAGTCTCAGGGAGGATACGATGTTATATGGGTGGTAGTGGATCATGTGATGAAACCATCCCACTTTATAGAAATCAAGGAGTTGAGATCAGTGTAGGTTTTGTCAAGGAAGTATCTAGAGGAGGTGGTGAGACTCCATGGGGTCCTGAGGATGATCATTTCCAATCGAGATCCTCGTTTTACCTATAAGTTGTGGATAGGTCTTCAGAGTTCCTTTGGTTATTAGTTATTACATAGCACTTTTTTTATCCATGTATGGATGACCAGATAGAGCAGACCATCCAGACTCTTAAAGACATTTTGTACTCTTGTGTTCAGCATTTTGGAGGTTCATGGACGAGGCACCTTCCCTTGGTAGAGTTCGTTTATAAAAATATTTTTAACCCAACCATATGTATAGAACAGTTTGAATCCTTGAATGGTCGACCTTTACATTCTCTTTTGTGATGGATTTGGGATGGAGGGTCATTAATTATTGGGCTAGAACTAGTACATAATACGATATAGATGGTTCATGTGATCCGTGAGAGGATAAAAGCAGCATAAGATCATCATAAATCCTATTCCAGACATAGGAGGAGACTAATAGAGTTCAACATTGGGGATTATGTGTTCTTGAAGGTGACTCCCCATCATGGGTAGAGAAGGCTTGATCATGGGAGTAATATTTATCCCCATTTTTTTGGGGATTTTGAGGTGTTGGCTCATGTTGGAGTTGTGGCATATCGGGTTGCACTTCCCCTGAAAATGAGATGGATACAAAATGTTTTTCACATGACACATCTTCATAGTCATATCCTTAATGACTCTCACATTATTGATTGAGGACATATTGATTTTGACAATGATTTGACCTATAAGGAGTGTCCTGTAGAGATCTAGTACCACCAGGAGAAGGTTTTTCACGGGTATTCTATCCCATTGGTTCATGTCTGGTGGAAGAATGTTTTTGTGGAGAAGATTACCAGGGAATGTGATTCATAGATACATGCTAAGTACTCTGATTTTTTTTATGTTTAGCTCTTCTCTGGTAATTTTTTTTTGGTAGTTGAACTTTTCTAGTTGTGAGATGATTTCTGTTGTTTCTTGTTGTGTATTGATCTCATTTGATATGTATCTCCCCTGGGAGAGTGTTTAGGATCTAGTTTTGGTTGTAACTGTTGAAATAGTGGGTAACCTTGACCAAACAGTGCAGTAATTTTGATTACCATATCATGTGTATAGTTAGTTATACATGATGTCATCTTACCATTACAGTGTATACTTTTATGCGTCCACTATTATAATGGTAATGTTCAAAGATTAATTGTCATGTCGAGAGGTTATATTAGATCCCAGGATATAATGAGAACCTAGAGATACTTTGAAATTCATCATAAATATATGTTATATGGTCTAGATACATCTTACTGACTCGACACAGTAGGTGTTGGGGGCTCATAAGCATTGATACTTATTCTCATGAAATTCTCACTTGGTGATCTCTAGTAGTGAGATAATGAGGATAGACTTACCAATAGGATCACCACATTTTATGGGTGGCATTAGTTGTTTCTATCTATGGACATTTGTATTGGACTCCTGAATTGAGACCACTATTAATGTGTATCATTTGATTGCGTACTTTGATGAAAGGAAAAAACCATGGTATTGAAATCGTGGCAAGGTATCTTGTGTTGGGTGTGTCGTTTGTGTTATGACATTGGTTGAATGGTCAAGAAAGGATTTTTCACTTCCAAGTTTAGGAAGTTATATATCTCGGGCCTAGTTGATCAGGATGGTGCTGCCTATATAAGTCTTTGGACAAAGCTATTGAAAGGAAAATCCATCTGGAAAGATCAACAAATAATAAATAAAGAAAATAATGATGACACAAGTGTGCATCTTACTTTATGAGATATTTAATGACAAATAGATTATAGTACACAGTCACTATTCGTAGGTTGGTTGTCATTGCTATGAAAATCCTTATCTCTTTAGGGGCCATGATAAGTTTCTAGACTCCACTCTTGGTCTATAGATTTTATTCACTACTATTAGGATAAGGGCCTAGAGGGTCATACACAATAGCATATTCAATAATCTACTCTCTTCAGTTGAATAGGTTTATGGACATAGTGGGCCCCACCATGGGGTCTGAGTGTTTTCCAAGTTTTAGATCACCAAAAGAATTAAATAAATTCATTAATATTCATGTTATGAATATTTGGGATTGAATTTAATTAATATATTTCAAATTTTAGTAAATACAAGATAATATTAATTGAACGAATGTTATTTTAATATTCAAGGTCCATTTAATTTTAAGTGAGATAGTGAGTCGAGTTAAATGGATCAGTTTTTATCACGTAATATATGATATATATATTACAATTATTTGATAAAATAATAAATAATATTGACATAGTTTAGTTCGTCGAAATTATTTATTAAGTGGATGTTGAAATAAATGGGGGTCGGGGAACCCAACTGGGTATTTATCAACTCCACTATAAATATAGTAGGAGGCTCTCTCTCTCATGTGGGGATATTTACAATTCATTCATTTCATGGAATGAAATCTAGAGAATCTCTCTCCTCCTTCTCTCTAGAGAGATAATATCTTGATCCAAGAACCAGGATCTTGTTCTCCATCAAGCATCGAAGGGATCTCGATGTAGTGATCATGAGGACGTCGAAAGAATCGTTGGATAACCACGATAGAAACCAGAATTTGATGATCGATGTTCCAGTGGATTTTTGAAGTGTGTGTGGATGATCTAGAGTGGTCCTGCTATGGATTCTTCAAGCATCGATCACCAGCGACGAGTGGCAATTGAGCGCGCCATTGGATCTGGACTGGTATTTTTTCAGTTCAATTGTATGCTCTTTACAATCTATGTGAGATCCTCAGACCTTTCCGGGGCTTGGATCATCAGCGTCAAAAAGTCTCGTCGAACCGTCGATGAAAAATTTTAAAATCCCCAACCCACCTGCTTTCGTTTCACACCCCGGAACCTTTTAGTGGTATCAGAGAAATCGTGTAGATTTTTTGATCCAAATTAAATTAATTTTCATAAAATTAATTAAAGGGTTCAAAAATGGTCCTAGAGGTTCAAACTGTGTGTCAATCCGATCTCGAACGGTCAAATTATAGACATTTTAATTTTTCAGATTGGATTGCTTTTGTGGTTTGATCATGAGTATTAAATTTAACTCATTCCAAAGAACAGATCAGATTTAGATCGGTTCATCTAATATAATCAAAATTATATGAAAATTATTAATTTTATATTTTTATAATTTGAATAATAATTTTATTATCATAATAATATTTACTTTATTATTATAAAAATAATAAATTATTATTTTATTATAATAATTTATTATTATTAATTTAAAAGGATATCATGTTGCCTTTAGATTTTTAAGGAGAGGAAAATGGGAGGCAACTTGACTCCTTATTTATAAATAAATAAATAAAGGAGAATAATTATTTTAAAATTAAAAAAATGGGGTGGAATATAATTCAAAAAGAAGTAATAAAAATTAAAAAATCAATAGGGTTTTGCGGTGGGGTTGGATTTGTGGAAAAGAAACAAAAAAAGGCAGAAAAAACGGGTCTGTGTGGACCCCTTCCACCATCTTCCTATATACACTATGGCAGGAGATCTGCAGCAGGCCGCCACTCCTCGAACTGTTGCCCTCCTCTGGCTCCCTAGCTCCGCTGGCCTCAAATCCCAAGTGTCGCCCCTAGGAGGCCCCACGCTTCAGATATCGCATGACCAATCAGCCCACCTAGACCCTCCACCCTCTTACAGCAGATCTGGCCAGTGGTGTGTTCCCCCATCTACACTCATCCGACCTCTTCCTCTTGGAAAATCTGAAACAAGTGTTGTCCCAGACCTGACAACCACCTCCTGTCGATGTAGCCTCCTGCCTGAGCACTACACCAGGTGGTGTGCTCTGCCCAACCTTCCCAGCCACCTACCAGCTGGCCTGCTACCAACATCGTGTCACCCCCATCCCGAAGTCTGCCTCCAGCTTCGCCCTACTCCACCCTGTGCCTTTCAAACTACCGCCAGCCTCCACCCTCCAAGCTAACTCGGCCTTCCCAACCGTTGTCTCCCACCTGCAGCCTCCCTCTATTCTGGATAGCTCCAAAAAATCCTTCAGTAGTTCCGCTATCAGGCATCGCTCCCCTCACCGGACCGTCATGAGGTAGTTGGGGACCTCATACCACCGTGGAGGACCAGACGCTCCTCTGCTCTCAGCTGGACATGCCAAGGCCTCCAACCTCACCACCATCCAAGGTCGTTTAGGCCAGCAGAGCTACATCGGTTGGGGAGGTACTCCTTTATTTTTCTGCAAGATTTTTACGCAGAGAAAATTTGGCCTCGAAGTAGTTTGGGTGGACCTACCCATCCTATAATGGGTTTGGGCAGATCGGTATGGCCCAGTTTAGTCCTGCACAGGCCGTGCAATTATGTTTTGGGACTAACCATTTAAATTAATCAAAATAAATTTATTTAATTAATTTACTTTTAGTATATAAATTAAATTAATTACAATTAATTTTGGTTAATTATTTTAGGAACCATATGAAATTTTAGACCGATAATTAATTAAATTATTTGAATTATTTAATTTAATTTAGATAAACCTCGTACTTAATTAATGCATTTTAATTTTATCATGAATTTTTTACCCGCACCAGGTTCTTGAGCACTGACCCTTGTATGTATACATTTAATTATTTATTTAATTAATTAACTATGTGTGATGATTGTATTAGTTAAATGACGGTCTGTGCATCGTATTTACTTTTGGTTAAAATGTATAGCGGTCTGTGTACGCAATTTTATATGGTGTACATTTATACAACTAGTCCCTATTTCTTGCACACGAGTATTTTCATAATTCATAGGAAGACAGTGAATGACACGAACCCCACCAAGACGAGGTTGTACTCCAAGACGTGACATGGATCCCACCAAGATGAGGCGATACTTCAGAAGAGAAGCGAACATACAATACAAGAGGAAAGTTGCATCAAGATTCAAGCTTCCACTTAGTTATGATGCCCCTAGGTCATTTAGATGCTCAAGACCAGTCAGGTAGTAGTTTACCTTTATTCATTTATTTATTATTTTATGCATTTTAGAACAGTGGGAAAATACATAAAATAATAGATAAAAAATGCATAAAGAAGCGGTGTATGTTTTTTTGTTAAAGTTTAGTTGTGATCGTGTCAACATAGATGAAAACATTTAATATAAATGGATCACATTCATCAAGATAAAAACACAAAACCCTCAAAGAAATATTAAGTCACCATAGCCTTCCATCATTCAAGTTTGAACAAAAACAGGGTGTTTGGGGTGTCGGTCATGCCTTAGCTGAGGGTGCCTCTTACTACCAGAGAGTTATTATTAGGGTGGTGGGTTGACTTAACTAAAATTTTAGCAAAGAAATAGCCATAGTTAGATTTTTTTTAATTTTAGAGGCAAGAATTGAGTAAATCAAGTTAATATTTTTGAAGCTAGGACTTCACTCAACAGATTAAGGAACTGTAAGTTAATGTGGTTGGCCAACCAAAAGACTACCTTGGACCCTATAAGTAGAGGCGTATCCATAGCTTATAGAATATGAGGGAGGTTCAGGGATATTTTCCATGAGAATAGTCAAATGATATAGTATTATGATTCTAGTATACAGGTTTCCTAGAATTCAAAAAATTAGTGGGATACATTTAAATGATTAAATAATTAGTTATGTCTAAAATGGTAATCACATAAAAGTACAATATGTTAAAGTTTATTTGTATGGAAGGGAAATTAATAACACAAGTCAAAAACTGTGATAAATATTAGATAAAGTTAATGTCCAAACAAGCACAAAATTACAAGTGTAGTATAGGCGCTTGCGCACATTACTACCATAACAAAAATTCCAGGTGCTTGTGTCTCAACCTGTTAAGCTACCTCAGGAAGCGAGGGTATAAAAATGCTTATAGGATACTCATGAATTAAGTAAATCATGTTTCTATCATAATTATATCATTAACATATAATGCTAGTTATAGTAGCTACATCATGACACGGATGATGTCACATGTAGTCTCATCTCCAAGAAGTTTCCAAGGAGAAAGCTAAGCAAGATTTTAATGTGATTACACTCACTCTATGTAAAGTGAAAGAAATTTCACAATATTTCATGGAATCCAATTATTATGAATTTTACACCCAATTACTCTAGTTTTGTTTAAGTATAAAAATGAACCTTATAGAGTAAGTGCTTCATTACCTTTAAGGAAACATTCTCCAAGTAATAATAATATTACAGAAATTAACATATTTTATTCTTAGGTTGAATAAATTGAAAGATAGAGTGAATAGGCCTATGGAAAGTTACTCCAAAGGCACCTTCGTCATGTAATTCAAAGAAAATTGGTTGGTTATTTAATAAGAGGTTGTTTTCATCACATAATGATTTAAATTTATGGAAGTTTAAAAATGAAATGAACTAAATACTAGAAGCAAGTACCCACTTCTCGTTCAGGTATATTCATAAATATAAATTATTGTTTATAACATAATTATTCAGTATTGAATACAATATTCCAATAACATATATGTATTTAAATATAGTAACCAAGTAAATGTAGGAACATTATAAGAAGTAAGGTGTCTTCTTCAATATGATAAGAAAGGGCGATTCCTAAGTCAGCAATGAGAAACACATAACTTCTAATTTCCAAGTGATTGATTCAATTTAAAGAAGTTGTTCAGTATAACCAAAACATTTATCTCATATTCCCATTTGGTCATAATGAGACATTATTCCATGTTTTTGGAATGAATGTTGTTTTTGGTAACATACTCAATAAATAGTTCATACATACTTGAATCAAAGGAAATACATGATGAATATAATATGTAAGACCTACCCAATTGTGGAAATATGATTCTTTGTCATGTAAAACTAGAAGTAGATATCAAGAATATACTCAGTATGGTATTTAGTCTCATCATAGCTAAACACCTTTGGTATTATTGAAATATTTATTTTAGACAAAGAAACCTTTAGAAATAAAGGTATGCCACAAATTTTTCGGGGTTAGTTCAACAAGAGAGTGTGAACTATTCCAAAGGAAATATAGAGTTAAAGATACTTCATAAGATTCCTTTAAGTTATTAAATAATGTAATAGTGAATTATATGCATGTTCAGAAGATAGGAGTTTCTTTGGATCATAATGCAGAAGAATATCTTGACCAAGAATTCATTGATCATGATAATGTAGCATAGAGTAATTCCTAAATGCACATTACATTATCTACATCACAAAATTGACTTCCATAAGAAGGATATATGATGAGTCTTACATGTTAACATTTATCAACAAAATGTAGCATGAATAAATTCCTAAATGCACATTTTAAACATCAAAGTTATGATGTATGGAGTATCAGTGTTACAACCTGTAGTAACTTCCATCATATTTTAAGATGTGATTTTCAAATAACGATGTAAACCCATAACCATTTTTTCATAGACATGTGTTACATATGAAAATCATTTTTTAATATTTAAACAAACATAAATCAAGATAAACACATGGTGCATCTAAGTAATTGTCCTAACGGTTTCTTATGATATTACATAAATACCTAATATAGAAAAGATGTAGTCAAGTATTATACTACATTTCTATATGAAGGTACACATATCTATTAGAGATATTGGGAGATGAATTGACTTGGACTTAGTCAATGATCGAGATGCACAAATGGTTTCCATAGGAACAATTTCCACAAGTACATGTGTAATAAGAATGTTCCATAGACACATACTTATTTGGAAGAATGAAACCATGGTAATGGTTTTATATTCACCACAGTCAGTGAAAAATTATTAATTGAGAATAATAAATCCTACAAGTAAGTAGTATATGAAAATTAGCTAAGATTGAATAGATCAATTAAAATTAAATAATGGATTCCATGTATCAAATTTCAAAGGGGATTATAAATTGAATACTACAGTGGGTATTCAAATGAGATGATACATGGATGGTACAAGCCTAGTACCAATAAGGATCGATTGGTTATACCAAATTGGTGTGCCTAATTCTAATAGAATTTTAATTATCATAGCTAACCTATAAGATCATTAAATTGGTCATTGGATGTCAAAATAAGCTTTCATGGAATGTGTCTATACGATACAACCAGAAAGGAATGATGACACCATCAAATTCCAATGAAGGTTGCAGGTTATTGAAATCCTATTCTTGATTAAAGTAAGAAAAAAGATCTTAGTGAATTCATTTTGAATGAATCTTGGCCTTGTTTATACCAAAGGTTAGTAGGATTTCCAATTTTTTCAAAGATAAATATGTTCAAAAACATATGGAAAACATTTATTGGTCTTACTATTAGATAAGATCGGGATAAAAGTAATACTCCAAATGATGGACTTAAATTAGAAACCTAAGTTCTAGGGAACAGGATCTACTGAGGTAGATATAATGGTTGCTTGGACCTATTCAATCATACATAAAGTGACATTGTATTGAAAAAATACAAGTTGAAACAATTAAAGTTCATAATTTTTTCCAATTTCACATGGATTAATCTTTCCAGGTTGACATGTTCGGAACATGGGAAGAGAATAAAGTTGTGAATTGAGTTCCATACTCTTCAGCGATGGATCAATCACGCATGCCATAATATGTACAAGAATTGATACTGCCAAGATATACGTTATTGTAGTCATATATTAATTATATCCAGGAGCATTGCAAGTGAAGTAGTCAAAACTATCATCTTGTACTTAGGAATGTACAAATGATATGTACCTGGTATATAGAGAGGTATACTAGTTTTTTTTTGGGACACAAAATAGTAATCCTTAGATCAATTTGATCTAATACCATTGTTAGGCTAAGTTGATGATCAAGTCAAGCTCATAAAATCCATTGGTAGCTATATCTAAAAATACAGAGTATGTTGCAGCTTCTAAGGAAACTAAGAAGCAGTTATCAATTGCAATGATTTATTCTAGTTCTTGGATTCACACATAGTGAGAAAATTATTATCATAATGTAAATTATGATATTATTACTAGCCAAGTTTTCAATTTATGAAAATTTACAAAAGTTATATACTCATGGATACCTTATCTTGAGAAGTTTTAATCAAGGATATGAGGTCGCAAACAACCAATATTCCACGTGATGAAAATTTGGAATTCCTGGTAGTTAAATCCATTACTCAACAGAAGCATGATATTTATAATGTGAGTAGATAAAAATTTTGGTTAGAAAGTTGTCTCTAGTGAAAGTGGGAGTATTGAAATAGTGGGTGCCCTAGACCCAACTATGCAGTACTTTTGATTATCATATCATGTTTACAGTTAGTTATACATGATGTCATCTTACCATTATAGTGTATAATTTTCTGCATCTACTATTATAATGGTAATGTATAAATATTAATTGTCATGTCGAGAGGTTATAGCAAATCTCAGGCTATAATGAGAACCTCAAGATACTATGAAATTAATCTTAAATATATTTTCTATGGTCTAGATACATATTACTGACTAGACATAGTATATTTTTGACTATCAGGTGTTGGGGGATCATTATCATTGAGACTTCTTCTCATGAAGTTCACACTTAGTGATCCCTAGTAATGAGATCATGAGGATAGACTCTCCAATAGGAACACCACATGTTTTCGGTGTCATAGGTTATTCTTATATATGGACATATGTATTGTTCTCCTAACTTGAGACCATTACCAATGTGTATCATTTGATTGTGTACTCTTATGCAAGTCAAAAACCATGTTATTGAAATTGTGGTGTGGTAGCTTGTGTTTGGTGCGTCGTTGGTGGTATGACATTGGTTTAATGGTCAAGAAAGGATTTGTTGATTCCAAGTTTAGGAAGTTGTATATCTCAGGCCTAGTTGATTAGGATAGTGCTACCTTTATATGTCTTTGTCCAAAGTAGTTTAAAGGAAAATCCATCCAGAAAGATAAAAAAATAATAAATCAATAAAAGGACGATGACAAAAGTGTGTGTTCAACTTTGTGAGATATTTAATCACAAAGTGATTATAGTACACAGCAGTGTTTGTAGGTTGGTTGTCATTTCTATGACAATATTTATCTCTTTAGGGGCCATGATGGGTTTCTATACTCCGCTCTTGTTCTATGGATATTATTCACTACTATCAAGATAAGGGTCTAGAGGGTCAAACATAATAGTATATTCAAGAATATTACCTATTCAGTTGAATAGGTATATGAACATAGTGGGCCCCACCATGGGGTCTGAGTGTTGTCGATGTTTTCAATCACCAAAATAATTAAATAAATTCATTAATATTCAAGTTATGAATATTTGGGATTGAATTTATTTAATGTATTTATAATCTTAGTAAATACAAGATAATATTAATCGAAAAAACATTATTTTAATATTCAAGGTTCATTTAATTTTAAGTTGGATAGCGAGTCGAGTTAAATGGCTTAATTTTTATCATTTAATATATTTTATATATATTTCAAGTATGTAATAAAATAACAAATAATATTGACACAAATTAGTTTGTCGAAATTATTTATTTAGTGGACGTTGAAATAAACGGGGGCTGGGGAACCTAGCTAGGTATTTATCAACTCCAATATAAATATAGGAGGAGGCTCTCTCTCATGTGGGTATATTAACTATTCATTCATTTCATGGAATGAGATCTAGAGCATCTTTCTCCACCCCCTCTCTAGGGAGAGAATCACTTGATCTAAGATTCAGGATCAAGTTCTCCCTCAAGCATCGAAGGGATCTCGATGCGAAGATCGTCAGGACGTTAAAAGCATCATTGAATTGCCGCTCTAGCACCCATAATTTGACGATCGACATTCCAGTGGATTTTTGAAGTGCGTGTGGATGATCTAGAGGGATCCTACTATGGATTAATCAAGCATTGATCACCAGTGACGTGTTACAATTGAGCACACCTTTGGATCTAGAACAGTATGTTTTTCAGTTTAATTTTTTACTCTTTACAATCAATGTGAGATCCTTGGACATTTTTAGGGCTCGGATCGTCAGCGTCGACAAGTCCTATCGACCCATCGATGAAAATTTTTAAAATCCTCATCCCACCAGCTTCCGCTATGTGCCTCATAACCTTTCAGTTGCATGGTTTTTTTTGTTCCCCTGGTGAGGTGGTTGAGCTCTTGTAGTGGCATGAGCCTTGAGAGGTATCTCACAGAGTGGTTGTTTGGATGACCCCTTTATGTTTCCTCTCTAGTTGTTTTTGGATTCTCAAGGGAACGATTTGTTTAGAGGTATATGATGTAAGGATCCAGATTCATGTGGTTTAACCCTTTGTGTGTTTTTGAGGTTTGCATAGCTCGAAAGAGGTTCTAAGAAAGTCTGGATGAGTTTGGGTGATGGGATCTAGGAAAAAGGAACTTTCACGATGTGAAAGTGGGTTTTATTCCATGTAAAATAATTTTACAACATAAAAGAGGGCTTCACACCATGTAGTATTTTATGGTTTGAAAAATAAAATAAAATCAAAAGGTGGAAGTTTTTTTTAGTGGAAACTGACCTAGAGGAATTACACGATGTGAAAGGGGATTACACTTCATGTAATCCCCTGATGTTGTAATGTTTTAATCATTTTCCAGCCTCTTAGGTTATCAAACCCTATTGATGTAGTTTCCCCTCTCTCATACCAAGTGACCCAGAAGTCCCCTCCTTGGTTTTTTGAATATCCCTTTAATGAGAATCAATCATGGACTTCTATATTTGATCCATGGTGACTCAGGTTGATCTAATGTGTGTTTTTCCTTGGTTTTCAAGGATTTTCTCCCTGTTTGATCTCATTTTTCTCCTTTTATTATCGTCATTCTATGTTGGTTGGTTACCCATGTTTATAATGGGGTTTCTCTCAATTTTTTGGTGTGATAGTACCATGGAGTCCTCATATGTATGCCGTTCTTATGGTAGGGGTGATTCGATATCCATTTCATTGTTCATTCTTGTGTGAAGAACATCAAAGACCTTTTGAGGTAGGTGATTATTTGATTCTCTATTTAATTAAGTGAAGTCATAGATTTATTGTGATTTATCCCCTTGGATCACAATGAAATTATCTTAATAATGATTTTTAATAGATTAAAGAATTGGTATTGATCGCTTGGTGATGTTTTTTCTTTGTACCATGAAAATAGGTTGCCTCTTGATTTTCTAGATAGTGTGGTGTCTATGTATTTATTTTTTAGAATTCCATTCTTGATCGAAATTGGTAAAGAACATAAATTTGGAATTAATTGATAATTAATTAGAAAAAGGAGTTAAAGAGGAATGTTTAATGAGTCCAGTTTTTGTTGTTGCAATTTTATGATAATAAAATTGATGCATATGTTCAAGTTTAATTGAATTGGATAATGAATCTAAAGCATATTGATTCTTATTGATAAAATAATTAAATGCATGTTAAATTAATTGTTTAATTAATTTATGATAGATATGGTAGCTTTTTTGTTAAGTTTCCCATAGTTGGAACCTGTGATCATGAATCGATTAATTCAAGATGGAATAAGAACCGGTTATGCGATAAAATCTGATGCCTTTTTTGGGTCTGAGTTACCCTCTTGATTATAAAGGCCAAGTTCCTTGTGCTTTTGATCCATGAGATATCATTGTGTGTGAGGGATTAATTACTTTCATTAGGTTCAAGATCCTGGTTTCTATGTTTTTTCCATACTATGTGTGATGTGTTGTGATCCAGGGATGGCTGATCTAGGAGGGATATTATTGTATGTGGGGTGGGGAGGCCCAAATGTATTGTGAGCCTGGGATGGCTAAGCCTGGAGGGTTGTTGTAGTGTAAGGGGAATGGAGGCTTGGTTTTTATGGAATTAGTTGATGACTGGAGTGGTTATATGCATTGGTATATTCATGTGGATGTCAGGGAGGTCACCATAGGTGATGAGATGGGTTAAATCTAGTTTTACCCATTTTTATGGAAGCTGGATTCTTGTTTGAATGATTTGGTTGGCCAACGACCATGTTGTTTGTTTATCTTCTTTCCTTTCCCCACTGCTTAACATAGATTGATATTTTTGGTTACTATATTTCCATGGTAGGTGAAGACATGTGGGGTATGCCTTGTGATTTCTATGTTTATCTCCTCATGGTTGGATGAGTTATACTGTAGTTATAGGTGGAGAAGTCATGACGGGTATTCATTTACTCACCATGTTGAGCCCCTTGTGTTTGGGGAGATTAAAATATTTTCATAGATTACCTGGTGATATAAAAAGTAATAATGTTAATAAATGAAAAAAAATCAACCCATGGGGTCGGATCTTGCTGGGATGTAATGTTGAGGTTGAAATTATGATAAGTTGTGTACTTGGTTTGCTTATTCTTGGAGGGAATAGATTTTTGTTGAGATGTTAATGAAATTTAATGTGGAAATTATAATGGTTGATTAATGTTTAGGAATTAATTAACATAAAGTGAAAGTGATGAAAAGTAATAATATAATTTAATGTAGCTATTTAAATGGTTGTGTGCTTATAGGATATTAGGTCTTAATAGTGGAATCCAGAAGTCTTAGTGACATTAGATGTAGTTGTGTCTGAGACTAGGATATTCCCATAGTTTGGTTGTGAGCTATATTATATCATGTACATTTTGTGTTTCTATATGATAATCCACTTTTTCGGTTAGGGAAACTGACACCTAGGGTATTTTGAGCCCTAGGGGTGTTTTCCCCAACATTCTAATGGAAGGATGGATGGATGATTACCCCCTTTGGCCCCGCTCTCTTATCTTGGTAGTTATTTGTCTTGGTATGCATGGAGGTTATTTTTCCCCATATATGTGTGTAGAGGTCTGTAATGGCTTGTGATTATTTCATACACATATATTCTAGATATATTTTCCAAGGAAATACTATATGTATAATGTGTATAGGTTATGATGGATTGAGGATCCTTACTCGGTGTATGGGTTGTGATAGATTGAGGTATAATACCCAACATATAATACTGGACATATAATACACATTATGTAGGTTGTGGTAGCTCTGGGAAACTACCTAGTTACTTTTGGTTATGTAGAAATGGTGGTTTTTTTCACAAGTTTCATTTTTTTGGTGATTCTAATAGGTGTCTATGGGCGAGCCTTTTTGGAGATAGATGCTCTGGACATGCGACATTAGGGCAAAGCAGAAAACTAGTGGAGAAGTGGTAGTGGGGTACCCATGATATTATTTATTATATTATATGATCTTATATTTGATACTTGGTGAGAGTATCCATGGTAAGGATAGGAACTTAGAATACCTATTTAGGTGATGATTTAGTTTCACTTATTGTTCATTGTGCTTTAGTATGATTTTTTTACCTTTTGCACGATAGGCTCCAAGGAGGATCTTACTGAGTATATTGTTATACTCACCCTACATATATATAAACTATTTTTTAGGTTGGTTTGAGTAGGTTGGATATTGGTATGGTTATTAATAACATGGGGGTTTTGTAGGAGTTATTTTTGCTTCATGGTCTCTATCGTCTTTACTTTCTTTTGGTACTTGCAGTTTTCCCTTTCTGTTGTAGTAGTCCTTGCATGGCATTACATTTCTTTACTTTGTATTTTCTTCTATATTTTAGACTGAGCAAGAGTTGGTTGGTGTATATCTTATCTCTCTCTGTTTCATGTGTTTCTATTAGAGTTTAATTTCTCCCATCTACATGTTTATTATACCCTTAGTGCTAGTTTCTAAACTGGAGCCTACTAGAGGCGGGTCTTAGGGGTCACTATCTCTCTTCTCCTATTGTCGTCCTAAGATAGGTACACATTGTGGGGAGGGGTCATGACATTGTGTGTTTTCTATGTATATATACTCTTATTTTCATGTTACTTTTATACACACCACACCCACATTGAGTACTATATAACAAAACCCAAATATTTTTGGGGGTGTTTTCCCAAACATACTAATGGTGAGGAACATATAGATGATTACCCCTTCTTCCCTTATCTTCATTTGGTTGTAGTAATTGGGGATGGTACTCATTTGGTGGTGAGTACTAACCAATGATGGAATAGTTAGTGGTGATGTTTGCTGATGAGAGAATGTGATGTGTAGTGCGGGTCGTGGGTGGTTGGAGGAGGGCATGAAGTTGATGTCCTTCACATTCATGATACACTCTTTCTCAGGATATGAGGTTTGTGGATAGTTTTGTGAGGTTTTTGAAGTGGAATGAGATATTTGAATGATTACATTGATTCCATCATAAGATACTAGGCCCTACGGGAGGATAGGGTAAGCAAGTTTGTGACTTGACCCACATCAAAGATAGCTGTATATATGGTGATGGGATGGCATGGGATGAAAAGAGAATATAGGAAGTCTTCCATTGGGGCCTGAGAGTATCAACTTAATGAAGGAAGTATATGTGGGGTTCCTTTATCTATGTTCCCTTGATATTATTTTATTAATTTGGTTTTTTTATTTTGTGATTATTCCTTACTGATTTTTGGATGGTTAGTTGATCAATTTAGGTTTTTTTGGGTTTGTTGTTTGTTCATTGGTTTATTAGTAAACTCTTTTAATATTTTTATTGGAGGACCCAGTATGATTCTATTTATTATACATGTTATGTGCACCCTGCATATATAAACTATATTTTTTAAGTTTATAGGAGGGTTATGGGGATCGATCTATATGTTACTAGCTTGGAGATCAGAGTTTTAATGGAGTTATTTCCATAGTTTTCTTTTTAATATTTACTTTGGACTTTTTATTTGTATTTCCTAATATATATTTTGGGATGGTTTGTTTTATTTTATATATTTTTTATGGAGTTTTTTTTTGTGGTGTTTTATCTTAACTATTTATTCATTTTATATATTTAGGGTAATGCCTCGCATTTGACTATTTTATACCCTCAATGTTAGTCATCAACTCGAGGTCAACTTAAGGAAGGACTTAGGGGGTCACACATTATATTCACTACTGGACTAGTAGGGGTACTAGTGGAGTGGAAAGGTCATGACATATGTTTTAATAAATTTACAAATAGTTATCTAAAAATGTGTTTTGAATTTTATAAATTAAATTTCAAAAATAGAATTTTAAAGTAAATTTATGAAAATGTGTTATGGACACTAATTCTTTTATATATTTTCTATGTTATAAAAAAATTATAATAAAATTAGTTTGTATTATCATAATTATAATCTAAAATATTCAAAATTAATTATAGATTATAAAAGTTAATTTATTCAAAAATATATTATTATTTTATTAGATAAATGATATTAAATATATTTAAACATATCTATAATAAAAATTCATATCCCTTTCATAACATACATGGTTAACAACACAAATTTCATGTTTCTAAAAGTAATTTACAAAAAAATATGTAAATGTTATGGATTGTTGTGTGAGAAAAGTCATTTTCTTTTAACAAGAAACATTTTTTGTTATTGTATATGTTTTACAACACATATCATGTGTTTTAAAAACATATAAAAATCATATAATATTTACAACACAATTTCTTTTTATAACAAATGCCGTCAAATTTTTCAAGAAAATTTTATTTAATATTAAAAAAATTAATCAATATTTGACCATGTTTTCACATATATATTCTATATAATTAAACACATTATGAAATCCATATATATAACTTAATATACATTATAAAATTAAAACACACCCTAATTCACAGAATACACATCATATATAGTATATTTACTCTTACATTTCAAAATATCATAATTTTAGTCAATCAAATAATTGAACGCAAATAATTATATTCAATTCACTCTGAATATCATAGAATTAAACCAACTCTATCCAACCATCAAATTTGGTCAATATTGATATCATATTTTATTCCACGAGATAATAGAAAAACATGAAATAGGAAAATGAATCCCACAACACCATAACACAAAAATAGTAAAAAAATGAAACCAATTAGAATATACAAGGCTAAATGATAATGAATAAGATAAGGTGGACATTGAACTAATAAAATTCAAATATTTGGGGTTTTATAGGAATTAACCATTAAAATTATTCTCAATTTTAGTGAAACAGACTAAAAAATTAAGCAGCAGACTTCAGAATCTTCCATTTTAGTTATTGATAGTATCATATCATAAGAAAACAAATCATCAAGTGCCTAATTTTTACACAAATTATCAATTTATTAGTTAGGTATTAATAATCAAAATCAACAGTTCAAAAAATATTTTAGGGGGTTAAATTTCAAATTAATTTAAATGAAAATATATCCAATAAAATTGTTATAATATATTAATGCTAAAAATGGTGATTTTTTTGTATCTACTGAAAACAAATCACATAAATACAACATCATGTTTCAAAGAACACAAATAATAACACATTATGTTTTAAATATAACAACATGTATGATTTAAAAGCAATTTTGTTATTATAAATGGTTAAATTAATATCATGAAATTCATATAATTTATTAAATATATAATTTAAAAACATTAAATTATATGTGTGTTGCGAAATATAATATTTTACAATAAACATATTTTTTTTCTTAAATTTATATTGTTGAAATGAATTTTTCTTGTAGAACTGTTCTAATTTAATTACAATCATTTATTTAAAAATATTATATGTTTAAATAAATTATATTTTAAAAATATATAATTTATGATAAAGGTCCTTGTGGGTGCTTGTCATTCCTTGTTGTGGGGATGACGTTTGGACTACTAGGGTGTCTAAGTGTTTGTGTTCCTGTAGTTCCTTTAAAGCTAAATAAAATTTATTTTTTAATTGGTATATATATTAAATTTTGAATGATTAAAAAATTATAATTCATTATCATTATTACATTACTTTTACGAATATAATTTATCTAAAAACACATATGAAAAAACTAATAAAAATATATAACATTTTTTAGATTATTTATTGTAAATATATTAGACAATAATCATGATAATACATAATAATTTGATAATAAGTAAGTTTAAGGTTATAAAATATTAAAATAATCCAATATAAATAATATAAATTTTACAATGAAAATATTAAAACTTAAATTTTAAAATTTAATTATAAATTTTAACTCATCATTTGGTTGAATAAGAACTCCATAAAGCATGAATGAAAATTGGTTTCTATAAAAATTGTCATGTCTCATATTATAACAGATGTATGGGGTTCTGTTATTCTTAGAACTTGGATTTAAAACAACTTAGTTCATGAATTTTTTTCCTTAATAGAATTTATGTGAAGGAGAAGGCTAAAATCTATAGGGGTTGGTCTTTATTTAATGGATGGATCCAATTAACACTATTGGAAAATCGAGCAATTTCTATGGTCAGTGGCCATGGAAATAGCCTGGATGACCATGGTTGTAGCCTATATCCATGGTCATTGATAGGGTTCATCCCATTTGAATTTTAATTAGAGATATTTTTTTCATATAGATGATGTTTTATTTGGTTGCATGCGTGAATTCGAGGTAGATATATCTTTTATATCTATTTAAATGATATTCCCTTGCATGTAAGATAGATTATGTTTTTTTATCTAAGATATAATATCTTAAATATTGTATATATTTGAAACCAATCCCTTGAATCCTTTAAAAAGGTGAGATAAGTTATGTGGGTGATGAATTTTTCTCATGTTGAAGTGTTGGGAAAACAATGGAGAGTTCCTCAATATTTAGTCCACTAAGAGAAAGAAATGGGATTTCTCATTTACGATATCATGGGAGGAATGTCAACAAGGAGAATCAGCAAGTAAAATGTTCATTGAAGTGCATGTCATGTATCAAATGTCTTCAAAATGAGGTAATCGGATGGTGTGTCTAATTTATGAATATCAGTGGTACACATGATAAAAACACAATAGAAGGTAGATGATGATCCATCCAAAATTAAGAAATTTTTATTTAAAGGGGGGTGAGGCCCCTAAGAAATTCATAGTGGTATAATATAATGAAGCATGATTGAATCGACTATAATAAGATTAACACACCCTAGGGGGAAGGAACCTGTGATAGTAAAAGTGATGTATGGTGTGTCATGAGTGGCTCAGGAGGCTTGTAAATCCAAAACATATTACCTTCCCTCCATGTGTGAGTAATAGCCATTCCACCATTGAAGAAACATTGGAATCTAGGAACTAAGTAGGTGATATCCCACGGGGAAGGGATCTATTCTCTGATAGACCTGTGAATAATCAAGGAATCTGTTTCTGCACCATCCAAAAAAATCCCATGGGAGAGTCATATTTCAAGCCCCTTAAGCATGTTCTTAGCTTTAGCAACAAGAGAGTCTCCCTATCCAAACAGAGTTCTAAAAAAAGATAGACCCATCTAGGTTTCAAACAACCCCTCCACCCCATAGGTTACCATTGATACATGACCTGTCAACATTAATCTTGAGGTTGTAAATAGAAGGGATACAATGAACCAATTTTCTTTGCATAATAACTCAATGAACCATGGAAGAGGGACACCCAACCATGTCTCTCCATAAATATGGTGAGAGATCCCACTATTTGAAAAGGGGGGCAAGCTTGACTGCCAAATATTAGGCCCTAACCATAACTACAAGCACCAAACCCACATCCCCTTCATGTCTAACCCTATTATGAGCATTCAATATACACCAAGATCCAACTTCCAAGAATATAACCCTTTCCTTGAGTTCAGTTTTGTGATCGTTTGACCCTTGAAACTATGATTGGAGGAAGTTTTCACCAGAGAATTCTTGCCCATGAAATCTGTAGAAAACATTAAGGTCGTGCTACATGGAGGTCACCCAATCCCCCTCAAAGAAACGTTGGTAGGAGGATTCCACTTTTGGGATATGGTATCAGTTTCTTCATAAGGAAATAGAGAAACCCCCTATTTTTACCCCCTAATTAGTAGGTAAAGAATAGTGGTGGATGCACAAAATAATAATGTTGAGCTTAGCTGGAATCACAGTGCACCATAGAGTCTCTCCCCATGTGTCAGGCTCATGCTCCCCATGCAGCAACTCACTATATTCTTTCATTGAGAAACACACTATCAAGGAATAAGTAAACATCAGTTTATCAGGGTCTGAGTTGATCAAAATATTAATATAAACCTTCTTCTATTGTTTTTAGAGGGTGTAATAGATAATTTCCAGGTAAATAGTCACCTGTGAAAAGGAAAAATTAGGCATTGGGCACCCTAGAAAACCCAGCACACTTATGACCCAATTCATAGCCTAGTAGTTTACTAACCATCTCCCCACAATACATCTTGAATGTTGTTGTAAGACAGGTTAGTGTCCGTAGATCGAGTCCCATAATTGGGAATACCCCCCCCCCCCTCGTACCATCCAAATCTACCCCATAATTTTTTGGAAATTTATTTATCCCACATTTATGACCCCTCCATGAAATCCCAGGCTAACCTCACCTGAAGTCTATTCATGTTTTCAATGAAACTTATAAGGATAATGCCTTTTTTCGCAGGTTCTTGATCCAAATGACTCCATGAATCCCAATGGTGACTTCCCTCCGCATTCATGTCCCAGATGAATGCTGTTAAAATTCCCTCAATATTCCTCAAGACTATTTTAGGAACCACGATGGCAGACAATACATGGATGGGGATGGGGGAAAGAACACTATTGACTAAAGTAACATGGTCACCGAAGGAGAGGAATTGGTTCTTATAAATGAGAATACGGTTGGAGATTTTATCTACAATACCATCAAAGTGATGTATTTTTATTCTCCATGGGAAGATCAGGGACCCCAATTACTCCATGGTAAAGGGTCTTTTCTAGACACCTAACTTGTTGAAAAAAATCCCCTTTTATCAGGGCATGATTTTGGGAGGTAGATGAAACTCTTAGCCTAGCTGATGGACTTTCTACACCATTTTCAATACAAGATAACAATACGATCAAGATCCTAAATCGACCTAGAATTTCCATTCATGAAGAGGATAAAATCAACCATAAAAAGAAGGTAAGAGGGGCCATTGAAAGTAGGCCTACACTAAAATGAACCCAATCATCCCACACCAATAGTTTTGTTTAGGTACCTTCTGAGTGAGTCCTCTACCAAAATAAAGACACTAGGGGATAATGGATCCCCCTAACATAACCCTCCGAGTCACTTGAAAAAATAGTAGCTTCTACCCATGAAAGAAATAGAAAACCAAGGGGAGCTAATTCATTTGAAGAAGAGGTCAACAACCTGCTCAGAAAACCCCATATTGTGCATTACTTTCATTATGAAACACCACTCCATCCTATTATATTCTTTGTCAATATCCAAATTAATATAAATTTTGGACCCTGGGACCTTCTTGTTGATATCACCTATCATTTCTTGAGTAATGGCTATAGCAGCTTAGGTGGATCTTCCTCGAATGAAGCCTTGTTTTTTATCAGAAATCCAATACTAAAGATTCCCAGATTGCCTTTTATTGATAACCATTACAAGGAATTTATTGGAGGAGTTTCACATACTGATAGGTCTATACTGCTTGAGTGAATATGGATTCGAGACCTTCGGAATGAGGATCAGGGTGGTGGCACAAGCCACTCTTGGAAAACTCCCGTCTAGGGAAAAAAACTTATATACAATCTACAAGGTCCGTTTTAATGATGTCCCAAGAGTTAGTATATAAGGTTTCAAGGAATAATTCAGTATTAGGGGAACATCCATCTTTCAAGGAGGATACCTCTTCCCAAATCTCCCCTTCATCTAGTATACTCTCAAATAAAATGTTAATATCAGGGGAAACAAAATGAGGAATATTTTCAAAGAGATCAGAGTGGCCTATTGGATAACCTTCCTTCATGTGGGGCTTAACATACATAAGTAAGGAATAGAAAAAGGATGTTTCCATACCTCCAAACACATGAGGATCATTTGTAAAGGAACCATCCTCAAGAAGAATGTTGGGAGCAAGGGACCATTTCCTATCCTGAATGCATGCCTGAAAAAACACAGTATTCTTATACCCCTCTATGAGACAAGTCACTCTGGAATTCTCCTCCACAACACACTCCTTTTATCATTTCTAAAAAACATTAATAAAGGGGGCTACTCTTATTAGAGATTTCTAAAAGAACTGATAAATGGGGCCTTTATTTGTTCTAAAAAACTACTGATAAATGGTGGATTTTATCAATTATTTTTTAAAATAGATAATGGACCCCTTTATCAGTGATTTATTAACCTTTATTAGGGATTTTTTTAGTGCTGATAAGGGTGTGATTTATTAATGATTTTCTTAGGACTGATAAAATTCAACATTCATAAATTGTTTTATAAATTATTAAAACCACATTTTAAAATATAAATATATTTATATTGAAATATATATAATATATTTTCATAAATATGATTTATATGTTAATATGTAAGTATTTACACTTAATATATAATATAATTAGTGAAAATGGTTTAAAGGTAATTAAAAATAAATATTAATTAATAATTTTCAAATTAGTATTGAGTAATAAGTATTTATAATAATTTGGTGATAGAAAAAATTAATAAATTAAATTATATTTTAAGATAATTTGAAAACATGACTTGAACATAAAAAGGCCATAACTTTTGATATGGGTGTCTATTTGGGCTCCATGAGATATCAAACTGAAGCATGCGAAAGGATATAAGATGTTTTAATAGTTTAAGTCTTGGTATTTTTCTTTCAAGGTCAAAAAAGGTCTATAATGCCTCTAAAATTTATTTTTCATTGGGATACCCAATTTTTTTAAAATATGATAGACTTTTATCTTTATTTAATAGGGTATTTTATGGTGATTCCCTTTTTCTAAATAAATAAAAATATCTAGAAGGATAAGTACCCCAAACACATGAAGAAAAAGTTATAGGGAATGGAAATGAAAGTTTCTATAAACCCCTTGAAGTGTGCCTTGGGAACCTTGTGTGCGATGCCAGTGTGACCAGCTAGCTCACACAAGTAGAACCTACATGAACTCTTGGTGTGAGATTATTCCTTCACCCAAGGTTTTTAATTTCTCTATAAATAAGACCCATCGAATCCTCATTTTCATATTTTGTAAGACCAAGAGAAATCTCAAAGCTCTAGTCACCCAACTCTCTCCCCCAGGTCCTCAAAACCCTAAAGTAGCATATTTAAGCTCTAAAATAAGAGGGAATTAACCAATAGTGAGGTTATTTTAGTTTTTAAAGGGTATAAAACGCCAAAAACCTTTATGAGGAACCACTTCTTCCCTAATCTAATAACACTGGTGTGAAAGATCCTTAATTAACGATACACTCAAGCATAATTATTCCAAAAGCATCTGAGGAGACCCCTATCATTATGATGAATCTTATCCTAGGTGAAATTACCTAGATCATCACTTCACCCAAGTATCACTTAGAAAAATCATTCATTAATTCGGCCAAGTATCACTTGGGTGGTCACTTATGAGAATACCCCTTCACTTAACTCAATTATCACTTAGTCGAAGATCCTTTAATCCACCCTAGTTATACTTGGGAGAAATACTTTCATTCACCCTAATAACACCTAGGAAAATTCTCCTCAAAAATATTCAATTAATGTAATTTCATTATTCAATAATATATTACTCATTTACCCAAGTTTCCCATATAGGGATCCAATTATCAAGACATCCTTCAAAGCCATCAGACCCATATGATCAATGTATAGATCACACCAATGTATCCTTCAATCAAGAATTCCATAGGTAAAATTCCCACCCCCCACTTTTTCTCTCTAACTGATATGGTCCGCATGGAGTTTTTTATTTTGTATCCCCATGGTAATGAGGGCCCCAATCCTTGAGGAAGTGGTGGAAATCTACCTGGATCATGCAGTGGAACTAATCTTCTACATGAATCCTAAAATGTAAAGCGATTCTGGTAGTATATGTGTCTTTTTTTCTAATTAATGGATGAGTAAGACCAACCTAGGGTTTAGAAATTCATTAGAAGACAATGTTGGGCATCCATTTTTAAGTAATACCCAAGTATTTATTTATGTATAACCCTTCGTAGCCCATCCATTGTTCATCAATGGGTGAGGAGTAGATTATTACTATGAATATCTTCTAGTGTAATCCACTATCCTTTCCTCCAATATGTCATACCCATCCATCCTTCAATATCCTTTCCCTCATCCATCAAAAGATGATGAAGTTCAACCTCAAGCTTCTATTTTAGGTGTAAGTATTATTCAAATGTGATTCTATGGTATGGTGGATATTCTATAGTCTCTTGTTTTTCTTACCAAGCATGACTCGTGTGGGATTATATATTAGTGATGAACATGGCACTAGCGTAATCCAAATTCCCCTAAATGGGTCTCCTCTTAAGGTAAAAACCCCAACCACACTAAAATATGTGGGTTTTTATTTTCATCCTGATGGGATACATAGGAAATATCTTTAAGGTTTAAACCCAAAATCTTCAACCAATTATCATTATTATTGGGATATATTCCTGATAAGATCATTCCCTCACCCTGATGGATACATTAACTTTTAGTCCTTTCATCTCATACTTATCAAATCATATTACCATTATGATCCATCTTCATAGGGTTATATCTTTTGTGAGATCAATTCGGGCCTCCCTCTTTGGTGTAATCCCCGACCATACTAATATCCTTATTGGGAAATATTCTGGATAAGATCATGCCCCCACCCAGATAGCTACATTACCTTTGGGTTATTTTATATGATCCTTATTAAAACATATTCCTATTGGGATCTATCTTAAGATGGTAATATTCCTTATGAGATCAATCTAATCACATAAGGACACATCCCTATGATATCAACCACATACGTCCACTTATGTGTATGTCCCATGTCAACATTTTCTAGGAACCTTTTTTATAGATGTCCCTATTGTATGACATTAAACATCATTATTTGGTCCTTTCCACATGACTTTAAAATGTATGATGTGTCTTGTTAAGTGGAACTAAATATGTGGATCCTATCTGTATTTATGAGGATACATAAAAACCAACATCATGGGGCCTATCCTAACATAAAAATAATATTCATCTCTATAGATGACAATAAATTCATGAGTTCCCATCTGTATGGATTTAAACCATAGTTACTAAAATTAATGTATCAAAAAATAACAAAAATATATAGAGAACCTATGATATATACATATGGTATTCATAGAGAACTTATGATACATATAGATGTTCACATTAGAATATTTTAATAATTGTCTATAAACATAAGGGAAATAGTCCCATATTAGGGCATGGAAAAGATTAATTAACATGTATTAAATCTATAAAAGAGTCTTAGAGGAGGCAATAATTTCTCCCAACATGGTTTAATGAGTTCAACTTCCCATCCTCTCGACCAATGTGAGTTCCCAATCATTGTTATTAAAACACCACGATGAATGATTTCCTTTGGAAAGTAATTCCTTGATTTTTCATGGTTATAAAGACCATTGGGTTTTTATGGTTATATAAATAATACCCATTGGAAACCATATTAAGAGTTCAGGTAATTTCCCACATTATAATAATTTATTGCATTTAGGTTGAAGAAAAAAAGGTAAAAACAATGTCATGTTGATAATGGGGTGTACAGTGGAAGCCGTTGGGCCAAGGATTTAAAATATTTCATCATTGCAAATAATGGATCATTTCGTATACATCAATACAATCCATGTAATGGTATGAGGATCTTTCATTAATTAAATAATGTATCAAAAATAAAACTGAACACATACCTTGTTCAAAATGATGTGTGCTCGACTGCAGTTAGTCACTGGAATTCATTACTCGAAGAATCTGAATTTGAAACCCTATAGATCATCCAAACACATTCCAAGAATTTGTATGCTTAATATTCATAAAAATATGGGTGCTATCATAGATCTTTGATAAATATTTTGTTGTCATGGAAATCACCTTAATCTCATGCCTTAAACCCATCAAAGGCATTCTTGGATTAGTGCTTGGAGAGATAATTTATCTTTCTAGAAGGTGGGAGGAGAAAGGAGCTATAATTATATTGGAAATCCCCTAGGAACCGAGTATATATTCTATTATATAGTGGGATGATCAAAATACTCAAAAGGGTTCCCTGACCATCATAAATAAAATGCACACTAAATAAGAAATAAATAAATTATTATTATGAACTAAACGGTGTCATAAATATTATTTATATTTTATCACATACCTGTAATATATATTAAAATATATTACATGATAAAATTGAGTCATTTAACTTTACTTGTAGTTACCAATATTATTAAATGAACCTATAATATTAAAATAACATTCATTCACATAATATTATTCCTTATATTTACTTAAACACTTGTAATTACTTTTAAAAAATAAATTCAATATATTTATTATTTACTTCAATAATAATGAATTTATTTCTTTATTAGAGATCAATTACATGGACAACCCTTGGACCCTATGTTGGGTCCCACCATATCCAATATACTTATTCACCATAATAGGGAATATTCTTGAATACACTATTGTGTGTGGCCCTCTAGGTCCTTATCTCAATAGTAGTGAAAAATATTCACAGACCAAGAGAAGATTCTAGCACCCTATAAAGGCCTATAAGGAGATAAGTGGTATTCATAGAAACAACAACCAACCTACCAACATGAACTATGTACTATAATCTCTTTTTCTTTCAATGTCTAATAAATAAGGATGCACAATTATGTCATCATCCTTTCTTGATTTAATTTTTGTTGATATAACTAGAAAAATTTTCCTATAACTACCTTGTCCAAGTCTTTATGAAGGTATTACCATCCTGATCAACCAGGACCAAGATATATTAATTCCTCAACTTAGAATCAACAAATTCTATCTTGACCATTAAACCAATTTCATGTAACCAATGATGCACCCAATAAAATCTACCTCACCAAAATTTCATTATCATGGGTTTTTCTATTCATCAATGTGCACAATCAAATAGAACACATTTATAATGATCTCAAGTTTGGAGACTAATAAACATGTTTGTATATAGGAATAACCAATGACACCTGAAACAAGTGGTGTTCCTATTGGTGGGATTATGCTCATAATTTCAACTACTAGAGATCATCAAGTGTGAAATTTATGAGAATAAGTCTCAATTATTATGATCCCCCAACACCTAATAGTCATACATATACTATGTCCATTAAAAATGATGATTCTAGACTATAGGACATATATTTAATATTAACTTCATAGTATCTTGAGGTTATAATTATAGCCTGGTATTTTTTATAACCTTTTGATATGAAAAATAATCTATGAACACTATCGTTAAATAGTGGGCACATAAATATCTACATTATAATGGTAAGAGAACATCATTCATATCTCACTGTATACATGAAATGGTAATTAAAAAGTAATGATAAATTTGGTCCTAGTATTCCTACTTTTACAACACTCTTACTTACACTAGATCCAACTTTCTAACCATCCTTGTTATCTCTCACATAATTAAGATCATTTTTCTACTGAGTCTCAGATTTAGTTGTTGGGCCTACCACCTCTCACCTACGTGCAACCTCGCCTACTTGTGTAAAACTTACAAAGAGATGATATCCCTAAGTTTATCCATTT
This sequence comes from Viscum album, assembly GCA_963277665.1. NCBI lineage: Eukaryota > Viridiplantae > Streptophyta > Magnoliopsida > Santalales > Viscaceae > Viscum > Viscum album. The sequence goes on along the minus strand of OY728138.1, from coordinate 1,171,464,713 downwards.
TTTATACTATAAAAACTTGAAATATTTGATATTAAGAGTATTATGATAATAATTTACTTACTGGGTGCAATTACAAGAAATAGAACAAATCATTGCATTTGTAACACTACTTCTTAGCTTCCTCATAAGTTGCAATGTACTCAGTATTTATAGATATGTTTACCATTGTATTTTATGAGCTTGCCTCAATTATAACCTTATCCTGAGTGTAATATTAGATCACATTGATCTAAGTAAAACTAAATTTTATTCACTCAAAACTAGTATCCCTTCCTCTCTACATACTAGGTATATATCCTTTGTACTTATTTAAGTAAAATTGGATGGTTCCAACTACTTATCTTTCATTTATCCTAGAAATAACTAATATTTTACTGCCATAAACTATATGTGGGTAATATAATTTCTTATACATATCATGGAATAGGTGATTGATCCATCACTGAAGCATATGGAATTTCAACTCACCACTTTAATATCCTCATGTTCCCATGCATGTATTCTTAAAAATATTTATTCCATGTGACATTGGTGACAATTCTCTCTCTAATTGTTACAACTTGTATTATTCAATACTATGTTATTATATGTACTATTTTTTTAAATTGGGTTCCCTAGATCCAAATTGTGATATACTTTTATTACCCCTTCATGTATATAGTTTGTTATATATACATGTGCTTATATTTCCCTAATATTTTTGATACTTATGAATTATCTATATTTATGTTAATTCCCTTATATTATGTGTCATATCAAAGGGTTATAGAAGATCCCAAGATATAATGGGAACCTAGAGATACTATGATAGTAATTCTAATGTCATATGGTTCAAATATATCATATTGATAGGACACATATGATGTGTAACTATCAGTTTTTGGGGGATCATAAGCATTTATAATTTTTGATCTTGATGTTCACACATGGTGATATCTAGTAGTCAAGATCATTAGGATAGACCCTCCAATAGTAACACAACATATTTTGGGTGTCATTATTTTTTCTAATCTACGTACATGGGTATAGGTCTCCTGACTTCAGATCGTTATCAATGTATTTGATTTGATCATGTACTTTTATGCAAGGTGAAAACCATGAAAATGAAGTAATGGAGAGGTAGTTTGTGTTGGGTTCTTTATTGGTGGCATGACATTGGAAGAATGATCAAGAGAGAATTTTTCACCTTCGATTTGAGGAAGATATATCTTGGACCTAGTTGATTATGATGGTAGTACATTTATAAATCCAAGGTCATGGTATTCAAAGGTAAGCTCATCCATTTATATCAACAAATAATAAATCATGAAAAGGATGATGACACAAGTGTGAATCCTTCTTTGTAATATATTGATAATAAGGATATTATATTACACAGTGTGTGTTCATAGGTTGGTTGTTGTATCTATGACTTTGCCTTATCTCTTTAGGGGCCTTTATGGGTTTTTATACTCCGCACTTGGTATGAGAATATTATTCACTATTATTCAGATAAGGTCCCAGAGGTTCACACACAATAGCACATTCAAGAATCTTCCCTATTCAATTGAATAGTAATATAGGACTTGGTGGGCCCCACTATGGTGTCCAAGTTTTATCTAAGTTATATTGATCACCAATAAATAAATAAATTCATTTTTATACAAGAAAAGAATAATTGGGTGGAATTTATTTATTATATGAATTTAAAATTGATTAAGTAAATACAAGGATTGAAATTATATGAATGAATGTTATTATAATATTCCAGGTTCCTCTAATATTATCATGAGTTACGAGTTGAGTTAATGGCATGGGATTATCACATAATATATTTAATATATATTACATGTATTTTATAAAATATAAATAATATTTATGATGTAGTTTAGTTCTTTATAAATAATTATATATTATACTTATTTAGTGGACATTTATTACATGGGGGTCAGGCACCCTAATCAAGAAATATGAAAATCCAAAATATAAGTGGATATAAGATCTTCCCAATGGATTATTCATTCCATTTGAATTGATAACATCTATATCATCCTAATTCATATAGGGATATTTTCTCAACAAAGAAAATGATCTAAGTTCTTCTTTGGGGATCGAAGACTGAGGATCATGGTGATCGTCGCTGTATTAAAGTGATCGTCGAAGCACTCTACTAGCACCTGGAATCCGACGAACCACAACCATGAGGATTTGAGAAGCATGTGTGGATGATCTAGAGAGATTCAGCATCAGATCCTTCAATCAGCGAATGCCAAAAACTTGTAACATACTTGTTCACATCAAATAGAAATGTGGTATTTTCCTGTTTTATTTATTGTTCTCTGATTAAACCATGTGGGGTTCTTGGGCCGTACTAGGGATTAATCATCAGAGACGATGAAGTTTCATCACTCCAGTGATGAAATTTTTAAAATTCCAAGCCCATTGGCTTCTGCTACATGCCTTGATACCTTCAATTGGTATAAGAGTGAGTGTGTGGTTTTTCTTTTCCAAATTAAATTAAATTGCTTTAAATTTTAAATAAAGGGCATTAAAATGGTTTCAATGAATTTGATGGTGTGTTGATCCAATTTCATATGGCCTTTTTATGGCCATCTAGAAAAAAAATTATGGATCGGTATGTTTGTTCTTCATTTTAATATTTTTGGTTTTTTAAAATTCTTTAAAGAACAAGATATATGTGTGTGTGTGTGAATGTGTTCTTGGTTTGATCACATTTTTCGACCAAATATGATCCATAATTCGATAATCGAAGTTATTCCTACTGGAGACTCGGTTTTCCACTAGTAAGGTTTAAAAAAACAAAATAAATAATTTTATTATTATTTTAATATTATTATGAGGATATGGATTTTTAAATAGGTTACTGACTTTTTGTATACCAACAAAAATGGATAATTGGGAGGGGATGATTTTATTTTTTCGATATAACTAAAAATAAGGATGTGAGGACCATGACTCGACTATCTTCCTCCCTGTTTTCATGATCGGACCCTCCTCCCTTACCCAACCATGTAGAAGCCCAGTATACAGTATCCCCCTCATCCTATCCACATGGTAAGGTGGCACCCTTCCACCACCGTGCTCTATCGTGTCCTCACATTTTCCGGCCTAGCACCACTGTGGAAGGCCCCCATCATCTAGATCCATCTTGTCAGGGACCACCGCCTCCTCTGCTTGAGATCTTGTCAGCTCGGTGTACCACCGGCCATCACAAGTTCCGCTTTCGACCGCCACTGCCTTCTCGCCATCCCGCCGCTTTAGACCGATCGTGACCAAGGTCCCTCTGGTTGCCTTCTCTAGTTTTCTCCCCATTGATTATTCATCATGGTTTTTCTTATCTCACGATGTCACCACCGTCTCGGGTGCCTCATCCGTGGGACTCTCTATCAAGATCAGCCTCAACCCCTACACTAGATCCTGCCACTGGTGGCCTATCTAGCCCACCAAGATCCAGATACCACTTAGATCTATCCTCTACCTCCTCTTCTATTCTTGTATCTTGAAGATCCTACTACTGGGATCATCGTTTTTCCTCACCTCTCTCGACCAAGGTCATAGGTACCCCCTACCATTTCTCACACAGGTCTTCTCTGACCCATTTTTTCCACTTAAGGGATAGGGTAGGTCTTCCTGATCATGAATGGGTCTAGGAAGGCCTGTTCGGCCCAGAATACCCCTGCATGGAGTTTTTCTAGACCAAATGGGCTATTGGGGCTACAGCCCAGTCCCCAAAAGACCAAGGTGGGTTTTTTAGGGCCTGAATGAAATTAATAAATTAATTTAATTAATTTAATTTTAGTTTTAAATTAAATTAATTAAAATTTATTTTTGTTTTAAACTAATATATTCTAAATTATTAATTTAATTTGAGTTGTAAACTATATTAATTATTTTAATTTAATATTTGGTTTTAAAATTAAATTAAATTAATAAATGAATAAAATAAATTATTTCAAATTATTTAAATTAATTTAATTTATTGAAATACCCTAGTACTATTTCAATTTATCACAATTTATTTTTTATCATGCAATTTTATTATACCGCTGGGTCTTTAGCTAGTGATCAGTCCATGTATGTCTGGATTTTTAAATCATTTAATTATTTATTTATTGCATGCGATGATTGTAGTAAGTAGGTAATTAAATGAAGATATGTGCATCATATTACTTTCATTAAAATATATAAAAGGGAATGCGTGTCCAATTCACCTATTGTAAATTTCACCCATAGATCCCCTCTCCTACGTGTGAGTATATTTGTACATAGAATATGATGTTTTAAGATGCAGACCCCACCAAGTTGAGGTGGTAGTCCTGACGAGAAGTGATGACATTTCACGGGGGGCGAGTAGTGATACGAGTCAAGAGTCAACTCAAGTATAAAAACCCCTAGGTCAAGATTGATCTGTTATGGATCAACCATAAATATGCTCAAGACCATTCAGATTTAATTATTTATTTTATCCATTATTTTTTATTTTATGCAAGTGCATGATTATTGTGTGATCGCATCAAATAATAAATAAGATTAAATGAATAAAAGTGTGACATATGTTTTTTTATTTTATGTTCAGTTGTGAGATCAAAAACCAAGATTGAAAATAATATAAATAGATTAAATTCGTCAAGAAATAACAAAATCCCCCAAAGATATATTATGTTGTAATGCCTTCTATTTCTCACATTTGAACAAAACTGGGTGTTTGGGCTGCTTGGCATCCATAGTTTCAAGTGCCTCCTACTACTGGGGAGTTCTCATGAGAGTATTCAGTTGACTTAACTAAATTTGGTAGCCAAGGATTAACCATATCTAACTTTTTATCACTTTAGAGGCATAGAGTTGAGGGAATCAAATTATGATTCCAATAAGCTGAGAATTTACTCAAAAAAATCAAGGAACTACCAGTTAAAGAGGTTTTCCATCCTAGATCCTACCTTGAAACCCTCTGGTTAGTGGTGTAGGCATAGCTTTTAGACTATGGGGGAGTTTTCAAGAATCCTTTCAACTAGAATACTCAAGAGACAGAGTATTATAAATCTAATAGTGAGGGATATTAAGGTTCAAAAAAATAATGGAAGACGTTTAAAGGATATAATAATTAATTAATCATAAATGTCTAATAGTAATCCAGATAAAGTATTTACTGCTAAAATTTATTTTTCATATATCTAAAATATAAATCACCAACACCACAAGTACATTATCTCTGTGATCAACTTTTTATAAAGAAAATATCATGATCCGTCATAACTTCTAGGTGTGGTACAGGTGCTTGTGCATAGTGCTACCCCATTAAAGAAAGCGTTATCTTCTGGAATCTTTAGTTCCTACAAATCCTCCTTAGGGACTAATCAAGGAGGATAAATAAAAATGTAAAAAACATGAAGATGATGCACTAGATGTTTAGTGTATCATGTTTTCATCCATGTCTAGTCAATTGCAGAAAATGTATGAGGATGATGATTCCTACAAGATGTTGACTCATCTCCAAGAATTATATTAGGAGAGATAAAGGAAAAAAAGGTATGATATTTCTAGTTCCCTTTATAGGTTTAGGCTAGAAGAAGGTAATTGAGTAGGTCCTCATGTACTCAAAATGATTAGGTACATTGGGTGGCTTAAAGCCCTTGGGTTCAAACTAAATCAAGAACTAGTAACAGATCTCATTTTTTTTCTTTACCACCATGATTCTTAACTTTAATTATTAATTATAACATGAATAATATGAAAAATTCACTCCCAGACCTTTTGCAATTAGTTATCCAAGTTGATAAAGATATGAGGAATATCAATTCTTCAATCCTCATGGTGAACAAGAGAGAGAAGGGAAAAGCTAAGGGGTATAAGGCTATGTAAAGTCTGAAGACAACTATGAACCATCCTTCTAAGAATACAATGATACAAAGGCAAGTAAATGATTCATAGGTTGTCTTCTTTTTATGTGGAAAGAAATTCCATTGTATGAAAAATTGCAGAGTTGGGAAGAAGAAGCAAGGTGATGCTTCAACTTCAAGTATTTTTTCATTAAATGTAATCTTTTATTATCTAAAAGTTGGGTATTAGATAGATCAGGTGGCTCACGCATATGTATTCATATATAAAAACCAAGTAGACTTAAATAGACTATAAAGGGGAAAGTGGATCTGTGATCTACAAATGGTGTAAGTCTGAAAACCTTGATAGTGGGAGATTATCACCTTAATTTTCCTAGTGGTTTGGTTCTTGTATTAAATAATTGTTATTATGTACCCTATATTTCTAGAAACATAATATCTATTTCAAGTCTGGACAATATGGGATTTTATTTCAAGTTTGGAAATAAATTTTGTATCTTTTATAAGGATAACATGTGTTATGGTATGGCGCATTATAACAATGGATTATATATACATGGACATAAAAAGCCAATAATGATAATCAATGACAAAACCAGCGAGCATGACTCATATAACAGCCTCTTATGGCCCTTCAGGATAGGTTATGTAAATGAGAAGCGATGAAAAAAATTACATCAAGAATATTATTTAGACTTGTTTAAGTTAAAACCATTGTATGTATGTCATGCTTGTTTACAAGGTACAGTGACCAAATCACCCTTCACTAGGAAGGGACAAAGATCCAATAAATTACTTGAATTAATTCATACTGAAGTACGTAGTCTATTTCTAGTAGAGGAAAGGGATGGGTTTTGTACTTCATTACTTTCATCGATGACTATATTAGGTATGGATATATTTACTTAATGTGGTATATGTTAGATTACTTTCAAATTTTTAAGTAATACCAACATTAAGTAGAAAACCATCTTGTTAAAATGATTAAGGTTCTCTACTTAGACCGAGGTGGAGAGTATTTTAACCAATATTTCATTTATCACTTTGAGGGGTGTAGGATAGTATCCTAATTCAATTATCCTTATACACCATAATTAAATAGTGTTAGTGAAAGGAGGAATATAACCTTGATAGATATGGTCAATTCGATGATGAGTTAGATAAATCTTCCATTATCCTTTCTTGGAGACGCTTTGTAGAAAGAGGCGTATACCCTTAACCAAGTACCAACTAAAGTTGCAGATGGGATTCTATTTGAGTTGTGGTGTGGAAAGAAACAGAGTTTGTCACACATACATATATAGGGATGCGATGATTTTTTCAAAATTATACCCAGTGACAAATCAGTATCCCGAAGCATGAAATGAATCTTTATAGTTTGTCCTAATGAAAACAAAGGATACTACCTATATAACCCTTCATATAGAAAATTTATTTTGGTAAGAAAATCCACATTTCTAGAAATGGAACACATTTCTGATGAAAATAATGGGATAAATATTGAATTTGATGAAGTTAATGCTCCATATGTATAGGAGTTGGTACGGGAACTATCTCTACAAGAGACAGTGGGAGTTGAGGAGGTTCCCGAGACACAATTAATGTGTAGTTATACTCGAGGGGTTAAAGATCCAGAGCGTTATGGTTTTATTATCACTGATTCAGGTGACACATTACTTCTTAATGATGATGAACCTATAACCTACAAGGAAGAATTATAAGTCAAGGATGCTACTAAATGGAAATATTATATGCATTTTGAGATGGAGTCCTTATACCAAAATCAAGTTTTGATTTTGTTAGAACTTCCTACTAATGTAAAAGACATTGGATGTAAATAGGTATTCAATAAAAATAAAGACATGGATGGTAAGATTAGTACCTATAAAGAAATACTGGTAGAAAATATTTTTAAAAAACATCAATTCATATAATATGATGAAACCTTATCACCAGTAGAAATACTAAAATCTATCAGAATATTACTTGCAATAGTAGCCTTCTGGGATTATGAGATTTGGAAAATGGATGTCAAAACTGCTTTTCAAAATGTACAGTTGGTTGAGTACATCTATATGACTCAAACGGAATGGGTTTTCAATTAAAATAATACCAAAAAATTGTGCAAGCTATAAATATCCACTATGGGTTGAAGAAGGCATCATGATAATGGAATTTTTTTGATGAGTATATAAGAGAATTTGGTTTAGTCAAAAATGAAAGTGATCCTTGTGTCTATAATATGGTTAATGGGAAATCCATAATTTTCCTAGTATTATATTTTAATTACATATTAATTATTGGAAATTAAGTGAATGTATTACAGTAAATTAAGACTTGGTTAAATGAATGCTTCTCTATGAAAGAATTTGGTGGAGTAGCCTAAATTATATGGATAAAGATCTATCTAGATAGATCTCAGAGGCTATTTGGGCTATGTCAAACTACATATATTGAAAAGGTACTAAAAAGGTACAATATGGAATAATCCAAGAGAGGTTTGATTCCTACATCACATGGTATTAATATCTCTAATAAAATGTGTCCATAAACACAGGAGGAGATTGAACAAATGAGTAGAATAACTTATGCCTAGGTAGTGGGTTATATCATGTATGTCATGCTATATACTAGGTTTGATTCTTCCTTTACTTAAATCATGGTGTCCATATATCAATATAATCCAAGAGAGATACACTGGGAAGTTGTTAAAACTATACTGAAGTACTCAAGGCGTACGAAGGATATGTTCCTAGTGTATGGAGGAGACGAGGGACTAGTAGTGAGAGGATACACTGATACTAGTTTCTATAAATATAATGATGATCTAAAATCACAGTCATGATACATCTTTTTCCTGAATGGTGGTGCAGTGAGATGGAGTAGCTTAAATAAATATATGGTATCTGTTTCTATAGTTGAATCCGAGAATATAGCATCATCTGATGCAGCAAAGGAATTATCCTGGATATGTATATTTTTCTCAAATATCGGTATTGTGATTATCAGTTCTGACCATGTTCTTGTTTATTATGATAATATTGTAGCAATGGTGCTTTCCAAGGAACCCAGGTCACACTAGAAGACAAAGAATATACTTTATAAGTTTTATATATTGATGGATTTTACTCATAGAGGTGAAGTTGCAGTTAGTAGAGTAGCCACAGAGGACAATGTGGAAGACCCCCTAATTAAAAACATATCTCCACAGAAGCATGATTCTCATGTGACAGCTAGTGGAATGATACTTGTAAGAATTTGTCTTTAGTGAAAGTGGGAGTGATGAAAGTGGGTGACCTAGACCCAAATTTTTATATACTTTGATTATCACTACATATATATAGTTTTTTATATATACATGTTCTTATATTTCCATATAATAGTGTTGATACTTATACATCCTATATATTTATGGTAATATCTTTAGATTACATTCCATATAAAAATGTTATAGCTAATCCCAGACTATAATGAGAATCTAGAGATACAATAACAGTAATATTAAAGTAATATCCTATGATCTAGATACATCATAATGATATGACATAGATAATATGTGACTATTAGGTGAGGTGGGGTTCATAAGCATTGAGACTTTTTCTCATGAAGTTTTCACTTAGTTATCTCTGGTATTTGAGATCATGAGGATAGACCATCCAATAGAAACACTACATTTTTCAAGTTTCATTGGTTGTTCTTATCTATGAAAATGTGTATAGGTCTCCTGGCCTGATATCATTATCAATGTATGTAATTTGATCAAGTACTTTGATGCAAGCAAAAAACCATCACAATGAAATATTTGTGAGGTAGTTTTTGTTGGGTACCTCATTTGTGTCATGACATTGGATGAATGATAAAGATAAGATTTGTCACTTCTGAGTTGAGTAAGAGACATATTGGGACTCATTGATCAAGATGGCAGTACCTCTATAAATCCATTGCCATGGTAGTCAAAGGTAATTCCATCTAGTTAGATCAACAAATAATAAATCAATAAAATTATTATGACACAATTGTGCATCCTAGTTTATGAGATATCAATGATAAAGAGATTATATTACATAGTGTGTGTTCATAGGTTGGTTGTTGTTGCAATGAATTTTCTTTATCTCTTTTGTGGCCTTGATGGGTTTCTAAACTCTACTCCTTGTCAATGAATATTATTCACTACTATTGAGATAAGGTCCTAGAGGGTCACACATAATAGCGCATTCAAGAATCTTCCCAATTCAGTCAAATATGAATATAGGTCTTGGTGGGGCCCACCATAAGGTATGAGTATTATCCAAGTTCTTTAGATCACTAATAAATATTTAAATTCATTATTATTAAAGTAAAGAATAATGGGGATGAATTTATTTATTACATATATTTACAAGTGATTAAGTAAATACAAGGATTGATATTAAACGAATGAATATTATTATAATATATTAGGTTTGTCTGATATTATCTAGAACTATGATTCAAGTTTATGTATTAGGTTTATCACATAATATATTTAATATATATTAAATTTATGTGATAAAATATAAATAATATTTATGATGCGATTTAGTTCAATATAAATAATTATTTATTATACTTATTTAGTGGATGTTTTTTGTATGGGGGCCAAGATCCCTAATTGGGTAATATGGAAATACACTATATAAGTGAATAGAATCTCTTCCCAATTGACTATTAATTCTATCAAAATTGATAGAATTTCTCTCCTCTTGATTCCTAGAGAGATAATTTCTCAATTGAGAAAACAATCCAATTTTTTATTTTGAGATCGAAGACAGAGGATTGTGGTGATCTTCACTACGTTGAAGTCATCATCGGAGCTCCATGCTATCACCCAAAATATGATGAACAACACATGTGCAGGTTTGAGAAGAATATGTGGATGATCTAGAGGGATTCAGCATTATATCCTTTGAGAAACTGACAGAAAAAACTTGTGACATACTTACACGCATAAAATAAGAATGAGGTATTTGTTTTTTTATTTATTATGATCTGATTAAACCACTTTGGATCCTTGAACTGTATCGGGGATGGATTTCTAGAGATAATGAATTTTCATCATTTCAGTGGTAAATTTTTTAAATTATCAGCCCATTGGCTTCCACTACACACCCTGATACCTTCACGATTGACTAGGTCTAAAAACGTTAGATCTATCTCAGTAGATCATGTTTTCTAGAACTTAGGTTCCTACTTTAAGTCAATATTTGGAGTATTTCTTTTATTCTTTTATTAACTAACTATAAGACCAATAATTGTTTTCCATATGTTACCAAACATATTCTACTTAGAAAACTATTTCACTCCCACTAACCATTGGTAGACACATAGAAAATATTCATTCTAAATGAATAGTCTATGATCTTGTTCCTTACTTTAATCCTAAACTAGATTGGAGTAACTTTGAACCCTTATTGGCATTTTATGGTCACCATCCCTTTTTGTTTTTTCATATAGAAACCATCCGTAATTTTTGGTCTTGGCATCCAATGGTCAATAAAATGATCATTGGAATTAGCTATGATAAGTAAAATTCTAATGTAATTAAGAATAATGAATCAGTAAAACCAATAGAGTCTTATTGAAGCCACACTTGTACCACCCATGTATCGTCTCACATGAATATCCACCACAGTATTCAAAATAATAAGTATAATAAACCATACTTTTCATGCATAGATATTACATCTAAATTGATGAATATTCATTAAATAACATATCAAAACCATGCCATAACTATATGGGTTTAGTGTCTTTGGAATCTTGGGAACAAAAACAAATAGTTAATAAAAAATCTATATCATCTCTCGATTATTCATTCATAACTATAACCCTTTTTTACATGTTATACTTAATACCATCCTTCATATCCTGGGGAAAATAAACATAAGAAAAGGGTGGACTTTGATACTCTGTAAGGGTAAAAAATAGAGATATCAATCATAACATAAGCATAAGGGTATAAGAACATGAACATTACATTTGAATATTATAACATGAATATCAATAATCATAATCTTGATCCAAGGAATAAATCATAGAAGTTCATAATACATGAATCAAAAAATATCCAAAGAACATAATCCATAATATCATTACATTGACATGAAACATGAAATTATGGCATACACATAAACTTATAACATTATAAACATGTATAAATAGAAACATGTTCACTCATTATGTTAAATAAATGAAACCAGGACCTTAAATAAACTTATGGAAATGAAACTAGATCCATGAATAATCTTATAGACAAAAAATCCAGGTTCATACATAGAATTTTGAACATGAAATAAGGTTCATTCATAACATATTTACCTCATGATTTATCCATCTTTACCCAAAAAATTAGAGGGAGATATAGTTTCCATCCATCATATAATAAAAACCATACATATGTATGTCATAATAACCTGAATCATTCATCATATCATAACCCATGAAAAGAAATAGGTTTCATAAACACTCCATCATTTCATAATCCATGGAAAAGAAATGGTTTTCATAAATATCATTCAATCATAAACATAAATCAACCATAAAAAAATAAGAATAGTATCCTTGAATAATATCCCCAGTAAATAATATGTATGATAAAATAATGTTATCTTATATGGAAAATAATTTTTAAAGATCACTTGAAATAATTCTTGAAAAATAATAACATTTCCATTTTTAAATCATTTCTTTTTAAAGAGTTGTATAGTTATAATAGAAAATAGTTTATTTGAAAATAACCTTGTAATATTGTAAAGGAAACATCAAAGAATTAAGGAATTATGATGGAGGGAAAATCCATTCATTCCATATAAGTTTAGAAAATTCCTTATGTATTTTTTTTGGTAAAGTCAAAAAGAACATTGTTTAGAAAATGAAAAAAATAATCCTTTTAATTTTTTTGTAAAAAATCATAAATGAATCAAAATGAATTTAAAAAATCATGATATAGTAGTAAAACATTTTTAGAAATGATTATATAAAACATGGACATTGAATAAAAAGAGAGTTTTAAGGGAAACTTTTAAAAGATGATTTTTAAATGAAAGTCCCTTATAAATATCATATCATTAAAGTGATCATTAGTAAAATTAATCAATTATGTGTATTTTCTATAAATCCACATAAAACATGTGGAAAGTAAATAATAAGATAATAAAATGTATTTCTAAACATAATATTCTCATGACATAATCAATGAAGTATAAGTTTAACCCAAAGAATGGATATTAGGTTAATATTTCTCTTACCACTTTGAAATCAGTCAAATCGTATGACCCATAAAAGTAAAATTTATCAAATGAAACATTTAATAACATAAAGAGAATAAAATTCATGATATTATATATCAAAGGGTATTATATACACCACACTCAAGAAATAAGTGGTGAATAAGGAATATATCTCATAGAAGAAAAAGTGAGGTGAGAAACCCTTACCTAGCACTTCCCTTTAGTTTTTCATACTTTAGCCTCCTGTATAATGGTGTAATGAATATTATCAATTAACTCCAGAACCATATTCAAATTTATAATACATTATATGATACTTTTATAAAATCTTACCACCCATTTGTTAATAATGTTTCATTATTTCCATTGTTTTGGGTGCTTTTGTTTCATGGTTTCATGGTTGGTTCACTTGTGACATGAGGATGATTCATTTGATAAAATTTTAATGATAAATGTTTAGTTTATTTTGGTGTTTTTTCCGAGCAGCACAAACTAGTTTTGTTTTATTCAATATTATATATATATATATATATATTAGTTATATAACATGAAATAGGTTATAATATACCCTTTTAAAATCTTATTTAATAAGAATAATAATTTTATAACCATCCTTGAATGTGATAATGTAAAAGGATAAATCATTAATCATGGAGATGGTTAAATTCCATAATTTAGACAATGGTTTCATTTCTTTGAATAATAAGAGGTAATAAAAGGGATGGATATAGTATATTCCATTAGAAACATTAAACTCTATTATATACATGATATTGGAGTTATTATTCCTTAATGGATGAAGGAGGTGATTCAAAGGTAAAAAAAGAAAATAAATTAAGAGAGGTTGTTCGAGAAAGTTTCCTCTTCAATATAATCTCCTTAATGGACCCATTAAGAAACTTGGATTTGGTATTTGGGTGTGAACAACAATAATTGTATGTGGGGAGAGTGTGGATGATAGGATTTGGTAGATATTTGAGAAGCTTCAATGCTTGTGAGGAGAAAGTGGGTGGTGAGAGGTGGTATTTATACTTGAGTAGGGGTGGTTTTAAGTGATTAAATAATGATTATTATATATCTATAGCCAGCTAAATTTTTGGTGGAATCAATTATAATGAATTTGGATTATAAATAATGTTGTAAAATCTTTTTAAGTTTGATAAATGCATAAAAACCATTTAATGTTTTAGTTTTTAGGTATTTTAAGCTTTTACCTTTTAACTTTAACATACTACATTATTTTACCTATACTACGGTAAATCTTTTTTTACCATGGTAAACATTTTATGCCTAAAAATTAAAATGACCTTATAACCTAATTTGGACCTCTTGATTCAAAATATGGAATATATTTTAAAAAAATAAAACAAAAAAGTGGTAAAATTACAATTAAAATTAAACCATCAAAATGCAATAAAAACAGTTTTTTGGATAAATGTGTTTTTAATCCCAAAAATGTACTTATACCAAAATAAGATATTAATATTATTTGAATTTAATTAATTATATTATATATAAATAAAAAATATTTAATTTAAATTGAAATTAATTCAAATTCAAAAAAAATTCTTTTAAATAAAATGATAGCTTCATAAAAATCATAATTTTTTTCTATTTACTGAAAAATAAAACTTTTTAGAAAAATATAAAAAAATTCAAGCTAAGATAATTTTGAAATTATGAATCAAAAAATTATGTTAATTTTATCAATAAAAATTATGAAATTTTAAAAAATAAATTATATTTATTTTATCATAGAAATAAATAAAAATCTATTTTTGAAGAAAGCATATATTTGAAGAAAAAAAATGATTTTACTAAAAATTATGTGTATATTTCTGAAGAATAAATTAATATATTAAAAATGAGTTGGACAATTATATATTTCATAAAGTGTTTAATACTATTAATTCCTTCTAATTTAATTACTAGGTTATAATGGTCGTGTTAAAATAATAATATATATTATTTATTTTGGAGTTCATTTAAGCTCAGTGTTATATGCAAGGTAATATCTTGAAGAGATTAAATTTATTTAAAAAGAGACATACCATAAAATATTTTGGTGTTACATTCTACCCCCCTTAAAATTAATTTCTCCCTCTAAATTCATCACTCAAATACAAATAGATGAGGATAAATCTTCCTCATCGCAACCTCAGGTTCCCACATAGATTCCTCAAGCTAGAGGTTTTACCACAAAACATTGACCTGGTGAATGGTCTTGTTTTATATAAGTTTATCTATTTTATAAAAAATATCTACAAATTTTTCCTCATAAGAAATATCTTTCTGTATAGGTATGAACTTTGATTTTAGTACATGTAAGTGATTAGGTTTTGAAAGTTCCCATGTTAGGATATTTGTATCGCTGAGAGGGGGAGGGGTGAATCGGTGATACTTTTTCTTTTATGTTTCATTGAAACACCCTTCACCTCTTATTAAATATTTCATTCCCTACCGAAAAAATTAAACACACATCCATAGGAACACAAGTATTTACAAGGTTCACTATTCAATAAGAATAGCTACATTATTATTATGGTTTGGAAATGATCTAATACCAAACAATCCACTTGAAAAAAATCCTTTAAAATACAATAAGTAGGATATTCCCTTTAACTCATGTAGCACTATATAAATAATTTAATAATGTGTGTGCTCCCTCTTAACACAAATAGGGTAAAACAATGATTATGTAACAAAACATGTTACATGTGATTCCTTTCAATCTCTAAGAAAGTATTTATTTTAAAAAACAAATCTTCAATTTCTTAATCAGAAGCTAGTAATAACTTTAAGAACTATGATATAGAACTCAAATCTAATTGTATAGTCTGATTTGCTAACTCTGATTTCCCCAAATTGGATTTCCCAGTCCGATATTATAACTTTTATCTTCAAATTAGATTTCTTGGTAGATGCAGCATTGGATGAATATGATTGATATAATTCATAATTCCTTCCTCAATCTGGAAATCTCAATATGGAAATCCCGATCTGATTATCCAGTCTGATACGATGATCATATGAATATGATGATGATAATAATACTATAGACAACAGAATATGGTGATATCTGAATATGATGATCAGTTGAATACAATGTTGAAATATTATCTCTTCTCCTTTAAATTATCCCCATCGAAACTTTTTCAACAAAGGCTCAATATGGAAAACGTCTTCTGCCCCTATAAAGTCAGATATTCTCTCTCTTCTTATCAACAATACATCTTTGTCAATCCTCTAAAAAGTACGATGTAATTTTCTCCTTTTATAAGTGACCCATGAGAGGTTTTGGCTGGAATCCTAAAAACATTCTCGCTCAACCAAATTCACCAAAATCTATGTCCCTTGAAATTTGGGTGCATTTATGACTTTATCAAATCTTCTAGAATATTATTCAAAAAACATCTCTTCATCACATTTTATTTTTTAAATTTCAATATGAATTCAATTTCTAAATAAAATTTTCTCAATCCAATTTATCATTCCGATTATTGAATAGAATACCTTCCTTAACAATACTTTCAATAATCTTCTTCACATACTCAAGTCTGATTCTAATTCAGATTGTCATTACTATCTACCTTATTACAGTGAGTAAAAATGTAAAACAATAGATTCTTATTTATATCTTATCTTGAACAACTTGAAATAAAACTCATCTTCTTCAAAATTCAAGATCCCCCTATAGAACACATCTAACTATCTTGACCTATTTAAATGATAAAAAAATAATTTCAACCCATTTTAAATGGTTGGCTACATTGTTGATAGGTCTCTTTAATTATGATTTGTATCAACTTCAACTAAATTCTTTTTCCATAGGTTTTGTTGAAAATAATTCTACCTGAATATGATGGTATGCTAAATATGATGGACTAGTATTAGAAAATTCAAATTCCGAAACTTCCTTCAATTCTAAACTTGTTCTTGTTTCATGATGTCCTTCATGATTTTGAATACATTTGAGAAAAACTTTAGCATCATCAGCCTTTCCAAGGAATGTATTGTAACTTTAATTTACTTCATCAACACCTTTCTTTTCCAATTAATCCTGAATAAGATTTTCAAAAATACAATTGACTTAAATACAATCCATAAGAATATGATCTCCAACACCCTTTTATTTTTCCATCCAGATCTGATCAATCTGAATATGATTGGAAGTATCTCTTTCACTCCCCCTTTATTTCATAGATCTTTCATCACAAGTTTTACCACAAACTTATGATTTAGGATAATTCCAAAACAACAAAGAATCATCACATTTATTTTGTTGTAGTCATGAAAAATCATATTCTCCATCAATAGAATCACTTTTTACATAAAAGATTTAGAGTGAATCCGGTGACTATTTACTTCTAGAAATATTCTTTCTCAATACAATCGACCTTTTCATTCTAGATTCAGTGTGAATTTGATGAATATTTTCTTTTATCCAGCTTCTCCTAAATACGATGAACCTTTTCAACCATTCTGAGTCTAATTCTTCCGAATACGATGGTTAGTCTAAATATCACCAAAAACAAATTGAGGTGATTTTCTTTCTTCAAAAATTTTCTTGAAAACAAAATACAACACATGAATACGATCACCTTCATCATC
The DNA here is from genome assembly GCA_963277665.1 of Viscum album. Lineage (NCBI taxonomy): Eukaryota > Viridiplantae > Streptophyta > Magnoliopsida > Santalales > Viscaceae > Viscum > Viscum album. The sequence goes on along the minus strand of OY728138.1, from coordinate 1,171,447,018 downwards.
ATCTTGGTATTAAGAATCACTCCCTTTAGATTTTTTTTCAAACAAGTTTCATAAATCACTGAACTTTTTATCCTCATGTAATGGATTACTTATCAAATATTCTAAGCCTATGTGAGCTAACTCGTTATAGGAAACAAGGATTATTGATAGTAAAACCTTGTATTCAAAAATTAGTGATTATGAAAACCTTCTTAATTATTTTTCCTTAGATTTTTAACCTTCCTAGAATACAAAAGATATTATTTCCTGCAACCACTTCGACAAATGGCTATAATAGTTCACAAACTTGCAATGTTGAATTAATAGCTTACCCAAAACTCTCTCTTTTTACATGAATCAATATATATTTTTGAAAAAACAAAATTATCCCCCTAGAAAACACTATCCAAAGGTAAGATGAGAGAGGGGATAGAATCACATACCTCAACCTTGATGAGAAAGAGGTTGGACACCCATGGTCCAACTCAATTTAGAAAATTATTCCTTCGGTAAGGTTTTGTGAAATTTTCAGTAACTTATTCTGATGATGGAATATACTTTAGCCTCAAATCATTATTCTCCACATGATTATTGATGAAATTATATTGGATATCAATATTTTTTGAATGAGAATGTTTAACTGGATTCCTATTTAGATTTATTGTACTTTTATTATCACAACCCAATAGTAAGAGTAACTTCACTTGAACAAGTAAGTCTTCTAATTCAGTGTTCATCCACATAAGTTGAGTAAAATATTGATTGATAGAAACCTACTCATATTCAGTCATACTAAGAGTTACTACATTCTTTTTCTTTCAATTCCAGCTAACACAATTACTTACCATAAAGAATACTCCACCAAATATATATATTCTATCATCAACATTTCATGCCCAATCAGCATCTCAATACCCAAAAAATCAATACTTTTTGAGCTTTCATACCTAATTATGAAATTTTTTATGACATTGATGTATCTTAGAATCCTTTTTCCATCAATTAAATATGGTTCTTTTGGAAAAATTTGAAATATTTCACATAAATTAACAACATATACAATGTCAGGTATTGAGGTAGTCAAATACAAAAAATGTCCAATCAGATTTCGAAAGTATTTTTGATAAACTTCTTTTCCATCTCCATCTTTATACAACTTTGTTCCCACTGAAATTGGTGTGGAAACAAGTTTTGAGTTTTCCATGCCGAAACTCTTGAGAAGTTCTTCATAATACTTTTCTTGAGAATGAAAAATGTATTTATTTTCTTGTATAATTTTTCACCCAAGAAAGTATTTCATGTATCCTAGCATCTAAATTTCAAATTCCTTTTTCATCTCTTCATAAAATCTTTCACAACTTATTTCATCGTTCTCAGCAAATATAATGTCATCAATATAAACAATTATAATGAGAAAATACTCTTGGATTTATTTGATGTAAAGATTGATATCCACTCTTCCTTTCTTAAAACTAATCTTCCTTAAAAATATATCCAATTTGGAATAACATACCCTTAGATCTTGTTTCATCCCATACAAATTCTTTTTCAATTTTCACACATAACTTTCATATTTCCCAAAAAAGTCCACAAGGTTTTTCAATATAAAATTCTTCATCAAGATCATCATTAAAGAATGTAGATTTTAACTTCCATTTGAAAGATCTTGTATCCTTGTTGTGAAAAAATAGCATGAAACATTTTAATTTTTTCTAATATTTCCACCAGATCAAAGATTTCATGAAAATTAATAACTTTAATTTGTGAATACCCTTTTTATACAAATATTTATTTGTTTCTTATTACTTATATTTCTTCATTCACCTTATTCTAGAAAACCTAATTTGTGACAATAATGTTTTAGTTTTATGGATTGGGTATGAGTTTCCATGTATCATTCTTTTCAATTTGATCCAACTCTTCATTCATGGCTTTAACCCATTCCAGATACTCAAAATCTTCTTTCAGATCTTTCAGCTCCACTTTTGAATACAAAGAAGTATGTGTAATGAAATTTGTAGTTATTATTTTTTGAACCTTCTAATGTTGATCACCAATAATATTTTGAGTTTCCACTTGTTTCCTCGTCCTAGGATGATAGTATTTTCCTCATCACTAGAAATAGCTGATTATGATTCTTTTTCTTGAGTAGGATTACAATTTTCTGTATCCTTATTAGATTTTTTTCCTTATCTTTCTCAACTTCTTTATCTACCTGAGTATGTTTATCTTTCCCAACCCTTTCAATAACTTTCACATCAATAAAATCAAAAACTCTTCCTATTTTGTTTTGTTGAAACATCTATATCCTCTCCTTTCTAGATCATAGACAATAAAGATTCCATCTTCACCTTTCTGCTCAAACTTTACAAAGTTTCCATTTTTTATTTATAACACATGGACTCCTAAAAACTCACTAGTGTTTCAAACCTGGATTCATATTTGAGTCAAGCTTATAGAAACATCAGTTTTGAATATAAATGGTAGTACTCATGTATTTCCTCCAAAAGTAATGAGAAAGACCATGTAAAAGTATCATAGTTCTTCCCATTTCCACCAAACTTATATTCTTTCTTTCAACAAACCTATTTTTTTAGGATTATATGGGGAATTACACTCATTACAAATTCCATTATTATAAAGATAAATTTAAAATTATTCACTTCTGTATTCACCACCATTATCTATTCTCAACTTATTCACTGAATACTCACATTCTTCTCATCTTTCCTTTTGAAACTTTTGAAAAAATTAAGAGCATGTGATTTATGTTTCATATACATAACACAAGTAAAGTGAGTAAAGTAATCAATTAATGTAATGAAATAATTGTCTCTATTTGTTTATTTTTTTATCATTGGATCACAGATATCAAAATGAATCATCTCGTGGGGCTATATTGAATAAATCTCAAATTTCTTTTGCACTGAGATTGTAATATTTCCTTTCTGAAAAATAGTGCAACACCAATATCTTCTTATTGTAAAATCAGGAATGTCTCAAAAACTATATCAATTTGATAAATTTCTCATTTTTCTTTGACACATGTTTCCCAACCTTTTATTTCACAATTTATTCTCTTCCACCATACTCATGTAACAAGAGTTTTGTATTTAACCAACCTAAAAAAGTTTCCTTTTGTAGGTTGGAATTTTATAACTATCATTCCATATTATTAAATTTTAACAAAGAATCCATATTTCTTAAAGATTAATTTTTTACCATCACCAAACAATTCTGAAACACCTAAAAATTGTATTTTGTCCCATCAATATAAAAATTTTCTTGGATTTCATCTTTTCTTTCCCAATAATGGTTGATCCATCACCTTTTATTTTCAAGTATTTTTCATTGATTAATGTTACTAATTATTATTTAAATAATTTCAAATTCTTAAATAATTTAAAATCTCCTATAATATGATAATAACACCCACTATCAAGAATCCAAGGTTATTCGCCTTTTGTGGCTTTCAATGTGGTTTCAAAAAGAAGAGTTTTTTCTTCTTCCTTTTCTTTCTTTAGAATCGTATTCTGAGAATTGTTAAGAATATTTTAGTGTGTTGGTAACAAAAAAATATATACTATTGTGATATTTCTAGGTTTTTCACACCTTTTACAAATAGTTTCCAATGGTTTGAACCTGTTTTCAATCTTTACTCCAACCTTCTCAGTTTTCTTCAAAACAACCTTCTCAGAATTCTTTCACTGAGGAGATTAAATCCCCTTAAACCTTTTCCTTCCATAACCTATGGAATAATAGTAATGTTTTTGGTTGAACCAAAACATATTTTCTATATGTCCAAATCCACCACAATACCAGTAGTATCCATAAAAGGGTATTTTCCTCAGAAACTTCTATGATGACCTGAATTGTAAATAAGTTTCTCAGCAACCTTCTTGTATTTACTTTATGAGCCACCAACATTTCTATTTTCAATCATATTATTCCATTTGTTTTTAGATTTATTGGAATCATAAATATTGAAAAAAAATGGATTCATAATTTTTGGATTAAAGATTCTTAGATACTTCTAAATTCCTAATTTTGTTGGTTTTGGCCACATATGTAATTTTTTCATCTTTCTTCTATTAAGAAAAAAATCCATCTTTATTCTCACCCTTTGAAGGTAATTTTTTTTAACTTCTCAAGTTTCTCATTACATGAACTTTAACCAACTTCAGTAATATATTTTTTGAAACTTGTATCTTTCTCATCAACTTTAGAAAGTTTTTTTGGATAAGTTCCAACTCTTCTTCTTTTGATTTCAACTTCATTTATAGATTCTCGTTATGGTTCTTTTCTTCCTCAATAAATTTCATAAAATCATTAATTTATTTCATTAGCTTCACCTTATCACTAGAAAAACATCCTTGATTTCTTATTGGGGAGAATTCATATTCTAAATTTTTGTTTTTTTTTCAAGCCTTCTAATCTTCCTCATACATTCATTCAACTCTTCTTTCAAATAAAATTCAAGTTGAGTTTATTCTTCTTAAAAATTACTGATTCTGAAATCCTAATCATTCACTATTGTAATAAAAATATTCTCAATACCATACTCAATATATTTTTTGGATTCAACATCGGTGTCTTCTTATTCATCGTCTTTAGATAAGAAATTTCTTCTTTTGGACTTGAAAATTTTTCTTTCATTCCCTGTGGAATTCAATTTTTCTTTATCTATATGTTTCTTCTATGATATCCTTGGATTTCATTATTCTTCATCACTATCCTCTTATTTCTTTCTTTGAGGACAATTAGCCAAAAAATGTCCAATGGATCCATATTCAAAACATTTCAATGAAAATTTTCATTTGTATTTTCCCATACCTATTTTCACATTTTTAGAAAACAAGGATAAAATATCATTAAGATTTTTAAATACCACATTTTAAGAATCGAATTCACCATCTTCTTCTTAAATAAGAATATTATTTGACTTTTCATTATTTGTATCCTTGAAATACATTTCTATATCAACTTTTGTTTTTATTTTCATAGCTTTCTCTCTTCGCATTTCATAAGTAATGAGAGTGTTGTTCAAATAATAAAGGGATAATGTTTCAGGATATATATCTTCCAATGAAGAAACTTTTTCATCATGCTTTTTTATAAGGATTCTCAAGATCTTTTTAACAACTTTAGAATCTTATAACTTTTCACCAAGACATCTGATAGTGTTAAAAATGAAATTTACCTTAGTAAATAAGTCCCCAAAATATTCATGCTCACCCATTTTCAAATATTCATATTTCACCCTCCTGATTTGTAAATTTTCCTTTTTTACTTTTGTATTGCCTTCCTATACATTTTTCAAGTTATCCTATATACCTTTGGTTGTGGAAACTCCATTCACCATTAAGAATTCACTTTCATAAATTGATGATAATATAACATTCTTGGCTCTTCCAACATTCTCAAGATTCTTCTTATCAATAGTTGTAAGAGTATATTTGTCATAAAAAGGGGGGAAACCCAAATATTTCAAATTCAAGAAAAACATGTACAATATGAATAAGATAAAGCAATACTCTATCTTTCTAGATATGATAATTTTTTACATCAAAAACTAGAATACCTTTACTATTCACATAATTCAAATTCTCCATCATCAATGAATAAGCAAAGGGAACCTCACTCTGATACCAGTTGAAAGTGACTAGGTAAGGATATTTGTATCACTAAGAGGGGGAGGGGTGAATAAGTGACACTTTTTATTTTATGATTCCTTGAAACAACATTCACCTACTATTAAAGATTTCATTCCCTACTAAAAACAAATTAAACACACATCCATAGGAACACAAGTATTTAGAAGGTTCACTATTTAATAAGAATAGATACATCCTTGGTATGGTTTAGAAATGATCCAATACCACACAATAAACATAAAACAATCCTTTGGAATATGATAAGTAGTATATTCCATTTCACTCATGTAGAACTATATAAACAATCCAATAGTGTGTGTGCTCCCTCTTAGCACAAATAGGGAAAATTGATTGTGTAAAAAAACATGTTACATGTGCTTCCTTTAAATCTCCACAAATGTATTTCTCTAAACAAATATTAAATTACTTACCCATAAGTTAGTAGGAACTTCAAGGAATTTGATATAAAATTCAAATCTGATTGCACAGTTTGATCTGCTTACTCCGATTTCCCCATATTTGATTTCCCAATCTAATCATCTCACTCTGATTTTCAAATTTGATTGCCCGATAGATGAAGCACTATCAGAAAATGATTGAGGAAATTCATAATTCCTTCCTCAATATAGAAATCTCAATAAGAAAATCCCTATCTAATTATATAGTCTGATACGATGATCATCCAAATATGATGATAAGAAGAATACGGTAGATGGCTGAATACGATGATCTCAGAATAAGATAATCAGTTGAATACAATGTTGCAATCTTATCTCTTATCCTTTCACTTCTCCATATTAAAACTTTTTCATAAAATACTCAATATAGAAAACTTCTTCTCTCCCTATAAAGTTAAATCTTCTCTCTTTTACCATGAATAGTACATCTGTGTCAGACCTCTAAAAAGTAAAATGTAGTTTTCACCTTTTATAGGTGACCCATGAGAGGTTTTTATGGGAATCCCAAAAACATTCCCACTCAAAAAAATTCACCAAAATCTCTATTTCAATTGAATTTAGTGTGAATTTATTTATTCATTAACTCTTTTAGAATCTTCTCAAATCTTCTTCAAAATTATTCTCCTCTTTTCATTTTCTTTTCCAATTGTTAATCAGAATTCAATTTCTGAATCTGATTTTTTCAATCTAATTTATCATTTTTATTGTTGAATATAATACCTTCCTTTATAATACTTTCAACAATATCCTTCACATACTCAAGTCTGGTAACAATTCTGATTGTCATTAAGATCTGCATCATTACAGTGAGGAAAAATGAAAAACAATAGATTCTTCTTTATCTCTTTTCTTGACCAACTTGAAATAAAATGCATTGTACTCAAAATTAATTCTCCTGATCAATATAAAATCCAACACTATTAATCCATTTAAATGATAAAAAAGTAATTCAACTCATTTTAAATGGTTGACTACATTTTTCATTAGTCTCTATCATTGCGATTTTTATTGTCTTCAACACAATTATTTTTCCATTAGTTTTCCTGAAAATAATTTTGTTTGAATACGATGGTATGTTGAATTCGATGGACCGATGTCAGCAACTTCAACTTTAGAAAATTCCTTCAATTCCAAACTTCGGATTTTATCATGATTTACTTCATGATTTTGAATACATTTGGTAATATCTTTAGCATTGTTATCTTCTCCAAGGAAAGTATTGTAATTTTTCTTTCCTTTATCAACACCTTTATTTTCCAATTCATCCTGAATATGATTCTCTAGAATAAAATTTTCCTGAATACAATCTGGATGAATATGATCTACAACACCCTTTTCTTTTTCCCTCTAGATCTAATAAATCTAAATATGATTGGAAACATCCCTTTCACTCCCCCTTTCTTTCATCAAGCTTGCATCACAAGTTTTATCACAAACTTATGATTAATGATAATTTCAAAACATAAAATCATCATCACATTTATTTTATCATAGTCATGCAAAATCTGATTCTCTATCAATACAATCACTTTTTCTACACCAGATTCAGAGTGAATTTGATGACCATTTACATCTAGCAAGATTTTCTCTCAATACAGTCGGCCTTTTCATTCTGAATTCAATGTGAATATAATGTATATTTTCATTCAGAAATCTTTTCCTAAATATGATGAACCTTTTCAAGCATTGTGTGTTTGATTCTTTCGAATATGATGGTTAGTCCAAATATCACCAAATACAAAGTGAGGTGATTTTCTTTCTTTATAAACTTTCTTGACAACAAAATACAACACTTGAATTTGATCACCTTCATTATCATCTTGGTCCTAACAGTATGTAATTTCTTGGGAGAGATACATGGAACACATCGTGGACTTAAAAGAGGTTCGGTGTAATCATAACTCGATAAGCTACCCTCCCAATATGATCGAGAATTTAAATAAATTTCATCCTCGTAATTTGAAATTTCACTTGGAATTTTTTTTTGGATATTTGAAAATTCCTTTATTGGAAACTCACATCATAAAAAGGTTTAATAAAACTTTCTATTAAAATAGGTAAAGTAAAAGGAAAATATCACCACATTACTAGGATTCTGATTTGAAAGTGAAAATATAGACATGGAATATAATTCTTACTATAAAGTTCTGATGGAGAATGATAGAGAACATGGTCATTTGAAGGTTAATGACCACAAAACCATAGACTAAATAGGTCTAAAAAAGTTCATTGATATCATCATAAATGATAATAAAAGAATAATATTTTATTTTAAAATAATTTCATAATATGTAATTACTTAATTTCATCTCATAAGTACAATCACACTCTTTGTTTATCCCTTGATCAATCTCCTATTCATTTTTTACTCCAAGAAATGAAGTTAAAATTGTAATGCCTTCAAAACTAGTGGATCATAAGATTCATAATAGGATAAAAATTCATTCCGTCTATCTCTAGTTATCATAACAAAATGGTTATCATAGATTATTCAATAGGCATAAATATTCATATTCTTAAGTAATACATTAATCTCTAAAACCTCATCCAAGGTTCAACGCAAACAATTTCAAAAATGGTTACCCTTATAAACCTTCCAAAAAATTTAATATGGAAAATTTTTGAATAAAGGACACTAAATTTTCAAAATAATTTTATCATTAATCCCCCAAAAAACTTGATGTGTATATTTATTATCATACACCAAAAATTTGAAGATCATTATCATGTATTCTCTTGAAACATGTTAATAACTTGAATTACCATAAAACCTTAGTGAAAAAAATTAATTATTTTAAATATTAACTCTTTCCTCATACCATAAATCAAAAAAATATTTAAACTCAACCCATAAACCACCTTTTAATTATACTACTAATCAATCCCAAGGACATAAATACTTTACCATTTGTTTTATCACAAAAAAACATCTCTTTATTTCATTATTATCTCATCATCATGAACATATTAAGAGTTATATTTCCATTAATCATGTGTTCTCAAAAAATATCATCTTAACATTAAATCACGTTTCCAATACATCAATATCATTCAACATATCTTTTCAAGTCCTTAATAAAAAACTTATGCTGAATAATACTTATATATTTATTTATTTTTATAACATAATATTTTAATTCCAATAGATAAATACTTTATTCATATCACTTAATTATCAAAAAAAAGTTTTTTCATCTTATTATTCAACACTTATTTCCTTTCACATGTCATTTATAGTCACAGTATGAACATTACTCATACCACCTTTCTAATTTTCTTCAAAAAAATTACCCTAATAACATCGATTTTCTTAATGCACATACTTTCCACATTTAAAGTATTCATATATTGATAATACCTTAGGGATACCAATATTCCCATCCATTTCATTATTCAAACTCTTCATTTTTCATTTGCAATTAATTTCTTAGTGTCCTTATTTTCTACAGTAAAAACATCTTCTTATTCCTCTAAGCTATCCAATTGGTTGCTTCTTCCCACATTTTTGACCCGTAAGAAACTGAATCTTCTTTCGTCTATGCTCTCCACTACCCAAGATCTCAATGAACACTTTACTTATATTCTTTGGTGAGTCTAAGAGTTTGTTAAGGTATACATTGTTAATCATGTTCTATGAAAACTGATTTGGCATAATCACAACATCCCTCACTCCAGTCATCATCCCATTTAACTTCTCATCAGCAATTTTTTTTTCAGATTCAATTTTAACCCAATTTCTTCTTGTTTACACCGTTGACTAATACTAGAATTAATAGTGTGATAAACACTTATCATATTGTAAAAAAACATAGTAAAAATAAATTTCTTATAAAATTTTTATATATGACACATTAAGTTTAATCCTAGGTCATTTATGATCATTACCAAAACTCTTAGATTATAACCTATACATACCCTTAGGGTTCTTACTAAGGTTTTCTTATCCTGTTTTCCAAATGTTAAATAAACCTTTCTCTTATACCAACTATAATGACCCATACTTTTCATACATAGATATTACATCTAAATAGATTAATATTCATTACATAACATAACAAAACCATGCTAGAACCATATAGGGTTTAGTGTATTTGGAAACATGGGAACAAAAAAAAATTGGTTCACAAAACATCTATATTGTATCCCACTTATTTTTTTCATAACTAGAACCTCTCTCTACATGGCTTACTTAATACCTTCCATCATATACTAGGGATAATAAACATAAGAAAAGGGTGAGATCAAATTCTCAATAAGGGTAAAAAGGGAGATATCAATCATAACATAAGAATAAGGGAATAAGAATGTGAACATAACATCTGAATATTATACCCTGCATATCAAATATCATAATCTTGAGTCATGCAATAAATCATATAATTTTATAATACATGAATCATAAAATAAAAACAATGTAATCCATAATAGAATAACATTTATATGAAACATGAAATTATGGTGCAAAAAAAAACTTATAACATTATGAGAATGTATAATTAGAAACAGGTTCACTCATTATGTTAATCAAATGAAACCAAGACCATTCATAAACTTATGGACATGAAACCAGGTCCATACAGAATCTTATAGACATGAAAGTCATGTCCACACATATAATTGTGAACCTGAAATCTGGTTTACGGATAACATATTTACCTCAACAGTTATACATATTTACCCAATGAATTGGAGGGAGATATAGGTCCCACCCATCATATATTGAAAACCATACATATATATTCCCCAAGAACATAAATCATTCATCATTTCAGAACCCATAAAAGTAAATGGGTTTTATAAACATTTCATCATAGAATAACCCATGGAAAAGAAATGGGTTTCATAAATATCATGACATCATAAACATAAACAAACCATAAAAATAATAAGGATATTATACTTCAATAATATCCCCAATAAATCATAAGTATCATCAAATAATTTTATCTTATATGGAAAATAATTTTGTAATATCACTTGAAATAATTCTAGAAAAAAAATAACATTTCCATTTTTAAAATATTTTCTTTTTAAAGAGTCGTTTAATTATAAAGGAAATAATTTTCATTGAAAATAAAATTGTAATATTTTAAATGAAACATCAATACATTAATGTTTCATGATGGTGGGAGAATATAATTGTGTCATATAAGTTACAAAATCATTCATTTTGTATAATTTTTCAGAAAATTCATAAAGAACCTCATTTAGAAAAATAGAAAAATAATCCATTCAAAATATTTTGTAAAAAGTAAAAAATAAGTCAAAATTAATTTAAAAAATCATAAGAGAGTAGTAAAAAAAATTGAAAACAATTCTGGAAAACATGGATATGGAAGAAGAAGTGAGTTTTAAGGGAAACTTTAAAAAGATAATTTTTAAATGAAAGTACATTACAAAATATCATATCATTAAAATGGGAATTAATAAAATTAATAAATTATGTGTATTCACATTAAATAAAAATAAAAAATGGAAATAAAATTATTATAAAATCAAAAGTCTTTCCATGCATAATCATAGCATGACATAATAAATTAAGTAGAAGTTTAACCCAAAGAATGGATATTGGGTTAAGAATTCCCTTTCCAATTTGTTATCTTTCAAATCATTTTCCCCATAAAAGTAATAATTTTAAAATAAAATATTTAATAACATTAATATAATATGATTCATGATATTATATATCAAAGGTCAGTAAATACAAAACACTTAGGAAATAAGTGGTAAATAGGGCATGTATCTCACAAAATAAAAAGTGAGATTAGAAACCCTTACCTCACGCTTCCCTTTATTTTTTCATAATTTAAACTTTTATATAAAGGTTTAAATATTACTATTAATTCATTAAAACCATATTAATAGTTATAATTAATTATATGATACTTTTATAACATCTTAACACCTGTTTGTTAATAATTTTTCATTAATTTCATTGTTCTAGGTGCATCCATTTTATGGTTTCATGGTCGGTTCACTAGTGTATAATTGTGGATTTTCTTATCAAATGGAAATAAAATTAAATAAGTGAAATGAAATGGTATTAATTCACTTATATAAGTTTAAGTTTTCACATATATCATTTTTATTTCTAACATAGGGATGATTCATTTGATAAAATGTTAATGATAAATGATTAGTTTATTTTGGTGGTTTTTCCAACTATCATAAACTAGTTTCATTTTATTTATTATTATGTATATATATTAGTTCAAGAAGATAAAATAGGTTATAATATACTATTTTAAAAAATTATTTTACTAGAATAATACTTTTATGACTATCCTTGATGGATTTAATAGAAAATGAAAAATCATTATTCACGAAGACATTTAACTGCTATAATTTGGACAATGGTTTCATTTCTTTGAATAAGAGCAGGTAATAAAAGGGATGGATATAAGATAATTCCTTATAAACTTAAAATTATAGTATATAAATTATACTGGATTTATTATTCCTTAAGGTATGAAGGAATTTATGAGAAGTTGGAAAAGGAAAATAAATTAAGCGAGGTTGTTTGAAAAAGTTACCTCTTGAATATCACCTCCCTGAAGGACCCCTTAAGGAACTTGGAATGTGTATTTGGGTGAGATAAGTAGAACTTGGACATGAGGATAATGGGGAGGAGAGTATTTGGAAGATATTTGAAAATATTTAAGGCCTTTTATGAGGAAGGGGGTGCTCAAGGGTGTATTTATACTTGAGGGGTGGTTTAAAGTGATTAAATAATGATTATTTTATATTTAAAGCCAACCACATTTGGGTGGAATTAATTAAAGATAATTTTAATTATAATTAATGTTGTAAAGTATTTTTAAGTTCTACAAAAAAAACAAACACCCATTTAATGTTGGCTTTTTTAGGTATTTTAAGCCTTTCATTTTAACTTTAACTCACTACATTGTTTTACCTATATTATGGTAAATATTTTTTTCTTTACCACGGTAAATTTTTTATGCCTTAAAAGGAAAATGACTTTATAAAATAATTTTTACCACCTAATTAAAAATATGAAATCCAATTTTCAAAATTCAAAACACATAAGTTGCAAAATTATATTAAAAATTAAACCATAAAAACGCAATGAAATTTTTTTTTTGGAAAATGTGTTTTTAATTAAAAAAATTGTACTTATTCGAATTAAGGTATAAATATTGTTTAAATTTATTTAATTATATTTTATATAACTAAAAATTAATTAATTTAATTGGGTATTAATTTAAATTCATAAAATTACTTTTAATGAAAATCATAGTTTTAAAAAAAATTGGTAATTGTTTACTATTTACTAAAAAACAAAACCTTTTAAAAAATTATTAAAAATTCATCCTAATATAATTTTGAAATTATGAATCCAAAAATAATGTTCATTTTTTAAAAAAAATTAAAATTTTCAAAATAAATTATATTTATTTTCTCATAGAAAGCAATAAAAACTTCTTTTTGAAGAAAATAAATATTTGAAGAACAAAAATATTTTACTAAAAATTACGTGATTATTTCCTAATCACAAATTAATATATTAAAAATGATTTATACAATTATATATTTAATAATGTAGTTAATACTATTTATTCCCTCCAATTTAACGGCTAGGTTATAATGGTCATGTTAAAATAATAATATTTTTTTGGAGTTAGTTTAATCTTAGTGTTTTTTGAAAAGTAATCTATCGAATAGATTAAATTTATTTAAAAAGAGTCACAACTTAAAGTCTTGGACTGTTACAATAGTCCCTCTATATTTTTATACATGAAACCCACTATTTAATTTTAATTGATCTTGTAATCATAGCTAAATTCAATATACTTCTTAGTTATAGTATTTATTATTATTAATAAATAATGTATCAGCAGCCATGGAGAAATAAAAAATTTACTATGGTTTTAAATTTTCTACCCAGTATGTGTCTGTGAAACATTCATTTTTTCACATGCTTTTGTGGAACTTATTCATATGCCAACTACTTGTGTATCTTCATCATTGACTAAACCCAAGTCAATCTTTCTCCTACCATCTAAAATTGAGATTTTAATCCTTTATAGAAATGTATTCTATCACTTGACTACATATTTTCTACCATAGTGATTTATATAATATCCTTAGAAACTTTAGTATTATTACTATAAATATAATTTGTGTTTTACTTGATGAAATGTTTTTATATATTCAATAAACACTTTGCATCTAAACACATGTTATTATGACATAATGGATTTTCATCATACTATAACTCATATGATATCTATTTTCCATTATATTTGGAATATGGTTTTGTAAACCCCGTTATTTGGGATGAATATCTTAAAAAATTGAAGTATCTACAATGTATGTGTTTTAACATTGATGCTCCTTTTTACTTACATCATAACTCTAATTTATATAAGGAAATGGGCATTTAGGAATTACTCCATGGTATATTATTTTAATCAAAGTTAATATGTAAGACTCATTATTAATCCTCCTTATTATCATTAAGACCTGATTTGGATAAAGCAATGTTCATTTAATAATTACTACACACTATATTATAAGGATCGGTGGATGCTTGGTCAAGATATTCTTCTACATACCAACCCAAAGCAACTTATATCTTCTGACTATTCATATATCATACTTCACTTTATTATTTCTTAATAAACACTTAAAGGAATATTATGAAGTATATTTACCACTATCTTACCCTTGGAATAGTTCACACTCTCTAGCCGAACTAATTTCTAAAGCATTATGGAATACCTTTATTTTTAAAGGTTTATTTTTACAAAACTAAGTAAGTTTATACATCGATAATACCAAAGGTGTTTAGATCCACTGATTCAAAAACTATACTAGATATATCCTTGATTCTCTCTTTTAGTTTTTTGAAAAATAAAAAATTTTCCACAAATCAGTATATAATTATTACATTTTATATTCATCATGCATTGCTTATGATTCATATATCACTAAACTATTGATTGAGTATGAAACACCATAAACAACATTTATTCCTAAATCGGAATAATGTATCTAGTATCCAATAGACATATGAGATAAATTTGTACACGTATGACCTTATATATATTGACCAAAAAATGATGATGTGCAGACTGTCTTATTTATTTACAATCATCACATGCAATTAAATAATTAAAAAAATAAAGCATACATACACAAGTTAGTCAATTGTTCAAGACTAGTCAATAGTTAACAATTAAACATGATAAAAATTAAATTTCAATAAATTAATAATGTGGGAATTTATTAAATTAAATGTATTATTTAAATTTAAATAATTTAATTCTATTCAGTCTTCTTTTAATTTAATTTCAATTCTAAAAACTAAATTAATTAATTAATTTAATTTAATACCTAAATTAAATTAATTTTTCATGGGTATTAAAATATTAAATTTTAAACCAAAAATTACACTTTTAATAATTTAATTTAATACTAAAATTAAATTAATTTTGATTAAATAAATTATTCTCAGGTCTTGAACCCCCTGGCAAGGCCAATGCGGGTCTGTTTGAACCTACGCATGACTATTCTGGGCCAAGAAGACCCCTCGTGGGGGTTCCCTTGGCCATGAAAACCTGCCATGACCCAATTCAGGCCAAGAATACCCACCCAGGCTCATTTTGGGGTGGATTAGGTCCAACGGAGCCTGATAAGGCTATGATAGGGGGCTTACCACATTTTTGGGAGGACCCTATGATCGCTGATGTTATAAGGGAGGTGTCTCCATTAGGAGGCGGCATCCGTATTCACACCTAGAGAGATCCACAATGTCAAGAAGTTTGTCTGGAAGACTGCTCATTTGGACGGTGGGGAGGTGGATGGACACTGAAGGCGGTGTTGGTTGGAGGGAGATGGTGACTAAGGGTGGTTGTTGTGCTGGCGAGGCCAGCTTGGCCAAAAAGGATGATGGTTGCTCTTTAGTGACTTTGAGATGGAGGAGTGACTAAGTGGCCCATGTATAGGGGAATCCACTTGAAGTAGCCCCCATTTTTTTCTTATTTTGACTCTAGGTTCACCCCCCCCCCCCTCCATTTGGTCTTACCCTCATTTTTTTGTTTCTTGTGTGGATTTATCCACACCCGATTGCACACTTCGACCTCAAAACATATGCATTTATATTTTCTAAAGGATATTATAATAATATAATTATAATTATTATAATATTATAATTAAATAAGTATTATAATATTAGAATTATCACAAAAACATGGAATTGGGAATGGTTGGGAAAATTGTTCTAGCCATCAGGATGTAGTTGGAACCAGGGTTTTTACCAGAAATAGTCACCGATGATAAAAATTGGGTTGAAAATAATATATATATATAATATGTTTCATAAATTAATACCTAAAAAATCACCATTTTCAATATATTAAAATTTTGTTCAGATGATCACATCTTAGTTATCTGAACTTGAATTGAAGCATTTTCATATTAGTTGGGACCGAATTTAAACCCTCTACTTAATTTAATGAAAACTAATTGTCTTCTTATCTCTTAAAATTAATGCAATCACTTTGCTACCAATTTTTGGAACTAGGGAATGCAGCGGAATATGGTGGACAAGGGATTTAAAATTTTTCATCATCAGAAATTATGGAACTTGTCTTCTTCAGTGATCTAATCCCCGGTACAGTCTGAGGATCTCATATGAATTCAACAGATCATCGAAAATAAAACCAAACACATAGCTTGTTCAAAACATAGAGTGGTCAACTGTAGTTATTCACTGGTAATCATTTCTCAAAGGATATGAAGCTGAACCCATATAGATTTTCCACAACTGTTCTAAGAATCCATGCACTTGCATTTCATCAAAATTCTGGTGCTATTGCCAACTTCTGAGGAATCCTTTAGGGTGGTGATGATCACGTCGATCTTGTTCCTTCGATCCATCAAAGGAGTTATTGGATCATCACTTAGACAGATTCTTTCTCTATCTATAATGTGAGAATAGATAGAATCTCTCATTCCATTATAATCAATAGCCCCTAGGAAATGAGCCTCTCTCCTGATTATATAGTGGGATTATCAAAGTACCCAGAAGGGTTCCCCAACCCCCAAAAATAAAACCCCCACTGAATAAGTAATAAATAAATAATTATGATGAACTAAATGTTGTCATAAATATTATTTATATTTTATCACATACCTATATTATTTATTAAATATATAACATAATAAAACTGATTCATTTAACTCAACTCATAGTTCCTGCTAATATTTAACAAACCTAAAATATTAAAATAATATTCATTCATATAATATTATTAATCATATTTACTTAAACACTTGTAAATAATTTTAATAAATAAATTCAATCCAATTATTTTTTACTTGAATAATAATGAATTTATTTATATATCAGTGATCGATTACTTAGAAAACTTTGGGACCCTGTAGTGGGGCCCACCATGTCCAATATACCTATTCACCAGAATAGAGAAGATTCTTGAATACGCTATTGTGTGTTTCCCTCTAGGATATTATCTCGATATCAATAAATAATATTCACAAACCAATAGCAGATTCTAGAAACTCATCAAGGCCCCTAAAGAGATAAGGAATAGTCATAGCAACAACAACCAACCTACAAACAAGTACTCTGTACTATAATCTCTTCATCTTTCAATATCCCATAAAGAAGGTCACATACTTGCGCCATCATCCTTTCTTGGTTTATTATTTTTTGATATAACGGGATAGATTTACCTCTAACTATCTTGGATTAGGATTTATGAAGGTACTACCATCCTGATCAATCAGGCCTGAGATGTATTACTTCCTCAACTCAGAAGTAAAAAATTCTATCTTAACCATTCAACAAATGGCATACCTCCAATGATTCACCCAACACAAGCTACTTCACCACGATTTCATTATCATGGTTTTTTCATTTCATCAAAGTAACCAATCAAATGGAACAAATTTATAATGATATCATGTTAGGATACCAATACACAAGTCCATAAATAGGGAGAACCAATGACACTTGAAACATGTGGTGTTCATATTGGTGGGTATGTCCTCATGATCTCAATTACTAGAGATCACCGAGTTCAAACTTCATGAGAGGAATTTTTAATGCTTATGACCCACCAACACCCGATAGTCAGATATCTATTGTGTCTAGTTAATATGATGAATCTAGACTATAAGACATATATTTAATATTAATATCATAGAATCTCAGGGTTCTCATTATAGCTTGTGATCTGCTATAACCTTTTGATAGGAAAAATAATATATAGAAATTACCATTAAATATTGGATGTCAAAATTTATATATTATAATGGTAAGAGAAAATCATGAATATCTCATTGTATACATGAAATTGTAATTAAAATGTTTTGATAAATTTAGTTCTAGGGAACCCACTTTTACAATGAGTGAATCTTTCATTAACCAAAATAAATGAGTCTCCCACACATTAGGCCATTTTTAATTATGTATTTTTATAAAAATGGGCCAATATGGATCCAATAAATTAATCATTAATGCGTGAAATTGATTGGTTTATTTATTTGTGTTTCTTATTTTTTAATAGCTCGTACACTTGAACTCTCTTTAATCCAAATGGAATCTTATCAATAATGACATACTTAAGCATCAATATTTTCATGATATTAGTCCTCATAAAACCATAGGATGTTTTAACCAACCTAGTTCCTTTAATGATATATAGAAAACACACTATTTAGGGAGTAACATCTGAATGGTACTATCTTAACATTAGAGGTTGCATGTGAATCCCTCTAGGAAATGAAGACCCACCCAACGTCTATCAAAAATCAAGTGGTGGTGAAGAAGTAAACGACACCCACTTCCATTTCAAATAGTTTCAAAAGACTCACTCTCAAACAAAACACTTGGTACCTCCCTTACCTTGGGGAGGTTAACCAGAAGGTTAATAGTGGCCACACTATAACACATGATTCATCCTAAAGGGATCCTGTTAAAAATCTTCACTGCCAATGTCATTTTACACTAAACACTCATCCCACTAAGAGAACAACTTAGTGGTTACCTACTCTAGTTTCTCAAACCAAAGCACCCATGACATCCTCTTAATAGCGAAAAACCATCAACATCCATGAGTGGACTCATATTCTTGTTTCCAATAAGGAATCCTACCAATATACTATAAAGGAAGACTTAGAACAAACTCATATTCATGACTGCATTTAGTAATCTTGAAAAAACGTTATAGAATCATCTGAAGAATATTATAAGTATATCTCAATGGAGAATAATGGCAGTAACACATTCCAACCCATACACATGAATCCTGTTGGTGTATCCTAGCTGGAACCAAAGGATATTATCAAGTACACATTCCTGTTCCAACCAGAGAATGGGAATGCAATCCTATTCCAATAACATAATCTATTCATCACATCCTATTGGTAATATAGGGTAAGACATACATCTATTCAATCTTTTTAAAAAGTTATCAACATATTTTTTTTGTGAAAACATTTAGTAGGAAGGAACAAATCTGTTCCTATGCCACTAGATTAGCTCAATAGCATATTTCAAAGGCTAAATTGGATAATAAACTCACTCATTCTCTTGTAAAGGAGGGTCATTGGAACACTTCCTTGATAAATAGACAAAAATATTAGGAAAACATTACCATTACAACTAAATATTATAGTCCATTCTAATGGACACTTTAGGGAATTCATGCATTACTATCAAACCGACTAAAAACTTTCAACATATTCTAGAAACTATATAGGAGTCACCCATGTTGGTTCCCAAAAATGAAATTTGTTGTTCACAGTACACGACTATATCCACCCAATAGAGAGAATGCTAAAATAAATGTCACCAAGGGTAATTTAAAATCCAAACATAGGACCACATCCCTTCTATGCTAAATAATAGTGTTCTTAATTCTCAAAAACATTTATCAGTGGCAACCCAAGATCTTGTTTACTCAGTATGAGAATTGGGAAGAAAAAATTGTCATTGTGAAGGTTCTCACTATATCTTTTTTACCATTATCTTTATAGATCCTCCAAGTAGTTTTTAACAAAAATGAATCCTTTGTTTCTATAATAAAATCGTTCATAAGAACTCATATAATGATGATTAACATGTAATATCTTATCACAATTAGAAGATAAAATGATAACATGGTCCCCTCCTTTCCACTTTCCATCCTAAGGGTCCTCCTCAATGCATATTCTGGAGGATTTCCTCCTATATTATGACATTAAGTTGTGATGGAAGTCCTCCCCATGATGGTGTTCACTACAGAGGTCCTCCCCATGGTGATACTTCACTTCTACAAGAAGTTCCTCCCCTTATAAAATCAACTATGAGAAATCCCTCATATTGTGAGGAACTTAAGAAGATTAGTTCATCCTTACTTGATGATTTTTCTTTAACAATCAGCATTCTTTATCAACTAGAAGATAACCCAAGGAAAAAACCATTCTCCAAACCACCCATGGAATGATTAACTTCCACTTCAACGAAGAAGATTTCTTTCAATCGTTCCTTATAAAACAAGGAATCCAAGAAATGAAACATTTTTTCAGTGAAATTGAAGTAATATCTTATAGAAGATGAAGATAATACATTGATTATGAGGAAATTATTAGAAAAATATAATATATCATTCGTGTTTTGGACCTTTTTTAATCCTTAAAATTATATTCCAAAAAAATTAATAGAGGACTTCATAGATCATATTCCTCTAAATCTATGTATGACTCTTTTCCATATAAAATAAAATTTATACCCTATAATTTTTATGAAAATCATGTAAATAAAATAGAAAAATTTCAATGTCAGATTGACTTGGTTTCCCCACCATTCCAAGAATTACCAAAATTGGAAGGGTGTCATGTCACAGACCAGCTCGGGTACCCTGGTAACCCGATAACCATGACTACCCTAACATAGCTCAGAGTGTGTTCATAATCCCCATGGGTTAGTGAATAGCACCTGGCATCATACAACTAGAAGTGTGAATGATTTTTAAACTAAAAATGAAGAAGAAAAGGATACAAGATAGTGTGTATAACAAAAGAAACTCCACAGGGAGTTGTGTACCAAAATACAACAAGTAATAAACACACCCAAAGTTATACAACTCAAGTACCAAAATAGGGGGAACTCACTATGACAAGGTTCAATAGCTGGATCTACTTCCAAGAGATCCTATCCCCTTACTCGAACCTAGAAGAAGAAATTCTACAAAAACCCAAAGGAAAACGTAGGGTGTGAGCTTAAAATCCTGGTAAGGTCTCACCAAGGATTCCATAATAAATTCTAATAAAGGATAAACCAAAACAACACTTCCAATTTTTAAAGTAAACAGGTTTTTCATTTCAAGGAAAATTTTAAACAAATCATTATATATAGTTCAAATGGTGGAAAATAATTTAAGCACAGACTTTACTTTACAAGTGATGGAATATTTCTAAAATAATGAATTAAATAAAAAATTTAATATAAAATTGTTTTTATAAATTCAAAAAGGGCATGTAAAATAGTTTAACAATATTGGAATACATTTTATATCTCAAATATAAATAAAAGAGAGAAACATGGTCATCTACTAAATAGGTATATATGTTTCAGGCTATAGGACTCCACACTCTTTAAGTTACCATGAAAATATGTGTACACATACGTCCTTTAGACATTGATCAGAGAGGACTCATCACCATCTCCTAAGGGATTTGACCTATTACATGTATGTTTTATAAGATTTTACTAATTTTAGAGTGTGTCAAAATAACTCACAATCTACATAAGGCTTGCATGTGTTCTTATACAATCAATGATGGGTAATTTATTTAAAAATGCTTAAAATACAATTAAATCTCATTCCCCCATTTCAAATTCCAATTTTTTATTTAAAACCAAAATAGGTTTTAATCAAAAACATCCCTCTTTAAAAAGATAAAACCACTAGGTTTCTATGACAACCGTGATTTTTATTACACAATTAAACACAATTTATTACATAAAATTCACTTGATACAATATAGAATATAGAGAGGTATGGTGTCTTTGGGGCTTAGGATCATTACATAACAACTTAAAACATGAAATACAACATCTTTATTGAAAACTTCCTTTACATGACCATTACATTCCATCATACTTAGCATTGCATGGGATAACCTAAGGACATGTATAAGAAAAGGGTGAGCTATAAAGTAGAGTAAGGGAATAATCATGGAATAATATGAGGAATACAATACATGTTAGAAAATAGGTATATCAATAGATTACAAGATAATAATAAACATAAAGGCATGATAAATCATGATAATCATAACATGGAAATGTGGCAAAAACACTTAACATGGAATTATCATGATCCAAGGCTCATTACACATGGAGCATGAGTAAACCCTCATTGCACATGAAGAATGAGTAAAACCTCATTGAAATTGAATTATCATGAGTCAAAACCCATCACACATGACGTACCATGATACTATACTTTACCCAATGCATTGGAGCGCTATCAGGGTGCACTCTTCTTAAACATTTCATTTCATGCATAAGTGTGCCACATGGATCATAAAACATTGAATCATTCAACATAATATTTTATTCCACGATAAATGAATGTGGAATACATACATGAAACTCTTTAAACAATAAGTAAATGTGCATAAAGGTGAATACCCTTGATATAGAAATGGGCATGGTATTCACTACACAATGACTTTCGATTGGAAAAGCGCAATGTAATTTCGGCAGCATAACGGCGTGACAAAAGAACTCATAAAAAGGGTTGATGAGAGATAAAGGAGTGTCTCATAATATTTACATGACATGGAATGTAAGGGGGGCATATAGATACATGTCCCAACAAATTTAATGGAATTTATATTCATGATACAAAATAATTTCTTGAATGTAAATGAGGTGAGAGAAATTCTTTTCGGAATTTCAGCATAGTAACGGGTGTACATGGGAGGAATTTAATGAGAGATAAAGGGGTATCCCATATTTCAAACATAAATAGGGTAGTATGGGGGAGGTGAAAAACCATACCCCAACATTTATAATTGAAATTAAAAGGGCATAACAATTTAAAGAATATTGGAAAAAATGAGAAAGGAAGAAAAATCCTTACTTGGAAGTGTGCTTCCAAAGGCTTGAGAGAGGCTTGAGAGAGGCTTATTGGAAGATTGGGGAACCTTGGGAGGATACTAGTGAGAGGAGGGAAGAGTTTGGAAGAACTCCAAAGGATTTTAGTGAGAAGGAATTGGGAGCTTGGTTGGGTTTATATAGGAAAGGTGAGAGATTTCTTTATTATTTAGGTTTAGGACACCTCACATTAAACTAATCCAAACCACAAACCATCCAATGGTTTTTGCCCATGGTTTTTGGAAAAGGAAAGTGGAAAATAATATTTTATAAGTCCAAAGTCCGAACTTCTTTAAATAATGGGGTTGCTTATGTGGAGGTGAGTCACACACCCAAGGAAAACAATTTAAAAAGAAAAAAAATTTAATAAGTCTTGAAGGGTCCACTAAAGCTTTGTAAAATAAATAAAACAAACCCAAAATCATATTATTATAATTCTAAAACATATATTGGCCGAACATAATGTTTATAGTATTTTATTACATCACTATTGGGTCATTATGATGTCATAAAACATATTATATATTTAAATGGTATTTAATTTTTACCCAAAAATTTGACTCTCTTAGAAAATTATGAAAAATTCATCATTGGTTAATTTTGATGACTTGATTCTATAAATAATATTCATTTTATCTAAATAATTTTCTAAATATGTTAATTTTCACTTTTAATATAAAAACTGACATTTATCAAAAATTTATGCGTTTTGACAAAAATGGCTTTCAAAGCTTAATAAAAATTACAATTGCATTCATAAAATTATACGATCATTTATATTTAATAAAAAATAATTTAATAATAATATTATTATTTTATTAAAATATTATTTAATTTAAAAATACATTAATTTATCAAAATAGACTTCTTAGTTGAACATTAACTAAAAATACTATTTGTGCTTTAAAAACTATTTACAAGGTAACAATAATAAAATGAAAGTATATTAATATTAGATAAAAAAATAATGTTCATAACTATAGTAATAGGGTCTTGTTACATAACCACTTATAACACCCACATAATACTGAAGATTAAGGTGTGCGATGGTGATAGACTCTTGGGGTGGCTCGGATAACATTGCTCGGGTGGTAATCTCTATTAACTTCCACTTCTCTCATAGGCGGTCCCTCTTGATCTTAAAATATTCAAGCTTGGCTTGGGATTGGTCAAGAGTGAAGCCCAAAGAAACAACCTCCTTTATGAGCTCTGACAAATGGTCTTTGTATGGGGCACGTCTACTGGATGAGGTCATCAATTCCTTTGTCTGAGTAAATTGGAAGTTCTAGTCGATAGGCCACAACCCTGACACGATCAAGTATCTCAAAGGGGTCGATGTACCTTGGACTTAAATTCCATTTATTTACAAACCTCATGACCTTCTTCCACGGAGATATGCATAGAAATACCATGTCTCCAACTTTAAACTCAAGGTCTCGTTGACGGCTATCTGCATAACTCTTTTGTCGACTCTGGGCTGCCTTGATATATTGTTGAATGGTTTTAACCTTCTCCTCCATTTATTCATACATTTCTAGTCCAAGAATATTACGCTCACCAACCTCATCCCAACACATCAGTGTTCTACACCTTCTCCCATAAAGGGCTTCATACGGTTCCATTTGTATGCTCGAGTGGAAACTATTATTATAAGAGAACTCAAACAGAGGAAGATATTGATCTCATCCTCCTTTAAAGTCCATTGAGCATGCTCTCAACATGTCCTCAAGTGTTTGGATAGTCTGCTCGGATTGGCCATCAGTTTGAGGATGATAGGTCGTACTAAAGTTCAGTTCAGTATTCAGAGTATGTTGAAGACTCTTCAAAAACTTAGAGGTGAATCTTGGATCTGGATTGGAAATAATAGATGTTGTACCCCTCTCTCTTGTATTTTAATGATCACAATCACTCTCATCGTGTTCTAACTTGTTTTCAAGTGTTTTGATGCCAGGAAACAGGTTGCCCAGGAGTTGGCTCAAGAAGGCTGAGAGTGGACTCTCTGAGTCCACCGGCCAACCGGTGGATTCCCACCGATCATTCGGTGTTAGCTCACCGGCCAGCCGGTATGGGCACCGGCCAACCGGTTGTTGATCACCGGCCAGCCGGAGGAACCAGTCAGTAGGCTTTCCCACTGCCTGGTGCCACCGGCCAACCGGTGGATGGCCACCGGCCAACCGGTGGATGGCCACCGGTCAGCCGGTGGAACCTAGACAGAAAGCATGTTCTGTCTGAACCACCGGCCAGCCGGGAGCTCAGCACCGGCCAGCCGGTGGACCACCGGCCAGCTGGTGAGACACCACCGGCCAGCCGGTGTGCCCAGTCAAACTAGCCATTGGGCTTTGACCAGACTTGTACTTTTGACCCCCAACGGCTTTGAAAGCCCTCCAACGGCCATATTGAAGTGTTTATGGGTATTTCTCCTATAAATAAGAGACCATGGATGCCGGGAACACTACCGAATCATATTTTGATGTCTTGATGCTCTAAACGACAAATCTCCAAGGCCTCTTGTGATCCATTGCCATCCTTGAAGCTTGAGCTCCCTCTCCATCAGCTGCTCTCACAATTTTGGTGCTCAAGGCTTCCGTGTGTTTGTATTATTTTTGTTTAGTTCTTCATTGGGTTTGGATTAAAACAAACCTCTCATTTCCATTCTTTCTTTCTATTGGGTTTCTTGCTACAACCATAATAAAAAAGTAAGTTGTACGAAGGTGATCTAGCCTACCTTAAAACGGCTAGTGGGTTTCTTGCTACAACCATTAAAAAGCAAGCTGACGTATAAATCTCTCAACGGTTGAGTTGGGAGCGGAGACGTAGGCTTGGGAATTAAGCCGAACTCCATTATCAAATTGTGTCTTGCCTTTCTTATTTCCGCTGCATTGATAATTGTTTTAAATTGTTAATTATTTTTTTGAAAAGGCAATTCACCCCCCCTCTTGCCATCCTCTACGACCCAACAATAGATAGTGGTTCTCCATGAAGCCTTACCACTTCCCTGATATATATTTGTTTGAGTTGATCCAATGATAAATCCTCCCAAATGTCAATGAGGTGTGCAACCTTTTTAAGATGATACACAACATCCCAGATTTCATTATTTCCTTTGGATGTCTTCATAAGTTTGGTGAAAAATTCCATGGTGATGTTCTCCCATTTCCATCCTGGGATGGGCAATGGTTGCATCGTCCCATTAGACTTCTACCTCTTTGCCTTCACTTTCTAACACACCAGGAACTTTGATGTATATTCATCTATATCCTTCTTCATATTATCCCACCAATAATGATCTCATATATCTCGATACATCTTTGTGTTTCCTGGGTGAATAGAGAAATTTGAACTATGTGCATCATCCAAAAGTTCCTTCTTCAGCTCCAGACTTGATGGAACACATAGTATTTTCCCAAATCTCAGAATTCCTTCTTCATTAACATTAAACTATGAGGATTTCCCTTTTCCGATAGATTACACTTTTTCTTTAATTCCCACATCATCCTTTTGAGCATCCTTTAACCTTTCCAAAATTTGCAGTTGAGCAATCATTTGTGAAAGGATTGATGATGTTCCCTTCTTTATGATTCCCATGTCTATCTTCATCAAATCTAAGAAGATTTGATCCTTTTTAATTCTCATCAATGATTTAATCACTGGGTCCTTTCTACTTAGGTCATCTTCCACCTTGTTCTCTTTCATAGGGTGGTAATGGATTGAGAAATCATATTCTTTGATCATCTCTAACCATCTTCATTGGCACATGTTCAACTCTTTCTGTTTGAATATATACTTGAGGCTTTTTTGGTCTGTATATATTTTACACTTCTCCCCAAAGAGATAATGCCACCAAATTTTCAAATAAAAGGTCACTGCATCCAACTCAAGGTCATGTGTTGGATAGTTCTATTCATGAAATTTCAATTTCCTTGAATCATAGGAAATGACTTTTTTATTTTTCATCAATAAACATCCCAGACCCTTCTTTGAAGCATCACTGAATACCACAAAAAGTTCTCCACTTATGGGTAAAGTGAGCACGGGTGCAGTGATAAGCCTCCTTTTCAACTCCTTGAAGCTTTCTTCACATTCATCACTCCAAGAAAACTTTACTCCCTTATGATTTAGCTTGGTAATAGGGTTGGACAACTGTGATAAATTTCTCAAAAATCATCGATAATATCCAGCTAACCCCAAGAAGCTATGGATATCTGTTACCGATGTTGGCCTCGTCCATCCCTCAATTAAATCTTTTTTAGAGTGATCCACTGATATCCCATTGATTGTGATGATATGGACCAAGAATGAGACCTCCTTCAACCATAACTCACACTTGTTGTACTTTGCATAGAGATTCTCTTTCTACAAGGTCTCTAGTACAGTTCTTAGATGCTCCTCATGATCCACCTTAGTTTTGGAGTATATCATAATATCATCTATAAAGACTAACACAAATTTGTTGAGTTAATCTCTAAAGACTCTATTAATCAAGTCCATGAATATTTCTGGAGCATTAGTGAGTCCGAAAGGCATTACTACGAATTCATAGTGCCCGTATCTTGTACAAAAAGAAGTCTTGGGGATATCTTCCTACTTCACTCTTACTTGATAATATCCCAACTGCAAATCCACCTTGGAGAAGTATTATGCTCCACCCAGCTGATTGAACAAGTCATCAATTAATGGGAGAGGATACTTGTTCTTTATCTTGATTTTGTTAAGCTCATGATAATCGATGAAAAAGGGCATTGACCCATCCTTCTTCTTGATGAAGAGGACTGGTGCTCCCCATAGTGAAGCACTTGGGCATATAAACCCTTTATCCATATTCTCCTGTAGTTGTTTCTTCAACTCCTCATGCTCCACAACAGCTATTCTATAAGGAGTCTTGGATATTAGCAATGCCCCAGGTATAAGATCAATTGAGAATTCAACATATCTTCTATGAGGAAGACCAGGCAATTCCTTGGGAAACACTTCAGTGAATTCTCTCACAATAGGCATGTATTATAGGATGGTTGCCTCCTTAGACTCAATCATCTAAGCTAGATACGCATGCTCATAGGGCATTAATATCCACACTTGAGATGATGGAGCTAGAGAAGGTCCATCTTCCTCCTTGCACTTGTAAAGAATCGGGGGTTGATTCTCTCCATGGAGATTGATTTCCCTCTCACAGCAATTTATGTTGGATCTATATAAGGAAAGTCAATCTATGCCAATAATTTCATCAAAGTCCTCCATAAGGAGTATAAAGAGGTTCGCCGGGAAGTTTAATCCATAGATTATGATAGGGGAGGAGTTATATTCATGGGATGCAATGGTTGTCCCATTTTTCGTACTCACTGACATTTTCACTTCCATGATTTGTGGTGGTGCTGGGATTGTTATACTAAACTTTCAAGATATAAAAGAATGCATAGAACCTGAATCAAAAAGTGCATTCTCTATTCTTGAATGAATAACTAGTGTACCTATTACTACTTAGTTTTCGGGGTTCACTTCGGCAGTAGTGATGAAAAAAGCTTTCCATTTCTGCCTTGGAGGTTGTTGGTTGCCTCTGAAAACCCTTGGATTAGGGCACTGATTTGCAATATGCCCTAGTTCTTTGCAGTTGTAGCAATGAACCAAGTGTTGAGGTTCAAACGGATCGTTCCTCTACTCTGTCATAGCTACGGGTCTTTCTTGACAACAGTTAATAGCCAGGTTCCCTCTTCTTCCACACCTAAAGCATTTCCTCATCCCCTTCAGGCAGTTTCTAGGGTGCTTCTTTCTACACCTTTAGCAAGTGGGGTGCTGGATCTTCTTAGCACTATTAGATTTATCCATCGTACCACCATCTTTGAATTCCACCTTACGCTTCTTTTCCCCATGATACCCCTGATATTCTTCGATCTCCATTTCAACCTTGAGGGCACATCGGACAATTTCCTCATAGATGTCGAAGTCATGGTTCGCCAGCATTTTCTATAGGATAGGTTTCATCCCACCAAAGAAGCGATCAACCTTGCATTTGGGGGTAACGACACAGCCGGAGGTGTATCATGCAAGCCTAGTGATTTTTTCCTTGTACACTTCTATAGATTCGTTGTCTTTTTTCTTGAGGTCAAGGAAGTCCCTTTCCATCTTAAGATGGAGGGTGCGTGAAAAATATTTATCGAAAAACATCTTCTAGAAATCCTTCCATTCCAACGCCTTGATCTTCTCCTCAGGCTTCGTATTTTTTATCAACATCCACCATTGATCAGATTCACCCTCCATATGATAAGAATCCAGGAGAACCTTCTCTTGTTTATAATATTGAAGGATGTAGAAGATATTTTCAATATATTTGATCCATTGTTCAGTGATTAAGGGATCGAATGATCCATTAAAAGTAAGAGGCCTTTGTCTCATGAAGCTCTCGATTGCGACTTGTTCTTTCTTAGGGGGGTTGAAAATTCCTCTTGGCCCATGCTTCTATTCAAAGCTTGAGTTAGCTGAGAGATAATCATGGAAAAGTTTTTGATTCCCACTCCCATTGGATTGGGCATCTCATTGGTACAGTCATCACATTGATCTTCACATCAGTTTTTAGCTCGACTCCTCCTATTACTGGCCATTGGCTGAAATAAAAGAAAATTTAGGGGTAACACATAAAGGTTAATCCAAGGACAAAACTGAGGACTTATAAATAACTTTTATTTCCTTAACATATGAATCTATTGGCTTTATTCTATGTTATCCATGATCAACTTTCTAACATATATTCTTAGGTCATTTTTCCCTTAATAATAGTTCATACTAAGATTGTGAATTTATCAAAGCATATCCCCCAGGAGTGTTATAACCAAGAGTGTATTAAATCCCATTTTTTTGCACCAGTTACCATTCAATTCTAGCTCAAAGCGGTGTTTTCGGGTTTTACCCCTAGGATACATTTGTGTCAGAACCGCCTCTACCTGCTCGTATCCAGACAGGGATGTATTTGCTTGATAAACCACTTACTCAATATTCACCAAAACTTAGGGATGTTTTTATTATACTTATTCTTGTCTCTAAGGCTTTACTAGTGTTTTCTAATCCTTATCCCAAAAATAACTAAACCTATCCTCTGATACCAACTGTGACAACCCTGCTTTTTATTAAACAATTAAACAAAATTTATTACATAAACTTCACTTGATAAAACATAGAAAATAGAGAGGTCTAGTGTCTCTGGGGATTAGGATCATTACATAAAAACTTAAAACATGAAATACAACATCTTTATTGAAAACTTCCTTTACATGACCAATACATTCCCTCGAACTTAGTATTGCATGGGATAACCTGAGGACATGCATAAGAAAAAGGTGAGCTATAAAGACCAGTAAGGGAATAATCATGGAATAAAATGAGGAATACAATAAATTTTAGATAATAGGCATATAAATAAATAAAAATAGAATAATAAACATAAATTCATGATAAATCATGATAATCATAACATGGAAATGTGGCAACAACACTTAACATGGAATTATCATGAGCCAAGGTTCATTGCACATAGAGCATGAGTAAACCCTAATTGCACATGAAGAATGAGTAAACCCTAATTGAACTTGAATTATCATGATTCAACACCAATTTCACATGATGTATCATGATTTTATACTTTACCCAATTCATTGGAGCTCTATTAGGGTGCACCCTTCTTAAACATTTCATTTCATGCCTAAGTGTGCCACATGGATCATAAAACATTAAATAATTCAACATAATATTTTATTACACAATAAAAGAATGTGGAATAAATACATGAAACACTTTAAAAAATAATTAAATGTTCATAAAGGTGAGTAACCTTGATAAATAAATGGGCATGGTATTCACTACACAATGACTTTGGCTTGGAAAAAAGTGTGGTGCAATTTTAGCAGCATAACGGCGTGACATGAGAACTCATAAAAATGGTTGATGAGAGATAAAGGGCTGTCTCATCATATTTACATGACATGTATAGTAAGGGTTCATATAGATACATGTCCCAACAAATTTAATGGAATTTTGATTCATGATACAAAAGAATTTATTGAATGTAAATGAGGAGAGAGAAATTCCTTTCAGAATTTTGGCATTGTAACGGGTGTACATGGGAGGCATTTAATGAGAGAGAAAGAGGTATCCCATAATTAAAACATAAATAGGGCAGTATGGGGAAGTTTATAAACCATACCCCAACATATATAATTTAAATTAAAAGGGCATAAAAATTTAATGAATATTGGACAAAAATGAGAAAGGAAGAAAAACCCTTACTTGGAAGTGTGCTTCCAAAGGCTTGAGAGAGGCTTGAGAGAGGCTTATTGGGATATTGGGAAACCTTTAGAGGATTATATATAGAGGAGGTCAGAGGTTTTATGAACTCCAAATTCTTTGAGTGAGGAGGAAGTGGGAGCTTGGGTGGGTTTATATAGGAAAGTTGAGGGAATTATTTATTATTTAGGTTTGGGACACCTAACATTAAACTAATCCAAAACACAAACCATCCCATGGTTTTTGCCCATGTTTTTTGGAAAAGGGAATTGGAAAAAAATATTTTATAATTCCAAATTCAGAACTTCTTAAAATAATGGGTTTGCTTATGTGGAGATGAGTCACACTCCTCAATGATTTTTATAGCTCTATCTATCTAGTCATCCGACTGTGGATGGTAGGTCGTGTTCAAATAGACCTGAGATCCTAGTGCCTTTTGAAGGCCTCTCTAAAAGTGAGAAGTGTACCGAGGATACCTATTACAGACTATAGAATATGGAAATGTATGAAAACAAACAATCTCTTTCACATAGAGACTTACCAACTCCTAAAATTTTATTGTATATCGAAGGGGTATAAAGTGATCCAAACTAGTCATCCTTTCAATCGCAACCCATATCACATTATTCTTCCTCTAGGTATGAGGAAACCCACCAAAAACTCCATATATATTTCATCCCACTTCCAAGTAGGTACTGGAAGTGGCTGAGTAAAACCAAAAGGTTTCTACTGCTCGGCCTTCATATGTTGGCATATATTGAAATGGGAAACATACTAAGTAATTCCCTATCTCATACCTAGTCATTAGAACTGTTACCTTGTATTATTTATCACCTTAATGGTTCATGGGTATATATCCCACTAGGAATTATGGAAAAAAGTCAGTGACTTGTCAACAAAATCATAACTATTCTTAGATGATGCATACAATCCTCCTCGGGCTTAGAGTATACAAGGATGTCATCCACAAAGATTACCACAAAGTTATCTAGATAATCATGGAAAATAATGTTCCTTAATGCCATGAAAATTACATGAGAATTTGTTAGACCAAAGGTCATAACATGGTACTCATAATGGTCGTACCTGCTCTAGAAGGCGGTATTCTGAATGTTAGATTATTTTACTCTCTGTTGATGTTAACCAAACCAAATATTGATCTTAAAAAACCATGTTTCCCCATTAAACTAATCAAACAGATCATCAATACATGGTGATTAATACTTTTTCTTTACTGTCAATGGATTGATCTTTCGGTGATCAACACATAAGTGAAGATAACCATCAACTTTCTTAGTGAAGAAAATCAGTGCCACCCAATGTAACACACTGGGAAATATAAATCCTTTCTCAAAAATATTGTTCAACTGAGACTTTATCTATTTCATTTTATCTAGTTCCATGTGGAAAGAGGGAATTGAAATTGGTTGAGTACCAGGCATTAAGTCAATAGAAAACTCAACCTCCCCTATCGATGGAAAACAAGAGAAGTCTAGAGGAAACATGTTAGGAAACTCAATGATGGATGGAGGGAGATTTTTGCTCATTAAATCCTACTCTAGATCAAAATAAAACACTGATTTCAATTTCCCCACATCTGGATAAGAAGGTCTGGTTCTACTCGACCTTGGGTACCATTCACCTTCAATGAAAAGAGGTACACCACTGGGTGTAGTAAGGTAGACCCATAAAAGATAAAAATCAATATAAGATTCATTAGCAATGCTCCAATCCATCCCAAATATGACTTTAAGAGATTTCATGTTAAGTACCAGAAAACTCTAATAAAGATCGATATCTGATAGAGATAAGACATGAGTGGGGCTATGGATACCATGCTCTCTCTTCTTACCAATGAGTGTAGTAATATCCATTGCACAAAATAAAACATCCATATGAAGATTAATCATATTAAAGATATGGGTTGAAATAAATTATTGATATGTACTAGTATAAAATAGAGTAGCCACTAAAGAAAAAATTATACCAATGGTACCTCTCAGGATCACTCGACCCGTATCATCTTTTTCTGGAGACTCTTTCACTACATGAAGAAGATTCGTTCCAGATGTCAATGGTTGGAACCCTTTTATATGTAAATAATTTGATTTCCTCATAGTTTTTAGAGGATATGATGATATTTTTCCAATATGTGAAGTGGAAAAGTTGTGGAAAAACTTCTGAAAGTTCCCTAAACATCCGTAGGAGCCACAGTTCTTGGGTTCTTGAGTGTAGGCCCTCTTTGAATGCCCTATCTGACCACACTAATAGCAAATCAAAGGGATTATTATAGGAACTACAGAAGTTTGAAAATGAATCTGTTATTGAGAACCACTACGGGAGTCATCACACTTTCTATTTCCTTTAAAATAACTAATTTTACCACTGGGAGAAAAAGGAACTCCCATAAACCCCAACTTTCCAGCTAGGTCCATCTCAACCATCGTCACCCTATTTAGCACATCAGCATAAGTGGGCAGCATTAGTAAGAAAATATAATAACAGATATATGATTGAATCCCCAACTATAACCATTAATCCTTAATCTTATCATTAGATACAATCGTAGGTGAAAACTACACCAAATCAGCAAGTGATTTCAATACTCATTCACAGTTCTATAAGCCTGCTCAAGCTTGAAAAACTCCACAGCCTTGGCCAGCGCCATTAAATTTGGATAGAACTAGTTGGTGAAAATAACCTTTAATTCCTTCCACTCCAATACCTCATGTTTATTTTCCATCACCATCATGTCCCACCATCTCCTACTTTTTCCCTCCAGCATGAAGGTGGCACACTTCACCTTGATCTCATCCTGTGTCTACAAGAACTCAAACAGACCTTCTATCCTACCCAACCATTCCTCAGCATGTTGAGGATTAGTGGAGCCTTTAAAATGTGTGGTTTCTAGCAAAGGAACTATTGAGAATGATGTTGAATATCATCCCCATGAGGTTCCACAGTTGGAACCTAAATGGGGATTGGTGGTGGTGCCTGCCCCAATGCTTGGAAAGTATGCACGATCACCTCAACTAGATTCAGATAGACAATAGGATTCACTCACTGAGTTTTAGCAGCAACCTCCTCCTGGATCTGATTTTTACATCTTATTAGAGGCATGATGTTACACAACGTCATCATACAACATTGGAGACATTAGTTAGTGATCAAACAGATCAACGAGGGAAATTAATCCCAATAGAAAGAACAAAAAAGATTTGGATTTCAGATTAACCAAATCAAAATAGGGAAAATACTAGAACTAAACCATAATATGTCTTTCCCTAACCACCCCTGGTGACTAAAGGTTCATTGAGGTAAGATCTGGCTAGGAAATCAATCACCACTACCTCTTAAGTCCCAACCATATTTCACAAATGCATACTGAAATTAAGATAAAATCTCAACCTGGACCTCTGATACCACTTTTTCATGTACCATCCCAGGTACCCTGGTAACTTGATAACTGAGCTAGCCCTGGCATAGCCCTGAGGGTGTTCCCAATTCCCACAGGTCAAAGACTAGCACCATGCATCATACAAACTGGAAGTGGGAACAATTTTTCCACTAAAAATGTGGAAGAAAAAAGAATCAAGATAGTATGCATAACCAAAGAAACTTCACTATGAGTGGTGTACCAGAATACAAAAAAGAAAAAACACACACAAAGTAATACAACCCTAGTACCAAAATAGGGGGGAACATGCCAAACCCCTAAGGAAACAACTCACCACACCAAGGTTCAACAGCCGG
The DNA here is from genome assembly GCA_963277665.1 of Viscum album. Taxonomy (NCBI): domain Eukaryota; kingdom Viridiplantae; phylum Streptophyta; class Magnoliopsida; order Santalales; family Viscaceae; genus Viscum; species Viscum album. Next base: position 1,171,411,772 of record OY728138.1, on the reverse strand, counting down.
ATCTACCTCCACGAGATCTTATCCCATTGCTTGAACTTAGAAGAAGAAATTCTACAAACACCTGAAGGTAAAAGTAGGGTTTGAGATAAAAATCCCATTAAGGTCTCACCAAGGATTCCATAAAAGATTCCAATGAAGGATTAACCAAAATAATGCTTTCAATTTTTAAAGTAAATAGGTTTGGAATTTCAAATCATATTTTAAAAAAATCATGATATACAGTTCAAATGATGAAAAATACCTTAAGCACATACTTTACTTTACAAGTGATGCAATATTTCTAAATAATGGATTAAATAAAAAAATGTATATAAAAAATTTTATATAAATTTATAAAATGTATGTAAAATAGTTTAACAATATTGGAAAACATTTTATATCTCAAATATAAAAAATAGTAAGCAACATGGTTATCTTCCAAATAGGTATGTATGTTTCAGGTTATAGGACTCCACACTCTCTAAGTGATCACTGAAATATGAGTAGACAAATTTCCTCTAGAAACTATTCAAAGAGGACTCATCACCATCACCTAAGGGATGTGACCTACTACATGTATGTTTTATAACAATGTAGTAATCGTAGAGTGTGTCCAAATAACTCACAATCTACCTAAGGCTTTCAGGTGTTCTTACACAATCAATGATGGGAAATTTATTTTAATAATTCTTAAAATACAATTAAATCCCATTCCCCCATTTCAAATTCCAATTTTACATTTAAAAAAAACAAAGGTTTTAATCAAAAACATGCCTCTTTAACAAGATAAAACCACTAGTTTTCTATCAAAAAAAATTGAACAATTTTCACAATTTAAAAAATTCCATCAATTCTGTTTCAAAGATCAAATTCAGAAATTCATTTCCACAATTAAATTCAAAAAATTAATTCAAATTATATCCATAAAATCTATAATTTAAATTTGACAATTTAAATCAACCAATTTTCATAAACTCACCCCAATTAAATGGAATTGGGGGGTCCCAATTTTTGTGCAAAAGTATTTCAAATCTCTCAATCCACTAGAATTGAGTTTTATCAAATCAATTGAAAAAAAGTTTGAACAATTGAATTTAAATAAAAAATTGAAATAAATCGAACAATTCAAGGTTAATCAATTTGGATAATCGAGACCGAACCACCTACCTCAAGTTTGTCGATGTCAGCGGCAATGATAAACCACCCAGTGTGGTTCAGTATACCTCCTCACATCCTTATTATCATAAGCATTGACACACCAATGTTCGACATTCTTCAAGAGTTCCTAGAACCAATACTAGATATTTTATTTCAAAATCAAAAAAAAAATATTACATGCAATGATACATTCTTTCTCTTGGATAATTTAAAATTTATCTTTTAAAATATTACAAGTGATAATCTGATAAATAACATTTGATAATTTTATTGAAAATTTTCATTTGATAATAGGATGGGATTATCATTGATAATTATATGACATTATCATTTAAAAAATTATGATAATTATACTTTGATAAAACACATAATTATCCCATGATAATCTCAATAATCTATGTCATGTGATAATTACCTTATAATTATCCATTAATAAATTTTTTGATAATTATTTTTTATAAAACATGTCATTATCCTTTGATAATTGAAATAAATTATTATATGAAAATCTTATAAATTATATCTTGATAAAACAAAGTTATTATACTTGGATAATATATTTTCAAAGATCCATTTAAAATGTGAAAAAATTAGATTTAGGAATACCTTACTGCCTTCAAAACAAAAATATTATTTTTCTTCTTCTCATCGAGACAGATTCAATGGTATAGAGGATGTTTAATTCTGATCAATAATGAATAAGTTATAGAAGAGGGAATATTGAAAGAATTAATAAAATAAAATAAAATCACCTTCTTCATCTAGGGGTGGTACAACAGGTAAGAGGAGATCGTTGTTTGATCTGAATCTGATAAACCAAGGTTTATCGATCTCATGCCAGGTAGATATGGGGTCAATTTAACTCGATTAGATCTTCCAATCCAAAGATGAAGTGTTTTGGGTATTTCAAAATCCCTAAAAATCATAGTGAATGAAACCTTAATTTTAAACACTAATTTTAATCACCATTTTACCCAATAATTGATGACAGAGTTATTAGTTTTGACTCATTAATGGTTTGCAAATTTATTCGGGTCAAAACACTTGAAAAATAGATAGATTTGAAACTATATGTTCTCTTTAATTGAGGTGCGAAAGTTTTTGGGGACGAACATGAACAGTACCCAATTTTATCAATTAATCATTGTTATTATTTAATATAAATATTAAATAAATTAAAATTAACTAGTGATCTGATGAAACATCCACTGCATAAATAATTTATTCCCTTTCTAGGGTAAACCTCTCATTCTGTACCCAACAGTGGTCTCATATTTCCCATACCACACTCCATTTGAGAGATATTAATTATTTAATATTCAAAAAATGTATTAAAAATTAATTAAATATTAAAAAGGTTATTTCTATGAGTGAGACATCCAAATGTTTGAATATTACAAATGTTATATGCCACCTAGGGTAAACACCATGTCCTGGACCTATCAGTGATCTCAAATTTCACATACAATGCTTCATTTTGGATTTATCAGATTATTTTGAATAAAAAGTGTGTGCTTAATATATTGTATTTAATTTTTTTATTCATTCTTCACTAATACCTTATAGGCCTCAAAATCTCACACTAACTCAATGTAGAACTCCAAAAATATTCAATTGAATATTCCTAGATGTTAACCGTTATTTAATTCCTTTAACACATTTATCAAATTAATTCACTAATAAATAATTTTCCCCCACTTAATATATTAATAATTTAACCCAATAGGGTTTATCATCATTTAAAAAAAAGATATTACATGTCATGAGGGTCTTAAAAAAATATGTCTTAATACTCTAAGTAATTTGTTTCAGTTTATTATTAACACCACATCCAGTGTCTATATTAATGGTCGGGGTGAACACAGATCATTGCATTTCACTTTGCACCCTGATTAGGAAATACCTCTAAAAGTGACATCATGAAATTATATAGCTTTGGTAAAAATATAAAAATCAATATCTATACACCAAAGATGGTATACTCATAAGGGATTCACCATTATTAAATCTCATAATCATTGAATCTTTCAAGAGAAATCCATCAAAAGGATCTTACCTCAAGCATCTGAAAAAGATTGAACACGATTATCATTTGAGGAAATACAAACCTCAAGTGACGATATTAACTTCAATAACAAGAATAGCATGTTCAGAACTTACATTACACCCAACTCACACTCGAATAAAGATCCCTAAGATCAAGAGGGTATTATTGGTAGCTAAAATAGTATCAATCCAAGAATGTCCCCAACCTGTAGGGATGAGAGAATTTTTACCACATCCCCCACCTTATTGGTCATAAAATCTATTTTGAGATATTATAGTAGTTGAGTAAGAATATCATCATCTCATAGGACTATGGTATTTTTTACCTTAATTCCATCCTCCACATAGATCATCCTTTTCCCGTTTAGAAAGTGCATCACGAAATGATTCCTCATGATTTGTCTCATATTATGAACCATATTTACACTAGGGAACGTATTAAATGAGTTTTATAAAGGATAAATTCAGATTAAACTTCAAAACATATCCTTCGACGAATCTTGGAAGGAAAAGATGAATCCCAATAGAGATCGTAATACAAGAAGACCTGTAAAGAGGGTAACCAACCCAGTGTATCATGACTTTTTCTCAAAAGATTCCCCAAGGTAGACCAATATTCCTATATTTATAATGGATATGTGATTTATTCAATTCAATGTACATCAATAAATTTCATCATCACTAGCCCTGATGATTTTATGGAATGTGAATATAGTACAAGAGAATAAGAGGAGGGTATTTCTATTCAAAACAAGGTCCATATTGAAATAAATGAAGAAAGTGTGGGAACCAGAAATCAAAGGCATGATAAAATTTTAAGATCACCCTTTAATATTTATTTACCACCTCCCTGATGGGTTTCAAATAAACAAAAAGAGAGAATTTGTGGATTTATCCTTCATGTTACCTGAATAAGTTAAACCTCTTATAATAAAGAAAATATTTACTTAGTATGAAGTGGAAATGAAATAGTTGAAGAGACTCAACATTGAGCTGATTAAGGGAAGTATCCCTATTGTGTATGTTATTCAAGAAGAGACTCACCTTTCCCTTTAAATAGATATCCATCGATATAAATATCTCATCGTTCCAAAAAAAGTATAGTTAGGAAATCCACTTAATATAGGTCTGAGACAACTAGTATACTTGGATATAATAGTGAAAGGATATTTGTAGTTCCATCCATTAGGAAATTAGCTATAACTATGTCGGTAGAAATACTTTAGGATATCCCATGATAGTTATCAGTCATAAATACAAGCAAGGCCCCCATGTTAGACTCTACCCATTGATACCCCTACATAAGTACCTACTCAACTAGCAATCCCATCAAAACTCATTAACAATATTGAGTCACTGACAGCCTATCTAGAAGTTATATAAGGGTTGTGTTCACTAGTGTATCCAAAGATAATTTATTACCTTGAATGGGTGGATTCAAATCTTCCCTCATCCAATTTCATAAACTCTATATTTCTAAAATTTTATGTTATGTGGGTAAAAAATAGTAATTGACACATTTTTTATCTCTGTGTGGTCCCTTGATGGGAACCCTTAAGTAGTAAGAAGCATCCAAACTCATATTCTTAATATAGAATCTAGAGGGACAAATTTTCAACTCATATACAAGTTTACCATATTGGTTGATCACAAGATGGGAAGACCTTCATTGGAAAATTCTTTATTAGTTCATCTTTATGTTTTAGAAGAAAAAAATCCTTAGCCTATTGAATTGAAAATAGTGTGAGAACCAGATATTCTTCAATTTAATTTCTAGGTGGACAGGTTTGACCAACTCCTTGAACTTTAAGATTCCTCAAGAATAATTGATAGATATCTATATAGATAACCTTTGTGATGAGATTCAAACATCACTCATTCTAGTGAAATATCTATGAGGATTCTATGAACATGCTAAAGTTGTGAAAATATTGGATTATTCCATTTGGTGAACCAAAGAAAATTCTCAATAAATGTAAGATGCTTAAGTAAAGAGAATATGTAAAGTGTAAACCACAACTATTACACTTAATACATATCCTACATCATATATATCTCCTAAGAACACACAATACCATGGTAAAACCCCTTATTAATTGAAACAACAACTTAAATATCCATTTTGTATGGGAGAAAGGGTTATAGACATCCATTATATAAGTATTAAAAGAATAATATTAATTCTTTCCAAGATGATAAAGTTCTAGGATAATTTATAGAGGATATAGAGAAAAATATTTTTTGATTATCTTACCCTAGAATCCATGATTACTTTGGTATTATTGATCGCTAGATTTATTTCCCCTTTCACTAAAAATTTATTCATTCCATCTAGGATTGCTTTATTTTTAAGTAAATCCTCTAGAATAAGGTTTATTTTGGATAGTTGAAATTTTTAAATTCACTAGAATAAGTGTAATGTCTTTCCATCGCTCTAGAGGAAGAAATTGGATAGAAATAAGTTATGAGTAAAAGTGCACATAAGTTCTATAACTAGATAACTATAAATACAATCAATCGAACTCATGTTATCCTCAGGGAAAAACAAAACCTTCCAGTTTTACCCCTATCTCTTCTACTATGGTGTGACCAATATCATTGGAACCACCATCTCCCAAGATTCAATATTTTAAAATTCAAAATAACCATAACAACATGAATAAGGTGCATAAAGTTGAACATGTACAAATAACCAAGCTAACCCTAGACCTCTCATATTTCATGACTTTGGCACTAAAATCACAGGAACTACCCCACAAAATGGAACCCTCGTCCAATGAATAATTACTATTTTGTTTGTTAATTTCATTAATTTAATGGACGCCTTCTCTAATGAAGAATTCACATATGAACTTGAGTTTCCTATAGAATAGGGAACCATAGGAAGGAGTCATAAAAGTTGAGGGAATAAGGGAAGAAATTATTGTGGCTAAGCTCAATGTCTTTACCATAACCTTAATGAGGCTATATATATAGCTGAAACCCATAGAAAAGAACTTTATTGAACCCAATAGGAGCATGGATACACTTCAACGTCTATCAAGTATCATATAAACCTAATTGTTTTGGATGTCCAGTTAATGAGTGTGTGGTTATATGGTTATCTAGGATGAATGGGCATACCATTTCATCCCATTCCATTAGTGATAGGAATTCCTTCAACTTCTATTCAAGTTCTTATCCCATATACCTCAAAAAATTCATCCCCTAAGGCACGTGATATAGAGAAACCTCACATTGGGAAGTGCATACCTTTAGCTCAAAAATATGAAATATTGAAAGAATTGGTCATTTTAATAACAAATATTTCAATCCTAGATGCACTTAATTTATCAAAAGATCTTTATCAATCACATTTAGAGGCCCGAATAAGCCCTCAAGAGTTTGAAGATGAGGTCACTTCTACTAAAATATATCATGTAGAGATCTATCATGTGGAATTTCATATAGTCATTTCATTTATAGAGAAGTATAGAGAAATTTTTACATCGGTATGTATTAGACCCTTTTATATATCGGGTAATATAGATTACATTGAAATTTGATGATATTTCAATGAAAATGGGCCAGGAATTAACCGCATTCTGGTCAAGATTTTCCTTCAGTTTGGTTAAAGTGAAACTGATTTGTCCCATTTTACTTTAACACTTCAGGTTTATGAAAAAATTGTGTAGAAACCTCTCATCCAAATCTAGATCAGAGCTCAATTTAGAGATATCATATCTAGCATAGAATTATTATTTTTTCAGGATTGTACATCTTTCAATGTGATTCTAGGGAGGCCTTGGTTGAATAAACATTAATTAGTTCCCTCATCATACCATCAATGTCTAAAATACTATTTTAATAGAAAAATTGGTAGATTACATAGTGATAAGGCTCCATTTGAATCCTGTGAATCTCAATAAATCAACATGAGTTTCTACCAAAGATATAGAAAAAACTCATGATTGATGATGTTGCTTGAGTTATGGATCTGGATGGTTTGGAAATGACCCTATCTAACCCATTTAAAGAACTTTATTGTAACGACCCAATATTTTTGAGTAGTATATTAACTTACTCTTAATGATTTAATAAGATGTTAATGGTTAATGCAGAAAGAGGAGTCGATGGCTTCATCCAGTAGACTCGAACCTTATGAAGCCCACTTATCAGAGCTTGGGAAGGAGGTAGCATATGTGGGCTTCGCTTTGGACCAAGCCCAAGCCGAACTCCAGCGTGTCAAGCCTGAACGGAAACGCCTGCGGGAGAAGTTCAAGTTAGTAGAGATTACTACTAGGGCAATGTTATCTGAGCCTCCCTCAGATTCTCTCACCATAGCACACCTTACACTTAGGTCTTATGCCGGTGTTATAAGGGGCTATGTGACGAGACCCTAGCTTCCTTGTGTAATCCTTTCGGGTGAATAAATTGAGATCTCTTCCTTTAGTGATGTTTGTGGAATTTCTTTTGTCTGGATAATTTTAGGATATATTTTATTGATGAATTTTTTAAAAAGGGATATTTTAAAACATTTATGTAAACCCTAAATAATTAAGGATGTGTAATGATTTTCAAAAAATGGTCTTCTACAAAAGTGTTCAGTAAGGAATTTGGAGTCTAATAAGATCGACTTAAATTTTGATGAATCGTAAATTATGAATAGTTATTTTACGCTTAGGATTAGTAATGTGAACAAATGGATTAGTAATTTCACTCAAAGAAAGTTTTAATATAATTTAGACACCTTGATTAAGTAATGTGATTCAATAATATGGGTAAATAACGGTTTCATAAATTATTATTCAAGTATAAGTTTTTTCAGGTGAATAGTGTTTTTTAATTAAAAAGTTAATTAAAAATAATTAGAAAATTATTTTTATAAAAAGGAATTTATTTTTGAACTCATAGCATTGATATTATGTTATGGTAATTTTTGTGGATTTTTCTGAAAAAAATTAATTCTCAATGAATAGTGTTTTTATTTAAAAATTAAATAAAAAATATTTAGAAAATAATTTTTATAAAATGGAGTTCATAAATTTAATTAGAACATCGATATTTGGTTAAGTTGAAATTTTGGGATTTTTCTGAGAAAGATGAATTTTTCAGTGAATAGTAAAAATACAGTTTTGGGGTTTCGGTATGTTTAATGACATCATAACTGTGTCATGATGATGTCATGAGATATTTTAAGGGTTGGTCAGACAAGGGTGATGACTTATTGTTTTCTGGGCCCCATGTGGCCTAACTTTATGGAAAATATCATGAGAGAGCACATGGGTTTGAGAAAAGCACTTGTGAGGTGTCCCTTGGCCATTAATGCCTTGTCCCCTCACTTTCCCTATAAATACCAAGCCATCCTCTCATCCTTTCGACTCAAAAACCATTATCAACGAAGTTCTGGTCTCCTTACCTCCCAAGGAGTCCTCCCAAGGTTCCCCCAAGCCCTCAAGGTCCAAACCTTTGAGTTTCAAGAGTCACGTTTTAAGGTAAGGGATCCGACCTCTCTCTTTCTTTTCATTTAATCTCTTTTATGTCATTCCTTTTATGCTCCATGTTATTATGTGAGAGGATGTTATTTTATATTCCTCTTACTTCCCTTTTCATGTTTATATGATGAGAGATCCCCTCTTACTCTCATCATTTCGTTTTATGAAAGTTTAAGTGACGCCGTTAGGCTGCCGAATTTTTAAGGGATTCTTTCACCCTTCTCATTTTTCATGTTCGATTTTCATGTCAAGTCTTTCAAGTTCCTTTTTATTATGTTGGGGTATGATCTATATATCTATCATACTGATCTCTTATGATCATATGATGAGAGACCCTATTTGATCTTGTCAAATCTTTTTTTTATTAAAGTTTAAGTGACGTCGTTAGGCTGCCGAATTTTCACAAGAGAAATCTTATTTTTGTCTCACTTCCATGTTTTTCATTTCATATGGTATATCTTTCAAATTTCATTACCATGTTCTTAAATCCCTTATATTAGGTCCCCCTACTTTTTTATGGATCATTTATGAGTGGGTGACCCATGTTCTCTCTCCTTTCAATGTTTTCTAAAACCTTGTAACATAGCCGTTATGCTGCAGAATTTTCGTCTCAAAATGCCTCTCTCTTTTCTCAAAATTATTTTATGTTATAAAGTGAATACTCAAAGCTCTTATTTCTACAATGGTATTCACATATATATCAAAATTTTATATTTTAAATTCTGTGATTTACATACATGAAACCCGCTTCCCCTTTCCGTGGGTTTAAAGTGACATAAAGATCATGTCATTAAAGCAGTTTTTTAAAAAGTTATGATTATGAAATGAAACCCATTTCTTTTATGATATATGGGTTGTTTATGAAATGATTGATGATGATATATGTGGATCACATGATAATAAAGGAAAATTTAAGGGTGCGCCCTGATAGCGCTCCAATGCATTGGGTAAAGACTTAATCTTTAGAGATGAACATTTTAACGACGCCTAGGTAAATAACCTTGGTAATTTTTAACGACACCTTGGGGATGGACCTTGGTGAAATGAAACTATTGACAATATTAAATGTTGCAGCCACATCTTCAAGTTATGAAAAATGTTATTTTTATTATGATGTATCTCATGATTTCTTCTCATGCCTTAAAGTTCTTTTCATGTCCTTATTGAAGTATCTCAAGTTCACATGTAAAATGTTTCTCTTGTTTCCCTTACTGGGCCTTCTGCTCACCCTTTCTTTTGATGTATGTCCCCAGGTTATGAGATGCAGTAATGAACCTAGGATGAACTTAAGGAGAAGCCTTTCAAGTGTTTAAGAAGAATGTTTTATGTTCTTTTCATGTATTATGTTCCCTGTTTCCAAGACACTAAACCTTAAAAGATCCTCAGTTCCGTGTAATGAAATGAAAGTTATGTTATAAAAAGATGGGATGCTATAGTTGGTATCAAAGGATGGTTTAGTTATTTGTGGAGATTAGGATATAAAAACTTTAGGAAGAACCCTATATAAAAGTTTAAATATAGGAAAACTTCCTGGTATTTTGGTAAGTATTGAGTAATTGGTTTATCAAACAAATACATCCATGTCTCGATACGAGCAGGTAGAGGTAGATCTGGCACAGATGTACATAGGGGTAAAACCCGAAAACACCGCTTTGAGCTAGACTCGAACGGGAACTGGTGCATGATAACGGGCCTTGCTGCACTCTTGGTTACGACATTCCCGGGGGATATGTTTGGTTAATCACAAGATTTTTATGAATCATTATGAAGGAATTATAGAGAAGTGTAATTGTCTAATCATGAAGTCTTAGTTAAAAGATTCATAAATGAAATAAGTTTCTCACTAAGGTTTTATTCTTTTAGAAAATGGCGGGCAATAGGAGGAACTGTGCAGATGGTGACCGCAATGCACCATCTGTTGACGGCCCTCTGATGGAAGCCGGAATGGAAACATTCATGCGAATGATGAACCAACTGACTCAAGTTATGAGTAATAACTTGAATCAAGTTGAGAGTCTGATCTCACCATGAAGGGAGCAACTTTCTGTTGAGTCTTTTATACGTCAACGACCGCCAACATTCAGTGGATCTACTGACCCATTGGTTTTGGAACAATGGATAAGCTCCATTGAAAAGATCTTTTTTGTACTTCATTGTTCGGAACAAGAAAAAGTCACCCTTTCTGTTTACCGCCTAGAGGGAGAAGCTGATCAGTGGTGGTCACTGATCAAAAACACGAATCCACGAGGAGAGATGGAAGCTATGGAGTGGGAAGAATTCCGGGGAATATTCTTTAACAAGTATTTCTCTCATTCCATGAGAACTAGAATGGAGAAAGAGTTTCTCGAGCTGAATCAGAAGGAGAACGAATCTGTCGGAAGCTATGAGATGAACTTCACAAGGCATTCCCGTTATTCCTCAAGCTTTGTCATGGACCCTAATGGGAAGGTTGATAGATTCTTTGGTGGACTACGACCTCATCTGCAGAAGAATATAGCTAACAGGGACTATTATAGCTATGAAGAATTATTTTGAAGTGCTATGAAAGTCGAGCTAGAGTTTGGTGAGACACAGTGGTCTCATAAATCAAATGAAAATAAGAGATCGTTGGAGCCCAGTTTAGGGAAGTCTTTTGATCAGGGAAGAGGTGGAAAGCAAATGCAACTTACCACATGCAATAAATGTGGGAAGAATCATCTGGGGAACTGCTTGAACAGAAGTGACAAGTGCTACAAGTGTCAAAGAGGAGGCCATATTGCTCGGAATTGTCATAGTGAGGTGAAGCCTCAGCTTCCCAACACTAACGATAGAGGAAAGATGGTTCTGGCCCTACCCGAAGTCACATGGTTCAAGTGTGGACAGCTTGGGCACTTTGCTAATCAATGTCCAAATCCGAGGGCAATGGAGGGGAATCACCATCAGCCTCAGCAGAGGGCAAGGGAGCAAGGTCGTGCTTTCGCTATCACAACAACTGAAGTTGAAGTTCTGAACGATGTGGTAGCAGGTACTCTTGTTGTCCTCTCAAAACTAGTAAGTACTTTATTTGATTCTGGTTCTATGCATTCCTTTATTTCCTCCAAGTTTGCAAGGAATATAGAATCAATACCTGAACTGCTTGAGGTAGAGTTGTTTGTCAAGACTCCAAGTGGGATTATCCTTGCATCAACAGTGTTTAGAGACTCTAGTGTTTACTTTGGTGAGAACAATCTTATCTCAAATCTAGTAGTCATTCCCATGATGGAATTCGACATTATACTAGGGATGGACTGGCTCTCAAAATATAATGCTAAGATCAAATGCATAAGTAAGGAAATATCATTAGTCTTGAATGAACGACCTACATTTTTCTTCCGAGGAGAGATATCCCGAACTGATCCCTATCTAGAAGCACCTCCTATAGCTTTCTTTATGGATTTAATCGGTGACGATGCAGAAGGAAAAGGGAGAATACAAATAGAAGATGTTCCGATTGTTTAGGAATACATGGATGTATTTCCTAAGGAGTTACCTGGACCTCCCCCAGAAAGAGAGGTAGAGTTATCCATTTAACTCGTACCTGGGTCTCAACCGATATCAAAGACTCCGTATAGAATGGAAAATGTGGAGCTAGATGAGTTAAAGAAACAACTCCAAGATTTGTTGGAGAAGGGGTTTATACGACCGAGTGTGTCTCCTTGGGGAGCACCAGTTCTCTTTGTGAAGAAGAAGGATGGATCAATGCGGCTATGCATTGATTATAGAGAACTGAACGGGATCACAGTGAAGAACAGATACCCTCTTCCAAGAATTGATGATTTATTTGACCAACTTCATGGGGCTCAATTCTTCTCTAAGATTGAACTTCGATCTGGTTATCATCAACTGAGGGTGAAGAAGGAAGATATTCCAAAGACTGCCTTCCGATCAAGATATGGGCATTATGAGTTTACTGTTATTCCTTTTGGCTTGACTAATGCTCCTGCTATTTTCATGGATTTGATGAATAGAGTCTTTAAGGACTACCTTGATAACTTTGTGGTAGTTTTTATTGATGATATTTTGATATATTCAAAAAGTCATGAGGAGTATGAAGATCATCTAAGGGTTATATTGAAAACTCTGCGGAAGGAGAGGCTCTTTGGGAAGTTCAGCAAGTGTGAGTTTTGGTTACAACAAGTGGCTTTCTTGGGGCACATCGTAACCAATGAAGGAATCTCGGTTGAACCTGCAAAGACAATGGTTGTGGAGGAGTGGCCTCAACCCACAATAGTAACTGAGATTCGTAGTTTCCTTGGTTTAGTAGGATATTATAGGAGGTTTGTGAAAAACTTTTCACGGATTTCTAATCCACTAACCAAGTTGACTTGAAAAGGGGTTAAGTTCATCTGGATAAGGGAATGCGAGGAAAGTTTCCAAGAGATGAAGAAGAGATTGGTTACTGAACCTGTGTTAACACCACCCTCTATCGGAGAAGGATTCGTTATTTTTAGCGATGCATCTCTGAAAGGGCTTGGGTGCGTTCTCATGCAAAATGACAAGGTAATTTCTTTTGCATCTCGACAGTTGAAGATTCATGAGCAGAATTATCCTACGTATGATCTAGAGCTGGCGGCAGTCGTTTTTGCTCTAAAGATATGGGGGCACTATCTTTATGGGGAGAAATGTGATATATACACTGACCACCAAAGTCTAAAGTATATTTTCACACAGAAAGAATTGAACATGAGACAAAGGAGATGTTTGGATCTTATTAAAGACTATGATTGTTCAATTCATTATCACCTTGGAAGAGAAAATAAAGTTGCGGATGCATTAAGCAGGAAAGACCCTGTTGTTATGACAACAATGAGGATCCTAGGAGATCCCTTGATTAGAGATCTAGTAAAACTGGACATGGGAATTATAAGGAAAGGTACATCACCAACCCTATCCCAAATGATTTCTCAACCTTCATTACTAGAGAAGATCAAGAAGGCTCAAAAAGAAGATCCTTTGCTGTAGGAGAAGTTTGAGGCTGTAAAGGATGGGAAGTTCCCTGACTTCAATATTGATCAAGAAGGTGTATTGAAATTTCGTACAAGACTATGTGTCCCATCTATTTCGGAGATAAAGAAAGAACTGATGGATGAAGCTCATAGCTCTACTTTCTCTATACATCTGGGAAGCACTAAGATGTATAGAGACCTTCGTGATCATTATTGGTGGGATAACATGAAGAGGGAGATTGCTGATTACACTATAAGGTGCCTGGTGTGTCAGCAAGTAAAGGCAGAAAGACAACTTCTTAAGGGGGTATTACAACCACTACCCATACCAGTATGGAAGTGGGATAATATCACTATGGTCTTTGTAACTGGTCTCCCAAAAACATCCAAAGGAAACAATGCGATATGGGTTATTGTGGACCATCTCACCAAGACAGCCCATTTTATCTCTATTCGGGAAGATTTCTCTCTGGATTAGCTTGCCAATATATAGGTGAAGGAAGTGGTAAGACTGCATGGGGTACCAATATCCATCGTGTCTGATCGTGATCCAAGATTCACATCGAAATTCTGGAGAAGTCTTCAACATGCTCTGAATACTGAATTGAATTTTAGTACGGCCTATCATCCTCAAACTGATGGCCAATCTGAAAGGACTATTCAGACACTCGAAGACATGTTGAGATTATGCTCAATGGAATTTAAAGTTGTATGGGATCAACACCTCCCATTAGTGGAGTTCTCCTATAACAGCAGCTTTCATGCGAGTATTCAGATGGAACCATATGAAGCTCTGTATATAAAGCGGTGTAGAACTCCTACTTGTTGGGATGAAACTGGTGAGAGGAATCTTCTTGGGCCTGATCTCGTGCAAGAGATGACGGAACAGGTTCATGCCATCCAACAACACATAAAGGCTGCTCAAAGTCGGCAGAAGATCTATGATGACAATCGTCGAAGGGACTTGGAGTTTGGTGTTGGTGACAAAGTATTCCTTCGAATCTTTCCATAGAATAGAGTCATGCGGTTTGGGAAGAAAGGGAAGCTCATCCCTAGGTACATTGGCCCCTATGAAATCCTTGATCGCATAGGAGCAGTGGCCTATTGTCTAGCACTTCCACCGAACCTAGCTCAAGTTCATAATGTCTTCCATGTATCTCTCTTGAGGAAGTACATACCCAACCCTTCGCATGTACTGAACCCAGAAGTGGTACAACTGGAACATGACCTCTCTTATGAGGAGCAGCCAGTGGAGATCTTGGACTGTAGAGACAAGGTTCTACGAAACAAGACTACCCACCTTGTGAAAGTGTTGTGGAGGAATCATAAATATGAAGAAGCGACTTGGGAGCCTGAGGGAACAATGAAGAAAAAGTACCCTCACCTTTTCGACTAGGCCTCAAGTATAAATTTCAAGGACGAAATTTCTTAAGGGGGGAAGAATGTAACGACCCAATCTTTTTGAGCAGTATATTAACTTACTCTTAATGATTTAATAATATGTTAATGGTTAATGCAGAAAGAGGAGTCGATGGCTTCATCCAGTAGACTCAAACCTTATGAAGCCTACTTATCAGAGCTTGGGAAGGAGGTAGCATCTGTGGGCTTTGCTTTGGACCAAGCCCAAGCCGGACTCCAGCGTGTCAAGCTTGAACGGAAACGCCTGTGAGAGAAGTTCAAGTTAGTAGACATTACTACTAGGGATGTGTTATCTGAGCCTCCCTCAGATTCTCTCACCATAGCACACCTTACACTTAGGTCTTATGTCGGTGTTATAAGGGGCTATGTGACGAGACCCTAGCTTCCTTGTGTAATCCTTTCGGGTGAATAAATTGAGATCTCTTCCTTTAGTGATGTTTGTGGAATTTCTTTTGTCTAGATAATTTTAGGATATATTTTATTGATGAATTTTTGAAAAAGGGATATTTTAAAACATTTATGTAAACCCTAAATAATTAATGATGTGTAATGATTTTCAAAAAATGGTCTTCTACAAAAGTGTTCAGTAATGAATTTGGAGTCTAATAAGATCAACTTAAATTTTGATGAATAGTAAATTATGAATAGTGATTTTACGCTTAGGATTAGTAATGTGACCAAATGGATTAGTAATTTCACTCAAAGAAAGTTTTAATATAATTTAGACACCTTGATTAAGTAATGTGATTCAATAAAATGTGTAAATAACGGTTTCATAAATTATTAGTCAAGTATTAGTTTTTTCAGGTGAATAGTGTTTTTTAATTAAAAAGTTAATTTAAAATAATTAGAAAATTATTTTTATAAAAAGGACTTTATTTTTGAACTCAGAGCATCGATATTATGTTATGGTAATTTTTGTGGATTTTTCTGAAAAAAAAATGAATTCTCGATGAATAGTGTTTTTATTTAAAAATTAAATAAAAATTATTTAGAAAATTATTTTTGTAGAATGGAGTTCAGAAATGTAATTATAACATCGATATTTTGTTAAGGTGAAATTTTGGGATTTTTCTGAGAAAGATGAATTTTTCAGTGAATAGTAAAAATGCAGTTTTAGGGTTTCGGTATGTTTAATGACATCATAACTGTGTCATGATAATGTCATGAGATATTTTAATGGTTGGCCGGCCAAGGGTGATGAATTATTGTTTTGGGGGCCCCATGTGTCCTAACTTTATGGAAAATATCATGAGAGAGCACATGGGTTTGAGAAAAGCACTTGTGAGGTGTCCCTTGGCCATTAATGCCTTGTCCCCTCACTTTCCCTATAAATACCAAGCCCTCCTCTCATCCTTTTGACTCAAAAACCATTCTCAATGAATTTCTGGTCTCCTTACCTCCCAAGGAGTCCTCCCAAGGTGCCCCCAAGCCCTCAAGGTCCAAACCTTTGAGTTTCAAGAGTCACGTTTTAAGGTAAGGGATCCGACCTCTCTCTTTCTTTTCATGTAATCTATTTTATGTCATTCCTTTTATGCTCCTTGTTATTATGTTAGAGGATGTTCTTTTATATTCCTCTTACTGATATTTTCATGTTTATATGATGAGAGATCCCCTCTTACTCTCATCATTTCGTTTTATGAAAGTTTAAGTGACGCCGTTAGGCTGCCGAATTTTTAAGGGATTCTTTCACCCTTCTCATTTTTCATGTTCGATTTTCATGTCAAGTCTTTCAAGTTCCTTTTTATTATGTTGGGGTATTATCTCTATATATATCATACTGATCTCTTATGATAATATGATGAGATACCCTATTTGATCTTGTCAAATCTTTTTTTATTAAAGTTTAAGTGACGTCATTAGGCTGCCGAATTTTCATAAGAGAAATCTTATTTTTGTCTCACTTCCATGTTTTTTATTTCATATGTTATATCTTTCAAATTTCATTACCATGTCCTTAAATCCCTTATATTCTGTCCCCCTACTGTTTTATGGATCATTTATGAGTGGGTGACCCATGTTCTCTCTCCTTTCAATGTTTTCTAAAACCTTATAACATAGCTGTTATGCTGCAGAATTTTCGTCTCAAAATGCCTCTCTCTTTTCTCAAAATTATTTTATGTTATAAAGTGAATACTCAAAGATCTTATTTCTAAAAGTTTATTCACATATATATCAAAATGTTCTATTTTAAATTCTTGGATTTACATACATGAAACCCGCTTCCCCTTTTCGTGGGTTTAAAGTGACATAAAGATCATGTCATTAAAGAAGTTTTTTAAAACGTTATGATTATGAAATGAAACCCATTTCTTTTATGCTATATGGGTTGTTTATTAAATGATTGATGGTGATATATGTGGCTCACAAGATAATAAAGGAAAATTTAAGGGTGTGCCCTGATAGCGCTCCAATGCATTGGGTAAAGACTTAATCTCTAGAGATGACCATTTTAACAACGCCTTGGTGAATAACCTTGGTAATTATTAACGACACCTTGGGGATGGACCTTGGTGAAACGAAACGATTGTCAATATTAAATTTTGCAGCCACATCTTCAAGTTATGAAAAATGTTATTTTTATTATGATGTATCTCATGATTTCTTCTCATGCCTTAAAGTTCTTTTCATGTCCTTATTGAAGTATCTCAAGTTCACATGTAAAATGTTTCTCTTGTTTCCCTTACTGGGCCTTCTGCTCACCCTTTCTTTTGATGTATGTCCCCAGGTTATGAGATGCAGTAATGAACCTAGGATGAACTTAAGGATAAGACTTTCAATTGTTTAAGAAGAATGTTTTATGTTCTTTTCATGTATTATGTTCCTTGTTTCCAAGACACTAAACCTTAAAAGATCCTCAGTTCCGTGTAATGAAATGAAAGTTATGTTATAAAAAGACGGGATGCTATATTGATGATGAATATGTATTCCCAAAAAATTGAATCAAAAACATGAATTTATATTTGGGTATGTTTTCATTATATTCTATGATATTAGTCACATTATCTGATCCCAAAAACACATAATAAGTGTCTGATCTCCATAATGGTGACAACATCCTTGGTAAAAATGACCATGTTTTTTCCTTGGATTTTTAAAAAACCCCCATATCATTATACGGTTTATAACTGACTCTCATTTTATCAATAGATAATGAAAACACATCTATACCATTTTTAGAATGTTGAAATGTTGATACCTCTTCTAATCTTGGTGACACCAAATAAGATGAAGAAAAAAAATGAGGATCTCAATGATTCACCTCCAGTGTATGAGGAGGGTGTCTCCACTATAACTGATGAGCTCTAAAAAATAAATATGGTCATGGATAAAGATCTATAACCCATTTTTATCAGTGCATCCATGACTTCTGAGGAACAAGATCTATATACCTATTTTCTAAATCATCACTAAGATGTGATCACAATGAATTGCATATAAATTCCTAGACTCAATCCCAATGTAGCTATCAATCACTTTAGCTTTCCAAAGGAATGGAATAGTAACAAATTGGTATCCATAAGAATACATATGATACACACCATTGAGTTTGAAGCTAAAGTTGATAAACTTATCAAATAAAACTGTATTTGAGAGGTCCAATACCTAAAATGGATCACCAATATTGTCTCATTCAAGAAAAATAATGGGAATACCAAAGTATTCATTAACTTCATATATATCAACTATCATTTTATAAAGGGTTGTTTCCTAGTTCAAATTATATAACTTCTAATTGATGCAACTATCTGCTATCAAGCCCTATTCTTTTTTGATGTTTATTTAAAATTCAACTAAATATATATGTCTCTTAAAGATTATGACTTCACTACTTTTAGATCTCCCAAAGTAATACACTACAATCAAGTCATGCCTTTTGGATTGCAAAATGTTTGAACCATATTTTCACACCCTTCTTGGGGAGTACTGATGAATGTTAATTCAATTTTCTTGTGGTAAAATCCTATCAATATTATAATCATCTTATAGATCTTGAAATCAATTTCAACAAGTTATAATAGAATATATTGATGATAAACCCTTTAAAGTGTGATTTTAGGGTTACCTTAAGAAATCTGTTTGGTTCTATTGTGTGCCTGTAGAGACCCATATCTTGACGTACATGGACATTACATTACTTTTGCGGAATACTTAGTATATAACGAAAACACACACTAAAGGATCGTAATAGTTTAGTGTCTTTGGAAACTCGGAACGTAATCTTCTAATCATGGTGAAAGATCTTCAATATCTCCAATAAAGATCTTCCCTTTTTTTTTACCTAAAACCTTTATTTATATCCTGGGGAAAAGAAAACATAAAAAGGGTGAGCTCAAATGCTCAGTAAGGGTATACAAAAGAAATAAAAATCATATCATATCTTTTTGAAAATCATAACCTGCAAAAGAGATCATAATATCTTAACATGGAACAAATCATAGAAGTGAAAATGAGATCACCATAATCATAACATGAAACTTGAAACTTTGTGGCATGCACACATAATCATGGAAAATCATTTCTTGTTAGTCATGACTCATTGCCAAGACTATCTTAGTGGACAAAGTCCCTTTCTGAATCGAGTAACCCTCGTTTCAGTCCTGTTTCACTGAACCGGTATAACCTACCATTTCAGCCATGTCTATCTCATGAGATATAAAATCTTTACCCAATGCATTGGATGGAGATATAGGTCCCACCCATCTTATAATGAATCCTTTCTTATGTGTGCCACATAATCATAGAACATACATCATCGCATAACACATGTAACAAAAATGGGATTCTTGAAACATCATGACATCATAAATAAATTCATATAAAATAAAGGAATTCATAAAAATAATTTCATCACAACATGATCAAATAAATTTAATAATAGGGATAAAAACAGAACCCTTTATTATCTTAGATGGAAAATAATTTCGATAAAACACTTGAACTCCATTCTTGAGGAAAATATCCTTTCTTCTTCAAAAACATTTTTCCTTTCATAACATGTCATAAAACTTTAAAATAAAAGAAGTTGATTAAAAATAAACTTGAAAACTTGTAAAGTAATCTTCTTGGAAACAATGTTTTAAAAATCCATTCATGCCGTATAAGTTAAAAAAACATTCTTCGTACTTTTGTCGGAAAAGTCATAAAGTACCTCGTACGACAAAAGATTCCTTTCATAGATATTACTAAAAACTCACCGAAGGGTAAAAATGGATTTAAACAATTTTAGGTGGATGTAAATAATATTACATATTGATGAAACATGGATGTGGATGATAAAATACACCCCAGTAAATACTTACGAATCAACAATCTCGGATAAAAATGAGATTGTGATATTTCCCTTACCTTAGGTCCAATTTGCTTCGTATGTGTCCGAACCTCCTGTATAATGATTTAAATAATGTCATTGACTTATTACAGAATCATATTCATTGTTATGATATCATATATGGTTCACTTATGACATTATATTACCCGTTCTTTTGTAAATTCCTTGTTAAAGAAGCGTTTTGGGTAAAATCGTTTCATTTATCGTAGGTGTTTTGACTTGTTGTTCTTGACATCATTATTACTTATATCATGATTTACTTACTTCCAGAATATAAAATATGATTTATATATCATATATATTCAGTATATATATATATATATAATAGATAGATAAATAAAATGAAAAACACCGTTCATGGAGACGGTAGTCCGTACGTACGCATGAACGCTGTTTTCCTTTCCTTATTGTCTTGAATGGAAGTAAGTAGATGACATACATATATATATACATAAATCCAGTAGCTTTATAATGTCATATATTTCATTATTATTTCTTATATATACTTTATAATCATTCTTAAATGGTTAACATGGAGAATGAATCTCATCGCGTCGTGGAGACGGTAGTCCGTACGTACGCACGAGCGATGATATCATTTCCATAAATATTGAATTGAATTGGAGTGGATTATACAATATATCATAATAAATATGATGTTTTAATAACTATGTATAGTTATTATTTACACCATTATACCCATCCATGTAAGGTGGTGATGGAAAATAGATTACACCACGGCGTGGAGACGGTATTCCGTACGTACGCACGCGCGGTGATTTCTTTTTCCGTAGGATGGATAGATGGTGAAATAGGGTTGTTTCATACTTATAATAACATATCAGTATATGAATGATACTTATGTTATTACTTCATAATGAAACAACCTAAGAAGAAGAAGTGGAAGAAGAAATAAAGATGAAAGAATTGGTAACGGTAATTACCTCTTCTTTGAAGCGCCTCTTTGAGACCTCCTCTTAGGGCACTAAAATTGGTCTTTGAGGAAGACCAGAACCTCTAGGATGTTTCTAGGGAAGTGGAGAAGAGATTTTGGCAGGGGTTGGCCGAGCTTGAGTGCTCAAATTGGTGTGAGGAGGAGGGGGAGGAGGTGTCCTTTTATAGGGGAGGAGAGGGGCACCTTAGGAATATCTCAAAATATTATTTTATATTAAAGTCAAAATCGGTTTATAATGGTTCCAAAGGGTCTTATTTCGAAGCTAAAGTGGGGATGGGTCGAAATCCTATCAACCAATAGAATTTAGAAAAGTTTAGGATATTATTTTAACCTTATCAATTAGATTTAACTCTAAGTTAAATAATTTAACTTTTACCATGTCTCTTTGTTTTCTTTCACTATATGGTTAATAAACTTACTATAACATGCCAAACGAACCCCAAATTGTTTATTATTAATATATATATCCTTATCTAAGTAATTTGGCCGAACCTTAGATTTTTAGGAATAAAATAACAATTAATAATATAATATTTGATTTAAATACTATTTTGTGTCAATTTTGACACTATTTGATATATGATTTTTGTGAAAGTCATAACAGAATTATATGTTCGAACCAAGTTGATTAAATCAACACTAATATATCATAGTAACCTAGAATATTAGTGGAATTCATAAAAAATCTCAAATTATATTTAGTTTGGTGTTTATAACATCAATTATGTCAATATTTCATTAATAAGATAATTACTGCATCATCTTTGTGTCATAGATAAATTAACTTATTTGATGTCTAAAAATTACAAATAAAATACCATTATGTGGGAAATCTTTTTATATTTCTAATGAATATTTACAATCGACTTTATCGTATGTATAACCCTATATTAAAAATTATTTAGTAAATAAACTTTGATTTTAACTCTTTTAACTCTTCTTTGAATTAAATAATAATAAATGTCCTAATCTAATCCAAGTGGGCCTAAATGATAATATTTTACACTTAAGGTTGTTTTTGGTCGAGATACACTTGTCCAATAGAATTAGGACATGTGTTAGGGTAATATTAATATCATTCTTACCCTTAATTACCCTATTTACTTTTAACCGTGGTAAATAAAAGTAAAAAGTTACTATTCACCAAAAATTATTTTCATCTCATTGAACCACATTTTAGTCCTTGATATTAACCGTGTCTCTCGGATTTTAGAAATTCCATTCACAGAAGTGGCAAAATTAAGTTTTATGAAAAATTTAGTTTTTTTAACTACCACTTAGTTGTTTCACTATTCATCAAAAATTGATGTTTTTCAGAACAATGCCAAAATTTCATCCTAAGCTATATTTCATATTCCGAATTCAAAAATGAAATCTATTTTACCAAATTCATAACATAGAAGTTGCATTAATTAATTTTATAATTAAATCCCGCTGTTAAAATAAATAGCGTGTTTTTAGGAAACAATATATATCAAAAGATTGACACTTGATTATGTCTGGTTTAAATGTGAAATTACATCCAATGACCAACATTGTATTAAATTGTAAAAATATATTCTAAATATACTTTAAAACCACTCAAATTAATAATTTATCACTATTAATTATTTCGATTGAAAAAGTTGTTTTTAACTAAAATTTTGTAATTTTCACTATTCATCAGAATATGAAAGTTATCCGAAATGTACCAAAATTTCACCTTAGGCTAAATTCGATACTCCGAATCCAAGAATGAAGTTCATTTTGAAAAATAAGATTTAAAGAATTTTAAAAAGTGGTTATTACTATTCATAACGACTAGTTTTAATAATATTTTAATAACACATCGTTGTTTAGTGAAACTCGGTATTGCGTATTACACACGCTATCGAGGAAGGTCGTGATTGCGTGTAATGCAAGGCAAGACAAGGATGCGTGTTGTGAAAGCTCCTTTTGGTGTAGCGTACAACACAAGACATTAGTGAAATAAAAAGAATATTTTTCATAAAATCTCGGGCTGTTACATTCTACCCCCCTTAAAATGAATTTCGCCCTCGAAATTCGTCGGGGTTATAAATGGTTTACTATTCGAAAGTTTCTTTAATAGAAACCCACATCGTAAAAAGGAATACCAAAACTTGGATTTAAAAACTAAAGTATGAATTGTAACGATTACCCAAATAAACTAATCGCTGGGTTTCCACATAGGTAAAAATATGGATATGGAAGAAAAATCTAACCATCATGTTCCGATGGAGAGTGGTAGAGAACATAGCTATGGAAAAGCTAGTAATCACAAATCCATATATTTGTGATGATATAAGGTACCATCTGATTCATCAGGTATAAGATCACTAGGACAACATTTTTGGTTTTCAAGATCATTCCCCCCAAAGTTGAAAATTTGAATTAGAATAAATACTTACTTTATTTTGGTACAATCTCACTGTTGTTCGTGCCTTGAACAATTTCCACTTCATCTCTTAAATAAATGAAGTTGAATTTGTTATTCGTGAAGTGTTAGCAGATCATGTGATAGAATGACGGGTCATTCCATCTGTCTCAAACAAAAGGTTAGCAAAAATTATATGCATAAATCGATCTATAGTGAGATTAATCATATATGGTTCCTAAAATTGACTTATACTTCATATATCATACTGCTTAATATAATAAAACTAGTTTCTACTAAACAGGGACTTACTGTAGGTCAGTGGTAGGCGATAAAGGCCAGTCGCACTTCGGTTGTGGGTTCGATTCCTACAGCCTTGTCCGAAGCGATGGGCTGTCGCCCGTCCTGCAGGTTGTTCTTTTTCTAAAACTACATTACTATAACATCCCATCAATAATATCGAGAAAACTTCTATCCTTAAACAATACTAACTTATGTCCAACATAATCCATTCCAATCTTTAGGATTATCCATAATACTGCAGTCCACTCTCATAACATAGTGAAAACGATTACCAGAGATTTAACACCATCGTCGATCCCCATGTATCATAAGATATGTTTTGTTGGTCACATTCTAAACATTCAAAGTCCTTAATCATGTATTCTCTTGAATACCCATTGAACCTTAGTGAAAACATGAATGCAGTTAAAAGTTAACACTTTACACATACCAAAATCCTCAAAATTATTTATACTCAAACCATGATATCACTTAGTCCTTATATCAATCATGAGCTCATGAATACAATCAAACATCTCATTATCTTCTTATCCTTTCATTATGCACTTATCATCTACTTTCCAAAAGTATCTGAATAACCTTTCATGGTAACTGGTAACATTAATCAGACAACAATGTAACAATCCTTACATGTCTCTTTATTCCATAGTACCATGAGATTACTTATACAACATTACACATGATAAACATGTAATCATTCCACTACATTCTCAAACCATTGACCGAGCTTCAAAAATTCTTTCATCTCACATATCATTTGTAGTCTCTTCATCATCATCCACATAAATACTACCCATATGACCATACTGATTCTCTTCATAAGTCTTTCCCTTAGGGCATTTGTTTGCATAATGACCATACATTCCACATTTAAAACACTTAACCATTTTTGATGTCGTAGCAATACCATTATCCTCATCCATGGTGTTAACCGACCCTTTTCCTTTGCACTTACTTGCTTTGTGTCCTTCTTTTCCACACCCAAAGCATCTTCCAGTTCCCTTGAAACATTCTCCTTGATGCCTCTTCCCACATGATTTACATAGGGTAAATTGAACTTTCTTTCCTCTATGATCATCATGAAACTCCATCTTTCTCTTATTAGCCGAGTCAGGAAACTTACCAAATTTTACTTTATTGATCATATTATGAGATTGCTGATTCGGCATAATAATGATGTTTGGACTTCCAAATCCCATTTCATTATGAAGAATATCATTCCATTGTCCATCATATCCTCCATTATCGTGAAACATCTTGTTTCCAGCCATTTTCTAAAACCCAGAAAAAAGAATAGTGTGAGAGGCAAAAATCATGCTAGGGAAAACAACATAATAAAGGTGGAGTATCCTCGATATCTAACATCTTAGGTTAAATTCTATGATCGTTACCGTAGTTCTAGGATTGTATCCTATACGTATACTTATCCTTAGGGACATCCCTAGACATACCTTAGAAATATCTCTAGCATCTCACTAACGTTTTCGCATCCTAGTTTCCAAAGGTTGACTAAACCTTTCCTCTGATACCAACTGTAGAGACCCATATCTTGACGTACATGGACATTACATTACTTTTGCGGAATACTTAGTATATAACGAAAACACACACTAAAGGATCGTAATAGTTTAGTGTCTTTGGAAACTCGGAACGTAATCTTCTAATCATGGTGAAAGATCTTCAATATCTCCAATAAAGATCTTCCCTTTTTTTTACCTAAAACCTTTATTTATATCCTGGGGAAAAGAAAACATAAAAAGGGTGAGCTCAAATGCTCAGTAAGGGTATACAAAAGAAATAAAAATCATATCATATCTTTTTGAAAATCATAACCTGCAAAAGAGATCATAATATCTTAACATGGAACAAATCATAGAAGTGAAAATGAGATCACCATAATCATAACATGAAACTTGAAACTTTGTGGCATGCACACATAATCATGGAAAATCATTTCTTGTTAGTCATGACTCATTGCCAAGACTATCTTAGTGGACAAAGTCCCTTTCTGAATCGAGTAACCCTCGTTTCAGTCCTGTTTCACTGAACCGGTATAACCTACCATTTCAGCCATGTCTATCTCATGAGATATAAAATCTTTACCCAATGCATTGGAGGGAGATATAGGTCCCACCCATCTTATAATGAATCCTTTCTTATGTGTGCCACATAATCATAGAACATACATCATCGCATAACACATGTAACAAAAATGGGATTCTTGAAACATCATGACATCATAAATAAATTCATATAAAATAAAGGAATTCATAAAAATAATTTCATCACAACATGATCAAATCAATTTAATAATAGGGATAAAAACAGAACCCTTTATTATCTTAGATGGAAAATAATTTCGATAAAACACTTGAACTCCATTCTTGAGGAAAATATCCTTTCTTCTTCAAAAACATTTTTCCTTTCATAACATGTCATAAAACATTAAAATAAAAGAAGTTGATTAAAAATAAACTTGAAAACTTGTAAAGTAATCTTCTTGGAAATAATGTTTTAAAAATCCATTCATGCCGTATAAGTTAAAAAAAACATTCTTCGTACTTTTGTCGGAAAAGTCATAAAGTACCTCGTACGACAAAAGATTCCTTTCATAGATATTACTAAAAACTCACCGAAGGGTAAAAATGGATTTAAACAATTTTAGGTGGATGTAAATAATATTACATATTGATGAAACATGGATGTGGATGATAAAATACACCCCAGTAAATACTTACGAATCAACAATCTCGGATAAAAATGAGATTGTGATATTTCCCTTACCTTAGGTCCAATTTGCTTCGTATGTGTCCGAACCTCCTGTATAATGATTTAAATAATGTCATTGACTTATTACAGAATCATATTCATTGTTATGATATCATATATGGTTCACTTATGACATTATATTACCCGTTCTTTTGTAAATTCCATGTTAAAGAAGCGTTTTGGGTAAAATCGTTTCATTTATCGTAGGTGTTTTGACTTGTTGTTCTTGACATCATTATTACTTATATCATGATTTACTTACTTCCAGAATATAAAATATGATTTATATATCATATATATTCAGTATATATATATATATAATAGATAGATAAATAAAATGAAAAACACCGTTCATGGAGACAGTAGTCCGTACGTACGCATGAACGTTGTTTTCCTTTCCTTATTGTCTTGAATGGAAGTAAGTAGATGACATAAATATATATATACATAAATCCAGTAGCTTTATAATGTCATATATTTCATTATTATTTCTTATATATACTTTATAATCATTCTTAAATGGTTAACATGGAGAATGAATCTCATCGCGTCGTGGAGACGGTAGTCCGTACGTACGCACGAGCGATGATATCATTTCCATAAATATTGAATTGAATTGGAGTGGATTATACAATATATCATAATAAATATGATGTTTTAATAACTATGTATAGTTATTCTTTACACCATTATACCCATCCATGTAAGGTGGTGATGGAAAATAGATTACACCACGGCGTGGAGACGGTATTCCGTACGTACGCACGCGCGGTGATTTCTTTTTCCGTAGGATGGATAGATGGTGAAATAGGGTTGTTTCATACTTATAATAACATATCAGTATATGAATGATACTTATGTTATTACTTCATAATGAAACAACCTAAGAAGAAGAAGTGGAAGAAGAAATAAAGATGAAAGAATTGGTAACGGTAATTACCTCTTCTTTGAAGCGCCTCTTTGAGACCTCCTCTTAGGGCACTAAAATTGGTCTTTGAGGAAGACCAGAACCTCTAGGATGTTTCTAGGGAAGTGGAGAAGAGATTTTGGCAGGTTTTGGCCGAGCTTGAGTGCTCAAATTGGTGTGAGGAGGAGGGGGAGGAGGTGTCCTTTTATAGGGGAGGAGAGGGGCACCTTAGGAATATCTCAAAATATTATTTTATATTAAAGTCAAAATCGGTTTATAATGGTTCCAAAGGGTCTTATTTCGAAGCTAAAGTGGGGATGGGTCGAAATCCTATCAACCAATAGAATTTAGACAAGTTTAGGATATTATTTTAACCTTATCAATTAGATTTAACTCTAAGTTAAATAATTTAACTTTTACCATGTCTCTTTGTTTTCTTTCACTATATGGTTAATAAACTTACTATAACATGCCAAACGAACCCCAAATTGTTTATTATTAATATATATATCCTTATCTAAGTAATTTGGCCGAACCTTAGATTTTTAGGAATAAAATAACAATTAATAATATAATATTTGATTTAAATACTATTTTGTGTCAATTTTGACACTATTTGATATATGATTTTTGTGAAAGTCATAACAGAATTATATGTTCGAACCAAGTTGATTAAATCAACACTAATATATCATAGTAACCTAGAATATTAGTGGAATTCATAAAAAGTCTCAAATTATATTTAGTTTGGTGTTTATAACATCAATTATGTCAATATTTCATTAATAAGATAATTACTGCATCATCTTTGTGTCATAAATAAATTAACATATTTGATGTTTAAAAATTACAAATAAAATACCATTATGTGGGAAATCTTTTTAGCTTTCTAATTAATATTTACAATCGAATTTATCTTATGTATAACCCTATATTAAAAATGATTTAGTAAATAAACTTTGATTTTAACTCTTTTAACTCTTCTTTGAATTAAATAATAATAAATGTCCTAATCTAATCCAAGTGGGCCTAAATGATAATATTTTACACTTAAGGTTGTTTTTGGTCGAGATACACTTGTCCAATAGAATTAGGACATGTGTTAGGGTAATATTAATATCATTCTTACCCTTAATTACCCTATTTACTTTTAACCGTGGTAAATAAAAGTAAAAAGTTACTATTCACCAAAAATTATTTTCATCTCATTGAACCACATTTTAGTCCTTGATATTAACCGTGTCTCTCGGATTTTCGAAATTCCATTCACAGAAGCGGCAAAATTAAGTTTTATGAAAAATTTAGTTTTTTTAACTACCACTTAGTAGTTTCACTATTCATCAAAAATTGATGTTTTTCAGAACAATGCCAAAATTTCATCCTAAGCTATATTTCATATTCCGGATTCAAAAATGAAATCTATTTTACCAAATTCATAACATAGAAGTTGCATTAATTAATTTTATAATTAAATCCCGCTGTTAAAATAAATAGTGTGTTTTTAGGAAACAATATATATCAAAAGATTGACACTTGATTATGTCTGGTTTAAATGTGAAATTACATCCAATGACCAACATTGTATTAAATTGTAAAAATATATTCTAAATATACTTTAAAACCACTCAAATTAATAATTTATCACTATTAATTATTTCGATTGAAAAAGTTGTTTTTAACTAAAATTTTGTAATTTTCACTATTCATCAGAATATGAAAGTTATCCGAAATGTACCAAAATTTCACCTTAGGCTAAATTCGATACTCCGAATCCAAGAATGAAGTTCATTTTGAAAAATAAGATTTACAGAATTTTAAAAAGTGGTTATTACTATTCATAACGACTAGTTTTAATAATATTTTAATAGCACATCGTTGTTTAGTGAAACTCGGTATTGCGTATTACACACGCTATCGAGGAAGGTCGTGATTGCGTGTAATGCAAGGCAAGACAAGGATGCGTGTTGTGCAAGCTCCTTTTGGTGTAGCGTACAACACAAGACATTAGTGAAATAAAAAGAATATTTTTCATAAAATCTCGGGCTGTTACAGTGCCACCATGGAATTGAAGTTGATCCTAAGAAATTAAAGGTTATATTTGATATTACACCTCCTAGAATAATAAAATAGCTGAGAGGACATCAGGGATTCCTTTCTTACATCCTATGATTCATATAAAACCTTACAAGAAAATGTTTATCCATAACCAAAATAATGAATAAGGGAGTTACCTATCAGTAGATTGATGATTGTTAGGAATATTTTGACTTTCTCAAAAAAAAATGAGTCTATTAGTATTAATTCCCCCCATTTAAGTAGATACACTCATTCTATATATGTAATCCTCATAGAAATAACTAGGAACATTTCTTTCATATAATAATGGTGTGGGGAATGATAATTTTCTCTAATATATCATAAGAGTTATTCTTAGTGTTGATACTTGATATTTAGAGATCAATATAAAATTTACTTGTGTCAATATTTGTAGTTTTGAAGATAATGAACTACATGTACACCATGAGATTAACTTTGTCTCTCACAATGATTCACTCAAATACATCATCAATTATACCATGTTAATTTGACATTTGGAATGGTGGGCAGTCCTTTTATAGTAGCTTTAAATTCAGTTCATACAATAAAAATTGAAAAAGGCATAGGAATTAGAATATTTTCTAAGAGAGAATCCTTCTACAGAAAACAAACCATTAGACATTTAGTTAAACAATTAATATTTATTTTTATCCAAGACTTCCCCAAAACAGGAGATATGTACTTTGAAAGTTCTTCCAAAATCCCAATGGAGAAAATAATAGAATACCCCAAACTCAACAGAATCGATTTGGGAGTTTTCATTATCTATCTAGACAAGTAAGTTCTACCTTATTACTTCTTGTTTTCTGAAGAATCCACTAAGAATGAGGAATAATACCAAGTCCTCATTATAGGTATGGAACTGACACTATAAATACTAGTAGCCCACCTAAAAGTCAAAGGTGATACAGAGTAATTAATAAATAAGATCAATGGTAACTATACCATCATAAAGGTAGAGATGATTCACCTACTTGATTATATATGGTGGTTGGTGGTGAAATTCCCCTCAAATCCAACACTTAATCATGTATCATGATAATATAATGATGATAAATATTTATTAGGTAATGTTCCTACAACCTTGGTGGATCCTGATCGGTATAAAATATTCATCAGTAATGAAAACCATAGGATTTTGTCATTGTTCATTTGTAATGGTATGGAATACATCAATGATGTCAATTCTATCCCTGAGAAAGATAATTATACAAGTGGATGGATATCTTCATTATTAGACTGCCTCCAAAGAAAGATTATTCTTTCAAAAAGAGAGAGAAAAGATTAAATATTATATCATGTTGTTAACTTTTCCATTTCTGATAGTCCAAATATCAAAAGTACTTTATAAACAATTATTTTATTGATTCCTCCTAAGTTTAATTGAAGGATAGGAAACTCTTACTGTCATGTAGGAATTCAATGCTGATTCATGTTGTGCTCATTGGTCAAGGTTTAATCTTTCTCATAAAATCAAGAAGCTTGGTATTTTTGGTCTTTAATGACATAGTATTATATAGATTTCACCAAGAAATTTCGTGTCTATCATATAAATACCATATTTAGTCATTAGTCCCCATAACTATTTCATATCACCAAATATTCATGGTCATTTTCTATTTGGGAAATAGATTTCATGGGACCATATCCTCTAGTGAATTCCAATAAGTTGAAGTTCATATTTTCTACATTGAGTTATTATCTAAGTGAGTTGATGTTATATCCCTCAAGGATGTTGTGAAAAAGGATATCATCAATTTTGTGAAGACAAACATTATTAATAGTACTGGTGTACCTCATACAATACTGATAGATAGTGAAACCAATTTTTACTCCTATAAACTAAAAAGACTGTATCAACAATATAGAATTCAATATAACTAATAATATCACTACATTTCAATAGAAAATGGATAGATATAGGATTTTAATAAAAAATTGTCTCATTTACTCTAGAATATGGTGGATAAATATAATAAATCATTTCCTGAAAAGTTTTTGCACACCTTATGAGCCTATCGCACCACAACCCACACAGCTACAAAGGAAAACCATTATTATCTTATCTATGGGATAGAAGTGGTTTTACTTTTTGAGTTTCAACTAACTTTGATCTGAATTTACTTTTGTGATTATTTTTCTAAAGTTGGGCAATCTTAAAAGTGATTAGATGGGTTAAAATAGCTTAATGAAAGAAGGTTTTGTACCCTACAAAACTTGTGAGCCCATCAAAACTGAGTAGTATGAGCCTTCAACAATAAAGTTAACCTTAATTCATTTCTCTAAGGGGAATTGGTATTTTCTATTATGACCCTGATGATACATGGGAATAAGCCTCCAAAACATGAACCAATATGGTAGAGACCTTACATTATACACAAGGTATACTTGAATTGAGCCTATTATTTAGACACAATGGATAGTGAGCATATCACACCCCCTAACAATGCAAGGTTTCTCAAGAAATGATTAATGTAATTTGTATGACATACCAACATCCCTATAGCATGACATTAAACTATGTGGCCAATATCTTGGTCACATGATGTTAATTTGTGCAACATCATAGTCTGGATTGCATGACTTTAAATTACCTATAAAAAGTCTTGGTGGTAATAAATTAAGCTACATAGCACCAAATTCCATAATACATGACATTAAACTATATGGAAAACATCATAATCACATGATTTTAGGCTTCATGACATCATAGTATAGGTTTCATGATTTAAACTACCTATACATGTCATAATGGTAAGACTTAAAACTGTATAGGACCAATATCCCCACAACATGGAGTTAAACTATGTGGACAATGTTTTGGGCACACGATATTAGATTTTAAAACATCATAGTCAATGTTTCATAACTTTAAAATACCTATAATAAGTCTTTTAAGTAATATGTTAAATTGTATAGCACTAACATCCTAGTCACGCAACATAAAACCGCATGACAATGTCTCTGCTACAAGAGAAGAAATCACTTGTTGTGCATCGAGAACAATCCTTGGTGAGAATATTAATACAATCTGGGTATTCTTAAAATTCTATCTTGTTTCTCACACTAATAATTACTCATGTGATCTTAGGGGGTTTGAGATGATTATTCCAATTTACATGATTAAGTTGTGCCATGACCAAAATCATGGAACATTTGGACCATCCTGCATGACCATAAATTGATAAGGGTGGTCTCCCTTATATATCATAATTTTTCCTTGTATATGAGCCATATCTATGTAAGGAATTTTATTATAACTACATATTAATTTATTCTCATTTTTATGAGATATGTAGTTACATTGGGATCCCCAATCCTTGTCTTATCCACAAATTCAAAAAAATATCTCCTCCCTCTATACGATCCAGATATATGTCGGGATTTACTTATATAGAACTATGTATGGATTTATTCCCATTCTGATTAGATAGAAAGTGATACCTAGAACCCCGAATCTAGGCCCAACCACAAAATAAAAAATTCCCCCTCTCATGTATGTGATCTAGATTTGAGCTGGGGATTCTAACATGGGTACTCTCATTTATAGAACCGTGTTTAAAAAAATGACCCTTCCCTTGAATATGAGTTAGATTTTTTTAGGGGGACACTTATTTCTAAGAACTATGTGTATATAGATACTTGTTCCGATGGGATATGTGATGATTCCCAATTTACCTATCTTGGGACCAAATGCGAAATTTAAAAAAATACCCTCCCCTCCATACATGTCATACCAATGCACGGTACTTCTTCCTAAGAACTATATGTGGATTGATTCTTGTTCTAAAGAGGTAAATGGTGATTCCTAGATCCCTTATCCTAGGACTTACCATAAATAAATAAACAAATTCCCTTTTTCATTTCAAATGATCCAGATCTATTCAAGGAAACCCTTACAAGAGCCATGTGGAGTTTAGTCTCAAAATCTAGATATGATCATAATACCCAGTTATAGAGAACTTAGGTCTAAATGCTTCCATAATTCTTTATGGACATATTAATTTCATAAACCACACTTCACATCTTAAGAAAATCAGATCATGGAAAATTTTTCATGGATATTGATAACAAATGCATCTGATGCCATGACACACCTCTATTTTCACTATTCATATTAAACCCTTGATTTTTCTCTGCACATGTGCCCCTGATATGTAGATTCTTAAATATAGTAATATAATTATTGAGAATAAAATTCCATTATATTTTTATTCCATGAAAATATATTTATGTAATTTATCTTTTAAACATGGTCTATGATTATTCATTGAGTACATGTCCCATGCCACCTTTCTTTTTTTGAGAGATTCAAATTATTATTTACAATGTCTCTCCCCATGTTCAAACGTTTTTGGATCACTCTTATCCTATAATACCCATTTAGGTCATTATACAAATCTCATAGGTCCAATCCCCATGACCTTAAAATATGTTCATTCCTTTTTGAAATTAGACATAAGAAAAATCTTCCCACCTTGAATATTTTTCCCATACATGGTGATATAATTACCTAAGAGTTTAAAATACTTCCTCGATAATCATTTATCCATAAACCTACTTCTAGAAACACATATTTAAATCCTCAAAAACTTTTCATGGATTTCAATGATGAGAGTATCCAACTCTAAAGGGAATTTCTTTTATGACTATATATATTATGCCTCTACTTTGGCCCTGCATATGTGCCCTTAATATGGCCTTTCAACCAAAGGCATCTTCTTATCGAGGAGAATATCATATTATCTCCGTACAACTTGGAACCATTATATCTAAATATATATTTTGAACATGGTATGTGGTCATCCCTAGTATACATGCCTCACCCAATCATCCCTGATTTAATCTTCTTGAGTTTTGATTTACATAATCCATAATCCAACTATTCATGTAGATTCAGCACCCTCAATGTTACAAACTTGTGTGTTGTACCCATTTCCAGGGTAGAGATCTAGTGTTCCACATGGACAGTAATTATCATGTGACCTTAAACCATATGACACCATGTTCTAATATTGATTACCATAAAGTTAATGCCCCTCTCTCTGGTGTAGAATTCTTCAGCAATAGTCTCACTATTCAGATCATGTTTTTCATTTAACTTTCTAGTAAAATTTTCCCATGTATTTAGTAAAAGATATACAACCTAAAACAAAATCCACATTTATTCAGATCTATTTGAACTTAATCATCAGTTATGTTGGTCCAAATCACATGATATTAAACTGCCTAAGGAAATAGACATGGTACTCACTAGGATAAAAATTCATAAACAAAATTCTAATAAAAACTAGAGTCTCTACTCACTAGAAATGTGTCTTTCATGATTCTGTAAAAATTGAGAATAAAAAATGGTCACTAATTTTTTTAGGTTGAAAACCCAAAAAGAGTTTCCTAATAAAAATCCAAGTCTTTCCCACTAAGACTTCTCTATATCAAACTTAGGAAAAAGTTATGTAAGTAAAAAAAACAAAATATGAAAATCTTATTAGGTCCCCCATAAGACCCCAAAAAAATAAATCTATTCTTTCTAGAACCCTTGGACTAATAAAAATACATAACATTCGTTTTTTCTTTTATCCCCATTTTATCATAGAGGTTTAGGTTCATAGATCTCAACCCCTTTTAAACAATGGATTCTACATCTAAAATTCCTTGTTTTGATCCTTATCAAATTGATTAAACTTATTAATCATAGTGGATCAAATATATTATTACTATAATGTTAGTTATAACTATACCCATACTTAATCCAATCCCAAGAAGAAATTATCAGACTTGAATACTTGAGAACTATAATCATTTACAAAGGAAAATTAGAGATGGGAAAATGAATAATTGAGAAAAAAATTGATTTCATTCATAGATAAAAAATGTGAGGAGATCATAGGCATGACCAAGAAACACAAAAAAAAATGAATCATCCATAGGGTCACATGGGTTTTGTGACCTACTTACACAAAATTGATGCACAAAATACAAGCATGAACTAAAAATGTAGACAAGGAAATCCTAGATAAGAAAATGATCTTATTTCATGAATTAATTCATGCCAGTGTTACTTTTACAACAATATTAAATCCCCCTTGTTATATTCATATCCAATCCTAAGGGGGGAATTTATTCATATTTCCATTTTCTTAAATAATTATGAAGATATTGAAGGATAAGTACCTCAAACACATAAAGAAAAATTTATAGGGAATAGAAATGAAATTTTCCCTAGATAACTTAAAATGTGACCAATTGAACCCTGTTTAAAGAAATAGTGTATCTAGATAGCCCATGAAATTATAACCTATGTAGACCAATAGAGTGAGATTCCTCCTTAACCAAGGGTCTTGAAGTTTTCTATAAATAGGACCCTTGGGCTCCTCATTTTCATCTTTTGGAAGATTGGGGGACATCCTGAAGCTCTTCTCACTCAGCTCTCTCTCCCAAGTCCTCAAAATCTTTAAGTACCTTATTTAATCTCTAAAATAAGAGAGAATAAACCAAAAATATATTTTAGTTGAGTTTCCCAGGGGTATAAGACACAAAGAAACTTTATAAGGAACCACTTCCACCCAATTCTAATAGAATTAGGGTGAATAAACCTCACCTAACCATACACTTGTGCACTATTCATCCTAAAGTATACAAGGACAGCCCTATAATTAGAAAGAATCTTCACCCAAGATTTTTTTCTTAGATCATTGCTTCACCTAAGTATCACTTGGGTGAATTCCCCATCATTTTTCCCTAGTTTCACCTAGGCCAAGTCCCCTTCACATCTATAAACTATCACCAGGGAGAAGTTCCTTGAATCTTCCCAAAAACTACTTGGGAGAAACACTACCAGTCACCCTGATACCACATTGGATAAATATCCTCTAATAACTTTAATTCATAACCTTTAATTATTCAATATAAAATCACTCATTTACCTAATTTTCCCATATGGATATCCAATTATCAAAACCTACTACAAAGCCACCATACCCACATGATCAAGGTATGGATCACACCAGTGTGTCCTTAAATCATGAATTACCTTGGTAAAATGTTTACCCAACTTTTACTCCCTAAATAATAGATTTATAAAGGTGTTTAATATTATGAATCCCCTTCGTAATGATATCCCCAATCATGGAGTCAGTGGTGGTAATTTACCTGGATCAGGAAGTGGCACTAATCTTCTATATGTTTCATAAAGTGTGAAGTGATTTTGGTAGAATCTCTTCCTTTTTTTCAATTAGTAGAAGTGTAATCCTGGACCTGAGGTTTAGAAACATACAAGAATATGAATATATACATCTCTCTAGGAGTAAGTCCCTAGCCTTTATTTATAGACACCCTGATATAGTCCCTCCCGTATCCATCTGAAATCAAGGAGTAAATTCTTACTAGGAACCCCTCCTAGAGTAATCCCCTAACCCTTATTGTAAGATGCCAAAACCCTCCTTACTTCCATATCACCTACTTCCTCTATTAGTGTACAAGTAATAAAGTTTAACCCCAAGCTTCCAGTTCCTATGTATGTTCTATCCAAACATGATTATTTGGTATGGTGGATCTTCCAATGACTCTTGTTTCTCACATTGATCATGTCTCATGTGAACTTAGAGATCAATTATGATCATTCCACTAGTATAATAAAAATTTCCTTTAATGGGATACCACCTTATGTGTAATCCCAAATCATACTGAACTACATGGGATTTTATTTTTGTCCCAATGGGATACATAGGATGTCTCCCTGAGGTACAAACCCAACATATTCAACACATTATCATCTCTATTGTTCCATATTCCTGAAAAGATTATGCCCCAACTCGGAGTGCTACATTCCCTCTAGTTCCTTTAATATCATCCTTATTAGGCAAAAATCCTGGTGGGATCTATCTTTATATGTCTATATTCCTTTTGAGATAAATCTAGACTCACTCTTTGGTGTAACTTATGGCCATACTACCATCTTTATTAGGATATATTCACAATAAGATCATTTCCCTACCTAGAGGACTACATTCACTTTGGGTCCTTTCATATCATTCTTTTTAGGACATATTCCTAGTCGGATCCATCTTTACAGGTCCATATTCCTTATGATTTCAATCCAATATTATAGGGATATATCCTCTACAAGATCAACCATATAGGGTCTCTCATGTGCAAGCCCCACATTATCCTTTTCTAGTAACCTTTTTCTAAGACGTCCTTATTGTATAAAGTTAAACTACATGATATCATCCTTGTCGCATGAACATAAAAGGTACAACATGTCTCATTAAGTGGGGTGGAACTATGTAGATCCTAATTAATTTTATGAGGATAGGTAGGAAATACCATCAGGGGCATGATCCTGACATCAAAACAATAATCATCTTTGAGCCTTCGGGCCACCGATTTGGTCCTCGAGTCCTTTAAGGCCTTCGGGCCACCCAGGACTTCGGGTTAGTAAGTCCTTTGGGCCACCTCAAGGCCTTCGGTCCACCTTAAGTGTAGATACAAACCAGATGACCTACGAGGAACAAGATCTAGAAGGATGATGAGCAAGGATCTTTCACCATAGTAAAAGCTAAATGGATTGCAAGAATGAGAGGGTATGACACCTGCCATCGGGACAAGCCTGTGCATGAACAGGAGTGCCTAGCCGAATATCCATGCGAAGGTGGAGAGCTGATTTCATGATGAAGATGTTGGGGATGAGCAGTTCCAAGTAGTTAGTCTGGGTTGTATGTAATATTTGAAGGCTACGGGCAAATAAATTCCTCTAAGGCCTACAGGACATGTAATACTTATGCCTATGGGCCTTGTTAGGGTTCCACCTCACCCCTTGAAAGGTGGATTATCAAAAATCAATAAAAAAATGAAGGCCTTCAGGCCATTGGATGGATATAGAACCTCTAATATATGCGGATTTTCACATCCTCATATGTTAATAACTGATTAAAACATAAGGGAAACCAGTGCCATATTGAGATTTGGTAAGGATTCATAAACATTTCCTAAATATATAAGAGAGTCTCATAATAGGAAATAATCCCCCTAATAAGTTGTGATGAGCGTGACCTCCCATCCTCTCGACCAATGTGAGTTCCCAAGCATCATTGGTAAGATTATCCGATGACCAACTACCTTCATAAAGTAGATATATAGTTCATTACGGATAAAGGATCCATTGGTTTTTTGTGGTTCCATGAATAATCCCTATTTAAAAATGTCCAAAGAGTGTGGGTAATTTCCCACATATGAATAGTTTCCACCCTTTAGGTCAAAAAAAACATTTTATCTTTTTTTAGCTGAGAATGAATTTATTGAAAGGGATTACACTCATATAGATATTATGGTGTTAAAATTTTACCTCTTTTCATATTGTAATATTATTTATAATTAAATATATGCATATATACACATCTTTGTATATATTTATATATAAAAAATGAATTTAATAAATAACTATTTAAACATATTTATATGTAAAATATATTTTTAAATATATAAACCATATGGAAAAAATATTTATTATCCATTTTATTTTAAATTACAATCCAACCATTTTATTTACTTTATAAAAACTTTATATATATATACCTATAAAAATATCTATATATATATATACCTATACAAACGTATATATAATGTTTATATATAAATACATGTATGTGTATTAATAAACATATAAAAATATTTATGTATATATTATAATAATATATGTAAATAAATATTAATATATATATTAAAAATATAATATATATATATATATACATATGTATAAATATATTCTAGGATAGTGGTAGGTGTGTTGGTTTATATATATATATATATATATATATATGTATGTATCATTATACATTACCCCAAATATATATTAAAATATATATATATATATATATTCATATGTATTGACACACACATACTTATATAAATATATATATATACACACACACACAAACAAATATATAGAGAGAGTGGGGGAGAGGCTCGCACTCACACACATATATATAAATACACACACACACACATATATATGTGTATTTATAATAAATATTCATTTTATAAATAAATTATACAAAAATTATATGTAAGTATACAATTCTATATAAATATATGTGTGTGTGTGTGAATATATATATGTAAATATATAAATATATTTTATAAATGTTTTTAAACAAATTATATAATTATATATGATTATATGAATATATAAATAATATATATATATTTAATATAAATATATATATATATATATATCATAAAATATTTATAAAACCCCAAATGAGGAATTGGTAAGGGAGTTTACCTTGTATAAGCATATCCCAGGTTTGATTCTTCACGAGCACGAGTGCTTGAGAAATTATTAGCACAGATAAAAGGGGTTTTGTGAACTGGGGGAATTGTTGATAAAGGGGGGTCTTGGCACTGAGAGGAAGTACTAATAAAAGGGGTATTAGTGCTGAATAATAGGGTTTTAAGCACTGATAATGGGTGGGGGAATGTAGCATTGATACAAATTTAATAAAATATTTTTTTATCATCACTAAAAAATAGTACTGATACAATCAGACTTTATCAACACTTAGAATGGAATTGATAAAGTTTAGATTTATCAACACTAAAAAAGCATTGATAAAGGTCCCACTTTATCAGTTATATTTTAGCATTGATGAATGGTAATTTTATCAGTTTTTTAGCACTAATAAAAGAGACAAACATTTAATGAATCTTAGAACATAAATTCTTTTTTAGAATTGATAAATGTGAATTATGTTGGGTCGGAGAAAGAAGGGAGTGATGGCAAGAGGGGGGGTGAATTGCCTTTTTAAAAAATAATTAACAAATTAAAAATCAAAGTGAAAGTGCAGCGGAAATAAAGAAGGCAAAACACAGAAATTGATAACGGAGTTCGGCCAAAAACCCGGCCTACGTCTCCGCTCCCAACTCAACCGTTGAGAGATTCTTA
The DNA here is from genome assembly GCA_963277665.1 of Viscum album. Classification (NCBI taxonomy): domain Eukaryota; kingdom Viridiplantae; phylum Streptophyta; class Magnoliopsida; order Santalales; family Viscaceae; genus Viscum; species Viscum album. Next base: position 1,171,371,050 of record OY728138.1, on the reverse strand, counting down.
CCGCTTGCTTTTCAATGGTTTTAGCAAGAAACCCACTAGGCTTTGAGGTAGCACTAGGACCTATTACAGCTTGCTTTTGAATTGGTTTAGCAAGAACCCACTTGCTTTTAATGGTTTAGCAAGAACCCACTATCCTTCTTACAGGTGAAGGATAGCTCACCTATGTCTCAAGCTATTTAACGGAAAGCTTGACAACCTTTTCACACCTTAATGGTGATGTGAAACCCAAAAGAAAGAGGGATGAAGAAAGAGTTTGGGGTTTGTAGGCACAAACCCAATTTTAAGCTCAAAATAAATAAAACACTAAAAACCGTAATTGGGAGAAGCCTTGGGCGCCTTTGATTGATTGATGATGTTGAAGGACGCTTCCAAGCTTCTTTGAAGGATCTCCTTGGATTTGGAAGTTGTTGGAGCAAGGTGGGTTCCTTGAAGTGGCTCTCCGGAGGATTGCCGAATGATCAACAAAGTGTCCTTGGGCTTGGTTTTTGTTCCGGTAAGTGTCTGGGGCTTCCTTGGCCTTTATTTATAGGCATGGAACCCTTGGGGAGTCTTCGGAGCCGTTGGAAAAGGCCTAGGAGTCGTTGGAGGCCAAAAAGGGTTGACTGGTAGTTTGACTGGGCTACCGGCTGGCCGGTACAGCTCCACCGGCTGGCCGGTGTCTTGGCAGAGGAGAAGAAAATTGGTCCAGACTCTACCGGCTGACCAGTGGAGGAGCCACCGGCTGGCCAGTGGGGAGATAGTAGCTGGTTCTTCTTTTCCAGGCACCACCGGCTGACCGGTGCCAGAGCCACCGGCTGGACGGTGGGCAGACAGTAGCAACCACTGTTTGACTGGATGCCACCGGCTGGCCGGTGACAGAGCCACCGGCTGACCGGTGGAACCTGGCAGTGGGCAATGCCTCTGCCAGGTCCACCGGCTGGCCGGTGCTATCACACCGGTTGGCCGGTGGACTGAATTTCAGTCCACTTGATGTGCTTCATGGCCCATTTCCTTGGCAATCTTTTGCCTATAAAACAAAAACACTTAAAACAATGTTAGACAAAAAATAAGGTGATTGTGATCATGAAAATCAAGCAACGAGGGGAACGAGAGGTACAACAAATTATAGCATAGATAAAGGGAGATCTATATTAGTGTAACCATGATGGTTTTTAGAGACATGCAGTGGAAGCCAATCTGAGTGGTTTTTAAAAATGTTCTTTTTCACTTTCATTATAATTAATTTTTCAAAAATTTCTTGAATTTTTTACTCTTAGATTTATAGTGTAATATTTTAGAGTTTCCCCATGGTTTTTTAATCCCTTTCATTGGAGGATTTTTTAATTTTAAAAAATATATGTGCTGATTTTATTTATTCTAATTGGATTCTAACTTCCATTTTCATCAGGCTTCACACAATTCCATTGTAATAAATTTTCTTCCTAAGATCTAAATTCTCCTAAATAGGGGTATCAGAGCGGATGGTTTGATCTTTACATTTTTCACAGGAATTATGGGAGTGATTTTCAAGAGGACCAATGGAACATTTGTGAGGAATAATATGATTTGGAAGCCAAAGAAAGTTGGGAGAGGTGTTTCAAGTCTTATAGCTAATTATTTTTTAGAGAGTTCCACTAGTGGATAAAGGAATAAAAATTGAAGACTACAGTGATGATCTAAGAAGGATAATTTGATTTATATGGGTGATCCATATTTTATGGTGATCAATATTATGGGGGTGCCAGATGTTGTTGGTTCTAGTGTTGTTTAATAGGAAATTATAAGGTATAGTGAATACTTTAATGTTTGTATTTCTCTTGCATGGGGAGATATCAGGTTTCTATCAAACTTGGAAAAGGGTGACATCTTGTTTTCTAAAGAGCATTATAGTTGGTATGATTCCAACTGGTTTACATTCTAACTGAGTTTGTTGTATGATGTCTCCTTAATTGATAATCTATATGGAGGATTGATATGGTTTAACCCATTTTAATTTTAATTAGTGATATTTTTTTCATGCAGATATGGTTTTATTTGGATGCATGCATGACTTCTGGGGGGATATATCTTTTATATATATTTTAATGAGAAAAGATATTTTTTAAAACCCCTCACACAATAGATATAAGGTGTTTTGAATTTTAATATATAATATCATCAATCTTATTTGTATTATAAATGGCACTTATGAAGCCTTTAAAAAGGGGATAGAAGATATGTGGGTGATGAATTCTACTTATGTGGAGGTATTTGGAAAATAATAGAGAGTTCCTCAAGATATATTCCATTGAGAGGAGGAAGAGATCTTATGCATTTTTGGTATAATGAGTGTCACATCGAAAATAAGTAGTAGAAATTAAAATAGTCATTGAAGTGGGTTATATGTATCAAAATTCTACCTAATGTGATAATTTGGGGGTGTGTCCCTGTTATGAAGATTGGAAGTACAAAGGATGACATCATAATAGAAGGTCAATAATGATGCATGTTCGGAAAAATATCCTCGAGGAAGTGGTTTTTAGTCACATAAGGGTGAGGTTTTTCACAAATGTATCTCTGAACATGATATTTTGTTATGGAAGGTGTCATTTATCATCAAGCTACTTTTTAGAGAGATGTAGTAGAGGCCTATCGGGGTTTAGTTTTCACATAGGTTCTTCTACACTTTCATTATAATTAAATTTTAGGAATTTACTTTGATTTTGTACTCTCTAATTTATAGCGTAATTTTTTATGTTTCTCTATGATTTTTTAATCCTCCAAATTGGATTTTTTTCCATGTTAAATAATATATGTTCTGATTTTATTTATTCTTCTTTCATTCCCATTTCTATTTTGGTTTGGTTTCTTATAATTCCAAAGTAATAAATTTTCTTCCCTGGATCGGGATTCTACCCCAACAATATTTCTATAACAATTATTGTCATTTTCATAGCCTACAGTCATGGTAACCATGGTCATAGCTAATGGTAGTTGGTCATGAACTATAGACATGATCATCGACCCTAGAAGTAGACCCCAAAAATTAAATCCATGCCAAGTTTTAACCATACAAACTCTTGGTTATTCTTCTAAATTTTTACCACTTGTTTGGATGACATTTTGTGTCTGTGTGTTTTTTTCCACATTGAACCTACTTTATGCGCAATTTATACAACTTTTTGGGTTAATTTGAGGTTCATGCTCACACTTATGGACACTATCTATGGGGACTATGATCGTTGGCCAATCCTACCACTATAATTGAGTTTGATTATGGAGATAGGTGACCTATGACCATGAAATTTTTTTTACCATGGTCGTAGGACACTATAAATTCATGGTTCATCTATTCATGGTTGTAGGGGTGTTATAAAAGGTTGTTTTACACTAGTTTGGAGTGTGGATCAAATTGATTACTGATGGTGCTACTGAAGGATGATTGGGTCATATGGGATGCAGAGGCCTTTTTAAGAATGTTGATGGAGAAGTGATAAAGTTTCATTTCAAAAGTGATGACGTTGTAATTTCATTGGAGGATAACTTATTTTTGTAGTGCACCAAGTGAAGCATGAGATATGTTAGCACCTGTGGATTAAAATTGATTCCCTTTTCCTAGTTCAACACATATGAAACAGAAGTCCAGAACCCTCTTGAAAATTCTATTCATGTTGGTTAAAATGTACTGATTATCCGGATAAATTAAAACATGTTTTATCACATATATTCATAGAATTTAACAACTACTAATACAGATCTGGTGTTTGTTGATGTGAAAAAAGTTTTTTATCAGTGCTAAAAAAGCACTAAAGTTGTAATCACCTTTAAATGCCTATCACTTTTGTTAGCGCAAGAAAAAATTAATGACAAATGCACTCTTTATTATCACTAAAATATTCGATAAATAGGGCCTTTATAAATGGTTTTTTATCACTAATAAAGGGTTTATTTATTAGGGATAGTTTTTTGGCACTTTTTTTAATTCTAATAAATACCCGCTTTATCGTTACTAAACAAAAGATAAATAAAAATATGGTTTATCAGTGCTAATATAAAAATTTCAACACTCACTACCCAACCCATCACATTTATCAACACTCACACACCCCTTTATCATCACTCACCCCCCACCCCCTCACTCTCCTCTACCTTTATCAGCGCTCGCACACCCACTACAATAGATCGTATGATATTCAATACTTCCCCTTATCAACACTAGCTAAAATCCCTAATAAAGGGATGCATTTATCCACATTAAAAAATGATAATAAATGTTACGTTTAACATCACTAAAAGAAAACATTATTAAAGGCCCTCACTTTATCAAATCTTTTTTATAACATTGATAAAGGTCACCATTTCCAGTGCTTTTTTATCACTAATAAAAAGTGACCTTTATCAGCACTACTAAAAGTGCTGAAAAAATGTATATTTCATAAAAAAATTATATCATTAAAAATAATATATAAATATATAAATATTTTTTAAATTTATATAGATTCAATATATTTTCTTAAATATTATTTATATAAGACTAAATACATATCTACACTTAATATATAAGATATAGTGAAAATGGATTATATAATAATTAGAAAAAATTATATATTATTAAAAATCATATTTAACATATAAATATATTTATATTGATATATATATATATTACTTTATTAAATAAGTTTTATATAATACTAAATATGTAGTTATAAATCATATTTAATATAGAAATATATTTATATTAATATGTCATATATTTAGTGAAAAAATTTTTATAAGTTAATTGAAGTTTAACATTAATTAAAAATATTGACTAATTAATATTAATATAAATTTAATAACATTTTATTTTATCAATGTCATTATTTTTTAATTTTAAATATATATCAAATAATAAATATTTAATAATTAATTAAAAAATCACTAATTTTGTTAAACTTAATATGTCATACAATAATTTCACACTTACATATACAAAATAAATTCAATTTTATAGAGAAAAACATGCATAAATGATAAATTATTAATATTATCTTTTAAATTTTTCTTTATTAATATTTAATATTTAATATATTATTTTCTTAATTATTAAATTTTATTCATTTTTTTATTTAATATATACTATTTACAACTTTTAAATATATATTTATTTTTAAAATTTATTCTTTTTTATTATTATTTAATTCATTAATAAATTTTTAATTTTTTTGTAATTTATTCATTTTTAGTTTTTATTTGTTTAATATTCTTATAAATTTAATAATTTTTAATATTAATTTAGATTTGTTGATTATAATTTAATTTTTTTAATAAAATTTAAATTTGTATATTTAATATATCTATTCACTTTCATTTTAATATTTATTCATTTTTAATTTTTTAAAATTTATATAATTAATATTTGTTATTCTTTTTTTAAATATTTTTTAAATATTTTAATATTTTAATTAAATTTCACTTATTTTTAACATTCATTCATTTAATATAATTAATTTATTAATAAATCTGCGTGTTTTTTACTTTTTTATAATTTTTTCTTTTTTAATATTTATTTTTTTAAAATTTTTGTAATTTATTCATTTTTAATGTTTTTATACATAACTATTCACTAATATTTTTTATATTTTTAATATATAAATATATTCATATTAATATATATGTATAACATTTCCTTAAATATGATTTATATAATATAAAATATATATTTCATGTAATAAGTCGTATATTTAGTGAAAATGTTTTATAATTAAAAATTAATAGTAAATAAAATATTTCCTAATTAGTATTGAGTAATGGTAATTTAATAAATTGTCGTTTTTTTTTAATTTAACATATATCAAATTTGTGATACATTAATTTCACACACACATATATGTAATTAATGAAAATTTATATAATAACACTCACCCACACAAAAATATTATTTATGTTTTTTATTCAATTGTTAATATTCATTTTAGAATTTTATAAAATAACATAATATTTTTATATATATTATGTTTTTAATCAAAAAAATTACCCATTTTTATATTTTTAATGAATATATAATATTTAATACTTTTCAATTTTGTTTCCAATTTATTCATTTTTAATATTATTATTCATTAATAATCTTAATTTTTTAAAGATTTTTTGTAATTTATTTGTTTTCATTTTTTATTTATTTCGTATTTTTGTAATTTTATAAATTTTTAATATTTATTTATAAATTTTTATTAATTGATATTTAATTTTTTTAATATGGTTGTAATTTAAATAATTAATATGTTTTTAATTTCATTTTAACATATATTACTTTTATTTTTTTAATAATTTATATATTTAATAACACTTATTAATTTTTTTTGAATGTTTTTTCAATTTATTCATTTGTTTAATAATTAAATTTCACTGTTTCTTAACATTCATTCATTTAATATTATTTAGTATTATTTATTCAGTAATAATGCTAATTATTTTTTTATTTTTTTATAATTTATTATTTTTTAATATTTATTCATTAACATTTAATGTTTTTAATATGGTTGTACTATAAATATTTAAAATATATTTATCTTCATTTTGATATATATTCATTTCTAATTCTTTATTAATTTATATAATTAATAAAACTTATTATATTTTTTTAATATTTTTGAAATCTATTCATATTTAGTAATTAAATTTCACACATTTATAACATTCATGCATTTAATATTATTTATTCATTAATAGTGTTAATTATTTTTTTACATTTTTTATAATTAATTCATTTTTAACATATAATATTTGAATATTTTTGTAATTTATTTCAAATAGTATTAATTGGAACTTAAAAACATAGATAAGTATAGTTTTATCAGCACTAAAATAAAAAGTGCTCATAAAACCTATATTTATCAGTGCTATATTTTTAGCTCTAATAAATCCTATATTTATCATTATTTTTTGGAAACAGATGTTAAAATTCTTTCAGTATTTTAAATACCACCCTAATAGAGAACCCCATTTGTTCGAGTCGTTGAAGCTCTCACAACACTCAACCTTTTTCGTCGCTCCCCCTCGAACTTCTTGAATGAATCAACCCTTTCCAAACTGAAGGTATTTGATTCTTTCTATTCCTTTTTAGTCAATCTTACATTTTTTCTCCATTTTTAGTTCTTCTTTTTCCATGTACCATATGACCCCCATTACCCTTGGCCTATGGGAACTATGGTGGATTTCCCATGTACCATACGACCGCCATTTTTTATTCTCTAAGGGTTTGGATACTCAATGTTTGGGTTTTTTAAAATTTTCAAGTTTATCAGTGGATCTTAACATATTATTAATAAAATTTCCTATGAATTTTTATAGTTACCCATGTAAAAGTTAATACAAAAATAAAAAAGATATTATGAATATATTTTTTTGTTAAAAATTAATAAAAAATATCATAATTAAATCACATATATGTATTGTATTTCTATTTGTATTTATTTATACTATAAGCATGTATAAAATATATATGGGAACACACATGTACATATGAAATATAAAAATATTTATATATGCATATATATATATATATCAATATACAAACACACACACATATATATATATATATATAATTGGTGTATATTTACCTAGGGGTTTGGAATGGTTATATATTTTGGGTCTTGGAAAATTCACTCTAATTCAATGTTTATGTATTGTTTATAAGGATCGATATTGTTCAGTTGTATTTTAATAATTGTGTGTTTGTGGAAATCAATTGTTCGGCTCTCCATTTTATTTTTCCTCATATGTATATTACACTTTTCATTAATTTTTATTTATTCACATGGTATTAGAGTGTGAAAAGAGTATATTATTAACATGTTACCTAGTGAATACACACACATATATCTATATACATATTTTTAACATGTGATTAATTCACTTGATTTCTTCATGTTATTAATATGATTTCCATAGGGTTTGGATAATCAAAATATTTTTTACTTAATAATTCCATATGGTTTTCCTATGTTCTCTCTCAAGGAGGTTTTTAATTGTGTCCTTTATCACTTAAAATATTAATTGATTCAAAATTAATAGAATTGGATTTAGTGAAAATAGTTTTATGATGTAATTCAAAATGGTGATTTTTTTTTGGAAAATGAGTGTATAAAGAGTGGGGTTTGAAGAATAAAAAACAAATAAAAGAGTGAAAAGGGTTGGAAAGGGAAGAATTTATATTTTTAGGAAACTAAGAACCATAATTTTAGTATTGACCTTAAACATTTTCAAGTTATGTAAACATTCCCAAAATAGAGCATGCATACACTCAAATTCTCATACGTTGTTTACATGTCAATGTATATATACATTACATACATACCTTATGTGTATTTATTTATTTATTATATAAATGTAATATTATTAAACCTAATATGATGGATATGAATCAAAAATGTATTTATGTTAATCATATTACATAACAGTATGAGGTTGGAGTTAAGGATTTCATCATGTTTTTAATAGAACATGCGTAAAACCCTTCTCAAATACTTTTTCTATGATTACATTTTTGTTATTCAATATGAATTAAAATATAATATTTTTAAGAACTTTTGATTTTTCATGGAATAGATTGAAGTTGTAAATGTTAAACTAAACATGGGGAAAAATAAATGTACATACTAACTGGGATAATATTGTGATTTTTGGATCATTCGTGTAAATGATGATGGTGATCATGTGGAAGAAATGAAAATGAAAATTGAATATATCCTTTGTGATTGTTCAAAGTTATTTGAGAACTTAACTAATTGTGGAAAGATACCATTGTATGTTTTTTGTACAAAATATACAAAATTTTCAGATGTATTGAAGTTATATAATTTTTAATCTGCAAGAGGATAAAGTGGAACTAGTTTTATAGAAGTACATGGTCTCATGAATGATATGCTACCAGAATAAAATGAGTTTCCTGTTAGTTCAGAATGATGGTGATGAAGACATAAGAGGGTTAAATTATTTTTGTTTAAAAATATTGAAAAATTAAAATCATTCGTCTTGAAAGATAGTTGATCTTTTATTTCTCTCCTAAAGATGAGTAAATTGGTGGAAAATAAATAATGGAAAAAATAGTAAATTCTAATGTATAACTATTTTAGGCACAAAAAATCTCTTATTCCACTCCACCAATGCTCTCTCCACAAGCTTTTTGATTTTCTCTAATCATGTCCTTTTATCCCAACACCTCAACAACTAAGCATAGGTGGTTGAAACCTTACAAAAAGTTTGGTTATTTTACAATGAACCTCGAAAACCATAGATTACTATGAGAAGTTGACACTCCTCCATGATTAGGCACAAGTATTCAACACTTTGGTAATGAGATGAGTCATAGAAGTTGAATACTTTTTCAACTCATAGTTTCCACCATAATTGATAGATGATTTTATCTTCAATCAAGAACATAAAAGCAGCCAAGAGATATTCAAACTCATGTAGGATTCTTTTTTTTAAATAGTAGAAATAAAATAAGCATATTCGTGTAGGAATTATTCTTATTTACACCATGAGAGAATAAAGGTGTATAGAGAAATATGTTCTCTCTTCATCAAATGTTGAACAACAATATGAAACATTGAAACACTATTTATTTTCATTATAGAAAGATTTTTTACACATAATCTTTTTTTAACCTTTTATATAAATATATAGATAGATATAATAAAAAGATTTAGCACTTTAAGTGGGACCTCTTCCTCCATAAATTAGAAATAAATCTAGTCAAGATTTTTTATAAATATCTAAAAAAATATCATAGCAATGTTGCACTCTTTATTTATGAAAATAATATTATAAATAAACTAATTAAAAAATTTAAAATATTATTATATTTCAATACCATTGTTGAAAAAAATCCTCCAAAATAGATTCATATTCTCATTGAAATATTCCTTTAAAATAATATAAATAATTCCTGAAATAATGCAACAAAATCCATAAAAAATTAAAATATTTTAATTTAAATAACCTGGAGTCCTCTGAATTCTCTCTAAAATGATGTTAAAATAATCTGATCATTTTTATCTCTAAATTATACACCAAAAACTTCACAAAAACTCCCATCATCATCATTCTATTTTATGAGAATTTATACAACTGATAAACTACTAAGAATAATCCAGATAAAAACTCTTCATGTAAAAATATCAAAAATAGAGTAGTGAATATTTTGAAATATCCAAGGTATATATAATATTTTCCTTCCATTATTTCATAATTTCTAAAAAAACAAAGTTCTATTATTTATAAATAATATAATATTAAAAATCTTGAATATATTAAGTCTTTAGTTTATACCATAAGTAGGGAGTTCTCCAAATCTTGAATCTTCAAATCATAATCATCAATAATACCACATATTCTATTGATAATTTAATTCTAATAATTTTTACTTTTAAAATCTATATTAAAAACCATATCTCCCAATACTTTTTGATTACTAAATTCTTAATAATACCATAAAACTAAAATACCTGATATATCATCTTCTTCTTCATGTGACGCACTTCATGAAATCTCCAATTCATTTCCTTTTATATGAAGCTTGATATCAAACTATGTATTTTTTTACATTAAGATTGTACATTTTGTTTTCTAGGAATTGAAGGAAACCTCCATATCTTATTTCCAATCACTATTCATTATCTTCAACCTTCTAGTGAGTTTTGTGCTTAGTACTATTTGAATACACAACGTCTTCTCATGTTTGAGCTTCAACAATAACATGGGGTTCATATTGAGGAATGTGCGGTTCATTTCATTACAATTTGAGGATGAATCAACATTGTGTTAGTCTTATGATCCTAGATTTTAACCGTTATTTAAGTCCTTTAACACATTTATCAAATTAATTCACTAATAAATAATTTTCACCCACTTAATATATTAATAATTTAACCCAATAGGGTTTATCATCATTTAAAAAAAAGATATTACATGTCATGAGGGTCTTCAAAAAATATGTCTTAATACTCTAAGTAATTTGTTTCAGTTTATTATTAACACCACATCCAGTGTCTATATTAATGGTCGGGGTGAACACAGATCATTGCATTTCACTTTGCACCCTGATTAGGAAATACCTCTAAAAGTGACATCATGAAATTATATAGCTTTGGTAAAAATCTAAAAATCAATATCTATACACCAAAGATGGTATACTCATAAGGGATTCACCATGATTAAATCTCATAATCATTGAATCTTTCAAGAGAAATCCATCAAAAGGATCTTACCTCAAGCATCTGAAAAATATTGAACACGATTATCATTTGAGGAAATACAAACCTCAAGTGACGATATTAACTTCAATAACAAGAATAGCATGTTCAGAACTTACATTACACCCAACTCACACTCGGATAAATATCCCTAAGATCAAGAGGGTATTATTGGTAGCTAAAATAGTATCAATCCAAGAATGGCCCCAACCTGTAGGGATGAGGGAATTTTTACCACATCCCCCACCTTATTGGTCATAAAATCTAGTTTGAGATATTATAGTAGTTGAGTAAGAATATCATCATCTCATAGGACTATGGTATTTTTTACCTTAATTCCATCCTCCACATAGATCTTCCTTTTCCCGTTTAGAAAGTGCATCACGAAATGATTCCTCATGATTTGTCTCATCTTATGAACCATATTTCCACTAGGGAACATATTAAATGAGTTTTATAAAGGATAAATTCAGATTAAACTTCAAAACATATCCTTCGACGAATCTTGGAAGGAAAAGATGAATCCCAATAGAGATCATAATACAAGAAGACCTGTAAAGAGGGTAACCAACCCAGTGTATCATGACTTTTTCTCAAAAGATTCCCCAAGGTAGACCAATATTCCTATATTTATAATGGATATGTGATTTATTAAATTCAATGTACATCAATAAATTTCATCATCACTATCCCTGATGATTTTATGGAATGTGAATATAGTACAATAGAATAAGAGGAGGGTATTTCTATTCAAAAAAAGGTCCATATTGAAATAAATGAAGAAAGTGTGGGAACCAGAAATCAAAGGCATGATAAAATTTTAAGATCACCCTTTAATATTTATTTACCACCTCCTGATGGGTTTCAAATAAACAAAAAGGGAGAATTTGTGGATTTATCCTTCATGTTACCTGAATAAGTTAAACCTCCTATAATAAAGAAAATATTTACTTAGTATGAAGTGGAAATGAAATAATTGAAGAGACTCAACATTGAGCTGATTAAGGGAAGTATCCCTATTGTGTATGTTATTCAAGAAGAGACTCACCTTTCCCTTTAAACAGATATCCATCGACATAAATATCTCATCGTGCCAAAAAAATTATAGTTAGGAAATCCACTTAATATAGGTCTGAGACAACTAGTATACTTGGATATAATAGTGAAAGGATATTTGTAGTTCCATCCATTAGGAAATTAGCTTTAACAATGTCGGTAGAAATACTTTAGGATATCCCATGATAGTTATCAGTCATAAATACAAGCAAGGCCCCCATGTTAGACTCTACCCATTGATACCCCTACATAAGTATCTACTCAACTAGCAATCCCATCAAAACTCATTAACAATATTGAGTCACTGACAGCCTATCTAGAAGTTATATAAGGGTTGTGTTCACTAGTGCATCCAAAGATAATTTATTACCTTGAATGGGTGGATTAAAATCTTCCCTCATCCAATTTCATAAACTCTATATTTCTAAAATTTTATGTTATGTGGGTAAAAAATAGTAATTGAAACATTTTGTATCTCTGTGTGGTCCCTTGATGGGAACCCTTAAGTAGTAAGAAGCATCCAAACTCATATTCTTAATATAGAATCTAGAGGGACAAATTTTCAACTCATATACAAGTTTACCATATTGGTTGATCACAAGATGGGAAGACCTTCATTAGAAAATTATTTATTAGTTCATCTTTATGTTTTAGAAGAAAAAAATCCTTGGCCTATTGAATTGAAAATAGTGTGAGAACCAGATATTCTTCAATTTAATTTCTAGGTGGACAGGTTTGACCTACTCCTTGAACTTTAAGATTCCTCAAGAATAATTGATAGATATCTATATAGATAACCTTTGTGATGAGATTCAAACATCACTCATTCTAGTGAAATATCTATGAGGATTCTATGAACTTGCTAAAGTTGTGAAAATATTGGATTATTCCATTTGGTGAACCAAATAAAATTCTCAATAAATGTAAGATGCTTAAGGAAATAGAATATGTAAAGTGTAAACCACAACAATTACACTTAATACATATCCTACATCATCTATATCACCTAAGAACACACAATACCATGGTAAAATCCCTTATTAATTTAAACAACAACTTAAATATCCATTTTTGTATGGGAGAAAGGATTATAGACATCCATTATATAAGTATTAAAAGAATAATATTAATTCTTTCCAAGATGATAAAGTTCTAGGATAATTTATAGAGGATATAGAGAACAACATTTTTTGGTTATCTTACCCTAGAATCCATGATTACTTTGGTATTATTGATCGCTATATTTATTTCCCCTTTCACTAAAAATTTATTCATTCCATCTAGGATTGCTTTATTTTTAAGTAAATCTTCTAGAATAAGGTTTATTTTGGATAGTTGAAATTTTTAAATTCACTAGAATAAGTGGAATGTCTTTCCATCGCTCTAGAGGAAGAAATTGGATAGAAATAAGTTATGAGTAAAAGTGCACATAAGTTCTATAACTAGATAAATATAAAGACAATCAATCGAACTCATGTTATCCTCAGGGAAAAACAAAACCTTCCAGTTTTACCCCTATCTCTTCTACTATGGTGTGACCAATATCATTGGAACCACCATCTCCCAAGATTAAATATTTTAAAATTCAAAATAACCATAACAACATGAATAAGGTGCATAAAGTTGAACATGTACAAATAACCAAGCTAACCCTAGACCTCTCATATTTCATGAATTTGGCACTAAAATCACAGGAACTACCCCAGAAAATGGAACCCTCGTCCAATGAATAATTACTATTTGGTTTGTTAATTTCATTAATTTAATGGACCCCTTCTCTAATGAAGAATTCACATATGAACTTGAGTTTCCTATAGAATAGGGAACTATAGGAAGGAGTCATAAAAGTTGAGGGAATAAGGGAAGAAATTGTTGTGGCTAAGCTCAATGTCTTTACCATATCCTTAATGGGGCTATATATATATCTGAAACCCATAGAAAAGAACTTTATTGAACCCAATAGGAGCATGGATACACTTCAACGTCTATCAAGTGTCATATAAACCTAATTGTTTTGGATGTCCAGTTAATGAGTGTGTGGTTATATGGTCATCTAGGATGAATGGGAATACCATTTCATCCCATTCCATTAGTGATAGGAATTCCTTCAACTTCTATTCAAGTTCTTATCCCATATACCTCAAAAAATTCATCCCCTAAGGCACGTGATATAGAGAAACCTCACATTGGGAAGTGCATACCTTTAGCTCAAAAATATGACATATTGAAAGAATTGGTCATTTTAATAAAAAATATTTCAATCCTAGATGCACTTAATTTATCAAAAGATATTCATCAATCACATTTAGAGGCCCGAATAAGCCCTCAAGAGTTTGAAGATGAGGTCACTTCTGCTAAAATATATCATGTAGAGATCTATCATGTGGAATTTCATATAGTCATTTCATTTATAGAGAAGGATAGAGAAATTGTTACATCGGTATGTATCAGACCCTTTTATATATCGGGTAATATAGATTACATTGAAATTTGATGATATTTCAATGAAAATGGGCCAGGAATTAACCGCATTCTGGTCAAGATTCTCCTTCAGTTTGGTTAAAGTGAAACTGATTTGTCCCATTTTACTTTAACACTTCAGGGTTATGAAAAAATTGTGTAGAAACCTCTCATCCAAATCTAGATCGGAGCTCAATTTAGAGATATCATATCTAGCATAAAATTATTTTTTTTCAGAATTATACATCTTTCAATGTGATTATAGGGAGGCCTTGGTTGAATAAACATTAATTAGTTCCCTCATTATACCATCAATGTCTAAAATACTATTTTAATAGAAAAATTGGTAGATTACATAGTGATAAGGCTCCATTTGAATTCTGTGAATCTCAATAAATCAACATGAGGTTTTACCAAAGATATAGAAAAAACTCATGATTGATGATGTTGCTTGAGTTATGGATCTGGATGGTTTGGAAATGACCCTATCTAACCCATTTAAATAACTTGATTGTAATGACCCAATATTTTTGAGTACTATATTAACTTACTCTTAATGATTTAATAAGATGTTAATGGTTAATGCAGAAAGAGGAGTAGATGGCTTCATCCAGTAGACCCGAACCTTATGAAGCCCACTTATCAGAGCTTGGGAAGGAGGTAGCATCTGTGGGCTTCGCTTTGGACCAAGCCCAAGCCGAACTCCAGCGTGTCAAACTTGAACGGAAATGCCTGCAGGAGAAGTTCAAGTTAGTAGAGATTACTACTAGGGCAATGTTATCTGAGCCTCCCTCATATTCTCTCACCATAGCACACATTACACTTAGGTATTATGCCGGTGTTATAAGGGGCTATGTGACGAGACCCTAGCTTCCTTGTGTAATCCTTTCGGGTGAATAAATTGAGATCTATTCCTTTAGTGATGTTTGTGGAATTTCTTTTGTCTGGATAATTTTAGGATATATTTTATTGATGAATTTTTGAAAAAGGGATATTTTAAAACATTTATGTAAACCCTAAATAATTAATGATGTGTAATTATTTTCAAAAAATGGTCTTCTACAAAAGAGTTCAGTAAGGAATTTGGAGTCTAATAAGATCAACTTAAATTTTGATGAATAGTAAATTATGAATAGTGATTTTACGCTTAGGATTAGTAATGTGACCAAATGGATTAGTAATTTCACTCAAAGAAAGTTTTAATATAATTTAGACACCTTGATTAAGTAATGTGATTCAATAAAATGGGTAAATAACAGTTTCATAAATTATTATTCAAGTATAAGTTTTTTCAGGTGAATAGTGTTTTTTAATTAAAAAGTTAATTAAAAATAATTAGAAAATTATTTTTATAAAAAGGACTTTATTTTTGAACTCAGAGCATTGATATTATGTTATGGTAATTTTTGTGGATTTTTCTGAAAAAAATGAATTCTCGATGAATAGTGTTTTTATTTAAAAATTAAATAAAAAATATTTAGAAGTAATTTTTATAAAATTGAGTTCATAAATGTAATTAGAACATCTATATTTGGTTAAGGTGAAATTTTGTGATTTTTCTGAGAAAGATGAATTTTTCAGTGAATAGTAAAAATGCAGTTTTAGGGTTTCGGTATGTTTAATGACATCATAATTGTGTCATGATGATGTCATGAGATATTTTAAGGGTTAGCCGGACAAGGGTGATGAATTATTGTTTTGGGGGCCCCATGTGGCCTAACTTTATGTAAAATATCATGAGAGATCACATGGGTTTGAGAAAAACACTTGTGAGGTGTCCCTTGGCCATTAATGCCTTGTCCCCTCACTTTCTCTATAAATACCAAGCCCTCCTCTCATCCTTTCGACTCAAAAACCATTATCAACGAATTTCAGGTCTCCTTACCTCCCAAGGAGTCCTCCCAAGGTGCCCCCAAGCCCTCAAGGTCTAAACCTTTGAGTTTCAAGAGTCACATTTTAAGGTAAGGGATCTGACCTCTCTCTTTCTTTTCATTTAATCTCTTTTATGTCATTCCTTTTATGATCCATGTTATTATGTGAGAGGATGTTCTTTTATATTCCTCTTACTTCCCTTTTCATGTTTATATGATGAGATATCCCCTCTTACTCTCATCATTTCGTTTTATGAAAGTTTAAGTGACGACGTTAGGCTGCCGAATTTTTAAGGGATTCTTTCACCCTTCTCATTTTTCATGTTCGATTTTCATGTCAAGTATTTCAAGTTCATTTCTATTATGTTGGGGTATGATCTATATATATATCATACTGATATCTTATGATCATATGATGAGAGACCCTATTTGATCTTGTAAAATCTTTTTTTTATTAAAGTTTAAGTGACGCCATTAGGCTGCCGAATTTTCATAAGAGAAATCTTATTTTTGTCTCACTTCCATGTTTTTCATTTCATATGGTATATCTTTCAAATTTCATTACCATGTTCTTAAATCCCTTATATTCGGTCCCCCTACTTTTTTATGGATCATTTATGAGTGGGTGACCCATGTTCTCTCTCCTTTCAATGTTTTCTAAAACCTTGTAACATAGCCGTTATGCTGCAGAATTTTCGTCTCAAAATGCCTCTCTCTTTTCTCAAAATTATTTTATGTTATAAAGTGAATACTCAAAGCTCTTATTTCTACAATGGTATTCACATATATATCAAAATTTTCTATTTTAAATTCTGTGATTTACATACATGAAACCCGCTTCCCCTTTCCGTGTGTTTAAAGTGACATAAAGATCATGTCATTAAAGCAATTTTTTAAAACGTTATGATTATGAAATGAAACCCATTTCTTTTATGCTATATGGGTTGTTTATGAAATGATTAATGATGATATATGTGGATCACATGATAATAAATTTCAATATTAAATGTTGCAGCCACATCTTCAATTTATGAAAAATGTTATTTTTATTATGATGTATCTCATGATTTCTTCTCATGCCTTAAAGTTCTTTTCATGTCCTTATTGAAGTATCTCAAGTTCACATGTAAAATGCTTCTCTTGTTTCCCTTACTGGGCCTTCTTCTCACCCTTTATTTTGATGTATGTCCCCAGGTTATGAGATGCAGTAATGAACCTAGGATGAACTTAAGGAGAAGCCTTTCAAGTGTTTAAGAAGAATGTTTTATGTTCTTTTCATGTATTATGTTCCCAGTTTCCAAGACACTAAACCTTAAAAGATCCTCAGTTCCGTGTAATGAAATGAAAGTTATGTTATAAAAAGACGGGATGCTATAGTTGGTATCAAAGGATGGTTTAGTTATTTGTGGAGATTAGGATATAAAAACTTTAGGAAGAACCCTATAGAAAAGTTTAAATATAGGAAAACTTCCTGGTATTTTGGTAAGTATTGAGTAAGTGGTTTATCAAACAAATACATCCTTGTCTCGATACGAGCAGGTAGAGGCAGATCTGGCACAGATGTACATAGGGGTAAAACCTGAAAACACCGCTTTGAGCTAGACTCGAACGGGAACTGGTTCACGATAACGGGCCTTGCTGCACTCTTGGTTACGACACTCCCGGGGGATATGTTTGGTTAATCACAAGCTTTTTATGAATCATTATGAAGGAATTATAGAGAAGTGTAATTGTCTAATCATGAAGTCTTAGTTAAAAGATTCATAAATGAAATAAGTTTATCACTAAGGTTTTATTCTTTTAGAAAATGGCGGGAAATAGGAGGAACCGTGCAGATGGTGACCGCAATGCACCATCTGTTGACGACCCTTAGATGGAAGCCAGAATGGAAACATTCAGGCGAATGATGAACCAACTGACTCAAGTTATGAGTAATAACTTGAATCAAGCTGAGATTCCGATCTCACCATGAAGGGAGCAATTTTCTGTTGAGTCCTTTATGCGTCAACGACCGCCAACATTCAGTGGATCTACTGACCCATTGGTTTTGGAACAATGGATAAGCTCCATTGAAAAGATATTTTCTATACTTCATTGTTCGGAACAAGAAAAAGTCACCCTTGTTGTTTACCGCCTAGAGGGAGAAGCTGATCAGTGGTGGTCACTGATCAAAAACACGAAGCTAGGATGAGAGATGGAAGCTATGGAGTGGGAAGAATTCCGGGGAATATTCTTTAACAAGTATTTCCCCCATTCCATGAGAACGAGAATGGAGAAGGAGTTTCTCGAGCTGAAGCAGAAGGAGAACGAATCTGTCGGAAGCTATGAGATGAACTTCACAAGTATTTCTCGTTATACCTCAAGCTTTGTCATGGACCCTAATGGGAAGGTTGATAGATTCTTTGGTGGACTACGACCTCATCTGCGGAAGAATCTAGCTAATAGGGACTATGATAGCTATGAAGAAATAGTTCGAAGTTCTATGAAAGTCGAGCTAGAGTTTGGTGAGACACAGTGGTCTCATAAATCAAATGAAAAGAAGAGATTTTTGGAGCCCAGTTTGGGGAAGTCTTTTGATCAGGGAAGAGGTGGAAAGAAAATGCAACTTACCACATGAAATAAATGTGGGAAGAATCAATTGGAGAACTGTTTGAACAGAAGTGGAAAGTGATACAAGTGTGGAAGAGGAGGCCATATTGCTCGGAATTGTCATAGTGAGGTGAAGCCTCAGCTTCCCAACACTAACGATAGAGGAAATATGGTTCTGGCCCTACACGAAGTCACATGCTTCAAGTGTGGACAGCTTGGGCACTTTGCTAATCAATGTCCAAATCCGAGGGAAGTGGAGGGGAATCACCATCAACCTCAGCAGAGGGAAAGGGAGAAAGGTCGTGCTTTCGCTATCACAACAACTGAAGTTGAAGTTCCGAATGATGTGGTAGCAGGTACTCTTGTTGTCCTCTCAAAACTAGTAAGTACTTTATTTGATTCCGGTTCTACGCATTCCTTTATTTCCTCCAAGTTTGCAAGGAATATAGAATCAATCCCTGAACTGCTTGAGGTAGAGTTGTCTGTCAAGACTCCAAGTGGGATTATCCTTGCATCAACAGTGTTTAGAGAATCTAGTGTTTACTTTGGTGAGAAGAATCTTATCTCAAATCTAGTAGTCATTCCCATGATGGAATTAGACATTATACTAGGGATGGACTGGATCTCAAAGTATAATGCTAAGATCAAATGCAGAAGTAAGGAAATCTCATTAGTCTTGAATGAACGACCTACAGTTATCTTCCGAGGAGAGATATCCCGAACTAATCCCTATCTAGAAGCACCTCCTATAGATTTCTTTATGGAGTTAATCAGTGATGATGAAGAAGGAAAAGGGAGCATACAAATAGAAGATGTTCCGATTGTTTAGGAATACATGGATGTATTTCCTGAGGAGTTACCTGGACCTCCCCCAGAAAGAGAGGTAGAGTTCTCCATTTAACTCGTACCTGGGTCTCAACCGATATCAAAGACTCCGTATAGAATGGAAAATGTGGAGCTAGATGAGTTAAAGAAACAACTCCAAGACTTGTTGTAGAAGGGGTTTATCCGACCGAGTGTGTCTCCTTGGGGAGCACCAGTTCTCTTTGTGAAGAAGAAGGATGGATCAATGCGGCTATGCATTGATTATAGAGAACTGAACGGGATAACAGTGAAGAACAGATACCCTCTTCCAAGAATTGATGATTTATTTGACCAACTTCGTGGGGCTCAATTCTTCTCTAAGATTGACCTTCGATCTGGTTATCATCAACTGAGGGTGATGAAGGAATATATTCCAAAGACTGCCTTCCGATCAAGATATGGGCATTATGAGTTTACTGTTATGCCTTTCGTCTTGACTAATGCTCCTGCTATTTTCATGGATTTGATGAATAGAGTCTTTAAGGACTACCTTGATAACTTTTTGGTAGTTTTTATTGATGATATTTTGATATATTCAAAAAGTCATGAGGAGTATGAAGATCATATAAGGGTTATATTGAAAACTCTACAGAAGTAGAGGCTCTTTGGGAAGTTCAGCAAGTGTGAGTTTTGGTTACAGCAAGTGGAGTTCTTGGGGAACATCATAACCAATGAAGGAATCTCAGTTGACCCTACAAATACAATGGTTGTGGAGGAGTGGCCTCAACCCACAACATTAACTGAGATTCGTAGTTTCCTTGGTTTAGCTGGATATTATAGGAGGTTTGTGAAAAACTTTTCACGGATTTCTAATCCACTAACCAAGTTGACTTGAAAAGGGGTTAAGTTCATCTGGACAAGGGAATGCGAGGAAAGTTTCCAAGAGATGAAGAAGAGATTGGTTACTACACCTGTGTTAACACCACCCTCTATCGGAGAAGGATTCGTTATTTTTAGCGATGCATCTCTGAAAGGGCTTGGGTGCGTCCTCATGCAAAATGACAAGGTAATTGCTTATGCGTCGCGACAGTTGAAGATTCATGAGCAGAATTATCCTACACATGATCTAGAGCTGGAGACAGTCGTTTTTGCTCTAAAGATATGGAGGAACTATCTTTATGGGGAGAAATGTGATATATACACTGACCACCAAAGTCTAAAGTATATTTTCACACATAAAGAATTGAACATGAGACAAAGGAGATGGTTGGAGCTTATTAAAGATTATGATTGTTCAATTCATTATCACCCTGGAAGAGCAAATAAAGTTGCGGATGCATTAAGCAGGAAAGACCCTGTTGTTCTGACAACAATGAGGATCCTAGGAGATCCCTTGATTAAAGATCTAGTAAAACTGGACATGGGAATTATAAGGAAAGGGACATCACCAACCCTATCCCAAATGATTTATCAACCTTCATTACTAGAGAAGATCAAGAAGGCTCAAAAAGAAGATCCTTTGCTGCAGGAGAAGTTTGAGGCTGTAAAGGATGGGAAGTTCCCTGACTTCAATATTGATCAAGAAGGTGTATTGAAATTTCGTACAAGACTATGTGTCCCGTCTATTTCGGAGATAAAGAAAGAACTGATGGATGAAGATCATAGCTCTACTTTTTCTATACATCCGGGAAGCACTAAGATGTATAGAGACCTTCGTGATCATTATTGGTGGGATAACATGAAGAGGAATATTGTTGATTACACTACAAGGTTCCTGGTGTGTCAGCAAGTAAAGGCAGAAAGACAACTTCTTAAGGGGGTATTACAACCACTACCCATACCAGTATGGAAGTGGGATAATATCACTATGGTCTTTGTAACTGGTCTCCCAAAAACATCCAAAGGAAACAATGCGATATGGGTTATTGTGGACCGTCTCACCAAAACAGCCCATTTTATCTCTATTCGGGAAGATTTCTCTCTGGATCAGCTTGCCAAGATATACGTGAAGGAAGTGGTAAGACTGCATGGGGTACCACTATCCATCGTTTCTGATCGTGATCCAAGATTCACATCAAAATTCTGGAGAAGTCTTCAACATGCTCTGAATACTGAATTGAATTTTAGTACGGCCTATCATCCTCAAACTGATGGCCAATCTGAAAGGACTATTCAGACACTCGAAGACATGTTGAGATTATGCTCAATGGAATTTAAATGTGTATGGGATCAACACATCCCATTAGTGGAGTTATCCTATAACAACATCTTCCATGCGAGTATTCAGATGGAACCATATGAAGCTCTGTATGGAAAGCGGTGTAGAACTCCTACTTGTTGGGATGAAACTGGTGAGAGGAATCTTCTTGGGCCTGATCTCGTGCAAGAGATGACGGAACAGGTTCATGTCATCCAACAACACATAAAGGCTGCTCAGAGTCGGCAGAAGAGCTATGCTGACAATCGTCGAAGGGACTTGGAGTTTGGTATTGGTGACAAAGTCTTCCTTCGAATCTTTCCATGGAAGAGAGTCATGCGGTTTGGGAAGAAAGGGAAGCTCATCCCTAGGTACATTGGCCCCTATGAAATACTTGATTGCATAGGAGTAGTGGCCTATCGTCTAGAACTTCCACCGAACCTAGCTCAAGTTCATAATGTCTTCCATGTATCTCTCTTGAGGAAGTATATACCCAACCCTTCGCATGTACTGAACCCAGAAGTGGTACAACTGGAACATGACCTCTCTTATGAGGAGCAGCCAGTGGAGATCTTGGATCGTAGAGACAAGGTTCTACGAAACAAGACTACCCAACTTGTGAAAGTGTTGTGGAGGAATCATAAATATGAAGAAGCGACTTGGGAGCCTGAGGGAACAATGAAGCAAAAGTACCCTAACCTTTTCGACTAGTCCTCAAGTATAAATTTCGGGGACAAATTTTCTTAAGGGGGGAAGAATGTAACGACCCAATATTTTTGAGTAGTATATTAACTTACTCTTAATGATTTAATAATATTTTAATGGTTAATGCAGAAAGAGGAGTCGATGGCTTCATCCAGTAGACTCGAACCTTATGAAGCCCACTTATCAGAGCTTGGGAAGGAGGTAGCATTTGTGGGCTTCGCTTTGGACCAAGCCCAAGCCAGACTCCAGCGTGTCAAGCTTGAACGGAAACGCCTGCGAGAGAAGTTCAAGTTAGTAGAGATTACTACTAGGGCAATGTTATCTGAGCCTCCCTCATATTCTCTCACCATAGCACACCTTACACTTAGGTCTTATGCCGGTGTTATAAGGGGCTATGTGACGAGACCCTAGCTTCCTTGTGTAATCCTTTCGGGTGAATAAATTGAGATCTCTTCCTTTAGTGATTTTTGTGGAATTTCTTTTGTCTGGATAATTTTAGGATATATTTTATTGATGAATTTTTGAAAAAGGGATATTTTAAAACATTTATGTAAACCCTAAATAATTAATGATGTGTAATGATTTTCAAAAAATGGTCTTCTACAAAAGTGTTCAGTAAGGAATTTGGAGTATAATAAGATCAACTTAAATTTTGATGAATAGTAAATTATGAATAGTGATTTTACGCTTAGGATTAGTAATGTGACCAAATGGATTAGTAATTTCACTCAAAGAAAGTTTTAATATAATTTAGACACCATGATTAAGTAATGTGATTCAATAAAATGGGTAAATAACGGTTTCATAAATTATTAGTCAAGTATTAGTTTTTTTCAGGTGAATAGTGTTTTTTAAATAAAAAGTTAATTAAAAATAATTAGAAAATTATTTTTATAAAAAGGACTTTATTTTTGAACTCAGAGCATCGATATTATGTTATGGTAATTTTTGTGGATTTTTCTGAAAACAAAATGAATTCTCGATGAATAGTGTTTTTATTTAAAAATTAAATAAAAATTATTTAGAAAATTATTTTTATAAAATGAAGTTCAGAAATGTAATTATAACATCGATATTTGGTTAAGGTGAAATTTTGGGATTTTTCTGAGAAAGATGAATTTTTCAATGAATAGTAAAAATGCAGTTTTAGGGTTTCGGTATGTTTAATGACATCATAACTGTGACATGATGATGTCATGAGATATTTTAAGGGTTGGACGGCCAAGGGTGATGAAGTATTGTTTTGGGGGCCCCATGTGGCCTAACTTTATGGAAAATATCATGAGAGAGCACATGGGTTTGAGAAAAGCACTTGTGAGGTGTCCCTTGGCCATTAATGCCTTGTCCCCTCACTTTCCCTATAAATACCAAGCCCTCCTCTCATCCTTTTGACTCAAAAACCATTCTCAACTAAGTTCTGGTCTCCTTACCTCCCAATGAGTCCTCCCAAGGTGCCCCCAAGCCCTCAAGGTCCAAACCTTTGAGTTTCAAGAGTCACGTTTTAAGGTAAGGGATCTGACCTCTCTCTTTCTTCTCATGTAATCTCTTTTATGTCATTCCTTTTATGATCAATGTTATTATGTGAGAGGATGTTCTTCTATATTCCTCTTACTGATCTTTTCATGTTTATATGATGAGAGATCCCCTCTTACTCTCATCATTTCGTTTTATGAAAGTTTAAGTGACGCCGTTAGGCTGCCGAATTTTTAAGGGATTCTTTCACCCTTCTCATTTTTCATGTTCGATTTTCATGTCAAGTCTTTCAAGTTCCTTTTTATTATGTTGGGGTATTATATCTATATATATCATACTGATCTCTTTTGATGATATGATGAGAGACCCTATTTGATCTTGTCAAATCTTTTTTTTATTAAAGTTTAAGTGACGCCATTAGGCTGCCGAATTTTCATAAGAGAAATCTTATTTTTGTCTCACTTCCATGTTTTTTATTTCATATGGTATATCTTTCAAATTTCATTACCATGTCCTTAAATCCCTTATATTCTGTCCCCCTACTGTTTTATGGATCATTTATGAGTGGGTGACCCATGTTCTCTCTCCTTTCTATGTTTTCTAAAACCTTGTAACATAGCTGTTATGCTGCAGAATTTTCGTCTCAAAATGCCTCTCTCTTTTCTCAAAATTATTTTATGTTATAAAGTGTATACTCAAAGCTCTTATTTCTACAAGGTTATTCACATATATATCAAAATGTTCTATTTTAAATTCTGGGATTTACATACATGAAACCTGCTTCCCCTTTCCGTGGGTTTAAAGTGACATAAAGATCATGTCATTAAAGCAGTTTTTAAAACGTTATGATTATGAAATGAAACCCATTTCTTTTATGCTATATGGGTTATTTATTAAATGATTGATTATGATATATGTGGCTCACATGATAATAAAGGAAAATTTAAGGGTGCTCCCTGATAGCGCTCCAATTCATTGGGTAAAAACTTAATCTCTAGAGATGACCATTTTAACAACGCCTTGGTGAATAACCTTGGTAATTTTTAACGAAACCTTGGGGATGGACCTTGGTGAAACGAAACGATTGTCAATATTAAATATTTCAGCCACATCTTCAAGTTATGAAAAATGTTATTTTTATTATGATGTATCTCATGATTTCTTCTCATGCCTTAAAGTTCTTTTCACGTCCTTATTGAAGTATCTCAAGTTCACATGTAAAATGTTTCTCTTGTTTCCCTTACTGGGCCTTCTGCTCACCCTTTCTTTTGATGTATGTCCCCAGGTTATGAGATGCAGTAATGAACCTAGGATGAACTTAAGGAGAAGCCTTTTAATTGTTTAAGAAGAATGTTTTATGTTCTTTTCATGTATTATGTTCCTTGTTTCCAAGACACTAAACCTTAAAAGATCCTCAGTTCCGTGTAATGAAATGAAAGTTATGTTATAAAAAGACGGGATGCTATATTGATGATGAATATGTATTCCCAAAAAATTGAATCAAAAACATGAATTTATATTTGGGTATGTTTTCATTATATTCTATGATATTAGTCACATTATCTGATCCCAAAAACACATAATAAGTGTCTGATCTCCATAATGGTGACAACATCCTGGGTAAAAATGACCATGTTTTTTCCTTGGATTTTTAAAAAACCCCCATATCATTATACGGTTTATAACAGACTCTCATTTTATCAATAGATAATGAAAACACATCTATACCATTTTTAGAATGTTGATATGTTGATACCTCTTCTAATCTTGGTGACACCAAATAAGATGAAGAAAAAAATGAGGATCTCAATGATTCACCTCCAGTGTTTGAGGAGGGTGTCTCCACTATAACTGATGAGCTCTAAAAAATAAATATGGGCATGGATAAAGATATATAACCCATTTTTATCAGTGCATCCATGACTTCTGAGGAACAAGATCTATATACCTATTTTCTAAATCATCACTAAGATGTGATCACAATGAATTGCATATAAATTCTTAGACTCAATCCCAATGTAGCTATCAATCACTTTAGCTTTCCAAAGGAATGGCATAGTAACAAATTGGTATCCATAAGAATACATATGATACACACCATTGAGTTTGAAGCTAAAGTTGATAAACTTATCAAATCAAACTGTATTTGAGAGGTCCAATACCTAAAACGGATCACCAATATTGTCTCATTGAAGAAAAATAATGGGAATACCAAAGTATTCATTAACTTCATATATATAAACTATCATTTTATAAAGGGTTGTTTCCTAGTTCAAATTATAGAACTTCTAATTGATGCAACTATCGGCTATCAAGCCCTATTCTTTTTGGATGTTTATTTAAAATTCAACTAAATATATATTTCTATTAAAGATTATGACTTCACTACTTTTAGATCTCCCAAAGTAATACACTATAATCAAGTCATGCCTTTTGGATTGAAAAATGTTTGAACCATATTTTCACACCCTTCTTGGGGAGTACCGATGAATGTTAATTCAATGTTCTTGTGGTAAAATCCTATCAATATTATAATCATCTTATAGATCTTGAAATCAATTTCAACAATTTATAATAGAATATCTTGATGATAAACCCTTTAAAGTGTGATTTTAGGGTTACCTTAAGAAATCTTTTTGGTTCTATTGTGTGCCACCATGGAATTGAAGTTGATCCTAAGAAATTAAATGTTATATTTGATATTACACCTCCTAGAATAATAAAATAGCTGAGAGGACATCAGGTATTCCTATCCTACATCCTATGATTCATATAAAACCTTACAAGAAAATGTTTATCCATAACCAAAATAATGAATAAGGGAGTTACCTATCAGTAGATTGATGATTGTTAGGAATATTTTGACTTTCTCAAAAAAAATGAGTCTATTAGTATTAATTCCCCCCATTTAAGTAGATCCACTCATTCTATATATGCAATCCTCATAGAAATAACTAGGAACATTTCTTTCATAGAAGAATGGTGTGGGGAATGATAATTTTCTCTAATATATCATAATAGTTATTCTTAGTGTTGAGACTTGATACTTAGAGATCAATATAAAATTTACTTGTGTCAATATTTGTAGTTTTGAAGATAATGAACTACATGTACACCATGATATTAACTTTGTCTCTCACAATGATTCACTCAAATACATCATCAATTATACCATGTTAATTTGACATTTGGAATGGTGGGCAGTCCTTTTATAGTAGCTTTAAATTCAGTTCATACAATAAAAATTGAAAAAGGCATAGGAATTAGAATATTTTCTTAGAGAGAATCCTTCTATAGAAAACAAACCATTATACATTTAGTTAAACAATTAATATGTATTTTTATCCAAGACTTCCCCAAAACATGAGATATGTACTTTGAAAGTTCTTCCAAAATCCCAATGGAGAAAATAATAGAATACCCCAAACTCAACAGAATCGATTTGGGAGTTTTCATTATCTATCTAGACAAGTAAGTTATACCTTATTGCTTCTTGTTTTCTGAAGAATCCACTAAGAATGAGGCAGAATACCAAGTCCTCATTATAGGTATGGAACTGACACTATAAATACTAGTAGCCCACCTAAAATTCAAAGGTGATACAGAGTAATTAATAAAGAAGATCAATGGTAACTATACCATCATAAAGGTAGAGATGATTCACCTACTTGATTGTATATGGTGGTTGGTGGTGAAATTCCCCTCAAATCCAACACTGAATCATGTATCATGATAATATAATGATGATAAATATTTATTAGGTAATTTTCCTACAACCTTGGTGGACCCTGATCGGTATAAAATATTCATCAGTAATGAAAACCATAGGATTTTGTCATTGTTCATTTGTAATGGTATGGAATACATCAATGATGTCAATTCTATCCCTGAGAAAGATAATTATACAAGTGGATGGATATCTTCATTATTGGACTGCCTCCAAAGAAAGATTATTCTTTCAAAAAGAGAGAGAAAAGATTAAATATGATATCATGTTGTTAACTTTTCCATTTCTGATAGTCCAACTATCAAAAGTACTTTATAAAAAATTATTTTATTGATTCCTCCTAAGTTTAATTGAAGGATAGGAAACTCTTACTGTCATGTAGGAATTCAATGCTAATTCATGTTGTGCTCATTGGTCAAGGTTTAATCATTCTCATAAAATCAAGAAGCTTGGTATTTTTGGTCTTTAATGACATAGTATTATATAGATTTCACCAAGAAATTTCGTGTCTATCATATAAATACCATATTTAGTCATTAGTCCCCATAACTATTTCATATCACCAAATATTCATGGTCATTTTCTATTTGGGAAATAGATTTCATGGGACCATATCCTCTAGTGAATTCCAATAAGTTGAAGTTCATATTTTCTACATTGAGTTATTATCTAAGTGAGTTGATGTTATATCCCTCAAGGATGTTGTGAAAAAGGATATCATCAATTTTGTGAAGACAAACATTATTAATAGTACTGGTGTACCTCATACAATACTGATAGATAGTGAAACCAATTTTTACTCTTCTAAACTAAAAAGACTGTATCAACAATATAGAATTCAGTATAACTAATAATATCACTACATTTCAATAGAAAATGGATAGATATAGGATTTTAATAAAAAATTGTATCATTTACTCTAGAATATGGTGGATAAATATAATAAATCATTTCCTGAAAAGTTTTTGCACACCTTATGAGCCTATCGCACCACAACCCACACAGCTACAAAGGAAAACCATTATTATCTTATCTATGGGATAGAAGTGGTTTTACTTTTTGAGGTTCAACTAACTTTGATATGAATTTACTTTTGTGACTATTTTTCTAAAGTTGGGCAATCTTAAAAGTGATTAGATGGGTTAAAATAGCTTAATGAAAGAAGGTTTTGAACCCTACAAAACTTGTGAGCCCATCAAAACTGAGTAGTATGAGCCTTAAACAATAAATTTAACCTTAATTCATTTCTCTAAGGGGAATTGGTATTTTCTATTATGACCCTGATGATACATGGGAATAAGCCTCCAAAACATGAACCAATATGGTAGAGACCTTACATTATACACAAGGTATACTTGAATTGAGCCTATTATTTAGTCACAATGGATAGTGAGCATATCACACCCCCTAACAATGCAAGGTTTCTCAAGAAATGATTAATGTAATTTGTATGACATACCAACATCCATATAGCATGACATTAAACTATGTGGCCAATATCTTGGTCACATGATGTTAATTTGTGCAACATCATAGTCTGGGTTGCATGACTTTAAATTACCTATAAAAAGTCTTGGTGGTAATAAATTAAGATACATAGCACCAAATTCCATAATACATGACATTAAACTATATGGAAAACATCATAATCACATGATTTTAGGCTTCATGACATCATAGTATAGGTTTCATGATTTAAACTACCTATAACATGTCATAATGGTAAGACTTAAAACTGTATAGGACCAATATCCCCACAACATGGAGTTAAACTATGTGGACAATGTTTTGGGCACACGATATTAGATTTTAAAACATCATAGTCAATGTTTCATAACTTTAAAATACCTATAATAAGTCTTTTAAGTAATATGTTAAATTGTATAGCACTAACATCCTAGTCACGCAACATAAAACCGCATGACAATGTCTCTGCTACAAGAGAAGAAATCACTTGTTGTGCATCGAGAACAATCCTTGGTGAGAATATTAATACAATCTGGGTATTCTTAAAATCTATCTTGTTTCTCACACTAATAATGACTCATGTGATCTTAGGGGGTTTGAGATGATTATTCCAATTTACATGATTAAGTTGTGCCATGACCAAAATCATGGAACATTTGGACCATCCTGCATGACCATAAATTGATAAGGGTGGTCTCCCTTATATATCATAATTTTTCCTTGTATATGAGACATATCTATGTAGGGAATTTTATTATAACTACATATTAATTTATTCTCATTTTTATGAGATATGTAGTTACATTGGGATCCCCAATCCTTGTCTTATCCACAAATTCAAAAAAATATCTCCTCCCTCTATACGATCCAGATATATGTTGGGATTTACTTATATAGAACTATGTATGGATTTATTCTCATTCTGATTAGATAGAAAGTGATACCTAGAACCCCGAATCTAGGCCCAACCACAAAATAAAAAATTCCCCCTCTCATGTATATGATCTAGATTTGATCTGGGGATTCTAACATGGGTACTCTCATTTATAGAACCGTGTTTAAAAAAATGACCCTTCCCTTGAATATGAGTTAGATTTTTTTAGGGGGACACTTATTTCTAAGAAATATGTGTATATAGATACTTGTTCCGATGGGATATGTGATGATTCCCAATTTACCTATCTTGGGACCAAATGAAAAATTTAAAAAAATACCCTCCCCTCCATACATGCCATACCAATGCACGGTACTTCTTCCTAAGAACTATATGTGGATTGATTCTTGTTCTAAAGAGGTAAATGGTGATTCCTATATCCCTTATCCTAGGACTTACCAAAAATAAATAAACAAATTCCCTTTATCATTTCAAATGATCCAGATCTATGCAAGGAAACCCTTACAAGAGCCATGTGGAGTTTAGTCTCAAAATCTAGATATGATCATAATACCCAGTTATAGAGAACTTAGGTCTAAATGCTTCCATAATGCTTTATGGACATATTAATTTCATAAACCACACTTCACATCTTAAGAAAATCAGATCATGGAAAATTTTTCATGGATATTGATAACAAATGCATCTGATGCCATGACACACCTCTATTTTCACTATTCATATTAAACCCTTGATTTTTCTCAGCACATGTGCCCCTGATATGTAGCTTCTTAAATATAGGAATATAATTATTGAGAATAAAATTCCATTATATTTTTATTCCATGAAAATATATTGATGTAATTTATCTTTTAAACATGGTCTATGATTATTCATTGAGTACATGTCCCATGCCACCTTTCTTTTCTTGAGAGATTCAAATTATTATTTACAATGTCTCTCCCCATGTTCAGACGTTTTTGGATCACTCTTATCCTATAATACCCATTTAGGTCATTATACACATCTCATAGGTCCAATCCCCATGACCTTAAAATATGTTCATTCCTTTTTGAAATTATACATAAGAAAAATCTTCCCACCTTGAATATTTTTCCCATACATGGTGATATAATTACCTAAGAGTTTAAAATAATTCCCGGATAATCATTTATCCATAAACCTACTTCTAGAAACACATATTTAAATCCTCAAAAAAAATTCATGGATTTCAATGATGAGAGTATCCAACTCTAAAGGGAATTTATTTTTTGACTATATATATTATGCCTCTACTTTGGCCCTGCATATGTGCCCTTAATATGGCCTTCCAACCAAAGGCATCTTCTTATCGAGGAGAATATCATATTATCTCCGTACAACTTGGAACCATTATATCTAAATATATATTTTGAACATGGTATGTGGTCATCCCTAGTATACATGCCTCACCCAATCATCCCTGATTTAATCTTCTTGAGTTTTGATTTACATAATCCATAATCCAACTATTCATGTAGATTCAGCACCCTCAATGTTACACACTTGTGTGTTGTACCCATTTCCAGGGTAGAGATCTAGTGTTCCACATGGACAGTAATTATCATGTGACCTTAAACCATATGACACCATGTTCTAATATTGATTACCATAAAGTGAATTCCCCTCTCTCTGGTGTAGAATTCTTCAGCAATAGTCTCACTATTCACATCATGTTTTTCATTTAACTTTCTAGTAAAATTTTCCCATGTATTTAGTAAAAGATATACAACCTAAAACAAAATCCACATTTATTTAGATCTATTTGAACTTAATCATCAGTTATGTTGGTCCAAATCACATGATATTAAACTGCCTAAGGAAATAGACATGGTACTCCCTAGGATAAAAATTCATAAACAAAATTCTAATAAAAACTAGAGTCTCTACTCACTAGAAATGTGTCTTTCATGATTCTGTAAAAATTGAGAATAAAAAAAGTTCACTAAATTTTTTAGGTTGAAAACCCAAAAAGAGTTTCCTAATAAAAATCCAAGTCTTTCCCACTAAGACTTCTCTATATCAAACTTAGGAAAAAGTTATGTAAGTAAAAAAAATAAAATATGAAAATCTTATTAGGTCCCCCATAAGACCCCAAAAAAATAAATCTATTCTTTCTAGAACCCTTGGACTAATAAAAATACATAACATTCGTTTTTTCTTTTATCCCCATTTTATCATAGAGGTTTAGGTTCATAGATCTCAACCCCTTTTAAACAATGGATTCTACATCTAAAATTCCTTGTTTTGATCCTTATCACATTGATTAAACTTATTAATCATAGTGGATCAAATATATTATTACTATAATGTTAGTTATAACTATACCCATACTTAATCCAATCCCAATAAGAAATTATCAGACTTGAATACTTGAGAACTATAATCATTTACAAAGGAAAATTAGAGATGGGAAAATGAATAATTGAGAAAAAAAATTGATTTCATTCATAGATAAAAAATGTGAGGAGATCATAGGCACGACCAAGAAACACAAAAAAAATGAATCATCCATAGGGTCACATGGGTTTTGTGACCTACTTACACAAAATTGATGCACAAAATACAAGCATGAACTAAAAATGTAGACCAGGAAATCCTAGATAAGAAAATGATCTTATTTCATGAATTAATTCATGCCAGTGTTACTTTTACAACAATATTAAATCCCCCTTGTTATATTCATATCCAATTCTAAGTGGGCAATTTATTCATATTTCCATTTTCTTAAATAATTCTGAACATCTTGAAGGATAAGTACCTCAAACACATAAAAAAAAAATTATAGGGAATAGAAATGAAATTTTCCCTAGATAACTTAAAATGTGACCAATTGAACCCTGTGTAAAGAAATAGTGTATCTAGATAGATCATGAAATTATAACCTATGTAGACCAATAGAGTGAGATTCCTCCTTAACCAAGGGTCTTGAAGTTTTCTATAAATAGGACCCTTGGGCTCCTCATTTTCATCTTTTGGAAGATTGGGGGACATCCTGAAGCTCTTCTCACTCAGCTCTCTCTCCCAAGTCCTCAAAATCCTTAAGTACCTTATTTAATCTCTAAAATAAGAGAGAATAAACCAAAAATATAGGTTAGTTGAGTTTCCCAGGGGTATAAAACACAAAGAAACTTTATAAGGAACCACTTCCACCCAATTCTAATAGAATTAGGGTGAATAAACCTCACCTAACCATACACTTGTGCACTATTCATCCTAAAGTATACAAGGACAGCCCTATAATTAGAAAGAATCTTCACCCAAGATTTTTTTCTTAGATCATTGCTTCACCTAATTATCACTTGGGTGAATTCCCCATCATTTTTCCCTAGTTTCACCTAGGCCAAGTCCCCTTCACATCTATAAACTATCACCAGGGAGAAGTTCCTTGAATCATCCCAAAAACTACTTGGGAGAAACACTACCAGTCACCCTGATACCACATTGGATAAATATCCTCTAATAACTTTAATTCATAACCTTTAATTATTCAATATAAAATCTCTCATTTACTCAATTTTCCCATATGGATATCCAATTATCAAAACCTACTACAAAGCCACCATGCCCACATGATCAAGGTATGGATCACACCATTGTGTCCTTAAATCATGAATTACCTTGGTAAAATGTTTACCCAACTTTTACTCCCTAAATAATAGAGTTATAAAGGTGTTTAATATTATGAATCCCCTTCGTAATGATATCCCCAATCATGGAGTCAGTGGTGGTAATTTACCTGGATCAGGAAGTGGCACTAATCTTCTATATGTTTCATAAAGTGTGAAGTGATTTTGGTAGAATCTCTTCCTTTTTTTTAATTAGTGGAAGTGTAATCCTGGACCTGAGGTTTAGAAACCTACAAGAATATGAATATATACATCTCTCTAGGAGTAAGTCCCTAGCCTTTATTTATAGACACCCTTATATAGTCCCTCCCGTATCCATCTGAAATCAAGGAGTAAATTCTTACTAGGAACCCCTCCTAGAGTAATCCCCTAACCTTTATTGTAAGATGCCAAACCCCTCCTTACTTCCATATCACCTACTTCCTCTATCAGTGTACAAGTAATAAAGTTTGACCCCAAGCTTCCAGTTCCTATGTATGTTCTATCCAAACATGATTATTTGGTATGGTGGATCTTCCAATGGCTCTTGTTTCTCACATTTATCATGTCTCATGTGAACTTTGAGATCAATGATGATCATTCCACTAGTATAATAAAAATTTCCTTTAATGGGATACCACCTTATGTGTAATCCCAAATCATACTGAACTACATGGGATTTTATTTTTGTCCCAATGGGATACATAGGATGTCTCCCTGAGGTACAAACCCAACATATTCAACCCATTATCATCTCTATTGTTCCATATTCCTGAAAAGATTATGCCCCCACTCGGAGTGCTACATTCCCTATAGTTCCTTTCATATCATCCTTATTAGGCAATAATCCTGGTGGGATCTATCTTTATATGTCTATATTCCTTTTGAGATAAATCTAGACTCACTCTTTGGTGTAACTTACGGCCATACTACCATCTTTATTAGGATATATTCACAATAAGATCACTTCCCTACCTGGAGGCCTACATTCACTTTGGGTCCTTTCATATCATTATTTTTAGGACATATTCCTAGTCGGATCCATCTTTACAGGTCCATATTCCTTATGATTTCAATATAATATTATAGGGATACATCCTCTACAAGATCAACCATATAGGGTCTCTCATGTGCAATCCCCGCATTATCCTTTTCTAGTAACCTTTTTCTAAGACGTCCTTATTGTATAAAGTTAAACTACATGATATCATCCTTGTCGCATGAACATAAAAGGTACAACATGTCTCATTAAGTGGGGTTGAACTATGTAGATCCTAATTAATTTTATGAGGATAGGTTGGAAATACCATCAGGGGCATGATCCTGACATCAAAACAATAATCATCTTTGAGCCTTCGGGCCACCGATTTGGTCCTCGAGTCCTTTAAGGACTTCGGGCCACCCAGGCCTTCGGGTTAGTTAGTCCTTCGGGCCACCTCAAGGCCTTCGGTCAACCTTAAGTGCAGATACAAACCAGACGACCTACGAGGAACAAGATCTAGAAGGATGATGAGCAAAGAGCTTTCACCATAGTAAAAGCTAAATGGATTGCAAGAATGAAGGGGTATGACACCTGCCATCGGGGCAAGCCTGTGCATGAACAGGAGTTCCTAGCCAAATATCCATGCGAAGGTGGAGAGCTGATTTCATGATGAAGATGTTGGGGATGAGCAGTTCCAAGTAGTTAGTCTGGGTTGTATGAAATATTTGAAGGATACGGGCAAATAAATTCCTCTAAGGCATACAGGACATGTAATACTTATGCCTATGGTCCTTGTTAGGGTTCCACCTCACCCCTTGAAAGGTGGATTATCAAAAATCAATAAAAAATGAAGGCCTTCAGGCCATTGGATGGATATAGAACCTCTAATATATGCGGATTTTCACATCCTCATATGTTAATAACTGATTAAAACATAAGGGAAACCAGTGCCATATTGAGATTTGGTAAGGATTCATAAACATGTCCTAAATATATAAGAGAGTCTCATAATAGGAAATAATCCCCCTAATAAGTTGTGATGAGCTTGACCTCCCATCCTCTCGACCAATGTGAGTTCCCAAGCATCATTGGTAAGATTCTCCAATGACCAACTACCTTCATAAAGTAGATATATAGTTCATTACGGATAAAGGATCCATTGGTTTTTTGTGGTTCCATGAATAATCCCTATTTAAAAATGTCCAAAGAGTGTGGGTAATTTCCCACATATGAATAGTTTCCACCCTTTAGGTCAAAAAAAAACATTTTATCTTTTTTTAGCTGAGACTGAATTTATTGCAAGGGATTACACTCATATAGATATTATGGTGTTAAAATTTTACCTCTTTTCATATTGTAATATTATTTATAATTAAATATATGCATATATACACATATTTGTATATGTTTATATATAAAAAATGAATTTAATAAATAACTATTTAAACATATTTATATATAAAATATCTTTTTAAATATATAAACCATATGGAAAAAATATTTATTATCCATTTTATTTTAAATTACAATCCAACCATTTTATTTACTTTATAAAAACTTTATATATATATACCTATACAAATATTTATATATATATATATACCTATACAAATGTATATATAATGTTTATATATAAATACGTGTATGTGTATTAATAAACATATAAAAATATTTATGTATATATTATAATAATATATGTAAATAAATATTAATATATATATTAAAAATATAATATATATATATATATATGTATAAATATATTCTAGGATAGTGGTAGGTGTGTTGGTTTATATATATATATATATATATATATATGTATCATTATACATTACCCCAAATATATATTAAAATATATATATATATATATATTCATATGTATTGACACACTCATACTTATATAAATATATATATATACACACACACACAAACAAATATATAGAGAGAGTGGGGGAGAGGCTCGCACTCACACACACATATATATAAATACACACACACACACATATATGTGTATTTATAATAAATATTCATTTTATAAATAAATTATACAAAAATTATATGTAAGTATACAATTCTACATAAATATATGTGTGTGTGTGAATATATATATGTAAATATATAAATATATTTTATAAATGTTTTTAAAAAAATCATATAATTATATATGATTATATGAATATATAAATAATATATATATATATTTAATATAAATATATATATATATATATATCATAAAATATTTCTAAAACCCCAAATGGGGAATTGGTAAGGGCGTTTACCTTGTATAAGCATATCCCAAGTTTGATTCTTCACGAGCACGAGTGGTTGAGAAATTATTAGCACAGATAAAAGGGGTTTTGTGAACTGGGGGAAGTGCTGATAAAGGGGGGTCTTGGCACTGAGAGGAAGTAAAAATAAAAGGGGGATTAGTGCTGAATAATAGGGTTTTAAGCACTGATATTGGGTGGGGGAATGTATCATTGATACGAATTTAATAAAATATTTTTTATCATCACTAAAAAATAGTACTGATACAATCAGACTTTATCAACACTTAGAATGGAATTGATAAAGTTTAGATTTATCAACACTAAAAAATCATTGATAAAGGTCCCACTTTATCAGTTATATTTTAGCATTGATGAATGGTAATTTTATCAGTTTTTTAGCACTAATAAAAGAGACAAACATTTAATGAATATTAGAACATCAATTCTTTTTTAGAATTGATAAATGTGAATTATAGCATAGATAAAGGGAGATCTATATTAGTGTAACCATGATGTTTTTTAGAGACATGCAGTGG
Source organism: Viscum album (assembly GCA_963277665.1). NCBI lineage: Eukaryota > Viridiplantae > Streptophyta > Magnoliopsida > Santalales > Viscaceae > Viscum > Viscum album. The sequence continues at coordinate 1,171,333,200 of OY728138.1, read as the reverse complement.
AAGCCAATCTAAGTGGTTTTTAAAAATGTTCTTTTTCACTTTCATTATAATTAATTTTTCAAAAATTTCTTGAATTTTTTACTCTTAGATTTATAGTGTAATATTTTAGAGTTTCCCCATGGTTTTTTAATCCTTTTCATTGGAGGATTTTTTAATTTTAAAAAATATATGTGCTGATTTTTTTATTCTAATTTGATTCTAACTTCCATTTTCATCAGGCTTCACACAATTCCATTGTAATAAATTTTCTTCCTAAGATCCAAATTCTCCTAAATAGTGGTATCAGAGCTGATGGTTTGATCTTTACATTTTTCATAGGAATTATGGGAGTGATTTTCAAGAGGACCAATGGAACATTTGTGAGGAATAATATGATTTGGAAGCCAAAGAAAGTTGGGAGAGGTGTTTCAAGTCTTATAGCTAATTCTTTTTTAGAGAGCTCCACTAGTGGATAAAGGAATAAAAATTGAAGACTACAGTGATGATCTAAGAAGGATAATTTGATTTATATAGGTGATCCATATTTTATGGTGATCAATATTATGGGGGTGCCAGATGTTATTGGTTCTAGTATTGTTTAATAGGAAATTCTAAGGTATAGTGAATACATTAATGTTTGGATTTCTCTTGCATGGGGAGATATCAGGTTTCTGTCAAAGTTGGAAAAGGGTGACATCTTGTTTTCTACAGAGCATTATAGTTGGTATGATTCCAACTGGTTTACATTCTGACTGAGTTTGTTGTATGATATCTCCTTAATTGATAATCTATATGGAGGATTGATATGGTTTAACCCCTTTTAATTTTAATTAGTGATATTTTTTTCATGCAGATATGGTTTTATTTGGCTGCATGCATGACTTCTGGGGAGATATATCTTTTATATATATTTGAATGAGAAAAGATATTTTTTAAAACCCCTCACACAATAGATATAAGGTGTTTTGAATTTTAATATATAATATCATCAATCTTATTTGTATTATAAATGTCACTTATGAAGCCTTTAAAAAGGGGATAGAAGATATGTGGGTGATGAATTCTACTTATGTGGAGGTATTTGGAAAATAATAGAGAGTTCCTCAAGATAAATTCCATTGAGAGGAGGAAGAGATCTTATGCATTTTTGTTATAATGAGTGTCACATCGAAAATAAGTAGTAAAAATTAAAATAGTCATTGAAGTGGGTTTTATGTATCAAAATTCTAACTAATGTGATAATTTGGGGGTGTGTCCCTGTTATGAAGATTGGAAGTACAAAGTATGACATCATAATAGAAGGTCAATAATGATGCATCTTCGGAAAAATATCCTCGAGGAAGTGGTTTTTAGTCACATAAGGGTGAGGTTTTTCACAAATGTATCTCTGAACATGATATTTTATCATGGAAGGTGTCATTTATCATCAAGCTACTTTTTAGAGAGATGTAGTAGAGGCCTATCGGGGTTTAGTTTTCACATAGGTTCTTCTACACTTTCATTATAATTAAATTTTAGGAATTTACTTTGATTTTGTACTCTCTAATTTATAACGTAATTTTTTATGTTTCTCTATGATTTTTTAATCCTCCAAATTGGATTTTTTTCCATGTTAAATAATATATGTGCTGATTTTATTTATTCTTCTTTCATTACCATTTCTATTTTGGTTTGGTTTCTTATAATTCCAAAGTAATAAATTTTCTTCCCAGGATCGGGATTCTACCCCAACAATATTCCTATAACAATTATTGTCATTTTCATAGCCTACAGTCATGGTAACCATGGTCGTAGCTAATGGTAGTTGGTCATGAACTATAGCCATAATCATCGGCCCTAGAAGTAGACCCCAAAAATTAAATCCATGCCAAGTTTTTACCATACAACCTCTTGGTTATTCTTCTAAATTTTTACCACTTGGTTGGATGACAATTTTTATCTGTGTGTTTTTTCCACATTGAACCTACTTTATGCACAATTTCTACAAGTTTTTGGGTTAATTTGAGGTTCATGCTCACACTTATGGACACTATCTATGGGGACTATGATCGTTGGCCAATCCTACCACTATGATTGAGTTTGATTATGGAGATAGGTGACCTATGACCATGAAAATTTTTTCACCATGGTCGTAGGCCACTATAAATTCATGGTTTATCTATTCATGGTTGTAGGGGTGTTATCAAAGGTTGTTTTACACTAGTTTGGAGTGTGGATCAAATTGATTACTGATGGTGCTACTGAAGGATGATTGGGTCATATGGGATGCAGAGGCCTTTTTAAGAATGTTGATGGAGAAGTGATAAAGTTTCATTTCAAAAGTGATGACGTTGTAATTTCATTGGAGGATAACTTATTTTTGTAGTGCACCAAGTGAAGCATGAGATATGTTAGCACTTGTGGATTAAAATTGATTACCTTTTCCTAGTTCAACACATACGAAACAAAAGTCCAGAACCCTCTTGAAAATTCTATTCATGTTGGTTAAAATGTACTGATTATCCGGATAAATTAAAACATGTTTTATCACATATATTCATAGAATTTAGCAACTACTAATACAGATCTGGTGTTTGTTGATGTGAAAAAAGGTTTTTATCAGTGATAAAAAAGCACCAAAGTTGTAATCACCTTTAAATGTCTATCACTTTTATTAGCACAAGAAAAAATATATGACAAATGCACTCTTTATTATCACTAAAATATTTGATAAATAAGGCCTTTATAAATGATTTTTTATCACTAATAAAGGGTTTATTTATCAGGGATAGTTTTTTGGCACTTTTTTTAATTCTAATAAATACCCCCTTTATCGTTACTAAACAAAAGATAAATAAAAATATGGTTTATCAGTGCTAATATAAAAATTTCAACACTCACTACCCAACCCATCACATTTATCAACACTCACACACCCCTTTATCATCACTCACCCCCCCACCCCCTCACTCTCCTCTACCTTTATCAGCGCTCGCACACCCACTACAATAGATCGTATGATATTCAGTACTTCCCCTTATCAACACTAGCTAAAATCCCTAATAAAGGGATGCATTTATCCGCATTAAAAAATGATAATAAATGTTACCTTTAACATCACTAAAAGAAAACATTATTAAAGGCCCTCACTTTATCAACTCTTTTTTATAACATTGATAAAGGTCACCATTTCCAGTGCTTTTTTATCACTAATAAAAAGTGACCTTTATCAGCACTACTAAAAGTGTTGAAAAAATGTATATTTCATAAAAAAAATTATATCATTAAAAATAATATATTAATATATAAATATTTTTTAAATTGATATAGATTCAATATATTTTCTTAAATATTATTTATATAAGACTAAATACATATCTACACTTAATATATAAGATATAGTGAAAATGGCTTATATAATAATTAGAAAAAATTATATATTATTAAAAATCATATTTAACATATAAATATATTTATATTGATATATATATATATATTACTTTATTAAATAAGATTTATATAATACTAAATATGTAGTTATAAATCATATTTAATATAGAAATATATTTATATTAATATGTCATATATTTAGTGAAAAAATGTTTATAAGTTAATTGAAGTTTAACATTAATTAAAAATATTGACTAATTAATATTAATATAAATTTAATAACATTTTATTTTATCAATGTCATTATTTTTTAATTTGAAATATATATCAAATAATAAATATTTAATTATTAATTAAAAAATCACTAATTTTGTTAGACTTAATATGTCATACAATAATTTCACACTTACATATACAAAATAAATTCAATTTTATAGAGAAAAACATGAATAAATGATAAATTATTAATATTATCTTTTAAATTTTTCTTTATTAATATTTAATATTTAATAGATTATTTTCTTAATTATTAAATTTTATTCATTTTTTTATTTAATATATACTATTTACTATTTTTAAATATATATTTATTTTTAAAATTTATTCTTTTTTATTATTACTTAATTCATTAATAAATTTTTATTTGTAATTTATTCATTTTTAGTTTTTATTTGTTTAATATTATTATAAATTTAATAATTTTTAATATTAATTTAGATTTGTTGATTAGAATTTAATGTTTTTAAGAAAATTTAAATTTGTATATTTAATATATCTATTCACTTTCATTTTAATATTTATTCATTTTTAATTTTTTTAAATTTATATAATTAATATTTGTTATTCTTTTTTTAAATATTTTTTAAATAATTTAATATTTTAATTAAATTTCACTTATTTTTAACATTCATTCATTTAATATAATTAATTTATTAATAAAGCTGCGTGTTTTTTACTTTTTTATAATTTTTTCTTTTTTAATATTTATTTTTTTAAAATTTTTGTAATTTATTCATTTTTAATGTTTTTATACATAACTATTCACTAATATTTTTTATATTTTTAATATATAAATATATTCATATTAATATATATGTATAACATTTCCTTAAATATGATTTATATAATACAAAATATATATTTCATGTAATAAGTCGTATATTTAGTGAAAATGTTTTATAATTAAAAATTAATAGTAATTAAAATATTTCCTAATTAGTATTGAGTAATGGTAATTTAATAAATTGTCGTTTGTTTTTTCAATTTAACATATATCAAATTTGTGATACATTAATTTCACACACACATATATGTAATTAATGAAATTTTATATAGTAACACTCACCCACACAAAAATATTATTTATTTTTTTTATTCAACTGTTAATATTCATTTTAGAATTTTATAAATTAACATAATATATTTAATATATATTATGTTTTTAATCAAAAAAATTACCCATTTTTATATTTTTAATGAATATATAATATTTAATACTTTTCAATTTTGTTTCCAATTTATTCATTTTTAATATTATTATTCATTAATAATCTTAATTTTTTAAAGATTTTTTGTAATTTATTTGTTTTCATTTTTTATTTATTTCATATTTTTGTAATTTTATAAATTTTTAATATTTATTTATAAATTTTTATTAATTGATATTTAATTTTTTTAATATGGTTGTAATTTAAATAATTAATATGTTTTTATTTTCATTTTAACATATATTACTTTTATTTTTTTAATAATTTATATATTTAATAACACTTATTAATTTTTTTGAATATTTTTTCAATTTATTCATTTGTTTAATAATTAAATTTCACTATTTTTTAACATTCATTCATTTAATATTATTTAGTATTATTTATTCAGTAATAATGCTAATTATTTTTTTATTTTTTTATAATTTATTATTTTTTAATATTTATTCATTAACATTTAATGTTTTTAATATGGTTGTACTATAAATATTTAAAATATATTTATCTTCATTTAGATATATATTCAATTCTAATTCTTTATTAATTTATATAATTAATAAAACTTATTATATTTTTTTAATATTTTTGAAATCTATTCATATTTAGTAATTAAATTTCACACATTTATAACATTCATGCATTTAATATTATTTATTCATTAATAGTGTTAATTATTTTTTTACATTTTTTATAATTAATTCATTTTTAACATATAATATTTGAATATTTTTGTAATTTATTTCAAATAGTATTCATTGGCACTTAAAAACATAGATAAGTATAGTTTTATCAGCACTAAAATAAAAAGTGCTCATAAAACCTGTATTTATCAGTGCTATATTTTTAGCTCTAATAAATCCTATATTTATCATTATTTTTTGGAAAGAGATGTTAAAATTCTTTCAGTATTTTAAATACCACCCTAATAGAGAACCCCATTTGTTCGAGTCATTGAAGCTCTCACAACACTCAACCTTTTTCGTCGCTCCCCCTTGAACTTCTTGAACGAATCAACCCTTTCCAAACTGAAGGTATTTGATTATTTCTATTCCTTTTTAGTCAATCTTACATTTTTTCTCCATTTTTAGTTCTTCTTTTTCCATGTACCATATGACCCCCATTACCCTTGGCCTATGGGAACTGTGGTGGATTTCCCATGTACCATGCGACCGCCATTTTTTATTCTCTAAGGGTTTGGATACTCAATGTTTGGGTTTTTTAAAATTTTCAAGTTTATCAGTGGATCTTAACATATTATTAATAAAATTTCCTATGAATCTTTATAGTTACCCATGGAAAAGTTAATACAAAAATAAAAAAGATATTATGAAGATATTTTTTTGTTAAAAATTAATAAAAAATATCATAATTAAATCACATATATGTATTGTATTTCTATTTGGATTTATTTATACTATAAGCATGTATAAAATATATATGGGAACACACATGTACATATGAAATATAAAAATATTTATATATGCATATATATATATATCAATATACAAACACACACACAGATATATATATATATATAATTGGTGTATATGTACCTAGGGGTTTGGAATGGTTATATATTTTGGGTCTTGGAAAATTCACTCTAATTCAATGTTTATGTATTGTTTATAAGGATCGATATAGTTCAGTTGTATTTTAATAATTGTGTGTTTGTGGAAATCAATTGTTCGGCTCTCCATTTTATTTGTCCTCATATGCATATTACACTTTTCATTAATTTTTATTTATTCACATGGTATTAGAGTGTGAAAAGATTATATTATTAACATGTTACCTAGTTAATACACACACATATATCTATATACATATTTTTAACATGTGATTAATTCACTTGATTTCTTCATGTTATTAATATGATTTCCATAGGGTTTGGATAATCAAAATATTTTTTACTTAATAATTCCATATAGTTTTCCTATGTTCTCTCTTAAGGAGGTTTTTAATTGTGTCCTTTATCACTTAAAATATTAATTGATTCAAAATTAATAGAATTGGATTTAGTGAAAATAGTTTTATGATGTAATTCAAAATGGTGTTTTTTTTTTGGAAAATGAGTGTATAAAGAGTGGGGTTTGAAGAATAAAAAACAAATGAAAGAGTGAAAAAGGGTTGGAAAGGGAAGAATTTATATTTTTAGGAAACTAAGAACCATAATTTTAGTAGTGACCTTAAACATTTTCAAGTTATGTAAACATTCCCAAAATAGAGCATGCATACACTCAAATTCTCATACGTTGTTTACATGTCAATGTATATATACATTACATACATACCTTATTTGTATTTATTTATTTATTATATAAATGTAATATTATTAAACCTAATAGGATGGATATGAATCAAAAATGGATTTATGTTAATCGTATTACATAGCAGTATGAGGTTGGAGTTAAGGATTTCATCAAGTTTTTAATAGAACATGTGTAAAACCCTTCTCAAATACTTTTTCTATGATTACATTTCTGTTATTCAATATGAATTAAAATATAATATTTTTAAGAACTTTTGATTTTTCATGGAATAGATTGAAGATGTAAATGTTAAACTAAACATGGGGAAAACTAAATGTACATACTAACTAGGATAATATTGTGATTTTTGGATCATTCGTGTAAATGATGATGGTGATCGTGTGGAATAAATGAAAATGAAAATTGAAGATAACAGTTGTGATTGTTCAAAGTTATTTGAGAACTTAACTAATTGTGGAAAGATACCATTGTATGTTTTTTGTACAAAATATACAAAATTTTCAGATGTATTGAAGTTATATAATTTTTAATCTGCAAGCGGATAAAGTGGAACTAGTTTTATAGAAGTACATGGTCTCATGAATGATATGCTACCAGAATAAAATGAGTTTCCTGTTAGTTCAGAATGATGGTGATGAAGACATAAGAGGGTTAAATTATGTTTGTTTAAAAATATTGAAAAATTAAAATCATTCGTCTTGAAAGATAGTTGATCTTGTATTTCTCTCCTAAAGATGAGTAAATTGGTGGAAAATAAATAATGGAAAAAATAGGAAATTCTAATGTACAACTATTTTAGGCACAAAAAATCTCTTATTCCACTCCACCAATGCTCTCTCCACAAGCTTTTTGATTTTCTCTAATCATGTCCTTTTATCCCAAGACCTCAACAACTAATCATAGGTGGTTGAAACCTTACAAAAATTTTGGTTATTTTATAATGAACCTCGAAAACCATAGATTACTATGAGAAGTTGACACTCCTCCATGATTAGGCACAAGTATTCAACACTTTGGTAATGAGATTAGTCATAGAAGTTGAATACTTTTTCAACTCATAGTTTCCACCATAATTGATAGATTATTTTATCTTCAATAAAGAACATAAAAGCAGCCAAGAGATATTCAAACCCATGTAGGATTCTTATTTTTAAATAGTAGAAATAAAATAAGCATATTCGTGTAGGAATTATTCTTATTTACACCATGAGAGAATAAAGGTGTATAGAGAAATATGTTCTCTCTTCATCAAATGTTGAACAACAATATGAAACATTGAAACACTATTTATTTTCATTATAGAAAGATTTTTTACACATAATCTTTTTTAACCTTTTATATAAATATATAGATAGATATAATAAAAAGATTTATCACTTTAAGTGGGACCTCTTCCTCCAGAAATTAGAAATAAATCTAGTCAAGATTTTTTATAAATATCTAAAAAAATATCATAGCAATGTTGCACTCTTTATTTATGAAAATAATATTATAAATAAACTAATTAAAAAAATTTAAAATATTATTATATTTCAATACCATTGTTGAAAAAAAATCCTCCAAAATAGATTCATATTCTCATTGAAATATTCCTTTAAAATAATATAAATAATTCCTGAAATAATGCAACAAAATCCATAAAAAATTAAAATATTTTAATTTAAATAACCTGGAGTCCTCTGAATTCTCTCTAAAATGATGTTAAAATAATCTGATCATTTTTATCTCTAAATTATACACCAAAAACTTCACAAAAACTCCCATCATCATTATTCTATTTTATGAGAATTTATACAACTGATAAACTACTAAGAATAATCCAGATAAAAACTCTTCATGTAAAAATATCAAAAATAGAGTAGTGAATATTTTGAAATATCCAAGGTATATAGAATATTTTCCTTCCATTATTTCATAATTTCTGAAAAAAACAAAGTTCTATTATTTATAAATAATCTAATATTAAAAATCTTGAATATATTAAGTCCATAGTTTATACCATAAGTAGGGAGTTCTCCAAGTCTTGAATCTTCAAATCATAATCATCAATAATACCACATATTCTATTGATAATTTAATTCTGATAATTTTTACTTTTAAAATCTATATTAAAAACCATATCTCCCAATACTTTTTTATTACTAAATTCTTAATAACACCATAAAACTAAAATACCTAATATATCATCATCTTCTTCATGTGACGCACTTCATGCAATCTCCAATTCATATCCTTTTATATGAAGCTTGATATCAAACTATGTATTTTTTTACATTAAGATTGTACATTTTGTTTTCTAGGAATTGAAGGAAACCTCCATATCTTATTTCCAATCACTATTCATTATCTTCAACCTTCTAGTGAGTTTTTTGCTTATTACTATTTGAATACACAACGGCTTCTCATGTTTGAGCTTCAACAACAATATGGGGTTCATATTGAGGAATGTGCGGTTCATTTCATTACAATTTAAGGATGAATCAACATTGCGTTAGTCTTATGATCCTAGATTTTAACTCAAACACAAGGATCACCATCCTAATAAAGTGATCAGTGTGGGGATCAATGTAATGGTAACCTATATTATCTTAAGGTTGTGTAAGGGTGAATAGAATAATATATGTGATGCATAAAGGTAATGTGATATTTTCAAGAAATGCGTAAAGGTAAGTAGGAATATATATAAGCCACAAAATGGAAGCTTAAAAGTATAAACAATGTGTAAAGGTGACTTATAATATGAATGAGGGTATAAAAATAATTGTGTAAAGAAAAAGGATAGATGAGTGTGGGTAACAACATCTTTTCAAAACTTATGTATAGGCAAATAATGAACATTAGAAAATAACTTTTTTACTAAAAAAATTAAAAAAAACTTAAGAAAATAATAAATTAATAATAATAAATAAATAATAGAAAATAAAAACATTATTAATATTAATAAAAAAATATTTTTTAAATTATCAAAATAATAAATAAATTTAGATATTTGTAATTATAAAAAAAATATAGTGAAAATGAGCCACTCAACGCTTCCTTATTTAACATATGATGCTAAGATAACACTATGTTCAATGGGTATGATCTCTGTAAAAATGAATATCTATCCAAATGATTTTATATTATTTCTCAAGTACCATGAATCACTCAATAAATTACCTAAGAGTGTTTTAGATTGATACAATAAAGATTAATCAAGTCCTTAGAATTTTTTATGGTACCTTCCTATCATTTCAATGTTTAAAAGACTATATGGGTTTCAAGAGACCACTAGATAACTAACATGGAATACAGATACAAGAATTGGAGATGGTAAACCACATCACCCAACAGACTATCCTCAGAGGAATAAAATTGATTATGAGTATCTTAAATTTGGAAACGATGTATGAAACCTCCATCTTACAAAATCTATAGATAGAATAATTCCTTTTGGTGTACAAAGTAGTACTCAAATTACATGGATAGTTATGTTGGTAAATTATAACTTTCTCCCATGGTTATGCATGAAGTGAAAATACATTATGTTTTGTCTACTACCATATAGACTAAAACAACCTGGTAATGATATTGATGTCTGCTTAGCCTCATTGATCAAATATCTGAAATTGATGTGGGATATAGGTGTTAAATTGTATGATTCTTATAGAAGTGAATAGTTCACATTGAGATCTATGTTATATGGGAAAATAAATGTATTTTATGCTTATGTAAATTTTTTAGGATATAGCATTAAAGGAATGTTGGGGTGTCCCATTTGTAAAGAAGGCACTCGATTAGGTTGAAAATTTCCTCAAAGGTCATGTTTTTAGGATATCACAAATTTTTACCCTCATGACATAAATATTGTTCCTATAGTATATCATTCAGTGGAAATCGAGAATAAGTTAAAACACCATCTCCACTAACAGGTGATCAACTATTCGATAAATTAAAAGATATTAACACTTATTTTAGTAAACCTTTTTCGAAAAACATTATGAAATTAGGTTTGAAAAAGATATCAATTTTCTTTAAATTATCATGTTGTAATTTTATATACATTAAATATTATCTTTATTTAATTCACTTAGAAAAAATATATATTTGATAATGTTATTGTATAATTAATAAATTACCAAAAAAAACAAAATATGGAATTAAGGCTAGGATGGATATTATTGAAATGTGGATAAAGAGTTGACACCGATGAAGGGTGAAAGATGGACTTTTCTTCCTATCATGGCTTAAACTCTATCCAGAAAATAAAATATTCAATTTTAAAACTTCATTAATGGTGTAAAAGTTCTATAGGGGTATTCCTCAAATATCAATAATGTCATATCAATGAATATTTTGAATTTACATGGTCTATAATCACACAACTATCATATTTTGATGAAATATTTAATTCATGTAGCTTTAAATTTCATTATCTCTAAAAATTTATAACATACATTAACTAGAATTTGCATCTTTTCCAATTTCATATGTAGTAAATTTATGGACCTAGTGAAGTTTTCAATCATGAATAAGGAAATAGAATTCATATTATGTTAATTTGAGATGTCCTTCCCATCATAATTCTTTGATATAAGAGTCCACCTGATGGTTCAACTGGTTATAGAGATTTAGTTATGTGGTCCTATATATTATATATGTATGTGCCCCTACTGAATGGTAAATTAATTTTTTAAAAGTGTACATCGGTAATTAAAGTCATCCAGAATGTTGTTATTATAGACCAATATATTTTTGATGAAGTTGTTGAATTCTGTACCGATTACCTATCAGATGTTGATAGCATTGGTCTCTAAAAATATCATCACATTGAATGTTTTTCAGGAAAATTTATTTTTAGAAAGCATGTTGTTACAATTACCATTAAAGAGATAGGGAAATATCACCTTTATATTTTAAATAACTGTGCAACGGTTTCCCCATATTTTGAAACCCACAAAATAATTATTAGATAATTGAATCCATATAGGTTTGAAATATGGATATCAAATACCCATAACTAATAGTTTATAATATGGTTCTAAGATCATATTTATAATGAGTTATCTGAAAATCTGAAGTCAATTTTTGAATGACTTTAGTGACTAGCCATGGGACCAAATGTAAAAGTTATATCTTATATTGGTTTTGTAATTAATGGTTATATGTTCTATATGAAGGAACAATATGAACATAGCATGATACAAATTGGTGGATTTATACTTTTCATGGAATTGATGAACGTATCCAGTTCCAAGGATAGTAATCCAATTTATGTGAATATGTAATATTTTTTGCATAATTTAACAAATATATGAGTTGGATTATATAACATTTCAAGTGGTGATTTTCTATTTAAAATGGGTCGACAACAGGTGCATCATTAAATTCGATGAATTGGGCTTCATGAAGGTGAATTTCAGTGTAAAAGGGTATAAGAATAATCCATTCATAATGAATTACTAGAAATAAAAGTATTTTATGTCCCATATCGATAAAACAAGAATCGGTCAATTGGTTTGTTGGTGACTAAAAAAACTATAGGGTTAAAGGAAAAATAAACTACAGATGATCCTTTCATTAGAAGATAACAAATATTTCTTGTAAGTAATTACCTATATAGTGTCTTGAATGATAGAGGGAACCCAAGTATGGGATTTGGATACTCAATAGAGGAGCTAAATCCATTCAAAAATTAAATAAAAAAGTGATTTCAATGAACAGGTTAATGTGTTTTTTAATATATTATGTTCTTCCTCATAATATTATGTTTTTTCTACTTTATGTAATATAAAATAAATGTTTAAAAAATCATGAAGAAAATTAATTCTTCACATGTTTATATTAATAATCCCAAGGAATAACACATGATCAATGCTAAATTTGAAAAAAATTTAAAGGATTAAAAAAATTATGAAAAAAAAGAATGAAATAGAATCAACATGTTAACTAAAGTTTTCAATGCAAGAACCAAGTTATAAAATTTGAGTTTGGAAATAATCAACACGGTTAATATATTGACCCCAACAAGCCAATGTTCATTAGTTATATTGGGGTCACAATTATAATGAATAATCCAATTGATATAGATATGTGGCACAATGTTGTTCCTGTATTAAATATGACCATTTGGGAAGATATTAGGGTAATGTTATGATATAAATTCTCCATTTTACCAAAAAAATATATAATGAAATATTTATTTACTTTTCATTATTAATTTAACATTAAGTTTACTTTAGATGATTATTGTATGAAATTTATATTAATAGTCACTAGAAAATATTATAGATAATTTTATTCACTTATAACAAAGAATAATATTAGGGATTCTAATGGGAAAGTGAACCCCCACCCACCAACTACTTATGCACACATTATAAACCCATAAACATGGAAATTTTTCATTAGTCACAGTGATGAGGAATCATTTTAGGTGCATTTTAATTGATAATGTTTTATTTGAAATTATTTATTTTATCCACTTTGATTCAAAAATAATAATTAATGAGTTAGAAAAGGAGTGTTGAAAACAAGAAATGTACACCAAAACTAATGCACCCCTACCATAAAGAAAGGATGGGGTACACTTCTCTTAAATAGAAAATGGTATAAATTATAAATTTATAGTAAAATTGTTATGTGATATGAAACAATATATGTTTCTTTGTTTATATAAAAATTTATGGATTATAATCCAAATCCACTTTCATCTTGTGTCATGTTATATAGAAGGAGACTCATGTAAATGAATAGGGAAAACTAGTGGCTAGAAACACACAAGCATTATGGGAATCATGTGTAAGTTTGACATAATAGTAATTTGTTAGGATTTATAATAGTATTACAAAATAATATCTATTTATGTTCATATATTTTTTATATAGTTTATAAATAAGTATCATCATCAACTATACCAAAATAACAACTAATTTTAGTGGATTTTAAGTGGCTAGAACAATATGGTTGTGTTATAGCTACAGGTTTTAGAGTGTCACCACAAACATATTTTGAGAATAAAAAAATCACAAAAAGATACATATTAGATGATGAAAGGAATATAGGCACCGATAGATTCTTTAGATTGTATTATTTTCTGGTATGGTTTGGTGAAAAATATATTCCAAAGGATGAAAATAAAGTATTAGTATAACAACTATTGGTAGATGAAGATATAAATGATCACACTAGCTTTGAGGTTATCCATTCCCCTTAACCATCTTCCTTACCCAAGGTAATCATTTTTTCATAATTCTTTCTCTTAAATATGAATCAAAGAACTTATGATATATTTATATTCTTATAAATTTTTAAGAAGAAATTGTATGTGATTTATATCTATCATAACCCACTCATCACCTTGTTGTGAGGGGTATGGTGTTCAATATTCAAGGTATCATTATACACAAAAAATGTAAAGAACCATGTTTTTCTAGATTTTGAATTTGTGTAGTAATTTGAATTTTTTATTTTGGGTGATTGTGTGGGATAAAATGGTTATTTTACCCAGATAGATGATCTCATATAGTTTTTACATCCACTCTGTTGTTCTTGGAATTGGGATTTTACCCTAGGATAGAAGTTTGGTGGAATTCTAAGTTGTTTGAGTTTTAATTAAATATTGAATAATTAATTAATTATATATTAAATTATTCTTGTGTTTTTGGGTGGAAATATATTTTCTAAGGATAATAATATAGAGATTATAACTCCTTATTTTAGTCTATAATGGGGAGTTTTCAAAGTTAATGCATAAACCCACTTCAGGTTCTAGGACTTGAGACAAGCATTTTAAATGGGAACTAAATTTAAATAATTAAATTAATTAAAACACTCTCCATACTATTTTGGATTATTACGTAAGGAAATAATAGTAGATAGGAATTATCCCTCATTAAATGGTTGAAACAAGAGATAATGGGGAATGAGGTGTTGCAAAACATTATCCATGGAAAAAATTGAGACTTGATTGAGGTGCAGCAGCTTCTAGGAGAGGATTTGGACACAAAGCTTCAGTGTTTTCACCATGAGGTAGAATAGGTTTTTATTTTTAACCCATATTACCCATATATATTTATTTTTTATTTTTAAATCCCTTTTATGACTTCTAAGTACCCCTTGAGGGTTGATATATGCTTAATTGGGGAAAATGGGGGTTTTTGGATGTTCGTGGGTGTTTCTCATTCAGAAATCCAAATCACACGTTGTGTAGTTCAAGAACACAAACCATGTGTTCTTCCCATTTATTGAAGATAATTTTTTTTTAACTACATTTCATGTAATGGTACATTTCCATGCAACTAATTTTTTGGGTGGTTGAACTTTTGGAATTATACCTCATGTACTAAAAGTGCACATTATATAGTAAGAAATGGGCATGTGGCCAGGTACATGGGCATACACCCCATGTAAGGGGGACATGGTTGTGTAGTATTACATAGCCAGACCCCATGTATTCCCTAGCTATGTAGTAGTACATGTCCAAACCCCATGTTTTCTAGGCCATGTAGAAGTACATGACCATGAAATATATTTTTGATTACACATCGTGTACTTAAGATACACATCATGTACTACCCCTTTGTTACCCTTTTGAGGGTTTGGAGTGATTTTATGCCACATAATTAGAATTGGACACAAGAAGAGTCCATTTTTAGTATTTTTTCATGTAAAATAAAATGGTATATCCCTTGGGTAATTTTTAGGACTTCTAATAGGCAGTTTGGGGAAATTAAGTTATGTTGGGGATGTTTTCCTCAAATAATTGAATCCAGCTACCACTTGAGTGTGAGACATGGGATGATGCCCATGTGAGGATCCTGATAATTATTGAAGGATGTGACATGGGTTCACTAGAGACCTCAATTAGTGTTGGAATGTGGTTTTACCTAGTTATAGGAAATGGACTGCGACTTGAGGTGATGGACAGGTTGGGTGTATAGGACATCCTAGGATAGTTTGAGTAGGGTTTAGTCTTGAGGTCATCTCCCTAGTGAGTTTTTCCATCTTTGAGTCATGTGAGGCTATGAGATACTAGATAATGGGTTATGAGATTTGTTACCCTAAGCGACTAGCATTGGACTAAAAGTTTATTTGTGACCAAGGATTGTAAGATGGATGTCTCCATTTATGTTACGAACCAGAAATCTCAAGAGAGATTCCTCTTCTTATATATCATTTTTTAGGATCCCAAGATGGATGCCTCTATTTTTTTGTTGATCCATAGGGTTTTTTGGGTGAATGATTGATAGACTGACCCTAATCAGTTAATTTTGTTTGGGTATTAATAGTTTTGGGTGTCCCCTTGGGACCCAAACTAATGTTTGAGACAATAGGGATGATATTATGAGGATGGTCATGGGTGTTTAACCAGACCTTGACATTTTTCTCATGTTTGTTTATGTTGAAACCCATTTTTTCCCTTGTGGATATTTTTATGTGGTTCGGTTGCCACGTTTTGGATCCTAGTTTACTAAAATGAGCTACTATGGTTGAGAGAGTGGGGTATGATTCTCTACATGTATGGTTTCAGATGTCTGACATGATGCTCCACATATGAGGTTTAGAGAGTCAAACATGATGCTTCGCATGTATAGTTCTCTATGTTTGATATGACACTTCACATATATGGTTTAGATAATTAGACATGTCACTCCCCGGGTATGGTTTCAGATGTCTATCATGGTGTTCCATATCCAAGGTTTATAAATTTGGACATGATGTTCCAGACCCATGGGTTAAGATATTGGATATGATGTTTTGTATCAATACTGATAGTTTTTTTCATGGTTTGGGTGCTAGACTGAGGTTCTAGAAACATTTTATTTTTTATATAGTCGATATTAGTGGACAAGGAATTCCAAATATATTGATGATATTGGTGGACATAGCATTCCACGTGTATATTTGAGAATGGTGGACATGGAATCCCACATATTTGGTTGTGATTCCAGATTGAGGCTCCATGAATAGGAAGTATGATATATGGATTAGGTGTTAGATTGAGGCTATGGACACTGATAGTATACTTTAAGGTTTAAGTGATATATCATTGCTCCATAAACTATTTTGATGTATGGTTTAGGTGTTTGATTGGTGTTCTGGGAACTATTGATTTTGATTAGGGGCTTAGATGTCATTCTGATTCTCTAAGTACTGGTAGTACTTTATAATGGTATGAGTTCTTGGTACTAATGTGTTTATGAACCATGTAAGAGATAGTGAGTAAATTCATGATTTTTTTATTTGGGATTCCATGGATATAGATCTTATGTATTACTTGGAATGAACAATCATTGATACGTGATTAGAGACACCTCGGTGCTATCCAAATCGGTTATATTAAATAAAATTAATGGACCAGGGGATCGATGGTGGTTTTATTTGTCTTAATTTTAGTTTTTTTTCTAGTCTGAGCATATGGAATGAACATTTACTTAATGTAGAAAATTATATGTTCACCATTTGGGGTATCCCATTTATATTTATTTATCACCCCCTATACATGAACCTCAGTGTGTGTGAAGACCTTATGCTTGCTTTCAGGTTGATCATAGATATATTATGGTTAGTGTAGAGTCCCAGGGTTGCATGATTGAGTGAAGTAACATTTTTGGAGTTTGATGATTGGGCTAGAGCAGCTTGATAAAGCATTGGGAACTAGGTAAGGTTCATGGATCATAGTTGGTAGTATATCCTGATGTATTTTTTTAGTTATTTATTTTATATATGTTATCTTCATAGTGGGTGATCAGAGTTGTATGCATGTAATGGACATTTGGTCCTTTATAGTATTTAATTTTATTAAAGCATTCTTTTACTTTATTTTTCTTATTCTTTATATATAAAATTTTGTGTATAATTATTGGTTATTTATTTATGGTTGTACACTCTAATGTGGGGGTATATTCTCCTAATAGTACCACCTTATAACTCTACTACTATTCAATAGCATTTGGTGTATGAGGATTCACCCTTTAGCTCGTGTAGTAAACTGGATCGGGGTACCAGTTTTGTGGCATTTAGGCCAGAATCTTAAAAATATGTATCGAATGAGTTCTTTTCTTATTAATTTACTATTTGGGACATTTTAGATAGGATTATTAGAAATTAATAAGATCCTATGATTTATATAGAGATAGTACATCAAGAACACATATTCTGGTGGGATTTCAAGGTTTCAAGGTCAGGGTAATGATGTTCTTGGTTTGTAATGTTAGGGTTGTATATGATTTTTTTCTTCAAGCGATGTGCATGTGGTTGGATTTTATGATTTGTGATGGATTTATGGATCTTGGTCCATTTACAAGTGTTTAGTGATTTTATTTTGATTCTTGGCCTAAAATGGTAAGATGTGTCTCATGAATCATGATAGGAATGTAGGATTTTTATTTTATAGGCCTACTAGAGTGTGATTTTACTGATGAAAGAGGCTTAATTTTTTAAAGTGACAAAAACTATGCATATGAAATTTTATCATATATGTAATTGGTGGAATTATACTCGATTTGGATGACTTGTATGTGTATTTTATTTATATTTAAGTTTATGTGGATCTATGGTTGGACACTCAATGATGAGCATGATGACGTAGTCCTGATGCATAGCTCATGTAGTGACCCTGGTGGGTCATCTTAGCATATATTCCTAACTATTGGACCTATTGTGGGTGGTTATTGTTTAGATTTGGGTACTTGTATATGTTCTTATTTATGTGGTCCTTTAGGGTAGGTTTGATTTGAAGATTCTCATAAAGGATGGTTCACTTAGATGTGGGTGGTTGGTTTGGTATATGACATTTTTTTTGTGAGACCATAAATATGGTTATTTGGGATGATGGTGTCATGTAACATTATAATGGTAGCATGATTAACTTACTGTAAGTAGTAGAATTATGTGAGTTGGCCTAGACCTAGGTGGCTAGACCAAGTGTCTTGTGTGAGACTTGACCAGTGGGGCTAGGTGAGAGAGCCTAGTGACCTAATTTGGCATGACATGAGTTTAGGGAGTTGGTTCCATGTGACTTTTGAGGGTGACCAGTGTGATGGGTTACCTAAGTTGTAAGTTAATTTTGGTGTTTGGGGTTTAGGTGGATGTTTTAGGCTTCTATTAGAGATGCATGAAGGTTTCTTCCTAGTATGTGGTTTAGGCATGTAGTATTACTTTTTTTATAAGGAGTACTTCTAGGATGGTGCTTCGAAATAGTGGTTGGTTTTAAAATGGGTAGTTGTGTTCAAGTTCCTAGCCCTGGTAATGTTTATGTTTATGTGTTATTCCAAGTGGTTATGAGATATATTATAAGAACATGAGGAACTTGAGGATATGTGGTTAGGGCTTATGATCCAAAATTTTTTGGGGTGCAACTCACTGGAGTTGGAACAGGTTTTGTGTTTGGGTTATGCAAGAGTGTGTGGCTGTTAGAGTTTAATGAAATCATGGGGACCCAAATTCATGGTGAAGCAATATGGTTTTTGGTTTTTGGATGGGGTGTAATAGTAGAGCATTATCGTAATGCTTTATTTGATCAGGAAACCATGAGTATGCTAAGAAACCATGTGGGTGTAATATGAGCCTTATGGGAATGGTGTCTCGAGGCCGTTGGGATACAATTGTGATTTTATGTGAATGGATGGTCTGTGGTGGCATTCATCAATGGAATCTTAGTATACTCCCATTTTACAAATGATTATTCCTAATATCTTGACATCATCCTGAGTTCACTGAGATATAATCAAATATACGCCATGCTATCTAAATGTCACTTTTGGTTTAATGGAGATCCTCCTTGGATTTCATTCTCATAGAGTGGTGTAAGTGAAGTCATATGGTGGTAATTTCACCATTGGTCATCTTTGAGTGAGGTACTTGTGATGGATCAGATGTTAGTGAATGTTTTGGGTTCTAGTATCAGAATCTAATAACAAGAAATAGTTGACATTTTGTCTCTTTGATCTGGTGAGAGTGAGATGATCATATCCAATTATAAGGTTCTAAATTTATTATAACATGGTATCTGGAGTTACTTTTCATTTTTGTGGAAATAATAAGGATAATCCTATGGTGGGGAGTATCAGATCATTACTTGTGATGTGACCCTTATGCGGGTAGGGTTGAGGATATAGTGGGATCCACATTGAGTTGGTTAGTGGATTGTTATGGATATGTATTGGTGGTGAATTCGATGGTGGGAGGTGTCATGGATCATAATCATCCATTATTGGTTGATTTCTTTTGTAGGGATAACCATGAGCCTGCTGATAGGTTTTGTATGACGCTATGACATCTCGTGATGGTTGGGAGCTAAATCTTTGACATTTTCACCATGATGTAGGCTAGTTTTTTAGCTTTAAGTCATGATCCCCATATATGTGTTGTTTTTAAGTTTTAAATCCCTTTCATGACTTCTAAAAAACCCCTGGGGTTGATATATTCTTAATTGGGGGAAAATGGGGGGGTTTTGGAGGCTCATAGGGGTTTCCCATTTGGAAATATTGATCATGCGGCATGTGGTTCAGGAACACACACCATATGTTCTTCCCATTCAAGGAATATATATTTTTAGAACTATAAACCCTTTACTTGGATTAAATTACATGTAGTGGTAAATTTCCATGTGGTCGAGTTTTTATATAGGTGATGTTTTGGAATTATATGATGTTTACTAGAAGTACATCCTATGTAGTGCGATATGGGAACATAGTCAAGTACATGGGAAGACACCCCGTGTAAGGGTGACATGAACATGTAGTAATACATTTCTAAACTCCATATATTCCATATTCATGTACTAGTACAATGCCAGAACCTATGTGTTCTAGGTCTTGTATAAGTACATGGACAAGTAGGAGATTTTGGAGTAAATTTTATTTACTCAGGGTACATGTCGTTTATTTCCCCTTTATTACCCTTTAGATAGTTTTGAGTGATCTTTTTCCTAGAGTCATAATTGGACACAATATATGTACATTTTGAGTATTTCTTCATATATAACACAATGGTGAATCCCTTGGGATGTTTTCAGGACTTCTAAGATTAATTTTAGGGTGAGTAAGTTATAATAGATATGTTTTCCTCCAATAATTAAATCCATAAATCCCTTGAGTGTGATACATGATATGAGAGATAGGTGAGGGTAATTGGAATGATTATAGTATATGACATGGGTTCACTGGATACTTCAATTAGTGTTGGAATGGTATTATCCCTAGTTATCGTGATTGGTTTGTAACTCTAGGTGATAGACAAGTTGGTTGTATGGGCCAACCTACAATTGTTTGAAAATGGGTTCAGCTTTATTCCATACCCCTTGTGAGTTTTTTCATTTTTTAGGCCTATGAGGCTGAGATATTTTAGATACTAGTTTGTGGGATGTGTTACCCTGAGATACGTGCGTTAGCTCGAGAGTTTAGTTGTGACCATGGTATCTAGGAGGGATTCTTCTATTTATGTTCCGATCTAGAGGATCCCAACATGGATGTCTCTACTTGTGTACTTGTTGTAAGAATCCCATAAGGGATGCATATATTTATGTATTGACCTAGAGGGTCAAGTGTTTTCCTAATTGATATACTGAACCTGAGCGGGTACGTGTGTTTGGGTAGTAATGGTTGTGGGTGTCCCCTTGGTACTTGAACTGATGTGTGATCCAATAGGGTTGAGATATTGATAACAAGAATAGGAATTCAACTATCCATTTATATTCTTTCACTTGTTTTTTTATTTTGAGACTTGGTTTATTCCCTCAGGTATGTTGTGATGTGGTTTGGTTTTCATGTTTTGGATCCTAGTTTACTTATATGGGATGATATGGTTGAGAGAGTTGGACAAGATGTTCTATTTTTATGGTTTCATATGTTTGACATGATGCTATGTGTAAAAGGTTTAGAGATTTTAACAAGATGATCCACATGTATTGTTTTGTTTGAAATTATGCTCTACATCATAGGTTTATATATTTGCACAGGAAGCTCCATAGACATGGTTCTAGATGTCTGATATGGTGTTCCAAAACTGAGGTTTAGAAATTTTTTCATGATGTTCCACGCCCATAGGCTAAGATATTGGATATAATGTTGTGTATCAGTACCAATAGTTTTTTTCCATAGTTTGGGTGATGGACCAATGTCCTAAGAAAAATTGATTTTTGATATAGTTCAGATTGGTGGACATGGAATTCCACATTTATGGATGAGATTAGTGGAAAAGGAATTCCACATGTATGGTTGAGAATGGTGGACATGGAATCCCATATATTGAGATGCCAGAATGAGGCTTTGAACATGGGAATTATACTATATGGATTTGGTGTTAGATTGAGGTAATGTAAACTGATAGTATACTTTAAGGTTTAAGTGTTGGACTGATGCTCCAAACACTATTGTTTGATGTATGGTTTAGGTTCTAGATAGGTGTTTTGGTAAGTATTTATTTTGATATATGTATTAAATTTTTGATTGATACTCTAAGTATTGTTAGTACTTTATCATGGTATGATTACGTGGGATTCATGCATCTAGGTACCAATTAAGAGATAGTGAATGAAATTGTGAGGTTTTGTTGGGGATGTTGTGGATATGGAAATTGCACTTTACTTGGGATGCACAGTAATTGGGACATACTAAGAGACACATCAATGATGTTCAAATAAGGTATGGTCGATCAAAGTCATGAACATGAGTATAGACGGAGGTTTTATTTGTCTTTATTTCAGTTTTTTTCAACTAGTATGAGCATATGGAAATATCATACACTTATAGAAGAAGATTATAGGTTCACTGTTGGGGGTGGCCTACTGATATTTATTTCTCACCCTTATTTATGTACACCTCAAAATGTTTTCAAGACTTGGGTATAATTTTAGGATGAGCATAGATTCACAATGGAGAAGGAGACAGCCAAGGGTTTCATGATTGAGTGGAGTCACTCATGTGGAGTTTGATGAATAGGCTAGAGCAGATTGATAGATTATTGAGGACCAAGTATATATTAAATATCAGAGTTGGAAGTAGAGCCTGATGTATTTATTTATCAGTTATTTATTTTTTTATATGTGATTTTTTTAGTGGGTTATTAGTGTTCTATGTATGAAATGGTTTTTTGGGCCTTTACTATATTTAATTTTATTATACCATGATTCTATTTTAGTTTATTTATTTTGTATGTGTAATTTTTTTTATATTATTCTTGTTTATTTATTTATGTATTATTTACTTTGGTATAAGGGCATAGCCTCTTAATAGTGCTATCTTATACCCCTGCTGCTAGTAGATAGCTTATGGCATATGAGGACACATGCCTAAGGTTTTGTGGAGAACTAGATTAAGGAACAAATTTAGTAGCATCCAAGATATTACATTTCAATAAAAAACTTCCAAAATATAACATTTGTGTAGGGATTGAAGAAAAAAACATTATGAGCATTGAGTTTTATATTCCTCTTGATGATCGGTATGTCACCATAGCGTGGTCATTTAATCTTATAAAGATACATGAGGAATATATTTAACATTTTTTTCAAATGAAAATCCTTTAAAAGTTGATGAAAAAAGGCATGAAATGAGGTATGGTATTATAGACAGACAAAAATAAGGATAAATTGAAGGTCGAATCCAAATATTTTAGTAGATAAACCAAGATATAAAAAGGACCTTTTGAGAGTACCTTCACCCCACCAGTTACACTACCACAAATATTAACATTACAATTTCATGCATATACAACATTAAAATATGGAAATATGTCTTACATTTTATATGAATAAGAGATATTTAGATATGCCATTATAGATTTGATTGGTACCAAGAGTATAAATGAAATTATCAAGTTTGAATGGTTGGGAGTATTAGTTATGAATTCAAACATGAGTTACATTTTTATAATCTATTTTTCCAAAAAAATTATCTACCATATTCATTATAGTTAATAACTATTCATATTTTATACATGTGTATATATTACTACTATATAAAGGGAAAACCCTATGAAGTAAGATTTGGACTCGTTAATCCTGTTATCATTTCAACTAATAAAACTCATTTAGAAATGGGATAAATTGAAAAGAGAAAAGTTTAACCAAGTGTGGAGTTTAAAAATAAAATAACAGATGAAAGAATCCTCTTAATGCGTAAAATATAGGGGTAAAAATATATATTCTAATCATATAAAATATATATTTCTTTTTCTTATTACATGTATATTATTGTTTTTTAGGAATCACTAGATGCTCATCGTTCTCAATTTGGATACACCAAATATTTATTTGTTGCGTACAAAATATATATTTCTAAAAAATCAACCCCACATGATTTTTATTGTGAATTTGTAATGTACTTCAATAAACATTTTATATATAAATATAAAATTATACATTTTATTTTGTGTTTTAAAGAGATTTTTTTTATAATAGGGTGATTTATAAATATTTTCTAAATCATAGTATGAGTTCGATGACTGGATATAAGAAACCTAAGGGTATCTTAAAATAGATATATAAGGTATATATAGTAATATTTAACTATCAAAACATATTTGAAAATAATTTTATTATGTTGTTTAATGTTTCGGTTGTGTTTGAAACTAGATAATGAAAAAAATTGGATATTATGTTTGTAAATTTATGAAATATATCATATAATATCAAAAAATAGCATCCCTGAATAGGTAATTTCCAAAGGTAATATAATTTAATTTAAAATATTAGTTAATAATTTTTTTGTCTATATTTTCTTAGTACTACCAGGATTTTAAATAGTCTATATACTCAAAAGAAGAGGTAAATTTGTTTAAATATGAGTTGGAAGAGTACATAGTGTCAGAATGTTTGTCAACATCAAGTTGATGTGATTTTCTATTATGTTTATGATCTAGTATAGACTATTATATTAGTGATATATTTGAATTCTTAATAATTAGTATCATAATGCTTTGATATTATTTTTCCTAATATAAAATTCATGTATTATTGAAAATATATTGGTTATATTTTTATTCTAATCCTACATTTGTAATTTCCTTCCAAATATTTTTCAAAATTCAATCCTCCTACCATTATAAAAGAAATTTAAACCCTGCCATAGATTTTCTTCCCCTCTTGAGTGACGATACATAGTTGATGATTCTCTCCCACTTGTGGTTCCTCCACCTGATTAAAAAGGTATAAAAGTTTTTTTTAGGGTGTTACATCTAAGATAAATAGTAAGAGTGTATCAATAATAAGACACAACTTAATGTTAAATCATTTCAAATGTATTCAAATCTATTTGATTCTTCTAAGGATGTAGTCCAGCCTTTTAGATTCATTTAATAAACCCACATCTCATGTGAGTACTCTAATATTATTATTTTTTCTATAATTTTTAAATGATTATAAGGGGTATATTCTCATTCCCTAATTGACCATGAATTTATTTTCAATTGTTTACTAATTTCATTCTTTTGAGGGTGATAATGAGTTGATAGAAACTAAAAAATGTTTGGTGATGACCCTAAAAAAATTAAATATTTGACTTGTTTCTTAATTATAAGTATCATATAATGTTATGCTCGATGGATTCTTGAGGAGGTAGTAACATTTATGAAACTACTCATTCTCATGATATATTAGACTTTGAGGTTGTATATTATATAATAGATAGAGGGAAGTAGTTCAAGGATCCTTATACCCAAAATTATAAAGATATATTACCAACTTGTGGGATGCATTTAACCCCTTACATTATAAAGGTGTATACCTTAAAGTTTTTTTTATTAATTTAAATTAATTATTGTGCCTTTTTTTTATTTTTTTAGTACTATATTCAAGCTAGTGTTCCATTGTGTCTAAGAATTGTAGGCTGACATGGCTGAATATTTAGCAATTAAGAAACCTTACCTAAAATGGGAGAAGTTTAAACGGAAACCTTATCCTATTTTATGAAAGCACTTTGATATTAGTGACCCTTATATGGGGAATTTACTTCCATGATCCTAGCCTCATCATTTGAATTTTGTTCCATTTTTTCTTTTGATGAGTTTGTAAAAATTGTATGGGCATATTACAACCTCCGTGATGGATTCATTTACTTTAAAATGTGATACAACCAAAGACATGAAAATGAAACATATAGTAAATAATAATATAGATGCCTCACCGATACCTTGAACCAATGGTCAAAGTATAAATGAATAATTAATTTTGAAGGAAGATGAACTGGGGTTGGGAGTTGAAAATGTTGAGAGGTCGATTGATCACTACATGTAATTCTTGTCTAAAATAAAAATCACATATCCAAAACTAAGAAAAATTGATCATATTATCTTGAAATTTTAAGGAAATTATCCATAATTCATGTGTGATTTGTATGAATTGACCTCACATCAATCTGATACACTATGTGATCGGTATGACTCAAAGTGTGTGTTTTTAATGTAAGTGTCATTTTTGTTTAAAACGTGTTTCACATTTTTAAAATCAATATAATGGGATTATATTGTTTTCAATATTTTATAAAATGATCCATAATTCATTTTTTACATATAGGAATTGACTAAACATCAATCTGACACATTATGTGGTTGATATGACTCCAAGTGCATGTTTTTAATATAAAAGGGTCATTTTAGTTTAAAATTTGCATCACATTATAAAAACCCATCAAAAAATACTGTATTGTTTTAATAAATTAAAATAATGATCCATAAATTATTTTTTATATATAGGAATTGATTTCATGTCAATATGAACCACAATGTTCCTGGTATGACTCAAATTGTATGTTTTCAATATAAAAGTTTCATTTTAGTCTAAAATGTGTGTCATGTTGTAAAAACTAAGAAAATGAGATATTATTATCTTTAAACTTTATAAAAATGATCCATAATTCATGTTTGATGTGTAATAATCAACCACACATCAATATGGAACATGATTTTGTATATATGACTCAAAGTGTGTGTTTTCAATATAAAAGTGTCTTTTCATATTAAAACACATGTCACATATCCAAAACCAAGAAAAATAGATCATATTATCTTTATAATTTAGGTAAAATTCATAATTAATTTGTTATTTGTAGAAAATTATTGCACATTGTTCTGATAGAAGAAGTGGTCAGTATAACTCAAAGTACATGTTTTCACATTAAATGTTTCATTTTACTCTAAAATTCATGTCACATATCTAAACTAAATAAATTATATTATATTGTCTAGAATATTTTTTAAAATGGTCCATAATTCATTTTTTATGTATAGGAATTTACAGTAATTCAATCTAACGCATGATGTGGATGGTATGACTCAAAGTGAATGTTTTCGATATAAAAGTATCCTTTTTGTTTAAAACACATGTCACATATCCAAAACTGATAAAATGAGTTCATATTATCTTAATAATTTATTAAAATGATCCATAATTCATTTTTTATGTGTTGGAATTGATGGTACATTAATTTAACAGACGATGTATCCAGTATGACTCAAAGTGTGTGTTTTCAAATTAAAACTATCATTTTAGTCTAAAATGCACATCACGTATCCAAAAGGAGATAAATATCTCAGGTCTGCATGAAACATTATAATAATGATCTATAATTCATGTGGGATGTGTATAAATTAACCTCATTTCAATCTAACATATGATGTGGCTCGTATGACTCAAAGTGTGTGTTTTCAATATAAAAGTCTCATTTTAGTTTAAAACACACATCACATAGATAAAAATGAGAAAAAAAACTTATATTGTCTTGATACATTAGTAAAATTATCCATAATTCATTTTTTATATGTAGGAATCAACCTCACATAAAACCAACACATGATGTGACCGGTATGACTCAAAGTGCATTTTTTCAATATAAATGTTTCATTTTAGTGTAAAAAAAACATCACATAGCCAAAACTGAATAAAAATATCATATTAACTTGATAATTTAGGAAAATATATCTATAATTCATTTTAATTTTTATTAATTATCCTCACATAAATCTTATCGATGATGTGTTCGGTATGACTCAAAGTGCATGTTTTTACATTAAAAGTGTCATTTTATTTTTAAATGAACATCACATAGCCAAAACTAGGAAAAATAGCTCATATTTTCTTGAAAATTTATAAAAAAAATTCCATAATTTATATTTAAATTTTATGAATTGACCATGCATCAATATGACACATGATGTGGACGTTATGACTCAAAGTTTGTGTTTTCAATATAAAAGTGTCATCTTAGTTTAAAACATAAATCAAATTGAAAAAACCAAGAAAATGGTCTCATGTTATCTTTATACTTTATGAAAATGATCCATAATTCATTTTTTATATGTATTAATTAACCACATTTCAATATGACACATGATGTGACTGTTATGACTCAAAGTATGTGTTTTCACATTAAAAGTGTCATTTTACTCCAAAACACATGCCACATAGCCAAAACTAATAAAATGAGATCTTATTATCTTTAAACTTTATAAAAAATATCCATAATTCATGTGTGTTGTGTAGGAATATACCACACATAAATATGAAACATTATGTGGTTGGTATGACTCAAAGTGTGTTTTTTCAATATTAAAGTTTCATTTTAGTTTAAAACACTCGTCACATAGCCAAAAATGAGAAAAGGAGATCGGATTGTCATTATATTTTATAAAAAATCTATAATTCAATTTTTATGTGTAGGAATCAGTTGTACATCAATTTTACATACAATGTGGCTGGTATGACTCAAAGTGTGCATTTTCTCATTAAAATTTTCATTTTATTCTAAAAAGTGTGTCACATGGCCAAGACCAAGAAAATGAGACTATATTATCTTGAAATTCATCAAAATGATCCATAATTAATGTTTATTTTTTAGGAATTTACCTCACATAAATCTAACAAATGATGTGGCTAATATTACTCGAAGTGCATGTTTTCAATATAAAAGTTTCATTTTAGTTTAAAACACATGTCACATTGAAAAAATCAATAAAATGATCTCTAGTTATCTTTATAATTTAGAATAAGTATCCATAATTCATTTTTGACTTTTAAGAATATTCTTCACATAAATATGACCATACAATTTGGCTAGTATGACTCAAAGTGCGTGTTTTAACATTAAAAGTTTCATTTTAGTCTAAAAATTATCTCGGGTACCTAAAACTTGAAAACAAGCTAGGATTATCATGAAACATTGAAAAAATGATCCATAATTCATTTTTATGTGTTTTAATTGACCCCAATTTAATAGGATACTTGACATGGCTGGTATGACTCAAAGTGTGTGTTTTCATTATAAAAGTGACATTTTAGATTAAAACGCACATCACATTTTGACCTTAATGTCTCAAAGACCTTCAATTTATGTGGAATAATAAACCTCACATCAATGTTACATAATTAATTATTTAGGTGGAGGAATAAACCTCACATAAATCTGACACATGATGTCGTCGGTATGACTCTAAGTGTATATTTTAAATATAAAAGTGTCATTTTAGTTTAAAACGTGCATCACATTTTCAAAACCTATAAAATGAGCTCAGATTGTTTTGAAACTTTATAAAAATGATCCATAATTTATTTTTGATGTGTAATAATTGATTATATGTAAATATGAAATATTATTTGATCAATATGACTCAAAGTGCATGTTTTCAATATAAAAGTTTCATTTTAGTTTAAAACACATGTCACATAGACAAAACAAAGAAAACAAGCTCATATTTTCTTGATACTTTAGGGAAATTATCCATAATTAATTTATGATATGTAGGAATAAATTTCATGTCAATCCAACATGTGATGGGGCTGGTATGATTCAAATTTTGTGTTTCCATATTAAAAGTGTCATTTTACTCTAAAACACACGTCACATAGCCAAAACTGGGAAAATAGATCAAATAGTCTTAAAAAATTATGACAATGGTACATAATTCATTTTTTATGTGTAGGAATCAAACATGCATCAATTTGACACATGATGTTCCTGGTATGACTCAAAGTGTGTGATTTCAATATAAAAGTGCCATTCTAGTATAAAACACGCATCACATAGCCAAAACCAAGAAAATGGGCTTAGATTGTCTTGATAATTTGGTAAAATTATCCATAACTCATATGTTATTTGTAGAAATTTATTTCACATAAATTCACCACATGATTTTTCCAATATGACTCCAAGTGTGTGTTCTCACATTAAAAGTGTCATTTTAGTCTAAAACGCGCATCGCATATCCAAAATCATTAAAACGAGCTCGGTTTGTTTTGAAACAATAGAAAAATGATCTATAATTCATGTGTGATATGTAGGAATTGATCAAACATAAATCTGACACATGGTGTGGTTGATATTACTCAAAGTATATGTTTTCAATATAAAAGTATAGTTTTAGTTTAATGATATAATTAGTAACAATTATTTAAGTGATTAAATAATTAATAATTGATAGTATCATTAATATATAGAGTAATTAATAATATAGTTTATATATTTATTAATTAACAATTTAATTAATAATTCATAATATAATTATTAAATAACAGTATAATTAAATAATAATAATTAAAATATAAATATAAATATCATCATTGATAATATAATTAATAGTATAACTGATAATATCATTGATATATTTAGTAATTAAAAAAATAATTTATCATATATGGATTATATTGCATTAATAATATTATTATTATTATTTTATGTAATTTTACTAAAATAAGCATTGGTTTTATTATAGGGACAGGCTTTTTTACAGAGGTTAATCATTGGAAAAATCATGCTATAAGAGTTTTTATGTTGTATATTGGGTTTTAATTTTTTTGATTAATTATGAATATCAAATCAATGTAAATATTTTATATGTAAATTTTGAATTTAAATAATGGTTAAATTTAATATTTTCGTTTCAATGTTGTTTTATGTAATATTTTGTATTCCAATCTAGTTTTATGTTATAGGGTTGTTGTAAAGTTACAGCCTTAAACTAGCTTCTATAGTCTTTATTAATGCTAAAATAAAGCGTTGATAAAGTATTCCTTTATCAGCACTAATAAATGTTGAGTGATTTTAAGGTCTCTCAGTATGTCGATGATTTTTAGAAATGATAAGACCAATTTATAGTGTTGATATAGGTGGTTTTTTTAGTAAACCCCATTATCAGTGCTCCCACACCCCCACCACCGGACCCTTCCTTTGTCAGTGCTCACACACCATAATGACTCAGGCTTTTCAAATATAAATATTTCATCTTTTTAGAATAATATTCAATATATTAAAAAGTAGACACCCGAGGAATGTAGTAGTTTAGTATCCTTGGATACTGGGTACACAATATTCTAATTTGGTGAAATGCCTTCAACATCTCCCATGAAAATCTTCCCCTTTAGTTCTATTCACAAACATACCCTACTTAAAATCATTCTTCGTAACCTAGGGAAATGAAACATAATAAATGGTGCTCTCATATGCTTAAAAAGGGTAAACAAGGGAGACAGGTAAACATAACATGAGTATAAGGGTGTGAGAACATGAGCGTAACATTTCAAAATCATACCCTGTATATCAAAGATCATAATCTTTATTCATGGCATAAATATTAGTAGTTTATAAGACATGAATAATAAGGAAATCAAACAACATGATACATGACAGTATAACATTATCATAAGATATATAATTGTGGAATACACATGAGCATTCAAAATCTTATGTCGAATATATCTACCAAGACATTCATAACATGTTAGTTTTTGCATAATCATCCATGTACTTTTTTTTGGCTTGGGATAACCACTTGTGTATCCTCTTGTTTTGGTCATGGGATAACCTCTAATGTACCCACTTATTTCGGTCTTGGGATAACCTCTAATGTACCCTTTGATCTCATATAACATTAATCATTACCCAATTTATTGGAGGGAGATATAGGTACCACCGATCAAAAAATCCATACATTTGTTTTCCAAAAGATCACAAAACATTCATCATATTAGAACCCATGAAAATAAATGGGTACCATTAAACAATTCATCATAGAATAACCCATGGAAAATAAATGGGTTTCATAATCATTTAACCATAACATAAATCATGGAAGAGATATGGGTTTCATAAACATATTTTCCTCATAAACATAAACCATTTAGGGAAATAATGATAATGGTATCCTTGTATCATATCCCCAATAAAGAATTAGTAACATCCATGGATTTCATCTAGATGGAAAATTATTTTGAAAGAAAAATCACTTGGAATATTTCTTGAGGAAAATAGCCTTTCCACTTTGAAAAAAAAATTAAAACATAAAATATTTTTAAGATCCTTTTCTTTGAAAATAACCTTGAAAGCTTATAAATAAATCTTTAAGTAAAATTATGGTGGGGAATTTTTTTCATGTTGTACATGTTAAAATAAAGATTCCTTTCACACTTTCGGTAAAATCCAAATAGGCATTGTTTAGGAAATTACATGATGATTCCTTTTAAAAAAAATTAAAAAGTCAAGAATTGGTAAAAACTTATTTAACAAATATTTTAATAATGTTAAATATATTTTTGAAAATATTTTTAGAAATCGTGGTTTTGGAATAAAAGGGGTTTTCAACCGAAAAAAATGATTTTTTTTAAAGAAATTTTTTAAAATATTGAGTACATAAAGTGATTAAAAATAAAGATAAAACATTTATTCTCTAGAAATAACCATATTAGAATGAAGTACATAAGTTTATTTAGATATATATCATAATATTTTATCATTGGAAGCATAATCATGAGAAATATTGATAAACGAAGGGATTGTAACATAAAACCCTTATCACTTTGGTAGCTTTGAATTGTAAGCCCCATGAATAAAATTAAATGAAACTTATAATTTCTTGAGAATAAATAAATTAATTATATCACATGTCAAATTTTATTTATATACACCTCATAAAATAATATAGGTGCATAAGATAACATATGTCTCAATGAAATCAAATTGAGGAAAAAATACCTTACCACTTTGGTAACTTTTGAACCTTAAACCCCATGAAAGAGATATCATAAAATGGATATATAAATAACCATAATTATTATTAAAATAATAATAAAATAAATTCATGGGAATTATATACACCACATAAGGGAAATGTAGAGACCTGAAGCTTAACGTACATGGACATTACATTACTTTTACGGAATACTTATTACATAACAAAAACACACACACAAGGACCGTAATAGTTTAGTGTCTTTGGAAACTCGGAATATAATCTTCTAATCGTGGTGAAAGATCTTCAACATCTCCCATAAAGATCTTCCTTTTTTTAACTAAAACATTTCTTTATATCCTGGGGAAAAGAAAACATAAAAGGGTGATCTCAAATGCTCAGTAAGGGTAAACAAAAGAAATATCAATCACATAATATACATAAGAACATAACTTTTGTAAATCTTAACCTGCAAAAGAAATCATAATTTCATAACATGGGATAAATCATAGTAGTGAAATTTAATCCCAATAATCATAACTTAAAACATGAAACTTTTTGGCATACACACATAATCATAGATAATCATTTCTTGTTAGTCAATACTCAATGCCAAGACTATCTTAGTGGACAAAGTACATTTCTGAACCGAGTTCACTCCTCATTTCAGTCCTGTTTCACTGAACCGGTTTAACCTGCCGTTCCAGGCATGTCTATCTCATGAGATATAAAATCTTTACCCAATGCATTGGATGGAGATATAGGTCCCACCCATCTCATAATGATACCATTCTTATGTGTGCCACAAAATCATAAATCATACATCATTGCATAACCCATGTAATAAAAATGGGAATCTTAAACATCGTGACATCATAAAACAATTCCTATAAGATAAAGTAATTCATAAAAATATTTCCATCACAACATAATAAAATCCATGTAATAATAGGGATAGAAACATAACCCTATATTATCTTAGATGGAAAATAATTTTGATAAAACACTTGATCTCCATTCTTGAGGAAAATATCCTTTTTACTTCAAAAACACTTTTCCTTTCTTAACATGTCATACAATTATAAACTAAAAAAATTTGATTAAAAATAAAATTTAAAACTTTTAAGGGAAGCTTCTTGGAAATAATGTTTTAAAAATCCATTCATGCCGTATAAGTTAAAAAAACATTCTTCTCGTACTTTTGTCGGAAAAGTCAAAAAGTACCTCGTACGAAAAACGACAAAAAATTCCTTTCATATATTTTACTAAAAACTCACCGAATGGTAAAATTTGATTTAAACAATTGTAGGTGGATAAAAATAATATTACATATTGAGGAAACATGGATGTGGATGATAAAATACACCCCAGTAAATACTAAAGTATAAACAATCTCGGATAAAAATGAGATTGTGATATTTCCCTTACCTTAGGTATGATTTGCTTCGTAAGTGTCCGAACCTCCTGTATAATGATTTAAATAATGTTACTGACTTATTCCAGAATCATACTTATTTTTATGATATCATATATGGTTCACTTATGACTTTATTTTACCCGTTCTTTTGTAAATTCCATGTTAAAGAGCGTTTTGGGTAAAATCGTTTCATTTGTCGTCCGTGTTTTGACTTGTAATTATTCATATGATTACTTAGATCATGATTACTTAATTCCCGAATATAAAACATGATTTATATATAATATATATCCAGAATATACATATATATAATAGATTAGTAAATGGAAAGAAATACACCGTTCATGGAGACGGTAGGCCGTACGTATGCATGAACGGTGTTTTCGTTTCCTTATTGAGTTGAATGGAATTAAGTAGATGACATACATATATATACAGATAAATATAGTATCATTATTATGTAATATATTTCATGATTACATATTATATATACTTTATAATCATTCATGAATGGTTAACGTGGAGAATGAATCTCATCGCGTCGTGGAGACGGTAGTCCGTACGTACGCACGAGCGATGATATCGTTCTCATGATCGTGGAGTTGTATTGGAGTGTATGTATACTATTTAAGAATCAATATCACTTTAAAATAATCATATATAGTTATTATTTACACCATTATACCCATCCAAGTAAGGTGGTGGTGGAAAATAGATTACACCACGGCGTGGAGACGGTATTCCGTACGTACGCACGCGCGGTGATTTCGTTTTCCGTAGGATGGATAGATGGTGAAATAGGGTTGTTTCATACTTATAATAACATATAAATATATGAGTGATACTTATGTTATTACTTCATAATGAAACAAACTAAGAAGAAGAAGTGGAAGAAGAAATAAAGTTGAAAGAATCAGTAACGGACATTACCTCTTCTTTGAAGCGCCTCTTTGAGATCTCATTTTAGGGCACTAAAATTGGTCTTTGAAGAATACCAGAACCTCTAGGATGTTTCTAGGGAAGTGGAGAAGAGAATTTGTCAGGGTTTTTCCGATATTGGAGGCTCAAAGTGGTGTGAGGAAGAGAGGGAGGAGGTGCCCTTTTATAAGGGAGGAGAGGGGCTCCTTTGGAAAAACTAAAAATATTATTTTATTATAAAGTCTAGTTCAGTTTTAAATAGCTCCAAATTGATTTATTTTGAAGATAAGGTGGGTATGGGTCGAAATCCTCTCATACAATAGAATTTATACAAGTATAGGTTCCTATTTTAACCTTATCATTTAGATTTAACATTAAGTTAAATAATTTTACTTTTACCGTGTCTTCTTGTGTTCTTATACTATAAGGTTAATAAACTTACTATAACAAGCCAAAAGAACCCCAAGTTATTTATTATTAATATATATATCCTTATATAAGTCATTTTTCCGAACCTTAGATTTTTAGGAATAAAATAACAATTATTAATATAATATTGTTTTTAAAAACTATTTTATGTCAATTTTGACACTATTTTGTAATTGATTTTTGTGAAAATCATAACAGAATGATTCGTTCGAAAAAAGTTAATTATATAAATAATAACATGTCATATTAACCTATAAAATTAGTTTAATTCATAAAAAGTCTTAAATTACATTTATTTGGGTATTTATAACATCAATTATGTCAATATTTCATTAATAAGATAATTACTGCATCATCATTGTGTCATAAATAAATTAACTTTTTTAATGTCTAAAAATTACAAATAAAATATAATTATGTAGGAAATCTTTTTATCTTTCTAATGAATATTTATAGTCGAATTTATCTTATGTATAACCCTATATTAAAAATTATTTACTTATTAAACTTTGATTTTAACTATTTTAACCCTTCTTTAAATAAATTAATAATAAATGTCCTAATCTAATCCAAGTGGGCCTAAATGGTCATATTTTATTCCTAAGGTTTTTTTTCTTCGAATTACACTAATCCAATAGAATTAGGACATGTGTTAGGGTAATAATAATATAATTTTTACCCTTAATTACCCTATTTACTTTTAACCGTGGTAAAAAAAAGTAAAAAGTTACTATTCACCAAAAATTATTTTCATCTCATTGAACCACATTTTACTTACTGACATCAACCGTGTCTCTCGGATTTTTGAAATTCCACTCACAAAAGTGGTAAAATTAAGTTTTATGAAAAATTCATTTTTTTAACTACCACTTAGTGGTTTCACTATTCATCAAAAAATGAAAGTTTCCAGAAAAATACCATAAATTAAGCCTAAGCTATATTTGATATTATGAACTCAAAAATGATGTATATTTTACCAAATTCAAAACATATCAGTTGCACTAATTAATTTAAAAATTAATTCCCGTCGTCTAAACAAATAGCGTGTTCTTAAGAGATAATAACTATTAAAAGATTGACACTTGTTTATGTCTAGTTTAAATGTGAAATTACATCCAATGACCAAAATTGTATTAAATTGTAAAAATATATTCTAAATATACTTTAAAACCACTCAAATTAATAATTTATCACTATTAATTATTTCTATTGAAAAGGTTGTTTTTAATTAAAATTTAGTAATTTTCACTATTCATCAGAAAATGAAAGTTATCCGAAAAGTACCAAAATTTCACCCTAAGCTAATTTCGATATTCCAAATCCAAAAATGAAGTCAATTTTTAAAAATAAAATTTAAAAAAATTTCAAAAAGTGGTTATTACTATTCATAATATTTTAATAGCATATCGTTGTTTAGTGAAACTCAGTATTGCGTACTACACGCGCTATCGAGGAAGGTCGCGATT
Organism: Viscum album; assembly: GCA_963277665.1. NCBI lineage: Eukaryota > Viridiplantae > Streptophyta > Magnoliopsida > Santalales > Viscaceae > Viscum > Viscum album. The sequence goes on along the minus strand of OY728138.1, from coordinate 1,171,295,948 downwards.
GTGTGTAATGCAAGGCAAGTCAATGATGTGTGTTGTGCAAGCTCCTTTTGGTGTAGTGTACAACACAAGACATTAATGAAATTAAAAATAATATTTTTCATAAAATCTCAGGGTGTTACATTCTACCCCCCTTAAAATGAATTTCACCCTCGAAATTCGTCGGGGTTATAAATGGTTTACTACTCGAAATTTTCTTTAATAGAAACCCACATCGTAAAAAGGAATAACAAAACCAATATTTTAAAAAACAAAAGTATGAAACGTAACGGTTACCCAAATAAACTAATCACTGGGTTTCCACATAGGTGAAAATATGGATATGGAAGAGAAATCTAACCATCATGTTCTGATGGAGAGTGGTAGAGAACATGGCTATGGAAAAGCCAGCAATCACAAAGCCATAAATTTGTGACGATCTAAGGTACCATCTGGTTCATCAGATATAAGAGCACTAGGACAACATTTTTTGTTTTCAAGATCATTTCCCTAAAGTTGATGAAATTGGAATAAGAAGAAATACTTTCGTGATTTTGGTATAGTCTCACCATTGGTCGTTCTTTGGACAATTTCCACTTCATCTCTTAAAGAAATGAAGTTGAATTTGTCATTCGTGATGTGTTAGCAGATCATGTGATAGAATGATGGGTCATTCCATCTATCTCAAACAAAAGGATAGAAAAGTTATCAAAAAAATACATAAGTCTATCTATAGTGAGATTAATCATATATGGTTCCTAAAATGGACATATACTTATTATATCATACTTATTAATATAATAAAACTAGTTTATACTAAACAAGGACTTTCTGTAGGCCAGTGGTAGGCGATAAAGTCCAGTCGCACTTCGGTTGTGGGTTTGATTCCCACAGCCTTGTCCGACGCGATGGGATGTCTCCCATCCTGCAGGTTGTCCTTTTTCTAAAACTACATTACTATAACATCCCATAATATCAAAAAAAGTTCTATTCTTAAACAATACTAACTTATGTCCAACATAATCCATTCCAATATTTAGGCTTATCTAAAATACTTCGGTCCAAGCTCATAGTATAAAGAAAATGATTACTTGAAATGTCATCAACCAAGCATGTGAATACCATCATTTATCCCCTATATAACTTGTTGGTCACATTCCAATCATGTGAATACCTTAATCATGTATTCTCTTGAAAAATGAATACCCATTAAACCTTAGTGAAAACATGAATGCTATCAAAAGTTAACTCTTTCAAAATACCAAAATCCAAAAATTCTATATACTCAAACCATGATATAACTTAGTCCTTATATCAATCATGAGTTCATGAATACTGTCAAACATTTCATTTTCTCCTTATCCCTTCATTATGCGCATATCATCTGCTTTCCAAAATATTTGAATCACTTTTCATGGTTACCGGTACCTTAAAATTATTGAAAACCACAATAGAATAATACAAAAATATTCTAATACACAATAAAAGTACATCAACAACATTATTCTTGAATACCAATACATAAACACTTCAATCCATCCTCTTCAATTATTGTCCTGGAATAATTCCTTCCTTGATTTAGAAGTAACTTTTTAGGTCAGGGCATTGAGTTGGGTAATGCCCATGTTCTCCACAAATAAGACATTGAACTCCATAACAGTCTGTCACTCTATGACCCTTTTCTCCACACAGATAACATTTGTCCCTCCATTTGAGGTATTCTTCAAGGTTCTTCTTCCCTTCTTTAGAAATCTCAATCTTCCTTTCTTTATGCTCCTCAACATGCGAACATGCATAATAGTCTATCTTCCTATTCTTTGATGAATTAGGCATACCACTAAATTTCACCTTGTTAATAATATATCGCGATGACTGATTCAGCATAATCCCAATATCTTTCTCTCTAGGAATTACACAATTTTGTTCCTCATAGTCACCAATTTGTCCATTGGATTCAATGTTAACCGAATTCCTTCTGGTTCCCTCCATTAACTAAAATAGAAAAAGAATTCTGTGAGAGGCAAAGATCATGCTAGAGAAAACAACATAGTAATGGGGGAGTACCCTCAATATCTAACATCTTAGGTTAAATTCTAAGATCGTTAGCGCAATTCTAGGACTATAACCTATACATATACTTAACCTTAGATACATCCCTAGACATACCTTAGACATATCTCTAGGGATCTCACTAACGTTTTCGCATCCTAGTTTCCAAAGGTTGACTAAACCTTTCCTCTGATATCAACTGTAGAGACCCGAAGCTTAACGTACATGGACATTACATTACTTTTGAAGAATACTTAGTACATAACAAAAACACACACACAAGTACCATAATAGTTTAGTGTCTTTGGAAACTCGGAATATAATCTTCTAATCATGGTGAAAGATCTTCAACATCTCCCATAAAGATCTTCCTTTTTTTACCTAAAACCTTTCTTTATATCCTGGGGAAAAGAAAACATAAAATGGTGATCTCAAATGCTCAGTATGGTTAAACAAAAGAAATATCAATCACATCATATACATAAGAACATAACTTTTGGAAATCTTAACCTGCAAAAGAAATCATAATTTCATAACATGGGATAAATCATAGTAGTGAAATGTAATCCCAATAATCATAACTTAAAACATGAAACTTTTTGGCATACACACATAATCATATAGAATCATTTCTTGTTAGTCAAGACTCAATGCCAAGATTATCTTAGTGGACAAAGTCCATTTCTGAACCGAGTTCACTCCTCGTTTCAGTCCTGTTTCACTAAACCGGTTTAACCTGCCGTTCCAACCATGTCTATCTGATGAGATATAAAATATTTACCCAATGCATTGGAGGTATATATAGGTCCCACCCATCTCATAATGATACCATTCTTATGTGTTCCACAAAATCATAAATCATACATCATTGCATAACCCATGTAATAAAAATGGGAATCTTAAACATCGTGACATCATAAAACAATTCATATAAGATAAAGGAATTCATAAAAATATTTCCATCACAACATAATCAAATCCATGTAATAATAGGGATAGAAGCATAACCCTATATTATCTTAGATGGAAAATAATTTTGATAAAACACTTGATCTCCATTCTTGAGGAAAATATCATTTTTACTTCAAAAACACTTTTCCTTTCTTAACATGTCATACAATTATAAACTAAAATAAGTTGATTAAAAATAAACTTGAAAACTTTTAAGGGAAGCTTCTTGGAAATAATGTTTTAAAAATCCATTCAAACTGTATAAGTTAAAAAACATTCTTCTCGTACTTTTGTCGGAAAAGTCAAAAAGTACCTCGTACGAAAAACGACAAAAGACTCATTTAATATCTTTTACTAAAAACTCACCGAAGGGTAAAATTGGATTTAAACAATTTTAGTTGGATGGAAATAATATTACATATTTAGGAAACATGGATGTGGATGATAAAATACACCCCAGTAAATACTAAATTATAAACAATCTCGGATAAAAATGAGATTGTGATATTTCCTTTACCTTAGGTCCGATTTGCTTCATAAGTGTCCTAACCTTATGTATAATGATTTAAATAATGTTATTGACTTATTCCAGAATCATACTTATTTTTATGATATCATATATGGTTCACTTATGCCTTTATTTTACCTGTTCTTTTGTAAATTCCATGTTAAAGAGCATTTTGGGTAAAATCGTTTCATTTGTCGTCCGTGTTTTGACTTGTAATTACTCATATGATTACTTAGATCATGATTACTTAATTCCAGAATATAAAACATGATTTATATATAATATATATTCAGAATATACATATATATAATAGATCAGTAAATGGAAAGAAATACACCGTTCATGGAGACGGTAGGCCGTACGTACGCATGAACGCTGTTTTAGTTTCCTTATTGAGTTGAATGGAATTAAGTAGATGACATACATATATATACACATAAATACAGTATCATTATTATGTCATATATTTCATGATTAATTATTATATATACTTTATAATCATTCATGAATGGTTAACGTGGAGAATGAATCTCATCGCGTCGTGGAGACGGTAGTCCGTATGTACGCACGAGCGATGATATCGTTCTCATGATCGTGAAATTGTATTGGAGTGTATGTATACTATTTCATAATCAATATCACTTTACAATAATCATATATAGTTATTATTTACACCATTATACCCATCCAAGTAAGGTGGTGGTGGAAAATAGATTACACCACGGCGTGGAGACGGTATTCCGTACATATGCGTGCGCGGTGATTTCGTTTTCCATAGGATGGATAGATGGTGAAATAGGGTTGTTTCATAATTATAATAACATATCATTATATGATTGATACTGATGTTATTACTTCATAATGAAACAACCTAAGAAGAAGAAGTGGAAGAAGAAATAAAGTTGAAAGAATCGGTAACGGACATTACCTCTTCTTTGAAGCGCATCTTTGAGATCTCCTTTTAGGGCACTAAAATTGGTCTTTGAAGAAGACCAAAATCTCTAGGATGTTTCTAGGGAAGTGGAGAAGAGAATTTTTCATGGGTTGGCCGATATTGAAGGCTAAAATTGGTGTGAGGAAGAGAGGGAGGAGGTGCCCTTTTATAAGGGAGGAGAGGGGCTCCTTTGGAAAAACTAAAAATATTATTTTATTATAAAGTCAAGGTCAGTTTTAAATAGCTAAAAATTGATTTATTTTGAAGATAAGGTGGGGATGTGTCGAAATCCTCTCATCCAATAGAATTTATACAAGTTTAGGTTCTTATTTTAACCTTATCATTTAGATTTAACATTAAGTTAAATAATTTTACTTTTACCGTGTCTTCTTGTGTTCTTATACTATAAGGTTAATAAACTTACTATAACAAGCCAAACGAACCCCAAGTTATTTATTATTAATATATATAGCCTTATCTAAGTCATTTGGCCGAACCTTAGATTTTTAGGAATAAAATAACAATTATTAATATAATATTTGTTTTAAAAACTATTTTATGTCAATTTTGACACTATTTTGTAATTGATTTTTGTGAAAATCATAACAGAATTCTTATTTCGAAAAAAGTTAATTAAATAAATAATAACATGTCATATTAACCTATAAAATTAGTTTAATTCATAAAAAGTCTTAAATTACATTTATTTGGGTATTTATAACATCAATTATGTCAATATTTCATTAATAAGATAATTACTGCATCATTATTCTGTCATAAATAAATTAACTTTTTTAATGTCTAAAAATTACAAATAAAATACCATTATGTAGGAAATATTTTTATATTTCTAATGAATGTTTATAGTAAAATTTATCTTATGTATAACCCTATATTAAAAATGATTTACTTATTAAGCTTTGATTTTAACTATTTTAACCCTTCTTTAAATAAATTAATAATAAATGTCCTAATCTAATCCAAGTGGGTCTAAATGGTCATATTTTATTCCTAAGGTTGTTTTTGGTCGAATTACACTAATCCAATAGAATTAGAACATGTTTTAGGGTAATAATAATATCATTTTTACCCTTAATTACCCTATTTACTTTTAATCGTGGTAAAAAAAAGTAAAAAGTTACTATTCACCAAAAATTATATTCATCTCATTGAACCACATTTTACTTACTGACATCAACCGTGTCTCTCAGATTTTTGAAATTCCACTCATAGAAGCGGTAAAATTAAGTTTTATGAATAATTCATTTTTTTAACTACCACTTAGTGGTTTCACTATTCATCAAAAAATAAAAGTTTCCAGAAAAATACCAAAAATTAGGCCTAAGCTATATTTGATATTATGAACTCAAAAATTATGTCTATTTTACCAAATTCAAAACATATCAGTTTCACTAATTAATTTAAAAATTAATTCCCGTCGTCTAAACAAATAGCGTGTTCTTAAGAGATAATAACTATCAAAAGATTGACACTTGTTTATGTCTGGTTTAAATGTGAAATTACATCCAATTAATAACATTGTATTAAATTGTAAAAATATATTCTAAATATACTTTAAAACCACTCAAATTAATAATTTATCACTATTAATTATTTCGATTAAAAAGGTTGTTTTTAATTAAAATTTAGTAATTTTCACTATTCATCAGAAAATGAAAGTTATCTGAAAAGTACCAAAATTTCACCCTAAGCTAATTTTGATATTCCAAATCCAAAAATGAAGTCCATTTTGAAAAATAAAATTTACAAAATTTCAAAAATTGGTTATTACTATTCATAATATTTTAATAGCATATCGTTGTTTAGTGAAACTCGGTATTGTGTATTACACGCGCTATTGAGGAAGGTCGTGATTGCGTGTAATGCAAGGCAAGTCAAGGATGCGTGTTGTGTAAGATCCTTTTGGTGTAGCGTACAACACAAGACATTAATGAAATTAAAAAGAATATTTTTCATAAAATCTTGGGTTGTTACAGGAAACATGTGGGTAATATGAAATGTGTCTCACATAAAATAAAAGTGAGATGGAATTCTCTTACCTTAAGTCTCGAATCCCTTAATACATATTTGAAACTCATGTATAATAAATATAATTTTATTATCAATATATTATATATCCATACTTATATATATAATACCATATATTATTTACTTATGACTATTTATTACCCTTTTATTAATAATTCCTTGTTAAAATCATGTTTCGGGTAATAACCGCTTTGTTTTTCGTATATGTTTTGATTTTTTGTTTTCAATCATATTAATTTGATCATGGTGGTATAATATCTAGAATGATAACCATTATAAAATATCATATATATTTATTATATATGTATTTATAGTAATCCATAAAATTTAGAGGTAGAAAATAAAATCCACCATTCATGGAGACGGCAGGTCCTACGTACAAATGAACGTTGTTTCCATTTTCTCAAAGGATTGAAAGAAAGAAAGTTAAATAATATATTAGAATTATAGAATAATTTTTATATTATATATATCACATATTTCCATTAATCTATCTTTATTATCTTCCATGTAAAGCATGAGTGAATCACATCACTTCACGAGGTTGTAGTCCACCATACACATGAACGATGTTATCATATTCCCACAAAATAGAAGATAAGAAGGAAAATTTGATATCATGATTAAATAAGCTTAATAATATAATAAATATAATATATAAACAATAAATATATAATTATCTCTATCCATGAGATGTGGTTATTGAAAATGAGTAACATCGGTTCACAAGGTGGTAATCTACTGTACACAACAACATTTATTATTTTAATAAATTTCAAAAAATCTACCTAGTCCCACAACTCAGAACTAGGAAGAGGACCATATAATAATGAGGCCTAAAAAATGAAAACCAAGAGAATAATTGATTAAAAATTTAACTCCCTCTTGTGTAAAGGACCCTAAGCTGAAGTATCATGAAAATCGGTTATGAATTGGGGCCTTGGAAGCTAGATAGTCAACCTCTTTATTCCCGTATCTCCATGTATAAAGAATATCAGTACCCCCTTGGATCAGGTTTTTACACTTCAAAATATGGTATGAGATTGAACATGGGTGGTGAAGCTTCCATGAAGATAATTAAAGATGACCAGTGAGTCTGTCTCTACAGCTTCCAGACTGAAGTTTCCTCTGTTACACAATTTGAGACTAGAAACCATCGTGTAGGCCTCAACCTAAAGAGAGTCCTCGTTCCCAAAAACAACTGTAAAATAAATAACCAATAATCACATGAAGTTACAAAAAATAAACCCCCATTTAATTTCACCTGAGATACATGATCCATCAGTATTTAGTTTAAGTCATATTGGATGAGGAGACTAACAGATCCAGCACCTGGTGAGAAGGATAGAGGACACAGAGCTAGATAAGCAAATGGTTAGTAGAGACCTGAGTGATGGAGAAGCTTCCCAACCTTTGAGTTATCAGACAAGATCATTTCTAAAACTCATAGTTTTTAAGGTAAAACCCATACTATATCATCATGTTTTAATAATAATTGAAGGATGTTGAGGAAGAAATAATATAAAATGCTCTATTAGGGATGTTACCTCTTCTTTATAAAAATTATTTTATTTTGTACTGAAAGGATTATTAGGTTTAATGTTTGACCAAAATAAGGATTCTAGGATGATAGGATGAAATTAATGATGTTATTTTGGTAGGTATTCTCTAAAACAATAGGTTTTCAAAGTGTGAATAGTACAGTATATGGGGTGGCCTTTTATAAGAGAGGTGAGTGACACACTTGTTATTTTTAAAAATAAAAAGGTGTACCCACATTTTTCACGTGAAACAAGGCTCTAAAATGGTCCATTATCTAACCTTAGAGGTTACACGATCTAAATATATCCAAAAATGGGTGTTGGATAAGTTTCTAGGTCATTTTACCCCTTATCCTTTTAGTTTAATTCCCTAGAAAACTCATTTTCACCTAAACCATGGTAATTAATTTTAATTTTTTTTTACTATTCATTATGGTCAAAAATTAAGTATACATTTTTAGAAAATATAAGTTATTATTATTAAAAATATGAAATCTATTTTACAAATTCCATTCATAGATGTGAAAAAATTTTAATTTAAAATTAATCCTACTGATGAGATGAGAAAGCAGTTTCCTAAAGAGGAAATGTTCAAAAGTTTACAAAGTTTTTATATATAGATTCAATATGAAATTGATTCAAATGACATAAATTGGATTAATAGGTATATAATTGAGCTAATTTTACTTTTAAAGCCATATTTATACAATATTTATGTTTTTAAATTCTTTAGAATAAATGAAAATTCTTAATAAAAACTTGTATTTTCACTATTCATCAAAAAAATTATCTTATTAAAAAATTCTCAAAAATTCAACCTAAGATAATTTTTAAATGATGATTTAAAAAACAAATTTATTTTTTTTAATAAGTTTTATAAAATTGGATACATTTAATTTTAAAATAAGTTCACAAAATGTGACAAAACTTCTTTTTATAAAAATATAGTTTTTAAGCATAAAATCGGATTTATTCCTATCTCTTTTCTAGAAAACACATAAGAAAAATGTTAAAATTTTGATTGAGTACATAATATATAAATTTCAATAAAATAATTAATCAAAAGTTATTTATTTAATTTATTAAGATAAAACATGTTTTTGTGCATAAAAATAGTTTTTCAAAAAAAAGGTTTAATTTATTTTCCAATAGTTTTTATTTTCATTTCTAATCAATTGGTCAAAAAATAATTATTTTTATATACATTTTTAAACCATATATTTTCATAATTTAGTTAATATTATTCATACCTTCTATTCTAATGGCTAGGCGATAACTGTTATGACCCGTCCCAGAGGGCCCATGTCGTGACTGCCCCAAGCCCACCTTCCATAGGCCAGATGATGGTGACTAGCACCGAGTAGGCATATCCCAAAAAGGGAATTAATTTTTCTTTAAACTTGTACACATGCACGAAGCTCAAACTACGGAAAGAAAACACAAGGTAAACCACAACTATCACTGAGACAACTACTGAAAGTACAGTACAACTAAAAAGTAAAAAGGGGACATAATACAATCCCAAAACCAAAAAAGGAAAGTACAACTACCAAGGTCCTTCTACTAAAACCCTACCTGAAGGGTGGTTGGAGGGTAGCTACATGTATCTGTAAAGGTATATCTCATCCGTCCCATCTCACTCAGTACCACCTGGTCCTGGACCACTAAGGTCTTCATCGAATCATCGATCACCTTCATGAGACACGACACATGCGGGTGATGCTCGTGCAAGGGTGAGTAACACAATACTCATTGGGGAACCCAAACCATAAAGGAAAGGCCACAAAGCAAGACCACATAGCAAGATCACACAGTAAGACCACAAAGAAAAGACAGGTCACAACAAGATCACACAGCAAGACCATAAAGAAAAGACAACTCACACCAATATCACGTAGCAAGACCACAAAAAAAATATAGTTCACACTAGGTATAACTCAACGTAAAGGAAGTATCATTATTAGTCATAAAGATGAACATTCATAATTCTAAGGGATTCATCATCTGGGCCCGCTCATCACCTGGGCCATCTTGATCACTAAGACCCACTCATCTCTGGGGCCAGCTGGATCACTTAGACCCACTCGTCTATGGACCAGATGGATCACTTAGACCCACTCGTCTCTAGGGATAGCTCGATCACTTAGACCCACTCATCTCTAGGCTAGTTGAATCACTTAGACCTGCTCATCTCTGGGTCATTTGGATCATTGAGACACACTCGTCTCTTGGGTCAGTTAGATCACTAAGACTCACTCGTCTCTGGGCCAGCAGGATCACTAAGACCCGCTCATCTCTTGGTCCAGCTGGATCACTTAGAACCAATCATCTCTAGGCCAGCTGGATCACTAAGACTAGCTCATCTCTTGGCTAGAGGGATCACTAAGACCGGCTCATCATATCCTTCGAATCATAACCAACTCTAGGATTCCTGCTCTTAGCGCGCTTAATTTTGGGAGAATCTACTCTTCAAGAAATTGGTTGCATCTCAAATGCCACAAAATCTCACTTAGATTATTCCCAAAAGACTGTCTCGTCGAAAGGGTCCCAACGCAGTAGACAATGTGTCAATCGGACACTCGATCTAAAAGATATTGGTTTTTTTGTAAACAAGGGCCAGTTACATTTAGACCCGGTCTGACTTGGTCAAACCAACCTGACCTAGGGGTCCCGCATGACCCAAAATATTTATGTCAACCCGACCCAGTTGGGTCTAGGCTGGCCTGGCCCATTGGGCCCTATTCAATCATGGGTTCATCCTACTGAGTCACCCGACGACCCGGTTTCATCCGGCCTGGCCCGCACTAGTGGGTTGGTTTTGTTCGTAGCTCGAGCCGCCCAACAGCCTTGTTTTTTCAACAACCTTACCCACATTATTAGGTTAGCTCTTCTACAGACTGGGCCACTCAGCAGCCCAATTCGAGCCACCAGCCTGGCCCGCGTAGTGGGCTGGTTCTCCCCCTGCCCAAATGCCTGTTGGGCGTCCAATTCGTGTCGCACGTGGCCGGTTGAGGTCGGTCACCCCTTCTCCACACGCAGTCCCACAGGGACTACGTGTTAGCCACCAGTCATGGCTCGTCAACATGGGTTGCTCCTCCAACGTGGTTCCCTAGAGTCACCACCCTCCTGCATCGGTCTGCTCCTGCGGACCAGTTTCCCTAGCGTGGATTGTGGCTTTTCTACGGGTCTAGCTCACCGCCACGGTCCACGGACCACGTGGAGCCTCCAATACAGTAGTGTGTCCATGTTAGCTAATCTCCATGCTAAAATCCCCTATGGCCACATTAACACACTTCCAGCACGCTGCCTCCTACCTGTCACCTCCTCCCTGCTGCCATGGTCAGGGTGTCACGACCTGGGGTCGCCGCCACGGCTGGGTGTCATGGCCGCCTGCCACCACTGCGACCCTTTCTCCTAGAGTCTCCTCGGCTGATGCACCACTACCATTTCACCACAGAGAACTCAAAGGAATAAAGGAGAGAGGAGGGGAAGGATTCACACATAGAAATACCCAAAGAAAGATCCGGGTCTTTTTTCATGTTTACCCAGATGCGTTCTTGTTAGAAGGATCACAAAGAATCAAGAAATAAGGTAAAATAATCACAGAAAAAGATATGACCTTTTTATCTTGCAGCATTAACCATCCCACACGAATTATTGATATGCAGTTTAACTTGTTTGTAAGTTAACCCGCGTTCATCATTTAAAAGAAAGAACGAGGAAAAGAAAAATTCACTTAAAATAAAAACCCCTACATGGGATGGGATTCTTGGTCAAGGAAAAGTGAGATCACGCGCCTATGTTCTTAATTCTTGATCCATATCCCACTGTCACTAGTGATTCTTCAAAGGGTGGAAGAAGGTGCATTCGTCATTTGTCGTCGCCACCCACCAAAGCCTCAGAGCAATTTCTAAGAGATTTCCAAAAATCCCGCATTGCTTATTAGGCTATTAATTGATGAAATTCAATCAGTGTTTCTATTACGATGTGTTACAGTGTCATTATGATAACTCGTTAATGAGGTTCATTAATAATATTCATCGTCGAATCTTTGTTGTACTGCAGTGCTTATGTTCCACTACTCAATGACAAAGAAAACAATTAAAATAACTTTTTAAGTTGTTTTATTTTTCTTATGAAAATTCTGAAAATTAACTTTCACCCTCGACCTGCACCAGTCAAGGTTAAGATTTTTCTAATGGAAACAAGCCCTCACGAGCTCAACGATGCTCTCAGATTTCCAATCTGAGTTACCATTTAAGAGTTATAAGGATTTGAAAATAAAATTGTTACTTAATTATTTTATTTACGAAAAAAAAACTATTTTCCACTACTAGCCCATGTCGGCCAATGTTAGGACCTTTATAGGTGAATCCTGATACTCTGAATTCAACGGTTCCCTTGTATTTTTGATCCAAGCACCAGTTTAAAAGTTAGAAAAATGATCTCTCACATTTATTTAATGAACCTTAAAAATAGTTCAAAAATATGTTTCAGCCACTATGAGACTCGGAATTATGTGTCGTCCTGGAGCCTAGTCTCAAAATAATCCCATTTAATTTAAAAAAAAATCATGTAATTATGGGGTATTACATTACTCCCCACTTTAGGTATTCATGTCTTCGTAATCCAAAACAAGGGATAATCAAACAAATGGGGGTACTGAGCACAAATCTGAGCCTCCCACTCCCACATGCTCTCCTGGAGATTCTCGTGCTTCCAACAAACAGGAACCAAAGGTATTGACCATTCATGAAGAATCCTCTCCTGTCTATCCTCTATATCTATTGGGTACACCATGAAGGTCACTCTATTATCAATCTTCAGCTTGTCGTGGTCGATGACGTTAGAAGGGTCTTGCATGTATCTCCTCATCTAGGATACGTGGAACATTTAATGCACCCTCTCTAATTGTGGAGGTAGAGATAAGAAGTATTTCACCTCTCCCACTCTATGTAGTATCAGGAAAGGTCTGATGAACCTTGAAGATAACTTTTCACCTTGGCCAAATCTCTGTATCCCTCATCTAGGAGAGACTCGTATGAATATGTGGTCCCCCTCCTTGAACTCCAAGGGTCTCTGTCGCCTATCAGTATAGGACTTTTTTCAGCTCTGTGTAGTCTTCATCTGCTCTCTGATGACCTGCACCTTCTCTTTGATAGCCTATACTATCTCTAGACCCATGAGTACTGACTCCCCCGGGTATGTCCAGCATAATGGTGACCTACATGGTCATCTATATAGTGCCTTGAATGGTGCCATACTGATAGTGTATTGGTTACTATTTTTGTAATCAAACTCCACCAGTGGTAAGTGGTCCTCCCAACTATGACCAAATTCAAGGATGCAAGCACGAATCATTTCCTCCAATGTTTGTAAGTTCCGCTCCGTCTGACCATCATCCTGTGGGTTAAAGGTTGTGCTCAAGCACAGTTGAGTCCCAAAAGCCTCCTGCAATCCCTTCCATAGCCGGGATGTAAAGCGTGCATCACGATTTGAGACTATCATAGATGGGACTCCATGGAGTCAAACTATCTCCTACATGTAGAGGCATCCCAAACTCTATACTAAACCCTTCTCTCAAATGGGTAGGAAGTGGGTTGACTTTGTGAGTCAGTATACGATCACCCGGATGGTATCATGGCCCCTGAACATATGTGGTAAGCCTTTCATGAAGCCCATCGATATCATATCCCACTTCCACTTTGGTACCTTGAGGTTTTGTGCCAAACCTACTAGAACCTGGTGCTCATCCTTCACCTGCTAAAAAGTGAGGCATCTCCAAAAAAACTCCACTACCACATTCTTCATTATTGACCACTAGTATTGACTTTATAGGTCCTGGTACATCTTCACCACACCTAGATGTACCGCCTAAGGGGATGTATGGAACTCCCTCAACACCTCCTCTCAAAACTCCACTAGTACTATGGTACATCCTATGAAAAGGATGATGTGCTCCCCACCTATTGAAAATCTATCAGGTTCTTATGCTGAGCATATCTGGGCACACATAGTCTCACAACTAGCATCTTTGATTTACGCCTCCCTGACTCGTTGTAAGAGTGGAGGGACAACTACCATCGACTGAAGATAAGTTGCCTCATCTCTATCTACAAATGATATCTGAAGTGATTCCAACTACTCTGAGGCCTCGTTCAGTAGTTGTGAACTCAATCTTCTAATGAGAGCATCTTCCACCATGTTCCCCTCCCTAGGAGTATAGACTATCTAGAAGTCATATTCCTGGAAGAACTCTAGAAAAATTCATTGTCTCAAATATAGATCCTTTTGGGAAAAGATATACTTGAGACTCTTATGGTCAAAGTAGATGATGAACCGTTTACCCATAAGGTAGTGTATCCACATCTTTATTGTGAATACTACTGCTACCAACTCAAGGTCATGAGTCACATAGTTCTGCTCATGAGGTCTCAAATTTCATGATCCATAAGCAATCACAAATTTCCCCTACATCAAGACACAACCAAGACTGGTTCCTGATGCATCACAGAACACCACGTAGTTGGTGCCTCCTATGGAAACCTTAATATGGGATCACTTTTCAAGCTCTACCTCAGTTGTTGAAAGCTCTTTTGGCATCTTTCTGTCCACCTAAAGGGTTTTCCTTTCTTCTTCAACACCGTTATGGGTGCTTCCACCCTGGAAAAGTTGGTTTAAAACCTCTAATAGTACCCAACCAACCCAAGGAAACTCTGCACCTCGGTAACACTCTTGGGTGGCTCACAAGCAAGTACCACCTTGATCTTTGCTGGATCCACCACAACTCCAACCTCTGAGATGACATGTCCCAAGAAGTGGACCTTTAATATCCAGAACTCACACTTCGAGAGATTACTATAAAGATGGTTATTTCAGAGTGTGTCCAGAACCATCCTCAGGTGTATTTCATGCTCCTCCTCTAACATTGAATACACTAATATGCCATCAATGAAGACCACTACAAACCGGTCTAGGTATGGCTGGAAGATCCTGTTCATGAGTCCCATGAACATAGTTTGGGTGTTCATCACACCAAATGACATCACTAAGTAATCACAGTAGCTGTAGATACATCTGAAAACCATCTTCTAGATGTCCTCATCTCACACTCGAAGCTAGTGATAGCCTGATATGAGGTCTATATTTGATAACCATATCACCCCCTTCAGCCGATTGAAGAGGTCATCAATACTCAGTAGAGGATACTTGTTCTTCACGGTCACCTGGTTTAGGCACTGTAAGTCCATGTATAGCCTCAAGATTCCATCTACATTCTTGGCAAACAATACTGGGTCTACCCATGGTGAAACGATGGGCCTTACAAATACCGTCCTCTACAAGTACTCCAAATACACCCTCAGCTCATGAAGCTCTGCAAGAGCCATCTAATGTGTAGGTGTATAAATCAGTGTCATCATGGGGTATAGATAAATGCAGAATTCTACCTCTCTACAAGGAGGTAGTCCTAGGAAATCTTTTGGAAAGACGTCCTCGTACTCATCCACCACTGTGGGAAACTATGGAATCACCTCATCCACTACATTGAGGGTGATTCTATCCAATTGATGAGTGATCGGTTGTACCCTCCTATGTGTGAGTACATCCTATGTTGATCTATTTTCCTTCTTACAAACAAAGGAAAACATGTTCTCATGTCCTTGAACACACCACATTGTGCACCTAAAATAGTTGATTTAAGCATGGACTGTTGATAACCATTCCATACCCAAGATGACTTTGCAAGGCCTTGACACTACTACTAAGAGATCCTAGCCTAAGTACTCACCTCTAAGAGTAATCTCACACTACTATCACTAGTTTGTAATCATTTAATCCCCTCTTGTAGAATTCTCTAACCGTAAGGATAGAGCCAATGACTCTACCAGAATCTCCAAGCTTCAAACAAGGTTCATGAAAAGGAAGAAGTGATTGGAACCTATGTCTACAAGAACTATAGCTAAGGTAGAGAACATATAGATAATATCACTAATCATCACTGGAGAACCATGTTCGTTGTCCTCCATCACCTTAATCTGGCCTTGACTCTGTCCACCGGCTCTTAAAACCTGTAGTGGACCACCTAGGGTTGGTGGTGGTAGCACCTCAAACCCTCATCCACCGCCTATCGCTCTGCCCCCTCCCCTGTCACATCCTCCACCCTATGGACCACCTCTCTCAAACCACTGCTGCTTCCTCAGTGGCCCTACGACCATGCACTGATCGTTTGTGTGGTAGGTCAGGCAGTCACAAGCCATGTGTCCTTACCCACCGCACGAGTAGCACTCCCTGCTCCTATGCTGACTCCCACTACCCCAATGGCCTCGTACCATCGACCCTGAGTCATGGGTTTGTCCTCCAGATGGTATGGCCTACTTGGACCTCTATTACATCTGTCAGTTTCCTTCCATGGATGACTTGACTACCTATCACCTGGTGGTGGCTCCCACCATTTGTGCTTGCTCTGCGAGGAATCTATCCACTAGTAGAGCTCACTTCAGCACTCCAACCTACGTAGGTATGCGGAGGGAAATCATATATGCCCTGATCTCCCATTAGAGTCCATGCTCAAAGGTACGGGCCCTAAAGAAAGGGTTTCCCACCATATCCATAGAGTAACGGGAGAGGTCTATGAACCTCACAGAGTACTCAACCAATGTCAGGCTACCCTGTTGTAAGTGAAGTAGCTCTTTTATGTGCACTAAGCACAAAGTCATGGGGTAAGAACTCCTCCCTGAAAATTTACTCGAAGTCAGATCAGGTGAGTGTCACCCCCTCATGAGTCTGGAGGGTCAAACTCCACCATCTCTCTAACAAGACCTACAGAAGGATCGCTCCTAGAACCACCGTCTAGTCAAGTGGAATCCTCACTAAGTGGAAGACTCACTTCACCACCTCCATCCAATTATCAACGACCTAAGGATCTGTCTCTCCCATGAACTTGGGAGGTCTCTGTTGCTAGAACTCATTTAAGGAACTGATCCTATGTGATTCCTCTACCGATATCGCCAGTATTAAGTATTGAACAATGGGAAGTGGTATTGCTGGGACACTGCTCAAAGGTGCCATCTTGGGAAACGTTCCATGTACTGAAGCCTCATCCCTCTTTAGACCATCCTCATAGTCACACACTGGAATCCTAGCTGGTTGTCTGCGTGGAGCATCCTGAAAGAGATCAAGATGAACCATGGTCAATATATTAAACCTGGTGAGTTAACTATGACTCAAAAAGAGCATGAGAAAACACTCAAATAAGAGTGAAACTAGTGATTTCATGTATAGAGTTGGAAAACAGAATTTCGGGCCCTGGTGTATGGATACATCAGCTGTCGTACCAGCTCTGAACTCCCTGGACTAAAAGATGGTCTTGAAACACTTAACGCTATTACCCCATCAAAATTTGCAGACTCTTAGTTATTCTGGTAGAACCAACCTCCCCTCTGATCCCACTTTATCATGACCCATCCCCTAGGTCCCACGCGGTGACTACCCCAAGCCTTCCTTACATAGGGTAGGGGTTGGAGACTATCACTGAGTAAGAATATCCCAAAAAAAGAAGGAATTTTTCTTTAAAACTGTACACACGCACGAATCTCAAACTGCGAAAAGTAAACACAAGGTAAACCACAACTGTCACTGAGATAACTACTGAAAGTACAGTACAAATGAAAAGTAAAAAGGGGTCAGAATACAAGTCCAAAACCACAAAGGAAAGTACAGCTGTCAAGGTCCATCTGCTAAAACCCTACCTAAAGGGTAGGTGGAGGGTAGCTTCCTGTATCCATAGAAGTATGTCTCATCCATCCCATCTCACTAAGCACCACCTAGTCCCCAACCACCAAATTCTATGTCAAATCATCAATCACCTGCATAGGAAATGACACGTGTGGGTGATGCCCATGTAGGGGTGAGTAATACAATACTCATTAGGGACCTCAAACCACAAATGAAAGACCACAAAGTAGGACCACACAACAAGATCACACAGTAAGACCACAAAGAAAAGACATCTCTCATCAAGATCACACAAAAAGACCAAAAGGCAATGACAACTCACACCAAGATTACACAACAAGACCACAAAGCAAGGATAGCTCACACTAGGTATAACTCAAAGTATAGGAAGTAGAATTATCAGTTGTAAATATGAACATTAGTACTATTGTGGGATTCATCATATGAGCCTGCTCATCACCTGGGCCAGCTAGATCACTGATACCTTCTCATCTCTGGGGCCAGCTGGATCACTTAGACCTGCTCATCTTTGGGCCAGCAAGATCACTTATACCCTCTTGTATTTGGGCCAGCTGGATCAATGAGACTCTCTCATCTATTGGGTCAGTTGGATCACTTAAACCTACTCATCACTAGTCCAGCTAGATCATTATGACCCGCTCTTCTCTTAGGATAGCTAGATCAGTTAGAACCACTTTTCTCTGAGCCAAATGGATCACTAATACCCACTCAACTCTTGGATAGATGTATCACTAAAACCTTCTCATGATATCCTTCACGTCACATCCATCTGTAGGATTTCTACTCGTAGTGCACTTGATTCTGTGAGAATTTACTCCTCAAGCCATAGGTCATATATCAACTACTAAAAAAACTCATTTAGAGAATTTCTAAAGGACTATCTCGTTTCAAGTGTCCCAAAATCATAGATGGTGTGTCAATCGGATGCCTGATCTAAAAGATATTGGTGTTTTAGTAAACATGGGTTGTTTGCGTCTGGACACGGTCCAACTTGGTCAGACCAACCCGACCAACCCGACCTGAGGGTCCCGCATGACCCGACCTATTTTGCCCAACCCAACCTGACTCGGTTGGGTCTAGATCGGCCTGGTCCGACCTGGCCTAATGGCTAGGCCCATTGGGCCTTTCTGGACTTGGCCATGTTCAACTGTGGGTCCAGCCCGCCAGGTCACCTAATGACCCAGTTTCATCTGGCTCAGCCTGCACTAGCAGGCCGGTTCTGCTCATAGCTCGGGCCGACCAGTAGGCTGGTTTATCCCGTCATCCTAACTGGCATCGTCAGGCTAGGTCTTCTCCATCCCTGGCTGCCCAGCAGCCCGGTTTTCAACACCAGACCATCCCATATGGCGGGTCGGTTCTCCCCCTAGTCGGACGCTCGTTGGGAATCTAGTTCATGCTGCACACGGTCGGTTAAGGTCATCCACACCTTCTCCATATGCGGTCTCATGGGTATCGCGTGCTTACCACCTACCGCGGATGCCGATGCGGGTTGGTCCTCCAACGCGGTTCCCTAGCAGCGTCACCCTCCTGCACCGGTCCACTCATGTGGATTGGTTTCCCCCGTGTGGCCCACATCTTTTTCGCGGGTCCAGATCGCCACCACGGTCAGCCGACGGCATGGCATCTCTGAAACGGTTGGGTGGCCGCATCCACTAGTAGATGACCTCTATGATGGTGGACCCTATCACCACCACGGCGCTTTGCCTCCCACCTGTATCCACGACCTCCTATTGTCACTACGGCCTCTCACCGGTTCCACGGCCCACCTAGTCACGGCCCTTCCGCCTAGAATCTCCTCGACCGATGCATCACCTTTGTTGCATCATGAATAATGGGATGGATAAAAGGAGAGAGGAGGGTAAGGATTCTCACATAAAAACACCCAAAGAAAAATTTAAGTTTTTGTTCGTGTTGATCCAGATGTGTTCTTGTTAGTAGGATCATGAATAACCAAGAAATAAGGTGGAATAATCACAGAAAAATATATTACCTTTTTATCCTGTAGCAATAACAATCCTACACGAATGATTGATCAATGGGTTAACTTGTTTGTGAGTTAACCCGTGTTCGTCGTTTAAAATAAAAAATAAGGAAAATAAAAAAACACTTAAAATAAAACCCCCTACCTGGGATATGATTGTTGGTTGAGGTAGAATGGGATCACATGCCTCTGTTCTTAATTCTTGATCCACAACCTAGCTTCGCTAGCAATTCTTCGAAGGGTGGAATAAGTTTTATTCGTTGTTCGTTTTCACTTCCCACCAAAGCCCCATATCAATTTCTAGGATTGTTCGAAAAATCCTATATTTCTTGTTAGGATATTAATTGATGAAAATGAATAAGTGTTTCTATTACGCTGAATTACAGTGTCGTTGCACTGACTCATTAATGAGGTTCATTAATTAGATTCATCAAATCCTCATCACTGCACCATAGCATTGACGTTCCACTGCTCAACAACAAAGAAAAAAAATAAAATAAATTTTTAAGTTATTTTATTTTTCTTCTGAAAATCCCAAAAATTAATTTTCACCCTCGACCTGCGCCAGTTGAGGTTAAGGTTTGCCTAAGGGAAACACACCCTCACAAGATCAATAGTACTTTCATATTTCCAATTTGAGTTACTATTTAGGAGTTATAAGGATTTAAAAATAAAATAAGTGTTACTTAATTATTTTATTTATGGCCAAAAACTACGTTCCACTATTTTCCCATGTTGGCCAATGTTAAGCCCTTTCTAGGCGAATCCCAACACTCTTAGTTCAACAGTGCCCTAAGATTTTTGATTTGGGAACCGATTTTAAATATGAAAAACCCGATCACACATTTATTTAATGAACCTTAAAAATAATTCAAAAATATGTTCCGACCACTCCGGGCCTCGAAATTACATGTCGTCTCAGAGCCTGGTCTTGAAATAATCCCATTTAATTTTCAAAAAAAAGTCATATAATTCTATGGTATTACAATAACTATCATAATAAATAATAATTATTTAATATTATTTCATGTTTTCTTTAAACTCGGTGTTGTATGTAACGCAAGATAAACTCAATGTTTTATGTAACAAAAAATATCAAAAAGGTTAAATTTATTTTAAATATATATATTTCAAAAAATCTCAGGGTGTTACATTCTACCCCCCTTAAAAATTAATTTCTCCCTCAAAATTTGTCACTTTGGTACCAAAACTGAGGATACTTATGCCTCATTACATCCTCAGGTTCCCATATACCTTCCTCAATATGGTGGGTTCACCAAAAAATTGACCAAGTGATGGTATTCTTTTTTAGAAATTTCAATATTCAATCCAAAGTCTCAAATGAATATTCCTTATAAGAAAGATCATGCTCCAACTATACGACCTCTGAGTGTAGTACATGTGAAAGATAAGGTATGTACTTCATTAGGAGTGATACATGGAGTACATCATGAACCTAAAAAAGGTTCAGTGGAAGTTCCAAATGATAAGTTGTTATCTTTATGTGATCAAGTATTTCAAAGGGACCAATATACCTAGATATTATCTTTCCTTTATATCGTAAGAACAACTTCATATTTTTGTTATACTTCGATCAATTTCTACTTTATATCTTACTCTAAGAAATGAAGATGAATTTTTTATTCCTAAATCACTAATAGATCACAAGATCCATAATAGAATTAAATTTTATTCCTTCTATCTCTATTTATCATCATAACAAAATGGTTATCACAATTTATCCAATATGCATAAATATTTATATGGTTAAATAATAGATTAATATATAAAACCTTATCCAAAGTTCATATTAAACCATTCATAAATGGGTAACCTTATAACCCTTCAAAAATTAAAAAAATTATAAAAAGGTTCACTAAATTTCCCAAAATCAAATTATCATTAATTCCCCATACAACATGAAGTATCTCTTAATTGTCACATACTAAACATGTGAATACCTTTATCATGTTTTCTATTAAAACATGTTAATAACCTGAATTACCATAAAACCTTATTAAAAACATACATTATTCCTTATTCCTTAAATAAAACATAGATTATTTGATATATTACTAAAATTCAAAAATGTTGTAAACTCCACCAAAGATAGAATAAACCACTTTGTCAAAAAAATCATTAATTAGTTCCAAGGTAATCAATATTATCTAATTTACTTTATCATATCAATCATCTATTTATCCCAACATAATTATCTTAAAATTAAGAACAAATTAATGGTTATATTTCAATTAATCATGTGTTTTCCATGAATATAAATTTTCCATTAAATCACTTTTCTAGGTCATTGGCACTATTCAACATATTCTTGAAAATCCTTAATGAAAAAATTATACTGAACAATCCTTATATATTTCATAATTATTAAATTCCAATACATAAACAATTCAATCATTATACTTCATTATTAAACCATTAACTATGTTTCATCATTTTATTCCTTAATACCTCTTTCCTTTCATATGTCCTTCATGGTCTCTTCATCATTCGTAGTATAACCATTACTCATACCACCTTGTTGATTATCTTCATGATATTTCACCCTATGAAATTGATTTTTATAATTCCTATAATTTATACATTAAAAACATTCAAACATTGATGATACCTTAGGGAGACCATTATTTTCATCCATTTCATTAACTGAACTTTTCTTTTTTCCACAAAAAATACTTTTTTTTCTTCCTTTCCATGATAAAAACATTTTTCTATTCCTCTAATACATTTACTTGAGTTATTCTTATTACATTCTTGGCATATAGGAAAATAAATCTTATTTCAACTATATTCTCCACCACCCTAACTCTCAATGAACTCTATCCTTCTCTTCCTTAGTGATTCTGAGAGTTTGTTAAGGTGCAATTTGTTAATCATGTATAATGATAACTGATTAGGCATAATCAAAATATCTTTCACTCCAAACATTATCCCATTTAGTTTATCATCAACTCATTTTCTATCACATGCAATATTAATATAGTTTCTTTTAGTTCCCACCATTGACTAAAACCAAAAAACATAGTGTTTGTAATAATATTCATAGTGGTAAACTACATAATCATGAAAAATAAATTATCAGATGACTAAATCATGACACCTTCTTTTTAATCTATAAAACCTTATTCTTAAAATATTTCATACATGGTCATTATTTAAATCATTCATGATGGTTCATAAAGAGTTTTTTAATTTCCAAAGTATATCACTCGGGATTATCAAACCTTGTGTGAAGAAAGGACCATTTTTGTGCACTAGGTGATGATCAGTTCCATCTAAATGCACCCTTTCTAGAGTTATTACCCATAGGTACCTCTGTGAAAGAGCCGCATTCACTTGTAGTGTCTATATAGGGATTTAATTTCTTAGAAACCACTTGCTTTATCCTTTACCAAGATTCTCATACATCTTCCTATACTTTGACTCATCCTTGGAATTATATTTAGAGATATCCCTAGACATATCCTTAGAAATATCCCTAGGTATCTCACTAAAGTTTTCTTATTCTAGTTTCTAAAGGTTAAATAAACCTTTTCTTTGATACCAACTATAATGAATCAATATTTTCATATATAAATATTACATCTTTTTATATTAATATTCAATACATTAAAAAAGAACACGCATGAGGACCATAATACTTAAGTGTCTTTGGATACTAGGTACACAATAATCTAATTTGGTGAAAGATATTTAAAATCTCCCATAAATATCTTCCCCTTTAGTAATATTCATGAACATACCCTACATAAATATCTTATAGGTCTCATCCATCACATAATCCATACATTTTTATTCCACAAGATCATATAATATTCATCATATTAGAACTCATGAAAAGAAATGGGTTTCATAAAAAAAATTACCATAGAATAATCCATGAAAAATAAACAGGTTTTATAATCATTTCAGCAATTCATCATAACATAACTCATGGAAAAGATCTGGGTTTTATAAAAAATTAATCATAAATATAAATCATTCAAGGAAATAATAAGAATTTTATTTTTAGATCATATACCTAATAAATCATAAGTAACATCAAATTATTTCATCTTTAGAAGTAAAATGATTTTGAAAAAAAACAGCTTGGAACATTTCTTGAGGAAAATAGCATTTCCACAATAAAAAAAAACTTTTTAAAATATAGAAAATTTTTAAAATTATTTTATTTGAAAATAAACTTGAAAAAATATAAAGGAATCTTCAAAGAAAATGATGATGGGAAATTATGTTTATACCGTACACATTATAATAAATATTCCTTTCATATTTTCTGTAAAATCCAAAGAGGCATTGTTTGGAAAAAAATGATTATTCATTTTTAAAAAATTATAAAAATTAAAACATGGGTAAAAAATTATTTAATAAATATTTTGTAGAATATTAAAAATTTCTTTGAAAACATTTTTAGAAAACATGGTTTTGGAGGAAAAGGGTTTTGACCGAAAAGTTGTTTTTTTCTTAAAAAAACTTTTAAAATATTGAGTACATAAAGATGAAAATGAATGGAAAAATGAATTCTCTATTAATAAAAAAAGTATAGTAAAATTAATGATTTTATTGAGATATAGATAATAATATTTCATCATTAGAATCATAATCATGATAAATCCCGATAAATAATGAGATTGTAACATAAAACCTTTACCACATTGGTAGTTTTGAATCATAAGCCCCATGGAAGAATAAAGTTAAATTAAAAATATAATATCAATATATTAATTAAATTTATGATATTACATGTCAACGGGTCTGTATATATACCTCATAAAAGAATATAGGTGCATAACATAACATATGTATCAAGGAAACCAAAATGATACAAAATCCCTTATTACTTTGGTAAA
Source organism: Viscum album (assembly GCA_963277665.1). Classification (NCBI taxonomy): domain Eukaryota; kingdom Viridiplantae; phylum Streptophyta; class Magnoliopsida; order Santalales; family Viscaceae; genus Viscum; species Viscum album. Next base: position 1,171,271,335 of record OY728138.1, on the reverse strand, counting down.
TTTTGAACCTTAAACCCCATGAAAGAGAGATAATAAAATGGATATTTAAATACCTATAATTTTTATGAGAATAAAAATAAAATAAATTCATTGTTATTATACACACCACATAAATTAAACACATAGTGAATATGGAATGTGTATCACAAAAAATAAAAGTGAGATGAAAATATATTACCTTAAGTATCAAATTTCTTTATACAAATTTGAACCTAGTGTATAATAAATATAATTTTATTATAAATATATTATAGAAAAATATTTATATATATCATACCATATATTAATTACTTATGGACATTTATTACCTGTTTATTAACAATTCCTTTTTAAAATTGTGTTTCGGGAAATAAGTACTTTTTTCATATATGTTTTGATTTGTTACTTTAGGTCCTCTTAATTTTATCATGGTTATACCATATAAAAAATTATAAAATTTATTTAAATATCATATATACTCATTATATATTTATTTATAGTAATATATAAAAGTTATAGGTAGAAAATGAAATACACTGTTCATGGAGACGGTAGGTCGAATGTACGCATGAACACTATTTCCATTTTCTCAACAGTTTGAAAGAAAAAAAATAATATATTTAAATTATAGAATAATTTTTATATAATATATATTACATATTTTTATTAAATACATAATTATTACCTTCCATGTAAATTGTGAAAGAATCGCGTCTCTTCACGAAGCGGTAGTCCATCGTACACACAAACGATGTTATCGTATTCCCAAATAATAGAAGGTAAGAAGGAACATGTGATATCGTGACTCAAGAATAATAATAATATAATAAACAACATATATAAAAAATAAATCCATAATTATATACATATGTGATAGGTGGTGGGGGAAAATGAATAACATCGTTTTGTAAGGCGGTAATCTGTCGTACACACGAACGATAATTTGGTAACCCATTTGATAGAAGCAGAGATGAATTTTGGTTATTAAATTAACATAAAAACATATAAATATATATAATATACTAATTTTATCATATCATCGTGATTTAATAAAAATTTAAGGATGTGTAGGAATAAATGAAATAAAACACTCGATTTGGGACCTTACCTCTTCTTCAGACAAATTCTTTTGGTTTCCACCAAAAGGCTTCATAGGTTGGATTTATAAATAAAATAAGGATTCTAGGATTATAGGAGAGAATTAAGGAATTTATTTGGTCATTTATTTTTTAAGCCAATGGGTTTTTAAATCGTTAAAAGGATATGATAGTGGGTGGCCTTTTATAAGTGAGGTGTGTGGCAAACTTGTAATTTTTGAAAAGAAAAAGGTGTCTCCAAGTTTTTCAGATGCCACAAGGCTCCAAAATGAGTCATTATAGAACCTTAGAGGCTATAAAGTCAAAATATTTCCATAAAATGGTATTTTTACAAGTTTCTATCTCATTTTAACCCTTTTCTATTTATTTTAACCCCCTTATAAACTCATTTTCACCTTAACTGTGATAATTAATTTTTATTGTTTTTACTATTCATTGTGGTAGAAAATTATGTTTAACTTATTAGATAATATAAATTATTATAATTAAAAATATGGAATCTATTTTTTCAACTTTAATTCACATAATTGTAAAATTTTAATTTAAAATTAATCCTGCAAATGCGATGAGAAAGCAGTTTTTCAAAGAGAAAATGTTCAAAAGTTTAAAAAGTTTTTATATCCAAATTCAATATGAAATTTATTACAATGAATTAAATGGTATTAATATATATATATAATTTTACTAATTTTACTTTTAAAACCATATTAAAACAATTTGTATGTTTTAAAATTCTTTGAAAGAAATGAAAATTCTTAATAAAAACTAGTATTTGTATAATTCATCGAAAATTTTATCTTCTCATAAAATTATCAAAAATTAATCCTTATATAATTTTTAAATTATGATTTCAAAAATGAATTTAATTTTTTCAAATAAATTTTCTAAAATAAGAAAATTTTAATTTTAAAATAAGTGCGTAAAAGGGGATAAAACTGCTTTTTAGAATAATATAGTTTTAAGCCTAAAATTAAATTTATTATTATCTCTTGTATAGAAAACACATAAGATAAAATTTAAAAAATTTATTGAATATATAATAAATAAATATCATTAAAATCATTCACTAAAAGTGATTTATTTAATTTATTAATATAAAACATGTTTGTGTGCATAAAAATAGTTTTTCAAAAAAAGATTTCCTTTATTTTCAAATAGTTTTTATTTTCATTTCAAATTATTTGGTCACTAATGATTTAATTTTATATACATGTGTAAACCATATATTTTTATAATTTATATAATCTTATTCATACCCTCTATTCCAATGGTTAGGTGACAACTATCATATTAAAAAATAATATCTTAATAGTATGTCATGTTTTGATTAAACTAAGTGTTGTGTGTAATGCAAGAAAAACTCAATGTTTCATGTAATGAAAGATAAAATCAATGTAATATGTAAAGAAAAATATCAAAAAGATTAAATTTATTTGAAAAATATATATTTCACAAAATCTCAGGGTGTTAAACACACAACATTTATCAATGCTCCTCCGCCCCTAACACCTACAAGAGTCGGTTTAGATTTAAACCTGTGACCTTAAACTCTATGCCCATGTGTCTTTATCACAACTCCATGTTATTTTATTGTATATTTTATGATATATCTATTTATTTATATACATTTTTATCCATATATTTATCTATATATATATATAATTATTTTCAAATACATTTATATAATATGTGTATGTGTGTGTATTTGTCTTTTTCTATCTATATATATTTATTTATTTATTCATATGTACGTCTATATATATAAATATTTATTTATTTATATTTATGTAAATATATTAAATATTAATATTTATTTACATTTATTAGAATATACACATAAATATATATTTGTTTGTTAATACAATTACACATATATATCTATATATAAGCATTATATATACATTTGTATAAGTATATACACATTCATCATTTATTATTTAAATAAAATAGATAATTATTATTTTTACATATGGTTTATATATTTAAAAATATATTTTACTTGTAAATATGTTTAAATATTTATTTATACGATTAAATTTTTTTATGTATATACACACACACAAATATTTATATGTGTGTGTGTGTGTTTAATTATAAATAACACTAAAATATGAAAAATGATAAAATTTTAACATCATAATGTCAATATGAAAGTAAGGTCTAAGAATAAATTTAAACTCCACTTATCGAACACAATACCCTATTAAAAAAAGATTAAATTCCATCAAATTTTCAAAAATTAGGGCATTCCAACCTAAAACTCAATTTTGGAGGTCGTTTAGGCCTTTTTTATCTCAAAAAAATAAGGATTCAGATCCTCCTAAAGTTTGGTCGGTTTAAATCTTCTCACAGACTTCAATTTGATATCTTGCAGTGCCTAAATGGCACCCAGATAAAAGTTATGTTTGTTTGAAGTTCAAGTCCTATTTTTAACTTATCTTAAGATATTAATTAATTTTTTAAAAAAAATATACTACCAAATTATTATTAAATTTATATTACTCAATACTAATTATAAAATTATTAATTAATGTTAATTTTTAATTATTTTTAAACCATTCATTAATTTTATTATTATATATTTATATAGTATTATATAAATCATATTTATGAAAATATATTTTATATATATAAATAAAAATTTATTAATATATTAAAATATTTTTTTTAATAATATATATTTTTTAATGAAGGACATGTTTTATCAACACTAAAAAATTGGCAATAAAGTTCTCATTTATCAGTGCTAAGAAAAGGTATTGATCAAGTTCCCTTTATGAGAGCTAAAAAATGCTGATAAAGGGGGTGTTTTTATCTAAACTTTTTTAGCACTGATATTGGGGGGAACTTATAAAAAAAATTATCTAGTGATCATAAAAAACCCTTTATCACAAAATTTTTTATCATTGATAAAGGGTATCATTGAATAAGTGTGATTCTGTTGTAGATTCTCTTTCCAACAAGGGAGTTAAAGCGCTAGATCTTTATGAATTGTTTAATGATTTATATAAGATTTTCCTTAAGAATTAATCTTTTAGGAGTAACACCCTTTAATAAAACATGAATCCTATATCATTTCAATCTAATGAATAGACCTGGAATTGTCTTTCATATTTCTGTATCCTGCACAGCAGAAATGATTCAAAAAATTATCATATATAATGTTTGTCTGATATCTCTTATCCACTTTTCAATCTCAGAAAATTATATTAGAAACATGTATTGTTCATACAGTTTTCATCATATATCATATAACTAGGCCAACACCACTTTATAGAGGTATTTTTATAGACAATAAGTTTTCACTAACTTCTAATCATCTTAGTCCACCTTTAATTGACTTGATAAACTGTTGATACCTAGTTGTATCTTTGATTACAACCACCAATAGCTAGTCATTAAGTAAAAAAACCATACCATCATAAGGGTAACCTTTGGACATCATATGAGAAATTTTATATCCAATGATCTATGCCTAATCACAAAATCCTCTCCATAGAAACCCTCAGTCTGATGACACTGCATCTTTTGATCTTTGTTCGATGGAAGTTCTATCAAGAAACAAACTTTCCTCCCAAATTCTCTAAAAACACCACAGAAGGAAACATTCATCCGGCCTAAAAAAAATATTTCCATACAATCAACTATGTCCATAAAAATTTTTCTGATGAAACCTAAATAAAACTTTCACAAACCCAATAATCATCCACTTGCAAATTACTTCAAGATTTCAGCCTTCTTCTTCTTTCATTCGCATGAACTCTTCCACCGACCGATGTATTCAGTGTCCCCCATTATGTATTATCAGCTGATTCCACTAAAGCATAATGTTATATTTTTGTTTCTTGTATAATCACCTTTATAAACATATCTGTAGGATTTTTCTTCCCATTGATCTTATGAAAATTCAAAAATTATCCACTTGTAAATTGTGTATGAAATGATATTTCATGTCAATGTGTTTTCTTCTTGTATGAAACATTAGGTTGTGGGAAATATGTATAGAACTCTAACTATCACAAAATAACACTCCTCTAGTAAAATAATTTTCTATTTCATTCATCAAGAACATTAACCATATCAATTATTTCCTTTCTTCAATAGTGTTAACATACACTACATCTATTATAGAAAAAGTGGCCACTAGTTGCATCCTAGACATCTAACCTTCTTTTGTTCCACAAAAATTAAATACAAAGCCTATAATAATTTTCCATGAATCCATGTCTCCTAAAAAATCTATATCTAATAAACCTTTTAACTGTTCATCATCATTTGTAAGGTCTCATGTTTTTTCAAAATGCAATTTTGAGTATAAATATTAATTTTTTCTTTTAGATGCTTGTAAGGGGTAAAATGGTAATTTTATCTTATCATATGATATTGAATAATTTTTTTACCACTATATTGGTCCCAAAATAAGGTGTTTACCCTTGGAATTTATTTTGGTAGATTTTTTATCTGTTTGAATTTTGGTGGAATAATTGACATTTAATATTTAATTAATTAAATATTAATTTATTCGTACAGGTTGGTTCAATCATATATTTTTTGAATGGATCATCATATTGAGATTATATCTCTATAATTGTGTCTTAAATGAGTATTTTTTTCATAGGTGAGTCATAAACTCGAGTTAAGCATCAGGGCCAACCCGAACCTCTTTTTCTTTTTCTTTTTCTTTTTCTTTTTCTTTTCTTTTTCTTCTTTTTTTCTCTTTTTTTTTCTTATCTTCATCATGGATTCTCATGTAGAAGGATGGGTATCCTCCTTCATGTGTCTGAGAGAGAAAACTATGAGAGGATAGAGAGGGGGGTGATGGATGGGTAGGGAGAGGAATAAGGGTACTGCCACGGAGCTCAGGATGCATCAGATCATCGTGCAGCAACCATGAACTACAGAAATGGGCAAAGCTTCAGTGGATTCTACCCAAAGTTTAGTCATTTTTAATTTTTATAATAAATCAATGTATATTTTTTCTAGTTTTAAATCCCTTTTGTGTTTTCTTAGGATCCCTTGAGGATCAATCTACTATTTTCAGGTTAAAAATGGGGGTTCTGAGGTGATTCAAGGGTTTTTTTTATCGGGAAAACCCATGTACATGGTGTGTGGTTCAGGGAACACATGCCATGTGTTATTTAATTTTGGTGAATATGAAATTTTGGAAGTACATGATGTGTATGGAGTATACATTTCATTTATTGGTACTCATCCACATAGTCGAGTACCCAACCAGGTTGCCCGTGTAAGGGGCACATGTTATGTAAAGTACATGGCCAGACCCAATGTGGGTCACACGCCATGTAAAAGTACACTTCCAGGCCATGTGAGGGACACTATTAGGTACCCCATGTAGGTTAAATATTGTGTAACCATATTACACCTTGTGTAGGTGGGTGTTTACATGTCAAGTCCAGTTAGAGTGCACGCCCAGGTGGGGCCTTGAGGGTATACATCGTGTACCAGGGAAAACACGTCGTGTACTCCTCCCTTGCTGCCATTCTTGAGTTTTTTCATATCTTTTCACCCAGGGGTTGTAATTAGAACCATGATAAATAAATTATAAGTATTTTTTTCATGTATATCATGATGGTGAAACCATTTTGGTATTTTAAGTACTCCTAAGTGGTGTTTTAGGTGATTTCTTAGTGGAGAGGTTATTCCTCCGATAATCAAATTTAGTGGTATCCTGAGAGAGATACATAAAATGTGAATGATAGGTTGGGTGTTCAGAACAACCAAGTTTGAGATGTTAATATGAGATTATCCATGAGTTATCTCTCATATCCAATGCTTGTGTATCTCTTTCTTTGAGTAAGTCTCCCTTACAAGATGTACCCTATGGGCCAGGAGGTCGTTAGATTGGTAGTTTTCGAGGATCCCTTATAGGATTCCTGTGTTTATATTTAGACCAATAGAATCCCTTTTGGGATGCCTCTATCTTCTTACAATTACTAAGTATCCCCTATGGGATGACTTTACTTATAAGATAACCTAGGGAATCCCTTATAGGATCCCTATACCTGTATAACATTCTAAGGATTCTATATAGGATGTCTTTGCTTCTTACGCTGCTCTTGAGGATCCCTTATAGGATGACACTTCTTGAGTACCTTCCTATTAGATGATCCTATGTATGATTCCTACTTTATCCTTTTTATTTGAGGATCCTGAGTGGGATTCCTTCACTTATATGTGGAATTTGAGGATCCCATGTAGGATTCATCCTTTTTCTTTTTAGAAAAGGATCTCAAGTGGAATGCCTTCACTTAATTTTATACCTCAAGCATCCCGAGTAGGATGCCTCTTTTGTGTTTTTACTTGAGGGACCCATTGGCTGACCCAATGCTTGACTAACCCTGATCTAGTATTTTGGGTTTGGGTAGAGATGGTAGCGGGTGTCACCTTAGAACCCATGTTGTACTTGTAATCCTAGGGGGATGGGGTTGTAGTATTTATTTTAGGCATTCATCCACCCTCACTCTTTTTTTATACATTCACATGTTTATTTTCAATGCAGTAATGATATCCAGAGGTGCTTCCTGGTTGGTGGCTATTGAACCTGACACGAGGCATCTTTCTTTCTCTTTGGGGTTTCCATATGTGTATTCCAGGGATATGGCTTCTGAGCCATGTTAATTTTTTATTTACTTGTATACCCATAGGTACTACCTAGGAACTATTTGTTGGGACTCTATGTTTTGATTATTATATTATTGTTATTTCTAAAGGTACTTCCTGGTATCTGGTTATTGAGCCAGATATTATGATATATGGGCATGGCGTCCCTATTATGAATACTCATGGATGATTATGCTATCCCAAGTGATAAGGATGATTCCTCTCTCATATAGTTGAAATGTGATAAGGATGAATACACTCTCCTCGATCTAATTATACTCATGGATGATTTTACTCTCACAGGTAATGAGGATGATTATGCTCACCCTGGTCGATTACTAGATTACAGTGGTATCCATGACACTCCTCACCATTGATGTGACTTGTACTCGATGGATGATTACACTCTCCTAAAGTGATGCCTAGGATTCCCCCTAGGTCTATTGGATGCACCAGTGATACACTTATTATGACTAAGGCTTTGACATTGGACTAGATTTACATGGCATGAGCAATATGTAGCTCAGTGAACATTTACCAGATGTCCAGATGTACCTCCCTAGAATCCTTCTTTATAGTGATTGGAGGTGAATATAAGTGAACCTATGATTAGGATAATTATTGTAACACCTCAATATTTCATAGTATGTTATCTCTTTAAATAAATTCAATAACTTGTGTTACATGCAACACCGAGTTCGATCACACCACGACTTACCAAACTAGTTGTTCAAAAAGCGGTTATGAATAGTATTAACTGAATTTTGAATTTTATATACTCTATATAATTTTATAATCCATATTATGTGTTTCTTAGACATAATATAAGAACAAATTCATTTTTTCAGATAAAATAAGTATTTTTCAAAAAAATGCAATTTTACCGCCTTTTAATGGAAAACCTTTTTAAAAAACCAATATTTGACACTTTTATATATTAAATATTAATGAAATTAAATTATTATTTATAATCGGGACATAAAAATTTAGTTTGGATAAATTTTTGGTACTTTTTTGATAACTTTCATTTTTTGATGAACAGTGAAAATACTATATTTTAATTAAAAACAACTTTTTAAATCAAAATAATTTATAGTGTTAAATTATAAATTTGAGTGGTTTTAAAGTATCATTATATTATATTTTTATCATTTAATATAATTTAGGTCATTTGATGTAATTTCACATTTAAATTGAACATAAACAATTGTTAATCTTTTGATAGTTATTATTTCCTAAAAACACGCTTTTTGTTTTGACAACGGGAATTAAATTTAAATTAATTTCTGCCACTTCTATGTTTTGAATTTGGAAAAATGGATTCCATATTTAGAATCATGAGTTCCAAACTGTTTAAATAGGTAACTTTTATTTTTAGACATTATGAATATTTACTTCAGTAAATATTTTATTTACCATGGTTAAAGGGTAAATCTGGTAAATAAGGGTAAACAAATATTATGATAATGATAATAAATTACCCTAAAAGGTGTCTTATTCCTATTATATGATACATTTACCACCATGGGAATCCTTGGGTCTATTTTGGGACCCCATGGATCCACTTGAGAGTGATAATGACATTTTATATTAAATAATCTAAAGTAAAGACAAAAATAACAAAAGCATATATCTTTTAGTAAAACAATTTTTATATGGGGTTATATAATTGATCTATTCAACTATAAATATTCATTATAAATAAAAAACGATTTCATAAATCATGATATTTTATTTATAATTTTTATACATAAAATAAATATATTTATATATGACACAATAATGATGTAGTATTTTCCTTATTGATGAAAGAATCAAATAAATGGTATTATAAATATTAAAATAAATATAATTTCAAATTTTTTATGACATAAACGAATTTTATAGGTGAATATGACATGTTATGGTTGATTTAATTTATTTTTTTCTAAGTAATCAAGTTTTTATGACTTTCACAAATACCAAATACTAAATAGTGTCAAAATTGACATAAATGAGTTTTTAAAACAAATATTATATTACTAAATTATATAATAGTCATCAAAATCTAAGGTTCTTCCAAATAACTTATATAATGATATTTATATCATTAATGGACCACTTGAGGTTCTTTTTTCATTTTATAGTAAGTTTATTAACCAATTATTATAATAATACAAGAATACATGGTAAAAGTTAAACTATTTAACTAAGAGTTAAATCTAAATGATAAGGTTAATATGGTAACCCAAACCTGTATAAAACCTATTGGTTGATATTTTTTCAACCAATACCCACCTTATCCTATAAATAAACAATTTTTGAGCCATTATAAACCGAAAATGATTTTATTATAAAATAATATTTCAATCTTTTCCTAAGGTGCCCCTCACCTCTTTTATAAAAGGGCACTTCCACTTATCTCAAAATCACACCTCCAAAGCCATTTGGATCAGACAAAACCTACCCAAATATCCTACCAACATCCCTCACATAAACCTAGATTCATTACTTTGATCATAAATCCAACCTAAGGAGCCCTTTTGATCAACTAAAAAGGAAACACCTGAAGAAGAGGTAATAATTTCACCACCCTCTTTCAAGTTCTTTTCCTTTTCTAGTTTATCTTTATTTGTTGTTTTCATACCAAATTAATAACTCCAGTACCTCATAAATACTTTGATGTTAATATAAATATGGTACAACCATATTCATTATTCTATCCACCCTATAAATGACAAAGTCACCATACGTGTGTACGTACGGCTTACCATCTCAACGTCGTGGTGTAGTTTTTTTTAAGGTTGGGGTTGAAGCCTCATTTTATTATTAAAGAAAAGAAAAAGACCTATTTTCACTAGGTAGAGAGAGACCCATTACATAACCCGAAGTCCCAATGGTCTTGTATCCCATTACATAGCCCGTAGGCCCAAATTTTTGGCTTAAGGCCCATTCTGTGAATAGTAACTCGGCTACTACAGTGCCCGCCGCTGCTATAGTACCCTGCCGCCGATAAACAGTACCACAGCTGCTATATTACCACTAAAATACTACTACAGTACCTTCTCCCCATGGGTTTTGAACCCCCATTTTTCATGTAGGATTACGGGGTGTTTACCACTAAGCCAAACCCCAACTATGTCATGGTGTAGTTTGTTATTCAAACACTTCATTATTTGGATGCATATAATAATGAGTATAACTGATGTAAATAATAAATATAACTATTAATGATTCTGTATATATTATATAACATCTAATTAAATATTATTTCACCATCAATATAATGATATTGTCGCTTGTGCGTACGTACGGATTACCGTCTCCACAACGTGATGAGATTCATTCTCACGTTCACTATTCAATGATGATTATAAAAATATATATTATTATTAATTATGTAATATATGACATAATAATGATACTGTGGATATATATATATATATGTGTATTTAATTACATATATCTTATTCACTTACTTTTGTTCAATACGATATGAAAACCAAAACAGCGTTTATGTGTACGTACGGCCTACCATCTCCATAAACAGTGCCTTCCATTTCAATATCTATCTATTATAAATATTTATATTCTAAATATATATGATATATAAATCAAGGTTTATATTTTGGAAGTATTCAAATCATGATCTAAATGATATGATCAAGAATAACAAGTTAAAACACGTACGATAAAGAAAGCGATTATTACCCAAAATGTTAATTTAACATGGAAATCATTATTAAATGGGTAGTATAAAGTCATAAATGAATCATGTATGATATAATAAATATGAATATGGTTATTATATAATTTAATAACATACTATGGTCATTATACAGGAGGTTAAACGTACCCTCGACCAAAGGAAAGTGCAAGGTAAGGGTTATTTCCTCAATCTCATTATTATCTGAGATTGTTTATGTGTAAGTATTTACTGGGACATATTTATCATCGATACCCATATTTCATAAAAATATTTTCAAAAGGAATCTTTTAAGGTTTTATGGGAGGGTCTATTTAACTAGATCATCATTTTAAATGTTCTAAATATTTATCTTTCTAAATCTTTTTAATAAATGTCCATGTTTTCAAAATGATTTTAAGGATTTATTTATATGGACATGAATGTTTTGAAATGATAATTATTTTAAAATGTTTCAAAGTGGTATAGGACACTTTTATTCTAAAATATCTTTTAAATTACTTCCTTTATAAATGTGTGACTTTTAAATTATTTCAAAAAAAGAAATATTTCTCTCAAAAGTTTTACTAATCATTTTCAACTATGTCAGTATCCTTTACTGGATATTATTATTGATTGAGGTTGATTTATTATAATAAAATCTTCCATATTGTATTGAATGGGTTATGATATGTGTGACTATTAATGTTCTATTTTTATACCATTCTTGGTTTATAGTTAATGTATTGATATTTCCTATGCTAGTTTTAATACGAATGTTTATGTTATATTTCAACTTTTTTATATGAGGAATGCAGTGGACTTAGTAAGTGATGGGTGGAGACCACTATAGCTCCTTGATGCATCGGTAGGTATCATGAGGAAAACTAGTGTCTTGTAACAAGGCCTTGACAAAAAAATTATTTGTATTCTTGGCACAAGGCCTTGACTATGTGGTAATGATTTTCAGCATTAGGCATTCCCTCATTATGAAATTAGTTATTACATGTGATTATTCAACTAGTATATTATCCATGTTCATGTTTATATGGTGATGTTTGATTTAATTTTGCCATAATATGTTCAATATTAAGTTTAAAAAGGCTGTTATTTTTATTACACATATTTCCTTAAAATTTTATAGCTTCCACTAAATTATTTACCCTTACTGAGCATTTGAACTCACCCCTTTCTTGTGTTTTATTTTCCTAGGATTCCAAGATGTGTATTATGATTGATATTAAGGGTTAATCTAAAGAGAATAATAGATTTCTCAAAGAACTATATATGATGTGTTTTATGTTTGAAATTGAAATGCAATGTTCATGTATGTAATCTATTTTCCAAGACTGCTAAACTGATCGGTCCTTCGGGACTTGATTCCTTGTAATCATTCCAATGTATTAAAATAATGCACCAACTCTGGGCTTCTGTGGTCTGGGTGTTACAGTTGGTATCAGATGAAGTTTATAAACAACCTTGGAAATAGATTTAGATAAAATCTGATTATATAACATTACCCTAAGATAGACTTTGAGGATTAGTATAGAAGAACTTCCTAGAATTTTGGTAATGTAGAGATTTTGTGTATTTTCCAAGAAATACATCCCTGTATGGATATGAGAAGGTAGAGGCGGCTTTGGCACAGATGTATCTAAGAGTGAAAACTCTGAAAAGGGGTTTGGGGCTTGATTCGGGGTATCTTGGTACATGACAACGGGCTTTGCTGCACTCTTGGTTACAACACTCCTAGGGGATATGCTTAGGATAATTCACATTTTCATTACAAGCTATTATGAAGGATTTAAGAGTAAATATTTCCTCAAAGAAAACATTTTATGATTATAGATTATATGCATAATCTTTTCAATTTACATTAGGTATTTTACAAGTTTGGAATTATGCATTACGATTCATAAACTAACATAGTGTATTCCATTGTTTATAAATGGTGCCTAGTAGAATGAATGAGAATTCCAACAATACGCATGATCAAAATATTAATAATGATCATATCTTTCATGGTATTAATCCAAAATTTAAAAGGGAATAGTCTCCCACGTATTCTCATCATTTGAATAAATAGTATCAATGTGTTAATAAGATAAGTAAATAATTCTCTAAGTCCTATGGATTTTAAGGTAAACAAGAGAAGAAAAAGATGGTAGAGAAAAAGACAGATAAAGGGAAGAGGGGAAAGAAGGATTTTCCCATATGTGATAACTGTGGAAATAATCACCTTGGTAAATTCTTAAAGGTAATGGAATTTTGTTATAAGTGTGGATAAAAAGGACACCAAGTACGTAATTGAAAGGGTAAGAAAAAGGTTTCAAATGTACAATGCTTCATCTTTAAGGAGTTGGGACACTACGCGAATCAATTTCCAAATCATCCGAGTATACCCCAAATAATGCTATTGGATAATAATCAAGTTATTATACTACCAAATATAAATAAGAATGGTTAAAGTTCTTATGTTGTTAAAGTATTGTGTCATTTGATTATTGTATTAATGATGTACATGTTATAAGAATTATAAAGTATATAAGGATTGTACTGCAGTACTATTTCATTAAGGACTTGAGATTGTGTAAAACCAAGAAATGTGACTCAATAGCAGGTTAAATTTTTTTGGAAAATATATGGTTAAGAGAAAGATAATCATAATATGGTTCTGATACTGTGGTAGTGATTTTGGAATAATATATGATTGATTTGGATAAATTATATTGGATATTCTTAACTACCTTGAAACTGATTAATGATTTGTATATTCCATCATTGTTGGAATTTACAACATTTTTTGATAGAAGGAGTATATCTAGTATTATATAAGGAATAAGGTAGAATGAATTTAATCAATAAGGTTTTATGGTAATTCAAGGTGTTATAGTGTTTTAAAAGAATACATGATTAAGGTATTCATATGTTATTACATGGAAAAAAGGATCTTCATTGTGTTTATCTTCCTTATAAATTTTGGACTATGAGTTTGGAAAGAAGTATGTTGGATAAGTATAAAGGTTGGAATCAATTAAGTTTGACATTGAATACTATTGTTAAGGTTAAATAACTTCTTGACATTATTTTTGGATTGTCATAAAAAGGACAACCCAGAGGTCAGCTGACAACCCATCGCGTCCGGCAAGGTTGCGAGACTTGAACCCGCAACCGAAGGGCGACAAGGGTGGATAACCTACCACTGGAATACATGATGTCTTGGTTTGTATAATGTAGTTTTTTTAATAGTCTGACAAATGAATTATAAATTAATTATTTTTGGAACCCTATACGATTAGGATAAATATAATATTTTTGAATTCTATTATCTTTTAGAGTGAAAGATGAATTTTTGGTAGGAATTAGTTGAAGGATAAAACTCTACTTGTCAAGTATATTTTTTTCCTCTTATTCTATGAATAAATTAATTCTTGAACTTTAGGGAATGGATCTTAAAACCAAAAATTTTTCATCCTAATACCTTATGTTTTGTTGAACCGACGATATTTTAAATCATCATAGATTGATGGCTTTGAGGACCTCATTTTCACACATCTTTGTGATTTATGACCTTAATAACTCCCTATAAATATTTATGTTTTTCCTCCAATTATGTGTCTCTAATTTCCACTAATGTTCTTCTAATCGAGATCATAATTTGGTGGTGACTTTTTCATTTCCCTATCCCTCTAATTAAGACTGAATTTTATTAACCCAATTTTTGATGTGGGTTTTCCACAAAGGTATTTTTTTTATTTTTAAACTTTTATTTTTGAAGAACAATTTCAAATTTAGAGGACTCAATTTATTGAAGGAGTGGAGAATATAATACCCCAATATTTTATACTACTTTATCTCTTCAAAGAAATTCAATAACTTGTGTTACACGCAACACTGAGTTCGAGCGCACCACGACTTACCAAACTATTCTTTCAAAAAGCGATTATGAATAGTATTAAATGAATTTTCAATTTTATATACTCTATATAATTTTAGAATCCATATTATGTGTTTCTTAGACATAATATAAGATAAAATTCATTTTTTCAAATAAAAGAAGTATTTTTCAAAAAATACAAGTTTACAGCCTTTTAATGGAGAACCTTTTTTAAACCCAATATTTGACACTTTTATATATTAAATTTAATAAAATTAAATTATTATTTATAATTGGGATATAAAAATTTAGTTTGGATAAATTTTTGGTACTTTTCTGATAACTTTCATATTTTGATGAATAGTGAAAAATACTAAATTTTAATTAAAAAAACTTTTTAAATCAAAATAATTTATAGTTTTAAATTATAAATTTGAGTGGTTCTAAAGTATCATTATATTATATTTTTATCACTTAATATAATTTAGGTCATTGGATGTAATTTCACATTTAAACCGGACATAAACAAGTGTTAATCTTTTGAAAGTTATTATTTCTTAAAAACACGCTTTTTGTTTTGACAACAGGAATTAATTTTAAATTAATTTCTTCCACTTATATGTTTTGAATTTGGAAAAATGGATTCCATATTTTGAATCAGGATGTCCAAATTGTGTAAATAGGTAACTTTTATTTTTATACATTATGACTATTTACTTTAGTAAATATTTTATTTACCCTGGTTAAAGGGTAAATCTAGTAAATAAGGGTAAACAAATATTATTATAATGATATTAAATTACCCTAACATGTGTATTATTTATATTTTATGATATATTTCCGACCATGGGTATCCTTGGGTCGATTTTGGGACCCCATGGATCCACTTGAGAGTGATAATGACATTTTATATTAAATAATCTAAAGTAAAGACAAAATAACAAAAGCATATATATTTTAGTAAAACAATTTTTATATGAGGTTATATAATTGATCTATTAGACTATAAATATTCATTATAAATCTAAAAATATTTTCTATATCATGAAATTTTATTCATAATTTTATACATAAAATAAATATATTTATATATGACACAATAATGATGCGGTATTTTTCTTATTAATGAAAGAATAAAATAAATGGTATTATAAATATTAAAATAAATATAATTTAAATTTTTTTATAACATACACGAATTTTATAGGTTAATATGACATGTTATGGTTGATTCAATGTATTTTGTTTGAATTAATCAAGTTGTGATGACTTTCAAAAAAAACCAAATACTAAATAGTGTCAAAATTGACATAAATGAGTTTTTAAAACAAATATTATATTATTAAATTATATAATAGTAATAAAAATCTAAATTTCTTCCAAATAACTTATATAATTATATTTATATCATTAATAAACCATTTTAGGTTCTCTTGTCATTTTATAGTATGTTTATTAACCAATTATTATAATAATACAAGAATACATGGTAAAAGTTAAACTATTTAACTTAGAGTTAAATCTAAATGATAAGGTTAATATGGTGACCCAAAGATGTATAAAACCTATTGGTTGAGATTTTTTTGACCCATCCCCATATTAGCCTCTAAATAAATAATTTTTAATGCATTATAAACTTAAAATTATTTTATTATAAAATAATATTTCATTCTTTTCCTAAGGTTCCCCTCACCTCTCTTTTAAAAGGGCACTTCCCCTTCTCTCAAAACCACACCTCCAAATCCATTTGGCTCAGAAAACCCCTACCCAAATATCCTACCAACTTCCCTCACATCAACTAGAGTCCTTATTTTGATTATAAATCCAACCTAAGGATCCCTTTTGATCAACTCAAAAGAAAACACCCGAAGAAGAGATGATAATTTCACCACCCTCTTTCATGTTCTTTTCTTCTTCCAGTTCCTCTTTATTTGTTGTTTTCATACCAAAATAATAAATCCAGTACCTCCTACATACTGTGATGTTACTATAAATATGGTACAACCATATTAGTTATTCTATCCATCCTATAAATGACAAAGTCACCATACGTTCATGCGTACAGCTTACAGTCTCCACGTCGTGGTGTAGTTTGTTATTCAAACACTTCATTATTTGGATGGGTATAATAATGAGTATAACTGATGTAAATAATAAATATAACATGTTAATTATTCTTTATATATTATATACCATCCAATTACATACAATTTCACCATCAATATAATGATATGCCATTCGTGCGTACGTACGGATTACCGTCTCCACAACGTGATGAGATTCATTCTCACGTTCACCATTCAATAATGATTATAAAAATATATATTATTAATAATTATGTAATATATGACATAATAATTCTACTTTAGATATATATATGTATTTACTTACATATATCTTATTCACTTACTTATGTTCAATACGATATGAAAACAGAAACAGCATTTATGCGTACGTACGGCCTACCATCTCCATAAACGGTGCCTTCCATTTCAATATCTATCTATTATAAATATTTATATTCTAAATATATATGATATATAAATCAAGTTTTATATTCTGGAAATATTTAAATCATTATCTAAATGATATGATCAAGAATAAAAAGTGAAAACACATACAATAAAGAAAGTGATTATTACCCAAAATGTTAATTTAACATGGAAATCATTATTAAATGGGTAGTATAAAGTCATAGATGAATAATTTATGATATAATAAATATGAATGTGGTTCTGGTATAATTTAATAACATACTATGGTCATTATACAAGAGGTTAAACGTACCCTCGACCAAAGGAAAGTGCAAAGTAAGGGTTATTTCCTCAATCTCATTATTATCCAAGATTGTTTATGTGTAAGTATTTACTGGGACATATTTATCATTGATACCCATATTTCATAAAAAAATCAAAAGTAATCTTTTAAGGTTTTATGGGAGGTTCTATTTAACTAGATCATCATTTTAAATGTTTAAAGATTTATCTTTTCAAATTCTTTTAATTAATTTCCATGTTTTCAAAATGATTTTAAGGATTTATTTATATGGACATGAATGTTTTGAAATGATAATTCTTTTCAAATGTTACAAAGTTGTATAGAACACTTTTATTCCAAAATATATTTTAAATTACTTTTATTTATAAAGTGTGACTTTTAAATGATTTCACAAAAAGGGATATTTCTCTCAAAAAGTTTTACTGATCATTTTCAACTATGTCGGCGTCTTTTACTAGATATTATTATTTATTGAGGTTGATTTATTATAATACAATCTTCCATATTGTATTTAATTAGTTATGATATGTGTAACTGTGAATGTTCTATTTTTATACCATTCATGGTTTATGATTAATGTATTGACATTTTGTATGCTACTTTTAATACGAATGTTTATGTTATATTTAAACTTTTTCATATGTAGAATGTAGTGGACTTAGTAAGTGACGGGTGGAGCCCGTTATAGCTCCTCAATGCATCAGTAGGTCTCATGAGACAAACTAGTGTCTTGGAACAAGGCCTTGACAAAAAATTTATTTATAGTCTTTGCACAAGGCCTTGATTATGTGGTAATGATGTCCGGTGTTAGGCATTCCCTCATTATTAATTAGTTATTACATGTGATTATTCAAGTAGTAGAATATCCATGTTCATATTTATATGGTGATGTTTGATTTACTTTTTCCATATTATGTTCAAGATTATGTTTAAAAAGGATTTTATTTTTATTACACATATTACCTTAAAAGTTTATAGCTTATGCTAAATTATTTACCCTTACTGAGCATCTGAGCTCACCCCTTTCTAATGTTTTATTTTACCAGGATTCCAAGATGTGTATTATTATTGATATGCAGGGTTAAGATAAAGGGAATAATGGCATTTAAAAAGAACTATTTATGATGTGTTTTATTCTTTAAATTGAGATGTAATGTTCATGTATGTAATCTATTTTCCAAGACTATTAAACTAATCATTTCTTTGGGACTTAATTCCTTGTAATCTTGTCAATGTATTAAAATAATGCACTGACTCTAGGCTTCTAGGGTCGGAGCATTACAAGTATCCCCCCTATGGTGATGTAGCTCTCTTAGAGACATTTTCAGCATTGGTTGAAGTAGGTATTTGTTGATTGGGATTATGAACCTATATATAAACTTAATGATACACGACTTGAGTGGCACGATGCCCAACTCAATGACCTTACACAAGATGTCCAAGAAATCCAGATTATGGACCTAAGGATCGAATACTGTTGGTTTTATATTATTTCATTCACTTTACTCATGTATATAAATATTTATGTATATGTGTATAGGTATGAGACTATACATATATATGTATATAAATATGGATATTCATGATAGCACTTTTCCCAGTTGACCAAGATCACGGACTCAAGGATCGACTGTGGTTTCTCATTATTTGGTTTACTTATATTTTTAGTTATTTCATGTCTAGGCTGAACATATTTCATGAGCATACACTATTGGAAACATATTTCATAGGTTCATCGTTGGGGTGACCTACTGATATTATTTCTTACCCCTGCACATGAACCTCAGTGTATGTGTAGACCTTATGTCTGATTTTCAGGTTGATCATAGTTTCATAGTGGATAAGGTTGAGGCCTAGTGTTTCATGATCAATTAGGACCACTCATGTGTATTATTTTGATTGGTTTGTTGTGGTTTGATAGTGTTTGTAAACCAGGTATGTTGTCTGGCTCAGAGTTAGTAGTAGATCCTTGTACTTTTATTTCAGTTTCTGTTGTATTCTTGTATATGTATGGTCAACCCAGTGTGTAACCAGTGTTGTATTTATGATATAGTTATTTGGGTTTTTTTCTAGTATTTTCATTTATTATTACATCTTGTTCTATTTCAGTTTATTTACTGCTTATTCACTCGATTTACTTACTTCTATGTATGATACTTAGTTATTTACACTATTCTCTTACTATGATATGAGGGCATAGTCTCCCCACAGTCACACCCTAGGACCTCACTATTATTTGGTAGCCTCTAGCATATGGGGAGGCATTCTTGATTCCTTGTAACGAACCAGATCAGAGCACTAGTTTAGTGGAATCCAGGTCAGGATGTTACAAAGTGGTATTAGAGTTATTCCTTTACTTGGATTTACTATATGGGATATGGTATATAGAAGTATTATAAATTTTTTGAAACCTATGATGGATATCATATTGGTGCATCGAGAACACTTGTTCTAGTAAGAAACCCTAGTTTCCAAGTGTTGGGATTGTTTTTCTGATCTGTGATGTTACAATTTTATAAGATTTTCACTTTGAATGAGGCATGTTTTGTGTGAATGTTATGATTTATTATGTATTTATGGATCATGTCCCTTTGGAAAGAGGATAGGGATGGATTTTGACTCTTTTTCAGCAAATTCAAGAGACGTAGCAGGCATCATATTTGGAACATATGATTCACATCATATAGGCCTTCTAGTGTGTGATTATTACTGATGAAAGAGGCCAATTGTTTAAAGTTTCAATAAAAACATACATAGTTTTTTCCCATATGGGTTTTTTGTGAAATTATACTCAATTGATCCTACTTGTATATATATAGTCCCTTCCGATGGTAGGTTTTTTGGATTTATGTTGAGGTGTTTGGTGGTGAGGATGATGACTCAATCCTCATGCACGGGAGGTGTAGTGACACTAATAGGTCGATGTGGCATGTGGTTCCCTTATGTTATACCCCTTGTAGGGTTTTGTTTTATCAGGTCTGGTTATTTAAAGTGTCAATAAAAATCTATATATTGTTTTCCTACATAGATTAGAATGATATTCTACTTAACCGACCCTTGTTTGTGGTCATCTAATTGGATTATTGAGTACAATGTCGGTAGGAACCTATTCGTTTTTCATGAACTAGACCTCCAGGGGTATTTCTTCATGTCAATTCCTAGTGAGTGTCAGTTTAGTAACTTTCCTATTTTTCATCATGACCTCCAAGGAGCAGTTCCTTCTAATGATTCTTAGTGAGGATCCGGCCCTTATAGTTTGTGTTCTCAATTTTGACCCTCGTAGGTCATTGTGATCTTTACCTTCTTTATAGATGTTTGATTTTTTGGTCTAGGTGGTCAGACCTTGTGACCTAGTTGTGAGACTTAATCTGTAGATCTAGGCGGGAGACCTAGAGGTCTTTATTTTGACTCAGATCCTTGTAGGTCGGCATTCCATTTGATCGATGACAACCTGCGTGAGAGGCAGACTCGTGTTTTTAAATTCCTTTTTCAGATTTGAGCTTGGTTTTATGCTCATTTTGAGACCGATGAATGGTTATTTCATGGGTTTTTTCATTATCGGAATGTTGATGCCTTCATCTATTGAAGAAGCACCTGGGGTTCTTGTTTATTAATATTGGATTCGACGGGAAGGACTATTTAGATTCTTGTCCTGGTCAGTCAGTGTTTCTGATGTTGTTGATGTAGGAAGAGTGTGGGTATAAGCTCATGACTGGAATGATTCCAGGTGAAAGGCACTCATGGAATAAATCATGGCATGGGTTAGGTGCCTAATTTTGAATAGGAGTTTCAAGGGAGCTTCTGGATTAATGAGGATGGTGGGTAGTGTAGCACAATCAGATTTGACTTGTAAAGGAATAATCATGGGAGTATGAGTTGGGTTATAAAGTCATATATTGGTTTTGTATGGTACCTTTTGAATCATAAATCAATGATTGGTCATGTGCGAGTTGAGGACCGATGTTTTCAAGGATTTTCATGGGCATGGTTTCTCGAGAATTGTGCTTAAATAGTGAATGCCCCTATGTGGCAGGGGTGACATGGAAAATAAATCAGGTACCATGAGACTATTGACTCATGGTCAGACTTGGACACGCATTGTCATGAGCAGTGGTGTTAGGATATGGTTAAAGTCAAGTTTAGCATATTTGATGTGAGTGTGTCTTGAAGAGATATTTACAAAAAATTTGATGAAATATTTATGTACTCCTTTATAGAGATGATCATGATCTATCTTGACATCATCTAGAGTATTATGAGAAAACTTCAACTCTATTTCGAGCTTCTTTTCTTTTAAATGTTCCTCCCTAGTTTGATATGGGAAACTATTGAGGTTACTCTCGAAGTGCGGTGTAAGGTAATCCATATTGTGGGGAGTGCACCATTGGTAGTTTAGGGGTGGTGACCCTCATTTTTAGTTTAAATGTGGAATTTTACATGGGTATTTGGTCTTAGAGTTATTTTTGATATGATGATAAGGGTATTCCTATGGCGGGGAGTACCAGATCGGTCGTAGTTAAGTGTCTCCCATGTAGGAGACACTTATTGATGTTATGAGGATGGTTGTTGGTCAGTTCATATGGCTTGGTTTTATAGATGTTTGGGATGATAGCATGGATTCTAGTCCTACTACCAAGGCTTCTCGGGGATGAGAAGGTTTTTGGTGGGGAGTTTATAAGGTACCGTGTTTTTTCGGACTATAATTTTAAGCAGAAATTTGAATTTTTTCTTTCAGATGCTTATAAGGGGTAAGATGGTAATTTTCCCCTATCATATGATCTCGGATAATTTTTCTAACCACTCTATTGGTCTTGGATTAGGGTTTTTACCCTATTACTGAAGTTTGGTATATTTCTGAGTAATTTGAATTTTGGAAGAATAATTAATCTTTAATATTTAATAAATTTAATGTTAATTTATTCATGTAGGTTTTTTTGTTTATATATTTTGAACGGAGTAGAGGATTGATATTCCATATCCTCTATTGAGTCTATAATGAGTATTTTTTTCTATGTGAGGCATAAATTTGAGTTGGTCATCAAGGTCCGCTCGGGCATCTTTTTCTTTTTCTTTTTCTTTTTATTTTTATTTTTATTTTTATTTTTATTTTTATTTTTATTTTTATTTTTATTTTTATTTTCTTTTTCTTCCTTTTAATTTTATCTTTTTATTTTCTTATTTTCCTCTGGTATTCTCATGCATGTGGATGGGGCGCCTCATTCATGTGTTTGAGAGATAAAATGAAAGTGGTAGAAAGAGAGAGAGAGAAGGAGAGGGAGAGGAAGAGGGGTACCACCATGGAGCTTGGGATGCTCTGAATCATCATGTGGCAAACATGGACCATGGAAATGGGTGAAGCTTTAGTGGATTCCTCCCAAAGGTAGTCTATTTTTATTTTTTTATAAATTCTTATAGATTTGTTTTTTTCTAATTTTAAATCCCTATTATGTTTGTTTGTGACCCCTTGAGGGTCGATCTAATACTTTTAGGGTAAAAATGGGGGTTTTGAGCGATTTGAGGGTTTTCCATTTAGGAAAATCCATGTACACGAGATGTGGTTCAGGGAGCACATGTCATGTGTTCTTCCATTTTGGGGAAGATAACCTTTCGAAAGTATACTCCATGTATGGGGTATACACGTCATGTGTTGGTACTCGGTAGTGTAGCTGAGTACCCGGCCAGGTTGCTCATGTAAGGGGCACATATCATGTAAAGTACACGGATAGACCTCGTGTAGGTTGAACACCATGTACAAGTTCACTATCAAGCCAAATACATGGTTAGGCCATGTGAGGTACATGGTTAGGCCATGTGAGGTACATGGTTAGGTACCTCGTGTAGGGTACATGTTGTGTACCCATGTAGGGTGCATGCCATGTACCCATCTTACATACTATGTACATGGGTGTTTACATGCCAATTATGTCTTGAGTACATGCCCAGGTGGGGCCTTGAGGGTACACATCAAATACCAGAAAAAATACGCCATGTACTCCTCTCTTGCTGCCCTTCTTGGGGTTTTTCGTATCTTTTCTCCCAAGAGTCATAATTGGACCCATGAGTATTCCATTCTAAGTATCTTTTTACATAGATCATGGTGGTGAAACCCTTATGGTGTTTTAAGGACTCTTGAGTTGTGTTTCATGAGATTTCTTAGTGGAGAGGTTCTTCATCTAATAATCAAATCCAGTTTTCTCCTGAGAGAGAGACATAAAATGAGAACGATAGGTTGGTTGTTCGGACTAGTCTATTTTGAGACATTAATATGAGATGATACATGAGTTATCTCTCCTGATCTATAAAGACCCGTAATTTCCATGTAAATTTTATTTTTAAATATATGGGAATTTTACGAGTCCGCGAAATCAGATGGCGCGCAATTCTGAGGCTCAGAGTTCCCAGAATGATCCGTCAAAGTTTTGTTAAGCTTTAGTTAATGTGTGTAAGCAGTTTTCATGAAAAAGTGTAATAACTCTTAAATGGTTACTCGGCTCAGAAATCTGAGGGCACTATTATGCTCAGGATGGAGGGTTTACCCTAGGCGTGACTTAAGATTAGTCGGCGCGGACCTCCTGTGAGAAAACCCAAAAATGGAATAACCATAAATAAAATAATTAAATAAATTATTTTATTTTTCAAATTCTTATAACTCACAAATAGTAGCTTGGATTAAAAATATGAGACCACCGCTTAACACATTAGGGAATGCTTTATTTAAAAAAGATACTAACTTTGGCCGGCGCGGGCCACCGGTGAAAGTTAGTTTTTGGCCATAAATAAAATAACTATGTGGAAATTATTTTATTGTAAAATCCATAACTTTTAAACGGTAACTTGGATTGGAAATATGAGAGTACCGCTGGGTTTGTTAGGGCGTTTTTCACTTGGGTAGAGCCTAACCTCGACCGGCGCGGGTCAAGGGTGTCTAGTAATAATTTTATGAACTTTTTTTTGGTTACGTTCAGTAAATGTATGAGTGGGTTTTTATAACTTTTAAACTGGTGCATGAAATTGAAATCTGAGGGCATCGTTGAACTCGTAGCGCCGGTTTTCGCTTAGGGCTACTTTCACCTCGACGGCAGTTGGTCGAGAGTGAAACTTAGTTTTTGGGTTTTTTGTGAAGGAATAAAATAAAAATAAAATCGTGAAAAAATTTTATTTTTATTTGAAGCACCCATGTGAATATTGTGAAGGTGGGACCACAAAAGTTTTATCCTACATGTGGAAGTTGAGAAGTTGGGACCACCATATCTTAACCTCACATGTGAGGTTATGGTGGTGGAGACCACCCAAGCCTAACCTCCCATGAGAGGTTATGGTGGTGGGGACCACCCGGGATTAAACCTCCCTTTTAATTGAGAGAAACTCTCAACTCCCCTCATTAATGTGGAGGAGCCTCTTTACTTCCTCCACATTAAATTGTGCCAACAAACCACTTTATTATGCCAATGTAAATTAATTGGCGTGACCCTTTTTAAATATTAAGTAGCAGTGTCATTGGAATTTAGGAAGGTTCCTAATAAATGAACCGTCATAAATTACATGATCATTACTTACCTCTCCCCCTCTCCTATATATATGAAGTTTGGGAGGAGGATTTGGTACGGCTTCACCAAGCGAAGAAGCGTTAGTAAAGTGCCACGACTCCCAACACTTGGAGGATTACACTCTCCAACGAAGAACGCTCCACCGATGAAGAATGTCGACCTCCTTCGACCTTCTTCCTTAGGAATTCTTTTGACGTGGGTTGTCCACATCTTCGACTAAGAAGAACCGATGCATGAGCCTGGAATTGGAGTTGTGTGGCGGACGAGACGAACATCGACAAATTCACCTCCTTCCTTTTTACGCCAACAACATCAAGCGAAAAAAAGTAGGGTATTTTTGTGATTGATTTTATATTCTCGTGATTCTTTCCTTCTAAAACAAAGAATGCGGAACAACTTATTATCAAGTTGATCAGCGAATGTTTTCCTTGCAGGTTGGGAATTTTTATTTGCGGGAAGATGTGGGATGATTGATTGAATTTCTACTCTCTTCTATTCTAGATAATTCATTGAAATTCGAGAAGGAATTGAACCGCTTGCTACCACCTTAAACGCAGAGGGTGAGGGCCAAACCAACATGGCCCGACCCCTCCGTCGTTCTTCTTTTTTTAGTGGTGTTCTTCGAAATGGAGGAAGGAGACAACGGTAATGAAGGCGACGAAGGTAATGGCTGCGCCCCCCGTAGCTTAATGGCCCTGCGCCACCGCCGGCTGAACAGGCCCGAGCTGCACTGCGCCCCGGCCGCACCGCCCGCCTGCCGCGCCGCCCTGGACGAACCAGTTGTGCCACCCACCGGCCGAATCGACCGCACTGCCCGCCGACCACCGAGCCACCCCGGATCATGCTGCCCGCTGGTCTCCCAAGCTGCCACGCCCTCGCGGTGCCCTCCCAGCCAAACCGGCCTCGCAGTGCCCTCTGAGCCAAACTGGCCTCGCGCCCTAGGTCGATCTGCCCTTGTGGCACCCTCCGAGCTGAACCGCCCTCGCGCCGACCCACATCCAGTCCGTGCCTTCGCGACCGGTCTGCGCCCTCACAGCCCTCTGCGGCCCCTAGCGGCCTGCTGGGCTGGGCCCAGCATGCCTGGCCAAATCCAATGGGCTTCCCCACCCAATGGGCTGGGCCAGACCCGAATCAGGTTGGACCAGGCTGGGTTGGGTCGGGTCGGACCGGACTCGGGCCCACTACGACCCTTTACCTTATTTTGGCCATATCTTTGGCACCAGACGTCCATTTGACGAACCGTCTGAGGCGCTGATAATCTTGGAGTATGACGGTCCCTTTGAGTATACCCCACTGAAGTTTGGGGCATAGTTGAGATACAGTCAGGTCGGATCATGCACGAATCCAACTGGGCCCCCAGGACTAAAAGGCTAATAACTCACAGATCGTGCATCTAGTTGATGCGTCATCTATTGCGTTGAGACCCCTATGACGTGATGGACCTTTGGGATACTTCTTCGTGGGACTTTGTGATAGGATATCATCGACCAGTAGCTTGTGGAGCGGATCTTCCAGAGACAAGCGAGCATTTGTGCGGGAACCTAGTAGCTGGCTGAGACTTAACGACTGCTGACTGTTTGACTCAGAGTGACTCGACAAGCCCAATGGGGAGCGCCTGGTTATGGTGGTAGGCCCATGGTGGAGGAGCGCCTAGTTATGGCGACAGACCCACAGTACTCAACAGGAGGAGTACCTCTACAGGCTATGAGGGGGAGAGCCTGGTTGTGGCGGCAGACCCACGGTGGGGAGCGCCTCTGTGTAACGTAGCAGAACCACGGTACTCAACAGGATAAGTACCTCAGCAGTCCAAGGTTGGTGGGAAGCGCCTCTATGTGGTGCGGTAGGCCCATTGTACTCGATAGAGGAGGAGTTCTCCAGCAGCCAAGGGTTTGAAATGTTTTTACCCTAGAATAAATCATGGTTTGAGCTGAGTCAGTTTTTCTGTGTTTTCCTCATGATTGAGATGGATTACTTGATAACTTAGGTATATGTATGGGCATATACCTAAGTAAGGTTATCTGTTTATTTTATACTTTTTGTTTTATCCTTGCTAGATTTTGTGAGACCTTGAGGGTCTCAGGGTCCCTACTGAGTATCGTTATACTCATCCCTACACGGGTTATGCCTGCACCTTGTTGTTTTGGATACAGACGACAGATATTGCTTATCAAGGCTGAGAGTACTAGGACTGAATGGTACCCAGAGGTGGATCATACGGCGTGATAGTATACGGAGGAGATGGATGGACCTGGAGTGCTGAGGAGGTGATCTGAACCTACCCTTCAGGTAGGAACCTCGGAGGACAACCCAGCAGCTATTTTTCCTTTCTTCATTTTTACTTGTACTTATAGTTCCTTGTACTTTACAGTTGGGCTTGTATTTACGGCCCCTTTTACTTTTCAGAACTCTTTTATTATAAAATTTTACCTGGTGTTTTGTATCCATCTTTGTGCCCTGTTGTGTGTGTATACAGGTTATAAAGGAAATGACTTCTCAGTTTTAGGGAATTACACCTTTGGTGCTAGTCTCCAGCCCCTGGCCTATGGAAGGCGGGCTTGGGGTAGTCACGGCACGGGCCCTGGGGTATGGGTCGTGACAAATTGGTATCCAAGGAGTCGGTTATACCACAGAATTTAGGACTCTGATCTTTTCTATGAATCAATATTGTTAAGTGTAGTGAGTGTGGTTTTCAGTTTAAGGAGTCCAGTGTTGGTGCGGCGGCCGGCGTATCCATACACCAGGACCCTGGCTTCTGATTTCTGACTCAGTACATGAAAAAACTGATTGCATGTGTATTTTCAAAAAAAATCTTTAAGTTAGCTCACCAGGTCAGCTCACCAGGTATAACTTTTAACCGTAGATCACCTGTTTCTTTTCAAAATGAATCCATGCAGACAGCCATCTAGAGTTTCGAGAGTTGTACACACTGATATCCCACTGAGTGACGAGACTCCAGTGTAGGGCCCGCTTACTATGTTGGTACATTTGGGTGGTGTACCAGCAGCACCACCACCCATTGGGCAGCAGATACCACCAGCCACACTGGTGGATGGTGCACGCCGACTGAGCGCATTTCATGAGTTCCAGTAGTAGAGGCCTCTAAGGTTTCGAGGTGAGATAGTTTCCCACGTAGCTGAGGGCTGGCTGGAGGTGGTTTCTAGAGTTTTCCACCTAGTTGAGACACTAGTAGAGAAGATGCTAATCTTAGTTACTAGATCTTTTCCGTGAGAGACCATGAGGATGGTCCGTAAAGTGATGAGGCTTTGGTACATAGACCATTACCTGAGATAGTACCTTCGAGTAGTGTGTTAGCTATATCACTACCCATTGGTTAGTAGTTACAATAGGCGGTACCGATAGAGGACACATATAGTCTTAGTTCCTTACACGTGATTTAGTATCAGATAACCCTCAGGTTCCAAGGTGAGCTGACTCCCAGGCGGCTGAGGACTGTCTTGAGGAGGTGGTTGAGAGTTCTCTAGATCTTCTATAGATTCGGAAGTATGACATGTCGATAGCTGAGTATTCATCGAGGCATACCGATCATTCCTGGTACTCGATAAATACGATACAATCAGTGCTTCAGAGCTCATACCTCTGAGCAAGGTGTCTTTAGGGACATCTGATCTAGCACTATTTCTCTATGCATTCCGACTTATGTTAGAGTGCTAGAGAGAACCTTTGTGGTTGAATATTCCTTGGCTGAGCGGATGCATCTAGTGAATGTTAGTAGTGGGAAAACAGAAAAAAGGCACCAGTCATAAAGACTTGGGCATGTAAAAATGTTTTGGTAAGAAGAAGTGTTAGGGACAGATGAATCTGCAGGGCTACAGACGTGGAAGCAAAGCTAGGGGTGCATCATGAGGTGGTGTACATTTCGACATGTTACAACCACCCCCCTTTGTGGTCCCCACCAGGCTTAGGGAGCTGAAGGACAGGGGGAAGAGAGTAACTGCATGCGGTCAAGGAGTGCGACCCTAGGGCTCTAAGAATGATTCAAGGTATGTTCTATGTCTACTACTAGTTGTCATATCAATAGACATAGGTAACAATCATTCCTTCCTTCCAAGAATCTTTTCCAGGACCTAGAGTTTCTGGTTAAACCGTTGACTGGACCCTCACATCTGGAGATACCTTTGGAAGGAGAATCGATAATGACACTTACGCCAATGGTGTGATCTGGCCCTTGAGGTGAGAGTTTCGGTTGGAACCTCTTGGTGGCAGCATCGATTCCTTACGATGTTAGTTTGGGTATAACTATACATCTGCAATTCATACTCAGATTGAATGTATTAGGCAAAAAGTTTTTGGTTTATATACAATGTTGGGATGGGGTTTTCCTTAGTTGGAAAAAAATGAAACCCAGGCAGCATAGGATAAACTCCAGCATAGGAGGGTGCGGCTGATCACTCATGAGTCGGTCAGCCTAACCCTCATGGAAGAAAAAGTTTTGAGTTTTCAATTCTTAATATAAGTGGATATATTTCCTCTAGTATTATGACTTAAAGATATTCTATACCCCTGGGAAGGGTAACATGGTAGCAGATGCACTCAGTAGGAGGTCTGGCCTACATCTACTGAGTGAGGCGATAGAGAAGCTCGTCGCTTTGCAGATATCCTTTGTGGATCTAGAAGAAGCAGATTTTCTTCAGTCTCTTACAATCACTCCCCCACTCCTTCAGCGATTTAGGGAGGTGAAGCATAGAGACGCTGACTATGAGACATGACGTGCTCAGATATCCACAAGACAGGCACCTGATGAATTTTCTGAATGTGGGGAGCACGTCATTTTCTTTAAGGGACGTACCATGGTACCAGTGTCACTTCAGGAGGAAGTTTTGATGGGGATCCACACATCCCCTCTAGTAGTACATATATGAGTGGAAAAGATTTACCAGGACCTCCGACGACAGCACTGGTGGCCGGGAATAAAGAAAGCAGTTGCAGAGTTTGTATCTCGGTGCCTCACTTGTTAGCAAGTGAAGGCCGAGCATCAAGTACCAGCAGGCTTAGTTCAGCCTTTAGAGGTCCCAGAGTAGAAGTGGGATGGTATGTCAATGGACTTTGTGATAGTACTTCCACGTACATCTAGGGGACAAGACTCATTTTGGGTGATCGTCGACCGACTCACCAAGTCATCCCACTTCCTACCGATTAGAGATCTGGGTTCAGTAGAGATCTTGGGATGCCTCTATGTGCAGGAGATTGTGTGGTTACATGGAGTAACCTCGACGATTGTCTCCGATCGTGATGCATGTTTTACTTCCTGTCTATGGAAGGGTTTGTAGGAGTCTTTCGAGAAGTAGCTTCATTTGAGCACCACATTCCATCCTCAGATAGATAGTCAGACTGAGCAGACCATTCAAACCCTCGAGGACATGATGTGTGCTTGTATCCTCAACTTCAGTCGCATCTAGGAGGATCACATACCTTTGGTGGATTTTTCCTATAACAACAGCTATCACTCCACCATTGGGATGGCACCTTTTGAAGCGTCATACGGGCGACCTTACAGATCACCTTTGTGCGGGACTGGCCTAGGGAATTTAGCACTAGTGGGACAAAAGATGGTACGAGCTACCACAAAGAAGGTGCAGATCATCTAGAAGCGGGTGAAGATTGCACAGACTAGGGAGAATTCATATGTCGATAGGAGACAGAGACCTATGGAGTTCGAGGATGGCTACCACGTCTTTCTACAGGTCTCACCTCAACGAGGTTTGCAGAGATTTGGCTGAGGCGGAAAGTTATCTCTAAGGTTCATCGGACCTTTTCAGGTCCTCAGTGGAGTTGACGAGGTGGAATACCCCTTATCTATTCCACATTAGTTGCACCGGGTGCACGATGTCTTTCATGTATCCCAGTTGAAGAGATACGTGCACGACCCTTCTCACATCATCGACTATGGAAAACTGGACGTTGACAATGGGGCGACTTTTACAGAGGTTCCAATAGAGATTGATGATCGACATGAGAGGGTCCTTCATGGACGGTCAATACCTCTGGTGCATGTTTTTTGGCAGCATGGGAACCTCCAGGAGAGCACATGGGAGTGGGAGGCTCAGATGCATGCACAGTACCCCCACTTGTTTCTTTAGTTTGAGTTGTGGCTTATGAGGATGTATAGCCCTGAGGTGGGAAGAATGTAAAGACCCATAATTTCCATATAATTTTTTTTAAATATATAGAAATTTTACGAGTCCATGAAATCAGACGATGCACTATTATGAGGCCCGGAGTGCCGTGAATTATCCTTCAAAGTTTTGTTAAGCTTAAGTTAACGTGTGTAAGCAGTTTTCCAGAAAAAGTAGAATAACTCTTAAACAGTTACTCGGATCAGAAATCTGAGGGCACCATTGCACTCAGAATGGAAGGTTTATCCTGGGTGCGACTTAAGATTAGTCTTCACGGGCCTCTTGTGAGGAAACCCAAAAATGGAATAACCGTAAATAAAATAATTAAATATATTATTTTATTTTTCAAATGCTTATAACTCACAAATGGTAGCTCAGATTAAAAATATGAGGCCACCACTGAACTCATTAGGGAATTATTTATTTAAGAAAATACTAACTTTGTCCGGCGTGGGCCACTAGTGAAAGTTAGTTTTTGATCGTAAATAAAATAATTGATAATTATTTTATTGTAAAATCCATAACCTTTAAATGGTAACTCAGATTGAAAATCTGAGAGTACTGTTGGGTTCGTTGGGGGGTTTTTCACTTAGGCAAAGCCTAACCTCGACCGACACGGGTCAAGGGTGTCTGGTAATAATTTTCTGAACTTTTTTTAGGTACGTTCAGTAAACGCACGAGTGGTTTTTTATAACTTTTAAACTGGTGCATGGAATTGCAATCTGAGGGCACCGTTGAACTCACAGCGCTAGATTTCTCTTAAGGAAACTTTCACCTCGATGGTAGTTAGTCGAGGGTAAAAGTTAGTTTTTGGGATTTGCATAAAGGAATAAAAAAAATTGTGCAAACATTTTATTTTTATTTGAAGCACCCATGTGAATATTATGGAGGTGGGACCACAGGAGTTTTATACTACATGTGAAATTTGAGAAGTGGGGACCACCTTAACCTCCCATGTGAGGTTATGGTGGTGGAGACCACCCAAGCCTAACCTCCCATGAGAAGTTATAGTGGTGGGGACCACCCAGGATTAAACATCCCTTTTAATTGAGAGAAACTCTCAACTCCCCTCATTAATGTGGAGGAGCCTCTTGACTTCCTCTACATTAAATTGTGCCAAAACACCACTTTATTATGCCAACGTAAATTAATTGGCTTGACTCTTTTTAAATATTAAGTAATAGCATCATTGGAATTTAGGAAGGTTCCTAATAAATGAATCGTCATAAATTTCATGTTCTTTACTTACCTATCCCCCTCTCCTATATATATGGAGTTTGGGAGGGGAATTTGGGATGGCTTCACCAAGCGACAAAGCGCTGGTAAAGTGTTGTGACGCCCAACACTTGGAGGATTACGCTCTCCAATAAAGAACGCCGACCTCCTTCGACCTTCTTCCTCGGGACTTCTTCCAGCGTGAGACGTCCACATATTCAACTACAAAGAACCGACACACGAACCCAGAATTGGAGGTGTGTGGTGGACGAGACAAACTTCAACAACTTCACCTCCTTCCTTCTTGCGCCAACGACATCAAGCAACCAAAAGTAGGGGATTTCTGTGATTGATTTTATATTCCTGTGATTCTTTCTTTCTAAAACAAAGAACATGGAAAAACTTATTATCAAGTTGATCCACGGATGTTTTCCTTGTGGGTTGGGAATTTTTATTTGCAGGAAGATGTGGGTTGATTGATTGAATATCTACTCTCTTCTATTCTTAATAATTCATTGAAATTCGAGTACGAATTGAACCACTTTCTACCACCCTAAACGTGAAGGGTGCGGGAAAAACCAACATGGCCCGACCCCTCCATCGTTCTTCTTTGTTTAGCGGTGTTCTTCAAAACGAAGGCGACAACGGTGACGAAGGCAATGGTCACGCCCCCTACAGCCCGTCGGACCCACGTTGTGGCCGATCGAACCAACCCAAGCCGCACTGCGCCCCAGTCGCGCCGGCCGAACAAGTCGCACCACCCGCCAGCCGAACCGACTGGGCCACCCGCCGGCCGAACCGGCCGCACCCCCCACCGGCCACCGAGTCGCCCCGGCTCATGCCGCCCACCGGTCTCTCGAGTCGTCATGCCCTCGCGGTGCCCTACCGGCCAAACTGGTCGTACGACACCCTCCCAACCGAACCGCCCGTGCGGCACCCTTCCGGCCGAACCGGCCTCACGGCGCCCTCCGAGCCGAACTGGCCCCGCACCCTAGGCCGATCTTCCCTCACAGTTCCATACAAGCTGAGCCACCTATGCGGCGCCCTCTGAGCCGAACCGCCCTCGTGCCGACCCGCAGCCGCTCCGCACCCTCGTGGCCCCTCGCGACCTACTAGGCTGAGCCTAGTGGACCGGGCCGAATCCAATGGGCCAAGCCGACCCGAACCGGGTCGGACCAGGGTGGGTGGGGCCGGGTCGTTCCAACCAGGTCGGACCGGACCCAAGCCCACTACGACCCTTTACCTTCTTTTGGCCATATCTTTGGCACTGGATGTCTATTTGACAAACTGTCTGTGGTGATGGTAATCTTGGAGTATGAAGTTCCCTTTGAGTATACCTCACTGGATTTTGGGGTAAAGTTGAGATACGGTCAGGTCAGATCATGCACGAATCCAACTAGGCCCTTGGGACTAAAAGGCTAATAACTCACAGACCGGGTGTCCGATTGACGCGTCGTCTGTTACGTTGATACCCCTATGACATGGCGGACCTTTGGGATACTTCTTCATGGGAATTTGCGAAAGTGGAGCATTGACCAGTAGCTGGTGGAGAGAATCTTCTGGATACGATCTATCATTTATGGGGGAACCTAGTAGCTGGTTGAGACTTGATGACTACTGACTGTTTGACTTGGAGTGACTTGACTAGCCCAGTGGGGAGAACCTGGTTGTGGCAGAAGACCCACGGTGGAGGAGCACCTAGTTGTGGCGGCAGACCCACGGTACTCGACAGGAGGAGTACCTCTGCAGGCTATGAGGGGGAGCACCTGGTTATGGCGGCAGACCCACGGTGGGGTGCACCTTTGTGTGACGCATCAGACCCATGGTACTCAATAGGAGGAGTACCTCAATAGTAACGGTTAGTGGGAAGTGCCTCTGTGTGATGCGGCAGAACAACTATACTCGATAGATGAGGAGTTCTACAGTATCCAAGGGTTCGGAATGTTTTTACCCTAGAATAAATCCCGATTTGAGTTGAGTCAGTTTTTCTGTGTTTTCCTCATGATTGAGATGGATTACTTGATAACTTAGGTATATGTATGGTCATATACCTAAGTAAGGTTATATGTTGATTTCATACTTTGTGGTTTATCCTTTCTAGATTTTGTGAAACCTTGAGGTTATCGGGGTCCTTACTGAGTATAGTTATACTCACCCCTGAACGGGCTATACTCACACCTTGTTGTGTTGGATGAAGACGACAGAGAACACTGATCGAGGCTAAGAGTACCAGGACTAGACAGTACCCAGAGGTGGACCATATGGTGTGATGGCATACGGAGGAGACAGATGGACCTGGAGTACTGAGGAGGTGATCTTTACCTACCCTCCAGGTAGGAACCTTAGAGGACAACTCAGTAGCCGTTTTTCCTTTCTTCAGTTGTACTTGTACTTCCAGTTCCTTGTACTTTATAGTTGGGGTTGTATTTTCAACCCCTTTTAATTTTCAGCACTCATTTGTTATACAGTTTTACCTAGTGTTTTGTATCCATTTTTGTGCTCTGTTGTGTGTGTTGTACATCTCGAACCCCTCGTTGTTTGATTTTCATGATCACAATCACCTTATTACTTGTCTAACATTGTTTTAAGTGTTTTTGTTTTATAGGAAAAAGATTTCCAAGGAAATGGGCCATGAAGCAAGTCTAGTGGACTGAAATTCAGTCCACCGGCCAACCGGTGTGATAGCACCGGCCAGCCGGTGGACCTGGCAGAGGCATTGCCCACTGCCAGGTTCCACCGGTCAGCCGGTGGCTCTGTCACCGGCCAGCCGGTGGCACCCAGACTCAAGGGGTAGCTACTGCCTCCCCACCGGCCAACCGGTGGCCTCAGCACCGGCCAGCCGGTGGCACCCAGCACCAACAGTGATGGCTACTGTCTGCCCACCGGCCAGCCGGTGGCTCTGGTACCGGTCAACCGGTGCTGCCTGGGAAAAAGGACTTCTCAACATCCAAGGCACCGGCCAGCCGGTGGCCCTGCACCGGCCAGCCGGTAGCCCAGTCAAACTAGCCGTTGGGTTTGACCAGTCAACCCTCTTTTGGCCTCCAACGGCTCCGAGGCCTTTTCCAACGGCTCCAAAGCCCTCCAATGGATACTTGAAGGTTCCTAGCCTATAAATAAAGGCCTAGGAAGCACCGGAACAATAACCCAAGCCACCGGACACATTGTTGATCATTTTGGCGAACCTCCGGCGGATTTCCTCAAGGAACCCAACGTGCTCCAATCCAATTCCACATCCAAGAGCATCATCAAAGAAGCTTGGAAGCGGCCTTCAACATCTCCAATCAATCAAAGGCGCCCAAGGCTTCTCCCAATTACGGTTTTATAGTTTTATTTATTTTGAGCTTTAAAATTGGGTTTGTGCCTACAAACCCCAAACTCTTTCTCATCCCCTCTTTCTTTTGGGTTTCACATCACCACTAAGGTGTGAAGAGGTTTCTTCAAGCCTTTCCTTTTAAAAGGCTTGTGTCATAGGTGAGCTAGCCTTCACCTGTAAGAAGGCTAGTGGGTTCTTGCTCAACCATCAAAAGCAAGTGGGTTCTTGCTAAACCACTAAAAGAAAGCTGTAATAGGTCCTAGTGCTACCTCAAAGCCTAGTGGGTTTCTTGCTAAAACCATTGAAAAGCAAGCGGTAGGAATCTCTCAACGGTTGAGTTGGGAGCGGAGACGTAGGCCGGGTTTTGGCCGAACTCCGTTATCAATTTCGTGTGTCTTGCCTCTTTATTTTCCGCTGCACTTTATCTTTGATTTTAATTTGTTAATCATTTTTTAAAAGGAAATTCACCCCCCTCTTGCCATCATTCCCTTGTTTTCTCCGCCCAACAATTGGTATCAGATGGATAATTTGAGTAATACCTTAAAAGGTTTCAAATTCAAAGATCCATTGTGATGGCATCTTCCTCTTTCGCCCCCGAGGGCTACTCATTGGGTCGGGCTCCATTTTTTGATGGGACCGACTATAATTATTGGAAAACCCGCATGACCACTTTTTTAAGAAGCATAGGATATCCGATTTTCAAAATTGTCATGCAAGGTTATACTTTGTCTACCCCCGACGAATCCAAATGGACCCCCGCCGATATTAGAAACTTTGAGCTTGATGGCAAAGCCATGAACGCTCTACATTGCGGCCTTGACCGAAATGAATTCAATCGAGTGTCCACATGCACCTCCTCACATGAAATCTGGAAGATTTTGGAGGTTACCCATGAGGGGACCAACAAAGTAAAGGATACTCAATTGGACATGTACCGTCAGGATTTTGAGTCTTTTTCTATGCATCCAAATGAATCTATTTCTGAAATGTTTACTAGATTTACTGACGTGTGCAATGGGAGAAAGTCCCTTGGTGATGATGTTTCAGCTGAAGCAATGGTCAAGAAGATTCTATGGGTCCTTCCGAGCTCATGGGCACCTAAAGTGACGGCGATCCAAGAAGCTAAGGACGTCAAAAATATGCCGGTAGAGGAGCTCATCGGATCTCTCATGACTTATGAGATCACGATGAGGAGGCAAGCTCAAAAGGAGGGCACACCAATCAAGACACCAAAGAACATCGCCCTCAAGGTACAAAACGAAGTAAGCTCCTCCTCATCATCATCATCTTCATCCTCTTCATCATCAAGCGGCGACTCGGAAATGGAGAATCTCGCCCGCCAAATGCACAAGTTTATGAAGAAGCACAAGAATAAGAATAAATCTTGCAAGGCGCGAAAGTAAGAACCTACCGCAAGATCCGAGCCCAAGGTAAAATGCTACGGGTGCGGCGAAAAGGGCCATTACAAGCCCGATTGCCCACTCAACAAGAAACGGGCTAAGGAAAAAGGAAAGAAAAAGGTCCTCAAGGTGACATGGAGTGACACCTCCTCATCATCCTCCTCCTCCTCCTCCTCGAGCGACCAAGGTACAAAATGCCTAATGGCATTCCATGAGGTAACATCTTCCGACTCCTCCTCTTGTTCTTCAAATTCCAATTCTTTAAATCATCTATCTTATGAAGAACTCTCGCACGCTAGAGACCAACTAGAAAATGGTTTTCATGAGCTTTCATCAAAATTTGTTGCTTTAAAAAAGTCTTTCAAAAAACTTTCCTCCGAAAAAGACCAACTTCTCAAAGAGAAGGAGGAACTCTCCCTTAAAATCCAAAATTTTCCAAATGTTGATTCCATGGAATCAACCATCAAAGACCTAAGGGGGACTCTAGCCAAGTTCACCCAAGGGGAACAAAATTTGAACAATCTCCTAGGTTCCCAACGAATATCTAGAACCACCAATGGACTTGGCTACACCAATCAAGCTTCCTCCTCCCATGCTCCAACTGTTTTTGTAAGGGGGAGCTCTAGTTTTAAATTTTGCAATTATTGTAAAAAACCCGGGCACCTTATTTATGAATGTAATTGTAAAAACGCCCGGTACGGTCAACCCAAATCTATTTTTTATTCGGACGAATTTTATAGGAGAAGACCCGCCATGAGACAAGTATGGATTGAAAAATCCCTTCTAGCGAGTCTCTCCGGGCCTAAAATTGTTTCTTTTCAAAATCCCTCTCCCCGGTGATTCATTGTTTTTATTTAGGGGGAGTTAGGATCTTTTAAGCCTTTTTGTATATTCAAAGTTTTCATTTCAAACTCAACTCTTGGTTTCAATTTTTTCAATTCAAAATTTTCTTTTTTTATTTCTAAATTTCCAACAGTTGGTATCGAATTTTTTTGTTTTTGATTCAAAACTTTCAATTCAAACTGTTATTCAATTTTTGATTCAAAAATTTCATTTGGTTTCAAATTTCAAATTTCAATTGGTTTTTGATTCAAAACTTTCAATTCAAACTGTTATTCAAATTTTTCAATTCAATTTTCAAAAATTCCAATTGATTTAAAAAACTTGATTTTCAATTGATTTAAAATCTCGTTTTTCATCGAAATTCCCTCAATCAAGTTTTATGCCCCATTCTATTTTGATAATCACAAAGGGGGAGAAATTTCTTGATTGATTGGGGGAGAAACCTTTTGATCATGCTTAGCATTTATTTTCAATCTATTAAAAGCATGCCTTTAATTTATGTTTTTACTTTAATTGTTTTGGTGATTGTGATCATCAAAATAGGGGGAGATTGTTGTACATCTCGAACCCCTCGTTGTTTGATTTTCATGATCACAATCACCTTATTACTTGTCTAACATTGTTTTAAGTGTTTTTGTTTTATAGGCAAAAGATTGCCAAGGAAATGGGCCATGAAGCAAGTCTAGTGGACTGAAATTCAGTCCAACGGCCAACCGGTGTGATAGCACCGGCCAACCGGTGGACCTGGAAGAGGCATTGCCCACTGCCAGGTTCCACCGGTCAGCCGGTGGCTCTGTCACCGGCCAGCCGGTGGCACCCAGACTCAAGGGGTAGCTACTGCCTCCCCACCGGCCAACTGGTGGCCTCAGCACCGGCCAGCCGGTGGCACCCAGCCCCAACAGTGATGGCTACTGTCTGCCCACCGGCCAGCCGGTGGCTCTGGTACCGGTCGACCGGTGCTGCCTGGGCAAAAGGACTTCTCAACATCCAAGGAACCGGCCAGCCGGTGGCCCTGCACCGGTCAGCCGGTAGCCCAGTCAAACTAGCCGTTGGGTTTGACCAGTCAACCCTCTTTTGGCCTCCAACGGCTCCAAGGCCTTTTCCAACGGCTCTAAAGCCCTCCAATGGATACTTGAAGGTTCCTAGCCTATAAATAAAGGCCTAGGAAGCACCGGAACAATAACCCAAGCCACCGGACACATTGTTGATCATTTTGGCGAACCTCCGGCGGATTTCCTCAAGGAACCCAACGTGCTCCAATCCAATTCCACATCCAAGAGCATCATCAAAGAAGCTTGGAAGCAGCCTTCAACATCTCCAATCAATCAAAGGCGCCCAAGGCTTCTCCCAATTACGGTTTTATAGTTTTATTTATTTTGAGCTTTAAAATTGGGTTTGTGCCTACAAACCCCAAACTCTTTCTCATCCCCTCTTTCTTTTGGGTTTCACATCACCACTAAGGTGTGAAGAGGTTTCTTCAAGACTTTCCTTTTAAAAGGCTTGTGTCATAGGTGAGCTAGCCTTCACCTGTAAGAAGGCTAGTGGGTTCTTGCTCAACCATCAAAAGCAAGTGGGTTCTTGCTAAACCACTAAAAGCAAGCTGTAATAGGTCCTAGTGCTACCTCAAAGCCTAGTGGGTTTCTTGCTAAAACCATTGAAAAGCAAGTGGTAGGAATCTCTCAACGGTTGAGTTGGGAGCGGAGACGTAGGCCGGGTTTTGGCCGAACTCCGTTATCAATTTCGTGTGTCTTGCCTCTTTATTTTCCGCTGCACTTTATCTTTGATTTTAATTTGTTAATCATTTTTTAAAAGGCAATTCACCCCCCTCTTGCCATCATTCCCTTGTTTTCTCCGCCCAACAGTGTGTGTATAAAGGTTATAAAGGCAATGCCTTCCCATTTTTAGGAAATTATGCCTTTGGTGCTAGTCATCATCCCTTGGCCTATGGAAGGCGGGCTTGGGGTAGTCATATCACGGGCCTTGGGGGACGGGTCGTGACATGAAAAATGATTTTTTAGCTCTTCCTTTGAGGACATATCCCTTGTGAGATGTTCCCTCTGGCCCAGGAGGTTTTGAGACTAGTTATTTCCGAAGATCCCTTATAGGATTACTCTATTTATTCCCTGACCTTGAGGATCCCTAGTAGGATGCCTCTATCTTCTTACCATTTCCAAGGATCCCCTATGGGATGCCTTTAATTATAAGTTAACCTAGGGAATAATTGTAGGAGCCCTATACCTATATACCATTATGAGGATTCTATGCAGGATTTATTTGCTTATTACGCTGCTCTTGAGGGTCCCTTATAGGACGCCTCTTCCTGAGTACCTTTCTGTTAAAGGGTCCCTGATAAAACATTATTTTTTTGAATATTTTATTGATAATAAATGATATAATTTCCTCACATTGTGTTAAATATTTTTATTTATAAAATATTTGGTATTTAATCATTCATTTGAAAATTTGGTGAAAATTCCAGTTTTACCCTTTATAGTGAACTGTAGTATTTCGAAGATAAATATTTTTATATTTTTTATTTGAATTTGAAATTTTGTAAAAATGTTCCTAACTTAATTTTATACAACTTTTATTCAGGACACTAGAGCTAAAGAGTGCATTTGGTAATTGAAAATGGGCCATGAAGTTAAAGTTGGGCTGGACTCGGCAGAATGGACATGGGTTCTATATTTGGGTCATATCTTCTCTATCCGGGATTATATTGAGCCCAAATTTTGAGGAAAGATCAGGTAAATGATTTGGGACAAATAATTCTTCTCTAAGGCCGGCCAATTTATGCGTTTTAGAGGTCAAATGGGAGGTGACATTTTCATTAAAATATTTGGCCGAGATTTCCCATTTACACTTGAAACCTCTTTAAAACTAGCCTCTCCTCCACTCTATAAATTAGTTTTTTTCTCATTTTTAGGGGTTGGGACGTGAATTAGGAGATTTTAGGCAGAGGAGAATTTATTTCACCCAAATTATCCAACCATTGTAAGAGGGGTAGCTCTTGAAGCAAGGAGCCCCTCATCGAAGCCTCCTTCTCTTCTTCATTTTGTAATGTTTTAATTTGTGTAGTAAACTTATTTGATCTTCTTTTATTCCTCATATTTTCTTCTATTTTGTTTAAATTTATTCTTCTCTTAATCTTACTAATTGGTTTTTAATTATTGAGTAGAAGCGTTATTGGTTTATACCCATTATAAACCTTTACACATGCAAAACGCTTCTACGATGATTACGCCACCCATGGAAGAGTAGTCTTTTAGTAATCAATCTATCTTCTACCCTCTTCATTTAATTATTTTTAATCATTGAGATATTTTAATTAACTTAATATGATCCATGAATTGTGTTTTTAAATTTTAAGAAACTAATCAAGCAATTGAACAATTAACACAAAAACACTCGAGGTCGGGATTTTGTGTAAATTGTGAGATCACGATCTTAATCGGTAATACAAGACCATACGGGATAAATTTGTAGAGTTCAAATATAATACCTAAACAAAATTCATCCTCATTTCTAGAATGGATATGTGCCTTAATTTACCACTGACCATAAGCTATCCTTAGAACATCAAAAAAAGTAGGGTGCTACGATTACATGTTCTGAAGATAACCTAGGGTTTAATTAACTTCATCTTTGTGGTAAAGTTAATTCTTGTAGGGTTTGGGGGTTAAAAAGTTAATGGGTCATAATTAATTGGATGTTAATTTAAATGATAATGATAAATAATTTATTGAATAGGTATATTTAGATCGATTATGTCTTTTAAAATATTTTCTAAAAAACATCTTCTTGTTGTGTCTTTTTAATCAAACTTCATTTTAAAACTAAAAACAAAAAAAATATAATCTTCTTCCAGCAAAATTATTCTAGATTTATAAACTATAAACAACCCCCATACTTTAAACTAGTATTTTATTTCTATTCTATTTTATTTTTAGAATACCTTTAATAAGTTGTTAAATTCACTTCCTCCTTTGACAAACGACCTTGGTCAGCCACTCTGCTGCACCTAAGTAACCTAAAACTAAATATCATTTGAGAGCACCCACGATAGAGCTCTTTCAAATTGGAACCATTTCCAGGGAGGAAAGTAATTATTTCAACCAATTAGAGGTATTTATTTTATTTTACATTTTATTCTCTTCCTCTCTTCTTTCTTCCTTCTTTACCCAATCTGATTTATTTTTTCTTATTCTTCTTTTATTTTCTTCTACTTCTTTTTGGACCATCAACTCAAACTTTTAATTTTTATTTTAATATGGTCCACTTTCCTTATTTTCATCTTTCATTGATTTATGACACGAACTAATCCCAAGGATCTCTTAGATCTTGACCCTGAGATTGAACGTAGCCTTAGGGCATGAATCAGACATTCTCAGTCTACGGGAAGTTTCAACATTCAACCAGTTGGAGAATTACTCCAATATTAGAACCTTGAAATTGGAATCAATTCAAATTCAACCATAAAACAAGAACCAATAGCTGACAATAATGGAAATGAATTTAATAGAATCATTTGAGAATTGTCTGCACCTAATATTAACTATCAACCAAATTGTATTGCATACCCAAATCTCGAATCGGACTTTGAACTAAAATCTGGGTTAATTCACTTACTTCCAAAGTTTCATGGCCTCTCTAGTGAGGATCCCAATAAACATTTGAACGAATTTAATGTGGTTTGATCAACCCTAAAACCTAGAAATGTCTCTGAAGATCAATTCAAATTAAGAGCATTACCATTTTCACTTGATGGAGCTACAAAAGACTGGATGTATTATTTACAACCTGAAGATGTAACTTGTTGGAACGATTTGAAACATCTTTTCTTGCAGATATTTTTTCCAGCATCGAGGACCACTTCTATTCGTAAGGAGATCTCATGGATCAAGAAAGCACAAGGGGAGTCAATGTATGAGTATTGGGAGCAATTCAAGAAGTTGTGTGTGAGCTGCCCACATCATCAAATTACTGAACAACTCCTCATTCAGTACTTCTATGAAGGACTCACACCTATGGAGATAAGCATGGTGGATGCTGCAGCTAGAGGAGCATTGGTGGACAAGACACTAGTAGCTTCATGTGCATTGATCGACAATATGGCCCAAAACTCCCAACAATTTGGAGATAGAGGTACACCACATGTCAGGGCAGTACATTAGGTAAGTCCTTATTCTCTTGAAAGTCATCTGATTGATACCAAGTTGGAAGAATTGAACACTATGGTGAGGCAGATTTCTTTGTCTCAAAAGACATCCCAACCCACTCCTTAAAGGCCTTGTGGCATTTTCACTGAGACAATCTACCCAACTGACTGTTTCCCACAACTACAAGAGATAGAGGATTGCGCAGCAGTGTTCCCTGGGAGACCATATTAGCAACAACAAAAACAACAACCATATCCCCAAAAGAAGTTTGATCCAACATACAACCAAGGGTGGAAGGATAAATCTGACATGAGGTATGGCTCTGGGCAACAACAAAGGCCCCCTTTTCAACCAAACTTCCAGCAGCCTCCACCTTACCAACAGGGTTTCCAATAACCCCAAAGTAGATTCGAAGCTCAAACATCAACAAGCCAGCAACAAGGGAATCTACAAAACAAGGTAGACTCTACCTGTAGAGACCCGAAGCTTAACGCACATGGAAATTACATTACTTTTGCAGAATACTTAGTACATAACAAAAACACACACACAAGGACCGTAATAGTTTAGTGTCTTTGGAAACTTGGAACGTAATCTTCTAATCGTGGTGAAAGATCTTCAACATCTCCCATAAAGATCTTTTTTTTTTTTTACCTAAAACCTTTCTTTATATCCTGGGGAAAATAAAACATAAAATGGTGAGCTCAAATGCTCAGTAAGGGTAAACAAAATAAATATCAATCACATCATATTCATAAGAACATAACTTTTGGAAATCTTAACCTGCAAAAGAGATCATAATTTCATAACATGGGATAAATCATAGTAGTGAAATTTAATCCCAATACTCATAACTTAAAACATGAAACTTTGTGTCATACACACATAATCATATAGAATCATTTCTTATTAGTCAAGACTCATTTCCAAGACTATCTTAGTGGACAAAGTCCATTTCTGAACCGAGTTCACTCCTCGTTTCAGTCCTGTTTCACTGAACCGGTATAGCCTACCGTTCCAGCCATGTCTATCTCATGAGATATAAAATATTTACCCAATGCATTGGAGGGAAATATAGGTCCCACCCATCTCATAATGAAACCATTATTATGTGTGCCACAAAAATCATAAATCATACATCATTGCATAACCCATGTAATAAAAATGGAATTCTTAAACATCGTGATATCATAAAACAATTCATATAAGATAAATGAATTCATAAAAATAATTCCATCAAAATATAATCAAATCAATGTAATGATAGGGATAGAATCATAACCCTATATTATCTTATATGGAAAATAATTTTGATAAAACACTTGAACTCCATTCTTGAGGAAAATATCCTTTCTACTTCAAAAACA
Organism: Viscum album; assembly: GCA_963277665.1. Lineage (NCBI taxonomy): Eukaryota > Viridiplantae > Streptophyta > Magnoliopsida > Santalales > Viscaceae > Viscum > Viscum album. The sequence goes on along the minus strand of OY728138.1, from coordinate 1,171,226,341 downwards.
CTTTTCATTTCTTAACATGTCATAAAATTATAACTAAAAGAAGTTGATTAAAAATAAACTTGAAAACTTATAAGGGAATATTCTTGGAAATAATGTTTTAAAAATCCATTCATGTCGTATAAGTTAAAAAAACATTCTTCTCGTACTTTTGTCGGAAAAGTCAAAAAGTACCTCGTATGAAAAACGACAAAAGATTCCTTTCATATCTTTTACTAAAAACTCACCGAAGGGTAAAATTGGATTTAAAAAATTGTAGGTGGATGGAAATAATATTACATATTGAGGAAACATTGATGTGGAAGATAAAATACACCCCAGTAAATACCAAAGTATAAACAATCTCGGATAAAAATGAGATTGTGATATTTCCCTTACCTTAGGTCCGATTTGCCTCGTAAGTGTCCGAACCTCCTGTATAATGATTTAAATAATGTTATTGACTTATTATAGAATCATAATTATTGTTATGATATCATATATGGTTCACTTATGGCTTTATATTACCCGTTCTTTTGTAAATTCCATGTCAAAGAGCGTTTTGGGTAAAATCGTTTCATTTGTCGTCCGTTTTTTGACTTGTAATTATTCATATGATTACTTAGATCATGATTACTTAATTCCAGAATATAAAACATGATTTATATATAATATATATTCAGAATATATATTCATAATATATATATAATATATCAGTAAATGGAAAGAAATACACCGTTCATGGAGACGGTAGACCGTTTGTACGCATGAACGCTGTTTTCTTTTCCTTATTGAGTTGAATGGAATTAAGTAGATGACATACATATATATACACATAAATACAGAATCATTATTATGTCATATATTTCATTATTACTTATTATATATACTTTATAATCATTCATGAATGGTTAACGTGGATAATGAATCTCATCGCGTCGTGGAGACGGTAGTCCGTACGTACGCACGAGCGATGATATCGTTCTCATGATCGTGGAATTGTATTGGAGTGTATGTATACTATTTCAGAATCAATATCACTTTACAATAATCATATATAGTTATTATTTACACAATTATACCCATCCAAGTAAGGTGGTTCTGGAAAATAGATTACACCACGGCGTGGAGACGGTATTCCGTACGTACGCACGTGCGGTGATTTCGTTTTCCGTAGGATGGATAGATGGTAAAATAAGGTTGTTTCATAATTATGATAACATGTCAGTATATAAGTGATACTTATTTTATTACTTCATAATGAAACAACCTAATAAGAAGAAGTGGAATAATAAATAAAGATGAAAGAATCGGTAACGGACATTACCTCTTCTTTGAAGCGCCTCTTTGAGATCTACTTTTAGGGCACTAAAATTGGTCATTGAGGAAGACCAGAACCTCTAGGATGTTTCTAGGGAAGTGTAGAAGGTAATTTGGTAGGGTTTGGACGATCTTGAAGGCTCAAAGTGGTGTGAGGAAGAGGGAGGAGGAGGTGACCTTTTATAAGGGAGGAGAGGGGCACCTTTAGAATAACTAAAACAATTATTTTATTATAAAGTCAAATTAGGTTTTAAATAGCTCCAAATTGATTCATTTCGAAGATAAGGTGGTTATGGGTCGAAATCCTCTCATCCAATAGAATTTAGATAAGTTTAGGTTCCTATTTTAACCTTATCATTTAGATTTAACATTAAGTAAAATAATTTTACTTTTATCGTGTCTTCTTGTGTTCTTATACTATAAGGTTAATAAACTTACTATAAGAAGCCAAACGAACCCCAAGTTGTTTATTATTAATATATATAACCGTATCTAAGTAATTTGGCCGAACCTTAGATTTTTAGGAATAAAATAACAATTAATAATATAATATTTGTTTTAAAAACTATTTTATGTCAATTTTGACAATATTTATTAATTGTTTTTTGTGAAAATCATAACAGAATGATTAGTTCTAAAAAAGTTAATTAAATCAATAACAAAATGTCATATTAACCTATAAAATTAGTTTATTTCATAAAAAGTCTGAAATTACATTTATTTGGGTATTTATAACATCAATTATGTCAATATTTCATTAATAAGATAATTACTGCATCATCTTTGTGCCATAAATAAATTAAATTATTTAATGTCTAAAAATTACAAATAAAATACCATTATTTAGTAAATCTTTTTATCTTCCTAATGAATATTTATAGTCGAATTTATCTTATGTATAACCCTATATTAAAAATTATTTACTTATTAAACTTTGATTTTAACTATTTTAACCCTTCTTTAAATAAATTAATAATAAATGTTCTAATCTAATCCAAGTGGGCCTAAATGGTCATATTTTATTCCTAAGGTTGTTTTTTGTCGAATTACACTTATCCAATAGAATTAGGACATGTGTTAGGGTAATAATATTATCATTTTTACTCTTAATTACCCTATTTACTTTTAACCGTGGTAAAAAAAAGTAAAAAGTTACTATTCACCAAAAATTATTTTCATCTCATTGAACCACATTTTAGTCCTTGATATTAACCGTGTCTCTCGGATTTTCGAAATTCCACTCACAGAAGCGGTAAAATTAAGTTTTATGAAAAATTCATTTTTTTTAACTACCACTTAGTGGTTTCACTATTCATCAAAAATTGAAAGTTTTCAGAAAAATGCCAAAAATTAGGCCTAAGCTATATTTGATATTATAAATTCAAAAATGATGTCTATTTTACCAAATTCAAAACATATCAGTTGCATTAATGAATTTAAAAATTAATTCCCGTCGTCAAAACAAATAGCGTGTTCTTAAGAGATAATAACTATCAAAAGATTGACAGTTGTTTATGTCTGGTTTAAATGTGAAATTACATCCAATAACCAACATTGTATTAAATTGTAAAAATATATTCTAAATATACTTTAAAACCAATCAAATTAATAATTTATCACTATTAATTATTTCTATTAAAAAGGTTGTTTTTAATTAAAATTTAGTAATTTTCACTATTCATCAAAAAATGAAAGTTATCTGAAAAGTACCAAAATTTCTCCCTAAGATAATTTCGATATTCCGAATCCAAAAATGAATTCCATTTTGAAAACGAAAATTTAAAAAAGTGTTTATTACTATTCATAATGGCTAGTTTTAATAATATTTTAATAGCATATCGTTGTTTAGTGAAACTCGGTATTGCGTACTACACACGCTATCGAGGAAGGTCGCGATTGCGTGTAATGCAAGGCAAGTCAAGGATGCGTGTTGTGCAAGCTCTTTTTGGTGCAGCATACAACACAAGACATTAATGAAGTTAAAAAGAATATTTTTCATAAAATCTCGGGGTGTTACATTCTACCCCCCTTAAAATGAATTCCGCCCTCGAAATTCGTCGGGGTTATAAATGGTTTACTATTCGAAAGTTTCTTTAATAGAAACCCACATCGTAAAAAGGAATACCAAAACCAATCTTTAAAAACAAAAGTATGAAACGTAACGGTTACCCAAATAAACTAATCACTGGGTTTCCACATAGGTGAAAATATGGATATGGAAGAGAAATCTAACCAGCATGTTCTGATAGAGAGTGGTAGAGAACATGGCTATGGAAAAGCCAGCAATCACAAAGCCATAAATTTGTGACGATCTAAGGTACCATCTGATTCATCAGATATAAAATCACTAGGAAAACATTTTTGGTTTTCAAGATCATTTCCCTAAAGTTGATGAAATTGGAATTAGAAGAAATACTTTCGTGATTTTGGTATAGTCTCGCTGTTTGTCGTTCTTTGGACAATTTCTACTTCATCTCTTAAAGAAATGAAGTTGAATTTGTCATTCGTGATGTGTTAGCAGATCATGGGATAGAATTATGGGTCATTCCATCTGTCTCAAACAAAAGGTTAGAAAAGTTATCAAAAAATACATAAGTCCATCTATAGTGAGATTAATCATATATGGTTCCTAAAATGGACTTATACTTCATATATCATACTGCTTAATATAATAAAACTAGTTTCTACTAAACTGGGACTTCCTGTAGGCCAGTGGTAGGCGATGAAGGCCAGTCGCACTTCGGTTGTGGGTTCGATTCCCACAGCCTTGTCCGACGCGATGGGCTGTCGCCCGTCCTGCAGTTTGTCCTTTTTCTAAAGATATATTACTATAACATCCCATCAAAAATATCAAAAAAAAATTATCCTTAAACAATACTAACTTATGTCCAACATAATCCATTCCAATCTTTAGTCTTATCTAAAATACTTCGGTCCAAGATCATAGTATAAAGAAAATGATCACGTGAATTCCATCATTTATCCCCCATATATCATAAGATATATCTTGTTGGTCAAATTACAAATATGTGAATACCTTAATCATGTATTCTCTTGAAGAATGAATATCCATTGAACCTTAGTGAAAACATGAATGTAGTTAAAAGTTAACACTTTCCACATACCAAAATCCTCAAAATTCTATATCCTCAAACCGTGATATCACTTAGTCCTTATATCAATCATGAGCTCATGAATACTGTCAAATGTTTCATTTTCTCGTTTTCCCTTCATTATGCGCATATCATCTTTTTTTTTCAAAAATATCTCAATCACTTTCCATGGTTACCGGTACCATAAAATTATTGAAAACCACAATAGACCAATACATAAATATTCCAATATTCCACGATACTATATACAACATTATTATGGAATCCCATTACATAAACACTTAATCATTCCACCACATCGTTGTCATATTCAACATCGCCAATGGTGATCGCATGTGACTTCCCTTTTTCCTTTACCTTAAGTGTTTGCTCACGTCGATCATCACTAACCCTTGGATTAGGGCATTTATTAGCATAATGCCCCATTTCCTTGCACTTGAAGCATTGAAGTGTTGTTGGTGCGTTCTCTGCAGTCTTTTCTTTATTCACATCATTAGAAACCCTTTTTCCATTACTTCGACACTCAGCTGCTCGATGACCTTCTTTTCCACACTTAAAACATTTTCTATTCCCTTTAATACAATCTCCACCATGCTTCTTTCCACACTTTGAGTATAAGGAAACATTCATCTTCTTTTCACCATTATTCTGAGATTTCTCCTTGAACTCCATCTTTCGTTTCTTGTAAAAACTATGAGATGGATAAGTAACACCATCTTCCATTTCTACCTTGATAGCACAACGCACAATTTCTTCATATCTACTGAAGTCTCTTATAGCTAATGCCCTTCGAATATTTGGTTTTAAGCCACTGAAGTATCGATCAACTTTACTTTCAGGTTGGATGATAAATCCATATGCATACCTTGAAAGCCTTGTAAAATTCGCTTCGTATATACCAACAGATTCATCATCCTTTTGCTTTAGTTCAAGAAACTCCTTCTCCATCTTTGTTCGAAGAATACGAGGGAAGAACTTATTAAAAAATAAGTTCTTGAACTCGTCTCATTCCATGGACTCAATTTCATCTCTTGGTCTCATATTCTTGATAAGATTCCACCATTGATCAGCTTCACCTTCCAAACGATATACTGCTAAGATGACTTTATCATGTTCAGAACATTGAAGAACTGAAAATATCTTTTCAGTAGTACTGATCCATTGTTCAGCAACAAGTGGATCAGAAGACCCACTGAAAGAAGGAGGACGTTTCCTCATGAAGGACTCAACAGAATATTGTTCCCTTCTCTGCTCATTTGGAAGTCCAGAATGATTCATAGCTTGTGTAAGTATAGCAATAAGATTTTTCACTCCATCTACCATAGCATTTGTTTGTTTAGGAGGACAATCATTGCATTTTCCATTTCATTGATCAACGCGGTTCCTTCGGGTTCCAGCCATCGTCTAAAACCCAAAAAAATAGTGTGAGAGGCAAAAATCATGCTAGGGAAAACAACATAATAAAGGGGGAGTATCCTCAATATCTAACATATTAGGTTAAATTCTATGATCGTTACCGTAGTTCTAGGATTTTATCCTATACGTATACTTATCCTTAGGTACATCCCTAGACATACCTTAGAAATATCTCTAGGGATCTCACTAACGTTTTCGCATCCTAGTTTCCAAAGGTTGACTAAACCTTTCCTCTGATACCAACTGTAGAGACCCGAAGCTTAACGTACATGGAAATTACATTACTTTTGCGGAATACTTAGTACATAACAAAAACACACACACAAGGACCGTAATAGTTTAGTGTCTTTGGAAACTTGGAACGTAATCTTCTAATCGTGGTGAAAGATCTTCAACATCTCCCATAAAGATCTTCTTATTTTTTACCTAAAACCTTTCTTTATATCCTAGGGAAAATAAAACATAAAAGTGTGATCTCAAATGCTCAGTAAGGGTAAAAAAAAGAAATATCAATCACATAATATTCATAAGAACATAACTTTTGGAAATCTTAACCTGCAAAAGAGATCATAATTTCATAACATGGGATAAATCATAGTAGTGAAATGTAATCCCAATACTCATAACATAAAACATGAAACTTTGTGGCATACACATATAATCATAGAGAATCATTTCTTATTAGTTAAGACTCATTGCCAAGACTATCTTAGTGGACAAAGTCCATTTCTGAACCGAGTTCACTCCTCGTTTCAGTCCTGTTTCACTGAACCGGTATAGCCTACCATTCCAGTCATGTCTATCTCATGAGATATAAAATCTTTACCCAATGCATTGGAGGGATATATAGGTCCCACCCATCTCATAATGAAACTATTCTTATGTGTTCCACAAAAATCATAAATCATACATCATTGCATAACCCATGTAATAAAAATGGAATTCTTAAATATCGTGATATCATAAAACAATTCATATAAGATAAATGAATTCATAAAAATAATTCCATCACAACATAATCAAATCAATTTAATTATAGGGATAGAATCATAACCCTATATTATCTTATATGGAAAATAATTTTGATAAAACACTTGAACTCCATTCTTGAGGAAAATATCCTTTCTACTTCAAAAACACTTTTCATTTCTTAACATGTCATAAAATTATAACTAAAAGAATTTGATTAAAAATAAACTTGAAAACTTATAAGGGAAGCTTCTTGGAAATAATTTTTTAAAAATCCATTCATGTCGTATAAGTTAAAAAAAACATTCTTCTCGTACTTTTTTCGGAAAAGTCAAAAAGTACCTCGTACGAAAAACGACAAAAGATTCCTTTCATATATTCTACTAAAAACTCACCGAAGGTTAAAATTGGATTTAAAAAATTTTAGTTGTATGGAAATAATATTACATATTGAGGAAACATTGATTTGGATGATAAAATACAACCCAGTAAATACCAAAGTATAAACAATCTCGAATAAAAATGAGATTGTGATATTTCCCTTACCTTAGGTCCGATTTTCCTCATAAGTGTCCAAACCTCCTGTATAATGATTTAAATAATGTTATTGACTTATTACAGAATCATAATTATTTTTATGATATCATATATGGTTCACTTATGGCTTTATATTACCCGTTCTTTTGTAAATTCCATGTTAAAGAGCGTTTTGGGTAAAATCGTTTCATTTGTCGTCCGTGTTTTGACTTGTAATTATTCATATGATTACTTAGATCATGATTACTTAATTCCAAAATATAAAATATGATTTATATATAATATATATTCAGAATATATATATAATATATCAGTAAATGGAAAGAAATACACCGTTCATGGAGACGGTAGACCGTTCGTACGCATGAACGCTGATTTCTTTTCCTTATTGAGTTGAATGGAATTAAGTACATGACATACATATATATACACATAAATCCAGAATCATTATTATGTCATATATTTCTTTATTACTTATTATATATACATTATAATCATTCTTGAATGGTTAACGTGGAGAATGAATCTCATCGCGTCGTGGAGACGGTAGTCCGTACGTATGCACGAGCGATGATATCGTTCTCATGATCATGGAATTGTATTGGAGTGTATGTATACTATTTCAGAATCAATATCACTTTACAATAATCATATATAGTTATTATTTACACAATTATACCCATCCAAGTAAGGTGGTGCTGGAAAATAGATTACACCACGGCGTGGAGACGGTATTCCGTACGTACGCACACGCGGTGATTTCGTTTTCCATAGGATGGATAGATGGTGAAATAAGGTTGTTTCATAATTATAATAACATTTCAGTATATAATTGATACTGATTTTATTACTTCATAATGAAATAACCTAATAAGAAGAAGTGGAAGAATAAATAAAGATGAAAGAATCGGTAACGGACATTACCTCTTCTTTGAAGCGCCTCTTTGAGATCTCCTTTTAGGGCACTAAAATTGGTCATTGAGGAAGACCAGAACCTCTAGGATGTTTCTAGGGATGTTTAGAAGGTAATTTGGTAGGGTTTGGACGAGCTTGAAGGCTCAAAGTGGTGTGAGGAAGAGGGAGGAGGAGGTTCCCTTTTATAAGGGAGGAGAGGGGCACCTTTGGAATAACGAAAACTATTATTTTATTATAAAGTCAATTTCGTTTTTAAATAGATCCAAATTGATTCATCTCGAATATAAGGTGGTTATAGGTCAAAATCCTCTCATAAAATAGAATTTAGACAAGTTTAGGTTCCTATTTTAACCATATCATTTACATTTAACATTAAGTAAAATAATTTTACTTTTACTGTGTCTTCTTGTGTTCTTATACTATAAGGTTAATAAACTTACTATAAGAATACAAAAGAACCCCAAGTTGTTTATTATTAATATATATAACATTATCTAAGTCATTTGGCCGAACCTTAGATTTTTAGGAATAAAATAACAATTAATAATATAATATTTATTTTAAAAACTATTTTATGTCAATTTTGACACTATTTATTAATTGTTTTTTTTGAAAATCATAACAGAATGATTAGTTCAAAAAAAGTTAATTAAATCAATAATAACATGTCATATTAACCTATAAAATTAGTTTATTTAATAAAAAGTCTGAAATTACATTTATTTGGGTATTTATAACATCAATTATGTCAATATTTCATTAATAAGATAATTACTGCATCATCTTTGTGTCATAAATAAATTAAATTATTTAATATCTAAAAATTACAAATAAAATACCATTATTTATGAAATCTTTTTATCTTTCTAATTAATATTTATAGTCAAATTTATCTTATGTATAACCCTATATTAAAAATTATTTACTTATTAAAATTTGATTTTAACTATTTTAACCCTTCTTTAAATAAATTAATAATAAATGTTCTAATCTAATCCAAGTGGGCCTAAATGGTCATATTTTATTCCTAAGGTTGTTTTTGGTCGAATTGAACTTATCCAATAGAATTAGAACATGTGTTAGGGTAATAATAATATCATTTTTACCCTTAATTACCCTATTTACTTTTAACCGTGGTAAAAAAATGTAAAAAGTTACTATTCAACAAAAATTATTTTCATCTCATTGTACCACATTTTAGTCCTTGATATTAACTGTGTCTCTCGGATTTTCGAAATTCCACTCACAGAAGCGTTAAAATTAAGTTTTATGAAAAATTCAGTTTTTTTAACTACCATTTAGTGGTTTCACTATTCATCAAAAATTGAAAGTTTTCAGAAAAATGCCAAAAATTAGGCCTAAGATATATTTGATATTATAAATTCAAAAATTATGTCTATTTTACCAAATTCAAAACATATCAGTTGCATTAATTAATTTAAAAATTAATTCCCGTCGTCAAAACAAATAGCGTGTTCTTAAGAGATAATAACTATCAAAAGATTGACAGTTGTTTATGTCTGGTTTAAATGTGAAATTACATCCAGTAACCAATATTGTATTAAATTGTAAAAATATATTCTAAATATACTTTAAAACCAATAAAATTAATAATTTATCACTATTAATTATTTCTATTAAAAAGGTTGTTTTTAATTAAAATTTAGTAATTTTCACTATTCATCAGAAAATGAAAGTTATCTGAAAAGTACCAAAATTTCTCCCTAAGCTAATTTCGATATTCCGAATACAAAAATGAATTCAATTTTGAAAACTAAAATTTAAAAAAGTGGTTATTACTATTTATAACGGCTAGTTTTAATAATATTTTAATAACATATCGTTGTTTAGTGAAACTCGGTATTGCATACTACACACGCTATCGAGCAAGGTCGCGATTGCGTGTAATGCCAGGCAAGTCAAGGATGCGTGTTGTGCAAGCTCTTTTTGGTGTAGCGTACAACACAAGACATTAATGAAATTAAAAAGAATATTTTTCATAAAATCTCGGGGTGTTACATTCTACCCCCCTTAAAATGAATTTCGCCCTCGAAATTCGTCGGGGTTATAAATGGTTTACTATTCGAAAGTTTCTTTAATAGAAACCCACATCATAAAAAGGAATACCAAAACCAATCTTTAAAAACAAAAGTATGAAACGTAACGGTTACCCAAATAAACTAATCACTAGGTTTCCACATAGGTGAAAATATGGATATAGAAGAGAAATCTAACCATCATGTTCTGATAGAGAGTGGTAGAGAACATGGCTATGGAAAAGCCAGTAATCACAAAGCCATAAATTTGTGACGATCTAAGGTACCATCTGATTCATCAGATATAAAAGCACTAGGACAACATTTTTGGTTTTCAAGATCATTTCCCTAAAGTTGATGAAATTGGAATTAGAAGAAATACTTTCGTGATTTTGGTATAGTCTTGCTGTTTGTCGTTCTTTGGACAATTTCTACTTCATCTCTTAAAGAAATGAAGTTGAATTTGTTATTCGTGATGTGTTAGCAGATCATGTGATAGAATGATGGGTCATTCCATCTGTCTCAAACAAAAGGTTAGAAAAGTTATCAAAAAATACATAAGTCCATCTATAGTGAGATTAATCATATATGGTTCCTAAAATGGACTTATACTTCATATATCATACTTTTTAATATAATAAAACTAGTTTCTACTAAACAGGGACTTCTTGTAGGCCAGTGGTAGGTGATGAAGGCCAGTCGCACTTCGGTTGTGGGTTTGATTCCCATAGCCTTGTCCGACGCGATGGGCTGTCACCCGTCCTGCAGGTTGTCCTTTTTCTAAAGCTATATTACTATAACATCCCATCAACAATATTAAAAAAGTTTTATCCTTAAACAATACTAACTTATGTCCAACATAATCCATTCCAATCTTTAGGCTTATCTAAAATACTTCGGTCCAAGCTCGTAGTATAAAGAAAATGATCACGTGAATGCCATCATTTATCCCCCATATATCATAAGATATATCTTGTTGGTCAAATTACAAATATGTGAATACCTTAATCATGTATTCTCTTGAAGAATGAATATCCATTGAACCTTAGGGAAAACATGAATGTAGTTAAAAGTTAACACTTTCCACATACCAAAATCCTCAAAATTCTATATCCTCAAACCATGATATCACTTAGTCCTTATATCAATCATGAGCTCATGAATACTGTCAAATGTTTCATTTTCTCGTTTTCCCTTCATTATGCGCATATCATCTTTTTTTTTCAAAAATATCTCAATCACTTTCCATGGTTACCGGTACCATAAAATTATTGAAAACCACAATAGAATAATACATAAATATTCCAATATTCCACGATACTATATACAACATTATTCTGGAATCCCATTATATAAACACTTAATCATTCCACCACATCATTGTCATATTCAACATTGCCAATAGTGATCGCATGTGACTTCCCTTTTTCCTTTAACTTAAGTGGTTGCTCACGTCAATCATCACTAACCCTTGGATTAGGGCATTTATTAGCATAATGCCCCATTTCCTTGAAATTGAAGCATTGAAGTGTTGTTTGTGCGTTCTCTGCAGTCTTTTCTTTATTCACATCATTAGAAACCCTTTTTCCATTACTTCGACACTCAGCTGCTCGATGACCTTCTTTTCCACACTTAAAACATTTTCTAGTCCCTTTAAGACAATCTCCACCATGCTTCTTTCCACACTTTGAGCATAAGGAAACATTCATCTTCTTTTCACCATTATTCTGAGATTTCTCCTTAAACTCCAAATTTCGTTTCTTGTCAAAACTATGAGATGGATAAGTAACACCAACTTCCATTTCTACATTGATAGCACAACGCACAATTTCTTCATAGCTACTGAAGTCTCTTATAGCTAATGCCCTTCGAATATTTGTTTTTAATCCACTGAAGAATCGATCAACTTTACTTTCAGGTTGGATGATAAATCCATATGCATACCTTGCAAGCCTTGTAAAATTCGCTTCGTATATACCAAAAGATTCATCATCCTTTTGCTTTAGTTCAAGAAACTCCTTCTCCATCTTTGTCCGAAGAATACGAGAGAAGTACTTATTGAAAAATAAGTTCTTGAACTCGTCCCATTCCATAGACTCAATTTCATCTCTTGGTCTCCTATTCTTGATAAGATTCCACCATTGATCAGCTTCACCTTCCAAATGATATACTACTAAGATGAATTTATCATGTTCGAAACATTGAATAACTGAAAATATCTTTTGAGTAGTATTGATCCATTGTTCAGCAACAAGTGGATCAGAAGACCCACTGAAAGAAGGTGGACGCTACCTCATGAAGGACTCAACAGAATATTGTTCCCTTCTCTGCTCATTTGGAAGTCCAGAATGATTCATAGCTTGTGTAAGTATAGCAATATGATTTTTCACTCCATCTCCCATAGCATTTGTTTGTTCAGGAGGACAATCATTGCATTGTCCATTGCATTGATCAACGCGGTTCCTTCGGGTTCCATCCATCATCTAAAACCCAAAAAGAATAGTGTGAGAGGCAAAAATCATGCTAGGGAAAATAACATAATAAAGGGGGATTATCCTCAATATCTAACATCTTAGGTTAAATTCTATGATCGTTATCGTAGTTCTAGGATTGTATCCTATAAGTATACTTATCCTTAGGGACATCCCTAGACATACCTTAGAAATATCTCTAGGGATCTCACTAACGTTTTCGCATCCTAGTTTCCAAAGCTTGACTAAACCTTTCCTCTGATACCAACTGTAGAGACCTGAAGCTTAACATACATGGAAATTACATTACTTTTGCGGAATACTTAGTACATAACAAAAACACACACACAAGGATCGTAATAGTTTAGTGTCTTTGGAAACTTGGAACGTAATCTTCTAATCATGGTGAAAGATCTTCAACATCTCCCATAAAGATCTTCTTTTTTTTACCTAAAACCTTTATTTATATCCTAGGGAAAAGAAAACATAAAAGGGTGAGCTCAAATTCTCAGTAAGGGTAAACAAAAGAAATATCAATCACATCATATTCCTAAGAACATAACTTTTGGAAATCTTAACCTGCAAAAGAGATCATAATTTCATAACATGGGATAAATCATAGTAGAGAAATGTAATCCCAATACTCATAACTTAAAACATGAAACTTTGTGGCATACACACATAATCACAGAGAATCATTTCTTATTAGTCAAGACTCATTGCCAAGACTATCTTAGTGGACAAAGTCCATTTCTGAACCGAGTTCACTCCTCGTTTCAGTCCTGTTTCACTGAACCGGTATAGCCTAACGTTCCAGCCATGTCTATCCCATGAGATATAAAATCTTTACCCAATGAATTGGATGGAGATATAGGTCCCACCCATCCCATAATGAAACTATTCTTATGTGTGCCACAAAAATCATAAATCATACATCATTGCATAACCCATGTAATAAAAATGGAATTCTTAAACATCGTGATATCATAAAACAATTCATATAAGATAAATGAATTAATAAAAATAATTCCATCACAACATAATCAAATCAATGTAATGATAGGGATAGAATCAGAACCCTATATTATCTTATATGGAAAATAATTTTGATAAAACACTTGAACTCCATTCTTGAGGAAAATATCCTTTCTACTTCAAAAACACTTTTCATTTCTTAACATGTCATAAAATTATAAATAAAAGAAGTTGATTAAAAATAAACTTGAAAACTTATAAGGGAAGCTTCTTGGAAATAATTTTTTAAAAATCCATTCATGTTTTATAAGTTAAAAAAAACATTCTTCTCGTACTTTTGTCAGAAAAGTCAAAAAGTACCTCATACGAAAAACGACAAAAGATTCCTTTCATATCTTTTACTAAAAACTCACCGAAGGGTAAAATTGGATTTAAAAAATTTTAGGTGGATGGAAATAATATTACATATTGAGGAAAAATTTATTTGGATGATAAAATACACCCCAGTAAATACCAAAGTATAAACAATCTCGGATAAAAATGAGATTGTGATATTTCCCTTACCTTAGGTCCGATTTGCCTCGTAAGTGTCCCAACCTCCTGTATAATGATTTAAATAATGTTATTGACTTATTATAGAATCATAATTATTTTTATGATATCATATATGGTTCACTTATGGCTTTATATTACCCGTTCTTTTGTAAATTCCATGTTAAAGAGCGTTTTGGGTAAAATCGTTTCATTTGTCGTCCGTGTTTTGACTTGTAATTATTCATATGATTACTTAGATCATGATTACTTAATTACAGAATATAAAACATGATTTATATATAATATATATTCAGAATATATATTCAGAATATATATATAATATATCAGTAAATGGAAAGAAATACACCGTTCATGGAGACGGTAGACCGTTCGTTCGCATGAACGCTGTTTTCTTTTCCTTATTGAGTTGAATGGAATAAAGTAGATGGAATACATATATATACACATAAATCCAGAATCATTATTATGTCATATATTTCTTTATTACTTATTATATATACTTTATAATCATTCATGAATGGTTAACGTGGAGAATGAATCTCATCGCGTCGTGGAGACGGTAGTCCGTACGTACGCACAAGCGATGATATCGTTCTCATGATCATGGAATTGTATTGGAGTGTATTTATACTATTTCAGAATCAATATCACTTTAAAATAATCATATATAGTTATTATTTACACAATTATACCCATCCAAGTAAGGTGGTGCTGGAAAATAGATTACACCACGGCGTGGAGACGGTATTCCGTACGTACGCACGCGCGGTGATTTCATTTTACGTAGGATGGATATATGGTGAAATAAGGATGTTTCATAATTATAATTACATTTCAGTATATAAGTGATACTGATTTTATTACTTCATAATGAAACAACCTAATAAGAAGAAGTGGAAGAATAAATAAAGATGAAAGAATCGGTAACGGACATTACCTCTTCTTTGAAGCGCCTCGTTGATATCTCCTTTTAGGGCACTAAAATTGGTCATTGAGGAAGACAAGAACCTCTAGGATGTTTCTAGGGAATTGTAGAAGGGAATTTGGTAGGGTTTTGCCGAGCTTGAAGGCTCAAAGTGGTGTGAGGAAGAGGGAGGAGGAGGTGCCCTTTTATAAGGGATGAGAGGGGCACCTTTGGAATAATTTTAGGTTACTATAAGAATCCAAACGAACCCCATGTTTTTTATTATTAATATATATAACCTTATCTAAGTCATTTGGCCAAACCTTAGATTTTTAGGAATAAAATAACAATTAATAATATAATATTTGTTTTAAAAACTATTTTATGTCAATTTTGACACTATTTATTAATTGTTTTTTTTGAAAATCATAACAGAATGATTAGTTCTAAAAAAGTTAATTAACTAAATAATAACATGTCATATTAACCTATAAAATTAGTTTATTTCATAAAAAGTCTGAAATTACATTTATTTGGGTATTTATAACATCAATTATGTCAATATTTCATTAATAAGATAATTACTACATCATCTTTGTGTCATAAATAAATTAAATTATTTAATTTCTAAAAATTACAAATAAAATATAATTATGTAGGAAATCTTTTTATCTTTCTAATGAATATTTATAGTCGAATTTATCTTATGTATAACCCTATATTAAAACTGATTTACTTATTAAACTTTGATTTTAACTATTTTAACCCTTCTTTAAATAAATTAATAATAAATGTTCTAATCTAATCCAAGTGGGCCTAAATGGTCATATTTTATTCCTAAGGTTGTTTTTGGTTGAATTACACTGATCCAATAGAATTAGTACATGTGTTAGGGTAATAATAATATCATTTTTACCCTTAATTACCCTATTTACTTTTAACCGTGGTAAAAAAATGTAAAAAGTTACTATTCACCAAAAATTATTTTCATCTCATTGTACCACATTTTAGTCCTTGATATTAACCGTGTCTCTCGGATTTTAGAAATTCCACTCACAGAAGTGGTAAAATTAAGTTTTATGAAAAATTCAGTTTTTTTAACTACCACTTAGTGGTTTCACTATTCATCAAAAATTGAAAGTTTTCATAAAAATGCCAAAAATTAGGCCTAAGCTATATTTGATATTATAAATTCAAAAATGATGTCTATTTTACCAAATTCAAAACATATCATTTGCATTAATTAATTTAAAAATTAATTCCCGTCGTCAAAACAAATAGCGTGTTCTTAAGAGATAAGAACTATCAAAAGATTGACAGTTGTTTATGTCTGGTTTAAATGTGAAATTACATCCAATAACCAACATTGTATTAAATTGTAAAAATATATTCTAAATATACTTTAAAACCAATCAAATTAATAATTTATCACTATTAATTATTTCTATTAAAAATGTTGTTTTTAATTAAAATTTAGTAATCTTCACTATTCATCAGAAAATGAAAGTTATCCGAAAAGTACCAAAATTTCTCCCTAAGCTAATTTCGATATTCCGAATCCAAAAATGAAGTCAATTTTGAAAACTAAAATTTAAAAAAATTGGTTATTACTATTCATAACGGCTAGTTTTAATAATATTTTAATAGCATATCATTGTTTAGTGAAACTCGGTATTGCGTACTACACACGCTATCGGGGAAGGTCGCGATTGCGTGTAATGCAAGGCAAGTCAAGGATGCGTGTTGTGAAAGCTCTTTTTGGTGTAGCGTACAACACAAGACATTAATGAAATTAAAAAGAATATTTTTCATAAAATCTCGGGGTGTTACATTCTACCCCCCTTAAAATGAATTTCGCCCTCGAAATTCGTCAGGGTTATAAATGGTTTACTATTCGAAAGTTTATTTAATAGAAACCCACATCGTAAAAAGGAATACCAAAACCAATATTTAAAAATAAAAGTATGAAACTTAACGGTTACCCAAATAAACTAATCACTAGGTTTCCACATAGGTAAAAATATGGATATGGAAGAGAAATCTAACCATCATGTTCTGATAGAGAGTGGTAGAGAACATGGCTATGGAAAATCCAGCAATCACAAAGCCATAAATTTGTGACGATCTAAGGTACCATCTGATTCATCAGATATAAGAGCACTAGGAAAACATTTTTGGTTTTCAAGATCATTTCCCTAAAGTTGATGAAATTGAAATTAAAAGAAATACTTTCGTGATTTTGGTATAGTCTCGCTGTTTGTTGTTCTTTGGACAATTTCTACTTCATCTCTTAAATAAATGAAGTTGAATTTGTCATTCGTGATGTATTAGCAGATCGTGTGATAGAATGATGGGTCATTCCATCTATCTCAAACAAAAGGTTAGAAAAGTTATCAAAAAATACATAAGACCATCTATAGTGAGATTAATCATATATGGTTCCTAAAATGGACTTATACTTAATATATCATACTGCTTAATATAATAAAACTAGTATCTACTAAACAGGGACTTCCTGTAGGCCAGTGTTAGGCGATGAAGGCCTGTCGCACTTCGGTTGTGGGTTCGATTCCCACAGCCTTGTCCGACGCGATGGGTTGTCGCCCGTCCTGCAGGTTGTTCTTTTTCTAAAGCTAAATTACTATAACATCCCATCAACAATATCAAAAAAAATTATCCTTAAACAATACTAACTTATTTCCAACATAATCCATTCCAATCTTTAGGCTTATCTAAAATACTTCGGTCCAAGCTCATATTATAAAGAAAATGATCACGTGAATGCCATCATTTATCCCCCATATATCATAAGATATATCTTGTTGGTCAAATTACAAATATGTGAATACCTTAATCATGTATTCTCTTGAAGAATGAATATCCATTGAACCTTAGTGAAAATATGAATTCAGTTAAAAGTTAACACTTTCCACATACCAAAATCCTCAAAATTCTATATCCTCAAACCATGATATCACTTAGTCCTTATATCAATCATGAGCTCATGAATACTGTCAAATGTTTCATTTTCTCATTTTCCCTTCATTATGCGCATATCATCTTTTTTTTCCAAAAATATCTCAATCAATTTCCATGGTAACCGGTACCATAAAATTATTGAAAACCACAATAGACCAATACATAAATATTCCAATATTCCACGATACTATATACAACATTATTCTGGAATCCCATTACATAAACACTTAATCATTCCACCACATCGTTTTCATATTCAACATCGTCAATGGTGATCACATGTGACTTCCCTTTGTCTTTTACCTTAAGTGGTTTCTCACTTCGATCATCACTAACCCTTGGATTAGGGCATTTATTAGCATAATGCCTCATTTCCTTGCACTTGAAGCATTGAATTTTTGTTGGTGCGTTCTCTGCAGTCTTTTCTTTATTCACATCATTAGAAACCCTTTTTCCATTACTTCAACACTCAGCTTCTCGATGACCTTCTTTTCCACACTTAAAACATTTTCTAGTCCCTTTAAGACAATCTCCACCATGCTTCTTTCCACACTTTGAGCATAAGGAAACATTCATCTTCTTTTCACCATTATTCTGAGATTTCTCCTTGAACTCCATCTTTCGTTTCTTGTCAAAACTATGAGATGGATAAGTAAAACCAACTTCCATTTCTACCTTGATAGCACAACGCAAAATTTCTTCATAACTACTGAAGTCTCTTATAGCTAATGCCCTTCGAATATTTGTTTTTAAGCCACTGAAGAATCGATCAACTTTACTTTCAGGTTGGATGATAAATCCAGATGCATACCTTGCAAGCCTTGTAAAATTCTCTTCGTATATACCAACGGATTCATGATCCTTTTGCTTTAGTTCAAGAAACTCCTTCTCCATCTTTGTCCGAAGAATACGAGGGAAGTACTTATTGAAAAATAAGTTCTTGAACTCGTCCCATTCCATGGACTCAATTTCATCTCTTAGTCTCGTATTCTTGATAAGATTCCACCATTGATCAGCTTCACCTTCCAAACGATATACTGCTAAGGTGAATTTATCATGTTCATAACATTAAAGAACTTAAAATATCTTTTCAGTAGTACTGATCTATTGTTCAGTAACAAGTGGATCAGAAGACCCACTGAAAGAAGGTGGACGTTGCCTCATGAAGGACTCAACAGAATATTGTTCCCTTCTCTTCTCATTTGGAAGTCCAGAATGATTCATAGCTTGTGTAAGTATAGCAATAAGATTTTTCACTCCATCTCCCATATCATTTGTTTGTTCAGGAGGATAATCATTGCATTGTCCATTGCATTGATCAACGTGGTTCCTTTGGGTTCCAGCCATCGTCTAAAACCCAAAAAGAATAGTGTGAGAGGCAAAAATCATGCTAGGGAAAACAACATAATAAAGGGGGAGTATCCTCAATATCTAACATCTTATGTTAAATTCTATGATCATTACCGTAGTTCTAGGATTGTATCCTATACGTATACTTATCTTTAGGGACATCCCTAGACATACCTTAGAAATATCTCTAGGGATCTCACTAATGTTTTCGCATCCTAGTTTCCAAAGGTTGACTAAACCTTTCCTCTGATACCAACTGTAGAGACCCGAAGCTTAACGTACATGGAAATTACATTACTTTTGCGGAATACTTAGTACATAACAAAAACACACACACAAGGACCGTAATAGTTTAGTGTCTTTGGAAACTTGGAATGTAATCTTCTAATCGTGGTGAAAGATCTTCAACATATCCCATAAAGATATTCTTTTTTTTACCTAAAACCTTTATTTATATCCTGGGGAAAAGAAAACATAAAAGGGTGAGCTCAAATTCTCAGTAAGGGTAAACAAAGGAAATATCAATCACATCATATTCATAAGAACATAACTTTTGGAAATATTAACCTGCAAAAGAGATCATAATTTCATAACATGGGATAAAACATAGTAGTGAAATGTAATCCCAATACTCATAACTTAAAACATGAAACTTTGTGTCATACACACATAATCATAGAGAATCATTTCTTATTAGTCAAGACTCATTTCCAAGACTATCTTAGTGGACAAAGTCCATTTCTGAACCGAGTTCACTCCTCGTTTCAGTCCTGTTTCACTGAACCGGTATAGCCTACCGTTCCAGCCATGTCTATCTCATGAGATATAAAATCTTTACCCAATGAATTGGAGGGAGATATAGGTCCCACCCATCTCATAATGAAACTATTCTTATGTGTGCCACAAAAATCATAAATCATACATCATTGCATAACCCATGTAATAAAAATGGAATTCTTAAACATCGTGATATCATAAAAAAATTCATATAAGATAAATGAATTAATAAAAATAATTCTATAACAACATAATCAAATCAATGTAATGATAGGGATAGAATCAGAACCCTATATTATCTTATATGGAAAATAATTTTGATAAAACACTTGAACTCCATTCTTGAGGAAAATATCCTTTCTACTTCAAAAACACTTTTCATTTCTTAACATGTCATAAAATTATAACTAAAATAAGTTGATTAAAAATAAACTTGAAAACTTATAAGGGAATATTCTTGGAAATAATGTTTTAAAAATCCATTCATGTCGTATAAGTTAAAAAAAGCATTCTTCTCGTACTTTTGTCAGAAAAGTCAAAAAGTACCTCGTACAAAAAACGACAAAAGATTCCTTTCATATCTTTTACTAAAAACTCACCGAAGGGTAAAATTGGATTTAAACAATTGTAGTTGGATGGAAATAATATTACATATTGAGGAAACATTGATGTGGATGATAAAATACACCCCAGTAAATACCAAAGTATAAACAATCTCGGATAAAAATGAGATTGTGATATTTCCCTTACCTTAGGTCCGATTTGCCTCGTAAGTGTCTGAACCTCCTGTATAATGATTTAAATAATGTTATTGACTTATTACAGAATCATAATTATTGTTATGATATCATATATGGTTCACTTATGGATTTATATTACCCGTTCTTTTGTAAATTCCATGTTAAAGAGCGTTTTGGGTAAAATCGTTTCATTTGTCGTCCGTGTTTTGACTTGTAATTATTCATATGATTACTTAGATCATGATTACTTAATTCCAAAATATAAAACATGATTTATATATAATATATATTCAGAATATATATTCAGAATATATATATAATATATCAGTAAATGGAAAGAAATACATCGTTCATGGAGACGGTAGACCGTTCGTTCGCATGAACGCTGTTTTCTTTTCCTTATTGAGTTGAATGGAATTAAGTAGATGACATACATATATATACACATAAATATAGAATCATTATTATGTCATATATTTCATTATTACTTATTATATATACTTTATAATCATTCATGAATGGTTAACGTGGAGAATGAATCTCATCACGTCGTTGAGACGGTAGTCCGTACGTACGCACGAGCGATGATATCGTTCTCATGATCGTGGAATTGTATTGGAGTGTATTTATACTATTTCATAATCAATATCACTTTACAATAATCATATATAGTTATTATGTACACAATTATAACCATCCAAGTAAGGTGGTGCTGGAAAATAGATTACACCACGGCGTGGAGACGGTATTCCGTACGTACGCACGCACGGTGATTTCGTTTTCCGTAGGATGGATAGATGGTGAAATAAGTTTGTTTAATAATTATAATAACATTTCAGTATATAAGTGATACTGATTTTATTACTTCATAATGAAACAACCTAATAAGAATAAGTGGAAGAATAAATAAAGATGAAAGAATCGGTAACGGACATTACCTCTTCTTTGAAGCGCCTCTTTGAGATCTCATTTTAGGGCACTAAAATTGGTCATTGAGGAAGACCAGAACCTCTAGGATGTTGCTAGGGAAGTGTAGAATGGAATTTTGTAGGGTTTGGCCGAGCTTGAAGGCTCAAAGTGGTGTGAGGAAGAGGGAGGAGGAGGTGCCCTTTTATAAGGGAGGAGAGGGGCACCTTTGGAATAACTAAAACTATTATTTTATTATAAAGTCAAATTCGGTTTTAAATAGCTCCAAATTGATTAATTTAGAAGCTAAGGTGGGGATGGGTCGAAATCCTCTCATCAAATAGAATTTAAACAAGTTTAGGTTCCTATTTCAACCTTATTATTTAGATTTAACATTAAGTAAAATAATTTTACTTTTACCGTGTCTTCTTGTGTTCTTATACTATAAGGATAATAAACTTACTATAAGAAGCCAAACGAACCCCAAGTTGTTTATTATTAATATATATAACCTTATATATAAGTTATTTGGCCGAACCTTAGATTTTTAGGAATAAAATAACAATTAATAATATAATATTTGTTTTAAAAACTATTTTATGTCAATTTTGACACTATTTATTAATTTTTTTGTGAAAATCATAACAGAATTATTAGTTCTAAAAAAGTTAATTAAATAAATAATAACATGTCATATTAACCTAGAAAATTATTTTATTTCATAAAAAGTCTTAAATTACATTTATTTGGGTATTTATAACATCAATTATGTCAATATTTCATTAATAAGATAATTACTACATCATCATTGTGTCATAAATAAATTAAATTATTTAATGTATAAAAATTACAAATAAAATGACATTATGTAGGAAAGCTTTTTATCTTTCTAATGAATATTTATAGTCTAATTTATCTTATGTATTACACTATATTAAAAATGATTTACTTATTAAACTTTGATTTTAACTATTTTAACCCTTCTTTAAATAAATTAATAATAAATGTCCTAATCTAATCCAAGTGGGCCTAAATGGTCATATTTTATTCATAAGGTTGTTTTTGGTCGAATTACACTTATCCAATAGAATTAGGACATGTGTTAGGGTAATAATAATATCATTTTTACCCTTAATTACACTATTTACTATTAACCGTGGTAGAAAAAAGTAAAAAGTTACTATTCACCAAAAATTATTTTCATCTCATTGAACCACATTTTAGTCCTTGATATTAACCGTGTCTCTTGGATTTTCGAAATTCCACTCACAGAAGCGGTAAAATTAAGTTTTATGAAAAATTCATTTTTTTTAACTACCACTTTGTGGTTTTACTATTCATCAAAAATTGAAAGTTTTCAGAAAAATGCCAAAAATTAGGCCTAAGCTATATTTGATATTATAAATTCAAAAATGATGTCTATTTTACCAAATTCAAAACATATCAGTTGCATTAATTAATTTAAAAATTAATTCCCGTCGTCAAAACAAATAGCGTGTTCTTAAGAGATAATAACTATCAAAAGATTGACAGTTGTTTATGTCTGGTTTAAATGTGAAATTACATCCAATAACCAACATTGTATTAAATTGTAAAAATATATTCTAAATATACTTTAAAACCAATCAAATTAATAATTTATCACTATTAATTATTTCTATTAAAAAGGTTGTTTTTAATTAAAATTTAGTAATTTTCACTATTCATCAGAAAATGAAAGTTATCCGAAAAGTACCAAAATTTCTCCCTAAGCTAATTTCGATATTCCAAATCCAAAAAATGAAGTCCATTTTGAAAACTAAAATTTAAAAAAGTGGTTATTACTATTCATAACGGCTAGTTTTAATAATATTTTAATATCATATCGTTGTTTAGTGAAACTCGGTATTGTGTACTACACACGCTATCAAGGAAGGTCGTGATTGCGTGTAATGCAAGGCAAGTCAAG
The DNA here is from genome assembly GCA_963277665.1 of Viscum album. Lineage (NCBI taxonomy): Eukaryota > Viridiplantae > Streptophyta > Magnoliopsida > Santalales > Viscaceae > Viscum > Viscum album. The sequence continues at coordinate 1,171,202,454 of OY728138.1, read as the reverse complement.
GATGCGTGTTGTGCAAGCTCTTTTTGGTGTAGCGTACAACACAAGACATTAATGAAATTAAAAAGAATATTTTTCATAAAATCTTGGGGTGTTACACTAACACTGAGGATCTTTTGAAACAAATTGTTCTTAATCAACAGAATGAGCTGAAGAGTCAAGGTTCGGAGTTGAGGGAGTTGAAGACTCAAATGATCCAGATTGCCACCGCCCTCCATGAACTTTTAAGTAAGAATTCTGGAAATCTACCTTCCCAACCCACTCTAAATCCAAAGAGGAATGTTAGTGCCATCACATTGAGAAGTGGGAAGCAAATGAATGGTACATCTGTACCTACCATTCCACCGGGATTCACCTCAACTCTAGAGAATCTGCATTCCATACCAACTGATGAGAAATCCAAGGGGAAAGATAAAGGTAAGAAAAATATTGATGATGTTCCTCCTAAACCCCTTCCTTTTCCAAACAGGGTTGTTCAAACCAAGAATATGGATGAAGAAGCAATGAAAAAAAGAGGTTTTTGACACATTTAAGCGTGTGGAGATCAATATTCCTCTACTTGAAGCCATTAATCAAATTCCAACGTATGCAAAACTCTTAAAAGAACTTTGTACCAATCGAAGAGGGCTCAAGGGAAATGAGAGGATCAATCTTGGAAGGAATGTTTCAGCACTCATTACACCAACTCTAGCAATGCCGACAAAGTTCAAGGATCTAGGGACATTCACCATCCCATGCACCATAGGGGAGTTGCACTTTTCTGATGCACTTTGTGATTTGGGAGCTTCCATAAATGTGATGCCTCACTCTGTATTCTCTTCTTTACAGGTTTGTGAGTTGAAGCTGACGAGAGTAGTGGTGCAATTGGCGAATAAAGCTACGGCATATCCAGTAGGATTCCTTGAGGATGTACTTGTCCGGGTAAGAGACATGATCTTTCCAGCAAACTTCTATGTGCTCAAAATGGAGGATGATCAGGTAAGTTCTCATGACCCCATTATCTTAGGTAGGCCCTTCCTCAAAACTGAAAAAACTATCATAAATGTCAATAAGGGTACACTTTCCATGGAATTTGGGGATGAAGTTGTGATATTTAATGTTATGGATTCCATGAAGTACCCCTCAGAGGATCATTCTGCATTTGTTATCTCCCATTTTGAACCACTAAGTAAAAACACCATGGAATTGGATTGTCCTATGCTTAGGGCGATTATGAGTATTGGTTCTAGTTTGATGTCTAAGATTACTTCCACACCTATTTTGAAGGAACAAGACTCTCTAAGATTTGTTTTTGAAATGGAGTCATATTCTGATTTTGATCATGTGAACTCTAATTATGACATGGCTATAGAGTATGCTGATGTATTAGATGCTTTATTCTCTGATTTTGATGATGTATATTCTGATACTGATGCTCTTTGTGCACATATTTCAGTTCTTTCTATGTCTCCATCCATACACCACTCCCCTACACTGGAACTCAAGCCATTGCCACCAAATCTCAAATACTCATACTTGTTGAGTGGTGAGAAATTATCTGTTATCATTGCTAAAAATATCCCTTTTTAACATGAAGAAAAACTTTTGAATCTTTTGAGGGAGAACATCGGGGCAATCGGGTGGACCTTGGCTGTCATATCAGGTATTAGCCCCTCCATTTTCATGCATAGGATTCTTTTGGAGGATGGGGATAAACCAGTGAGGCAACCAAAAAGGAGACTCAATCCAACCCTTCTGGAGGTTGTTAAAAAAGATGTTGAAAAATTGCTCAAGGTATGTATAATCTATCCCATTTCAGATTCTCAGTGGGTAAGTCCTATCCAGGTTGTACCAAAGAAAACTGGTTTCACTGTTATAAAAAATGAAAATGATGAGTTAGTTCCTGTTAGAGTACAAAACAGTTGGCGAGTGTGTATTGATTATAGGAAACTAAATCAATCCACTCGTAAGGACCATTTCCCACTTCCATTCATTGACCAGATCCTTGAGAGACTTGCAGGTAGGACACATTATTGCTTCTTGGATAGTATCTCTGGCTATTTTTAGGTTCCCATTACAGCAGAGGACCAGGAGAAGATGACATTCACCTTCCCATTCGGTGCCTTTGCTTACTGAAGGATGCCATTTGGACTTTTCAATGCTCCAGGTACCTTCTAGAGATGCATGGTGATTATTTTCTTAGATTTCATTGAGACCTACATGGAGGTATTTATGGATGATTTTACAGTTTATGGATCCTCATTTGATGAATGTCTCTCTAGTTTGGGTGATGTGTTGCATCGTTGTATTGAGAAGAATCTGGTCTTAAATTTTGAAAAATGTCATTTCATGGTCGAAAAGGGAATTATCTTAGGTCATATAGTCTCACAACATGGCATTGAATTTGATAAATCTAAGGTACACATTATTTCATCCCTTCCATATACTACATGTGTGTGTGATGTTTGATCATTCCTTGGACTTGCTGGATTTTATAGATGCTTCATCAGAGATTTTAGTAATATCGCTCTACCCTTATCTCGATTGCTTCAAAGAGATATTGACTTCAATTTTGATGATTCATGTAGGGTATCATTTGATGAACTAAAGAAGTGTCTGACCACTCCACCGATCATACAGCCCCTGCGGTGGGACCTTCCATTTGAGATTATGTGTGATGCATCCAACTTCGCGGTTAGAGTTGTCTTATCTTAGAGGGCGGAGGGACGTTAACATGTGATTTCATATGCATCAAGGACGTTGGATTTAGCCCAATCAAACTAAACCACAACAGAAAATGAGTTTCTTGCTGTTATATTTGCTTTAAATAAATTGAGTTCATATTTATTGGGATCTAAAGTAGTTTTTTTTCCTGACCATGCATCTTTGAGGTACCTCCTAAAGAAGCCAGATGCAAAGCCATGACTTATCCGTTGGATTCTCCTTATTCAAGAGTTTGACATTGAGATAAAGGAAAAGAATGGGTCATAGAATTTGGTGGCAGACCACATGAGTAGGCTTACTCACACACTAGAGGGTGACACCTTGGACCAGGTACCACTTTGGGACACTTTCCCCAATGATCATCTCTATACCATCTCAGGTACGCATCCTTGGTATGCTGATTTAGTTAATTACATTGTTTCTTCTAAAATCCCAGCAAATTTGAAGAAGAATCAAGTCCAAAAATTAAAAAATGAGTCTAGGTTTTATGTGTGGGATGATCCTTACCTCTGGTGCATGTGTAGTGACCAAGTCATTAGGAGGTGTGTTCCTGATCAGGAGTTTGAGTCTGTTTTGCATTTTTGTCATACACTTTCTTGTGGTGGACACTTTGGACCCCAACGTACTACTAGAAAAGTCTTAGACTCTGGATTATATTGTCCTAGCTTATTACATGATGCCCATGTGTTTTGTAATTCATGCTCTCATTGCCAACACACTGGGAACATTTCTAGGAGACATGAGATGCCCCAACAACCCATACTATTCTGTGAGATTTTTGATGTGTGGGGCATTGATTTTATGGGTCCTTTTCCTAGTTCATTTGGATTTTTGTATATTTTGGTTGTTTTTAATTATGTGAGTAAATGGGTGGAGTCCAAGGCCACCAGGACTGACGATTCTCATGTTGTAGTGGATTTTGTCAAGGCTCAAATTTTCTGCAGGTTTGGAGTACCAAAGGCCATCATCAGTGACCAAGGGACACACTTTTGCAATAGGAATTTTTCATCCCTCCTTCGGAAGTATGGGGTGACACACAAAACATCAACACCATACCACCCCCAAACAAATAGACAGGCTGAGGTTTCAAATCGTGAGTTGAAACAAATTTTGGAGAAAACCATGCAGCCAAATAGGAAGGATTGGAGCAAGTGCTTGGATGATGCATTGTGGTCTTATAGGACAGCATACAAGACACCCATTGGTATGTCCCCATTTCGGATTGTTTTTTGGAAAGCATTCTATCTCCCAGTGGAAGTCAAGCATCGGGCTTATTGGGCTATAAAGAAATGCAACATAGATTTGGACCAAGATGGAATCCAAAGGAAGCTGCAAATTCAAGAGCTTGAGGAGATTAGATTGTCTTCATATGAGAACTCACAGCTCTACAAGGAAAGATCAAAAGAAGCTCATGATAGAATGATCCAACAAAGGGAGTTTCATGTTGGAGAGAAATTCCTTCTCTATAGTTCATGACTAAAGCTGATGCCTGGTAAGTTATGTTCCAGATGGTTAGGTCCTTATGTTGTGACTAATGTTTTTCCTTATGGTGCAATGGAGATCACACAAGAGGACACAGGAAGAAGCTTTATAGTCAATGGGCAACGTTTGAAGAGATACATTGAGGGACTTCCTACTAATGCAGTGGATTTTATCACACTGCATGACCCCATCATCACTTGAGCACATCAGGCTGTTCCTAACCCTTTCACTTTTAAATTATTTGTCCTATTTAAAAATTCTGCATTTCATGTGCATATATCATCTCATGGGTTCACATTGAGGACAATGCAATATTTTAAGTATGGGGGAGGGAACATTTTAGTTTAGTAATTTCAATTGTTTTCCTGTTTATATAAAAAAACAAAAAAAATTGTGTGTTTTTAAAATTTTGTGTGTTTATTTTCCATTTTTATTTGTGTTTTTGAAATTTTTGAGTTGAAATGATTCTCATCACAATTTTAAAATTCATATCAATGTGTGAAACAATTTATCCCATGAAACTGAGCTTAAATGAATGCTGAAAATGACTTTGTTTCAAGTTCAAATATTTAGTAATTTCATGAAAAGTACACTAAATTTTGAATCACATGACACATCTCACTGTCTTTATATTTGAAATCACTTTCATGTGAGGTTTCTGAACCATTATTTTCATATTCTTTACATTCACCTCACTTCTTGAGAGAACCAAACCATGCTTGATTTAACCAGAATTTGATCTATTCTTGTCAAAACTTGAGGGTTTGAGGTACTTATGTTTAAATGATTGAGGCATTTGTTTGGTATTAAAGCCCCTATTTCAAAGAATCCCTTTTATAATGGCCTACCTTGAATATTTAATCATTTTAGCTCTTAGAAACCATGCACAGCCTATTAGGTTAGCCACATTACAAGCCAATTTTCCCAATCCAACCAACTCTTGAAGTTAAATTGCATAATCTAGTTGAGCTTAAGTGTGGGGGAAGCTATCTTATGTTGTGCTACCACATTTTGTGATACTTCGAGTGAAAAATTAAATTCTGAAGAGATGTGTTTGCTGTTGAAGAAAAACATTATACTGAAATTTGTGCCTTTCTGGAGCTTTCATGATAAAAGAAGTTGTGCCTTTCTGGAGCTTCTAATAGAGGGGGAAAGTTGTGCCTATCTGGAGCTTTCAAGAAAATCATGTTTGAGAAGATTGAAATTTTTTATGATAAAATGATGAATGGTGTAAACTTTCCATGACTTTTCATGATGATGGAGCTTAATTGATACTATGGGGATTGAGGAGAAGACCATATTTAAGTGAAATTAGATTAATGCAATTTTGCTTCAAAAAGAGTCAATCCCTCCTTATTCAGCCTCAGATTTTTTCACATCTTAATCCTACCAACCGAAAGCCATAGAACAAACCTGAAAAGCTCTCATGATAAACATATGTCCTTGACTCACATCGGGTAGTGATATAGGAATTTATCAAGCCTATGGTTACCCTTGTATGAGTTTGGATGAGAAAGACATTGCAAAAAAAAATTGACATTTGTGTGATAAGAGAAAATTCAAGCGAGGTAAGTGTTTTGTGCATGGGAGGAAAAATAAAGTGGAAATATATTTAATGATATAAATGAAGAACTTGAAATAATGGTTTTTTATGAGGCATTATACCTTTTGTTTCTTGGTGTGTAATTGTTTTATCTCAAGGATATGTGTTTTAAAATTGGTTTTGATTTGATATTGATGTTTACTTGACATGAGGTTTTGCCCAGGAGTGCAAAAGGGTAAGTGTGGGGGAGTTGATAAAACACTATTTTGTTGAATATTTTATTGATAATAATTGATATAATTTCCTCACATTGTGTTAAATATGTTTATTTATAAAATATTTGGGATTTGATCATTCATTTGAAAATTTGGTGAAAATTTCAGTTTTACCCTTTATAGTGAACTGTAGTATTTCGAAAATAAATATTTTTATATTTATTATTTGAATTTGAAATTTTGTAACAGTGTTACTAACTTAATTTTCTACAACTTTTATTCGGGACACTAGAGCTAAAGAGTGGATTTGGTTGTTGAAAATGGGTCATCAAGTCAAAGTTGGGATGGACTCAGCAGAATGGACATGGGTTCTGTATTTGGGTCATATCTTCTCCATCCATGATTGTATTGAGCCCAAATGTTGAGTAAATCTCGGGGACATGATTTTTCACAAATAATCCTTCTATAAGGTTGTCCAATTCACGCTTTTTAGAGGTCAAATGGTCAGTTAAATTTGCATTAAAATATTTTTCCGAGATTTCTCATTCACACTTGAAACCTCTTTAAACCTAGCCTCCCCTCCACTATATAAATTAGTGTTTTTCTCATTTAGAGGGGTTGAGACGTGAATTTGGAGATTGGAGGCAGAGTATAATTTTTTTCACCCAAATTCTCCAACCATTTTAAGAGGGTTAGCTCTTGAAGCAAGGATCCCCTCATCGAAGCCTCCTTCTCTTCTTCATTTTGTAATGTTTTAATTTGTGTAATAAACTTATTTGATCTTATTTTATTCCTCATATTTTCTTCTATTTTGTTTAAATTTATTCTTCTATTAATCTTCCTAATTGGTTTGGAATTCTTGAGTAGAATCGTTATTGGGTTATACCCATTATAAACCGTTGCACATGCAAAACGCTTCTACGATAATTACGCCACCCATGGAAGAGTAGTCTTTTAGTAATCGATCTATCTTCTACCCTCTTCATTTAATTATTTTAAATACTTGAGCTATTGTAATTCACTTAATATGATCCATGAATTGTGTTTTTAAATTTTAATAAACTAAGAAAGAAATTGAACAATTAACACAAAAACACTCGAGGTTGGGATTTTGTGTAAATTGTAAGAGCGCGATCTTAATCGGTAATACAAGACCATACAGGATAAATTTGTAGAGTTAAAATATAATCCCTAAACAAAATTCATCCTCATTTCTAGAATGGATATGTGCCTTAATTTACCACTGGCCATAATCTATCCTTATAACATCAATCAAATTAGGGTACTGCGATTACATGTTCTGAGGATAACCTAGGGTTTAATTAACTTCATCTTTGTGGTAAGGTTAATTCTCATAGGGTTTGGGGGTTAACAAGTTAAGGGGTCATAATTAAGTGGATGTTAATTTAAATGATAATGATAATTAATTTATTGAAGAGGTAGAGTTAGATCGATTACATATTTTAAAATATTTTCTAAAAAAACATCTTCTTGTTGTGTCTTTTTAATCAAACTTCATTTTAAAACTAAAAACAAAAAAAATATAATCTTCTTCCAGCAAAATTATTCTAGATTTATAAACTATAAACAACCCACATCCTTTAAACTAGTTTTTTAATTCTATTCTATTTTATTTTTAGAATACCTTTAATAAGTTGTTAAATTCACTTCCTCCTTTGAGAAACGACCTTGGCCAGCCACTCTGCTGCACCTAAGTAACCTAAAACTGAATATCATTTGAGAGTACCCATGATAGCATTCTTTCAGTCCCATTTAGGACTCCTCCTTTATCATTTTCAGCTGAGGATCCTGAGTAGGATTCCTTCGCTTATGCATGGACTTTAAGGATCCCGTATAGGATTCCTCCTTTTCATTTTTAGATAAGGATCCTGAGTAGGATTTCATCGCTTAAGTGTATACCTCGAGGATCCCAAGTAGGATGCCTCTTCCGTATTTTGACTTGAGGGACCCAGTAGGTGCCCCGATGCTTGACCGACCCTAATCTAGTACATCGAGTTTGGGTAGAGATGGTAGTGGGTGTCACCTTAGAACCTGTTTCGAACTTGTAATCCCATAGGGTTGTGGCTATAGTGTTGGGTTTAGGAATTGGATCACCCTCAATCATTTGTTTATACAATCACATGTTTATTGATTATGTGGTGATGATAGCCAGAGGTACTTCCTAGTTAGTGGTTATTGAGCCTGATGTGATATGTCTTTCTTTCTCTTTGGGATACTCAAATGTGCTTTCTTGGGATCCATCTTCTGAGAAATGTTATTTCCATATTTACTTTTATACCCAAAGGTACTACCTAGGATCTAGTAATTGAGCTTGTATGTTTTGATTATAATATTATTGGGATTTCCATAGGTGTTTCTTGGTTTCTAGTTGTTGATCCTGAGATTATGATATGTGGGCATGGCATCCCTAGTATGAATACTCATGGATGATTATGCTCTATCGAGTGATGATAATGATTATGATCTCCTCTGGTTGATATGTGATGAGGATTATTATGCTCTTTTCAATCTGATTATACTCATGGATGATTATGCTCTACCAAGTGATGGGGATGATTACGCTCTTCCTGGTTGATTACTGGATTGCAGTGTTGGACATAGAATTCCACATTGTTGATTTATACTCATGGATGATTATGCTCTCCCTAGTATATTATTCTATCACGGTGGTGGACATGTTGCTCCTCACTGCTGATGTGACTTGTACTAAATGGATGATTATGCTCTCCTCGTGCGATGCCTGGGATGCTCCCTAGGGTCGGGTGGACACACTAGTGATACTATTATTTTGAATGGATATTGAGCATGTACTTGGGTCTGTAGGGAATTACCTTTACAGATCACCTAAAGGTGAGCCCCTTAGGAATTATCCGAGTTGCAATGTCATGACCATCTATAGACCAGGACCTAGGACTCAGAAATTGGACTAGATTTACATGGCATGAGTATCATGGCATCTAGCTCAATGACTATTTATAGGATGTCCATATGTAATTCTATGGAATCCTTATTTATAGTGATTGGAGGTGATTATAGTTGAACCCAGGGTTGGGATGAGTATCCCCCTGTGGGGACGTAGCTTGCTCAGAGACATTTATAGTGTTGGCAGAGGTAGTTATTTTTTTATTGGGATTACATACCCATAGATCGACTTAATGATACACATCTTGAGTGGAATGATTTACAACTCAATTCCCTTGCACAGAATGTCCATGCGATCGAGATTATAGACCCAAGGATCGACTGTTGTTGGTTTTATGTTATTTCGTTCACCATACTTGTGTATATACATATTTATTTATATATATATATATAGGTATGGGACTATATGTGTGTGTGTGTGTGAATATAAATATGGATATCCATGATATCACTTTTCCCTATTGAATGGGATCACAGACCCAGAGATCAACTGTGGTTTCTCATTATTCGGTTTGCTTATCTTTTTAGTTATGTCTCAAAAAGGCTGAGCATATTGCATGAGCATGAACTATTGGTAGCATATTTTATAGGTTCATCGTTGGGGGATCCTACTGAGATTTTTTCTCACCCCTACATATGCACATCCGTGTATGTGTAGACTTTATGTATGTTTTTCAAGTTGACCATAGTTGCATATTGGATAGGGATGAGGCTCAGTGTTGCATGATCGAGCGGGGCCTCTCATGTGGATTATTATGATCGGTCTGTTACAGTTCGATAATGTCTGGTGACCGGGTATGTGGTGTGGATCATAGTTAGTAATAGATCTTTGAAATTTTATTTCAGTTTCTTTTGTATTCTTGTATATGTATGGTTGGCTCAGTGGGTGACCAGTGTTGTATGTATGATATAGTTTTTTGAGATTTTGTATATCATTTTCATTTATTATTACAACATGTTCTATTTAAGTTTATTTTCTACTTCCACGCTCTGTTTACTTATTGTTGTGTATGATACTTAGCTATTTCCATTATTCACCTATATTGATATGAGGTAATAGACTCCCCACAGTCACACCTTAGGCCCTCACTGTTAGTCATTAACCTATGGCGTACAAGGAGGTGCGCTTGAGGCCTCATATCAAACCAGCTCGAAGTATAGGTTTAGTGGAATCTGGGTCAAGATGTTACATCATTGAAACATAAAGATGCATCCTATGACCCTTTCAAGTATCGTAAGATCCATTTAATAACTTCCTAGTGTTTCTTGCTGGGATTTTCATCAAATGGATAACAACTCCCACTGAAAAAGCAATATCTGGTCAAGTAAAAACCATTGTGTGCATCAAAATTCCTACAACCAAAACATAAGGAACCTTCTCCATGTTAATAACTTCTCATTCCATTGATGGTGCCTGAGTTTTATAAATTTGTAAGTGTTCGACAAGGGGGGTTGAGACCAGTTTACATAGAGTCGTTCTTAATCTTTCGATGAATTTACTAATGTATTCCTTCTGAGATAAAACCAACAAGCTGGATTTCATGTCCATCTCAATTATCATCCTCAATATCTTCTTAACTTCCCCAAGATTATTCATCTTGAATCTTCTTGACATCTTCCTCTTAAGTTCCCCAATCTATTGGAACTCTGGACCAGCAATCAATATATCATCTTCATACAACAAAAATATGAGATATATTCCAACTTCCCATTGTTTTTTATAATAGCAGTGATCAGAATCACATTGAATGAGACTTTCTCCAAAAATTAAAGTGTTGAACTTCACATTCATCTATATTGGATCTTTCTTCAAGCCATAAAGACTTTGTTTCAACTTACATATCATATCCTTCTTTCGATGAACTTCATAACCCTTGGGCTAAACCATGTAAATTTCCTACTCCAAATCTCCATGAAGAAAAGTTGTTTTTACATTCATCTTCTCCACTACGAGAAAAATGACTTTTTGTGACGCACTTTTTGCGACGCACTTTTTGCGACGCACTTTTTGCGACGCACTTTTTGCGACGCACTTTTTGCGACGGGAATAAATCTCGTCGCAAAAAGTCCGTCCAAGAGGTTATTTGCGACGGGGGTAACGACCCGTCGCAAATAACCAATTATTTGAGACGGGATTTCATCTCCCGTCGCAAAAGGTTTGGCGCGGGTAGCGCATCAAACCGCGCGAAGGCTATTTGTGACGGTGGAATCCCACCGTCGCAAATAGTGAAGTATTTGCAACCGGGTCCGTTGCAAATACCCGACGGTGGTTAATTGCCTTTTGCGACGGGATGTCGTCCCGTCGTAAAAGGTGTGTCGGCAGGGACTATTTGCGACGGGACCCGTCGCAAATAACTTTTTAACCGCCGATAGTAATTAATGCGGGCGTAGGTATTTGCGACGGGTCCTATCGCAAATAGTCCCGTCTCAAATAATCTAACCTATATATACCCTCATTCGTTTTTCCTCTCATTCCTCTCAATTCTTAGATCATGTTTCTCTCTGAACTCTGATTTTAGAGGGGAAATTTTTCTAAGTTGATTTTTTTGTTCACGAAAAAGTTGTGAAGCCGTCTACATCAATAGAAAATCAAGCTTAAAGGTATTTATGTTTTATTTAATTTATTATTTATTTCATTTTTGTATGTTAATTTTTATTATTGTTGATTAGTTGTAATTAAGTTAAATTTAAATTATTTTGTCATGAGTATTTATCTGTACTAATAAATTGAAATTTTTAGTACTAATTTTTAATAATTAGTAGTAATTAATAATTATTAATGATAATTAGTAATGTATATAATTAATTTGTAGTAATTAATAATAATTTGTAATAAATAATAATAAATACTAATAATTAGTAATAAATTTTGTTAATTATTAATAAATAGTAATAATGAGTAATAATGAGTAATAATGAGTAATAAATAGTAATAAAGAGTAATAAATTGTAATAAATTGTCATAAATAGTAATAAATTGTAATAATTAGTAATAAATTGTAATAATTAGTAATAAATTGTAATAATTAGTAATAAATTGTATTAATTAGTAATAAATTGTAATAATTAGTAATAAATTGTAATAATTAGTAATAAATTGTAATAATTAGTAGTAAATAGTAATAATTAGTAGTAAATAGTAATAAATTGTAATAGTTAGTAATAAATTGTAATAATTACTAATAAATTGTAATAATTAGTAATAAATTGTAATAATCACTAATAAATTGTAATAATTACTAATAAATTGTAATGAATTGTAATATTTAGTAATAAATTGTAATATTTAGTAATAAATTGTAATAATTACTAATAAATTGTAATAATTCGTAATAATTAGTAATAAATTGTAATAATTAGTAATAAATTATAATAATTAGTAATAAATTATAATAATTAGTAATAAACTGTAAAAATTAGTAATAAACTGTAATAATTACTAATAGACTGTAATAATTAGTAATAATTAGTAATATTTATTAATAAATACTAATAATTAGTAATAATTTGTAATAATTAGTAATAATTTGTAATAATTAGTAATAATTAGTAATAATTAGTAATAATTTGTAATAAATAGTAATAAATTGTAATAATTAGTAATAATTATTAATAATTAGTAATAATTAGAAATAAATTGTAATAATTAGTAATAAATTGTAATAATTAGTAATAAATTGTAATAATTAGTAATAAATTGTATTAATTAGTAATAAATTGTATTAATTGGTAATAAATTGTAATAATTAGTAATAAATTGTAATGATTACTAATAATTAGTAATAATTACTAATAATTAATAATAATTATTAATAATTAGTAATAATTACTAATAAATTGTAATAATTAGTAATAAATTGTAATAATTAGTAATAAATACTAATAATTAGTAATAAATATTAATAATTAGTAATAAATACTAATAATTAGGAATAATTACTAATAATTAGGAATAATTACTAATAATTAGTAATAACTAGCAATAATTAGGAATAATTAGCAATAATTAGCAATAATTAGTAATAAATAGAAATAATTAGTAATAAATAGCAATAATTAGTAATAAATAACAATAATTAGTAATAAATAGGAATATTTAGTAATAATTAGTAATAATTAGGAATAATTAGGAATAAATAGTAATAAATAAGAATAATTAGTAATAAATAGGAATAATTAGTAATAAATAGGAATAATTAGTAATAATTAGTAATAATTGCTAATAATTAGTAATAAATTGTAATAATTAGTAATAATTGATAATAATTAATAATAAATTGTAATAATTAGTAATAAATACTAATAATTAGCAATAATTAGTAATAATTAGGAATAATTAGAAATAATTAGCAATAATTAGAAATAATTAGCAATAAATAGAAATAAATAGAAATAATTAACAATAATTAGCAATAATCAGCAATAATTAGCAATAATTAGCAATAATTAGCAATAATTAAGAATAAATACCAATAATTATCAATAATTAGCAATAATTAGCAATAATTAGCAATAATTAGGAATAATTAGCAATAATTAGCAATAATTAGCAATAATTAGGATTAAATAGCAATAATTAGCAATAATTAGAAATAATTAGGATTAAATAGCAATAATTAGCAATAATTAGCAATAATTAGAAATAATTAGGAATAAATAGTAATAATTAGAAATAAATTGCAAAAATTAGGAATAAATAGCAATAATTAGAAATAAATAGAAATAATTAGAAATAAATTGCAATAAATAGTAGTAATTATGAATGATTAGTAATAATTAGGAATAATTAGGAATAATTAGTAATAATTAGGAATAATTAGAAATAATTTGTAATAATTTGGAATAATTAAGAATAATTTGAAATAATTAAAAATAATTAGGAATAATTAGTAATAATTAGTAAAAATTAGTAATAATTAGTAATAATTAGTAATAATTAGTAATAATTAGTAATAATTAGTAATAATTAGTAATAATTAGTAGTAATTAGTAATAAATAAGAATAATTAGGAATAAATAGGAATAAATAGTAATAAATAGTAATAAATATGAATAGTTAGGAATAAATAGTAATAGTTAGTAATAAATATGAATAGTTAGTAATAAATATGAATAGTTAGTAATAAATAGAAATAATTAGTAATAAATAGGAATAATTAGTAATAAATAGGAATAATTAGTAATAAATAGTAATGATTAGTAATAATTAGTAATAAATAGCAATAATTAGTAATAAATAGTAATAGTTAGTAATACATAGAAATAGTTAGTAATAAATAAGAATAGTTAGTAATAAATAGGAATAATTAGTAATAAATAGGAATAATTAGTTAGGAATAGTTAGGAACAGTTAGAAAGAAATTTTAATAAATTTTAAGAACTTGGCACAATTTCTAGTGGATTGACAGCACTCCTTTTGCTCGATGACTTTTCTCCTTTAAACTCTCACTGACTCAAAACATTATAAAAAATGTGTTGTTACATAGGCATATTCAATCTCGTATGCATGATATTGGATATAAATTTGTAGGATCATATTTTTTATAATGTTTTCCGGCGGCGATAGTTGGAAGAAGATGATTCATCGATGAAAAGGGGGCTCTTTTCTCCGACGTCTCATTTACTTGCATCTTTCTCACACTGAAACCACAATGAAGAATCTGGTCAGAGATACGCATATTAATTCTCGTGCATACGAGAATGAATATGTGTACCTCCAACCAAATTCTTCATTGTGGTTTCAGTGTGAGAAAGATGCAAGTAAATGAGACGTTGGACAAAAGAGTAGCCGTCAATCCATAGGAAATTGTGTCTCCCTTAATTAATGGTAATTATTAAGAAGTAGTAGTAATTAGTTATCTTCTTTTTTTTAGATAGTGTTTTTATAATTTCAAATTATTCAAAAACAGTGATGATTTTATATTTTGTAGAAAAATATGGAACAAGTGTAAGGACCCGGCCTCCGAATGCCCGAAGCTGGTGCCTATGAGACATGATGTGCCAAAATTACATTACAAACATTTACAAATAATACATCACATCCCAATATTACAGAGGACCGTGAGGTTCTGGTTCCCTAAAAACCAGCTTCATTCTGAGAATTCTTTGAAGACATGACTGATACCTGAAAATTTTTCATTTAAAACGTAGGGTGAGCATTGAAATACTTAGTAAGGGGTTTTTAAAATACTTAATACAGCTTTTTAAAACTTCCTTAGAAAAAAAACTTTCACATACATCAAAATTGTTCCTTTGAAGAAAACATCATGACATTTCAAAGGTCTCTTTAAAATAATTAAAGCATTTCGTACACAAGTATTTGAACATCTAACTGAAATATAGTAAGCATGTTTGTATAAAAATGCATAAATACTAACAAGTAAAGTAGTCATAGCATGCAAGGTATGTAAGTACTACTAAGCATGAACATTATCAGATTTGTACATAAACAATTTCACTAAAACTTATAAAAATGCACATTATGGCAAATTAATGTAATGTTAACATTTGCATTAAAATTATGGAAAGGTAAACTGATCATGCAATTTCACTGTCTCATCATATGCCATGTGCACTTTAATCTCATACTCATAAGTAATGGTTCTATAACCAAGGATATTTCTCTAGTCGAAATAATCACTTGGTTGGTCATATACTAAAACATAATGAGGAAACGTATAATGTCAGACTCATGCCTGAATGTCAAGGCCTCGTGCCATGACCTAAGGGTAAAAACCCAATCTGACTATCTCGAGAACTATCGATGCATAGAGGAGCTTACTTTTATTGGTCTCCAACCCGGAGGGCTTAATTTTAACTGGACCCCAACCCGACAGTCCAATACATTCCTCATATGTCAATAAGGTCTGATATTCAAAGTGTCCCATACCACTTTGAATATTTAATTTCCAATTGATATTACCCAAAAATACTCCAGTGTTTTTCTGAAAACATTAGGCAAGCTTCTGAAAACAAAATAACTAATTATGAGAGTTCTAGACTAATAAAAGGCCATGATGGATCCATTCCCAAACCCTTCTTGTCTACCACACTCGAGAGTTGGGTTTTCTGAAAATGTTTTTAAGCTTGCATTAAATATGTATACATTTTCACTGGGTTTTCATATAGTAAAACTTGTAAACAATATTTGATACATAAGTAATGCATATACATATTCGCACGTATATTTATATATACTTTCATAAGAATTTATTTCCTTTCTCTGAAGTAGTCGATTTACACATCGACATAACATTGAAGTTATGGAAATAAATAATAAAAGGCATACATAGTATGGTAAACATTCTTTGCACATAAGATAACACATAAAATGACAGGTGATTAGGGTTTGTCACATGAAATGATAGATTCTTAGTTTAAAGTCCCTATTTCATTCACATTTAATAAAACGCATATTGAAAAAAGTCCTAGTGAACATGCAATTAGACTAAATAAAAATTTGATTAACTAATGACAATAACTATAGGGGGTTCATTATATAATAAAAATTTAATGGGAAAACAAAAAATTCCTCAAATCTTTCT
The DNA here is from genome assembly GCA_963277665.1 of Viscum album. Lineage (NCBI taxonomy): Eukaryota > Viridiplantae > Streptophyta > Magnoliopsida > Santalales > Viscaceae > Viscum > Viscum album. Next base: position 1,171,186,027 of record OY728138.1, on the reverse strand, counting down.
ATTCTTAACAAAATCATTTCAAATCACAATGGAGCTAATATAATCAATGCAGGTTTGACATAAGCACATTTTGGCTTAACCACTAAATTTAGCATTCATTAAGGTCTTACATACATTGTTTGTATTAAAATCATTAATTGAATTATAATATTCATTACTTGGAAATACGGTTTTGTTAAATTATACATATAAAAATATTTACACAACCGTATGTACAAGATACGTACAAATTTAGTATTTTCATAACCGAATAATATTTATTAACATCTTACATGTAATAAATATTTCAACTAAATATTTAATTAATAAAACCACTTGAATGAAGACCAAAACATCTAGGGTTTATAACATGTGTGACTAAAAGTGCACACATATATGAAATTTAGGGTTTTTCACACTAAATATAATTCCAATTGAACCCAAATGACATTTTGCATCTAAAACATTACTTAAGGCTTGGAAAACATCTTTTAAAAATTATAAAACAGATTTGGATGGTGTTACATAAATATGTATACATGAATACACTTAAGTTTTAGAAACATAATTCCATTTAAAACCTTAAACTTAGTTCACACATAAAATATTACTCAAGGGTTAGTATTCATGTCTTGAAATTCATTATCGATTGTTTTGGAAAACATATTTGCATAATTACATAATTATACATTTACATATACAAAGTTTACAAAAATGGATTTGCATATTAAAAGTAAATTCGAAATACCCTTTATGTGTATATAATCCTTTTTAAATCATACTGATTTATTTGAAAATCTTCAAAATAGATTTGGGTTGGGGTTATATACATATATATGTATATATATACTTATACACCCGAAAATATATACATATAAGATATATAATGAAAGCCTTTCAAAACTAACCCAACATAAATTATTTGAGTTCTCAAAACATTAACAACCTCCCTGGAAACCCTTAATCAGGAAGGGTTTTAAGGTATATACATATTTATATACACTAATTAAAAATATAAATATATGTATATATATATATATTGTATATATAGAAATGTAAAACAGGGGTTTGATGAATAAAACCACTTTAAGACTATCCCTTACACCCTGCTTGAAAGTGGAAGAGAGGAACGATCCAATACTGAATGTATATATATAAATATATATACATATTGCATATCTGATTATATACAAAATTGTATAATTGGTTTTTTATAATAACAAAAAATTAAAAAAAAAAGAATACCCCCTTACGTTAGCTTGAGGAGGATGAGGAGACGCTGGAAAGCTAGGAAGAGGAGGTGGATCTCGAGAGACTTATGGAAAACTTGGAGGAAGAATGGAGGTCCGCTTAAAGTTTTAGCAAGGAGCTGTGGGTACTGAAAATGCTTCGGATGGGTTTTATAAAATATACCCATAATGAATGAGGAAGGAAAAATGAGGCCACTTGCCAAACAAAATACCGAGAAAGAGATCCCTTGTGGAAATTGTGTGAGAGTGGAGGGCCTGGCGGCTGAAAGGTGTAGAAAATAGTGATAATATGTGGTGTATGGTTACTGTAACAGGACACACCGTGGGAAGAGGATAAAGAATCAAGACTAAAATTTCTACTTCAGTCAAGATCTGAGAAATGAAACAGTGGAAATCGAATCAGATTTCCCATGACTGGCAACCCGAAAATCCTATACACGCTTTGATCCGATGACACCACTTGGATCCTTCAGCCTCGACCAACCCCTGTGACACCTCCAGTTGTGGCATGACCTCACGAACCTGCTCAACTCTATCCCCAAGAAGTAGATCGCCTCGACTTGACCGGACCGGGACAGCGCCTCACGAACCAAGGCTGAGACTCCCTCGAGGTCCTCCCTGGTGGCACGACCCCTGAATCAGCTGACCTGCTCAAGATCCCAACACCGGACCTACATGAAGCCATCTTCATGCATGATGTGACACCCGTATCCCTTTATGGAATTTCCCCCTTCTCTTTTTTTTATTGTTTTAATTTTCATTTTCTTTTTTTGGTTCGTTGCGCTAACCCTAACCGGATTCCCTCCCAAATTGGGATTTCCTTCCTTCAATCAACCCATTATATTATTATAATATTTTTAATATTATTCATACTTTATCTTTATTCTATTATTTAATTTTAATCATTATTATATCCTATTAATAAGTCATAATTATAATAAAATATCAATACTTTAAAAAGTAAAGTTTTATTACTTTAATTATTAAACTCATTTATATTATATATATATATATATATCACAATATAATTTTTTTAAAAACAAATTATAATTAAAATAATTTGAAACAAATAAAATGTACTTGTTATTATTTATAAAATATTTACATGTTATTATTATTACTTATATTATTTAAAAGTATTATTAATTATAAAAATAATTTTTCTATTATGTATTTATGTATCATATCACAAAATACATAAACATATACATATACATCTATAAATTGAACAAATTAGCATATTAATTTAATTAAACACTAAATATCATTAGACAAAAACTCCAACCGTCACTTCATTTGAATTCCAAAGGCTATAAGTATTTCTAACAGTCACATAAGTGCCCTATAAATCCAAAACTTGGGGTGTCTTAGTTTCTTAGGAAGGAGAATGGTTCTCATCATCCCACTAGTACTCAGCACGGCCGCGATGGCACTAGGTATTCTGATGATCATGATGGGTCCTAATGATCCATATTATGTTGTTGGGATTATTTTTATCTTGGGTAGCCTTCTAGTGATCTTACTAGGGTTTTTATTAGCCATTTTTGGTTAGTGATCTTTCCTTGTAAACTCAGAATGTTGTAAGACACTTCGGTGTTAAGTTCTTAAATAAGAAGTTCCGTGTTTTATCTTTTATATTCTGTTTGGTTAAAAGGAGAAAAAATTAATGGCATTAAACACACAATTTCTATTTATAAGGTTTTGAAATATTTGGGGTGTTACATTATTCCCCCATTCAAAGAATTGTTTCCTCGCAATTTTATTCATAAACTGAAAAAGAAAACCCCCAGACGATCAACATCACCAAAATGGGAGATTTGGCTCGGTCAACAGAATACCCAGGTTGGTACTCAGTTCCTCTACTTCACTGGCCCAGGTACACCTTGAGTAGTATGTCTTGAACTCCTACTCATGTGTTCTACACACGGGCTTCCACAGGGAGGCTCGATCGGTAATAAAATTGGGGATGTCCGAATGGACATATTCTCTGGTACTCTTCCAAACTATATCATGCTCAAGATATTCCATTGGAACGATGCGATCAGATAGACTGAGGTTTAGAATTTGGAACATGAAGGCTGCTCTGCGGTTCCCATCTTGGGCAGCTACTAGAAAAAATGCTCTGGTAGAATAATTATGTGGCAGAGTGAAACATCGAAAAATACCTTCAAAGTACCTCCCCCTTCGCCTATAATAAGGGAGTTGGGTAGTGGTGATGAGGTAGAATACATGGTTGGCCCCTTGACCTAAACGAATAATTTCATGGATGTTGGACAAATCAAACATTCCTTGACCTGATCCTCGCAGATGGAGGAAAGAAGGATAGTCCACGGTGCACGTCCTGATTAAGATTTCCTCCAAAATTTCATCAGGTAGGTATGAGATATTTGTTTGTCCAGCCATCTGAAAATACATTCACGAGAATTCACTTAACAGTTCAGATAAAGTATAGACAGGAAAAGAAAATAGGTAATATTTCAATAACACATAAGTTTATACATCAGTGCCTGAGTCTACCACACAAACTCCTACTGACTCACTGACACAGCCTCCCTGACATCCTTAGTGATGTCCTTATTCAAACACTTTAGGATTTAGCAACTAAAAAGGAAAAGAACATAAGGCAACTAGATTGTACATTTACAGAGCCCATCTCCGTAACCAGTTCGCTAATATCCTCAACTCTATTCCCAGGGTGGTTCCCAGTTACTCGATCTCTCTTGTCCAGACACACCTTGGGCAAGTGAGGTTAAACTCCCGCATAAAACAATTGGGCTTCCAAATAGAGGCATGAGCGGTGTAAAGCTCAGTGATATCCAGGTGAACTTGATCCCTATAGATTCGTCGTACTACCTCAAAGTTGAGGGGTTTGATGTCAAAGAGTCTCCCATACAGACTGAAACTCAAGACCTAAAAAATATAGGCTACACAGAGATTTCCCTTCTCTGCAGCTTCCTGAAAACCCTTTTTTCCAGATAGTTTAAAGATAGGGTAAAACATAGGAAAAGACCTTCATAATATTTCCCCCTATGCGTATTTTACGCAAGTTGTGCATAAGTTATACGATAGTAAACATGACTCGATCCTCAGAAGAGTCTAAGGATATTTGAGTTGTTCAACACTTGGTAAAGAAGCTTGCAGGATAGTCGGAGGTTCCCAAAGGGTTCATAGTCTTCCACACACGACTTAACAATTATAGTCACGATGATTTCAATGGGAAGGGAAAACAGACTTGTTATTGATCTTTATTCTGCCATCTGAAAATTATAATAAAACCACTTAGTAAGGTTCAGTCATAGCTACATTTTTTTTATTACCTGGTTTTTTCAGAATTGTCTGAACCTATCATCTGATACCAACTGTAAGGACCTGAACTTCGAATGTCTGCAGTCAGTGCCTATGAGACATGATGTACCAAAATTACATTACAAACATTTACAAATAATACATCACATCCCAATATTACAGAGGACCGTGAGGTTCAGGTTCCGGGAAAACCAGCTGCATTCTGAGAATTCTTTGAAGACATGACTGATACCTGAAAATTTTTCATTTAAAACGTAGGGTGAGCATTGAAATACTCAGTAAGGGGTTTTGAAAATACCTAATACAGCTTTTGAAAACTTCCTTAGAAAAAAAACTTTCACATACATCAAAATTGTTCCTTTAAAGAAAACATCATGACATTTCAAAGGTCGCTTTAAAACAATTAAAGCATTTAATACACAAGTATTTAAACATCTAACTGAAATATAGTAAGTATGTTTTTATAAAAATGCATAAATACTAACAAGTAAAGTAGGCATAGCATGAAAGGTATGCAATTACTACTAATCATGAACATTATCAGAGTTGCGCATAAACAATTTCACTACAACTTATAAAAATGCACATTATGACATAATTAATGTAATGTTAAAATTTGCATTAAAATTCTGGAAAGGTAAACTGATCATGAAACATCACTGTCTCATCATATGCCATGTGCACTTTAATCTCATACTCATAAGTAATGGTTCTATAACCAAGGATATTTCTCTAGTTGAAATAATAACTTGGTTGGTCATATACTAAAACATAATGAGGAAATGTATAATTCCGAACTCATGTCTGAATGTCAAGGCCTTGTGCCATGACCTAAGGGTAAAAACCCAATATGACTGTCTCGATAACTATCGATGCATCGAGGAGCTTACTTTTACCAGTCTCCAACCTGGAGGGATTACCCAAAAATACTCCAGTGTTTTTCTGAAAACATTAGGCAAGATTCTGAAAACAAAATAACTAATTCTGAGACTTATCGACTAATGACAGGCCATGATGGATCCATGCCCAAACCCTTCCTATCTACCACACTCGAGAGTTGGGTTTTCTGAAAACAATTTTAATCTTGCATTAAATATGTATACATTTGCACTGGGTTTTCATATATTAAAACTTGTAAATAATATTTGATACATAAGTAATGCATATACATATTCGCACGTATATTTATATATACTTTCATAAGAATTTATTTTCTTGATCTGAAGTAGTCGATTTACACATCAACATAACATTGAAGTTATGGCAATAAATAATCAAAGACATACATAGTATGGTAAGAATTCTTTGCACATAAGATAACACATAAAATGACGGGTGATTAGTGTTGTGTCCTGGGCCGTGAGAGCCCCCGCCAGGATTGTTGGCGCCTGTGCCCCGGTAACCAATCCCACATCGGTTGTGGAGGGAGATTGGTGGGTGCTTGAAATTCCCGTGCCTACCTTCCCCTCAGCAACGCGTTTTAAAGCCGTGAGGCCTGGGATAGCAACTGGGCCAGAGCGGACAATATTGCTGGGCCGAGGGATCCGATCCATCAATTGGTATCAAAGGGTGGTTGGTCTCGGGACCGGTGTGGGCTTGGGGGGGGATGTTGTGTCCTGGGCCGTGAGAGCCCCCGCCAGGATTGTTGGCGCCTGTGCCCCGGTAACCAATCCCACATCGGTTGTGGAGGGAGATTGGTGGGTGCTTGAAATTCCCGTGCCTACCTTCCCCTCAGCAATGCGTTTTAAAGCCGTGAGGCCTGGGATAGCAACTGGGCCAGAGCGGACAATATTGCTGGGCCGAGGGATCCGATCCATCAATTAGGGTTTGTCACATGAAATGATAACTTCTTAGTTTAAAGTAACTATTTCATGAACATTTAATAAAACGCATACTGATAAAAGTCCTAGTGAACATACAATTAGACCAACTCACAATTTGATTAACTAATGACAATAACTGCAGGGGGTTCATTATATAATAAACATTTAATGGTAAAACACATAATTCCTCAAATCTTTCTATTCTTAACAAAATCATTTCAAATCACAACAGAGCTAATATAATCAATGCAGGTTTGATATAAGTACATTTTTCATTAAACACTAAATTTAGCATTCATTAAGGTCTTACATGCATTTTTTTTATTAAAAGCATTAATTGAATTCTAATATTCATTACTTGAAAATAGGGTTTTGGGAAATTATACATATAAAAATATTTACACAACCGTATGTACAAGAGACATAAATATTTAGTATTTTCATAACTGAATAATATTTATTAACATATTACATGTAATAAATATTTCAACTAAATATTTAATTAATAAAACCACTTGAATGAATACCAAAACATGTAGGGTTTATAACATGTGCGACTAAAAGTGCACACATTTATGAAATTTAGGGTTTCGCACACTAAATATAATTCCAATTGAACCCAAATGAAATTTCACATCTAAAACATTACTTAAGGCTTGGAAAACATCTTTTAAAGATTATAAAATGGATTTGGATGGTGTTACATAAATATTTATACATGAATACACTTAATTTTTAAAAACATAATTCCATTTAAAACCCTAAACTTAGTCCGCACATAAAATATTACTTGAGGGTTAGTATTAATGTCTTGAAAGTCATAATCGATTGTTTTGGAAAACATATTTTCATAATTACATAATTATACATTTACAAATACAAAGTTTACAAAAAGGTATTTTCATATTAAAAGTAAATTTGAAATACCCTTTATGTGTATATAATCCTTTGTAAATCATACTGATTTATTTGAAAATATTCAAAATAGATTTGGGTTGGGGTTATAGACATACACATATATATATATACTTATACACCCAAAAATATATATATATAAGATATATAATGAAATCCTTTCAAAACTAACCCTACATAAATTATTTGAGTTCTCAAAACATTAACAACCTCCCTAGAAACACTTAATCACGAAGGGTTTTAAGGTATATACATAATTATATACACTAATTAAAAATATAAATATATGTATATATATATTTATATTGTATATACAGAAATATAAAACAGGGGTTTGATGAATAAAACTGCTTGAAGACTATCCCTTACACCATGCTTGAAAGTGGAAGAGAGGAACGATCCAATACTGAATGTATATATATAAATATATATACATATTGTACATCTGATTATATACAAAATTGTATAATTGGTTTTGTATAATAAAAAAATTTAAAAAAAAAAAGAAGACCCCCTTACATTAGCTTGAGGAGGATGAGGAGACGCTGGAAAGCTAGGAAGAGGAGGTGGATCTCGAGAGACTGTTGGAAAACTTGGAGGAAGAATGGAGGTCCGTTAAAAGTTTGAGCAAGGAGCCGTGGGTACTGAAAATGATTCGGATGGGTTTTATAAAATATACCCATAATGAATGAGGAAGTAAAACCGAGTCCACTTGCCAAAAAAAATATCGGGAAAGAGATCCCTTGTGGAAATTGTGTGAGAGTGGAGGGTCTGGCAGCTGAAAGGTGTAGAAAATGGTGATAATATGCGGTGTATGGTTACTGTAACAGGACACGCTGCGAGAAGAGGATAAAGACTCAAAACTAAAATGTCTACTTTAGTCAAGATCTGAGAAATGAAACAGTGGAAATTGAATCAGATTTCCCAATACTAGCAACTCAAAAATCCTATACGTGCTTGGATCCGACGGCACCACTCGGATCCTTCAGCCTCGAATGACCCACGCGACACCTCCGGCTGCGGCGCGACCTCACGAACCTACTCGAATCCATCCCCGAGAAGGAGCTCACCTCGACTTGACCAGACCTAGACATCGCCTCACGAACCAAGGCCGAGACTCCCTCGAGGTCCTCCCTAGTGGAATGACCCCTGGCTCGGCTGACCTGTTCGAGATCCCGGCGTTGGACCTGCATGAAGCCATCTTCATGCATGACACGACACCCATATCCCTTTACGGTATTTCCCGATTCTCTTTTTTTATTGTTTTAATTTTCCTTTTCTTTTTTTGGTCTGTTGCGCTAACCCTAACTGGGTTCCCTTCTAAATCAGAATTTCCTTCCTTCAATCAACCCATTATATTATTATAATTTTGTTAATATTATTCATAATTTATCTTTATTCTATTATTTAATGTTAATCATTATTATATCCTATTAATAAGTCATAGTTATAATAAAATATCAATACTTTAAAAAGTAAAGTTTTATTAATTTAATTATTAAACTCATTTATATATTTTATATATATATATATAAATCAAAATATAATTTTGTTTTTAAAAAACAAATTATAATTAAACTAATTTGAAACAAATAAAATGTACTTGTTATTATTTATAAAATATTTATATATTATTATTATTACTTATATCATTTAAAAGTATTATTAATTATAAAAATAATTTGTCTATTATGTATTTATATATCATATCACAAAATACATAAACATATACATATACATCTATAAATCAAACAAAATTCTAATTATGAAAATATATTTATTCAATTTTCAAGTTTATCTATAAAACAATTATATATATGTGTGTGTCATATTATATAATTAAATCGTTATAAATTAAATTAGTAATTTGAAAATATATCAACTTCATAATAATTATCATAATTGGTACAAAATATTGAAATTCATGAATGATATTTATAATGAAAATAACATTTCTTTTAAGCGAAATAATACATTTGATTTATTAAAATATTATATATAAAATTATAGTATTAGTTTTATATAATTATAATATGCTTATGCTTATATATATATATATATATATATACCATATTTGAAGAAATAAAACCTCAATAATATCAATGATAATAAGATGGAATACCCTCATCTCATCGGGTTACAATAGAAATAAAACCTCAATAATATCAATGATAATAGCACAATACAATTGAATCACCCAACGGTGAAATCAAATCAACTGTAACAATTATAAAACCAGGGAATTTCAATTTTTGAGGTAACATGGATTTTCCCTGTACAAAGGTTAGCTAATCCTAGGAAAATATTATTACCAACTACCTATTCCTTATTATCCCCATCCATAGGCTCAAAATAGTAAGACAAAGCAGAAAATAAACTCCTCTGATACCACTTTGTAACATCCCGGATCTGGGTGCCGCCCAAAGGTGCCCCGTACCCGGTTGGTCATATGTCCTCAAGCACATTTCCATGAATTCCAGAGGCTGCTGACTAGCAGTAAAGGCCTTGGGTGGGATAGTGGTGAAACTATTCCCTCATTGTCAGAGTAACACATTGGAAATAAATAGTAAACAGTAGTGGAAGCAGTAATACCATACAACATAAGGAAACAATGAAAGACTGATAATATAAACAACTGTAGCATATATAAATAAATTATTCATGTCACATGTAGCTAGGAAAGAATCCAAACAATCCCCAATGATGTAAATATAGTACTGAAATAAAATTATAGAAAAAATTAAACTCCAACAGCATCACAAGCCTCGACTTGGTCCCATGCTCTCCAGCTCCAATAGTAATCAAGTAACTGATGAAGAAGAAGGGTGTTTGCCCTTATCTATACCTATAACCATATAATTTGTTTGGGCCTAAACTAATGACCCAAAAAGGGTGTGATATGAATCCCAGAAGGCAAAAAACAAAAGATATGTGCATATCTGTCAGTGAACATATATAGCAGGCAATATGCAAAATGAAGCAATAAACAAGGAAGTAATCAAAAGTAAATGATCCTACAGTTTCTAATTACATTCATTTTCATTTATTAATTATGCCAACCACTGAATAATGTAACCTTAGGATCTATCCTAAGCTTTGTATCCCCCTATATAACAATAACAAACGAACGCCTCAAAATACCATCTAAACAACTGTAGCATATATAAATAAATTATTCATGTCACATGTAGCTAGGAAAGAATCCAAACAATCCCCAATGATGGAAATATAGTACTGAAATAAAATTATAGAAAAAATTAAACTCCAACAACATCACAAGCCTCGACTTGGTCCCATGCTCTCCAGCTCCAATAGCAATCAAGTAACTGATGAAGAAGAAGGGTGCTTGCCCTTATCTATACCTATAACCATATAATCTGTTTGGGCCCAAAAGAATGACCCAAACAGAGTGTGATATGAATCCCAGAAGGCAAACAGCAAAAGATATGTGCATATCTGTCAGTGAATATATATAGCGGGCAATATTCAAAATGAAGCAATAAACAAGGAAGTACTCAAAAGTAAATGATCCTACAGTTTCTAATTACATTCATTTTCATTTATTAATTATTCCAACCACTGAATAATGTAACCTTAGGATCTATCCTAAGCTTTGTATCCCCCTATATAACAATAACAAACAAACGCCTCAAAATACAATCTAAACAATCAAATGGTTCTGGTTTAAATCTTGTATATATTGAGGGTGTTGAAGCTTTCTTAGTATTTGCATCATCAAAACCAAAATATGTTTCAGAAGGCACAATTAAGTGTCCTTGAAAAAAATGTGCTCTGAGAATGTTTGACACATTTGACAAGGTTGGGGTACATCTCTTGTGGTTTGGCTTTCAACCAGATTATGTTTTTTGGTATCAACACGATGAATGCAGTTCCAGCGAAGATACTAATAACTTGATTCTGGATCCATCACGGTTCCAAAATTTAGTACATGATGTTGCAGTTCCATCTGTTCAACAAACTGAAACTCATGATGAAATTTATTTAACTCCTAAGTTGGCACCATCCGAATTTTATGAGTTGTTTAGGTCTACTGAGGATGCATTATATCCTGGTTGCAAGATAAGAAAATTAGAAGCGGTTGTAAAATTTATGGCTATTAAATCAGATAGTTCAATGTCAAACAACTGTTTTGATCAGATATTTTATTTGGTTAAAACACTGTTAGCTGAAGGAAATGTGTTGTCTGCAAACTACTATGAGAGCAAGAGGTTGGTTCATAATCTAGAACTTAGTTATCGGAAGATTCATTCATGTGAAAATGATTGCATCTTATATTCTGGTGAAAATGAGTCATTGGATAGTTGTCCCACATGTGGACAATCGAGGTATAAAGAAGCTCAACCAGGGAAGTCTGGATCAATTCCTGTAAAACGGTTGAGATATTTCCCCCTTACACCCAGGCTGCAACAATTATTTATGTCTCATAACACAGCGTCAATGATGTCATGGAACAAAACCAATATTTCAACCAGTAAAAGCTTGAATCATCCATCTGATGGTGATTCATGGAAACATTTTGATCGTCTGCATCTGTCTTTTTCTTTAGAAGCCCGAAACTTGCGATTGGGTCTTTATACTGATGATTTCTGTCTGTTTGGTTCTTATGGTAGTTAGTATTCATGTTGTCCTATCTTTATAACTCCGTACAATCTACCTCTATGGATGTTGATGAAGGATCCCTATATCTTTTTGACCTTATTAATCCCAGGACATCTGAAAAATAATATTGATGTTTATTTTAAACCATTGATTGATGAGTTGAATGCATTGTGGAGTAATGGTGTTAGTACATGTTATGCTGCTACGAAACAAAATTTCACATTAAAAGTTACACTGATGTGGACGATTAGTGACTTTCCGGCATATGACATGTTATCTGGTTGGAGTACACATGGTCTGAAATCATGTCCTTACTGTATGAAAGACAACAAAGATTTTATACTCGTCAATGGAAAAAAAACCTTGCTATTTTGACTGTCATCACAGATTTCTTCCAACCGATCATCCTTTTTGAAGGAACAAATCTCATTTTAGAAAAGGCACAATTTAAAGGGATAAACCACCAAAAATGATCTCAGGTATAGAGTTAAAATCAGTTGTATTTTCATTATCTCCCATCACATTTGGGCCAACAGTAAACCAACAGAAAATTTATGGCTTTGGGAAAGAACATAATTGGATAAAACGAAGCATTTTTTGGGATCTCCCATATTGGTCTGATTTGTTGGTCCACCACATGTTGGATTTCATGCATATTGAGAAGAACTATTTTGATAATTTATTTCATATAGTATTGGATACACCAGGTAAGACCAAAGATACTGTAAAAGCACGATTAGATCTTGCCCAAATTTACAGGTGACCAGAACTTGAACTATTTGAAAATGTCAGATCACAGAGGTTAATGAAGCCAAAAGAAGCTTATACACTGTCCAAAGAGAGTCACTTATTATTTTGTCAGTGGATTGCATATTTGAGACTTCCAGATGGCTATGCTTCTAATTTGGGCAGATGTGTTAAGAATGGTCATATTACCGGATTAAAAAGTCATGATTGTCATGTTATAATGGAAATACTTATACTGATTGGATTCAGATATTTGTTGAATTCTATTATTTGGGATTCGATAACAGACATATCATATTTTTTCGAGACATTTGTGCAGCGACAATAGACTATGATGCGCTAAGCAAACTGGAAGAAGATGTTGTTGTAATTATATGTAAACTGGAAAAAATCTTTCCGCCTGATTTCTTTGACTCAATGGAACATCTGATATTACATTTTCCACATGAAGCTAAATGCGGAGGTCCAGTACAGTTTCGATAGATGTACCCATTTGAGATATGCATGCAGAAATTGAATAAAAAAGTATGTAACAAAGAATCAGTTGAAGGCTCAATTGCTGAAGCTTATTTGTAAGAGGAAATTTCTTTTTTTTGCTCTCGTTATTTTGAATCTGAATATCCCTCAAAACAAAACCACATGGGACAGAATGAGGGAAATATTAACGATGATGTCACGACCCGTCCTCGGGGCCCGTGTCGTGACTACCCCAAGCCCACCTTCCATAGGTCAGGGGTTGGTGAATAGCACCAAAGGTGTAAATCCATAAGGTGGGAAGGCATTGCCTTTATATAATGTAAATACACACAATCAGAGTACACAACTGGAAACAAAACACTAAGCAATATTGTATACAGGAGAATTGATGGAAAGTAAAAGGGGCTGGAAATACAAGCCCAATAGTAAAGTACAAGTACAACTGAAAGCCAGTACAACTAAAAACAAGTAAAGCAGATACTGGGTCGTCCTCCAGGTTCCTACTTAAAGGGTAGGTACATATGGTCTCCTCGGCACTCCACGTCTATTTGTCCACTCCGTGCACTGTCACTCTGAGTGGTCCACCTCCGAGTACCGTCTATTGTGGCTTCGTTCCAAGCCCAAAAAATTAAACGATCTCATATTTGCAATCCTTGTGTCAAGGGCTTCGTGCCCATATATCGTGCTAAAAAAACTCTGTGTTTCCAGTGATAATAAATATTAGGCGTTGAAGAACGCATGAAGAAAGCGCGAAGAATAAAAATAAAGATGATCATGATTTATGTGCGGGACAATGTCCATGTTCATTTGGCCATCATCATCGTGAATTTAGGATATTAAGAATCAATAAAAAAATTAAAAATATATAAAAACCCCTACTTCACAATTGAAGTGGCATGTCGTCAAGTCGCGGAAGATGAGCGTCGCGGTAGTCGGGCGTCGCGGAAGAACGATGTCATCCCGTCAATGATAGAGGAAGAGTTATTGTCGTAGGTGATTATCCACTAAATGAGGCTAATATTCATTAGTAATATATATAATATTCATGTTCTTTATTATTCATAAACACCATTTTAGTTCATTTTACACTTTGAACATCATTTCACATTATGATTGTAATACCTTCTTAAAATGCACTATTATGTGGTACATTTTTAACATCATTTAAAGTACCCAATGATTCATCTAATTTTAAGGAATCTAATTATACATATTTTAATTTGATATTTTTTTAAATTGATCTACACTTAAATATGAACATGTTTGATTCATGGATCAATGGAGAATTCATGAAGGATGATGGAGATATTTGGCAATGAAAGGAAGCAATTCTAGAGAAGGCATATTGGACACCAGCCCACTGATGAGACTGTGGGGACCAAAATACAGACCCAATTAACCCCACATTTCGTGGTATTATATAAGACATGTATAGGAACAAATACATCTTCAGTATATAATGATAATTCTTCCTCCATGGTGTCCATTTAGGCGGCCCAAGTTAGAGATAAAATTCTGGGCCAGATTCTGTGGCCCAGAAAAACAGACCACTAATATGATCATATCTCAGAATCCACAACTCCAAATGGGCCCACATTTTACATAAGGTTAGAAGATATCCGGGGATCCATTTTATTCTTCTATGTCCTACTCTGATTCGGCCATCTATAATGACTTACAAGCGCGTCTGTTCGGTGGATGCAGGTTGGATGCCTTTTCGGGTCAAGGGTGGAAAGTCTTCTTTCCACAAACTTTCCACCACCCTAGGCCTACCATAATCAAGTGGGATGATTTGTACTGTTTGATGCTCTACCCAAGTCTTTCAAAATTCCTATTTAAGGTAGTGGTGGTGGAGGAGTTGAGAATCTTGGATGCTTTGTTCAATTGTAATGTTATGCTGCGATTTTGTTGTCTCAAATTTGTCTTTCACTTGTAAGTTGTTCAATTCAATTTAGTTTCTTAATAAAAGTTCTTCTTATCCTCTTATTATGTTGTTATAAATCTCACTTTGATACCTTTGCCTCAAGGTGTGAATTTATTCACACCAAATCTTGTGAAATTATTCACACAATAGTGGAGTGATCATTTTATTTTTGTTGTTTTCTTTACTTCTCCATGTCCTCCCTCATGTGTCTACTTTCCGCTTCCATTGAAACCATAGAATTAATGGAGGGATAACCCACTTATGGGTTCATCCAAGAGAGTATCAAGGATCTGGATTGGATTTTATTTATCACCCCATTAATGTATAATCACTTCTTTTAAATGAGATTTTTATTTGATGATTTTTAAACTCTATCATCCTTGTTGAATTTAAAGCCGCACACTTCATGTGCTAATACGAACCTTTACCTTGAAGTGCTCAAAACTTTGATCCTTAAAGTTTATAGGTGATTATTATTAAATTGTGTGGGCATTAAACCAATAAGTGATGATGTTTTTTTATCTTCTTAAATGAATCCATCTCAAATATAAGAAATTGAAATCATTGAAAAGGAAATGCGTCCAATCCACCCCGAGCGATAACCTAGGATCAACTCATTATTTTAAATTTAATTCACTTAAATTTGTTAGTTATATTTTAAACCCACATAAAATCAACACAATTTGGCCACTTCATAGCCAAAAACAGTCCATAGAATGTACGTGTCTATAGGTTTCTTCTTAGGTCTCTGAGGATTCGATAACCCAAGCTAAACTACAAGGACCGTTCTACCTTCATCTCTTGGGTAAATTTGAGCGAGAATAAAATTTTAGCGCTTTTACCGGGGACCTAAGTAAGTTATCTTAGACACTATCATTTTTTTCATCCCTCTTCTCTATTATCACCCCCTCACTCCTATGGAAATCAATTTTAAACAAGTCCAACCATGGGAAACCTATCCCTACTTTGATCACCCAACCCCATGTGTGATGTACAATGACCATCCTAATTTCTACTGGTGGGATAACCAAAAACCAATTGAGACACAATGTTTTAACTCCTATTATACACAAAACATTCCAACATATTATGAGTTCCAATCCCAACAAGGCCAATTTGAACATCCTCCTATGAAATTCCAACAACATAGTTATCCTCCTGGAATAAACTATTTGTCTCAACCCCTTATCCATCCTGATCCACATCCATTACTTGAAAAACGATGTCAACAAATGGAGATAATGAATTTTTAGGTTTCATAATTGAGGTTATAACTACAAAGCATTAAAACTTGTGAGGAACCCATCCCTACAAAAACTATCCCTTCCATAACCATATGTGAAGTGTCTAGTTTCCCACAAACCTCTTATTAATTTACTGAAGAGAAAACATTTGGATTTTGGGAAGATGAAGAGGATCAAGGAATTGTTGATGGGTTTTTAAATCAAGAGGAAACTGATTTTTTGTATTCACAAGAGGGAAATTTGACATCATGGATTGAGTCTCATGAATATAACTCCATTGATGATTTTTCAAAAACACAAATCACTGAACCATTAAGAGAAATCAAAATCTTTGAGTCCATACCCATTTCTGAAATTGATCTTTCCAATTTTGTGGTTGAATCTTCTATTCAAAAGGAACCAATTCTATTGAGAAATTTTGAGAATGAAACTGAGTGTGATTCAAAGTGAAAACCTATTTCTGAATTTCCTATCCAAAAAGAGCTCAAAATTAGTGTTCTTCCTTCCTCTATCAAATATCACTTCATAGTGTATAACCATGAGCTTTATGATGGAATTCATTCTTCTCTTGAAACCAAAAAAGTTGGAATGATCATTGATGTCTTAGGAAATACTACAGAAGAAACTAGATCAACCATTTCTAATATTCCTTGGATTTCACCACTCATTTTAGAACATATGTTTGTGCATGAAAAAAATTATAAAAATAGAATGAATCTCAACCTAGTAGAAGTGGTGAAACATGTGGTCCTTAAAATGTTGAAAGTTGGTATTGGGTGAGTTGTAGGGTTCAAGTCAGGATAAAGATGTTAAACAAAGCGCTCAATGGGAGGAAACTCATGGTTTTCAAGTTTCCAATAATTTCGTTGTTTTAATCAACTTTATATTTTAAATAGGGTTAATGAGACATTTTGATATTTCGAAATAAAAAAAATAAACTGTTCACATGTTCTTCTATAATGAGTATGGATGGGTAGGAAAGGGGAGCATCATATTCATCTGTGTCACGTGGTGTGATCCTTGAGTAATACCTTACCCAGAAATTTAAAAAGAATACAATGTATCATCAATTTAATTTACTTTATTTTTATGTGTTTGTAGGTTAAAAAAATAAAAATACAAAAAAATTAATAAAAATATAATAATAAAAAAAGTCCACATCGTAGGTCGTGGGGAAAACCCCGTCACAACCGGTGAAGCCGTGGGGATTCGAACCCAGGACCAAAGGGAGACGAGGGCGCGCACTTACCACTGACCTACGGCTTCTTGTGCTTCTTTATTCTATAATTTTTATATATATATACTTATATTTTACTTCCTTTATTATATATATATATATATATTGTTTTTTTGTTCTTTTTTTGTTCTTTTTTTCCTTTTTCTACTAGGGAACTCTGCAAGTGACATGGATATCAAAGGATTGAAAGGAAGCAACAAGAATTTCAACTTCAACCACCAGGTGACTTCATTCCATGACCCTCCTTTTCAATTTCTTTTTTGAACTTTCATTCTCTACCTCTACCCCCTTCTAAATTTTCTTTTCTTTAAACCCTGGGGATAGTGTTATTTTAAGTTGGGGGGGAGATAAAATAAAAAATGTTTTTTTGTCAAAAAAAATGATAAATGATTTGAAGAAAAAAAAATTGTGAAATAGAAGGAAAAAATCCTTTAACTTTGAACATGGTAATACACATTGCACACTTTGAAACTGTATATCAAATAATTTAGCATACCCTAATTCTGATTTTAATCCTTGTATAATTTCATGAGCATAGATTTTGGAAAGTGTGGCTGTCCAATGTGATATTTCATCATTTATATTTTCATCCAAATAAAAAAAGATCACAATGCACGTCCTTTTGATAGTGGGGTATTAGTTTGAGTTCATGGGGTCCCCTAAATAAATAGCATAGGTTTGGTGATCATTTTAGTATAATATGAGTATTCAAAAAATTATTAAAAAAAAAATTTGCGCGTAGAGCAATGAAATGACCTAATGCGTGGCTTTCGGCACTTGGGGATCGTGACTCCATAGTTGTCTGGCCCAGAGTTAGTAATTTTATCTCTATTTTTGGTAATTTAAATTTTTTTTTGACTGAGTTAACTCGAGATGATGCCCGATTATGTGGGCTTCACTTGGTGCCATAAGGTCTTTGAGCCTGGGAGTCATCGACAAAGTCTCACTACAAGGGTTGACTCTTTTGAGTGCAATTTCAATTACCACGGAAAAACTGCAAAAAAAACAGAAAAAAAACAAAACAAAACAAAAACAAAAAAAATGAATACTCATCTTAATATTGAAATTTGATTCCACCTAGAGCTTCTGTAATTTCCCCCTTGAATAAAGATGAACCCCCATGTCTATTGTGATGCACAACACATCCTCATACTTAATTGATATTGGATGAAATATGGAAATGAATTTGAAAAAAGGAATGGGATTGGGATTGGGATCTTCTTATGAAATTATCTTGTATTAAAATATTTTGATGGGTTTCATGATTTTTTGGTATAAGGTTTTTTGGTGATCATTGTGTATTAAAATGTTTTTTGGAAAAGGGAATTTGAATTTCATATTGTTGAGATATATTTTGCTCGGGACTAGCAAAACTCAAGTTGGGGGGTGTGATTAGCCACTAAATGAGGCTAATATTCATTGGTAATATATATAATATTCATGTTCTTTATTATTCATAAACACCATTTTAGTGCATTTTACACTTTGAGCATCATTTCACATTATGATTGTAATACCTTCTTAAAATGCACTATTATGTGGTACATTTTTTAACATCATTTAAAGTACCCAATGATTCGTCTGATTTTAAGGAATCTAATTATACATATTTTAATTTGATATTTTCTGAAATTGATCTACACTTAAATATGAACATGTTTTATTCAGGGATCAATGGAGAATTCATGGAGGATGATGAAGATATTTGGCAATGAAAGGAAGCAATTCTGGAGAAGGCGGATTGGACACTAGCCCATGGATGAGACTGTGGGGCCCAAAATACAGGCCCAATTAACCCCTAATTTCTTGGGATGCTAGAAGAAATTTATAGGAACAAATAACTCTTCAGAATCCAATGCTAATTCTTCCTCAATGGTGTCCATTTAGGTGGCCCAAGTTAGAGATAAAATTCTGGGCCAAATTCTGCGGCCCAGAAAAACATCCCACTAATATGATCATATCTCTGAATACACAACTCCAAATGGGCCCAAATTTTACAGGAGGTTAGAAGAAATATGGGGATCCATTTTATTCTTATATGGACCACTCTGATTTGGACATCTAGAAGGACTTAAAAGCGCGTCTGTTCGGTGGATGCAAGCTGGATGCCTTTTCGGGTCAAGGGTGGAAAGTCTTCTTTCCACAAACTTTCCACCACCCTAGGCCTACCATAATCAAGTGGGATGCTTTTTACTGTTGGATGCTCGAACCAAGGCTTCCAAAATTTCTATTTAAGGTAGTGGTGGTGGATTTGAGAATCTTGGATTCTTTGTTCAATTGTAATGTTATGTTGTGATTTTGTTGTCTCAAATTTGTCTTTCAATTGTAAGTTGTTAAATTCATTTTAGTTTCTTAATAAAAGTTCTTCTTCTCCTATTATTATACATCTCACTTTGATACCGTTGCCTCAAGGTGTGAATTTATTCACACCAAATATTGTGAAATTATTCACACAACGGTGTAGTGATCATTTTATTTTTGTTGTTTTCTTTACTTCTCCATGTCCTCCCTCATGAGTCTACTTTACGCTTCCATTGAAACCATAGAATCAATGGAGGGCTAACCCACTTATGGGTTGATCCAAGGGAGTATCAAGGGGATGGATTGGATGTTATTTATCACCCCATTAATGTATAATCACTTCTTTTAAATGAGATTTTTATTTGATGATTTTTAAACTCCATCGTCCTTGTTGAATTTAAAGCCACACACTTCATGTGCTAATACAAACCTTTACCTTGAAGTGATCAAAACTTTGATCCTTCAAGTGTATAGGTGATTATTATTAAAGGTTGTAGGCATTAAACCAGTAAGTGATGATGTTGTTTTATCTTCTTAAATGAATCCATCTCAAATATAAGAAATTGAAATCATTGAAAAGGAAATATGTCCAATCCACCCCAAGCGATAACCTAGGATCAACTCATTCTTTTAAATTGAATTAACTTAAATTTGTTAGTTATATTTTAAACCCACATAAAATCAACCCAAGTTGGCCACTTCATAGCCAAAAATAGTCCATAGAATGTACGTGTCTATAGGTTTCTTCTTAGGTCTCTGAGGATTCGATAACCCAAGCTAAACTACAAGGACCATTCTAGCTTCATCTCTTGGGTAAATTTGAGTGAGAATCAGTAGGCGACGTAGACTCCTTGAAGTTGAGGTGCGTCCGATGAAGATGTGTTGTTGGAAGAAGTCCTTCGCGTTCTTCATCAGGGATGTTCAGGCGGCCAAATATTTATTGATGCTGGAAACTCAATATTCTGTTGAGCGCGACATATGGACGCAGAGATCTCTACCCGAGGATCGTGAATATGCGATCATTTTAGTTTTCAGGATTTGAAAAAAGATGCAGTGACCCACGGAAGGGGGAGACGCGGTGGTGTGATTCCGATATAGGCCTGACTCCAGGAGAGATAGGTTATACAAGAATGTCGAGGTGGTTGGGCCGTTATGGTTGGGGAGGAGAAGAAAACATGAAAGTATATGTTAGATTAGAGAGAGAGAGAAAAAACTAAAATTCAATAATGTTAAAATAATAAAAAGAAAATAAGAAATTGGAGTGTTTATTTTTGGCGTGCAGCAAGGGCTCCAAGCGTGATTGATTTTGGAGATAAGGAGATGCAATTAAATAAGTAATTAATAATAATATTAAAATATTGTTATTATTACTTTGGATGATAAAACACATTTTTTGTTCGCGATTTCTCCATGCGACCTCGGTTTGACGAACCGTCTACGGCAGTGCGACCCTGACTCTGAGATGGACATTCTGAGTCCAATATTGGATGTCTTATTTGGGTTTTTGGATCGGGTACCTGAAACGCTCAAATAATAATAATATATTATTATTAAATCTTCGACCATCCATAACTCCTACGTGTGACGTCTGATTGAATTACCGTCTGTGGTGACATGATATTTTCATTAAGACGGTCGATTTAAGTCTAATTTTGAATATTAAATTCTGGTTTGTGGCTTCGGTTCATGAAACACCCGATAATATTATTATTATTATGGGATATTGTATTCGACATATCTCCCTCATACGGTGTTGAAATGACGAACCGTATGCGGTACTAGAAACCTTGGATCGAGACAATCCTTTTGGTATACCCCACTAGAGTTTGGGGTATAGTTGAGTTACGGTCAGGTTGGATCGTACACATATCCAACCGGGCCCCCGAGACTAAAAGGTTAATAACTAACAGACCGGGCGTCCGATTAACGCGTCGTCTGTTGCGTTGAGACCCCTATGACGTGGCAGTCCTTTGAGATACTTCTACTCGGGACTTCGTGATAGTTGGAGTTCAACTAGTATCTCATGGAGCAGATCCTTCCAGATGCGAGCGGACAGAGTACGGAGACCGAGTAGCTGGTAGTGAGGTGGAGTTTGGAGAAAGAACATATAGAGGTTAGTACTGAGTGATCCTGTGTGGGTCAGATCCTATGTGGGTCTACGCTCAATGATCCTGTGTGGGTCAGCGCATACCGATCCTGTGTGGTTCAGATCCTGTGTGGGTCAGCACTCAGCGATCCTGTGTGTGTTAGCGCATACTGATCATATGTGAGTCAGATCCTGTTTGGGTCATTGTGAGGGTTGGTACCTATCAATCCTATGTGGTTCAGACTCCGTATGGTCATAAGAAGTGCCTCTAGATAGAATAAGATGATCTAGCTTTGCGAATAATCATCTGTACTTTTACACTTCACTGAAATCCTGGTTTGAGCTGAGTCAATGACTTTTGTGTTTTCCTCATGATTGAGATGGGTTACTAGATAACTTAGGTATATGTATGGGCATATACCTAAGTAATGGTTATCCGTTGATTTCATACTTTTTGGTTTATCCTTGTTGGATTTAGTGAGACCTTGTGGGTCTCAGGGTCCCTATTGAGTATCGTTATACTCACCCCTGCACGGTCTATGTCTGCACCTTGTTGTGTTGCTTGTAGACGTCGGGCATCGCTGACTGAGGCAGAGAGTAGCATGACTGGATGGTACCCGGAGATGGACCACTCAGAGTGACGATGCACGGAGCGGACAGATGGACGTGGAGTGCCGAGGAGACCATCTGTACCTACCCTTCAAGTAGTAACCCCGGAGGACGACCCAATAGCTTCTTTACTTGTTTTCAGTTGTAATTGATTTCAATTGTACCTGTAATTTACTATTGGGATTGTATTTTCGGCCCCTTTTACTTTCCATCACTTCTCTTGTATACAATATTGCTTAGTGTTTTGCTTCCAGCTGTGTACTCTGATTGTGTGTGTTTACATTATATAAAGGCAATGTCTTCCCAGCTTAGGGATTTATGCCTTTGGTGCTAGTCTCCAGCCCCTGACCTATGGAAGGTGGGCTTGGGGTAGTCACGGCACGAGCCCTGAGGACGGGTCATGACAAATTGGTATCAGAGGCAATACCCAGTCGGAAGTGCTTAGTCACTGCCTGGGTTTGAGGCTTGGGGTCCACAACGAGGGCATTGTGCTTTAAAGGGTTGGATAATGTAACACCCCTGAAAAAGTAAGACTTAAATGGTTAAATGATATGACTCATGTCAACAAGGTGCACCTTTTTTTTGGAGCCTATCTGATTAGAACTCCATAGTTAAGCATGCTTGGCCTGAAGTAGTAATCAGGATGGGTGACCTTCTGGGATGTTTCCCAGGGTGTGTGTGAGTGAGGACAAAACACACTGAAAGAACATGTGTTAGCCTGTGGGGACAGTCATTAGTCTGATAAGCAACCCTAGTGAGTAATATCCTATGGTGTGTTCCATGGAGTCAGATGAAAAGAATCATAGCCCGGGGATGTGGGTCGTGACAGATGAAATGGACAATCAATTATCAGTTTTTAATCAGCCAAATCTTGGCTTTGGTGGAGTTCAAGAATGTTGGCTTTCAGACGACGAACATCACAGAGCTCATACATATGTTCTGCTCAACTGTGAATAAATGAAAACATTTTTACTGTGAGTTCTTCTATCACTTATTCTATAATTTTTGTTACAGTATGTAAAATTATTTTATTTGTAGGTTATATGATAATCATATCAAGAACAAATTCCACAAATTACAATATATGCTCTTGAAGAACGCAGAAAAAAAAATTCTCAATGGTTTCAAAAACTGGTAACATAAATTATTAATGGTTTAATATCAATTTAGTTTACTATTTATTATATTGATAATTGTTTTACAAATTTTCAGTTGTCTCAACATGCTGATAAAATTGATGAGCAACTGTGTATATTGAGTAACCCACCATCCAAAATGGTTAAATCTTATAATGC
Organism: Viscum album; assembly: GCA_963277665.1. NCBI lineage: Eukaryota > Viridiplantae > Streptophyta > Magnoliopsida > Santalales > Viscaceae > Viscum > Viscum album. The sequence goes on along the minus strand of OY728138.1, from coordinate 1,171,162,214 downwards.
ATATGTGGTGAATGGTTTTCGATTTCATACACGTGCATATGGGGAATCAAAAAAAATAATGAACAGTGGAGTTTGTTTGAGAGGATCGCGTCATAGAGAAACTAAAGTTGACTTTTATGGCATTCTGGATGAAATTATTGAGCTGTGTTATCTTGGAAAAAATTACATAATGATGTTTAAATGTTGGTGGTTGGATACTGATAGAGGATTGTGTGTTCATCCGACTCGTGGAATCGTCGATATTAAATATAAAAGTCTTCTTGCAGTAAATGAACCATTTTTACTGGATCAACAGGAACATCAAATTTATTACGCAAAGTACTGTGCTACTTCAAGAGACCTGAGTGATTGGTGGAGCATAATAAAAATGAAATCTTGGGAAAATCAATTTACTCAAACTAAATTTGGTTCTGCTGAAGTGGAAGGAATTGAAATTTTTCAAGAGACTACTCAAAATCCATATTTTTCACAAAGAAACGTGAATATCGATGATGACAACCTACAATTAAGGGTCGATGGTGATGAAGATGTTAATGATGTTACAAATGAATTTGAAATGATAAGAGATGATGAAAGTGAAACCCATATGGATATTGATGATGTCGAGGAGGAATATGAATACATTGACATCGTTAGATATGAAGATGATGATGAAGGTGAACATTGACACAGTTAAATGCTGGTTATGATCATAACTAATATTTATCTATATATAATTATTATTTTCAACTATCTTCTAACAACAATCATTTTGTGTTTCAGATGTACTCTGATTTATTTCGTGAGTTAGAGGAGGCTGAGCTACCTTTGGATGAGGGGGATGTGGGATCATCTGACCCCCAGCCTACTGGTAGTTCAGGAGGTACGCAGAGGGTGTGCGGTCTTGCGCGACTGATGATTCCTGACCCTATCCTAGAGCGACGTCTATGTCTTGGCTTCTATCCACGCACACGGAGGTATGATAACCTGTATATTTTAGTTATCTTTCATTAATTTATTTATATATATACTAATTGTTTGATTATTTATTCTTTTTTTACAGTTTTTTGCATGTAGCTGTTGGACAGGGGAGCGCTATCTTGTGCAATTATTTTTCTTAGCCATGGATCACATGGGAACAGATTCCCGTTGATGTGCAGCTCGGCATGTACAATCATTGGCTGGTACGTAAATAAATAATATTTATTTTGAAATTTATTTTATTAATAACTTGATATTATAAATTACTTGTAGGGTTTATGGTATCCCATCGATGATAGCATGTGTGGCGCTATCCATGCAGCATGGGAGGTGGCTATGCGTGAGTGTTTTCGTCAGTTTTTGCACAATTTGAGAAAGACGACCATTAAGAAAGCAAGAGCGACAGTATTTGATGAGTCGTGTAGAGCCCACCGACCAGAGTACATTTCATCTCAGGTTTGGGATGGATTATGTGCACACTGGTTGGGTGGTGGATTTCAGAGGAGGTCTTTATTGGGTCGGCAGAATCGTGGGAGACAGGAGGTGACGCATCGAGCTGGTAGTCATACATTCAGTACACATAGAGAGCATCTAGTAAGTATTTTTTTTTAAATATTTTATATAACTTTAAATATAAACAGTTTATTTTATATTCATATAGGCAGTCAAGCATCCCGATATTACAGAGTACGATGTTTATCGGAGGATGTACAGTGATCCAGCCACCGGAGAGATTAGAGGTGATCGCCAACGTCAGATTGTGGTTAATCTTATTTTTTTCAGTTTGACAATTAACTGCATATAATAATTTCACAATTTTAATTTCAAATTGGAATTGAAGGAGTCATATGAGGCTGCGACCTCTTAGACACAGGCTGAGGGTCAGGACGAGGCAACTGATCAGACCAATGCCCACCATTTCGACGAGGCGACATAGATGCAGGCGACTCGGTATAGCTTTGAGAATGGCCGAGTAGTTGGTATCGACTCTCATGTGACTCCTGGTACTTATTATGGTACTTTTGCGATGTCGGCGTTCATCTTGAGAGGAGCTCGTGGAGAAGCATCATCTTTTGCCTCACAGTATCAAAAGCAGTTCTGAGCTCAGAATGACCTTATAGAGAGTTTGCAGAAGTAGCAAGAAGAGATGCGTCAGCAGTAGCAGCAGCAGAAGCAGCACCACGAGGAGGAGATGCGTCGATGGCAGCAGCAGCATCACAAGCAGATGGAGTACATACGCCGTCTGACTTGAAGTTTAGGGATAGAGCTTCCTCCACCGTCTCCTTCAGCTCCTCCACCTCCCCCAAAAGACGACCCCCCAGTGATTTTTTTATGTTAAAAACATTTGAATTTAACATTTGTTGTAATATAAACTATTTACAATTTCTGTCTTTTATATCGGTGCAAATATTACATAATTTAATTTTTAATATATTATGATTTTTTTTGTGAATATTGAGAAATTTAATATTTTTTATTTTTTTAATATTTTAATAATATTAATATTATTGTTTCATTAATCATAATTTTATTAAATATATTTTTTCAGTATTATATTTTTTAATGTTTTTTTATTTTACTAATAATAATAATAATAATAATAATTTATGATTTTTTTATTTTTTATTTTTTGAATATTGAGAATTTTAATATTTTTTATTTTTTTATTATTTTAATAATATTAAAATTATTTTTTCAATAATCATAATTTTATTAAATTTATTTTTTAAAAAAAATTATTTATTATTTGCGACAGGATCTGTTGCGATAGGTTCCCATCACAAATAGTCTAAATAATATTTTTTAAAGTATTTGTGACGGGATTACGGGCCCGTTGCAAAAAGTATTTGCAAAGGGTCTGTTGCAAATAGTATAAATAAATATTTTCAAAAAAGTATTTGTGACGGGATTACGGTCCCGTCACAAAAATGTTTATATATATAAAGTATATAATCAGAGACTTATTTGTGACGGGGAAGCTGCCCATCGCAAAAAAGTATTATTTGTGACGGGCTCGTCGCAAATAATTCTTTTTGCGACGTCGTTTTCTGCAACGGGCTATTTGCGACGGTATCCCGTCGCTAATAACCTGTCACAGATACCTAGAATTCTAGTAGTGCTCCAAGTGTAGATCATCAGATGCAACAATTTTTATGACTTTCTTAATTTTTGTGTGTTTCACCACTAGTGAGAAAATTTCAAAAAATTCAATTCCTTCTTTGTGCAGAAAACCATTCACCGCTAATCTAGCTTTGTATCTCTTACTTACATTTGCTACCTCTTTCCAAAAAAAATTACCCATTTTTTTTCTAAAGTAATCTTTCCATCCAGTAGCTCATCAAACTCCCAAGTATTATTGATATTTAAGGAACTCGTTTCCTCTTCCATGGATAACTCCCACTGTTTAGAGTCTCTAAGAGTATTTTCTTCCTCATGACTGTCTAGTTCCCCTAAATCTGTTAGAAGTAAGAGGTTCATATCAACCCCAAACCTCTGAACAGTTTTTCTGATATGAGTATATATTCTCAACACTATCCCAGGTTCATCTATCTAAACCTCACTATCTAGTAGTCTTCTATCCAGTAAAGGTGTATCCAATCATTATTTGTCTGTTACTTGTCTACCCAGACTTTCACCATCTAAAAATGGTCTATCTGATCCACCTCTATCTGGTACTCTGACTATCTGAGTGCCTACCTATGATGTTTCTCCTAAACATTCTGAACTAATTTTTTTTCTGATAATTTTTGTCTGATAACTCTGGACTTTGATTGTTAAACTGTCCTCAACTTCCCTCTTGTTTAGGTTCCAATCTTTCCATAGAAGTTCTTTATTGAAAATAACATCTCAGATCTAGATGACTTTTTTTCATCATCCCACTGGCAATAACCAATGTTCTCATCACCATAGATTACAAGAAAACACACTTTGGATTTCACCTTGAACTTATCTCTATTTTTAGCATTAATATGAAAATATGTGACACTTCCAAAGATCTTGAGATGGTTGAACTCTGTTCTCTTACCATACCAAAGTTCCTTAGGAAGTTCTTATCCCACAACTGAAGTCGGACTACTATTCACTATGTATGTTGTTGTATTAAAGGCTTTGGCCCAAATTCCATTAGGCATTCCTGATTGAAGCCTCATAATCAAAGATTTCTCTATCAGTGTCTAATTCATCATCTCAACTATTCCATTTTTTATTGATTCCTTGGAATATCCTTCTCACACCATATTCCCTTATCTTTACAGAGGAAAGTTGTTTTTGGTGTATTCCATAACATTTTCTGTCTGGTAACATTTCAACTTTCTTATACACTCTTTCTTGGTCAAAACATTCCATTGAATAAATGTATTAAAAAAGTCAGATTTATTATTTAGGAACTAAACCCAAAGCTTGCGAGTAGTATCATTAATGAAATTCACAAAGTATAGTGGTCCTCTATATGAGAAAATGGGGGCTGGACCCCAAACATCAGAATGAACAATTTCTGACTTTCGATTACTTGTATTTTTTCCATCCAAGTTGAAAGAAACTCTCTTTTGTTTTGTTAACATACAATTCTCACATCTCCCTAGGTATGTGTGATTGAGTTTATATATTCCCTTCGCCACTAGAACTTTAATATTTTTCTCATTGAGGTGACCAAAATTGTAGTGCCACTTTTCCAAACCATCTGATGAAGTCGTTCCGATATATGAAACTTCATCACTTAGTTCGGTAAGATAAAAGTTACCATTTTTTAAATCCATGAGAAATCATCATGGATCCTTTGCTGATATTCCAAACACCATTCAAAAAATTCATTCCAAAACCCACATCATCAAGTTGTCCCACTTATATGAGGTTCTTCCGGAGACCCGTAATATGTATAACATATTTCAGTTTCAAGACACTTCCATTTTTCACCTGAATATTCACACCACCATTCCCAACTATATCTTGGGCTTCATTGTCCGCTAGATGTACTATGCCCAAGCTTCCTGGTACATAATCAACCATGCACCCACGCTCACCAGTTGAATGGAAAGATAACCCTGAGTTAATAACTCATGACCCTTATAGAATAATCATACTCACTATCAAGTTGGAACCTCTGTCCATTGTACTAACTAAGTTTGTATGTCCAAAAGTTAATGCCTTTGACCGATTCTTGCAATCATTCTTGATATGTTTTCCCCCACAAAGCCAACATATATGACTTGAACCTGTGAACTTACTATGACTTCTTCAATGGGACTTATCCTATGAAGATTTCTTCTTCTGATGATATGTCAGATGAACTAATTGCCCACGTCTAATAGCATTAAGAGCCTTTCTGATAGCGTCTAAACTTCCTTTTTCCACAACTCTTCATTTAAGATCAAGTTTCAAATATCTTCAATCACAAGATCTACCTTCCCACTAGAGTTTCTCGCCGCATTTACCATGGCACCCCAACTCTATAGAAGTGAAGAAAGAAGAATCAAATCTCAAACATCATATTTGAATGTTATCTTTAAAGATTTGAGCATCCCTCTTGTCATATTGAAGTGATTCGCATGGTTAACAGCAGACCTTCTATCTGATAACCTCAAGTTGAACAATCTACGCAAAATGAAAACTTCATTAAGAATTGTTGGGTTTCATACATTTCATCCAACACTTGCATAACCACATTAGTAGTTTTCTTCTCTCTAATGTTAAATGCAACATTTTAGGCAAGTGACGTTCGGATTAAGGCTAAAGTCTTTCTGTCTAATCGTCCACATTTCACTTCATCCTTTGCATTGGAACACTTTTCGAACAAAGAAGCATCAAGATCCTTCTATATCAGCAAATCTTCCAATTTCATTCTCTAAAAGGAATAGTCAGTTCCATCGAACTTATCGATACAAACTTTTCCTTCCTCTGAAGTCATTCTACTGATAACAGTAACCCAATTAAAATCTAATAACTTGCAAGACAAAGGGAGAAAACACTTGAATGTTGTGAGTGAAGTAGTACTGAACTGTATCCCTTCGGTACCACTTGTTGGGAGGAACACCCTTGAAGAAAATAGGAATCCTCAGTTCATTTGATCTAATGGAGGGACTTAGTGAGACAATGTTCACCAGATAGAGTCGTTTATTCGGTCGCTTAAGCCTACACAATAGAATTGCTTTGCAAAATTATTGGATGGGATGTTTTTTATATCTCCTACCTCTCGAGTCATGTGCATTAGAACTAGGAAGATAAACACCAACCTAATCACCACACACAGACTCAATGGTTTCACTTCACACAAAACAACAAAAATGAAAAAAAAAACAATATTTAACATGGTCCAGACAAAGTCTTACATCCGCAGGGGGGTGCAAACATTTTCATCAAGGGAGATACAAATGAGTATACAGTTCTCAGTCACTTTCTCTCCACTTTTTGGTCTCACACAATTATGTCAGAAACATCCATTGTTCATACAATTGTCATCATATATTAGAGAGTCGGACCAACACCTCTTTATAGTGGTATTTGTTCAGTTAAAAAGTTTTCAATGGCCTTCGATCTTCGCAATCAACCTTCCATTGACTTGAGCAACTGCTTATAGCAAATTGTATTTTCCATTGCAACTGCCAACAACCAGTCACCAAGCAGCAAACATACCATCGCAAGGGTAGCCTTTGAACATTAACTGAGAAAAACTTCATTCGATGATCTATGTTCAATCATTGAAACCTCTCCACAAAAACCCATAGTTTGATGACACTGTATCTGCAGACTTGTGTCTGGTAACAAACTTTCTACCCAAAAGCTCTAAAAACACCACAGTAGGAAACATTCATCTGGTTTGATCAAAAGATCTGCATTCGATCAACTAAGTTTGGAAAACTATGTCTTATGAAACCCTGAAAAAAAAAACTTCCTGAAACCCAACAAAATCGAGGACTCTAAACTATGTTTTTTATAGTTTAATTTTGTGCGGTTCTTAGAGTTTTACTCTAAGGTCTGCCTTTCATAATATATGTGTTTATTCATTTTAATTTTAGAATTATATATACATTATCATTATTATTATCATTTTGCATTTTTAAATATAGTTTATTTAATAAAACATATGTTAAAACTTCCAAACAAAATATTAAAAAAACATAAAAGATTTTTTAAAATTTATATGAATAATTACTAGTTAGAAAACAGAATTTCAATTTTATTTTAAATAAAACATTGGGCTGGAACATCCGGCCCCATAATAAAAGTCTAAAATTCCAGCCCAATTGCCTCACATTCCAATCCCAGAGACCCACCCAAAAGACCCTACGCATCTGAAAGATTCACGACTACAGTCGATCTCTTTCACCGCAGTTGGAGCGCGGGAGCAGTTTTTATCCAACAGAACACGACTGCAACTCCCCGCCCCTCTCTCCCACAAAGCACCTCCCAACCGCCCACCATGGCTGGGGTTTTCCGACCTCTGCCACCTCATGATCGCTGGATCGCCTGCTGGCCATCACTTATATCTATAACCCCTCAACTAATTATACCCATCTTGAGATACCTAAACCCTAGCAGCTCAGAATGTTCTTGGAGATTTTGAACATCATCTTCGGGTGGAGAAAAGCTTCCAAGTGGTAACAATCTCTCAAAATACAACTGCGACGAGCTTTCTTTATTGGTTTTTCCATTGTTGTTTTGGTGGGGTTGCAGTAAGAAGGTGATAAACAGGGTCCGGTGCCGGCTGAAGCAGCTGAAGAACAAGAGAGTTTCGATTGTGAGACAGTTGCGGGAAGACATCGGCCAGCTTCTCCGATCCGGCGACGAACAAATTGCTTTCAATCGGGTATGTTTCAGAAATCTAGGCTCCCACGAACAAATTGCTTTCAATCGGGTATGTTTCAGAAATCCGGGATCCCACGAGCAAATTGCTTTCAATCGGGTATGTTTCAGAAATCCAGGCTCCCACGAACTGTTAACGATTTTGCATTGCGTCTCCTTTCAGGTCGAGCAGCTAGTTAAGGATGACAGCGTAATGGCAGTATATGGGTTGTTGGATGGTTTTTGCGAATTCGTCGTCCTCAACCTTTCCTATATTCGCAGGAATAGGTAGGGTTTATCCCGCCATTCATGGCGATATATATTTCTTATTCATGCTGCTTCTCTGGTGAATTCAGGGACTGCCCCAATGGAATTAATGAAGCTGTTTCAAGCCTCATATTCGCATCTGCTAGGGTCGGGAACCTTCCCGAACTTCAGGCTCTGCGGAAGCTCTTTGTGCAGCGCTACGGCCGGAGGTTCGGAAGTGCCGCACTCGAATTGCTCCCTGGGAACCTTGTGAACTCTGAGGTGACTGGTTCGCCCCTTTTCTTCCTCATCTCTTTCCACTCAGCTTTTACAGTGACTTCTGTGTATGCTTAGCTAAAAGAGAAACTCAAATTCACGAGAACGGTTCCGCACGCCCTGAAAAATCAATTGATGGGAGACGTAAGGAGGGAGTACTGCCACAAGTCGTTTGTGCCACTGGCACTGGAATACAAACAGCAGAAGAAACAAGGAGAACTTGCATTACACACGGCTGCTGCATCTCTGTTTCCAGATGAAACAGAGGAAGCAGAGGAGCTCCCGTCCTGCGTACAACACGACGCGACCCTGAATGACCAAAGGATTTTCGTGTTCAAGTCTGTGATCGTGCCCCGGATAAGAGAATCTGAAAAAGAAGACGACAGTGCGAGTTCCAGGACCCCTAAACCTGCCGAGAAAGGCGGCAGGAAGGATGTTGAATTTGAGTTGTATTATGGGGACCGAAGGCCTCGTCACAGAAGAAAGCATCAGAGGTGGATAACAGTAGAATTGGAAAGGGGGCGCTGCAAAGAGCTCATCCATGGCGGGGGAGAGAAGATGTATCTGGGAACCAGCGATGACATGGATCCTTGGAAAACATGTCTCCATGCCAAATGGCTGCATTCCGATCATCAAAAGGAAGACGGTGTTTCAGAAGTGGGAAGAGTTGGGGAATCGAAGGGCGCAAGGCAAAATAGGCTGCCACGGCCGCCTTATGTGAGAGCCGCTAAGAACCTCATGAACTTAGATTCATTCCCGCGGACGGAGCCATCAAATCACGGATCATCTTCTTCGCCGTGCCACGTCCATCCGAAGCTTCCCGATTACGATGAGCTCGAAGCCAAATTCATTGCTCTCAAGAAAGCATATCTGGAAAACGCCCCGCCTGCACAGGAGCTTCCTGCAATGCCATGAGGTCACCATTCCCTGTTAAATTATGCATTTGCAGTAGTTAATTATTTAGTTGCATTTAATTTATCCTATCAATTTTTCAATTAAAAATAAATGTATTGATGTTTAGGTTACCACACGTTTACGGATATTGAATTTTGATTCTAATTTGAAGGACTGTCTGATGTATTTTTGTCACCCATTTTTGTCACCCATTAACGTGCATAGTTAATGGAACCACCGTTTTATATGTTTCATCAAGATCCTAAACTATTTATCAAAGAGCGTCGTATGACTTCATTTTTAGGCCCCTCTGATTTCATCAACGAATCCATGAAGGAAGAAGTGTAATGGATTCAACCAAAGTGGCGGGTATGACCCATATAAGGCATCAAACTTACAATTTTTTCCCACTCAAGAATAAGCAGTTTTGAAGTTCCAAGTTTCAAATTGATGAGTAACCACAAACAATAAACACAGTGAAAATTACACTCAAAAAGTTATGAACTAACCGAGGCTAACACCCTTCTGTCTACACTAAAAAAATTGTGACATTCCAAGCCCAGAAAAAAACTAATGCTACAAAATCACCTGTTTTAGCGCAGTTAAAAGGTAACTTTTGTTGAAAAAAAATCATATTTAATATCGATATATATATATATATATATCTTAAATATGTTTTATATAATACTAAATATATATTTCCATTTAATATGTTGTATATTTAATGAAAAATGGTGTATAGGTTAATTAAAAATATTGACTAATTAATATTAATAAACATTTAATAACATTTTGTTTTATCAAAGTCATTTGTTTTTTTCTTCAATTTGACATAAATATCAAATAATAAATATTTAATTAAAAATATTGGCTAAATATGTATTTACGCTCAACGTCATACAATAATTTTACACATACATAATTAATTCAATTTTATAGAAACACGCATACACGAACAATAAATTGTTAATATTATCATTTCAGATTTTTATTTATTAATATTGAGCAATTAATATATATTAGGTTTTTAATTATTAAATTTTATTCATTTTTTATATTTTTATTTAATATATACTATTTATTACTTTTTAATATATATATATGTATATATAATTTATTCATTACTATTATTGATTCCATTAATAATATTTTTTAATATTTTTTGTAATTTTTTCATATTTTTATTTGTTTAATATTTTTTTTGTAATTTTATTCACTTTTAATATTTATTTATAGATATTTATTGATTAACATTTAATATTTTTAATACCATTGTAATTTACATAATTAATATATGTAACAGGGGGATCAGGGTATGAATATTCTTTTCAAAATTCTCCATACCCCACTGGATCTTGACTTTTTATTATAAGGGTCAATTCGTTTGCTCTTTAATGTTTATGCTGATCTTATTTATTGTAATAGTGAGTGTCGTAGACCCAACGATACAATAATTTTGATTTCCATGTCATGTATACAATGAGATATGCATGATTTTTACTTACCATTATAGTATTGACATTTCTGCATCCACTATTAAATGGTAATGTCTATAGATTAATTATCGTATGAAAAAGTTATAGCAGATCCCGGGCTATAATGGGAACGTCGAGATACTATGACGTTAATATTAAATATAAGTCCTTTGGACTAGATACATTTTACTAATTGGACACAATAAATGTCTGACTATCAGACACTGGGGGCTCATAAGTATTGAAACTTCTTCTCATGAAGTTCGCACTTGGTGATCTATAGTAGTGAGATCATGAGGATAGACCCGCCAATAGGAACACCACATATTTTTGGTTTCATTGGTTGTTCCTAACTACGAACATGTGTATTAGTCTTCTGACTTGAGATCATTACCAACGCGTGACATTTGATCGCGTACTTTGATTCAAGGAAAAAACATGATAATGAAATCATGGAGAAGTAGCTTGTGTTGGGTGCATTATTGGTGGTATGACATTAGTTGAATGATCAAGATAGGATTTGTCGCTTCCGAGTTAAGGAAGTAATATATCTCAGGTCCGGTTGATCAGGACGGTAGTACCTTTATAAATCCTTGGCCAAGGTAGTCGAATGATAAATATGTTTAGTTTTATCAACAAACAATAAAGCAAAAATTGACGATGACATAAGTGTGCATATTGCTTTATGAGATATTTAATGACAAAGAGATTATATTACAAAGTACATGTTCATATGTTGGTTATCGTTGCTATGACTATTCCTTATCTCTGTAGGTGCCTTGATGTGTTGCTTAGTCCGCTCTTAGTCTGTGTATTCTATTAACTGCTATCGACATAAGGGTCTAGAGGGTCACACACAATAGCGTATTTAAGAATCTGCCATATTTTGGTGAATAGGTATATCAAACATGGTGGGGCCCACCACAGGGTCCAAGTGTTGTTTAAGTCATCGATCACCGAAGAATACATAAATTCATTATTATTCAAGTAAAGAATAATTGAGTAGAATTTATTTATTAAAAGTATTTATAAGTTAAGTAAATATGAGGAATAGTATTATTCGAACTAATATTATTTTAATATTTCAGGTTTGTTTAATATTAAGCGGGAATTATGAGTCGAGTTAATGACTTGAGTTTATCACGTAATATATTTTATATCACAGGGATGTGATAAAATAATAAATAATATTTATGACGCATATTAGTTCATCACAATTTATTATTTTTTAGTGGATGTTAAATATACGGGGGTCGGAGAACTCAATCCAGGTATTTGAGGATCCACTATAAATAGAGGAGAGAGGTTCTCACACAACGACTATTTACTGTGAGATTTCTAGAGTCTCTCTTCGCTCTCTCGCTTTCTAGAGAAAGAATCTCTCGATCCAGGAAATCAAATCAAGCTCATCTCCTTGCATCGAAGGCACGTCGATGCGGTGATCGTTAGGACGTTGACGGTATCGTCGGATCACCGCACTAGCCTCGGAATTTGACGATTGACGTTCCAGTATATTTCCAAAGCACGTGTGGACGGTCTAAAAGAATTATACTTTAGATCCTTCAAGAAACGATCATCGACGACATATAAATGTCGAGCACGACTTCAGATTGGAAAAAGGTATGTTTTCGATTTTATTTTTGTGCTCTGTTTAATTTAAGCGAGATCCTTGGACCGTACCGGGACTCGGATCGTCGGAGACGGCATGTTTCGTCATCCCGACGATGGAAAAATTTTAAATTCCCTGGCGCACCAACTTTCGCTTTGCATCCCGGTGCCTTCAATTGGTATCAGAGCGACCACATAAATTATCTAAGTCAAGAAAAATTAATTTTCATTAAAATTAAGGAGAGCGTATTAAATCAGTCCCAACAGATCTGACCGCGATTCAATCCGAGGTCGGATGACCAAGTTACGACCATATGAAAACATTTATGCATCGTTCGTGGTTATTTTCGAGTATTAAAATTGAGTTGATCAGAGACAAAACCGCAGAAAATCTTGTTCCGGTCAGAACTGGCCGAAATCCGATGATCATATTTTTCTTCGACTGACACCCATATTTCCACTTTTTGTGGAATTAATTTTGTATTTTATTAAAAAAATTAGTTTTTTGAATGGGGTGTGACTTTGTGTAACACCCCAAGGTTTTCTAAAAATAAATTGAAATTCATGAAAGATTTTTTAAGTAGATATTTACAACTATCCTTTAAACATAATTTTGCTGCTTCTATGTTTTGAATTTCGAAAAATGGTCATCTACAATTGTGTTCAGTAAGTTATTTGGAGTCTGATGGAACCAACTTGTTTTTTTGGCGAATAGTAACATACCCTTAAGAATAGTAATATGAATAGTAATATGACCATAATGAATAGTAATTTTTTTTTATTTTTTTTAAGGCTTTAAGATAATGACATCTTGGTTAATTTTTCAATGTGATATAAAAGCAGTTATAGAAATAGAATTGTTTATTTTTGAATTAATTATGCTTTTATTTAAAAATTAAATTAATAATATTTAGAAAATTATTTTTAAAAAATGGAATTCATTTTTGAATTCTACACGTCGAAAAATGGAAAAAGTGAATTTTTGAGATTTTTCCGAAATTCTTGAATTTTTGATGAATAGTGAAATACGGTAAAATACCGTATATTCAAATTATCAGTAAAATACACTATTTATGACATCATAAGTGATGTAAGGCAACTTGGTTCGAACTCACATGCCATTATTACTATTTTGGGTCACATGAATTAAGACTATTCATAGTCTTGAGTCTTGAGCAAAAATATTATAATAATGATTAAAATAATAAAAAATATCTCCTCTCCTCCACTATAAATACCACCATCATTCCCCTATTCCTCCCACACCTCTCAAGCCTTGATCCTTACATAAGTTCTGCCCAACACTCCTCCCTAGGCTCTTCCCCACGTCCTAGAGCTGCTGGTCTCTCCAAAAGGCCAAAACCAAAGGCCTTAAGAAGGATCTCAAGGCGAAGAGATCAAGAGGTAAACATCCTCTTTTGTTTTCTTTCCTTTCTTTCATTTTATGTTATTATTTTTAATTTGTTTTGGCTTATGTTGGGATATTTCATTCCATATCCCCATTATAGCCCATATTATGTAAGAGTGATGAGATACCCCCTTTCTCGAATCAAACTATTTTATGAAATTTTAAGTGACGTCGTTAGGCTGCCGAATTTTCGTGTGAGATTTATCAATTTTTCTTTTATTTTGAGTTCCTTTATTTTATTCTTCCTTCCTCACATCCTCTTATCCAAGAGGCATGAAATCTCTAGAATTATGTATATTCTGGATGTTCTCATGTTTATAGAAAATTTCTCATCAATCTTCTCCTCCTCTCCCACTTATTCAAGGAATTAAAAACATTGTCCGTGATGTGTTGAAAAACCGACATCATGGACGATGTGATTTCAATTTTCTTTAATTCCCTCAAGGATGGTCATGAAAACATTTTTATGGTTGAACTAGGTTACAATATATGTATTATGTCTCATCCATGGTTCTGGAATTCTTTTTTACACATGGTTTTAATTTATAAAACAAAATGAGGTCGTTATTATCAAAGAACTACTAAAATGATCTAAACGAACATCATTAATATTTTAACTCATGAATCATCCTCTTGACATAACTAAAAATGATAAATGGTATAATTTATGGTTCTAGAAATATTTAAACACCACTCTATTTCAATTATGTAGTTTCACTCCCAATCGAGAAGAACATCTACCATGAACCAATCATGGAAATCATGTAAAGAACTCACCCAAAAACAGTACAAGGAACAAAATACTAACAATTAAAGGGTGAAATGATGTAATGAAATGATCATATAGGGTATTTTAAATATGGATATGTTTCTGTAAGATATTAATAACACTCTTTTAACCATTATATAGGAGGTTTAAACAAGTTTGAAGTAAGAAAAACCTGAGGTAAGGGAATTATTAACCCGATTTCTATTCTTTGGGTTAACCTTATACTTCGTTATTTATGTGGTATTAAAATTGTTTGTGTGATGGTTTTTTTTATATTATGTTTAATTATGTTTATTTACAGTGTGTATACATATTCCATCCACTTTATTAAATCTCGCTTCAATTATATGATTTATGTAAGGGGATTTTCTTTTAAAATCCTCTTTTAAAATTATGTTTTACAAAATTCAAAAGCAATGTTTTTATGATATTATTCATGTTGTATAATTATGTTCTGGTTCTTGGGAATTTTTTATGAGGAAGTGTGGGACCTATATCTCCCTCCAATGCATTGGGTATGTGTATGTTGTAGGTCGGCCGTATGGTTACTTCAAGTGTAACTGCAATGATTACACAAATTGTAAGGTAGTCGTGAGAGTTACAAATTATAAGGTAGCCGAGAGGGTTAAAAAATTATGTAAGTAATGCCCCAAGATACTTTTATGGTTATATTTATGTTCTTATGTTTTGCGTGGATCTTGTGTAAATGTCATGTTTCACAAAGTAAGTATATATGGGTGACAAGTATGTCTTTTGGAAATGATTTCATACATTACAAGTGTTCATGGACTAATGTGTTCTTTCCTTATTTTTATATCCTTTACTGAGATTTTGTTCTTATCCCAAGTTTTTAAATGATTTTCACAGGTTATAAGGATGTGTAAGACAAATAAGGAAGCCAAGTTAAATGTTTAAATATTAGTCAAATAAATATTGTTTATGTGAAAAGTTTTATATTTTACAAGAAATGAATACTGTTTTTATGGTATCCACTTTGTAATAATGTGTAATTTTATGAATGTATTATGTCCCAATTCTCAAAATCTCTAAACTTGAAAAGATCCTCAATGAGAAATGAAGTGATTTCTTGACTAAATTCAAGATTATGTAATGTAATAAGGTCGGTTCCTTACAGTTGGTATCAGAGGATGGTTTTGATAACTTTAGAGGTTATGATAAAGTTAAAAGAATACCATAAATGATTTTTACTCTATGATTAATTTGAAATGTTATAGAATTTAAATATTACCATGTTTCTTTATCTAAGATATGTTTGTTCAAAATGGTTGTCCACAGAAGAAACAGGGAAGCTGAAGAGGATAGGCACCGACTGAATGATATCCTTCCAAATCTGCAGCCCGAAATGGTAGGGATTGGAACCGAGCAGTTTGTGATAGTAATGGATCAGCTAACATAGGAAATAAATGGTGGT
The DNA here is from genome assembly GCA_963277665.1 of Viscum album. NCBI lineage: Eukaryota > Viridiplantae > Streptophyta > Magnoliopsida > Santalales > Viscaceae > Viscum > Viscum album. The sequence goes on along the minus strand of OY728138.1, from coordinate 1,171,146,369 downwards.
GGAATCCATGCAAGAGAACAACCAGAGTTACCACAACAGAACATGACAGTAGTGGAAAATTTTACGAGACAACACCCTCCTGATTTCAATGGATCTTCTGACCCAGTAGTAGCTGAAGGACGGATTAAATCCCTTGAAAAGATATTTGATATTATGAGATGTTTATATAAGCAAAAGGTAAGTCTTTCCATTTATCATTTTGGAGGTGAATCTGATCAGTGGTGGTCAATGGTAAAGAATATCAGGGATAGAGAGGATGTTGATGCATTATAGTGGGATGAATTTAAAATTCTTTTCCTTGAAAAATATCTTCATAAGGTAGTGAGACTTAGGATGGAGAAGTAATTCCTTGAATTGATGCAAAAGGAGGATTCAATGGATGTGTATGAAGTGAACTTTACTCGACTGATGAGGTATGCTCCAAATATTATTCTGGATCTTGAAAGCAAAATCCGCTTTTTACTCAGGACTGAAGCCAAGGTATCGAAGGGCGTTGACCTCCCATGAATTCAAAAGTTATGAGAAACTTGTTCGATGTGCTGAGAGGGTAGAGATGAAGTTTGCTGATGATCATGTGAATTTTGGAAACAAGGATAAGAAGAGGTCCATATGGCAAGCGATGGGTAAGAATCAACCAAATAAATATGAAGGTAAGAAAATCTAGTTTCCAGTTTGTGAAAAGTTTGGCAAGAAGCACCCTTAGGAATGTCTTACCAAAACTGGGACGTGTTTTAAATGTGGTAAGTTTGGACATATGACCCGAGATTGTAATGAAAATGATCCTAAGACTAATCCTGATAAGAAAACTATAAAGTGTTTTAAATGTGGTGAGATGGGTCACTATGCAAATGTCTGCCCAAAGAGAGATCCAAATGATGCAAAGAAGCTAGACTATAAGTAGAAAGGTGTAGTGAGATCTTTTGTGATTACATCAGGAGATGTCGGGACATCCAATGAAGTTGTATCAGGTACTTTTTTTGTTTACTCAGATTTTGCTAAAGTTTTGTTTGATACGGGGTCTACACATTCCTTCATCTTTGAGAAATTTTCAGGTAAATTGGAAATATCACCTCAACAAATGAAACTAGAACTTGTTGTTAAAACACCAGTGGGAAATATTATAACAAAGATGAATTATAAGAATCTTTCTATTGTGGTATGTGGAAATAATTTACCTATGAACCTTGTTGTTTTTCCCTTAGTCGAGTTTGATGTTATTCTGGGAATGGATTGGCTTTCTGTTTACCATGCTAAGATTGACTTTAGATCTAAAGAAGTTGTTTTTTCAGAAAGAATTTCAGTTTGTATACAAGAAAGAACCCATACAATTGATAACATATCAGGAAGCTAAGAAACTTTTGAAATATGAAAATGAAAGTTATCTTGCTCATATTGTTGAAAATAAGGGAACTATTCAGATTAATAATGTGCTGGTGGTAAATGAATACCTTGATGTTTTTTCTAATGATTTACCCGGTGTCATACCTGATCAAGAAGTCGAATTCACAATTGGATTAGTTCCTAATGCTAAGCCAATTTCAAAACCCCCATATCATATAGCTCAAATAGAACTTCTTGAATTGAAAAATTAGTTGTAGGATTTGCTTGATAAAGGCTTTATTTGTCCTAGCACTTCACCATGGGGTGCTCCTGTTTTGTTTGTTAAAAATAATGATGGTTCCATGAGACTTTGTGTTGATTATAGAGCTTTGAATAACATCACTGTTAAAAACAAGTATCATTTGCCTCACATTGATGACTTGTTTGATCAGCTCCAGGGAGCTCATTACTTTTACAAGATTAACTTGAGATCTGGATACCATCAGCTGAAGGTGAAGGAGGATGAAATCCCAAAAACAGCCTTTCATACTAGATATGGGCATTATGAATTTGTTGTTATGCCATTTGGGTTAACTAATGCACCTTTTGTGTTCATGAATCTTATGAATAGATTATTTCATGAATTCTTGGATAAGTTTGTCGTTGTGTTTATTGATAACATTCTGGTATTTTCTAAGAGTAAAGAAGAGCATGAAAAACACATAAGGGTTGTTTTAAAAACCTTAACGGAAAAGAAACTATATGGAAAATTCAGAAAGTGTGATTTTTGGTTGCAACAGATTTATTTTCTTGGGAACATTGTAAATAAGGATGGAATAACAGTTGATCCTGCAAAAAAAAAGTGGTTGATTAATGTCCAAGACCCACAAATGTTAAAGAGATTCATAGTTTTCTTGGATTATTAGGTTATTACCAACGGTTTGTTAAGAACTTTGCACAGTTATTTAGCCTGATAACTAAGTTAACACAAAAAGGGGTTAAATATGTTTGGATAGAAGAACGTGATTTTTGTTTTTAGAAACTGAAGAACAGATTGGTAAATGCAACAATTTTGGACTTGTCTTCCCAAAATGGTGATTTTTTCATCTATAGTGATGATTCTTTGAAGGGAATTAGCTGTGTTTTGATGCAGAATGACCAGGTAATTGCTTATGCTTCAAGACAACTTAAACCTCATGAGTTAAATTATCCCATACATGATTTGGAATTGGCACCTGTGGTTTTTTACTTTGAAAATTTGGAGGCATCATTTATACGGAGCCAAATGTCAAATATATACTGACCATAAAAGTCTGAAGTATATATTCACTCGGAAGGAATTAAACATGAGGCAGAAAAGATGGCTTGAACTGATAAAGGATTATGATTGCATGATCAATTACCATCCCAAAAGAGCAAAGTGACAGATACATTAATTTGAAAACATCATGGATCATTAACCATGTTACATTTAGAACATGATCCCTTGATTAATGATTTGATGAATTTTGGCTTAGAAGTTTTTGGTGCAGGGAATACATCTATTTTGTTTCAAGTTTCAGTGCAGTCATCATTATCAGACAGAATTAAGAGATCATCGAAGAAAGAACGTGACCTACAGAAAAAGGTATAATTGGTTAAAATGGGTAAGCTTCTAGAATTTAACCTTGATAAAGATTGTGTTTTAAGATTTGGAAAAAGGTTGTGTGTGCCTTGTGATTCCTAGTTGAAGAAATATTTTTTGTGTGAAGCTCATTGTTCTCCATTTTCAGTTCATTTTGGTAGTACTAAGATGTACATAAACCTTTAGGAGTATTATTAGTGGGATAGAATGAAAAGGGATATTGCAGAATTTACTGTGAAATTCTTGACATGTCAGTAGGTTAAAGTAGAGTGATAGTTACCGAAGGGGATGCTTCATCCTTTTCTAGTGCCAGAGTGGAAATTAGAGAATGTATCCATGGACTTTTTGGTGGGACTACCAAGGACTTATTAAGGTAACAATGTGATTTGGGTTATTGTTGATCAGCTAACAAAATCTGCATATTTTCTTTCTATTAAAGATAAAATGTCTTTGGATCAACTTTCTCGAATGTACCTCAAAAATATTGTCAGGTTACCTGGAGTTCCTCTTTCCATTGTATCTGACTGGGATCCCAGGTTCACTTCTAACTTTTGGAAGGGACTTCAGAAGTCATTGGGCACAAAATTAAATTTCAGTACAACTTTTCATCCTCAATCAGATGGGCAGTCAGAACGAATAATTCAGACTTTGGAGGATATGCTTCATGCTTGTTCAATGGACTATCAGGGAAGTTGGGATCGACATATTTATTTAGTTGAGTTTTCTTATAATAATAGTTTTCATTCCAGTATACAGATGACACCTTTTGAGTCATTATATGAAAAACAGTGTCAAAATCTAGCGTTTTGGGATGAAGTCAGTGAAAGAAAGTTTATGGGGACAAAATTAGTAGAGAAAGTGGCTGAGAAAGTGAAGATGATCAAGCAGCACATGAGGAAAGCTCAGAGCAGGTAGAAAAGTTATGCAGATAACAGAAGGAAAGACTTCTCTTTCGAGTTAGGTGACCATATTTTCCTTAAAATCTATCTTTTGGAAAAGTGTGATGTGTTTTGGTAAGAAAGGGAAGCTAAGTCCGCAGTTCATCGGTCTTTTTAAAATATTGGACAAAGTTGGACCAGTTGCATACCGAGTAGCTTTGCCTCTGAGTTTGTCTCAGGTACACAATGTTTCTCATGTTTCGATGTTGAGAAAGTATGTGCTAGATTCAACTCATGTTTTGAGCCCAGAAGCAGTTCAGTTGGAAGAGAATCTTTCTTATGAAGAGAAACCTGTTCAGATTCTAGATCGAAGGGAAAAAGTATTGCGGAATAAGGTAATTCACCAGATAAAGGTTTTGTGGAGAAACCACATGGTTGAAGAAGTAACATGGGAGTCTGAAAATTCTATGAGGAAAAAATACCCTCACTTGTTTAATAAGTAAATAAAATTACGAGGATGCAATTTCCAGAAGGTGGAGAGAATGTAACACCCCAAGGTTTTCTAAAAATAAATTGAAATGCATGAAAGATTGTTTTAAGTAGATATTTACAAATAGCCTTTAAACATAATTTTGGTGCTTCTATGTTTTGAATTTCAAAAAATGGTCATCTACAATTGTGTTCAGTAAGTTATTTGGAGTCTGATGGACCCAACTTGTTTTTTGGTGAATAATAACATACCCTTATGAATAGTAATATGACCATAATGAATAGTAAATTTTATTATTATTTTATTTTCTCAAGGCTTTAAGATAATTCCATCTTGGGTACTTTTTCAATGTGATATAAAAGCAGTTATAGAATTAGAATTGTTTATTTTTGAATTAAGTATGATTTTATTTAAAAATTAAATTAATAATATTTAGATTTTTTTTAAAAAATGGACTTCATTTTTGAATTCTACACATCAAAAAATGGTAAGGGTGAATTTTTGGGATTTTTTTGAAATTCTTGAATTTTCGATGAATAGTGAAATACGGTAAAATACCGTATATTCAAATTATCAGTAAAATACAATATTTATGACACCATAAGTGATGTAAGACCACTTGTTTTGAACTCAAATGACATTATTACTATTTTGGGTAACATAAATTAAGATTATTCATAGTCTTGAGCAAAAATATTATAATAATGATTAAAATAATGAAAAATACCTCCTCTCCTCCACTATAAATAACACCCTCATTCCCCTCTTCTCCCACACCTCTCAAGCCTTGATCCTTACCTAAGTTATGCCCAATACTCCTCCCAAGGATCTTCCCCACGTCCTAGAGCTGCTAGTCTCACCAAAAGGCCAAAACCAAAGGCCTTAAGAAGGATCGCAAGGAGAAGAGATCAAGAGGTAAACATCCTCTTTTGTTTTCTTTCCTTTCTTTCATTTTATGTTATTCTTTTTAATTTGATTTGGCTTATGTTGGGATATTTCATTTCATATCCCCCTTAATTCCCATATTATTTAAGAGTGATGAGATACCCCTTTCTCTCATGAAACTATTTTATGAAATTTTAAGTGACGTCGTTAGGCTGCCGAATTTTCTTGAGAGATTTCTCAATTTTTCTTTTATTTTGAGTTCCTTTCTTTTATTCTTCTTTCCTCACCTCCTATTATCCAAGAGGCATTAAAGCTCTATAATAATGTATATTCTGGATGTTCTCATGTTCATGGAAAATTCCTCATCAATCTTCTTCTCCTCCCCCACTTATTGAAGGAATTAAAAACATTGTTCGTGATGTGTTGAACTACCGACATCGTGGATGATGTGATTTCAATTTGCATTAATTCCTTTAATACGGGTCATGAAACCATTTTTATAGTTAAACCAGGTTACAATATATGTATTATGTCTCATTCATGGTTCTGGAATTCTTTTGTACACATGGTTTTAATTTATAAAACAAAATGAGGTCATTATTATCAAAGAACCACTAAAATGATCTAAACGAACATCATGAATGTTTTAAATCATGAATCATCCTCATGAAAGGACTAAAAATGATAAATGGTATAATTTATGGTTCTGGAAATATTTAAACACCACTCTATTTCAATTCTGGAGTTTGACTCCCAATCGAGAAGAACATCCATCATGAACCAATCATGGAAACCATGTAAAGAACTCACCCAAAAACAGTGCAAGGAACAAAATACTAACAATTAATGGGTGGAATAATATAATGAAATGATCATATAGGGTATTATAAATATAAATATGTTTCTGTAAGATATTAATAATAATCTTTTAACCATTATACAGGAGGTTTAAATAAGTTTGAAGTAAGACAAACCCAAGGCAAGATAATTCTTAACCCGATTTCCATTCTTTGGGCTAACCTTCAACTTCGTTATTTATGTGGTGTTAAAATTGTTTGTGTGATGGGTTTTGTTTATATTATGTTTAATTATGTTTATTTTCAATGTGTATACATATTCCATCCACTCTATTAAGTCTCGCTTCAATTATATGATTTATGTAAGGGGATTTTCTTTTAAAATCCTCTTTTAAAATTCTGGTTTACAAAATTCAAAAGTAATGTTTTTATGATTTTATTCATGTTGTATGATTATGTTCTGGTTCTTGGGCATTTTTTATGAGGAAGGGTAAGACCTATATCTCCCTCTAATTCATTGGGTATGTGTAAGTTGGAGGTCGGCCGTATGGTTACTCCAAGTGTTACACAAATTGTAATGTAGCCGTGAGGGTTACAAATTATAAGGTAGCCAAGAGGGTTACAAGATTATGTAAGTAATGCCCCAAGATACCTTTATGGTTATATTTATGTTATTATGTTTTGCGTGATCTTGTGTAAATATTATGTTTCAAAAAGTAAGTATATACGAGTGACAAGTATGTCTTTTGAAAATTATTTCATACGTTACAAGTGTTCATGGACGAATGTGTTCTTTCCTTCTTTTTATATCCTTTACCGATTTTCATAGGTTATAAGAATTTGTAAAATAGAGAAGGAAGACAAGTTAAATGTTTGAATATCAATCAAATAAATCTTGTTTTATGTGAAATGTTTTATATTTTACAGGAAATGAATACTGTTTTTATGGTATCCACTCTGTAATAATGTGTAATTTAATGAATGTATTATTTCCAAATTCTCTAAAGCTCTAAAATTGAAAAGACACTCAATGATAAAGGAAGTGATTTATTGACTAAATTCAAGATTATGTAATGTAATAAGGTCGGGTCCTTACACTTTGTGTCTAAATGACAAGAAAGGGTGTTGGTGGGATTTATTTTTCCAAAAAAAAAGAAACCCTATGTATGCCTTTTTCCAAAGGGGTGGCAGACATGTCAATGAAAAAAAATTATTTCTTCCACAAGAAGCCAATGGACGAGGCCAACCCTGGTTGGCCATCTTCTCCCCTCCCTACTAGAGCTCTCCTCACACGTGCTCCCCGCCAGTTCCCCCCTCCACCGCTCCAGTAGTTCCTGTGGCCGCTGCTTGTCACCACCATTTGGACCAAAAGCAAGCAGCCTCCTCCCAGTGCGCCTGATCAGCTCCACACACCACCCTAAGACGAAGGCCGAACTACCCTCCTCCGTGGAGCCTGCACCCAGTCGGCACACCACCGCGGGACAAGTCACCATCGACTGACCAGATCTGTGCCGCTGGTTGCTGGCCAGATCTAGCACCCATGCTCACCTCGAACCGCTATCGTGTTGAGGCCACCTGCCGACCTACTTGAGGATGCCGCTGCCTGTTGGATACTCGACTACCGTCCCAACGAGGCCACGCCTCCCTAGAGAACCACGACCATCTTTTGCTAACCAACCGACCCACCAACTGGCCGTCCCAGACGCTGACCTATCGTGGAGGCCAACAATCCTCTTTTGTCGTGCATCCTAACTTCATAACGTGGCCACCAGAGGGACACCAAGCATGAGGTACCCCTACCATGGGTTCTGCCTGATCAGAATCGCACTGCATAGGGTCCAGGTGGGTCTTCTCGACCCGGTACGGGTCTGGGGGGGCCATCCTAGCCCAAAATACCCCTGCACAGGGTCTTCACGACTCGGTATAGGCCTGTGGGATACAACCCAACCCACATTGAGCCAACACAGAGTGTCGGGACCCTAGTTTACCAAAAATTAATTTAATTTAGTATTAAATTAAATTAACTAAAATATTAATTTTTTGTTAAAAATATAATATAATAATACCCTAAATAAATAAATTTAATTTTTGGCATTAAAATTAAATTAATAATCAGATCAAATGAGGATTGAATAATTTTTTTGAATTTTTAATTCATTTAATTTATTTAATAGCCCTCATAGTTAAATTATTGCAATTTAATTTTTATTGTGATCATAATTATATCGATCGGTCTTGAGAAATTGACTCGACCTGTGTATGTTTGTTTTTATCTAATTGATTATTTAATTGTGTGCGATGATTGTAATTAATTAATATGGTCTTCACATCATCATTTATTTTCGGTCAATATGTATAAGGGCCCGCACATCCATTTTTTCCATATGTATTTTCTACTTTTGAGTTCCCTTCACATGCATGTGAGTATTTTTGTATTGTTGACAATGACGTTATAAGATGCAGACCCCGCCAAGGCGAGGCAGAATCGAGAGGAGCATTGGACATACTTGATGGGGACAAGTTGCATCATGAGTTAAGCCATGAATAATGTATGATTCCCCTAGGTTGTGATTGGTCCCTTGAGGTTAAATGGATCAACTAGTTTTAGATGCTCAAGATCAGTTGGGTAGTTAATTTTATTTATGCATTTTATGATAGTGGGAAAAACATAAAATAATTAATAGTAAAATGCATAAAGAAGCGATGAATGTTTTTCTATTAATGTTCAGTTGTGAGCGCGACACCATAGATTGAACAAGATTAATAGAAATGGATTGCATTCATCGATAAAAATAATAAAACCCTCACATAAGTATTAAGTCACAAACGCCTTCCTTCATTTGAATTTGAACACAACTAGGTGTTCGGGGTGTTAGGTCAGGTACAATTGAGGGTACCTCTTTCTATTGGGAAGTTTTTATGAGAACGATGAGCTAAATTAACTGAAGTTAATAGTAAGGATTAACCATATCTAACTTTCTATCACTTTAGAGGCAAGTGTTGAGAAAATCAAGTTTATGATTTTAGAAGCTGAGACTTCTCTCAACAGATTAAGGAATTGTGAGTTAATGTGGTTGGCCAGTCAAAAGCCTTCCTAGAACTCTCTAAGTAGTGGCTTAGCCATAACTTGTAGACTATGAGGGGAGGTTCAAAGATCCTTTCTACTAGAATAATCAAGCGATAAATTATTCCGATTCTAGTATATAGGGTTCCAAGAATTCGATAAAATAGTAAGAGACATTTAATGATGTAATTAATCAATAATTTCTAATTTGGTAATCAAGATAAAAGTACTATATACTCGAATTTATTTTTGTAGAAAATGGAAAGTAATACCACAAAAATACACTGTGATAATTACTGAAAAAGTAAATGGACTATCCAACATGAGTTTCCAAAGAGTAGTACATGCACTTGCACACAATACTACGGTATTATAAATTTAAGTTGCGGGTGTCCCCAATACCTATTAAGTTACCTCAGGAAGCGAGGGTGTAAAAATGATTACAGGAGAATATTGTATGAAGAAAATGATGGTTATTTCATAATGCTATCATCTACGTCTGATGTGATTTGTGGACACAAATATCGAGACATCGATGATTTTACATGTTGTCTCATCTCTGAGAATCTATTGAGGAGAAAGAGATGAAAGATATGAATAAGGTGATGATTACACTGGACATGTATAAATGGAACGATGGATCACGATCTTTCAATGGACCCCTTTATCATATCATTTTCACCCATTTACTATAGTATCATTTTAAGTTACAAAACAAATAGTATTGAGTAAAATCTCCATTACCTTTTTAGGTAAGGTTCACCAAGTAAATAAGAACACTAAAGAAAGATTAATCTTTAGTTCTTATGGAGAGCAAGTTGAATGAAAAGGTGATAAGGCTAATGGAAAGAGTGATTCCAAAGGTACCTTCACAATTTCCTTCAAATAAAGAGGTAATAAATAGTAGGTTATTCGCTTTTCATATCATGAAATAAATCTATGGAAGTTTAATTTCAATGAACTGAATTAAAGAAGTAAGTAGTCACTTCTTATTCAGTGTATATTCGTCAATTGAAACTAATGTTTCTGAAATACTACTTGGTTATTAAATAAAATATGCTTATTACATATGTGTATTGAAATACAGTAACAAAGTAAGTAAAAGAAACATTATAATAACTAATGTGTATTCTACAAGTGGTAGAGAAAGGGTGATTCCTAAGTCAGTGGTGAGAAACACATAATTTCTAATTTCCAAGTTAACAATTCAAGTGAAAGTATTATTGATTATAACCAAAAAATTTATCTCACACATCCTTTTGACATAAGGAGACATTATTCCAAGTTCATGAATGAATGTTGTTTGTGGTGTATCATACTCAACCAATAGTTCAGTGATACTTGAATCATAGGAAATATGTGATGAATATAAAATGTAAGACTTATTTACCGAGTTGTGGAAAGATAATTATTTATAAAGAAAAACTGAAAGTGGGAATCAAGGATATACTCAGTTTGATATCTAGACTCAGTAGAGATAAAAACCTTAGGTATTATTGACGTATACACTTATTTAGTTTGGACAAAAAACCTTTAGAAATAAAGGTATGACACACAAATTTCAAAATTAGTTCAGCAAGTGAGCGTGAAATATTCCAATGGAAAGATAGTGGTAAATATACTTCATAAGATTCCTTTAAGTAATTAAGGAATATGTAAATGAAGTATGCTATTTTCATGGTTAGAAGATATGAGTTTCTTCGGACCGACACGCCGAAGAATTTCTTGACCAAGAATTCATCGATCAATATAATGTAGTGTGGAGTAATTCCTAAACGCAAATTTCCTTATACACATCATGGTAATGATGTTTATAAGGAGGATAGATTATGATTCTTAAATGCTAACATTGATCAATATAATGTATCATGGAGAAATTCATAAATTCACATTTCCTTATACACATCAGAGTCACGATGTAAAGGAGTATCAATGTTGATGTATATTGAAGAAACTTTCATTATATTTCAAGATGTGCTTCACAAATAATAGCAATATCCCATAACCATATGCCAAATATAATGAAAAATGGATATCATATGAGTTATAGTATGATGGAAATACATTATATCATAAGACATGTGTTTAGATGATAAGAGTTTGTTAGGATAGAAACAAACTCGCATAAAAAAACAGAATGTGCATTTAAAGTAAGTATGCTAAAAGTTTCTTAGGATATTACAGAAATACCTAAGATAGAAAATAGATAGTTAAAGTTAATGACTATATTTCTATGTAAGGGTGAAAATCTATACTTGAGATAGTGGGAGAAAGATTGAATTGGGTTTACTCAATGCTAGAGATGAATAAATAGTTCATATAGGAATAAGTTCCACAAGAGGCGTGGAAGATGAATGTTCCAGAGACACATATTGTGTAGGAAGGATAAAACCATGGTGAGGGTTTTGTATTCAACACATCTGATGATACATTATTCATTAAGAATAATAAATCCCACAATTAAGAAATATATGGAAATCAGCTAATATTGATAAGTTCAATTAAAATTAAATAATGGATTCCATGTATCAAAGTGAAAAGGGGCTTATTATATTGAATACTGTGGTGGGTATTCAAGTGAGATGATACATGGATGGTACAAGCGTGGTACCAACAAGGCTCGATTGTTTATAATAAGTTGTTATGCCTAAATCCATTAGAATTTTAATTATCATATCTAATATATATGATCATTTTATTGTACATTTGACGCCACAACCACCAATCATAGAAGGTGTCTATTAGACGCAACCAAAAAAGGATGGTGACATCATAGAATGCCAATAGGATTGAAAGTTAATGAAATCCAGTTTAGGATTAAAGTAATAAAAAATATCATAGAATATTCATTTGGAATGAATCGACGCCATGTGTCTACCAGAGGTTAGTGGGAGTGCCATTGTTTTCCAAGTATAATATGTTCAGTAACATATAGAAAACAACTATCGATCCTATAGTTATTTAAGACTAGGATGAAAGTAGCTATCTAGCAATTGACTTAAAGTAGGAACCTAAGTTCTAGGGAAATTTATATACTGAGGTAGATATAATGTTTTCTTATACCTAGTCAATCGTACATATAGTGACATGGTATTGAAAAATACAAGATGGAACAATTCAATATGGAATTGTTACAAATGTCACATGGCATAAATCTCTCCAATTAGAAATGTATAGTACATAGGTGGAGATTAATGTGGTGATTTGAATTCCATATGATTTTTCAATGGATCAATAACATATTCCATGATATATACATATATTGATATTGCCAAGATATACTTTATAATAGGAAAATATCAGTTATATTCAGAATAACTATAAGGCAAGTAGTTAGAACTATCTGATTGTACTTGGGAAAGTACAAAAGATACCTGGTAAGTGGAGAGGAAAGGATACTGGTTTTTAGGGGACCCAAACTAGTCTTCCTTAGATCAATGCAGTTTAATATCACAGTCATTCTAAGTAGATGAGTACGAAAAGCTTGTATAAGCCTTTGGTAGCCATACCTAAAAATACCATGTACACTATAGCTTTTGTGGCATCCAAAAGTAGTTATTAAATGCAATTTTTTTCTAGTTCTTGGAATCACACGTCATAAGTACAGTATTATCATAATTTAAATTATGATACTCTTACTAGCCAAGATGCCATGTTTTGATAGTTGAAAAATGGTATACACTCAGGGTTTACATCTCCTGAGAAGTTTTACTCAATGATGTGAGGTCACATATAAAAGAATAACCACGTGGTAGAAACCTGTAAGACCCAAAAACTAAAGCTGTGACTCAGCAAAAACATGATCTTAATCATGTTGGAGCTAACAAGGATGGTTAGAAAGTTGTCTCTAGTGCATGTGGTAGTTTTATAATAGTGGATACCCTAGACCCAACTATATAGTACTTTTGATTACCATATCATGTATACAATGAGATATGCATGATGTTTACTTATCATTATAGTGTTGACATTTCTGCATCCACTATTAAATGGTAATGTCTATAGATTAATTACCGTATCAAAATGTTATAGTAGATCCAAGGATATAATAAAAACCTCAAGATACTATGAAATTAATCTTAAATATATGTCATATGGTCTGGATACATCTTACTAATTGGACACAGTGGATTTTTGACTATCAGGTGTCGGAGGATCATAAGCATTGAGACTTCTTCTCATAAAGTTTTCACTTAGTGATATCTAGTAGTGAGATCATGCAGATAGAACTTCCAATAGGAGCACAACATGTTTCATGTGTCATTGGTTGTTTCTATCTATGAACTTGTGTATTGGTCTCCTAACTTGAGATCATTACCAGTGTGTTATACTTGATCACATACTTTAATGCAAGGAAAAAACCATGATAATGAAATTGTGGTGAGGTATCTTGTGTTGGGTTAGTCATTGGTGGTATGACACTGGTTGAATGATCAAGATAGGATTTGTCTCTTTTTAGTTGAGGAAGTAATATATCTCATGCCTGATTGATCAAGATGGTAGTACCTTCATAAATCCTTAGAAAAGGTAGTCAAAAGGTAAATACATTTAGTTAGATCAATAGAAAATAAATCAATAATGGACAATGACACAAGTGTGCATCATTATTTATGAGATATCTAAATACAAAGAGATTATGTTACACAGTATGTGTTCATAGGTTGGTTGTCGTTGCTATGACTATTCCTTATCTCTTTAGAGGCCTTGATGGGTTTCTAGACTTTGATCTTATTCTATGGATTCTATTCACTGCTATCAAGATTAGGGCCTAGAGGGTCACATATAATAGTATATTCATGAATCTATCATATTCTGGTGAATAGGTATGTCGGATATGGTGGGCCCCACCATGGGGTTTGAGTGTTGTCCAAGTCATCGATCGCCAAAGAATAAATTAATTAATTATTATTCAAGTAAATAATAATTGAGAAGAATTTATTTATTAAAATTATTTATAATTTAAGTAAATATAAGGAATAATATTATTTGAACAAATATTATTTTAATATTCCAGGTTTGTTTAATATTAAGCAGGAATTACGAGTCGAGTCAATGACTCGGGTTTATCACATAATATATTTTATATTATAGGGATTTTATAAAATAATAAATAATATTTATGATGTAGATAAGTTCATCATAATTTATTATTTATTTAGTGAACATTAAATATACAGGGGTCGGGGAACCTAATTCAGGTATTTGAACATCTACTATAAATAGAGGAGAGAGGATCTCACACAACAACTATTCACTAAGAGATTTCTAGAGCCTCTCTCTCCTCTCCCACTTTGTAGAGAGAGAATCTCTCGATCAAGGAAATTAGATTGAGATCATCTAATTACATCGAAGACACGTCAATGCGGTGATCATCAAGACGTTGAAGGTATCATCAGATCAATGCGCTAGCACCCAGAATTTGATGATCGATATTCCAGTATATTTCTGAAGCACATGTGGATGGACTGGAGGGATTATTATTTGGATCCTTCAAGCAACGATTACCGGTGACAAGCAGATGTCGATCATAAATTCAGATCAGAAAAAGGTATGTTTTTAATTTTATTTTTTTGATCTATTTAATTTACGTGAGATCCTAAAACCTTACTGGGGATCAGATTGTTAGAGATAAAAATTTCCATCATCCCAGTGATGGAGAAATTTTAAAATCCCTGACCCACCATCTTCTACTGTGTGCCTTGGAACCTTCATTATCCTTTCAAACTTTATATAATGATGATGCATAGAAAGTAAATCAAGAAAGAAAGAATATAGACACACTAATTTTTACATGGTTCACTACTATGGGGTAGTCCAAGGAGCATTCATCTAACAATGTGTTGGTGCATGAAAATACCTAAGCTCACTGCTTGTTGGTTTAGGCTAGGCCACTCCTGCTTGGGCTCACTGCCCTTGTAATGTTCAGAGCCGACTCACCATCCCTCCTGGTTTACAACAAATAACAATTTTAGAGATCACTATTTTCTCAAATAAAGTGTTCTCACTGATCCTTCAGATGATTATTCTTTCGATCACTTGAATCCATATGTTTGAAACCTCATTTGGTACATCATTAAGTTCCACTTTCACCCACTTGATGAATACCAATTTACCACAAATATATTGGGCAATACCTACTGGTTCGCATGATATTTACTTTTCCAAAAAACCACTTTTCAAACTTTTTGAAACTACCCCATTTTTCACAATAATATCTTACTTTCATAATGCTCCCAAATTTTTCAAAGCTCGCTACTTTCATGAAGCTTACTCCCTTCATGAGGCTCACTTATCCTTCACAATGCTCACAACTTTCAATATGATCATAACTTTTGTGAATCTTACATAGCCTTCATGAACTCCCTTTCTCTGTGAAACTGATGATCTTATGAAAACAGTCACTTAAGAAAAATCCTTCACAAACCACATTTGTGAAGAACCTTCGTGAATTCAAAGCCTTTGGATTTTCATTAAGGATTTCTTGTTTTCAAATGAGGGGTATCATCCTATTTATAGACCAATCCGTCCCTTCATGAAGCTTTCAAACCCACCAAGGCCTTTTCATGAAGTTATTCAAACTTTCTCATGAAGCTCCCTATCTTCAAAAAATGCCCAGGGAAATTTTCCCATTCATGAAGCTTCTTGCAGTCGCATAGATTATCGTCATTCCTTCATACTCAAACCTATTTTGCAAACCTCTATACCTTCATGAATCACCGAACCTTCGTGAAGCACCACACCTTTGAAAAGTAACATTACTTCAATAATTCCATTCCATTTCCATATTTTTATGAGTCATTCTTGGAAATCCAACTTTCAATAAGATTGAGTCATCCTCTAAATTTTGGACCCCATCAATTTGGTGAACACTGGAAAACAACGCCACCTTGTTTATGAAATTTTATATACCACATCTAGAGAATCCATTATTTGGTCTTGGATCTTTTTCAACATACCTTGTCAACAATATCTATAGAACTATACAACTGACCTTGGAAACCTTCTTTTTCAAAAAACACAATCAAACCCAAAACACTGCAAAGTTATCATGAGAGATTTTTTCCCAACAATATCCCCCTTTTGGGTTGTTGAAAACTCTTCACTCTTTGATACCATTTTAAAGCTTCTTTCATATTAAAAAAAATCCATTTCTTGAAATTCTAGATAGCGATCAAAGATTCACACAACACACACTCTAAGCCCATATGAGACATGATCAGTGTGAGAAACAAGAGTAACATTAAAAGTTCATCAATGAATCACTTCATTCCCAAAATAGTCAGCTACTTTCATCATGAACCAAATATATCATGATATATAATATTTGATCGATCATCTTTAGCATCATCAGATTTGAAAAATCCCCCTACTTCGATGCTCCCCCAATCAGCTTCTCCCACTATCAAGATATTTTCTCCCCCTTTGTCAATGAACCCAAAGGTCACTCTGTGGTTGAAACATTGTAAAGAACACATATTATCACATTAGAGAAAACCCATACTTAGAGGATGGGGGTGGGGTCTCGCATCCACACTTCAAGTATGGGGAGTCGATTGAACTCCAAAATTGAGTCTATGTTGCTCAAACACCTCTTTGGGTAAGACCCTCATCAGAATGTCCACAACTTATAGTTCTATAGGAACATAATCCAACTTCACAATCCCATGCTCAACCTTCTCCTTGATAAAATGATACTTTATTTCAATGTTCTTAATACATGAGTGATACTGTATTTTTTCTGAGATTTATAACACTTGAATTATCACAAAGGATTCCAGTCATAGAATTCACTTCAACTCCCATATATTCAAGTTTCCGCTTCATCCACAATAACCATGTGAAAGATTGAGTAGTCATAATATTTTCATCCTCTAGGGATATAAATGAAATAAAATCCTATTTCTTTCTTAGATAATAAATACACAATCCTCCAAGATAGAATGCACCACCTGATGTTGATTTCCTATCATATGATGAACTTTTCCAATCTGCATTTGTATAGACCAATAACTCTTGCCGTGATTTTTCATTATAAAGTAAACTAGAATCCACTTTTCCATTGATACACTGAAGTATAATTTTTACTTAAATTAATTGGATTTATTTGGGATTACTTTAATACCATGATTCTTGGCATTTGGTAAAAAATATCAGGTTTTGTCACTGTTAAGTACAATAGATTACCAATAATCTGTATGTATTCTATGAAATTAATTGCTTTGACTTCATCATCTCATTATAGTTTCATCTGAGTAGCCAGTAGAGTTGACATATCCTTGGAATTATCCATTCCAAAACTTCTAAGAACCCCTTGGTATATTTGGATTGATAAATAAATGTGCCATTCCTTCCTTGTATCACCTGTAAACCAAGGAAAAAGATTATATCAACAATTATTGACATTTCAAACTCACTTTTCATGAATTAAATGAATAGTCTATAATACACTTCATCTTATCCACTAAATATTATGTCTTCAACATACACCAACACCATTATCCTTTGATTACTGTTATAGTTGATATAGATATTGTAATCAACTCCACCATGCTGAAAACCAAGATTCTTCAAAAACTGATCAAGATTTGAATACCATGATATCAGTACTTGATTCAAACCATATAGAACCTTTCTTAGCCAAAAAAATATTTTATAATCTTCATGAATGAGAAAAACATCTGGCTACTTGATATAAACTTCTTCATCTTGAACCCCATTTAGAAATGATGACTTAACGTCCATATAGAAATTTTTTAACTTTATTTACACTACTATGACTAAGAATAATTTGATTTTATCTAGCCTCGAAACATGTTCTAATGTTTCATCAACATCGATACCCTCGATCTAGGAGTATCCCTTTCACACTAGTCATGCTTTGTTTCGAATTACCAATCCATATTCATTTATTTTGTTCTGTAAGACCCATTTGGTCCCAATGACATTCTCATCTGCTATTCTCAAAACAATGTATCATGTTTGATTCTTCTCAATTTGGTCAAGATCTTCATTTATAGACTGAACCACATTCTCATCTCTAGTTGCTTCCTTAAAACATTTAGTCTCTACCTGAGATAAGAAAGATGTATGTTATGAAAACTTCATTCCCTATGTTTGAACTTATATCATCTAATCACCAATGATATTTTTTCTACCAATTTCATCTTGACTCTTCATATCCCCATTTAAAAAAACATGTATCCAATAGAAAATTTTGAAGAATTAAAAATCTATATTTTTCTCCTAAAAAATTAGGCTAAATCTCAACATAATTGTTAGCTCAACACATGAAGATGAGGTCAGTATCAATGATTATGGATAATGGGAGTTATCTATAATGATGAGTTTTATTCGCTACATGAAAATAAAACTTAGGGGATAATGGTTATTTGATGGGTTTTCCCTTCTTATTTATCTATAATTGAAGGGTGTGTCTTGGTTTTAAAGGTAAGGGATGGGGTTTTTTCCAAGGAAAATTTAAAATGGTAAGTGAATATCCGTGCATATAAATATTTTACTTCATCCTTCTCATCATAAATATCTTTTTATGAATCAACATTTTCCACTTTTATTTTCCCTTAGTTTCTTACCTCCTCATCACTGTAATTAGGTAGTTTTTCACTATTTTGTTAAATATTCTATTCATTCACAGCTCGTAACTTCTAGATACATATTTGAAAAATAGAGTTTTTTAACACCACTTGTGGAATCTGATATCACATGTAAATTTCAAGAGTTCATATTCTTCTTTTCATATGTATCTCCATTCAAATTATGAACCTATACCTTTTTATCACACACACACACACACCCAATAGACCGTATCTCCCCCTTCAGCCTATACCACTTCAAACACATATTAGAAATAGTTAATGACTAGAGAGAGGAGTACCTCTAGAATCCTCAAGCGGAGGAATGTGGTTAATCCTGATGGAAAAACCATTTGATATTTTATTTCAAAGAATTTTACTCTTTCTATACTTGTTTTAACTACCCAAACAAATTCATCTATTCTGGAAATGTAGCTAGACATTTTTTACCCACATGCCCAGTCTTCTTCCAATATGTAGGTTCCGCAGGCTTGAAATTTTTCACAATTTGGGGTTTAATCCCACCGGTACTAATTTCTTTCTTTTATACTCTACTTATATTATATTTTTCATGATGCTTTCTCTAAGAAGGAATATTTCCAAAGATTTTATACTCTTTCTTCTTCTTCCATTGGAGGTATTTTTTTCTTCCTTCACTTCCCACTATTTTGTATGAAACATATATTTTTTAGGCATTATTTTTTTAGTTTTCTTAGTTATCTTATTCAACTCACCTTGATGTGCTAGGAGTGAGTCTTTCACTAAATATACATTATTTTTACTTACAACTAGAGTGGTTCTTTTTTCCCTCCAATGTTGTAAACCCATTTTCACCTTAGCTTGTTTTCTTCTAGTATAGACTTTCTCGTTATTCACCAATAGAGTTGGGGATCTCTTTTCAAGTTCATTTTCCTTCATTTCTTTATTCAAACTACAATATCTTTCCAAATGATCGTGATTAGAACATATAAAGAATCTACCATTAAAAACATACCTCACATCATCATTTATCTATTGAGATGTTGATGCATCCATAGTTATTCTTCTTCTGACATTAATCCCTCAAGCTTCTTGACACATAATGATGTTGTGTCCCTGTCTTCCACAATAATATAATTTTCATGGCTACTTTATTCTAAGAGATGTTACTTTTAGACTTTTCAAGAAGCTTATGTTTATTCTCAGATTTAAAATATTTCTATCTTCACAATATGAAATATATTCCAAATATTCAAAACAAAAACTTGAAATATGATAATTAATCCCATAGTAATATCTTATGTTGTCATAAATTTTTGTATATTTCTTTTTAGGTCTATTTATATCTCATACATGTTTTTTACTATTTCAAGAACTCTTCATGGCTCTTTTCCTCTCATGCACGGGAGACGGTTCATCATATCCAGTACCATATTTTCCAAAACTGCATGGTCTTTATGATGATACAATCATTTCATGTTTTTCCCCTAAAATAGTATATTTTATTTTCATCTCATTACTACCTTCCAAAGGATAGTCAATAATAAATACAAATAATCCTTCAATTTGGGATTACCTTTAGCATTAAATTACTCCACTTTTTTCTTCACTAATTCTATCTCTTTGCTAAATTACTGAATCTTCTTGTCCCTTGATTCAAGATGAGCATTAAGTTCTCTCTTTATAATCATCTCATCTCCCAATTCTTAGGATATATTATCCATAATTTCAAATTTCTTCTTTATTTTAGAAATTTTATGAGAAACAGAATCATTACCGCATGCATTCTCCAATTGTACCCTTTGGTTCTCCTGAACTTGTTCATATAGGTTTGTATCAAGATCATCATTTCTGGCTTCCAAATTATAAATTTATTGTGAGTTTATATTATTTCCATTGTCATCTACTTTTATTTTTTCTATATTTGTGGACATATTTTTTAGTTCTTCATCTTGAGAATCATTATTCTCTCTCAGACCAGTATCCACAACAAAAAGACTTTTATTTAAATCTTTTAGCTTATTGACCTAAATTTCCTATACTTGGATCTAAATATCATGAGACTTGTTTTACTCTTTTAATTTATGATCTAATTCATTTTTCTTGAGGAAAATATCTACTAATATCCTTCTTGTAATTTCTTCATCATCAGTAATTCTAACATCACTTAGCATGTTGGGTTATTCATTAATTCTTACAGAATTATTGAATGAGGAAATATTCTCACAATATGATAAGTTATTGGTTTCCTTCAACTGTATTGCACTCTTTCCACAGACAATTCCACACCAAGGAATTCCACCATAATTCTTCTTATTTTTTGAAGTTATTCCCATTTCTATGGCACAAAGAGATAAGAGTAGCCTGAAACTTTAATTTCAAAAATCAAATGATTTAAGTCATAGGAAAAAAATATGATAAAATAAACCAATTCTATGATACTAATTTTTTCCCCAAAAGTGGATTAGATGCCCTGAGGGGGGGGGGGGATGAATTAGGGTATGAATATTCTTTTATAAATTATTCTTTCCACACTTTATCTTGACCTCTTTATTATAAAGGTTACTTCATTTTCTTTTTAATATTTATGTTGATCTTATCCTTTCCAATTTTATCTGATGATGATGCATAGAAAGTAAAGTAATAAAGCAAGCATAACGACACACTAATTTTTACTTAGTTCACCACTATGAGATAGTCCAAGGAGCATGAATCCAAAAATGTGTTCGTGAACCAAAATCATTAAGCTCACTACTTGTTGGTTTAAGCTAGGTCACTCCTTACTGGGCTCACTTCCCTTATAATGTTCATAGTAGACTCAATATCCCTCCTGGTTTATTACCAATCACAATTTGAAATCTCACTGCTCTCTCAGCTAAAGTGTGCTAACTTTTCCTTCAGATGATTCTTCATTTGATCATTTGAATCAATATATTTAAAACCTCATTTGGTGCATCATTAAGTTACAATTTCTTTCACTTGATGAATACCAATTTATAATAGATTTACTGGTAAATCCATACTGGTTCACATGATATTTACTTTTGCGAATACCCTTTTCCAATCTTCACAAAACTGGCCAATTATTCACAAGAATATCATGCTTTCACGATGATCCTAACTTTCACGAAGCTCACTACTTTCTCAAATCTCACATAGACTTCGCGAATCCAACTCCTTCAATAAATCTCACTTATCCTTCATGATACTCACAAATTTCACAATGATCAGAGTTTTCATGAATCTTAAATAGCCTTCAGGAACTCCCTTTATCTGCAAAACTAGTGATCTTATGAAAACATTCACATAAGAAAAATACTTCGTGAACCACCCTTGGAAACCACCTTCATGATTATTTTTGAAAATTCAGAGCCTTTGTATTTTCATTAAGGCTTACTTGTTTTCAAATGAGGGGTAGCCTCTTATTTACAGATGTAACCTCCCCTTCACAAAGCTTAACCTTTCAAAGTCCCTTTTTTGAGAATATCTTCAAAATTACTCATGAAGCTCCCTATATTTGTGAAACAACCATGGAAATTTTATTGTTCACAAAGCTTCTCTTAGTCTTGTATATTATTGTAATTCCTTCACACTCTACACTCTTTCATGTACCTCCAGACCTTCACGAATCACCAAACCTTCACGAAGCACCATAACTTCACAAAATACAAGACCTTTGAAAATTCTATGAATTTTCTAAATTTTTATGAGGCATTCCTTGAAATCTAACATTTGAGAATCTTGATTCATCCTCCAAATTTTGGACTCCAAAAATTTGGAAAACACATAGAAATGACACCACCTTGTATATGAATTTTTTTATACCTCCTCTAGAGTATCCATTATTTTGTCTTGGATATTTTTAAACAACCTTGTCAAAAATATCTTTGGAACTCCACAAATGACCTTGAAAAACTTGTTTTTAAACAAATAGAATCAAACCAAAAACATTACAAAGTTACCATAAGATATTTTTTCCCAACAATTTAAAAATAATATTTGAATCAAAATATGAAAAATGTGACCTTCTTAGTATCCCCTAACAATGATTCCAATTTGATAGTTTGAATTTAATAACTAAGTCCCAATCAAAATATTTTTTAATTAAGAGTGAAATATAGTTTTCCTAAGTTGTCTCTAAATGAGGTATCTAATTGAGTTATTTTTCACTTAAAAGATTAATTGATCAAAATTAATAGAATTAGATTTATTGAAAATAGATTTATAATATAATTCAAAATGATGTTTTTTATTTAAAAATTAGTGTCAAAATAGTGGGGTTTGAAGAATAAAAACAATAGAAAGAGTGAAAGATGGTTAAAAAAGAATAATTCATTTTTTGAGGAAATTAAAAACAAGATTTTAGAGTAATGAAATTAAAAATGTTCAAGCTATGAGGTCCATCTTCTCAATTTTCCCAAATATTTCTTTCAATAATTGATTTTTAGTACATAATACATAATTATGAACTAATAAATGATATGGTTAAAATTGAAGAGATTCTTTACCATAATAACAACGAGAATTATATTAATTCTAGTAATATTGATTAAGTAATCAATTAACACCAATAAAAAGAGTTAAATTGTCACGAACCAACCCGGGTCAACCCTGAACTGGTCACCCGAGCTGGTCCACAACATGGCCCGAGAGGCGTTCCCGATCCTCTCGGGCTGGCGACAAGCGCCAATGCATCAATAGAGGTGGTGGGAACGATTTCGACCAGTTAAAATGAATAAATAAAGCAGCAGAAATAAAACAGAGTAGCATAAAATAAATAAACAAAGTAAAGTAACTAAACAAGAACAAAAGAAAATAAAACTAACCGAAAGAGACAACCACTATCTCCGTGTGACCTCGCAGGTCACTCTCCAACCCACGACCAAACGACGCCTAAGGAGAACGCACCCAAGGTGTAGCCTGCACAAAAACTAAAAACAGAAAAGAAATACAGGCGTGAGTATTAAAACTCAGTAGGCGTGCCCAACAAACTATTCCCAATGCACCACCTTTAAATAAATAAATTTTTTAATTCCAGGTTTGAACTAAATATAAAAAATATCGGTTTTCACACACACACACTTTTATTTCTAAAACAAGCATAAGTCCATTGCCCTTTATAATTTAAAATCTATATTTAATTTTTGAAAGGAACATGTACATTGCATTTTAAAACATTTGTTTCGAAGAATTTGAAAACCAAACTTTAGTTATTAGGCAAAAAGGAAAATTACACATAACACACAACACACACCAAGGGCAATGAAAAAAATGGCACACACGAGCCAACAACCGAACTAGACTTCTCAATCATGCACCACACACAAATAAACACTAAAAGAAACATGGGTCGAACCTAGGAGATCATGAAAAATCCAGAACATACTATACATGTGACTCATCCTGAAGGTATTCCCTAACTCGATGATATCATAACGCCCATACTACTACCCGGTATAGCCCTGCATGGCCTAACCGAGGGGCCCAATCCCCATAGTAGCAATAACTCAGTATTCTCCTGCTATGGGGCTACTAGCCAGTGCGTGGTCTAAACTAGTGCAACAATCATTCTCAGAAGATTCACTCACTATGCTAGGTTCCCATGTCAACACATATAATATAATAGGGGTGAATCAACAATGCCAAACAATCAGTCACGATGCACAAACATCACATACAGCTCACGCAATCAACGCACACCAAATATCACCCCTGAATGGGTTTTCCAAAATAATTTATTTTATTAAAGTGCCAACCGATCCTTCACCAATTTTAAAGAAAAACCTCATTTCTTGAGAAAACCCAAAACACTTGTTCAATTTATCTTTAAAAATAGAAGTACATTTGAAATTACATGGATTATGTTTAAAGGCCAAATGAGTATTCTTTCAATACTAGGTGTCTTCTCATCAAGAAAATGTTTCAAATGTTCGGTATAAAATAAACGGCTCTTTTCGCACCAAATAATCACATAAAAATTAATTATATTATATTGTTTCCAATTTATTAAAATTAATAAAACATCAGACAATTAATAAATTCTAAATCTAAAGGTAAGGGCATTGGGGGACCTACCTCGACTCGCAGCTCGGTTATGAGAATGATGCGGTACGTCCCAATTTGCGCACAAGCACGCCCCACTTGCCGGCGACCGTAATATCACAGAAAAACCTCACCAATGCGCTGAAATGATGCAAAGTATCTAAAAACCCAGAAACACTATCTTAAAAATAATCCAAATGAATAAACAGAGAAAAACCCACCTTGAAACCGGTGCAGACGAAACGGAACGAACCCAAAACATGTGGTAAAACAAGATGTGCCCCGTAAATAAAGGCGAACAATCCGAAGCAATCTGAATCGCTTCGCCTTCAGCGGTGGTGGACGGAGAGCGGTCCGACGTGACCCGAGACACCCTTTGCGAACCCATTGAGGGGATTCATGGCCACGTCGGAGCAACACCCTACAACAATTTAAACAACACCCAAAATCAATTAATGCGGAAGGACCAAAGAATGACCAAAAAGGGTATCCGGGACTCACATAAACCAATGAAAAACCAAGCGCGCCTCAAAATATTTCCAAAACATAGTCCGCACCACACATAATTTTTAATATACCAGTTAAAAGTTTATAAAACTCTTTTTAATAACATCACAAACCACCACTTGAAAACAACACTTTTACAAATCCCAAAGGTCCTTAATCAACAAGTTTCTAGAGACATACCATGTTTGAAAACCCAAGACATACTTCAAATAAATTTACAAAAACATTTTAAAAGGGGAAAACTTCACTAAACCACCCAAAATTCACAAAGCCACCCAAGAACAAGTTTAAAAACCTTAACAAGAAGCCTCTAAAGATAAACCCCCCACCGAAAACATTTAACAAAACAATTTCCACAACAACTTCACTTATCCAGATTGAATCGCATAAACAAAACCACATACATGAATGAAAGGACATGCCAAAACCAATTTTCAGTAAGTTAAACCAACAATAATCCATTACAATAATACAACTAAGATTATAATAATAGTGTGAAACATAATTTAAGATTTAATTAAGAAAACCCATGAATTAAATGAATAAAAAAAGAGGCAAGGGAAAGGTAACATGTACTACAACCTGCGGAAGGATGAACCAAGCTTCGCGGTCAAATTGCACACCCGAAGGGGAGCTGCGCATCGAAAAAAAGGGCAACCGGGCTGGTTAAGTGCAAGAAAGGAGGCTTACGCCGTGCAAAGGGATGGGGAGAAGGGTTTACTTGCATCAGCTGGACAGACAGGGGGGTCAGGTGGCCTTGCACCGGCTGGACATGAGAAATAGGGCTGCGGAGCAGGACGAACGGAGGCCGGGGACACCAAAGCGGGAGTGCTAGCCAGAGCTGGGGGTTGGGTTCACCAACGCAAGGGAAGTGAGCAAGGGGGCATCAGCCATCATCATGGAGAGGGAGGCCGCCGCTGGTGGGTGGAACGACGAGGAGGATAGGGATGCCGCAGCTGGCCGAAACGACAAGAGGAGGCCGTAACAGGGGGGCGCACAACACTATACAACGAGGGGGGGGGGGGGGACGGGAGGCCGGGAGGGTGGCTGGTGCGGAGAGGGCCAAAGAAAATGGAGGCAGCGAGTGGGAATCGGCCAGGAGGGAGGGACGACTACAGACAGGAGTGGAGAGGCTGGTGCAGGCGAGGGTGGTGCGGCGGAAGAGAGGCTACAGGAGGGTGGCGTGACGGAAGATAGGTGATGGGGAAGGGGAATTGGCTCGCGTCGACAGGGAGAGGTGGTGCGGCCCACGGCGCACAGCAGGAAAAAACAGGGGGGGAGATGCGGGAAATATGGGAGGATTAGGGTTTCAAAAAAAAAACAATAATAAATTATAATAATAATAATAAAAGCATTAAATATTAATAAAACAAATAAAAGATATCATCTCTTATCCATTTTATTTTAAATAGTAATAATAATAATATCAATAGCGAAGTAAATAAAACAATATAAACATAAATTTAATAAAATGATAATTTTATTACGTTTCATTTTAAATAATAATTATATTTTTAATAAATTAATAATAATAGTATTATTTCTAGATTAAATAATAATAAAATAACCATTTTCTCGGATATATTTTCATTATTATAATTTAAGCATTAACCTTATTTTATTGATATAAAATTTTATTTGGCTTCCACATTCAATTAACTTAATTAATTTACTTAATTTATTGTTTATTTGAAGTGTCGCGCCATCGCGTGCCTTCGTGCAAACACCAGGACCAAATGTAGGGTCGCCGCTAACAGTGCGGTGACCGTACATCAGCTAAAGACCCACCAAAACCCCAAACTTCAGAAAAGTTCAAACAGGGACCCAACTAAACCTCTTCTAAACAACGCGGGACAGATAAAAGAATAAAATAACAGGTGTCCGTGGTCGGGGTGTGACAATTCTCCCCACCACAGAAACTTTCTGCCCCCAGAAAGTCACCATGTCAATAATTTTCACAACTTGAGTTCATGCCCTGACAAAACCGAGGAAAAACTGTGAATTCCGGGATGACCTTACTCTCAACAGGTCACACCCGACCAATTCAAGAGAAAACTAAAGCCCGAGGTTGAGGGGAGAACATGGGAGGGTTCTCCCCACCACAAGAATTTACTAATATGGAAACCCTGAAACCCGATCATACCACCCCCAAGGGGGGCCAACGCGGGAACTCCCAAACCAAACTCATTCAATCTCTACATGTGGACCAAACAACACTCCTAAAACATAGATGAAAACTCACTATGAAATAACCCAGAAACATGAGGATAAGAAATGAACTCAACACTTCCCCTAAATTTCACGATACCAAACATTCCCCAGACGGGTACAGCTGAGACCAACTCAAAATCCGAACTGGTCTGTTTACTCACGGGCCCACACCATTCAAAGAGACCGAACAATAAAAAAACACACTGAGAGCAGATAAGACCGCTTGGATTGTGGTGGAATGGACTTATCACGCCACCACAACAAGGATGAGCATACAACAACGATGATAATAGAACAAGGAAATTTCGGATACTTACATCCCAAAGCTGAAAACATTATTCAGACTGAGGTTCCACACACCCTCGGCAACTCCTGACTGTGCGCGAGCTTCACCCCGAGACCTGTGGCTGGGGCCCTGATGACTGAAGTATCTTCTGCCTCACAGTCAGTAATTTTCGTCCTCCAGTCCCTAACTCCTTCTTCACGAGTGACACTTCTTCCAGAACTATCACCGGTGGCCCGAACAGCCGCACGATAACAAGACTTCAGAGGGATGCGAAAAGGCGGCTTAGAATGCCTAAAACGATCACACTGGTGGAATGCGAGAGAACGATTCAACAAATTGGGAGTCGGTACAAACGAAAATCCTTGCCAGATAGGGAATCTTTACAAGATATGACTCCAACCAACTACACTAGAGACTCTAGCGATGATGAGACATCCCACCTTTACTCATCCAGAACTGAACCCTCAAATCACTCTGGGATGGTATGAAACTTAACTACCCTGGGAGTTCCCAACAAACCGAAGACACACTATTTTTCAGAACTATACAACTACCTCTAACAGACTTCAGTTACCTCGAAAAGCAAGCAACAGAAAAAGAGGAACTAAGAACTGGGAATAACTCATTAACAACTTTTTTTTGGGGGCTTTCTGGGCAGCATACTCATGATAGCATGAAAAAAACTATCGAAACCGGAATCAAGCCAAAACTCAATCAAAGCAACAACATAATCCAAGGGGAAACAGGCCCATAAGCCAAACATATACAAACCCAAGAAAAAAAATCACTTTCCAAAACCGTTATTTCTTCAAAATTCTAAAAACTCACCTATGGCACCTTATGAACCATCACACGTGCGTTTATTCAATCCTGCTAACATCCCCTGTGAACAAGTTCCCCCGCGCACTTTCCATACATACCCACACACGTGTGACCCTCCATAAAGGGTTCCAAGGTTCAAACACTTCCTTTCCTTACCAAATCCAAACACATACTAAGTTTTTCCAATCCAATACACTTCCTCTAAAAAAACCCTTCTTTACTAATTTTAATTTTTTTTTGGAAGAAACCCCTTTTTTTCATTTCAAAATCACTTTCATTTTCAACACACACACATCGACCAAGTTAAAAACGAAACATAACCAACTATAAACCATCGGAATGAGGAAGTAGTGTATGTGCCTAACCCGGTGACATGGTGGTGAGCCATTCCCCATGTAAGGCATAACACTAGGAGGACATTAAATTGGGCACTTGGACTCCACATGGGTCACCACCCCATGTGAGGTCGCAACGTGAACTGATTTTCCCCTATTATCATCCCTCAATCCACAATAACCAAAGTCAAAAGACTCAAATCCCAGACTAACCCTGGTAACTCAGGTCTCGTCACGAGCGGTGGTGATCAGGCACCGACCCGTAACCTACCTCCTGAGCCCCGACAGTCCTAATCTCCTTATACCAGACCTCCAAAATAACAAAGGGCGCTCTAAAAAGTGAGGTCCGCTAAGAGCCAACCTCCCTCTGATACCATTTTTTCACGAACCAACCCGGGTCAACCCTGAACAGGTCACCCGAGCTGGTTCGCGACATGGCCTGAGAGGCGTTCCCGATCCTTTCGGGCTGGCGACAAGCGCCAGGGCATCAATAGAGGTGGTGGGAATGATTTCACCCAGTTAAAATGAATAAATAAAGCAGCAGAAATAAAACAGAGTAGCGTAAAATAAATAAACAAAGTAAAGTAACTAAACAAGAACAAAAGAAAATAAAACTAACCGAAAGAGACAACCACTATCTCTGTGTGACCTCACGGGTCACTCTCCAACACACGACCAAACGGCGCCTAAGTAGAACGCACCCAAGGTGTAGCCTTCACAAAAACTAAAAACAGAAAAGAACTATAGGCATGAGTATTAAAACTCAGTAGGTGTACCCAACAAACCATTCCCAATGCACCACCTTTAAATAATGAAATTTATTAATTCCAGGTTTGAACTAAATATACAAAATATTGGTTTTCACACACACACACTTTTATTTCTAAAACAAGCATCAGTCCATTGCCCTTTATAATTTAAAATCTATCTTTAATGTTTTAAAGGAACAGGTACATTGCATTTTAAAACATTTTTTTCGAAGAATTTGAAAACCAAACTTTAGTTATTAACCAAAAAGGAAAATTACACATAACACACAACACACACCAAGGGCAATGGGAAAAATGGCACACACGAGCCAGCAACTGAACTAGACTTCTCAATCGTGCACCACACACAAATAAACACTAAAAGAAACATGGGTCGAACCTAGGAGATCGTGAACAATCCAGAACATACTATACATGTGACTCATCCTGAAGGTATTCCCTAACTCGATGACGTCATAACGCCCATACTACTACCCGGTATAGCCCTACATGGCCTAACCGAGGGGCCCAATCCCCATAGCAGCAATAACACAGTATTCCCCTACTATGGGGCCACTAGCCAGTGCGTGGTCTAAACTAGTACAGCAATCATTCTCAGAAGATTCACTCACTATGCCAGGTTCCCATGTCAACACATATAATATAATAGGGGTGAATCAACAATGCCAAACAATCAGTCACAATGCA
Organism: Viscum album; assembly: GCA_963277665.1. Classification (NCBI taxonomy): domain Eukaryota; kingdom Viridiplantae; phylum Streptophyta; class Magnoliopsida; order Santalales; family Viscaceae; genus Viscum; species Viscum album. The sequence continues at coordinate 1,171,116,082 of OY728138.1, read as the reverse complement.
CAAACATCACATACAGCTCACGCAATCAACGCACACCAAAGATCACCCCTGAATGGGTTTTCCAAAATAATTTATTTTATTAAAGTGCCAAGCGTGCCTTCACCAATTTTAAAGCAAAACCCCATTTCTCGAGAAAACCCAATACACTTGTTCAAAAGAAATCATTTATCTTTAAAACTAGAAGTACATTTGAAATTCCATGGATTATGTTTAAAGACCAAATGAGTATTCTTTCAATACTGGGTGTCCGCTCGTCAAGAAAATGTTTCAAATGTTCGGTATAAAATAAACAGCTATTTTCGCACCAAATAATCACATAAAAATTAATTATATTATATTGTTTTGAATTTATTAAAATTAATAAAACATCAAGCAATTAATAAATTCTAAATCTAAAGGTAAGTGCAGTGGGGGGCCTACCTCGACTCGCAGCTCGGTTATGACAATGATTCGGTACGTCCCAATTTGCGCACAAGAACGCGCCACTTGCCGGCGACCATAATATCACAGAAAAACCTCGCCAATGCGCTACAACGATGCAAAGTATCTAAAAACCCAGAAACACTATCTTAAAAATAATCCAAATGAATAAACATAGAAAAACCCACCTTGAAACCGGTGCATACGAAACGAAATGAACCCAAAACATGTGGTAAAACAAGATGTGCCCTGCAAATAAAGGCGAACAATCCGAAGCAATCTGAATCGCTTCGTCTTCGGCGGTGGCGGACATAGAGCGGTCCGACGTGACCCGAGACACCCTTTTCGAACCCATTGAGGGGATTCATGGCCACGTCAGAGCAACACCCTACAACAATTTAAACAACACCAAAAAACAATTAATGCGGAAGGACCAAAGAACGACCAAAAAGGGTATCCGGGACTCACATAAACCAATGAAAAACCAAGCGCGCCTCAAAATATTTCCAAAACATAGTCCGCACCCCACATAATATTTAATATACCAGTTAAAAGTTTATAAAACTCTTTTTAATAACATCGCAAACCACCACTTGAAAACAACACTTTTACAAATCCCAAAGGTCCTTAATCAACAAGTTTCCAGAGACATACCATGTTTGAAAACCCAAGACATACTTCAAATAAATTTACAAAAACATTTCAAAAGGGGACAACTTCACTAAACCACCCAAACTTCACAAAGCCACCCAAGAACAAGTTTAAAAACCTTAACAAGAAGCCTCTAAAGATAAACCCCCCAACGAAAACATTTAACAAAACCATTTCCACAACAACTTCACTTATCCAGATTCAATCGCATAAACAAAACCACGTACATGAATGAAAGGACATGCCAAAACCAATTTTTAGCAAGTTAAACCAATAATAAGCCATTACAATAATACAACTAAGATTATAATAATAGTGTGAAACATAATTTTAGATTTAATTAAGAAAAAACATGAATTAAATGAATAAAAAAAAGGCAAGGGAAAGGAAACATGTACTACAACCTGCGGAAGGATGAACCAAGCTTCGCGGTCAAATTGCACACCCGAAGGGGAGCTTCTCATCGAAAAAAAGGGCAACCGGGCTGGTTGCATGCAAGCAAGGAGGCTTCCGCTGTGCAAAGGGATGGGGAGCAGGGGTTACTTGCGTCAGCTGGACAGGCAGGGGGATCAGGTGGCCTTGCACCGGCTGGACAGGAGAAACGGGGCTGCGGAGCAGGACGAACGGAGGTCGGGGACACCGAAGCGGGAGTGCTGGCTAGAGCTGGGGGTCGGGTTCACCAACACAAGGTAAAGGAGAAAGGGGGCATCAACCATCATCATGGAGAGGGAGGCCGCCGATGGTGGGTGGCATGATGAGGAGGATAGGGGTGCCGCAGCTGGCCGAAACGGCAAGAGGAGGCCGTAACAGGGGGGTGCACAACGCTATACAGCGCAGGGGGGGGGGGGGGGAACGGGAGGCCTAGAGGGTGGCTAGTGCGAAGAGGGCCAAGGAAAATGGAGGCGGTGAGTGGGCATTGACCAGGAGGGAGGGACGACTGCGGACAGGAGTGGCGAGGCCGGTGCATGTGAGGGTGGTGCGGCGGATGAGAGGCCGCAGGAGGGTGGTGCGACGGAAGAGAGGTGATGGGGAAGGGGAATTGGCTCGCACCGACTGAGAGAGGTGGTGCGGCCCGTGGCGCACAGTAGGAAAAAACGGGGGAGGGGGGAGATGTGGGAAAGAAGGGAGGATTAGGGTTTAAAAAAAACAATAATAAATTATAATAATAATAATAAAATCATTAAATATTAATAAAACAAATAAAAGATATCATCTCTTATCCATTTTATTTTAAGTAGTAATAATAATAATATCAATAGCGAAGTAATAAAAACAATATAAACTTAAAGTTAATAAAATGATAATTTTATTACGTTTCATTTTAAATAATAATTATATTTATAACAACTTAATAATAATAGTATTATTTCTAGATTAAATAATAATAAAATAACCATTTGCGCGGACATATTTTCATTATTATAATTTAAACATTAACCTTATTTTATTGATATAATTTTTTTGGCTTCCACATTCAATTAACTTAATTAATTTACTTAATTTATTATTTATTTGAAGTGTCGCGCCATCGTGCCCCTTCGCGCAAACACCAGGACCAAATGCACGGTCGCCGCTAACGGTGCGGTGGTCGTACATCGGCCAAAGACCCACCAAAAACACCAAAATTCGGAAAAGTTCAAATAGGGACCCAACTAAACCTCGTCCAAACAACGCGGGACCGATAAAAGAATAAAATAACAGGTGTCCATGGTCGGGGTGTGACATAAATGGAATACTAACTATGCTCACAACCTGAAATGAGTATTGAGAAATTTAAATTGTTTATAAATAATTGAAACCATTCTTATTCATTTTTGAATTATCATAATAACATTCAACATGCGATAGTATTTCAATCAAACATTTTCAAACAAATGAATAGAAGAGAAAACATCAATAAAATTTTTTGGGAAGAAAGAAAAAAACAAAAATAATTGTTCAACTAATTTTAATGATTCCCAAAATAATGAATACGAGACTACATAAAAGAAATTTGAATATTTCACTCGATCTATCCCATTTTTGGTCACCAAATTCATATCTAGAAAAGGACACACAACAACTTATATCCTTTTTTTCATTACTATTTTTATTTCATTGCTTCTTTATGTGTCCGAAGTGAGTATTAATTTTTTCTAAGGAAAATAATCAAATTTCTTAGAAGTATAAATAACTTTATCCTTTGATTATAAAGATTTTATATTTATTTAAAACAAATGCTTTATATATTTACACATAAATATGTTTAGACATACATACATAAATAATTATATATTTACAATAAAATTTTGATACTTACATATCAATGTATATATACATTATATACATACCTTATGTGTATTTATTTTATTTTGTACAAAATTAATATTTTTAAACATAATAGGGTGGATATGAATAAAAAATGGATGGATTTTAATCATATGACAAAGGAGTATAAGGATGGGGTTAAATAGTTCATCAAGTATGCAATAGAGCATGAATACAACCCTTCTCAAATCCTTTTTCTGTGTTTAAATTATTTTTATTCAAGATTAATTCTTTCATAAGTGTTGGTAGAATATTTGATTTTCCACAGAATAGATCAAATCTATAAATGCTGAAATAAACATGGGGTAAACCTGAATGTACATACTGACTGGGATGATATTTTGATTTATGGATCATTTTATATGAATACCAGTGTAAATTTTAGGATCATAAGAGTATTAAAATACTAGGTGGGGGGGGGTGAATTTTAGATTAAATAATAAAACTAATAATATTTATAAACCTATTTATTATAAAATATCATACAAATAGTTCATTCAATTCTTAGAGTTTATATATCAGATAGACAGGCCATCTTATTTTTAGAGGTTAGAAAAGTTTATAATAAGAAAATATTTTATATATAATCTCAGAGTGGAAAATATAAAATTGTATAAAAAAGTAAAATAAACTTTGTAAAGCGAGTAAGAAAAATATTACAGAAAATTATAAAAAAGATCTACACTTTAACCTTTAGTGTTAAGGATGTCTACAACACAGACTTTAGGTATCCATAGTTTTCACCTAACCATAAGGTATGTATTTCTTACAATAAGAAATACCTTGATACTAAGATTAGACACAACTTTATCTTTCTATCCCTGAAATCCATTGGTAAAAAATATCAGACACAACTCTATCTTCTTATCCCCTCAAGCCCTTGATCAACAAAATTATCTAGAAAATTATAAATCACAAAAGTTCTTAAAGCATTTACAGATGTTATTCTCACAGATTCCTTAAAAAAAGGCTCTAAAATAGATTACAGTGAAGAACTCTCAAAGTAAAATGATGTTACAAATCTTCAAAATAACTCTTGATAGTTGGTGATATAAACATTTAGCTTGAAAAAGATTCATCTTCCCTGAAGGCTGATCTCATTTTTAGGTAAAGTTACAACAATCATAATCCATGAATCTTGAAGATTATTACAATGACCTTGGAGAAAACTCCTTATTTACATCTCATCATTTTTGTATGATGGTTGTATGTTTATAAAAAATCATAGTGTAACTTAAATACATATTTTCGAATAAAATTTATTCATCTAGAAAAATTGAATATCTTAATCCAATAGATTTAAAAAATTTCTGTCTAGAGAACAAGTTTGCTTCCATCCAAAAATGTTTTTTTGATAGTCTCGATATAAATTTTCCAGTTTGGAATTAGTTATATTTTGTCTTTGGGTATTTTATTATCTTCATCTGTAATTTTATGATCATCCGTATGATGTACATGAAATGTGCATATGATTATAGTAAGTTATTATGTATGATAAATCAGGATTTCTTCCATTTAGAAAAATGAATGTTCTTAAAAACAATATTAGAACCTGAGAAGTATAAAAGTTAGTGAAACATATAGTTTTGAGGAAATGTATTTTGATTTTCAAAATTAGTTTAGAATGTTTTGAAAGAAATTATTTTGAATCAACATTCTCCCCCTTTTTTAAAAGCAGAAAACATAAATTTTAAAAGTGAAAAACTAAGAAAAGTAAAACTTACCCCTATCTCATATACCTTCTTATTTGTTCTAAGTTTCATTTCCACCTTTGTTTTCTCCTTATTTGATTCCCCACATTTATTTTAGGTTTTATAAACTTCAAATATTTCTCTAAAAATCATAATACTTTTCTCTTCAAATTTTTATACATTTCTTATGGAATCACGCCTTTTTATTACATAAGATTCTCATTACATGGAACAAAATATAGGATCTTTTAAAGTTTAGTTTGTTGTAAATTTGGAACATAATACCTAAAAACATAAAACATTCTTCTAATTCATGTGAAAGGACTCTTCATGGGTTCACCCTATGTTACTTTTACTACATCTCATATCTTGGGGACATATATCAAGGAAAGGGGTGAGCATGATCCCAATAAGGGAATAAGAAAGGGAGATATTTAACATGTGATCATGAGGCATATCAATAAGAACATAAGGTACAAAAATATAACATGATAAATAGAACATGAGGTGTATAATAATAAAAATAACATGAATAATAACTTGTAAATGTGTCTATAGTATTTAAATGAGATATTCATAATCACATCACCAAGGTTTATCACTAAGGTGTCATAAATGAAAATTACTAAGGTTATCCTCCAAGGTATGGTAAAACATGTCATTTATAGAGATTGAATTATTAAACCAATGAATTAGAGAGCTATCAATGTGAACCCTTCATATGTATTAATTTCATGTGAGATACATTGATCATAATAATTCATTTTTTCAATAATCTGAGAAAAATAATGCATGGGTTTCATATAAAATCATTGAGTATGTAAGTTCTTAAAGACATTACCACAACATCATTTTAACCCATGGAATGGAATATATAATTCATACATGTAAATAACCAGATCAATAAATTATATTAACATATAGGTGAATACCCATGGATAAATAAATGGTTTGGGTATTCAAAATATAAGAATTTCTTTTATAGAAGAGATAAATTTGAGAAGTAAATTTGACAGCATGATGGGTATAAGACTTAGATTTATAAAAGGGTAAAATGAAAGAGAATGAAGGTCTCCCATTGATAAAAAATTATTTTAGAAGTTTGGATATGATAAAAAACATAATAAAATAAAGTAACATACCATTTATAAGATGAGCACTGTAACACCCCAAGATTTCATGGTACGTTATCTCTTCAAAGTAATTCAATAACTTGTACTATACGCAACACTAAGTTCGAGCACACCATGACTTACCAAACTAGTCATTCAAAAAACTGTTATGAATAATATTAACTAGATTTTGAATTTTATATACTCCATAAAATTTTAAATTATGTATTATGTGTTTCTTAGTCATATTATAAGAACAAATTCAATTTTTCAGATAAAAAATCTATTTTTTTAAAAAATGAAATTTTACCACCTTTTAATGGAGAACTCTTTTTAAATCCAATATTTGACACTTTTACATATTCAATTTGACAAAATAAAATTCTTCTTTAGAATTCGGACGTCAAAATTTACTTTGAATGAAATTTTGGTATTTTTCTAATAATATTCATTTTTTATGAATAGTGAGAAATACTATATTTTAATTCAAAAATGTCTTTTAATCGAATTTATTTATATGTTTAGATTATATTTTTAATTGGTTTTGAAGTGTAATTAGATTATATTTTTACCATTTAATCCAATGTTGGTCGTTGGAAGTAATTCACTTTAAAATTGAACATAAACAAGTGTCAATCTTTTGATAGTTAATATTTCTTAAAAACACGTTTTGTTGTTTTAACAACGATAATTAATTTTAAATTAATTAATCCAACTTCTATGTTTTTAATTTGGTAAAATAGACATCATTTTTGAATTTATAATATCAAATATATCTTAGGATTAATTTTTGGTATTTTTCTGAAAAACTTCAATTTTTAATGAATAGTGAAACCACTAAGTAGTAGTTAACAATCTGAACTTTTCATTTAAATGAAATTTTACTTCTTCTGTGAATTGAATTTCGAAAATCCAATATACATGGTTGTTATTAGTAAGTAAAATTTGGTTCAATAAAATGAAAATAATTTTTGGTGAACATAAATTTTTGACTTTTATTTACCGCAGTTAAAGGTAAATAGGGCAATTCAAGGTAAAAAGAATATTCTAATAATATAAAATTACCTTAAAACTTGTCCTAACATTATTGGAAGAGTCATGGCCGACCATGGGAATCTTTGGGTTGATTTTGGGACCCCATGAATCCACTTAAGAGTGATAATGACACTTTATATTAATTAATTTTAAGTAAAGACAAAAATGACTTAAACATATATCTTTTAGTAAATAAATTTTTACATGGGGTTATATAAGTTATCTCTTCGACTATAAATTTTAATTAGAAAGATAAAAATATTTCCTACATAATGGTATTTTTTTAATTTTTTGACATCAAATAAATAAAATTATTTATGACAAAAAAATGATGTAGTGTTTACCTCATTAATGAACAATTTAAATAAATAAGATTATAAAGATTAAAAAATATCCAAAACCTATAAAATTCTTATTGGATGATTTTATTTAGACCATGAGTCATCTTATCTTAGACTATAATTATTTTTGTACCTTTAGAAACCAAAAATCATTATATAATAAAATAATCTTTTCACACTTTCCTAAAGATCCCCCCTCCCCCTTATAAAAAGACCTCAACTCTAACCCATTAATCACACCTCTAAATCCCCTTGACTCATCCAACCTCTACCCAAATAAGCTCTCAAGATACCTACCTTAAATCTAGAAGCCTTACCTTAGGCAGAAGGCACTTCAAGAAATCCTTTTGCTTCAAACCAAAGGGAGTTACCCAATATTAAGGTAACGTCTTCCCTAAAGTTCTCTTCTTTTATTTTACTTCTCCAACCCCATAAACTCGTTTTATTACTTTCTTTTATAATGACACAAGTATCATCAATATAATAGATTTTTTTTATGAGAATTATTCAAGCTACACTTACACACACCTCCATCTAATGGGAAAAGAACATACTGTTTCTGTGGACAACAAACTTCTGCCTCACGAAACACGGATTATTCAATTATCTCCTACCGCATATTATGGTGACCATTATGATGGAACTGTATTTATATATTACATATATTATGTTTATGTTTATTTTTTCTCTATTATTATATAATTTTCATTTACAAACACACCTTTATGCTTTCCAATATGTGTGAACACGATAATTTCATTTGAGGAAGTGCGGACTACCGCCACCTCAAGGTGATATGATTCATTCATGACATACATGGAACGTATAAAAGATGGAGTTAATTAAATTATGTAAAAAATATATCATATGATATTATATTGGAATTATAATATACATATGTATCATTAAGTCTTCATTTCATTAAATATGAAATAGAAATGAAAGTAGCATTCATGCGTACGTATGACTTACCGTCTCCATGAACAGTGCATTTCATTTCTTATCTCCAAATATCATGAACTAATTATATATATATATATATATATATATATATTGGATATATATTATATATATGATATTTAAATCATGAATGTGATACTGGAGATAATAGACTTTTGACCACATGAACAATTTTAATTATAACAAGTCCATTTTTGACTCAAGTACCAAATACCGACAAAACAACCATTATTAATTTAAATGATTACATAATGTTTATAACATGGAAATAAGTGATATAAAAGGAATAATAAACTTGAAAAAGGTTCTTAAGCAAGTAGAAATTAACTTTAGTTTATTATTCAGGAGATTAAAGAATGAACAAGTCAAGTCAGACGCGAGGTAAGGGGTTTCTTATCTCACTCTTAATTTTGTGAGATTTCCATTGTTCGCTACTTATTTATTGCATTTGTTGTATTGGTTACTTCAATTATATATATATATTATCATTATTATCTTTATATTCATGGTATTCTGGGATTCATTTGGTGGTTATTAACTTTTTTTCGTACGACTCGATTGATTACAACATGGTAAGGGTTTTTCATCTCACTTTTTATTCCCATGAGAGTCATGCTATATTAGTCACTATTTAATTTTGTGTGGTATATGTAATGCCCATGATTGTATTCTTGGTTCAATATACTTTAATTTATGGGTATTTACATCTTTATTGTATGATCCTTCTTTCATGGGGTGTATGTTTCGTAAGTTACCAAATCGGTAAGGGAATTTCAAATTTGAATTTCCACTCATTGGGCTTTACACATACTTCATTGATTAATTTACCCCAAGATTATGTGTGAAATCACTATTTATTAACTTATTTAGTAATTTCCACTCCCATTTGTGTGGATATAATTTTGATACACATAATCACTCCATTGATAAATTCTCAAGTCATCGATATAAACTTGATAAAAGAAATTTTAACTCAATTTCTATTCATTGAGTTAAACATCCAAGTCATTGGTGTTGTTTTTATAAGAATATGTGTGAATGTCCTCTGATTTATTTACACTGAATATCCAATCATATTGATTGTATTTGTATTTATCACACATAATTATGTCATTGATTTATCCTTAACCTAAGGATAGAGTCTTTATAAAGGAATTCATCTCATCTTACATTCCATTGAGACTTCTCTATTGTTATGCACCAATTCACTTTTATTTGGTATATATTGTAAAGACCTTGAAATTCCATGTATTTTTTTAAAATATAGAGGAATTTATGAGTTGGAAAAAATTGACGGGGCATGATTTTGAGGCCCAGTGTGCCAGAAATGAATTTATGAACTTTTTTTTGGGTACGTTCTATAAATGTGCAACCGGGATTTTGTAACTTTTGAACCGGTGCTCAAAATTGAAATTTGAGGACACCGTTAAACTTGGAGCACTAGTATTCTCTTAAGGAGACCTTCACCTCGATCGTAGTGGGTCGAAGGTGAAAGATAATTTTTGTGCTTTTCATGAAATAATTAAATAAAATAAAAATGTCTAACATTTTTATTTCTGAAACCCCTCAACATGGGTTATGGTGGTGGGGACCACCTGAGCCTAATCCTCCCATGTGGATGTTAAGAGGTGGGGTCCACCAGAACTAACCCCCAATTTGAATTTAGAGGCAGGGACCACCCGACCCCTCTTAATGGGGGAGAAACCTCTCAACTCCCCATTAATCCTTTCCTTCCATTAATTTGAGCCAATTAATTATACCAAAGTGGTACAATTAATTGTGCCAACCTTTTAATTCGATGAACTTAAATTAATATGTTGTATACTTTCACATTTTGGGGGAATTTGGAGAGGAGAACCCTTGGAGGATTATTCTCTCCAAAGAAGAATGCCCTCCCCAACAAAGAACGCTCTCGCCAACGAGGAACGTCTTCAATGACAATGAACCGAAGATGGAGGAAACATAGATGTCACCAACATCCATCTATCCCCAACGACATCATCTCCTTCCTTGAGACCTCCATCAACAAATCTTAAAGGTAGGGTTTTTATTATTTGTGATTATGGATTCCCATGTTCTTCCCTTCTAAACAAAGAACGCAGATCAACTCTCTAATTAGTTGATCTGCGAATGATTTCTTTTTCTGCGGGTTTGGGAATAATCATTGTCGGGGGTTGTAGAGTTTGACATTCTTCATTCAAGGTTTTTGTTGAACTGCTTGCTACCACTCTAATGTAGAGAGTGTGGGCCAAACAAACATGGCCTGACCTCTCTGCATTTTCTTATGATAATTTTTTTTGTTCTTCGTGATGGAGGAGGACGACAACCAATCTCGGTGGGGCACGAGAACTGTGGCCGACACCACCACCAACCACGATGAAGGAGACGATGCATCAATGCCGCCCCGCGACCACTGCACCGCCTGCAGCCACCGCCGCCCCGTGGCCTCGCGCCGCCCGCGACCTTTCCACCCTACGGCCTCGCGCCTCCCGCGGCCTCGCCACCCCGCAGAACTCCGCGGCCCCCTGCGACTAGGCCGCCCCATAGCCCTGCGCACCCCCTGCGGCCTCAGCACCCCACGGCCTTCGCGGCCCCTGCGGCCACGCCACCCCGCGGCCCTCTGCGGCCCCCCTCATGGCCTCACTGCCCCGCGGCCCCCTCGACCCTCCGCAGCCCCCCGAAGCCTCGCCACCCTGCGTCCCTCGTGGCCCCCGTGGTCGCGCCACCCCACAGCCCTCCGCAGCCCCCCATAGCCTCACCGCACCATGGACCTTCACGGCCCCCGTGTCCTCCACCGTCCCGCGGTCTCGTGGCCTCCGCGGCCCTCACGGCCCCCGTGACCCTTTGCGACCCCTGCGACCTTCGCCGCCCTTGCGGCCTCATGCTGATCTGTGGACCCCGTGTCACTCCGCAGCCCCCATGCTGCACAGCGGGCCATGTCGACCCAAACTGGGTCGGGTCGGCCCGGGTCGGTCCGACCAGGTCCGACCAGACTCAGACCAGCTATGATCTTTTCGCACTTTCGGCCATAACTTTGGCAATGGGTGTCCATTTGAAGAACCGTCTATGGAGCCGAAAACCTTGGAGTGAGACGGTCCTTTTGGTATACCCCCATAGGTGTTTTTGATAAAGTCATGATATGGTCGGGTTAGATCGAGCACGAATCCAACCGAGCCCTTGGGATTAAAAGACTAATAACTTATAGACCAGGCATCCGATTGACGCACCGTCTATTGCGTTGAGACCCCTATGACAAGGTGGTCCTTTGGGATACTTTTTAATGGTACTTCGTGGAAGTTATAGTATCGACCAGTGGCTTGATGAGCCGACCCCCCGGACACGAGCAAGCTTAGTGTGAGAACCCAGTAGCTGGATGTGACGTGAAGAATGAATTGCGATCCTGTGTGGGTCAGCACCTAGTGATCCTATGTGGGTCAGCACAGAGCGATCCTGTGTGGGTAAGCACCTAGCGATTCTGTGTGGGTTAGCACCGAGTGATCCTGTGTGGGTCAGCACCGAGTGATCCTGTGTGGGTCAGCACCGAGCGATCCTGTGTTGGTCAGCAGCAGAGCCTCTTAACAGAGTAAGATGATTCAGTAGTTACATCTAATCATCTCTACTATTGTACCTAAGTTATACCTGATGTAAGATGATTCAGTACCTTTGTGGTATCCTTCTGTGTGACATACCTGTGTGGTACTTACCTTCATGCTATTCCTTCCTTTGTGGAATAGTTGAGCTTTGAGCTTTTGAGTTGGATTATGTGTTTCCTCATGATTGAGATGGGTATACTTGATAACTTAGGTATATGTATGGGAATATACCTAAGTAGGGTTTTCAGTTGAATTCATGCTTTGTGGTTTATCCTTTGTGGATTTTGTGAGACCTTGAGGGTTTTGGGGTCCCTACTGAGTATCGTTATACTCACCCCTGCACGGGCTATGCCCGCACTTTGTTGTGTTTGGTGGAGACAACGAACAACGCTGACTGAGGACAAGAGTACCAGGACTGATGGAAGCTTGAAGATAGAACTTAGACGAGGCATACCGTAGAGACGAACGTTCAAGAGATGTACCTACCCTTCAGGTAGGATCCTTGGCGAGTGATCACAGGAGCTATTCCAGTGTACTTGTACTTTCAGTTTATTATACTTTCCAGTTGGGCTTGTATTCTGGACCCTTTTACTTACTGTACTCACTATGTTTACTATTCAGTTTACTTGAGTTTGTATCTTGATATGTTCTTCGTTTCATGTTCTTACAGGTTATAAAGTCAATGCCTTCCCATTTTTAGGGAATACGCCTTTGGTGCTATTCTCCAGCCCCTAGCCTATGGAAGGCGGGCTTGGGGTAGTCACAGCATGGGCCCCGGGGGACGGGTCGTGACAAATTTCCATAAGAGGAGTCGGTTCTACTATAGAACATAGGACTCTGATCTTTCTTTAACGATAACAGTGTTAAGTGTAGTGAGTGTGGTTATCAGTTTAGGGAATCCGGTGTTGGTGCGGTGGCCGACGTATCCATACACTAGGACCCTGACTTCTGATTTCCGACTCAGTGCATGAAAAAACTGATTGTGTATGTGTTTTCAAGAGTTTTCTTTGTGATCTCTTGAGTTATCTCACCAGGTATAACTTACTGACCATGGTGCACCTATTTATTTTTAGGATTCCTCCACACAGACAACCAGCTAGGGTTACGGATATAGTACACACTGATAGCCCTCCGAGTGACGAGGTCTCAGTGTAGGGCCCTCTTCCAATAGAGGCACCAGCAGATGTACCAGTGGTACCATTACCTGTTAGGCCACCGATGCCACCAGCCCCAGCAGTAGAGGGTGCACTCTGCTTGAGCGCATTGCATGAGTTCCAGCGCCAGAGGCCACATAGGTTCAGGGTAGAGATAGACCCATAAGCGATTGAGGATTGGCTGGTGGTCGTAGTTAGAGTCTTCCGACTGGTAGGGACACCAGATGATCTCATGGTGATCCTTATCGCTATCCTTCTATAGGAAGCAACAAGCAGATGGTATATCTTGATGCTCTAGGTTCACGATGAGGTGACGCTTCTCTGGGCAGACTTCGAGATCCTGTGACGGGCAGAGTTTGTCCCACCGACTCTTCACACAGTGCGCATACAAGAGCTTCTTCATCTGCAGTAGGGCAACATGACTGTGGCTCAGTACTCAGCGAGGTTCACTGACCTCTCACACTAGTCCAAAGATATGGTGTGAGACCCATTCTTCAGGGCCCGAACCTTTGAGCAGAGGATCAGGCGAGAGATCAAGGCTTTGATGATTTGTCTTAGCATCTCAACGCAGGCGGGTTGTTAGAGAGAGCCCTCTTAGTAGAGAGTTTCCTTGCTGAGCAGTCACCAGCAGCGAGACCCGCCACCAGTCATCACGTAGTAGAGTCTTTTTCATTTGGAAGTAGACATATGTCACAGAGTTCCAAGAGGACCAAACCTACAGGTAGACGACTACAGGATTCAGGGTCGATTGTGAGGGGAACCTAAGGTAGAGCTAGTCATGCCAAGAGAGGGAGGTGTTACACATGCGGTGGGCAGGGTCACATGGCTCTTGACTGTCTGACCCACTGTACAGATTATCAAAGGACGGTCGAAGGACCACCCAGGCATAGACATAGGTTCGATCGAGGAGGTCCGTAAGGAGTAGGCGGATGTGGAAGAGGAGCTGGCCATGCAACTGGCGGTGGGCAATGATTCGCGATGTTACTACCACCACCACCAGGTGTTCCACCCCTACCACAGGGAGTAGAAGGACATGGGCGAGCTCAGCTCCATGTAGCTGAGGCCTATGACCACGGTGTTTCAGAGATGATACGAGGTAAGATCTGTGTCTACTCCACCTTAAATACAGTACTTATAGACATAGGTTCCATTCATTCTTTTATTGCCACTTCCCTTGTTTGGAGTTCAGAGATTATGATGGAGTCATTGGCTCAATCCTTACATCTAGAGACTCCTACGGGATTAGATTCGATGATTACGCACTGGTGCTGGCAGTGTGAGATTACTCTAGGAGGCAAGAGCTTTGGCTGGGATCTCCTAATAGCAGTGTCGAGGCCTTACAACTTTATCTTGGTTATGGAATGGTTATCTATAGTCTATGATCATATTAACTACATTAGGTGCAAAGTGCGGCATGTATGTACAGATGGGATGAGGTTTACCTTCACTGGAAATAAGGGAGCCTTTGTAGCATAGGATGGACTTACCCGGAGGAGAGTGAAACTGATCACTCATCAGTTGGCTAGACTTACCCTCAGAGAAGTTGATGTGGAGAGTATGAGTTATCCTGTAGTGGTGGACCAGTATGCAGATGTCTTCCCTGATGATGTTATGGGTCTACCTCCTTGCAGATAGGTGGAATTTTATATTGAATTGTACCCTGAGACGACACTGATATCTACACCAGTGTATCGGATGGATCCTTTGGAGATTCATGAGCTGCGGGTACAGCTGGAGGACTTATATGGGAAGGGGTTGATTCGGACCAGTGTTTCTCCTTTGACAGCCCTGATTTTTTTACCAATAATACAGATGGGAGTTTGAGACTTTGTGTTGACTATCAGCACCTGAACCAGGTGACCGTGAAGAATAAGTACCCACTCCCGAGGATTGATGACCTCTTTGATCAGCTGAAGGGATCACAGTGGTTCTCAAAGATAGACCTCAGATCAGGCTATCACCAGCTCATAGTGCAAGATGAGGATATACAGAAGACAACTTTCAGATGTCGGTATGACCATTATGAGTTTTTGGTCATGCCATTCAGTGTGACCAATGCTCCAGCAGTGTTCGTGGGACTCATGAAAAGGATCTTTCAGCCATACCTTGATCGCTTTGTAGTAGTCTTCATCAATGACATTCTGATCTACTCGACTACTGAGGAGGAGCATGCCTACCATTTACATATAGTTCTGGACACACTCTGAGAGCACCAGATTTATGGTAAGATCTCGAAGTGTTAGTTCTGGATCCAAGAGGTTCACTTTCTGGGACACATCATCTCAGAGGCTGTAGTTGCAGTGGATCCAGGGAAGATCGAGGCAGTACTTTCTTGGGAGCCACCCAGGAGTGTGATAGAGGTACAAAGTTTCTTGGGTTTGGATGGATAATACCGGAGGTTTGTGCTAGATTTCTCTAGAGTTGCATCACCTTTATCAGCATTGATGAAGAAGGGGAAACCCTTAATGTGGTCGGAGAGATGCCATCAGAGTTTTCAGGAGCTAAGGTAGAGGATGACTAGTGCCCCCATCTTGAGGCTTCCAGAGGAGGGAGTAGGGTATGTAGTTTACTGCGACGCATTAGGGACTGGGGTCAGACGTGTCCTGATGTAGGAGCGAGTAGTGATCTAATATGCTCGAAAGCTGAGACAACATGAGCAGAACTACGCTACCCATGACCTGGAGTTAGTAGCAGTGGTCTTCACCTTGAAGATGTGGTGACATTACTTGATGGGAGAACGTTTTACAGTCTTCTCGGATCACAAGAGTCTCAGGTATATCTTCTCTCAGAAGGACCTAAACCTAAGACAACGATGTTGGCTTGAGTTCCTCCAGGAATATTACTTCGAGATAGTATATACTCCTGGTAAGGGGAACATTGTAGTAGATACACTCAGTAGAAGATCTGGTATACAGCTTCTAGGAGAGGTGAAAGAGCAACTAGACACTTTGCAGATATCCTTTGTGGATCGAGATGGAGAAACTTTTATTCAGTCTCTTATAGTCACTCCCCAACTTCTTTAATGATTCAAGGAGGTGCAACGTGGGGACGTTGACTGAGAGACTCGACATGCTTAGATATCCGTAGGACAGACACCTGATCAATTTTCTGAAGGTGGGGAGCACGTCATCCTCTTCAGAGGACGTACCATGGTACCAGTGTCACTTTAGGAGGAAGTGTTGAGGGAGTTCCTCACATCCCCTCTAGCGGTACATCCAGAAGTGGTGAAGATGTACTAGGATCTTAGATGACAACACTGTTGGCCGGGAATGAAGAAAGCAGTAGCAGAGTTTGTCTCTCAGTGCCTTACTTGTCAGCAAGTGAAGGCAGAGCATCAAGTACCAGCATGCTTAGTTCAGCCTTTAGTGGTTCCAGAGTGGAAGTGGGATGAGATATCCTTGGACTTCGTGTCATGACTTCCACGTACATACAGGGGTCATGACTCAATTTGGGTGATCATCGACCGACTCACCAAGTCAGCTCACCTCCTACCGATCAGAGAGCAGGGTTCAGTAGAGAGTTTGGGATGCCTCTATGTACAGGAGATTGTGAGGCTACATGGATTACCCTTGACCATTGTCTCCGATAATGATACACGTTTCACTTTCCGGCTATGGAAGGGGTTGCAGGAGGCTTTCAGGACGTAGCTCCATTTGAGCACCACCTTCCATCCCCAGACGGATGGCTAAACTGAGTGGACCATATTGAGTCTCGAGGACATGCTGCGTGCTTGTGTCCTAGACTTCGGTTGTAGCTGGGAGGATCAATTGCCTTTGGTGGAGTTTTCATACAACAACAACTATCACTCCACCATTGGGATGACACCTTTTGAGGCATTGTATGGGTGACCTTGCGGATCACCTTTATGATGGATAGACCCAGGGGAGTCAACACTAGTGGGACCAGAGATGGTATGGGCTACCATAGAGAAGGTGCAGATCATCCAGGAGTGGATGAAGACTGGACAGAGTAGGCCAAAGTATTATGCCGACAGGAGATGGAGACCTCTGGAGTTCGAGGATGGAGACCACGTCTTTCTACAGGTCTCACATCGACAAGGTTTGCGGAGCTTTGGCCAAGGCAGAAAGTTATCTCTGAGGTTAATCAGACCCTTTCAGGTCCTCAATAGAGTTGGCGAAGTGGCTTACCACCTAGAACTTCTCCCTCAATTGCACCGGGTGAACGACGTCTTCCATGTATCCTAGTTGAGGAGATACATGCATGAACCATCTCACGTCATCAACCACGGCGAGCTGGACATCGACGATGGGAAAACATTTTCAGAAGTTCTAGTGGAGATTGAGGATCGATAGGAGCAGGTCCTTCATGGGTGGTCGATACCTCTGGTGCGCATTCGCTGGCAGCACGAGGACCTCCAGGAGAGCACATGGGAGGAGGGCACTCAGATTCATGCTTAGTACCCCCACTTGTTTTCCTAGTTTTGAGTTGTGGCTTACAGGGACGTGAATCCCTGAGGTGGGGAGAATATAAAGACCCATAAATTTCATGTATTTTTTTTAAATATATGGGAATTTTATGAGTTGGAAAAAATTGACGGCACGTGATTTCAAGGCCCGGTGTGCCTGGAATGAATTTATGAAATTTTTTTAGGTACGTTCAATAAACATGCGAGTGAGATTTTGTAACTTTTGAATCGATTCTTGGAATTGAAATCTGAGGACACCATTGAACTCACAATACCAATATTCACTTAAGGAGACCTTCACCTCGACTGCAGTGGGTCGAGGGTGAAAGATAATTTTTGTGGCTTTTGTGAAAGAATTAAATAAAATAAAAATGTCTAACATTTTTATTTCTGAAACCCCTCAACATGGGTTATGGGGGTGGGAACCACTTGAGACTAATCCTCCCATGTGGATGTTAAGATGTGGGGACCACCTGACCCCTCTTAATGGGGGAGAAAACTCTCAACTCCCCATTAATCCTTTCCTCCCATTAATTTGAGCCAATTAATTATGACAATGTGGTCCAATTAATTGTGCCAACCTTTTAATTCGATGAACTTAAATTATTATGCTGGATACTTTAACATTTTGGGGGAATTGAGAGAGGAGAACCCTTGGAGGATTATTCTCTCCAATGAAGAACGTGTTCTCCAACAAATAATGCACTCCCCAACGAATAACGCTCTCTCCAATGAGGAATATCTTCAACAACAATGAACCGAAGATCGAGGAAACGCCGATGTCCCCGACATCCATCTATCCCCAATGACATTGTCTCCTTCCTCGTGACCTCCATCAACAAATTTCCGAGGTAGGGTTTTTATTATGTGTGATTATGGATTCCAATGTTATTCCCTTATAAAAAAAGAAAGAGGATCAACTCTCTATCTAGTTGATCTGCAAATGACTTCTTTTTTTTTTGTAGGTTTGGGAATAATCATTTCTGGGGGTTGTAGAGTTTGACGTTCTTCATTCAAGGTTTTTGTTGAACTGCTTGCTACTGCGCTAACGCGGAGAGTGCGTGCCAAACAAACATGGACTGACCTCTCCGTATTTTCTTGTGATAAATTGTTGTGTTCTTCGCGATGGAGGAGGATAACAACCAACCTCGGTGGGGCACGGGAGCGGCGACCGACACCACCGCCGGCCGCGACGAAGGCGACGGTGCACCGACGCCGCCTCGCGGCCACCGTGCCGCCCATGACCTCCGATGCCCACAGCCTCCGCCGCCCCACGACCCTCCGTGTCCCCCCATAGCTGAACCACCCCGCGGCCCTCCACGGCCCCCCTCACGGCCTCACCGCCCCTCGGCCTCGCGACCCCCACTGCCACGCTGCCCCACGGCCTCACCGCCCTACCGCCATCGCGGACCCCGTGGCCACGCTGCCCCACGACCCTCTGTGGCCCCTTGTGGCCTCGCCACCCCACGTCCCTCCGCGGCCCTCGCAGCCTCTGCCATCCCGCGACCTCACGACCTCCGTGGACCTTGCGGCCCCCGAGGCCCTTCGTGGCCCCCGCAGCCTTCGCCGCCCTCACTACCTCACACCACTCCGCGGCCCCCTTGCTGCCCAGCGAGCCTAGACAGACCCAGAAGGCTAGGTCGGCCTGGTTCGGTTCGACCAGGTCGGCCCGGGTCGGTTCGACCAGGTCGGCCCGGGTCGGTTCGACGGGGTCGGACCGGACCGAGACCAGCTTCGAGCTTTTCGCACTTTCATCCATAACTTTGGCACCAGGTGTCCGTTTGATGAACCGTCTGTGGTGCCAGAAACCTTGGAGTGAGATAGTACTTTTGGTATACCCACACTAGAGTTTTGGATAAAGTTGGGATACATTCGGGTTGGATCGAGCATGAATCCAACCGGGCCCTCGGGACTAAAAGGCTAATAACTTACAAACCGAGCGCCCTATTGATGCACCATCAGTTGCGTTGATACCCCTATGATGTGGCGGTCCTTTGGGTTACTTTTTCATGGGACTTAGTGTCAGTTGGAGTATTGACCAGTGGATTGAGGAGCAGACCCTCCCGGATATGAGCAAGCTTAGTGCGAGAACCCAGTAGCAGGCTGTGACGTGAAGAATGAATAACAATCCTGTGTGAGTCAGCACCTAGTGATCCTATGTGGGTCAGCACCAAGAGATCCTATATGGGTCAACACCTAGCGATCCTATGTGGGTCAGCACCAAGTGATCTTGTATGGGTCAGCACTGAGCGATCCTGTGTGGGTCATCACCGAGCGATCCTATGTGGGTCAGTAGGAGATCCTCTTAACAGAGTAAGATGATTCAGTAGTTACATCTAATTATCTCTACTACCGTACCTAAGTTATACCTAGTATAAGTTGAGTCAGTACATTTTTGGTATCCTTCTGTGTGGCGTACCTGTGTGATACTTACCTTCGTGGTATTCCTTCCTTTGTGGAACAGTTGAGCTTTGGGTTTTTGAGTTGGACTCTGTGTTTCCTCATGATTGAGATGCGTATACTTGATAACTTAGGTATATGTATGGGAATATACCTAAGTAGGGTTGTTAGTTGAATTCATGCTTTGTGTTTTATCCTTTGAGGATTTTGTGAGACCTTGAGGGTTTAGGGGTCCCTATTGAGTATCGTTATACTCACCCCTACACATGTTATGCCCACACTTCATTGTGTTTGGTGCAAATGATGAACAACGCTGACTGAGGATGGGAGTACCAGGACTGGAGGAAGCTCAGAGGTGGACCTTAGATGAGGCGTACCATAGAGACAACCATTCGAGAGTTGTAACTAATCTTTAGGTAGGATCCTTGGTGGGTGATCAGAGGAGCTATTCCAGTGTACTTGTACTTTTATTTTCTTGTACTATCCAGTTGGGCTTGTATTCTGGCCCTTTTTACTTACTATACTCACTCTGTTTACTATTCAGTTTACTTGAGTTCGTATCTTGCTGTGTGCTTGGTTGCATGTGCTTACATTTTATAAAGGCAATTCCTTCCCAGTTTTTGGGAATACGCCTTCGGTGCTAGTCACCAGCCCCTAGCCTATAGAAGCCGGGCTTGGGGGTAGTTATAGCACGGGCCCCAAGGGACGGGTCATGACATATATATTGTACTTTGACATAGTATATCATGAATCCCTTTATTCTCATGATATAATAAAGTTTTGATTACGTAAATTATTTGTATTTAAGCATCTCTCATTTGGTTAGGAATTCTAACTAAAATATCATTTTAAATGTTTTAAAAATTTATTCTTATAAATCTTTCTCATTAATGTCCATGTTTTAAAAATGGTTTTAAGGTTTTATTTATATGGACATTAATGTTTTAAAATTAAAATTCGTTTTAAAAGTTTCAAAGTGGTATGTGACACTTTGATTAAAAAATCTATTTTAATTGGATTCTTGATAAATAGTGAGACTTTTAAATGTTTTAAAGAAAAAGGGGGATATTTCTCTCAAATAGTTTTGATGATTATTTTGATCTATGTCAATATCCTTCATTATTCTCTATTGAGGTTGATTTATTATAATACAATATTACATATTGTATTGAATTAGTTATGTTTGACTGTGGATGTGTTATTTTTATACCATTCATGGTTTATGGATAAAGTATTGACATTTCGTATGCTAGTTTTAATAAAAAAATTTATGTTATATTTAAACCTTTTCATATGAGGAATACATTAGACTGAGTAAGTGACGGGTTTATCCTGCTATAGCTCCTCGATGCATCGGTAGGTCTCATGAGACAAACTAGTGTCTTAGCACAAGGCCTTGAAAAAATCTTATTTGTAGTCTTGGCACAAGGCCTTGACTATATGGTTATGAAGTCTGGCATTATGCATTACATCATTATGAAAGTGGCTATTGATATTGCATGTGATTATTCAACTAGTATAATATCCATGTGAATAAGTAAATGGAATTATTTGATTTTATCTTTGCCATATTATGATAAGGCTCAAGTTTAAAAGGCTTTTGTTTTATTCTTATACACTGCCTTAAATGTTTATGCTTATTTACGAAAGTTTCTGCTATATTGTTATCCTTACTGAGCATCTGAGCTCACCCCTTTATATATTTTATTTTTCCCAGGATGTGAAGAATTATTTTATGGTTGACCTGTAGGGATATTCTAAGGATATAAGTGTGTTCAAAAGGGGACAAAATGTTGTTGATGTTTTTATTTCATGATGTAATGTAAAACTTATGAATGTATCTAGTACTTCCAAGGATACTAAACTGATCGGTCTTTCAGGACATGATTCCTTGTTTCATGACAATGTTATGTAATAATGCACCGACTCTGGGCAACTGGGGTTAGGGCATTACAGTTGGTATCAGAAGAATTTTAGTACAAACCTTGGAAGCTAGATTTAGAAAAACTCTAATTAGAAAACACTACCCTAAGATTGAATTTGAGGATTAGTATTGAAGAACATCCAAAAAGTTTGGTAATGTAAACATTATGTGAGTTTTCTAAGAAATACATCCTTGTCTGGATACGAGCAGGTAGAAGCAGCTCTGGTATAGATATACCTAGGAGTGAAAACTCTGACAAGGATTTTCGGGTTTGACCCAGGGTATCCTGGTACATGACAATGGGCCTTGCTGTACTCTTGGTCACGACACTCCCGGGGTATATGCTTAGGATAATTCACATTTTCTTTACAAACCAATTTGAAGGATTTTAATATAAGATGAGAATAAATAACCTTGGTTGATCCTAATGTGTCTTAGATTGAAAACAAGGTGTCATGATATGCTATAAATTATTTTATGACTCACACTATGCTTTCTTGTGTTAGTCAATGGATAGATTCCAAGGAAGTCATAGTAACATTGAACATGATGTACAAGGTGGGCATGGTGGTGGAAATGAGCAACAAAATGTAATGTTTATAGGCAAAAAAGATATCATGTTCATGCTGAATCAGTTTTCCAAAAATATGATCAATAACATATATATTAACCAACTCCCAAACTCGAAAAAGAAGAGAAAGGTGGTAAATGATAAGGGCTCCAGTAGTGAATACCATGGAGAAAAGAAAGATCATTTTACATCATGCAGGAAATGTGGAAGGAAACACCCAGGAAAGTGTCTCAATGGAAAAAAGAAATGATTTATGTGTGGGAAAGGACATAAAGTAAAGAATTGTCGGGGAAAAATGAAGAGTACTATGGAAGAAAATAAAAATGATCCCAAGAATCCATTTACAATAATTTGCCATAAATGTAGGGAACCTGAGAATTACCCGAGTCAATGCCCTATTCTATAGGATAACCTCTTGGTCAGGGAAGAAAATATGTGGAAATAAATGGATGGCGAAATGTTTAAAAGTATTAGTGCTCTTTGTTGATGGGATTACTTTGGAAGGATTTTTTCTTTTATGTGTAACCCTGCAGTTTGTTATGTGAAAATACTATTCGAGGAAGAATTATCTTTTCTTTTGTGGATATAGTTCTAAAAAACCATTTTGGGTTTATATGATCCTTGAATTTGAGGCAATTATAGGTTATTATTTTTTAGGATGAAAATGTGAGGTATGAGATAACATTTATGGTTAAAATATGTTTGGGTTATTTTTGACGAATTTATCTCATTTTTTGGAATATTATAAAAATATATAGTTTTTGAAAAAGGAAAACACATAGACTGTGTGACAATCCGACGTGTCGGACAAAGCTGTGAGAATCGAACCCACAACCAAAGTGCGATTGGGATTTAGCACCTACCACTGGACTACGTGAAGTCCCTAGTTAGTATGACTAATTATTTTTAGTTAAAAGATTTTATTGATCAATAATATATTGATTTTGGGAACTTATGATTTATCCTTAGTATAGGAAAATGATTTGGTGATTAAGTGATAAATGTTATTTTGGAAGATGTTTGCTCTTTTGGTTACACTATATGCCTAAGGAAAATAGAATACTATGGGATTTCATTTGAGGAGTAATGGTGGGTTTTTATCTATGTTTTTATTATGGATTTATATTGATTTGGGTTATTTATGGAAATTATTGACCTATCATAGAGAATATGTGATTAGGTTAATTACTTTTAAGTACGTGACTTTAAGAGTAGTCAATGTTATTTAGAGATACAATTTAACATGGAAGACTACGTAAGAAAATTCTTATGAGTTTTGGGTTTCAATATTAGTTTGGATTATATTGAAAGATTTTATGGACAATTGTTTATTGAATGGTATTTATTGAACTTTGTTTATTGTTGATTTAATTTTAGAAATTAATATTTGTATTTCTTTCTCTAAAGGATTATCCTTTTTGGGGATCATCTGATCTTTTACTAACCATTTTGGTTTTTGTTAATCTCTAAAGAAAATGGAAATATATAGTTCATCCTTTGTGGATAATGTGATTCTCTATAAGTCAATTCTAGTGCTTCAGGTGTGACCAAGTCATCTTGAATACTCATCTTTTGGAGTGAAAGATGAGTTTGTGGTAAGAATTAGATGAAGGATGAAACTCTACTTGTCAAGTATATATTTTTTTCTTATTCTATGAATAAATTAATTATTAAAATTTAGGGAAGGGATCTTAAAACCAAAAAAGTGTTATCCTAATGCTTTATGTTTTGTTGAACCAATGATATTTTAAATCATCATAGATTAATGGCTTTGAGGCCTTCAATTTTATACTCATTTGTGATTGATGACCTCAATCACTCCCTATAAATATTTATGTTTTCCCTCCAATTATGTGTATATAATTTCCACCAATTTTCACCTAATCGAGATCATAATTTGGTGGTGACTTTTTCATTCCCTTTCCCTCTTATTAAGATTAAATTTTATTAATCCAATTTCTGATATGGGATTTCCACAAAGGTATTATTTTTCTATTTTTAACCTTTTATTTTCGAAGAAAAATTTCAAATTGCGAGGACACAATTTATTTAAGGAGGGGAGAATGTAACACCCCAAGATTTCATGGTACGTTATCTCTTCAAATTAATTCAATAACTTGTACTATACGCAACACTGAGTTTGAGTGCACCACGACTTACCAAACTAGTCATTTAAAAAACAGTTATGAATAATATTAACTGGATTTTGAATTTTATATACTCTATATAATTTTATCTTTTGTATTATGTGTTTCTTAGAAATATTATAAGAACAAATTCAAATTTTCAGATAAAAAATGTATTTTTCAAAAAAATGAAATTTTACCACCTTTTAATGGCGAACACTTTTTAAATCCAATATTTGACACTTTTACATATATAATTTGACAAAATAAAATTCTTATTTATAATCAAGACATCAAAATTTACTTTGGATGAAATTTTGGTATTTTTCTAATAATATTCATTTTTTCATGAATAGTGGGAAATACTATATTTTAATTCAAAACTGCCTTTTAATCTAATTTATTTATATGGTTAGATTATCTTTTTAATTGGGTTTGAAGTTCAATTAGATTATATTTTTACCATTTAATCCAATTTTGGTCGTTGGAAATAATTTCACTTTAAAATTGAACATAAACAAGTGCAATATTTTGATAATTAATATTTCTTAAAAACACACTTTTTGTTTTGACAATGGGAATTAATTTTAAATTAATTAATCCAACTTCTATGTTTTTAATTTGGTAAAATAGATATCATTTTTAAATTCAGAATATCAAATATATCTTAGGATGAAGTTTTGGTATTTTTCTGAAAGACTTCAATTTTTGATGAATAGTGAAACCACTAAGTAGTAGTTAAAAATTTGACTTTTTCATTTAAATGAAATTTTACCGCCTATGTGAATTGAATTTCAAAAATCCGACATACATGGTTGTTATTATTAAGTAAAATGTGGTTCAACAAGATGAAGATAATTTTTGGTGAATAGTAACTTTTGACTTATTTTTCGCGATTAAAGGTAAATAGGGTAATTCAAGGTAAAAAGAATATTCTAATAATACAAAACTACCTTAAAACTTTTCCTAACTTTATTTATTTAGTCATGGACGACTATAGGAATCTTTGGGTTGATTTTGGGACCCCATAGAGCCACTTAAGAGTGATAATGACAGTTTATATTAATTATTTTTAAGTAAAGACAAAAATGAATTAAACATATATCTTTTAGTAAATAAATTTTTAAATGGGGTTACATAAGTTATCTCTTAGACTATAAATATTAATTATAAAGATAAAAATATTTCCTACATCATGGTATTTTTTTATAATTTTTTGACATCAAATAAATAAAATTATTTATGACACAATAATGATGTAGTGTTTACCTTATTAATGAATGAATTAAATAAATAAGATTATAAAGATTAAAAAAATATCCAAAACCTATCCAATTATTATTGTATGATTTTAGTTCTACCATGAGTCATCTTATCTTCGACTATAATTAGTTTTAGACCTTTAGAAAGCAAAAATCGTTATATAATAAAATAATCTTTTCACACTTTCCTAAAGAGCCCCCCTCCGCCTTATAAAAATCTCTCACCTCTAACCCATTACCAACACCTCTCAAGCCCCTTGACTCATCCAAAATCTACCCAAATAATCTCTCAAGATCCCTACCTTCCACCTAGAATCCTTACCTTAGGCAGAAGGAACTTCAGGAAATCCTTTTGGTTCGAACCAAAGGGAGTTACCCAATTTTAAGCTAACGTCTTCCCTAAAGTTCTCTTCTTTTATTTTACTTCTCCAACCCCATAAAGTCGTTTTATTACTTTATTTTATAATGACACAAGTATCATCAATATACTAGATTTTTTTTATGAGAATTATTCAATCTACACTTACACACACCTCCATCTAATGAGAAAAGAACATACTGTTTCTGTGGACGGCGAACTACTACCTCACGAAACGATGATTGTTCAATTATCTCCTACCACCTCTTATGGTGGCCATTACGATGACACTGTATTTATATATGATATATATTATGTTTATGTTTTCTCTATGCTTCTATAATTTTCATTTACAAACACACATTTATGCTTTCCAATATGTGTGAACATGATAATTTCATTTGAGGAAATGCAGACTACTTCCCCCTCAAGGTGATATGATTCATTCATGACATACATGGAACGTATAAAGTATGAAGTTAATTAAATTATATAACACATATATCATATTATATTATACTATAATTATAATATACCTATGTATCATTAAGTTTTCATTTCATTAAATATGAAATAGAAATGAAAGTAGCGTTCATGCGTACGTACGACTTACCGTCTCCATGAACGGTGCATTTCATTTTTTATCTCCAAATATCATGAACTAATTATAAATAAATAAATATATATATATACTGGATATATATGATATATATTATATTTAAATCATGAATATGATACTGGAAATAATAGACTTTTTACCATATGGACAATTTATAATTATAACAAGTTCATCTTTGACTCAATTACCAAATATCGACAAAATGACCATTATTAACTTAAATGATTACAAAATGTTTATAACATGGTAATAAGTGATATAAAAGGAATAATAAACTTGAAAAAGGTTCTTAATCAAATATAAATTAACTTTAGTTTATTATTCAAGAGATTAAAGAATGAACAAGTCAAGTCGGACATGAGGTAAGGGGTTTCTTATCTCATTCTTAATTTCGTGATATTTCCATTGTTCACCACTTATTTATTGCATGTGGTGTATTGTGTACTGCCATTTGATATATATATTATCAGTATTATCTTTATATTCATGGTATTATATGATTCATTTGGTGGTTATTAACTTTTTTTCGTACGACTCGATTGATTACAATGTGGTAAGAGTTTTTCATCTCACTTTTTATTCCCGTGAGATTCATGCTATATTAGACACTATTTCATTTTGTGTGGTGTATTTACTTCCCATGATTGTATTATTGGTGTAATATGATTTAATTTATGGGCATTTACATCTTCATTTTATGATCCTTCTTTCATGGGGTGTATGTTTCATAAGTTACCAAATCAGTAAGGGAATTTCAAATTTCAATTTCCACTCATTAGGCTTTACGCATACTTAATTGATTACTTTACCCCAAGATTATGTGTGAAATCACTAATTATTTACTTATATAGTAATTTCCACTCCCTTTTGTGTGGATATAATTTTGATACAAATAATCACTCCATTGATAAATTCTCAAGTCATCGATATAAACTTGATAAGAGAAATTTTAACTCAATTTATATTCATTGAGTTAAACATCCAAGTCATTTGTGTTGTTTTTACAAGAATTTGTGTGAATGTACTCTGATTTATTTACACTACATATCCAATAATATTGAGTGTATTTATATTTTTCACACATAATTATGTCATTGATTTATCCTTAACCTAAGGATACAGTCTTTATAAAGGAATTCATCTCATCTTACATTCCATTGAGACTTCTTTGTTGTTATGTACCAATTCATTTTTATTTGGTGTATATACTATACTTTGACATAGTATATCATGAATAAATTTATTATCATGATATTATAATGTTTCGATTAACTCAATTATTTGTATTCAAGCATCTATCATTTGGTTAGGAACTCTAACTAAAATATCATTTTAAATGTTTTAAAAATTTATTCTTCTAAATATTTCTTATTAATGTCCATGTTTTAAAAATGGTTTTAAGGTTTTATTTATATGTACATCAATGTTTTAAAATTAAAATTCCTTTTAAAAGTTTCAAATTGGTATGGGATACTTTGATTCAAAAATCTATTTTAAACGGCTTCTTAATAAATAGTGAAACTTTTAAATGTTTTAAAGAAAAAGGGGGATATTTCTCTCAAATGGTTTTGATGATTATTTTCATCTATGTCGATATCCTTCATTATTCTAGATTTTGGTTGATTTATTATAATAAAATATTCCATATTGTATTGAATGAGTTATTTTTGATTGTGGATGTGTTATTTTTATACCATTCATGGTTTATGGATAAAGTATTGACATTTAGTATGCTAGTTTTAATATGAATGTTTATGTTTTGTTTAAAAATTTTCATATGAGGAATGAATTGGACTTAGTAAGTGATGGGTGGAGCCCACTATAGCTCCTCGATGGATCAGTAGGTATCATGAGACAAACTAGTGTCTTGGCACAAGGCCTTGACAAAATCTTATTTGTAGTCTTGGCATAAGGCCTTGACTATGTGGTTATGAAGTCTGTCATTACGCATTCCATCATTATGAAAGTGGATATTGATATTGCATGTGATTATTTGAATATTAGAATATCTATGTGAATAAGTAAATGTAATTATTTGATTTTATCTTTTCCATATTATGCTGAGGTTCAAGTTTAAAAGGATTTTGTTTTAGTCTTATACATTTCCTTAAATGTTTATGCATATTTACAAAAGTTTCAACTATATTGTTATCCTTAATGAGCATCTGATTTCACCCCTTTATATGTTTTATTTTTCCCAGGATGTGAAGAATTATTTTATGGTTGACCTGTAGGGATAGGCTAAGGATATAAGTGTGTTCAAAAGGGGACAAAAGTTTGTTTATTTTTTATTTCATGATGTAATGTAAAACTTATGAATGTATCTAGTACTTCCAAGGCTACTAAATTGATCGGCCTTTTGGGACATGAATCCTTGTATCATGCCAATGTTATGTAATAATGCACCGACTATGGGTAACTGGGGTCAGGATGTTATAATCACAAAAAGTATTACTTGAATGAAAAATAAGAGGATGAGAATTCCCTTACCTTGAAAAGTTACTCCTAAATCTTGAGGATTGAAACCTTTAGGATTAAGGAAACATTGGGGGGATTACTTGGGACAAAAAATCACCATAACTTCATGGAGTATGGATGGGGAGTGAAGGGTAATGAGGAAATAGATGAGTATTTATATCAAAAGTGGAAGAATTGTATAATAATTTCCAAATGTAGGTTTTGGAAATCTTGGTTGTGGAAAATGAAAAACCATTGGATTATACATGGTTTTTCTCATGGTTTTAAAATTTTGAGTCAAATTTTATAAAATTTTAATCCATAAGAACTAAACACCATTTTTAATACTCCTTTGGACATGGAAAGTTAAATTTTACACAAAATAATGGTTTTAAAATCAAATTCCCATTTTAGACTTTTTAAAGTCACTTATAGGTTTGGAAATTGATTAACATACATTAAAATACTTAATATTAATAAAATGAAATATTTAGGTTGGGGATTGCATTTAATTAATTATTAAATCATTATTAAATAAATATTAAGTCATAAAACATACCGGTAACCCAAAACCATATTTTTACAATCCACTAAAAAATAAATTATTTTATAAAATTCTAAAAAATTCACCCTAACCTAATTTTGACATGATTATTTAAAATATAATGTTTATTTTATAATAATAATTCTCTAAATATGATAATTTTAACTTTTAAATATAAAAAAAACTTATTTATTGAAAAATAGTATTTTTTATAGCACATTCAAATTTCTAACACTTTAAAAATTTCCTAGGACATCATAAAATTATTTCATAATTTATATTTAAATAAGAGTGTATTAAAAGAATATTTAATTAAATAAAATATTATTCAAAATACCTTAGTTTATTATAAAAATATATATCTTTTATTAAAAAAATACAATTATGTTTTATTTGTGTCTAGAAATTAATTTATCAAATTTGGCTCAATTAAAAATATATTTTTTTAAGGAAAACTATTCTTAAAATGAAATTGATGGAATAAAAATTTTATTTATACAAAGGAAATTACACTTTAAGTAACTATGTATTGTACACATAACCCCTTATTACACCCTCGTATACCCTAAGGGTAATGTGTGTGATGTTGGTAGTTTCATGGGGTGGCCTGACTAACTTTGACTGAGTGGTAATCTCCACTAACTTGAACTTATCCTATAGGAAATTTTGTTCAATCTTCACTTTTTGTTTCTTGGTTTGGGCTTGTTCAAGGTAGAATCCCAGTTACACTACTTCCCTCCCATGTTTTGTCAAATGGGCTTCAAACAATATTACTCTACTAGTTGAGTCAATTATTTCTCCATTATGCATAAATTATACTTTGTCATTACTGATTCTAAGAACTAATTATAATGGTAAAATTATTACCAATGGGTATAGTTCCCAATAGTAAAATTGACCAATGGTTATATTGACCAATGATCATATTTGACCAATGGTCATATAATGGTCAAATCCCAATGGTCACATTTACCTTTATACCCTATAAATACCACTTCATTATTTCACTCAGTATTCATTATAATTACTCCAAAGATTATATTTTCATTTTATAATATGTTTATTTGTTTACTAATATTTTGTTTTATTTTTTTAGTGTTGGCCATGGGGGAAATAATTCTAACAAATTGGGGTGATCCATATTTTCCCATTTTAGCTTTTATATTTTATATTTTTTGTCTAGTTGTAATGTTTAACATTTTAATTAGTTTCATAGTTGACTAATTTAATGATAAATATTAATGAGATAAGGTTTTGTTGGTTCCTATATATTTTTTATGTGTATAAAATAATATATTATAACACATATTTTCTCAGAAAACCAATATCATTTAAAAAAATCAAGGTTCGTTACATTATTCCCCCTTTATAAATTTCATCCCTGAAATTTCAACTCATATTATTAGTTTAGAAAAGGTGAGGGTAATTTTGTTTCATTGATTACTCTGGTTCACATGTCACCTATTCTTACTTATGGTTACTCCACAACACTTTGACATTGTGGGTATTCTTGTTGCGTAGAAATTTGTCTCTATAATTCAAGATCTAAACTGATTGATCCTCATAAGAGTGTTCATGTTACAGTTGAACCACCTATGGATTTATTTCATGTGAGGGATTAGGTATGTACTTCCTCAAGAGGGATATGTGGAATACATCATAAACTTGAGCCATATTTGGTGGAATTTCTATCTAACAAGACACTAATCCTATGAGATCAAGGATTTAAAAGGGGATAATTTACCTAAGTTTAATCTTCCCTTTCTTTCTAAATATCATGAATCTATTCCATGGTGATATCCAAAGGAAAAATTTGCCTTCAACATCAAAACCCAAGTCCCTTAGATGATTTTCAGCATATCTCTTCTACCGAATATGGGCATATTTTATATGTTGTGGGATGGAATGAACCTTTACTGTTATCTCTTGTACATGATCAAGCTCAAATATTTCTCTCACCAACTTCATCCCAATAAGTAGGATTTCTACATTGATTCCCATATAAATATTCATAGGGTCCCATTTGAATACTCGATTGTAAGCTATTTTTTTATAAGAACTCAACTAATGGGAGGTGTTGATCACATCCAACTTTCAATGAGGGTTGCTGATGCTTATGGAAAGAAAGAAACTAGGCCAGGTTTGAGGGGATTACATCCACATGAAGATCCATTATCACCAGAGCAAGGTGCATCCTGGTTGATAGGTTTGGCCTCGATGGAAATTGGAAGCAGGATCCCTCCCTCTATAAGATGTATGCGCCACAAGTCATGGACCAACAATTAGGTACCAAGAAATAGGGGAAATGGGTTCAGTGGAGTCCTCCTAGAGTTTTCCTTAAACTCAATACAAATGGATCTTGTATGCTGGGTTAAATGTGTGGTGGAGGCATGGTTCAGGATTCAAGGGGCATGTGGATTTGTCCTTCATAGTTCACTATGGAAGAGGAAATTATTTTTAGGTGGAGGCCAAGGTGTTTCTCAGAGGCATCACCATCTGCAGAAAAAAAGAGCTTGCCATCTCCCAAGTGGAGAGTGATTCCATGATTATTCATGACGCCCTGCATAGTAATGGTAACATACCCTAGTCTATATTATACATCACTAGTAAATGAAAATACCTCCTGGATAGTAACACTAGTGTCACCCACACTTGGTGAGAAGGGAACAAGGTGGGAGATTTCTTTGCCTCTATAGTGACCCCTAGAGACTTGAATAATTGTCTTTCTCATGTTTCTAAATTTAAATCTCAAAGGGAAAACTTGATTTGGGGTGATGCTCTTGGCCTCCATTATTTCTGTCCCCCCTAGGACTTGGTTTTCACCTTCTTTGTATCAGTTTTTTCTTGAATAAAAATAGAAATGTTGATGATGAGATTTACCATCAGTTTGGGGATAATGGGTCATAATAAAATTTAATTTATTATTCATATAATGTTGAAGACTTATCAAAAAATTATATGTGAACCTTGTATCATGATCAGAAATTACTAAAAGTGGTTCCCCATACAACCTCACCACTTCTTTTATGTAAATTTTGGTAGGTTGGTCAAGAGATAAATCTTCCCTAATAGTGATTAAATGATTAGTCTTATTGATTAAATCCACTATAACCTATATCACATTGTTTCCTTTGAATGTTCTTGGGATAATAGTAATGAATTACATATTGATATTGTCCCACTTCCATGTTGGTATGGGTAGTGGTTTCAATACCCCATTAGGAAGTTGTTGATGCACCTTTACTTGTTGACACACCAAGAACCTTATAGTGTAGTTAACAATCTCACTTTTCATATTAACCCACCAATAATGATCATAAAGGTCCCAATACACTTTAGTACTTCCAGGGTGTATAAAGAATGTAGAGATATGAGCCTCATCCATCATATCCTTCTTTATCTATGGGATATATTAGATACATAACTATGTATGAAATCTCAGTGCACATTTTTGATCAATATTGAATTCTAAAAACTTCCCATTCATTACAGCCTCAATATTATTTTTTATCAAAGTATCTTATTTTTGAGCTCTCTTGATCTTCTCTAGTAATAGTGGTTGAGAAATCATTTTGAATAGGATTGATGATATCCCTTGCCTTATGATTCCAACATCCAACCTTACTATGACCCTGATCAAGGTATCTCCTTGAATCATCATCATTTCTAGCACAACAGGGTCTTTCATACTTAATGCATCAGCAAATTTGTTTGCTCTTCCAGGGTGATAATGAATTTAATAGTCATAGTATTTAAGAAGCTCCAACCATATCCTTTGTATCATGTTCAATTCCTTTTGTGTGAATATATACTTTAAACTTTAGTGGTATGTTTATATATCACATTTATCCCCATAAAGATAGTGCCTTTATTTCTTCAGAGAAAAAATGAATGTAACTAAATCCAAGTCATGTGTAAGATAATTATGTTCATGAGGATTTAATTATCATGATGCATAAGCGATCACCTTATCATTTTTCCTAAGGATGAACACAATCCATTTCAGTGATGAATCACTATAAATAACAAATCCTTATCCAAAAAAGGGTAGATCCAACATAGGTGAAGCAACCAATCTCTTATTCAGTTCTTATAAACTTTTATCACACTCCTTTATCCAGATGAACATATCTCCGTTTCGAGTTAACTTGGTTAGTGGATTATAAATTCATATTTTTTTTTGAAAAACCTCATATAATATCCTACTAAACCAAGGAAACTAAGAATCTTAGTTATTTTTATAGGATGAGGCCACTCCTCTACAACCTTTGTCTTGGCAGGGTCTATTGAGATTCTTTTATTGGGTACAATGTTCCCCAAGAATGCAACTTGTTTTAACTAGAATTCACATTTTTTGAATTTTCCAAAAAGCTTATCCTTCCTTAGTTTTTTCAATATAACCCTTATATGATCCTCATGCTCCTTGTGAATTTTTTAATATATCAAAATATCATCAATAAAAACTACAATGAATTTATCAAGGTAGTCCTTAAAGACTATATTCATTAAATCCATAAATATAGCAGGAAAATTAGTCAAGCTTAAGGGAACAAAAACAAACTCATAATGCTTATATCTTGTTTATAAGGAAGTATTTAGAATATATTCCTTCTTCACCCTCAATTGATGATACCCAGATAAGAGGTTAATCTTGGAGAACAATTGAGCCCCATGGAGCTGGTCAAACAAATCATCAATCCTTGATAGAGGCCAATTTTTCTTCACTTTGATCCCATTAAATTCTCTATAATCAATTCATACCCATATTGATCTATCTTTCTTATTTACAAAGAGAAATGGTTCCCCACAAGGAGACACACTTGGTTAGATAAATCACTACTCTAAAATATCTTGAAGTTGTTTCTTTAATTCCTTTGACTCCACATTTTATATTCTATATGGGGACTTCAATATTAGCTTGGATCCAAGTATGAATTCAATCTATAACTCCACTACTCTCCCTGGGGGAGGTCCTGATAACTCTTTAGTAAATACATCAATGTATTCCTGAATGATGGGGACATTTTATATCTTTATAATTTCATTTCCTTCACCCTCTTCAACAATCATTTCCATAAAGATGGATATGGGATGTGCTACTAGACAAAGATCAAGCTAAGATATCTCATAATTGAAAATAATCATGGGTTTTTAATTCATGAATACTGAATTTTCATTTCTTATATACTTGATTTTAGCAT
Organism: Viscum album; assembly: GCA_963277665.1. NCBI lineage: Eukaryota > Viridiplantae > Streptophyta > Magnoliopsida > Santalales > Viscaceae > Viscum > Viscum album. The sequence goes on along the minus strand of OY728138.1, from coordinate 1,171,080,930 downwards.
TATACTTTGTGATTTAGTCCATCCCTAGTATATTGTTGAATTCCACCATGGGAATGACTACTAGATTTGCGATGAGATTGTACTCTACAAAGTTAATACTAGAGTTACTATACACTATTGATGCTAGGATAATCCCTCTAGGAATTTTGACCAATAACTCTAATTCTATAAGTTTGGGGATTGATTCTATATTCTTTGAAAACTTGGATGAAATAAAGGAAAGTATAGAAACAGAATCAAACAAAGTGATTTCTAGATATGTGAGCATAATGAGTGTACCTTCCACCATATAATTTGGAGCCTCTACTTTAGTTGTTGTGATAGAAAATTCTAGACCTTTATCCCTTGGCCTATGATGATGTTGATGGCAATATACTTAATTATCTTTTGATTTGTACATTGATTGTCAAAGTTCCCAAACAACCCACACTTGAAGCATTGGACTTCAGTTTGGGCCCAAACTATCTTCTTTTTGTCATTAGTGTTGAGAAGTTGAGGCTTCTCCTCACCACTATAGTTCCAAGATATATTTTCATCTCTTCATCACTTGTATCACATTTAACTACCAAGGAATAAGTTTCCCAAATTCTTCTTACCACATTTTTTTCATGTGGTAAGTTGCACTTTCTTTCCTCATCTTCCACGATAAAAGTTCTTCCTTGATTTTGGATCCATTGATATCTTCTTTTAATTTGACCTATTTGAACATTGTGTCTCTATAAACTCTAATTCAACCTTCATAGTACTCCACATTATCTCCTCATAACTTTCATAGTCTCAATTTTCTAAATTCCTCTGCAGATGGGGTCTTAGTCCATTGAAGAATCTATCCACCTTTCCCTTAAGATCCATAACAAAGCTAGAGGTGTATCAATCATGTATTGTAAAGTTCATTTCATAGATTCCCACTGATTCATTTTCCTTTTATTTTAGCTCTAATAATTCCTTCTCCATTTTGTTTCACATAGAATGGGGAAAATATTTATTGAGAAATATTCCCTTGAAATCTTCCCATTACATAGCCTCAATTTCTCTTCTTGGATTTGTGTTTTTAATTAGTGTCCACCACTGATCAACCTATCCTTATAAGTGGTATACTAATATGGTGAATTTATCTATCTTTGAAAAATGAAGTAAAAAAAAGATATTTTCTATAGAGGTAATCCAATTTTTATCAATCAATGGTTCAATAGATCCACTAAAAGAAGGTGTCCATTGATTAATAAAGGAATCAATGAAAAGTTGTTCCCTTCAAGGTGAATATAGTATATCAACTTGATTAAAGTTATTATTCATAACTCAAGATATTTTATTCATCATCCACATGAATTTTTCCATTCCATATTCCATTGGAAGGCCATCAATGCATCGTCCACTGCACTCATCATTTTCATGGTTCTCTTGTTTCCCGCAATTTTTATAAAAAGAAGAAAACCTTAGTGAGAAATGTGTTACCTTTAGAAATATTGTAATTATAAATGGATTTTATGTCATAAAACATCATTATTAAAAAATATATTCATTAATATACTCTAATAACAATTACATTTTCTATATATACTTTATAAAGGTTCATAAAAATATTACGATTAAACAAATATATCCCCTGAGAGTTTCAGACCAGGTGTAAAACATGGAACATTTTCTACACTATTTTATGAGTGAGTTTCACTTAATAAGTGTTTTTAGGAATTACCCCCAAATATATCTATGCTAGAGTCACACCCACTTATAGTATCTAAATAGGGATGTATTTTATTAGAAACCATTTACTTAATACTCACCAAAATACTAGGATGTTTTCCTATATTTAGACTTGTACATAGGGTTTTTACTAAAGTTTTCAAGTCACAATTTCCACCAATAACTAAATCTTACTTTGATACCAACTATGAAATCCCTCCTTTTTATTACATTAACATTTCATTACATGGAACAAAATACTGGATCTTTTAAAGTTTAGTTTCTTGGAAATCAGAAACATAATACATGAAAACATAAAAAAATATTCTAATACACATTAAAGGATTCTTTATGGGTTAAACATATGTTAATTTTACTACATCTCATATTTTGGGGACATGCATTAGGTAAAAGGTGATCATGATCCCAGTAAGAGAATAAGTAAGGGAGATATTTATCATGTGATCATGAGGCATATTAATAAGAACATGAGGTATAACAATGTAACATGATCAAAATAAAATTAGGTGTATAATAATAAAAATAATATGAATAATAACATGGAAATGTGGCTACAATATTTAAATGATACATTCATAAGAATGTAACCATAGTTTATCACCAACTTGTCATAAATAGAAATTACTAAGGTTATTCACCAAGGTATTGTAAAACATGTCATATTTAGAGATTAAATGATTTACCCAATGAATTGTAGAACTATAAGGGTAAAAAATTTATATTTATTTGTTTCATTTGAGCTACATTGATCATAATAAATCCTTTTTTCAATAACCTGAGAAAAATAAAGTACGGGTTTCATATAAAATCATTGAGTACGTAAGTTCTTAAAATCTTGACCACAACATCATTTTTAACCCAAAAAAGGGAATGTGGGTTTGGTATATGTAAACAAAAGAATAAATAAACTATATTAACATATAGGTGAATACCCATGGATAAATAAATGGTTTGGGAATTAAAAATATAATAATTTCTTTTATAAAAGATAGAAATTTGAGAAGTAAATTTGGCAACATGACGGGTATAAGATATGGATTTAGAAATTGGTAAAATTAGAGGGAATTAAGGCCTCCAATTTATAAAACATTATTTTAACAGTAAGGGTATGATAAAAATAAAAATAAAATAAATTAACATAGCCTTTAGAAGATATACATAAAATTATTACTTTAATGGAAAAAAGAGTACAAGAACTCCCTTACCTTGAAGAGTAACACCTAAATCTTGAGGATTGGAACCTTGGAGCTCGAAGAAACCTTTGGGGGAATCCTTTGAAGGGAAAATAATCAGAAATTTGTGAAGGGTGGATTTGGATTAAAGGGGAATGGAGAAATGGGTGGGTATTTATAGTAAAAGTGGAGGGTTTAATAATTCCCAAATATAAGTCTTGGAAATCTAGGTTGTGGAAAATACAAAACCATTGACTTAAACATGGTTTTTTTGCCTATGTTTTTAGAAATTTGAGTCAAATTTTATGATATTTTAGTCCATATGAACCGAAAACCATTTTTAATACTTCTTTGGACATGCAAAGTTAAATTTCCCACAAAATAATTCTTTTAAAATTAAATTTATCAGTTTTAACAAGCCACTTAAAGATTTAGAAATATATTAAAATCCATTAAAATACTTAATATTAAAAAAATAAAATATTTTAGGTCATGTATTGGGGTTAAATAATTATTACATTATTAAGAAATAAATATAAAGTCATAAAACATATCGAAAACCCAAAACTGTAATTTTACTATTCATAGAAAAATAAAGTATTTTAGAAAATTATCAAAAATTCACCCTAACCTAATTTTGACATTATTATTTCAAATATAATGTCAATTTTATTAGAATAATTATCTAAATATGATGATTTTAACTTTTAAATATTAAAAAATCCTTATTTATTGAAAAATTATAGTTTTTAAGGCACGATAATTTTTTTGACACTTATAAAAATGTCCTACGACATTATAAAATTATTTAATAATTTATATTTAAATAAGATTGTATTAAAATACTATTTATTTTAAAAAATATTATTTATAATACCTTATTTTATTATAAAAACGTATATCTTTTCTAAAAAATACAATTATGTTTTTTATGTGTTTAGAAATTAATTTATCAAATTCATCTCAATTAAACATATATTTTATTAAGAAAAACTATTCTTAAAATGGAATTTATGGAATAATTTTTTTATAAAAAGTAAATTACACTTCAATTAACTAAGGCTGGGAGACATAACCCCTTATTACACCCATGTATGCCTTAAGGGTATGGTGTGTGATGGTGGTAGTTTCATGGGGTGGATCGACTAACATTGACTGAGTGGTAATTTCCACTAACTTGAACTTATACCATAGGTAATTTTATTCAAGATTAACTTATTGAAGTTCATGTTGGGATTGGCCATGGGAGAACCCCAGTGATGCTAACTCCCTCCCAAGTTCTGATAAACGATCTTCAATGATACAACTCTACCGGTTGAGTCCATCATTTATCTTTTCTGCATAAACTATCCTTTGTCATTACTACTTATAAGAAGTAATTATAAAGGTAAAATTATTACCAATAGGTATAGTTCTCAACAATCAAATTGACCAATGGTTATATTGACCAACAATCATATAATGGTCAAATCCCAATGGTCACATTTCTCTTTATACCATATAAACACCACTTCATTATTTTACTTAATATTCACTACAATTATTCCTAAGGTTATATTTTCATTTTATAATATGTTAATTGGTTTACTAATATTGTGTTTCATTTTTATAGTGTTGTTAATGGGGGTGAGGATTCTAATGGATTGGGGTGATCCATATTTTCCCATTTTGGATTTCCCATTTTATATTTTTTATCTAGTTGTAATGTTTGACATTTTAATTGGTTTCATAGGAGAATAATTTAATGATCATTACTAATGAGATAAGTTTTTGTTGGTTCCTCTATATTTTGTATGTGTATAATATAATATAACACAACACACATTTTCATAGGAAAAAAATATCATTTAAAAAAAGAATGGGTTATTACATTTCTCCACTTTTGTGATTTTCAAAAAGAAGGGTTTAGAGAAAGTGAACCTGAAATGTTAGGTAAAGAACTTCTATACGGAACAAAAATCTATAATGAAATTCATCCAAAATAATAGAAATACATAACCAAAGAAATTGGAAATATCTACCAAAATACATTAGGAAGAACATACAACCTAAAATATATATACATTTATTCAAAAATATCTTCGATTTATTAAAAAAAATTTAGAGGACTTCAAAGAAAAAATACCAGTCATTCTTTATGAGATTATTTATAACAATCTTCATCTTTTTGATATCTTACTGATATTTCTTTGACTCTTCTAGTAACGAATTCATATTTGTAACTTCTTATTCAATAAACCAAATATTTTTATTCTCATCCTTTAGAACTAAGGTATTTTCTCACAAATATTGAACTTTAAAAATTTTAGTGTGAGTTTATTGAAGAATAACCATAGCCTTCTTCAAACTTTGAACCTCTTATTCTAGTGTTTGAACTTTACTACTCTCACGCTAATCATCATCTTGAACCACACCTTATTTCTTCATACTATCAATTTTTTTAGAAAACTTTACAAACTCATTATATAGTTTATAAAATTCATCATCTTGTTTCCTTACAAGGAATTTTAGGTTATCATTTTTTCTTGATATTTTAGCTACTTCACCAGTTACACTCCTTTCTAGCTTTGAGGCTATTTTAGATGAAAATCAAATTCCTTCTAATTTTTTATCAAATATTTAAAATCATTTTTAATGCCTCTCATATGATGAATAAGTTCTTTAAAATTTCTTTTATCTTTATAGAAACATACATTAAATTATTTAAATTCATATTTATTTTTTATAACAACCTCAGCCATATGTTTCACTGAATTCAAATTTTCAAACAACTCGAATTTATCTTGCAATAACTTATATCTAGCTTGAATATTTGGAAAAATTTCCATAATACCATCCAACCTATGAATTTACTCAGGGAGGTAATTAATTATCATTTACATTCTTTGGATAGAATTACGCAAAGTATAATTCATTAAATTAGATGAATCCCTAGGTAGAGAAGGCCCTGGTGGACTAAAAGTTCATATTTTTTTAGAAACATCAACACCATCCAAAACTTACACTGTAAAGACCCGGAAATTTCAAGTAAATTTTTTTCTTAAATTCTTTGGGATTTTTACGAGTTTGTGGCTTCTGACGACACTTGATTCTGAGGCCCTGTGTGCTTGAAATCATTTTCCAAAGTTTTGTTTGGGTACGTTCAGTAAATGTACATGCGGGTTTTTCCATATTTTGAACCGGTGCACGGAATTGAAATCTGAGGGCACTGATGAACTCGTAGCGCTGGTAATTGCTTAAGGGTACCTTTACTGCAGCTGCGTTTTATGCGGGTTGAAAGTTAATTTTTGAGGTTTAATGAAAAAGTTAAATAAAATTTGTTGAGAACAATTTTATTTATCTTGGTAGTTTAGTCTTACACGGGGAAGTTATTGGTGGGGCCCACCCCCACATAACTTCCCATGTGTGGATATTTCTGAGGTGGGGCCCACACGAGCCCCAACCTTTCATCTTCCCATAACTCTCTTCAACTTCCCCTTAATGAGTGATCTCTTCACCTCCCCTCTCACTCCATTTAATTTGCCAACCCATCACAATTAATTAAACAAACCCTTTAATTAATAAATTAAAGAGTTTGAATTAATTTGAATATGTGGAAAGTTATTAAAATTGGGGAAATCCTCATTTTAATATTTGCTGGGAAAACATTTTGGTGGAACCTCTAGATTAAGAGAGAGCTTCATCCTTCGACGAAAAACAACTCTGACGATGAATGCGAAGAACGCTCCACGACTCGAAGGACGTGAAGCGACTTATCCTATTTTCTTCTTCTTCCACATCAAGAGAGAAAACACCACTCATGAGAAGCGTCACCTATGTCAATGAGTTGACACTGTCTAACCACGACGCTTGTCCTCTTTCCGCGGCTTGATGACATGCAACATTATAATCAAGGTAGGGGTTTAAATCCTTTCCGTACACGTTTTACGTCATTGAAATTATAGTTTGATGACCAAATGGTATCATTGTAACATGGGGGAAATTTTTCCGCACCAACATGGTCGAATCTTCCCCATTTGATCTTTTTTTGGTTGACGACAGGAGCAGAGAATGGCGACCGGCAATGAGCCGGCCACAAAGAAGGGGGGGGGGGGGGCACAAAGGCCACCGGGTCACCGGGATGGTGCGGAAACGCCTCGTTACGTGGAGAAGATCCATGACCAAGTCGAGCTGCGGTGGAGGGGCGCAGCGCCGTTGCGCCGCGCGGAGGGCAGCACAAGGCCACGACCAAGGCAGGCCGTGGCGGAATGCGCGACGCCGTCGCGCCGCGCCGAAGAGAACCCGCGGCCTACGGACACGGTGGGTAGGGGAGGGAGGCCGGCTGAGCTGGCCACTGGTGTGCGCCAGGGTGGAACCCAGCCGGGTTCCGCGGAGAGGAACCAACAACCGCCGATTTTGTTACAAAAGACAGGGGGGGTGCAAAAACCGCCCCCCATGTTTTATTAGGGTGGGCCCAGCAGGGCACCGCCGCTGCCTGGTCAGTGTGACCAGGCGGCCTTTCCCCCACTCGGCCAGATTGGCCGAGGCGCACCCAGCTGGGCCGGGCCGCGCCCTTCCGGGCCGGACCCGGACCCGGTTCGGACCGACCTAGGGTGGGTTGGGCCGGGTCGGACCAGGCCCAGACACCCCACTTCGGACTGTTTTCGGTTAATTGCCCGTAACTTGAGCTAAGGACCTCTGATTGACGCACCGTTAGTTGCGTAGGATTCCTCGGATCGATATGGTCATTTCATTATATTACACTCAAGGTTTTGGAAAAGTTGGAGTACGTCCGGGTTGGTTCGAACCCAAAACCAACCGGGACCTCGGAGCGGAAACAATTATAACTTAAGGACCAGATGTCCGATAGACGTGCTGTCAATTACGTTAGATTACTTATGATGAGACGGTTCTTTTGGAATACTCCAATTGAGGTTTGGACATAGTTGGAGTATGGTCGGATTGGTTTTAGCTTAAAAATCAACAGGGCCCCTGGAATGAAAAAGCCAATAACTCTCAGACCGGACGTCCGTTTGACAAACCGTCAGCAGCATTGGTAATATTGTTGAGAAACAATTCCTTTAAATATACCCCATGGGAGTTCGGGGTACATTTGAGATATGGTCGGGTTGGTTCGTACACGAAACCAACTGGGCCCCTGGGACAAAAAGTCTAATAACTCGCAGAACGGGCGTCCGATTGATGCACCGTCTGTTGCGTTGAGACCCCTATGACGAGGCGGTACTTTGTGATACTTCTTAGTGAGACTTCATGACACTTGTAGTATCGAATTGAGGCTCGTGGAGAGGACCCTCCCTATGACGAGCGGGCAGATTGCAGAGACCTAGTAGCTGGCTGAGACCTGACGACTGCTGATTGATCGACTCGAAGTGATTCGGATGGCATAGTGGGGTGCGCTTAGTTGTAACAGCAGAACCACAGTGCAGGAGCGCTTGGTTGTCGCGGTAGACCCGTGGTACTCGACAGAAGGAGTACCTCTGTAGGCTATGATGGGTGCGCTTGGTTGTAGCGGCAGACCCATGGTGTGAAGCGCTTGGTTGTAGTAGTAGGTCCAAAGTACTCGACAGGTGGAGTACTTCAGCAGTCCAAGGTTTGTGGGAAGCATTTGTTTGTAGCAACAGACCCACTATACTCGACAGAGGAGGAATTTTCCAGCAGCCGTGGTTTCGACATTGTGAATAAAAATCCTGGTTTGAGCTGAGTCAATGACCTTTGTGTTTTTCTCATGATTGAGATGGGTTACTTGATAACTTAGGTATATGTATGGGCATAGACCTAAGTAAAGGTTATCTGTTGAGATCTTTCTTTGTGGTTTATCCTTGTTGGATTTAGTGAGGCCTTGAGGGTCTTGGGGTCCCTACTGAGTATCGTTATACTCACCCTTGCACGGGCTATGCCCGCACCTCGTTGTGTTGGATGCAGAGGACGGACAACGCTGAACGAGGCAGAGTGTACGAGGACTGGACGGTACCCATAGGTGGACACTTGGCGTGACGGTACCTGGAGGTGGACCTCATGATGAGTCGGTACCCGGAGGAGACGAATGAACGTGAAGTGCTGAGGAGGACATTTGTACCTACCCCTCAGGTAGGAACCCGGAGGATGATCCAGGAGCTGCTTCCATCTTCTAGCTGCTTGTCTTTTCAGTTGTACTTTCTTTCAGTTGTAGCTGTACCTTTCTATTGGGCTTGTATTTCTGGTCCCTTTGTACTTTTATCACACTTGTTATACTGCTTTACTTAGTGTTTTCTTCCTCTTGTTCTCTGGTTGTGTGTGTTTACGTTTTATAAAATCAATGCCTTCCCAGTTTTTAGGGAGTTACGCCTTTGGTGCTAGTCGCCAGCCCCTAGCCTATGGAAGGCGGGCTTGGGGTAGTTACGATACGGGCCCCAGGGGACGGGTCATGACAAATTGGTATCAAAGGAGTCAGTTCTACCGCATAACTCAGGACTCTGATCATACTTTATGTGAAGCAATAGTGTTAAGAGTACCGAGTGTGGTTTTCAGTTCAGGGAGTCCAGTGTTGGTGCGGCAGCCAACGTATCCGTACACCAGGAACCTGAATTCTGATTTCTGACTCAGTGCATGAAAACACTGATTGCATGTGTGTTTTCAATAGTATTCTTTAAGTCAGATCAAACTAGGCCAGCTCATCAGGTATATTCTTTTGACCGCGTCGCATCTGTTCATGATGCCTCCACGCAGACAGTCAGTTGGAGTTCCGAGAGAGTACCCGATGATGGCCCACAGAGCAATGAGGCTCCAGTACAGGGCCCTCTTACTATGATGGCACATTCAGGTGGCATAACAGCAGAACCACCACCCGTTGGGAAACAGATGCCACCAGCCGTACTAGCGGACAGTGCACACTGACAGAGCATGTTGCATGAGTTCCAGCAGCAGAGGCCTCCAAGTTTACAAGGCGAGACAGATTCCCAGGCAGCAGTGGAATGGATGGAGGTGATTTCTAGAGTTCTACACCTAGTTTAGACACTATTAGAGCAGATGGTGATCTTAGCTACTGGTGTTTCCCAGTGAGTGACCATGAGGTTGGTCCGCATAGTGATGAGGCTTCGGTTCGTGGACCGATGCCTGAGATAGTACCTTCGGGTAGTGTGCCAGCTATATCACTACTTGTTGGTCAGTAGTTTCAACCGGCGGTACCAGTAGATGATACATATAGGCTTAGTGTCTTACACATGTTTCATCATCAGATACCCCTCAGGTTCCGAGGTGAGCCCGACTCACAGGCGGCTGAGGATTGGCTTGAGGAGGTGGCTGAGAGTTTTCTAGAGCTTATACATCTTTGGAAGGACGACATGTCGGTAGCTGGGTATTCATCAAGGCGTACTAATCGTTCCTGGTACTGGATGACTATGATACAATCAGTGCTTTAGATCTCGGACCTCTAAGAAAGGTGTGTTTAAGGACGTCCGAGCCAGAACTTTACCTCTATGAATTCCTACTTATGCTAGGGTGCTAGAGAGAACCTTTGTGGTTGAATGTCCTTTGGCTGAATGGATACAACTAGAGAATGTTAGCAGTGGGAAAACAAGGAACCGACACTAGTCTCTGAGACTTAGGCATGTAAAATGTTTCAAGAACAAGAAGTGTTAAGGACAGATGAATCTACAGAGAAGCAGGCGTGGAAGCACAACTAGGAGAGCAGCATGTGGTGATGTACTTATCGACATGTTACAACCACCTGCCTTTGTAGTCCCCTCCAGGCTCAGGGAGAAGGAGGGCAAGGGAAGAGAGTAGCTGCATGCGGTCAAGGAGTGTGACCCAAGGGCTCTAGGAATGATTTGAGGTACGGTCTGTGTCTACTAATAGCTGCCGTATGAATAGACATAGGTACCAATCATTCCTTTCTTCCATAGATCTTGTCCGAGACCTAGAGTTTCCAGTTAAGCCGTTGACTTGATCCTCACATCTGGAAATACCTTTGGGAGGAGACTCGATAATCACACTTACGCCGATGGTGTGATCTAACCCTTGAGGCAAGATTTTCGGTTGAAACCTCTTGGTGGTAGCGTCGAGGCCTTACGACGTTAGTTTGGGTATGGACTGGGAAACTACGGTTCATACACAGATTGACTGTATTAGGAAAAAAGGTTGTGGTTTACCTACAACGTTGGGATGGGTTTTCCTTGGTCAGCGAAAAGGAAACCCCAGGCAGCACAGGATGAAATCATGCATAAGTGGGTGTAGTCGATCACTCATGAGTTGGCCAGACTTAGATTTGTGCCAGACTTCTCTAGAGTTGCTGCACCGATTTTAGCATTAACAAAGAAGGGGAAACCCTTAGTGTGGTCAGAGAGATGCCAGCAGAGCTTTTCAGGAGCTGAGGTAGAGGTTGACGAGTGTGCCCATCTTGAGGCTACCAGAGAAGGTGCAGATCATCTAGGAGCGGATGAAGACTGCACAAAGCAGACAGAAGTCCTATGCTGATAGGAGATGGAGACCACTGGAGTTTGAGGATGGCGACCACGCCTTCTTACGGGTCTCACCTCGATGAGGTCTATGGAGATTTGTCCAGGGGCGGAAAGTTATCTCCACATTTCATAGGACCTTTCCAGGTCCTCAGCAGAGTAGGTGAGGTGGCTTACCGCCTGGCCCTTCCACCTCAGTTGCACCGGGTGCACGACGTCTTTCACGTATCTCAGCTGAAGAGATGCGTGCATGACCTTTTCCACATCATCGACCATGGGGAGATGGACATCGATGACGGGGCAACTTTCATGGAGGTTCCAGTGGAGATTTAGGATCTATAGGAGCAGGTCCTGCGTAGACGATTGATTCCTCTTGTGTGCGTTCGCTGGCAGCACGGGAACCTCCAGGAGAGCACATAAGAGTGGGAAGCTTAGATGCGTGCTCAGTACCTCCTCTTTTGTTTCCCTAGTGTGTGTTGTAGCTTTATGGGGACGTAAATCCCTGAGGTGGGAGTAATGTAAAGACTCAAAAATTTCAAGGAAATTTTTTTCTTAAATTATTTTGGTTTTTACGAGTTTGTGTCTTCTGACGACACTTGATTTGGAGGCTCGGTGTGCCCGGAATCAATTTCCAAAGTTTTGTTCGGGTACGTTCAGTAAACGTATGTGTGGGTTTTTCTATCTTTTGAACCGGTGCTCAGAATTGAAATCTGGGGGCACCGATGAACTCGCAGCGCCGGTAATTTCTTAAGGGGACCTTTACCGCAATTGTGTTTTATGCGGGTTGAAAGTTAATTTTTGAGGTTTAATGAAAAAGTTAAATAAAATTGTTTGAGAACAATTTTATTTATCTTGGTAGTTTAGTCCTACATGGGGAAGTTATTGGTGGGGCCCACCCCCACATAACTTCCCATGTGTGGATATTTGTGAGGTGGGGCCCGCACGAGCCCCAACCTTTCATCTTCCCATAAATCTCTTCAACTCCCCCTTAATGAGTGATCCCTTCACCTCCCCTCTCACTCCATTTAATTTGCCAACCCATCACAATTAATTAAACAAACTCTTTAATTAATAAATTAAAGAGTTTGAATTAATTTGAATACATGGAAAGTTATTAAAATTGGGGAAAGCCTCATTTTAATATTTTTTGGGAAAATATTTTAGTGGAACCTCTGGATTAAGAGAGAGCTTCATCCTTCGACGAAAAAAAACTCCGACGAAGAATGCGAAGAACGCTCCATGACTCGAAGGACGTGAAGTGACTTCTCCTATTTTCTTCTTCCTCCATGTCAAGAGAGAAAACACCGCTCGAGAGAAGCGTCGCCTACGTCAATGAGTTGACACCGTCTCCCCATGATGCTTTTCCTCTTTCCGCGGCTTGACGACGTGCAACGTTATAATCAAGGTAGGGGTTTAAATCCTTTCCGTACCCGTTTTACGTCATTGAAATTATAGTTTGACGACCAAATGGTATCACCATAAAAGGTTGGAAATTCGTCCGCACCAACACGGTCGAATCTTCCCCATTTGATCTTTTTGTAGTTGACGACGGGAGCAGACAATGGCGACAGGCAACGAGCCGACCGCGAAGAAAGGGGGGCTGACGGCGCAAAGGCCACCGGGCTACCGAGATGGCGTGACAACACCTCACTGCGCGGAGAAGAGCCATGGCAACGTCGAGCCGCGATGGAGGCGCGCGACGCCGTCACGCCGTGCGGAGGGCAGCACGAGGCCACGACTAAGGCGGGCCGCGGCGGAGGGGCGCGACACCATCGCACCGCACTGAAGAGAACCCGTGGCCTACGGGCGCGGTGGGTAGGGGAGGGCGGACGGCTGAGCCGGCCGCCAGTGTGCGCCAGGGTAGAACCCAGCCAGGTTCTGCGGAGAGGAACTGACAACCGCCGATTCCGTTACGGGAGATAGGGGGCGCAAAAACCACCCCATGTTTTATTAGGGCGGGCCCTGCAGGGCACCGCCGCCGCTTGGTCAGCGTGACCAGGCGGGCTTTCCCCCGCTCGACCAACTTGGCTGAGGCGCGTCCAGTCGGGCCAGGCCGGGCCGCGCCAGCCGGGCCGGGCCGTGTCCTACCGGGCTGGACCCAGACCCAGGTCGGGTCGACCCGGTTTGGACCGACCTAGGGTGGGTTGGGCCGGGTCAGACCGGGCCCAGACCCCCCACTTCGAACCGTTTTCGATTAATTGCCCGTAACTTGAGCTACTGACCTCCGATCGATGCACCGTCAGTTGCGTAAGATTCCTAGGATTGATACTGTCATTTAGGTATATTACACTCAAGTTTTTTTGCGAAGTTGGGGGTACGGACGGGTTGGTTCGAACCTGAAACCAACCGGGCCCTCAGATCAGAAACATTTATAACTTAAGGACCAGACGTACAATTGATGTGCCGTCAATTACGTTGGATTCCTTATGATGAGACGGTTCTTTTGGAATACTCCACTTGAGGTTTTGACACAGTTGGAGTACGGCCAAGTTGGTTTTAGCTTAAAAACCAACCGGGCCCCTGGAACGGAAAAGCCAATAACTCTCAGACCGGACGTCCATTTGATGAACCATCAGCGACGTTGGTAATATCGTTGAGAAAAGGTTCATTTGAGTATACCACATGGGATTTCGGGGTATAGTTGAGATATGGTCAGGTTGGTTTTTACACGAAACAAACTGGGCCCCAGGACAAAAAGGCTAATAACTCACAGACCGGGCGTCCGATTGACGCGCCGTCTGTTGCGTTGAGACACATATAACAAAGCGGTCCTTTGTGATACTTCTATGTGAGACTTCATGAAAATTTGAGTATCAGCTTGAAGATCGTGGAGCGGACCCTCCCGGCGATGAGCAAGCAGATTGTAGAGACCTAGCAACTAGCTGAGTCCTGACGACTGCTGATTGATCGACTTCGAGTGATTCAGATGGCCCAGTGGGGTGCGATTGGTTGTAGCAGCAGACCCATAGCATAGGAGCACTTGATTGTATTGGCAGACCCGCGGTACTCGATAGAAGGAGTACCTCTATAGGCTATGAGGGGGTGCGCTTGGTTTTAACAGCAGACCCATGGTGGGAAGTGCTTGGTTATAGCAGCAGGCCCACAATACTCGACAGGTGGAGTACTTCAGCAGTCCAAGGTTAGTGGGAAGCGCTTGGTTGTAGCGGCAAGCCCACTGTACTCAACAGAGGAGGAGTTCTCCAGTAGCCGTTGTTTTGACATCGTGAATAAAAATCCCGGTTTGAGATGAGTCAATGACCTTTGTGTTTTCCTCATGATTGAGATGGGTTACTTGATAAATTAGGTATATGTAAGATCATATACCTAAATAAAGGTTATCTATTGAGATCTTTCTTTGTGGTTTATCCTTGTTGGATTTAGTGAGACCTTGAGGGTCTCGGGGTCCCTACTGAGTATCGTTATACTCACCCCTGCATGGGCTATGCCCGCACCTCGTTGTGTTGGATGCAGATGATGGACAACGATGACCGAGGTAGAGTGTACGAGGATTGGACGGTACTCGGAGATGGACACTCGGCGTGACGGTACCCGGAGGTGGACCTCATAACGAGTCGGTACCTGGAGGAGACGGACAGACGTGAAGTGCTGAGGAGGACATCTGTACCTACCCTTCAGGTAGGAACCTGGAGGAAGATCCAGGAGCTGCTTCCATCTTCCAGCTGCTTGTCTTTTCAGTTGTACTTTCTTTCAGTTGTAGCTGTACCTTTCTGTTGGGCTTGTATTTCCGGCCCCTTTGTACTTTCAGCACACTTGTTATACTACTTTACTTAGTGTTTGCTTCCGATTGTTCTCTAGTTGTGTGTGTTTATGTTTTATAAAGGCAATGCCTTCCCAGTTTTTAGGGAGTTACGCCTTTGGTGCTTGTCGCCAACCCCTGGACTATGGAAGGTGGACTTGGGGTAGTCATGATATGGGCCCCAGGGGACGGGTCGTGACATCCACAACTTGAATCCCTTCATCACCATTACCACCATCATCAACATCATCACCATCAATATCATTACCATCATTACCATCATTATGATTATTATATTGATGTTTTTCTAAAGTTTGAACTTTAGACAACTGTTCATTTACATCTTCTGACAACTGTTGTTCTTCAATATTATCTAAAGAAACACTTCTCATATATTTTAACAATAAATAGGTTGACGAGGCTTCTAAAAAATCATCAAGTTCTATATTTTCTTTTAAATCTTCAATAATATATAATTTATTAGTTAAAATTTTCTTCTTTTGAATTGTTAGGTCCATAATGTCGAATACCCTGGGGGGGGGGGGGTGAATCAAGGCATGACAGATTACAACTTCAGCCTCTTTGGATTTTGTTTCATTGTAAAAAAACTCATTTATCTCTTACTCCCATAGAAATACATGAAAATATATTAAACCATGCACATGACACAACAATTTTTACTTGGTCCACCCTTACTGGGATATGTTCAAGGAGAATACAATGATGATGTGCTAATGAACTAAATTCATTAAGGCTCACTACTAAAAATGAGTACAATGCTCGGGCTAGATATTCTATTCCTAGGATCACTTCCTTTACAAGATTTAGGGTCTGCTCACTACATTAACAAAGGTCACTCTCTATGCCTCTTTCTCTGGTTCACTACCAGTGGAAAGGGTCATTGTCTTCCTATTCCTTTGCTCACTACTCTTGGAAAGGAATGCACTCACAATTTAAATAATTTTAGGTAAAACAATGTTTATGGATGTGTAGGTCCCTCCATTTTCATGAATTACTATATCCTCATATTTAGGTAGATGCTCTGTTAAAGTTCCTTTTTCACCCAAAGATGAAGTCCACCTTCCAGGGGACTGCTAGGTACCAGAAAACACTTTTGAAAACCGATTTGAAGCTTTTACAAGCTTCCTTGTGAAAATCGTAAACCACTTTGTTCCTCCGCATACTATGTACTAGGTATGGTACGTGGATCACCTCCTCCGCATACTGCTACTGCTTCTATGAACCACCCTTCATTCATGTACTGCCTCCACCTTTTCTATCACATACCGCCTCCACGTACCAACTCCACAAACCTCCTCTATGAATTTCCCTCTGTCCGCAAAATGTTCTTTGTTCAAGGAATTACTTCTCTAACCACCTGCCTACCGCACCTTCTTCCTCTATATACAAAATCCTTTACAAGATATAGTTTACCGTAAAAACCTTTGGCAAAACTTCTTCCGCACGAACCACTTCAGCCTTCACGGAATTCTCCTCACGAACTTCCTTCAGACTTCATCAAATTCCTGGAGAAAATAGTTTTTCTCTAATGATATTCACTCTCACTATAATTGGAGGGATTAACACTCCTTATATAGGAAAAATCATTTGTATAATCTGCTAATCCAAGATTTACCAAATCTTTGATTTGGTACAGCCTCTACTGCATACCGATCCTTCTACCGTGAATCACACCCATACTGCAATCCATTTTTCCATGGTGGTACATGTACTTCCTTTGATCCTATACGACCGATCTCATCCTCCATCGATGAGTCATCCACATACCGCACCACCTTACGACATGAGTTTTTTTTGGTTTTGTGGACTTCTCCTGCATACCATTCCTACTGCATGTTACATGGTCGTGAACCCTTCCCAGATATGGTACGTGGTCCATGTCCTAGGCTCCATGTTTCTCTTCCTTTTCCAATTTCATTTTCTGTTCTTCACACCATTCAGTCCTATGAAGAAACCTGACATTACCAAACACAAATTCTTGACTTTGAGGCCAAAAAATTTGGAAAACACTAGGAAACTGCACCACCTTAAAAACCTATCTTCGACAAACACCAACCAAACTCATTCACGGTCATCCAGTTTTCTCAACAAACAAAATCACACCCAAAACATACCGAGAGAATACATTGGGGGATTCTTGCCTAACAATCTTCCCCTTTGGGTTTGTTGACAACTCTTCTCATAAATTTTTTTCACATTTTGATACCTCATTAAAAATCCTTTCTTCTTCAACTGCCATTTGCTTCATGAGATTAAGATAGAGATCAAAGATTTAATCAAAACATACTGTAATCCCACATGATCCATGCTCAGCATGAGAAAAAAGAATATAATTAAAAGTTCATCAATGAATCACTTCATTTTTGACACCAATTACTGATACCATTCCCGCACCACTCCTCCGCTTTCATCATGAACCTCAGCCATCATGATATCTAATATTTGATCGATCATTTCTAGATCCATCATATTTAATTATCCCCCTATGTTACATATCCTCCAAATAGATTCAGATCAACTTCAACTCCCCCTATCCTACTGCTCCACTTAACGGCTTCTCCCCATGTCTTTTCTCCCCCTAAACTTCAAACTTTCTCCTCCTTTGTCAATGAACCCGAAGGGCACTTCATGGTTGTCTGCAACAGGGTAAAGAACAAATATCAGTACATTAGGGAAAAACACACCATACCTCAGGGAGAGAGGGTCCCACATCCACACTTTTTCAAGTGTGGAGAGTTGACCAGATTCCTAGAGTTAGTTTATTCCTTTCAAACACTTCTTTGGGTATAACCTTCATAAGAATATCTGCAACTTGTTGTTCTGTATGCACATACTCCAACTTTACAAGGCCTTTCTCTACCTTCTTCTTGATAAAATGATATTTGATTTCAATGATATTTTTACTTGAGTGATGGACTAGATTTTTTCTAATATTTATATCACTTTAATTATCATAATGAATTCCGATCATATATTTCACTGAAACTTCCATATCTTCAAGCTGCTGCTTCATCCACAATAGTTGCGTGCAGGCTTGAGTAACTGAAATATACTATGCTTCTATAGTTCTCAATGAAATGAAATCTTGTTTCTTACTCAACCAATAAATACACAATCCTCCAAGATAAAAGGTACCTCCTGACATTGACTTCATGTTATCTACTGATCCGGCCCAATATTCATCTGTATATCCCAATAAATATTATTGATATTTGTTATTATACATTAAACCAAAATCCATTGTGCCCTTAATATACCGAAGTATTATTTTCACTGAAATAAAGTGGATCTCATTAGGATTTATTTGATATCTTTCTTCTTGGTATGTAGAAAATACAATATCTGGTATTTTCTTTGTCAGATACAATTGACTTCCAATGATTTTCCTATATTCTATGATATTAACTGCCTTGCCTTCATCATCCTGTGAAAATTTCTTCCAGGTAGAAACCAGAGTCTTCGTATATTTGTAATTATCTATTCAAAACCTTATCAAAACTTCCTTGGAATATTTATATTGATAAATAAAAGTGTCATTCCTTCCTTGCATAACCTATAAGCCAAGGGAAAATGTCATCTCACCAATCATCAACATTTTGAACTCTCTTTTCATGAATTCATAAAATTTTCTACATTGTGCTTCATCTGATCCACCAAAGATTATTTCATCAACATAAACTAGCACCATCATCCTTTGACTGCTGTCATTGTTGAAATATATATTGTAATCAACTCCACCACGCTGAAAACCAAGATTCTTTAAAAATTGATCAAGCCTTGAATACCAAGCTCTTGGTGCTTGCTCCAAACCATATAAATCATTCTTCAGCTGAAAACCTTGTTCTTATCTTCATGGATGAGAAAAATATCTATTTTCTCAATGTAAACTTCTTCTTCTAGAACTCCATTTAGAAATTTTGACTTGACATCCATCTGGAAAACCTTAGACTTTCTTTGCACTACTATGGATAAGAATAATATGATTGATGATGCACCCGATTTGTGTATACATTTCCATATATATAATTGAAGATAAAAACATGTTTTCAGCAAATATCTGTTGTTTTATTAACATATTCTTTGATTTTTTTGAATCTGTTTACTTTCAGGAGCTTTCTGGCTAAATACACGAATCAAGGAAAGTCTGTGAAAATTTTGAAACTACACAACGTGTACTTTTATACACGCTGTGTACATCCAGATAGGGGAACAGACCGAAGGAGGGAGTACACGCCCATGTCACTAGGTAGAAGATACACACCGTGTATGGTGGCGTTACACGTCGTGTACTACTTTCTAGAAGCGGTGGTTACCGAAGAAGAGTCCACACACCCATGTGGCTGTTGAAGGAGACACGGTGTGTTCCATTTTTACATGCCGTGTCTGCTATTATAGAATGGACTGGCGGCCAAACTTATGATACTAAACGATGTGTATGGTAGTTCTACACGTCGTGTACACTCAACCACTAGGCGACGCCATGTTCAAAAGCCAAAGACGGCGTGTTAGGCAACCTGCCAGCGGAGAAATTGGCACCAAAGTGCGTTGACGAAAAGTACATGATGTGTACTTTCTATACACGCATTGTACTTTATTTTTCTATAAAAAGAGGCCATGGCCTATGGATTTTAGAGTTCAGAACCCATTGGAGGAGAGAGAAACTCTACTACCACCATTCCCGAAACCACCGAGGTGTCGTCATTACACTATTCCACCATTCCACCTTTCGACACATTTCCTCAACACTTACATGATGAATCCGTCAGGTATCACCTGTGTCGTTTATTTCCTACCTTCTATGTGTAACTAAACCCCTTGTGTTGGGGCTATGAATGATGGGATCATAATTTGTGTGTTGTTTATTTATATTTTTGTTTGCTCGTTGTAATTCATCTTACTCTTATTAAACCACTGTCTAATATAACTGAGAATTCTGAGCCGGACCAAGGGAAGAATTCTCAGCGATACAAAAGAAGAGTAACGGTGAAAACATCCATGACCATTGGAAGGATTTCACCGATTCAAATAATGGACTGAAATTAATAAAGAATTAAGAACACTGACTACCAGACCAAGGAGTCAACTGTTCTAATTCCAAACAAGAGGAAACGGACCAAGGAAATCTTGTAACAAAACAAAATCCAAAATGATTGAATTATTATGAACAACACAACCATTTAAACAACCTGCAAAAGAACTCCTAATCACCACATCCCCAACACGTCTTTTCTTCCTATTCTAAACTTTTTAAATTTATTCGTTGTTTTCTTTAAAACTGTTAATTATTTCTTCAAAGTAAAACAATTTAGTTTCAATAAAAAACCAAAATCAACTCAATAAACTCTAAATTCTGCATACTTCACCTAATTTAGTATTAACTCAATTGAATTCACACATGCCAGAGTTCCCTGTAGATCGACCCCGAACTTATTCTATAATAAAGTTCTAAGAATGAGTAATTAATTTGGGATGCATATAACTTCAATCAACGACAAGCGAGACCAAAATTTGGCGCTGTTGCTGGGGAACATCTTTGATTTTAGTGGTAAGACTTAAATTGTGTTAATAATTGATTTAAGTGAAAATAAAAATAAAAAATTATCAAAAATCTCTTTTCTAATCCCATTTCAAAATTTCTCTTTTATCTTTTACACCTAGTTTTTGTTTTTGTGTTGTGCAGATGATTAAAGTGTATGTTTAGACGTCTTACACGATCCAGAAGCACTGAGTCTTCATAATTATTTCCGTTTGACCTGGAGATTGAACGGACCCTGCTTCAACGTCGGCGTGCACCGACAGAAACTCACAAACAACAACCACAAACCATGGAAAACACAGAAGAGGGAGCACCAGCCGTGGATGTTATGGCTGAGCAGCAGTACCGGGATCAGCAGCCTCCCGCTGTTGGTCTACAGGAGCAGGCTCCTGGAGCATTCATGGAATTCCTTCCGAGGGATTACCAACGGCCGCCACAACAACCTCCTCCGACGTATGACCAACTGAAACAACCATAGAAACTCTTCCAATGGCCTTATTTCACCCCCATGAGTAGTAGTATCTGCAACCACCACCCCCTCAGTAGCTACCTCTGAGACGTACTCTTATGGAGTACGGTCTTCCTTCAATCCACGGAGCTGATACAGGCATCGTTCGTCCTCCGGTCTAGGCCCAACACTTCAAGATCAAGCCTGCTATCATGCAGCTGATCCAGAACACTGTCCAATTTGGAGGCCTGCCCAGTGAGGACCCGAACACCCATCTCTCTAACTTTTTGGAAGTCTGCGACACATTTCGATACAATGGAATGTCCGAAGACGCCATCTGTCTTCACCTATTTCCCTTTTCTCTACGGGACAAGGTGAAAGACTGGATCAAGGGGCTGTCATGAAGATCTATCCTCACCTGGGAGGATCTAGCCTAGGCGTTCCTGTCCAAATACTTCCCACAATCGAAGATGGTGATGCTAAGGAATGAGATTCATAACTTCCAGCAGCATGACTCCGAGTCGTTGTACGATTCATGGGAACGCTTCAAGGAAATGCTACGAAAATTCCCACACCACGGACTCCCACTCTGGATGCAAGTCCAGACCTTCTATGGAGGAATTACTACGACTACCAAGTCTGTGGTGGATGCTGCTGCTGGAGGTACGGTGATGAGAAAATCCCCTGAAGAACTATTCGAACTACTGGAAGACATGTCATCCAACAGCTTCCAGTGGCACTCTGAGCGGGGGACTCAAAAGCGAGGTATGCACAATATTGACGCTACCACTATGTTAGCTACTCAGTTGGATGTTGTGTCCAAGAAAATCGAGGCATTGAATCTCAAGGGAGAATCTCAAGTTCATGCGGTGAACCATCCAGCATACGGCGACTGTGGTAACAACCACAATCTGGGAGAATTCCTGGGACTTCCATCTGACCCATCAACAAGCGAGGTGAGATTTGTCGCTCAAAACCGAGGGTCGAATCAATACTAACAATACCAAAACCCGGCGTGGTGAGATAATCAGAACCAAGGCTGGGGCCAACAACAGCAAAACCCTCCTCCCCAGCGACTGCCTGAATATATCAACCTAAGTACCAGAATCAGTTTCTGAGACAGCAGTTCCAGCAAGGTTCCTATCAGCAGCAAGGGTACCAAAACCCTAGCCCACAGTAGCCATGACAGCCACCTCCTCCACCGGCTACCCAGCCATCTCAACAAGAGAACACATCAAGGTTAGAGGACCTGATGAGTAAATTTATATCAACTGTTGAAACAAAATTCCAGAACCAGGAGGCTTCCATCCGAAGCCTCGAGAATCAAATTGTCCAGATAGAAAACCAGCTATCAGGGAGGCAGCCCAGTACACTGCCGGGAAACACCGAGAAAAACCTGAGGGAGGAGGCCCATGCCATCATGCTTTGGAGTGGAAAAGAGCTCCAACAGAATCAACCAGCACAACCAAGTGCACCCACACCCCATGATGATAAAGAACGTACCAATACCGACCCCACCTCTTCCAATATCCCACAGAAGGAAGTTTCAAAGAATAAAGGGAAGGTGGTAGTCCAACCATTCAAGCCTGCCTTACCCTTTCCAGAGAGGTTGAAGCAGAGGAAGCTGGACTCCCAGTTCAGCAAATTCATGGAGGTGTTCCGAAAGCTACACATCAATATACCATTTGTGGAGGCCCTGACACAAATGCCTATATACGCCAAATTCATGAAGTAAATCATCTCTAATAAGAGGAAGATGGAAGATTTGGGAATTATTGCACTAACAAAGGAGTGCTCTGCGGTGTTTCAACATTCTATTCCTCCCAAACTCCAAGATCCAGGTAGTTTCACTATTACTTGTACTATTGGATCCTATGAGTTTGGGAAGGCCCTCTGTGACTTAGGGGCCAGTGTGAACCTCATTCCCCTTAGAGTTTTCAAGAATCTGGGACTCAACGAGCTCAAGCCTACCCATGTATCCCTTCAACTTGCCGATCAATCCATCAAACATCCGAATGGGCTACTAGAGGATGTACTGGTCAAGGTCGGTAGGCTGATCCTTCCCACTGATTTCATAATCCTCGACATGGGGGATGACCAGAAAGCACCTATTATACTTGGAAGACCTTTCTTGGCAACTGGGAAGGTGCTGATTTATGTGCACCAAGGAGAGCTTATTTTTCGGGTAGGTGATGAAAGAGTTTCCTACAACGTCTTCAAGGCTATCAAACATGCTTCCTTATCAGATCATGAGGACTGTTATGTAGTTTCCACCATGGTTAATCATTTTAGTGAAAAAGGGGATGATCTAGTGTGTTCTTTTACTTCGAATAATTTAACTATTCCAGATATTCTATTCGAAGAAGAACCAGAAGACTTGCAATTCTTAGAAGGCCAGGGCATCCACTATTGTCAACGTGCAGTTGTTCCTGATAGTTTGGAATGGGACAAGGTGCAACCACTTGTGACTTCGATTTTAAAGGCACCTGAACTCGAACTGAAGCCTCTTCCATCTTCTCTCAAGTATGGTTATTTAGGACCCAATCAAACTTTTCCTGTTATACTTAATGCAGAACTATCACAGGAGCAGGAAGATGCACTTCTATAGGTTCTCAAATAGCAGAAGCATGCTATTGGGTGGACAATCACTGATCTGAAGAGCATCATCCCTACCATTTGCACTCACAAGGTGTTACTTGAAGAAGGTGCCAAACAATCTCGGCAACCACAATGACGTTTGAATCCTCCCATTAAGGAAGTTGTAAAAAAGGAGGTGATCAAATTATTAGATGTAGGCATCATCTATCCCATCTCAGATAGTCTGTGGGTGAGTCCCCTCCAAGTGGTACCCAAAATGGGGGGTATCACTGTGATTTCAAATGACAAGAATGAGCTCATACCTATACACACTATCACGGGCTGGCGAGTCTGTGTGGATTAACGGAAGCTAAAAAATGCCACAAGAAAAAATCATTTCCACTTGCCATTCATGGATCAAATTCTAGAGAGACTAGCAGGGCACAACTTCTATTGCTTCCTTGATGGTTTTTCTAGCTAAAACCAAATCTCAATTGCTCCTTATGATCAGGAAAAGAGCACATTCACTTTCCCCTATGACACATTTGCTTATCGAAGGATGTCTTTTGGCATGTGTAATGCCCCCGCCACCTTCCAGCACTGTATTCTGGCCATCATCCATGACACGGCGGAACGAATCCTGGAGGTATTCATGGATGATTTTTCTGTTTACGGAAAATCATTCACCATTTGTTTACGACACCTAGAGATTGTTTTGGAATGATGTAGGCACACTAACCTAGTATTGAACTGGGAAAAGTTTCATTTCATGGTACAAAGTGTCATGGTCCTTGACCACAAAATTTCAGCGAAGGGGATAGAGGTGGACCTGACAAAGATAAAAGTCATTTCACGACTACCTATACCGACTTCCGTCCGAGCCATCTGCAACTTCCTGGGTCATGAAGGTTTTTACAGGCGGTTTGTCCATGACTTCTCCAAAATAGCCCAACCCCTCACTAATCTTATAACCAAGGATGCCATTTTTGAGTTTGATGAGACATGTGTTAGATCTTTTGAGCATCTAAAGCAGCGCCTGGTAGAAGCTCCAGTTATGATTTCTCCCAACTAGGAGGAACAATTTGAGGTGATGTGCGATGCGAGCTACTACGCAGTGGGAGAAGTCATGGGCCAACGACTTGACCGGATTTTCCAACCTATCTATTATGCTAGCAGGATGCTCAATGAGGAACAGATCAACTACACCACCACATAAAAGGAGATGCTTGTAGTGGTTTTCTCATTTGATAGGTTTCGTTCTTACTTAGTGTTGTCTAAAGTTATTGTTTATACTGACCATGCAACACTAAAGTACCTACTCGACAAGAAATATGTGAAGCCTCGATTGATCCTCTAGGTACTCCTCCTATAAGAATTCGATCTTGAGATCCAAGATAAGAAAGGGAGTGAGAAATTCATTGCTGACCATCTCTCCCGCCTCGAGCTGCCTCATTTGGAGAAGGAAGAAGATCAGGAGATCAGGGAGGATTTCCCTGATGAGAACCTCTTTTCGATCAATGAAACACCTAGGCCATGGTATGTCGATATCTCTAATTTTATGGTTATAGGTGTCGTTCACCCCGACCTCTCCTTCCAAGAAAGGAAAAGATTTTTCTCTGATGTGAAAAGGTACTTCTGGGAGTATCCTCTGCTATTCCGATCCCGTCCAGATGGAGTGATCCGCCGTTGCATCCTGAAGAATGAAGTTCACGATGTCCCAGAGTTATGTCACACCTCACTAGTAGGAGGACATCATGGGCTAGACCGTACCATAGCAAAGATCATGCAATCTGGATTTTTCTGGCCCACCATGCATAGAGATGCCCGAGCCTTTGTTTCCTATTGCGATCGGTTCCAGAGGACCGGTAATGTGGGACGTAGAGCCGAGATGCCCCAGCACCCCATCCTGGAGGTCAATATTTTCGACATCTGGGGAATAGATTTCATGGGTCCTTTCCCCCATATTTTGGGAAAACTTATATCCTGGTCTGCGTCGACTACGTCTCCAAATGGGTGGAATCCACTGCTACAGCTCACGACACAGCCAAGGTAGTCATAAATTTCTTAAAGAAAAATATTTTTAGCAGGTTTGGAGTTCCACGAGTACTGATCAGCGATAGAGGGACCCACTTCGACAACACTCTGATGAGAGGAATACTGTTAAAATATGGAGTAAAGCATCAGATGGGGACACCATATCATCCCCAGTCCAGTGGGAAGGTAGAGCTCTCCAACCGTGAGCTTAAGCATATCCGGGAGAAAATAGAGAACACTTCGCAGAAGGACTGGTCCAAGAATTTAGATGATGCCTTGTGGGAATATTGGACTACTTTCAAAACACCACTGGGAATGTCTCCATTCCGCCTCATCTATGAAAATCCCTTCCATCTTCTAGTAGAATTGGAACACAAAGCCTACTGGGCCATCAAATCCCTAAATTATGATCTGAAGGCAGCTGAAGAAAAACGGAAGTTCCAACTGTCAGAACTAGATGAGATCCGATTAGAGGCATATGAGAACGCCAAGTTGTACAAGGAGAAGACAAGACCCATTCACGACCGGATGATTTCACGAAAATATTTCCAACCCAGTGATCAGGTACTTATCTTTAATTCTCGTCTTCACTTATTCCCAGGGAAGTTAAAATCACGAT
Source organism: Viscum album (assembly GCA_963277665.1). Classification (NCBI taxonomy): domain Eukaryota; kingdom Viridiplantae; phylum Streptophyta; class Magnoliopsida; order Santalales; family Viscaceae; genus Viscum; species Viscum album. Next base: position 1,171,054,630 of record OY728138.1, on the reverse strand, counting down.
GGTTGGGACTATTCCACGTTGTATGCGTATTCCATCATGGAGCAGTAGACATTTCTGGAGAAGATGGTCAACTATTCAAGGTAAACGGGCAGCGGTTAAAATCTTACCATCCTACATACAACATGGTGGGAACATTGTCTACCATACACATCAGGTAAGCAAGGTAAGTAGGTCGAGACAACGACCTAAAACAAAGGCGCTTCTTGGGAGGCAACCCAGAGGTTACACACTGTGTCCCACTAATATAAACAACGTATATTTATCTTTTTAATTTGTAATCTTAATAGTATAAATTTGTAGAATAACAAATAAATAACTAGGGATGATGCCGGTGTCGATGGTAAAGTCACTGGAGTTTATTCAAGCCGTCCCCAGTTCGAATCCTCCTGACCTACCTTCGGAACAGGGTTCCTCCTTTTATTATCACAACGTGTGTGGTATTTTCCATATATATATATATATATATAAATGTGTTTAATAAAACCCATGATGGGGATGGACCGGTTGGCTAGAATCGTAATCCGGTTTCAAAAGACCCGGGTTCGAACCCAGACAACCGTTCCATTTCCATCATTTGTTCTTTTAATAAAACCACACGACGTGTAATCCGATATATTCCATGTGCGCCATAATTTTTCAAATATAAATTATAAACATTTTTAAAATAAGAAATTACATGCGGGTGAAGTTGGCAGATTGGAATTGTCTCGGCACCAGGTTCAAAAGACCCGGTTTCGAATCATGCTAATCTCCCCACTTCACCCTCATACTTTCCTAAATAAAAACCACACACTGTGCTTTTCTTTCTTTCCATGTGTATAGGCCGTATAGAATAAATATATATATAAACTAAATATGAACAACATAACAACCTTTTCTCCAGTAGTTGAGGGCTTTCATTCGGTGTAACGCCCCGACCCCAGTTACCCAGAGTCGGTGCATTAATTACATAACATTGGCATGATCACAAGAAAGATCAAATCTCGAAAGACCGATTGGTTTAGTAGCCTTGGAAACACTAGATATATTCATAAGTTTTACATTACATCATAAAATGAAAAACTAATACAACAACATAATGTTTCCACAATCCACACTATTAACCCCTCATAAAATCCCTACAGGTCATTCATAACTTACTTCTTCACATCCTGGGAAAAATAAAACATAGAAAAGGGGTGAGCTCAAATGCCCAGTAAGGATAACAATATAGCGGAAACTTTCATAAATAAGAATAAACATTTAAGGCAATGCATTACTAAAACAAAAGCCTTTTAAACTTGAACTTCAACATAGTATGGCAAAAGTAAAATGAAATAATTCCATTTACTTATTCACATGGATATTCTACTAATCGAATAATCACATGCAAAAATCAATAACCACTTTCATAATGTTGGAATGCATAATGCCAGACTATCATAACCACTTAGCCAAGGCCTCGTGCCAAGACTACAAATAAGATTTTGTCAAGGCCTTGTGCCAAGACACTAGTTTGTCTCATGAGACCTACCGATGCATCGAGGAGCTATAGCGGGCTCCACCCGTCACTTACTAAGTCCAATGCATTCCCATATGAAAAGGTTTAAACATAACATAAACATTCGTATTAAAACTAGCATACGAAATGTCAATAATTTCACCATAAAATTTGAATGATATAAAAATAGCACATCCACAGTCAAACATATCACAAAACCTTCAATACAATATAGAAGCTTTGTATTACAATAAATCAACTTCAAATAAGTGTAAAATCCATCAAAGGATGTTGACATAGATGAAATCGAAATTCTTTTTAAAGAAATATCTCTTTTTATTTTGAAATCATTTAAGATCCATATAAAATAAAACATTTTCTTTGAAAATATTCTTATAAGCTTGTAAGGGAGGTTTTGAAGATTTTATAACGGCGGAAATTAGCCGCACCCGCCGTATAAGTTAAAAAAACATTCTTACCTTAATTCTGTCGAAAAGGTTAAAAAGGGACCTTGTTTTGAAAATGACGGAAAGATTCCTTTATAAACCACTTATAAAAGTTAAAAAGGGTATAAATGACTTTAACTCATATTCTAGTAAATAGTAAAAATGTTTTGAAATACATTTTTAAGAAATATGGATGTGGATGATAAAGAGATCCCAGTAGATTATTACATATAAACAACCTCGGATAATGAAGAGATTGTGAAATAACCCTTACCTTGTACTTTTCCTTGGTTGGGGTAGGTTAACCTCCTGTATAATGGTGAAATAATTGTTATTAAATTATACAAGAATCATATACATTAATATGATATCATATATGATCTTTTAATATTTATTTGATAATAATATCTTAGTATTATCATTATATCGGGTGTTAACTTACTTGTTTTCTTTTATATGTTTTGTTACGTAAGACATGTTTTTAAAGGATAGGTTGTATATTATTCATATCCAGAATGATATCAAGTCCTTAAACATCATTTTTAAATCATCAAATGATAATTATACTTGAATGGATACGATGGAGAATGAATCTCATCGCGTTCGTGGAGACGGTAGTCCGTACGTACGCACGAGCGACAATATCATTCTTTTGATATTAAAATAATATATAAATGGATGGTATATCATATATACAGAGTCATTAAAATGTTATATTTATTATTTACATGAGTTACACATCATTATTATACCCATCCAAATAATAATATATTGAATAACAATTACACCATGACGTGGAGACGGTAAGCCGTACGTACGCACGTATGGTGACATGTTGTTCAAAGGGTGGATAGAATACTGAATATGGTTGTACCATATTTATAATAACATCACAGTATATGTAAGATACTGGAGTTATTATTTTAGAATGGTACGAACAAAGAAAGAGGAAGTGGAAGAAGAAAGGAACTTAGAAAAGGGTGGTGAAATCATTACCTCTTCTTCGGGTTCTTCCTTTTGATTTGATCAAAAGGGCTCCTTAGGTTGGCTTTATGATCAAACTAAGGCCTCTAAGTTGTAGTGAGGGATGTTGGGAGAGTATTTGGGCAGAGGTTGGCCGAACCAAAAGGCTTTGAAGGTGTGAAGAAATGAGAAGGAGGAGTGCCCTTTTATAAGAGGGGTGAGGGGCACCTTTGGAAAAGCTAGAAATATTAATTTATAATAAATTCATATTCGGTTTCAAATGGCTCCAAAGTTGACTATTCAAAGGCTAAGGTGGGGATAGGTCGAAAACCACTCAACCAATAGAATTTAGACAGGTTTGGGTACTTATATTAACCTTATCTTTAAGTATTAACTCTAAGTTAATTAGTTTCACTTTTACAATGTCTCTTTGTATTTTTATATAATATGGTTAATAAACTTACTATATACATCCAAGCGACCCCAAAGTGGTCCATTAATGATGAACCTATCATTATATAAGTCTCTTGGCCGAACCTTAGATTTTTAGGAATTTAATATCAATTAATAATATAATATTTGTTTTAAGAACTCTTTTATGTCAATTTTGACACTATTCAATAGTTGATTTTTGTGAAACTCATAACAGATTGATTACTTCGAAAAAAGTCAATTAAATCAATACTAATATATCATATTATCCTAGAAAATTAGTCTAATTCATTAAAAGTTTCATATTATATTTTTTTGGGTATTTATAATATCAATTATTTTAATTTTTCACTATTATAGTAATTACTGCAGCATCATTGTGTCATATATAAAATAAATTATTTAATGTTTAAAAATTATAAATAAAATATCATTATGTAGGAAATATTTTTAGCTTTCTAATGAATATTTATAATCTAAAATCCAACTTATATAACCCTATGTAACAATTGTTTTTCTAAAAGATATATGCTTGTGTCATTTTTGTATTCATTTTGACTTTATTAAAATAAAGTGTCATTATCACTTACAAGTGGATCCATGGGGTCCCAAAATCGACCCAAAGATGCCCATGGTCGACCATGTATCAACCAATAGGGTTAAGACACGTTTTAGGGTAATTTAGTATTATTATAATATTATTTTTTAACCCTTATTTACCGGATTTACCCTTAACCATGGTAAATAAAATATTTACCGCAGTAATTATTCAAAATGTCTAAAAATAAAAGTTACCTATTTACACAATTTGAACATCCTGATTCCAAATATGGAATCCATTTTCCTAAATTCAAAACACAGAAGTGGCAGAAATTAATTTAAAATTAATTCCCGCTGTCAAAACAAAAAGCGTGTTTTTAAGAGATAATAACTATCAAAAGATTGACACTTGTTTATGTTCGGTTTAATTGTAAAATTATGTCCAATGACCAACATTATATTAAATGGTAAAAATATATTCTAAATATACTTTAAAACCACTCAAATTCATAATTTATCACTATTAATTATTTTGATTAAAAAAGTTGTTTTTAATTAAAATTTAGTAATTTTCACTATTCATCAAAATATGAAAGTTATCCGAAAAGTACCAAAATTTCACCTTAGGCTAAATTCGATATTCCGAATCCAGAAATGAAGTCCATTTTAAAATATAAAATATATATAATTTCTAAAAGTAGGTATTACTATTCATAACGGCTAGTTTGATTGGTTGTGGTGTGTGTTAAAACTCAAGGTTGCGTACAACACACGCTACTGTATTATTCAAAGAAAGCGTACCGTGGAAGCTTGGGATGTTTCATTTTAAATTTTTGATGTCCCCATTTAGTCAAAAAGTTTAATATATTGTATTTAAAAAGGGTTCACTATTAAAAGTTGATAAAAGTGCAATACTGAAAATGAATTTGTTCTTGCATTATATCTAAGAAACTCATAATATGGATTCTAAAATTATAAGGATTATATAAAGTTTAAAATTTAGTTAACACTATTCATAACCTCTTTTGAACAGCTTGTTTGGTAAGTCATGGTGCGATTGAACTTGGTGTTGCGTGTAGTGAAAGTTATTGAATTATTTTGAAGAAATAACACACTATAAAATCTTGGGGTGTTACATTCTCCCCTCCTTCAATAAATTGCGTCCTCGCAATTTGAAATTGTTCTTCGAAAATAAAAGGTTGAAAATAAAAAATATATTTGTGGGAAAACCCACATCGGAAATTGGGTTACTAAAATTTAGTCTTAATATGAGGAAAAGAGAAATCAAAGGGTCACCACCAAATTATGATCTCGATTAGGAGAACATTGGTGGCAATTAGAGACATAAAATCGGAGGAAAAACGTAAATATTTATAGGTAGTGATTGAGGTCATCAATCACAAACAAGTGTATAATTTAGGTCCTTAAATTCATCAATCTATGATGATTTGAAATACCATCGGTTCAACAAAACATAGGGTATTAGGATAACACATTTTTGACGTTTCAAAATATCTTAGTTGAAATCCCACATTGAAAAATGAATTAATGAGGCCTCTATTTAAAATAAAGAGTGGAAAGTATGAAGATTACCGAAAATAACACATACTAGGGTTCCATGTAGGAAAATATGGATATGGAAGAAAAATATAACCATCAATTATCTGATGGAGAGTGGTAGAGAACATGGCTATGAAAAGGCCAACAATCCCAAAGCCATAAATTAGTGATGATTTAAGGTACCATCTAGGACAACATTTTTGTTCTAAGTTCCTTTTATTAATGCTGAGGAATTTATTTATGAGATTGGATAAGATCATAAGGAGATATACTTACTTTATAATTAGAGTTTTATCCACTAATAAATTTCTACCACAAACTCATATTTCACTCTAAAAGATAATAGAATGTAATTTTTTTTTCTATTTATACTATTTGTACAGGGTTCCAAAATAAATGAATTTATAATTCATCTACCAGATCTTAAAAAAAAAACTATATTATTTAATCCAGGACATCTCGTGGGCCAGTGGTAGGTGATACACCCTTGTCGCCCTTCGGTTGCGGGTTCAAGTCTCGCAGCCTTGCCGGACGCGACGGGTTGCCGCCCGACCTCCGGGTTGTCCTTTTATGGCAATCCAAAATAATCCTAACTAGAACTATCAAAAATACTTCTGTCCAAACTCACAGTCCAACATTTATAAGGAAGGTAAACATAATGCAGATCCTTTTTACCCCGTAATAGCATATGAATACCTTCATCATGTATTCTTTTAATACACTGAAACATCCTGAATTACCATATTCCTTATTGATTACATTCATTCTCCCTTATTCCATATAGAATGATGGATATACTTCATCAATCCAAAAATGTTTTAAACCCCAACAATGATGGAATATACAAATCATTAATCAGTTCCAAGGTAGTCAAGAATATCCAATATAGTTTTTCCAAAATAATCATGTATTATTCGAAAATCACTACCTCGGTATCAGAACCATATTATGGTTTATCATTATCTCAACCATATATTTTCCAAAAATTTATCCTGCTATTGAGTCACTTTTCTTTGTTCCACACCATCTCAAATCCTTAATGAAATAGTACTGCAGTACAATCCTTATATACTCCATAATTATTATAACAAGTACATTGTTGATACAACACTCAATTGACATAATCAACATAAGAACTCTAATCATTCCTCTTCATCTGTGGTAGTATCATAACTTGATTATTATCCAATAGCATCATTTGCGTCAAAGTCTGATGACTGGGACATAGGTTTGCGTAGTGTCCAAACTCCTTGCAAATGAATCATTGTACATTTGAAACCATTTTCTTACCCTTGCAGTCACGTACTTTGTGCCCTTTTCCTCCACACTTATAACAAACTCCCATTCCTTTCAGGCAAGTTCCAGGGTGTTTCTTTCCACAGTTACCACATATGGGAAAATTCTTCTTTTCCCTCTTCCCTTTATCCATCTTTCTCTCTTCCATCCTTTTCTTCTCTTGCTTCCCTTCAAAGCCATAGGACTCAGTAAACTCTTTAATTATCTTATCAACACATGATATTATTTCTTCATATGATGATAATACATGGGAGACTATTTCTCTTATAAATTCTAGCTTAAGACCATAAAAGATATGATCCTTCCTTCTCTTTGGATCATGTTCATTTCTGGAGTTCTCATTCCTTCTACTGGGCGCCATTTCTAAACAATGGCATACACTAGATCAGTTTATGAATGAAAATACATAATCCCATACTTATAAAACACTTAACATAAATTGAACTATTTATGGATATAATCCATAATCATAAGAATGTTTTCTTTGAGGAAGTATATACTCATAATCCCTTCAAAATTATTTGTAAAGAAAATGAGAGTTATCCTAAGCATATCCCCCGGGAGTGTCGTAACCAAGAGTGCAGCAAGGCCCATTGTCGTGCACCAGTTCCCGTTCGAGTCTAGCTCAAAGCGGTGTTTTCGGGTTTTACCCCTAGGTACATCTGTGCCAGAGCCGCCTCTACCTGCTCGTATCCAGACAGGGATGTATTTCTCGGAAAACTCACAAAATCTCTACAATACCAAAATTCTAGGAAGTTCTTCTATACTAATCCTCAAAGTTCATCTTCGGTCTACGTGCTCTAATCAGAGTTTATCTAAATCTAGCTTCCAAGGTTTGTACTAAACTTCCTCTGATACCAACTGTAACGCCCCGACCCCAGTTACCCAGAGTCGGTGCATTAATTACATAACATTGGCATGATCACAAGAAAGATCAAATCTCGAAAGACCGATTGGTTTAGTAGCCTTGGAAACACTAGATATATTCATAAGTTTTACATTACATCATAAAATGAAAAACTAATAAAACAACATAATGTTTCCACAATACACACTATTAACCCCTCATAAAATCCCTACAGGTCATTCATAACTTACTTCTTCACATCCTGGGAAAAATAAAACATAGAAAAGGGGTGAGCTCAAATGCCCAGTAAGGATAACAATATAGCAGAAACTTTCATAAATAAGAATAAACATTTAAGACAATGCATTACTAAAACAAAAGCCTTTTAAACTTGAACTTAAACATAGTATGGCAAAAGTAAAATGAAATAATGCCATTTACTTATTCACATGGATATTCTACTAATCGAATAATCACATGCAAAAATCAATAACCACTTTCATAATGTTGGAATGTATAATGCCAGACTATCATAACCACTTAGCCAATGCCTCGTGCCAAGACTACAAATAAGATTTTGTCAAGGCCTTGTGCCAAGACACTAGTTTGTCTCATGAGACCTACCGATGCATCGAGGAGCTATAGCGGGCTCCACCCGTCACTTACTAAGTCCAATGCATTCCCATATGAAAAGGTTTAAACATAACATAAACATTCGTATTAAAACTAGCATATGAAATGTCAATAATTTCACCATAAACTATGAATGATATAAAAATAGCACATCCACAGTCAAACATATAACAAAACCTTCAATACAATATAGAAGCTTTGTATTACAATAAATCAACTTCAAATAAGCGTAAAATCCATCAAAGGATGTTGACATAGATGAAATCGAAATTCTTTTTAAAGAAATATCTCTTTTTATTTTGAAATCATTTAAGATCCATATAAAATAGAACATTTTCTTTGAAAATATTCTTATAATCTTGTAAGGGAGGTTTTGAAGATTTTATAACGGCGGAAATTAGCCGCACCCGCCGTATAAGTTAAAAAAACATTTACCTTAATTCTGTCGAAAAGGTTAAAAAGGGACCTTGTTTTGAAAACGACGGAAAGATTCCTTTATAAACCACTTATAAAAGTTAAAAAGGGTATAAATGACTTTAACTCATATTCTAGTAAATAGTAAAAATGTTTTGAAATACATTTTTAAGAAACATGGATGTGGATGATAAAGAGATCCCAGTAGATTATTACATATAAACAACCTCGGATAATGAAGAGATTGTGAAATAACCCTTACCTTGTACTTTTCCTTGGTTGGGGTAGGTTAACCTCCTGTATAATGGTGAAATAATTGTTATTAAATTATACAAGAATCATATACATTAATATGATATCATATATGATCTTTTAATATTTATTTGATAATAATATCTTAGTATTATCATTATATCGGGTGTTAACTTACTTGTTTTCTTTTATATGTTTTGTTACGTAAGACATGTTTTTAAAGGATAGGTTGTATATTATTCATATCCAGAATGATATCAAGTCCTTAAACATCATTTTTAAATCATCAAATGATAATTATACTTGAATGGATACGATGGAGAATGAATCTCATCGCGTTCGTGGAGACGGTAGTCCGTACGTATGCACGAGCGACAATATCATTCTTTTGATATTAAAATAATATATAAATGGATGGTATATCATATATACAGAGTCATTAACATGTTATATTTATTATTTACATGAGTTACACATCATTATTATACCCATCCAAATAATAATATATTGAATAACAATTACACCACGACGTGGAGACGGTAAGCCGTACGTACGCACGTATGGTGACATGTTGTTCAAAGGGTGGATAGAATACTGAATATGGTTGTACCATATTTATAATAACATCACAGTATATGTAAGATACTGGAGTTATTATTTTAGAATGGTACGAACAAAGAAAGAGGAAGTGGAAGAAGAAAGGAACTTAGAAAAGGGTGGTGAAATCATTACCTCTTCTTCGGGTTCTTCCTTTTGATTTGATCAAAAGGGCTCCTTAGGTTGGCTTTATGATCAAACTAAGGCCTCTAGGTTGTAGTGAGGGATGTTGGGAGAGTATTTGGGTAGAGTTTGTCCGAACCAAAAGGCTTTGAAGGTGTTAAGAAATGAGAAGGAGGAGTTCCCTTTTATAAGAGGGGTGAGGGGCACCTTTGGAAAAGCTAGAAATATTAATTTATAATAAATTCATATTCGGTTTCAAATGGCTCCAAAGTTGACTATTCAAAGGCTAAGGTGGGGATAGGTCGAAAACCACTCAACCAATAGAATTTAGACAGGTTTGGGTACTTATATTAACCTTATCTTTAAGTATTAACTCTAAGTTAATTAGTTTCACTTTTACAATGTCTCTTTGTATTTTTATATAATATGGTTAATAAACTTACTATATACATCCAAGAGACCCCCAAGTGGTCCATTAATGATTAAACTATCATGATATAAGTCTCTTGGCCGAACCTTAGATTTTTAGGAATTTAATATCAATTAATAATATAATATTTGTTTTAAGAACTCTTTTATGTCAATTTTGACACTATTCAATAGTTGATTTTTGTGAAACTCATAACAGATTGATTACTTCGAACAAAGTCAATTAAATCAATACTAATATATCATATTATCCTATAAAATTAGTTTAATTCATTAAAAGTTTCATATTATATTTTTTTGGGTATTTATAATATCAATTATTTTAATTTTTTACTATTATAGTAATTACTGCATCATCATTTTGTCATATATAAAATAAATTATTTAATGTTTAAAAATTATAAATAAAATATCATTATGTAGGAAATCTTTTTAGCTTTCTAATGAATATTTATAATCTAAACTCCAACTTATATAACCCTATTTAACAATTGTTTTTCTAAAAGATATATGCTTGTGTCATTTTTGTATTCATTTTGACTTTATTAAAATGAAGTGTCATTATCACTTACAAGTGGATCCATGGGGTCCCAAAATCGACCCAAAGATGCCCATGGTCGACCATGTATCAACCAATAGGGTTAAGACACGTTTTAGGGTAATTTAGTATTATTATAATATTATTTTTTAACCCTTATTTACCGGATTTACCCTTAACCATGGTAAATAAAATATTTACCGCAGTAATTATTCAAAATGTCTAAAAATAAAAGTTACCTATTTACACAATTTGAACATCCTGATTCCAAATATGGAATCCATTTTCCTAAATTCAAAACACAGAAGTGGCAGAAATTAATTTAAAATTAATTCCCGCTGTCAAAACAAAAAGCGTGTTTTTAAGAGATAATAACTATCAAAAGATTGACACTTGTTTATGTTCGGTTTAATTGTAAAATTATGTCCAATGACCAACATTATATTAAATGGTAAAAATATATTCTAAATATACTTTAAAACCACTCAAATTCATAATTTATCACTATTAATTATTTTGATTAAAAAAGTTGTTTTTAATTAAAATTTAGTAATTTTCACTATTCATCAAAATATGAAAGTTATCCGAAAAGTACCAAAATTTCACCTTAAGCTAAATTCGATATTCTGAATCCAGAAATGAAGTCCATTTTATAATATAAAATATATATAATTTCGAAAAGTTGGTATTACTATTCATAACGGCTAGTTTGATTGGTTGTGGTGTGTGTTAAAACTCAAGGTTGCGTACAACACACGCTACTGTATTATTCAAAGAAAGCGTACCGTGGAAGCTTGGGATGTTTCATTTTAAATTTTTGATGTCCCCATTTAGTCAAAAAGTTTAATATATTGTATTTAAAAATGGTTCACTATTAAAAGTTGATAAAAGTGCAATACTGAAAATGAATTTGTTCTTGCATTATATCTAAGAAACTCATAATATGGATTCTAAAATTATAAGGATTATATAAAGTTTAAAATTTAGTTAACACTATTCATAACCTCTTTTGAACAGCTTGTTTGGTAAGTCATGGTGCGATTGAACTTGGTGTTGCGTGTAGTGAAAGTTATTGAATTATTTTGAAGAAATAACACACTATAAAATCTTGGGGTGTTACATTCGGAACGGCCGATCGCCGGTTCGAATCCCGCCCCAAGAACCGGACCAAAGGTTGTACTACTCTTTTTCTAATTTTAAACCACACGGCGTGTATTTCCCGATATACGTCGTGTATAGGTTTATTTATATTAGAATTTTTATATATATCTATTTTATTTTAATTATTAATAATAATTATTATACAGTTTACTATAATAATTATATTTATTTATATAGTTTAAAAAAAACCGGGATACACGGCCTGTAGTCCAAACATACATGTCGTGTACCGCAGCTATATAAGCCGCGGTCCACCTGGCTTTAGGCCGTGTCGCACCACCACCCCATTTCCTCCCCTCTTCCTGTTTTCTTCTCTCGAACACCACCCGAACCCCCCTTCTCTAGATCTGTCAATTTGGGGCGTTTCAAGTTTTGATTCTTCTCACATTGTGATCCTCGATCTAGGATATGGCAGATCACGATCCTTCCCGTGAGAAGCGGCCAGCCTCCGCCACTGAGGGTGAGGATTCCAGTTATCATCAGATCCAACTCCAACCTCCTACGCAGCCGGACCCAGATGCTCCGGTATTCGAGCTCCCTCCATTGTCCATTCTGTCACCACTCACTCCCTCAATAGAGGTCGGGACTACTTCTGCTGCTCCAGCTGCCACTTTCCCTATGGTATCTTCATCAGCATATAGTCCCTCTTTGAACACACCTTCCACCGAGCCACCCTCCACTTCGGCCGATCCACCTATAGAGCCTGCCGCTGCTACTACACCGGCACCTGGGCCGGAACCTGCAGGAGCTCCTTATCCTTGCACGGTATTCCCGGCCACTGACCTCGCATTCGACAGGGTCTGACGCTTCTCTCATCGACCGATCCCATTGAGTGGCTAGTACCTTGACAACAACATTCCGTAGTAGCTCGGTATTTGGGAGGATTTGGAGGCACTTCTCGGGCACACCTCACTCCTCGATATTTTCCAGGTCATCACTCCTGTGTTCCGTGATTTTTTTTTGGAGTTTGTGGCCTCGTTTGAGTTTGATGGAGCAGAGTACCACACCTGGCGATGTGGTACCTGTAGTTCGATTCTGGCTAGGTGGCCGACAATTTTCTCTTACCATGACAGAGTTTGGCTGAGGGTGCGGTTTTTACCCCCATCCTATTCCCCCACCCCCTGTTTCGGCCTTGACCTGGCCCGAGCGCTCTGACCTCATTGCCGTGTGGCGGGAGATTGCTGGGCCTGACCACCGATACTCCCCCACTTAACAGAAGAGCAACCTTATAGCTGAACCCGTCCTTCGCTTCACCCACCGGTGCTTCAGCGCCATCCTTTTCCCCTGACATGAGGATATGGGGGTCATGAATGGCTGTGACATGGAGTTTCTTACCTGTGTCATTCGGCACGACTACCCAGACCTCCCATATCTCGCCGCCTTCTATTTCCACTCCATGATTACCGGCCGTCAGGGCAACCTGACCGGCAGATTTTATACCACCCGTCTTTCCCACCACCTAGGGGTGTTCAAGCCATCTTTACCTCATGACTTGTTAGGTTCACCCCAGCAGATGGACTTTCTCATGCTCATTCACATGGGTTTGGTCCGGAAGCAGGGGGTGCCTACATCCTTGCTTAGGCTCGAGCCCCAGCACCTGCTGCCCCTCCTGCCCCAGCTGCTGACCTTGCTCCTCCTTCCCCACCCCCACTAGCTTCTCCACCTCACCCACCTCCTACTGACCCCACTTCTTCTGACCTTCATTATTCTATCACATCACCCATCCCCCTACCCCCGAACCCTCAGTCGATCTTACTCTTTCCCACCGCCTAGCCGCGATGGAGGAGGTCTTGGGTTGCTTGGACAACCAACAGGTTCAGATGGAGTAGCAGTTCATTCATATCATTGGCTGCCAGGACACCATTGCACGCCATTTGATTCGTCTGGACAGCCACCAAGACCGGATGGAGCAGTTATTGGCGCATATTGCTCAGCATCTTGGTGTTCCACTGCCTCCGCCACCAGCCTCTGTCTCCGCTCCTGGCCCTTCTACTACTGCTCCACCACCATCTCCTACACAGGCCATGGATTCTGTTCTACTGACTACAGTGATCCCTTCTGCTACCACTTCTGTCGGGCCAGGGCCTACTGCTGCACTTCCTACCATGAGTCCATCACCTACGGCTCCTACTTCTTCAGCTCCCCTTCCCGATGCAGAGTCTAAGCCTCCCACTTCCACGCCCCCTGAGCCGTCTTTACCATATGTTTCTGTACAGGATGATGCCTCCCCATAGGCAACCCCATGATAGTGACATTTTTCTTTATCTTATATATCTCTTCTGTCATTTTCTGTGCTGTGATGTTGTGCATGTTTGCAGTTTTCTTTTTTCTCACTAGTCACAGGTATCATAGGGCACCTTGGGCATCACTTTTCATGAGGGGAGTATTTTTTCATTTCTATTTTCTTTCTTTTTGGATTTACTTCTTCCACTGCTTTCCCTCATTTTCCCCCCATATCTCCCCATTGCCCACCCTTTACCTTACTATTTCTCTTGGTGGAACATATGAAGTATTAAGTGTGGGGGAGAATCTATATCTTTCACCTTAGTCTTTTCCATTAAACTAATCTAGGAGACATCATTATTAGATTCTATATTTGAAAATGTAAAAGAAATTGAGGTTAATCATTCTTATAAATGCTAGAGTTATCAGTATGAACTTTTGGAAAGGTTGCATGCTTATTTTAGTTATTAAGTATTTTAAAATGACTGCTGATATAGTTTCAATTGCAACTTTTCATCCTTGATTAAATTACATTGATTAGGCTAATCATTTATATGCATGTCATGACCTGATTGTCCCTTTATTATTTTTCCACTTCTTAGAGGTATTCTAAACCCTTTTTCATATTTCTTTTCTAATACCCTCTTTATTGAGAGATTCTTAAGATATGCATCACTACCAGAATTTGCAATATTTCTTTTCAAAACATGAAGAAAGTTTTGAATTACATTAAAATGATTGAGGCATTAGATTGTTTCAACCCCTTTATCTTGAGACCTACCATACATTTAATCTTCGTTAAGCCCATAGAAGTCATGAAAAACCTTTATAGGAAGCCACATTACAAGCCTATTTCCCTTCCAACCCTATTTCTTTTTAAACTTTGCATGATTATTCATTTGAGCTTTAAAGAGGGAGTTGGCAATACATGGCATATTTTGTGCACAACTATGAAATAAAGTGTGGGGGAGTGCCTCTTGATTATTTGGGTCATAATGGGTTCCAAACATCTACTCATTGTATTCATAAGTGTTTCCCTTATGTTTTGTTAATTAAAAAAAACAAAAAAAAACAAACAAGAAAACAAAAAACAAGGGGACCTTATGCTTATTTGCTCATGAACCCTACTTGCCTAAGGAAGACGGTGACGATTACAAAAGCATTTGATTGATCTTATGAAGGAATAATTTTCAGTGAGATTTACTTTGAATATCATGCAATGTTGTTTAAAGGAATTAGACTTCCTTTTTTAAAGCCTCAGAATTTATTTTCACATTTGAACATACTAACCCTTAGCCACAGAGACATCTGAACCTTATTGATAAAGCTCTCATGATTTTTGTAATTCAATTTTTTTGAAGTAGAGAACAAGGAATATTGCAAACCTATGGATAGAGTGTATATACCTTAGATTGAGCATAACTCTGAATAAAAATATCTTGAGTGTGGAGTGTGATTTTGACTGGTAAGGTAAATCATCAAATGCCATGCTTATTTTTGAAAGGTTGAAAAATGTGTTGAAGGAGGATGATAGTAGTTAATTGCATTATATATGAGGCATGATTTAAATATCTTATGAATTGAATTTGTTTGTACCTTTTAGAATTTTTCCTCAGTAACTTTATCAGTTATACGTTTGATTAATTAAATGCCTTCCTTTTAAAGTATAGGCTCTGTCAATTAGATGTTGAGATTTTGCTTGAGGGCAAGCAAATGACTAAGTGTGGGGGAATTTGATGCACCTGATATGTGTATACATTTACATATATATAATTGAAGATAAAAACATGTTTTCAGAAAATATATATTGTTTTATGAACATATTATTTGATTTTGGTGAATATGTTTACTTTCAGGAGCTTTCTGGCTAAATACACGAATCAAGGGAAGTCTGTGAAAATTTTGAAACTACACGACGTGTACTTTTATACACGCCATGTACATCCTGACAGGGGAACAAACCGAAGGAGGGAGTACATGACCATGTCACCAGGAAGAAGATACACGCCGTGTATGGCAGCGTTACACATCGTGTACTACTTTCTATAAGTGGTGGTTTCCAAAGAAGAGTCCACACGCCCATGTGGCCATTGAAGGAGACACGACATGTTCCATTTTTACACACCATGTCTGCTATTCTAGAAGGGGATGACAGCCAAAATTATGATACTAAACACCGTGTATGGCAACGCTACACGCCGTATACACTCAACCACCAGGCGACGCCATGTTTAAAAGTCAAAGACGGCGTGTTAGGCCACTTTCCAGCGGAGAAATTGGCGCCAAAGCGCGTTGACGAAAAGTACACGATGTGTACTTTCTATACACGCCGTGTACTTTATTTTTCTATAAAAAGAGGCCTTGGCCTATGGATTTCAGAGTTCAGAACCTATTAGAGGAGATAGAATCTCTGCTACCACCATTCCCGAAGCCACCGAGGTGCCGTCATTCCACCATTCCGCCATTCCACCTTTCGACACATTTCCTCAACACTTACACGATGAATCCGTTAGGTATCACATGTGTTGTTTCTTTTCTGCCTTCTATGTGTAACTAAACCCCTCGTGTTGGGGCTATGGATGATGAGATCATAATTTGTGTCTTGTTTTTTTATAGTTGGGTTTGCTCATTGTAATTCATCTGACTCTTCTTAAACCACTGTCTAATATAACTGAGAATTCTGAGCTAGATCAAGGGAAGAATTCTCAGTGATACAAAAGAAAAGTAATGGTGAAAACATCCATGACCATTGGAAGGATTTTACCTATTCAAATAATGGACTGAACTTAATAAATAATTAAGAACACTAACTACCGGACCAAGGAGTCAACTGCTCTAATTCCAAAGAAGAGGAACCAGACCAAGGAAATCTTGTAACAAAACGAAATCCAGAATGATTGAATTATTATGAACAACACAACCATTTAAACAACCTACAAAATAACTCCTAATCAACACAGCCCCGACACATATTTTCTTCCTATTCTAAACTTTTTAAATTTACCCGATGTTTTCTTTAAAACTGTTAATTTTTTCTTCAAAGTAAAACAATTTAGTTTCAATCAAAAACCAAAATCAACTCAATGAACTCTAAATTATGCATACTTCACCTAATTAAGTATTAACTCAATTGAATTCACGCACGCCATAGTTCCATGTGGATCGACCCTGAACTTATTCTATACTAAAGTTCTAAGAACGGGTAATTAATTTGGGACGCATATAACTTCATTCAACGACAAGCGAGACCAATTGTCTCTATCCTTAAAACAGGTGAATATGTCTCATCAACATCAATACCCTCTATCTAGGAGTACCCTTTTCACACAAGTCATGCTTTATTTCAAATAACAACACCATCTTCATTAATTTTTTTGTGAAAGACCCATTTTTTCCTGATGACATTATTGTCTATTAGTCTTGAAACAATCTCCCATGTTTGATTATTTTCAATTTGGTCAAGATATTCATTCATAGATTAAACCCAGTTCTCATCCTCAGCTATTTCATCAAAATGTTTAGGTTCCACCTATGATAAGTATGATGTTTTTTACGGAGTCTTCATTATCCTAGTCTGTACTAGTGCTGTTTGATCACAAATTATGTTCTTCCTGTCAATTTCAACTCTTATCACTGGTCTCTAAGTAGACACTGATTTATTCTCATCATCTAAGTCTTCCTTTGAATCAACCTCTAGAGATAGAGCATCTCCTGACCCGCTCATCTCTTCATCAGTATCCTCTTGAGTCTGATCACGTATTTGTTGAATATTCTGTTCATTCTCCACTATAGTCACATCATGACTTTAAAATATCTTTCCTAGCCACTTATTAAAGCATTTATATGCTTTTGTTTTCTTTGAGTAGCCAAGAAATATCCATTCATCCCCATGGGATTCAAAATTCTTGTGTTTCTCCTTATTGAGAATAAAACATTTACTTCCGAAGACTCAAAAGTACTTCAATGATGACTTATTTTTGTACCATAACTCACATGGAGTGTAACACCCTGACCCTAGTTACCCAGAGTCAGTGTATTATTACATAACATTGGAATGATCACAAGATATCAGGTCTCGAAATACCGATTAGTTTAGTATCCTTGTAAGTACTAGATACATACATAAGTTTTACATTACACCATGAAATAAAAAAACAACAACATTGTGTCCCCTTTGAACACACTCATAACCCTTAGTCTATCCCTACAGGACAAACATAATATACTTCTTCAAATCCTGGGAAAAAGAAAACATAAGAAAGGGGTGAGCTCAGATGCTCAGTAAGGATAAAAATATAACAGAAACTTTCATAAATAAGCATAAAAAATTAAGGTAATGTATAAGACTAAAACACAAGACTTTTAAACTTAAAATTCAGTATAATATGGAAAATATAAATCAAATAATTACATTTAATTAATCACATGGATATTCTACTAGTAGAATAATCACATGTAATATCAATAGTTAATTTCATAATGATGGAATGCATAATGTCGGACATCATAACCACATAGTCAAGGCCTCGTGCCAAGACTACAAATAATATTTTGTCAAGGCCTTGTACCAAGACACTAGTTTGTCTCATGAGACCTACCGATGCATCGAGGAGATATAGAGGGCTCCACCCATCAGTTACTAAGTCTAGTGTATTCCTCATATGAAAAGGGTGAAACATAATCTAAACATTCATATTAAAACCAGCATACAAAATGTCAATATTTTAACCACAAACCATGAATGGTATAAAATAGCACATCCACAGTCAAACATAACTTATTCAATACAATATAGAAGATTTTATTATAATAAATCAACCTTAATCAATATTAATGAAGGATATTGACATAGATGAAAATAATCAGTAAAACTATTTGAGATAAATATCCCTTTTTTCTTGAAAACATTTAAAAGACTCACTGTTTATCAAGAATCCGTTTAAAAGTGTTTTTGAATCAAAGTGTCCCATACCAATTTGAAACGTTTAAAAGGAATTTTAATTTTAAAACATTCATGTCCATATAAATAAATACTTAAAACCATTTTTAAAACAAGGACATTAATGAGAAAGATTTAGAAGAATAAATCTTTAAAAATTTTAAAATGATATTTTAGTTAGAGTTCCTAACCAAATGAAAGACGCTTGAATAAAAATAATTAAGGTAATAAAAACCATATAATATCATGAGAATAAAGGGATTCATGATATACTATTTAAAAGTACAGTATATACACTATATGAGAGTGAATTGGTGCATAACAACAGAGAAGTCTCAATGGAATGTAAATTGAGATGAAATCCCTTATAAAGACTGTATCCTTAGGTTAAGGATAAATCAATAACATAATTATGTCTGAAAAATATAAATACACTGAATATAATTGGATATTTAGTGTGAATCAATCAGAGTACATTCACACATATTCTTGTAAAAACAACACCAATGACTTGGATGTTTAACTCAATTAATGAAAATTGAGTTAATATTAATCTTGTCAAGTTCATATTGATGAATTGAGAATTTATCAACGGAGTGATTATGTTTATCAAAAGTATATCCACAAAAAGGGGAGTGGAAATTACTAAATAAATAAATAAATAGTATTTTTAAAAGGTTGGGGCTGAAGCCAAATTTTTTTATTAAAGCAAAGACCACTTTTTTAGTCTAGGTAGAGGGAGACCCATTACATAGCCCGAAGGCCCAAGGCCTAGCCTGAATACAAGGCTTGAAAGCCCATTTCTTGGCCCAAAGGACCCATCTGTGAACATTAATACTACAATATCCTCACTACTATAGTACATTCTACAGTACTACCACCACTATAATTCTTCTACAATGTCTCCACCACTATAGTACCACCACTACAATAGTTCTGCCACTACTACAGTACTACAACAGTGCCCTGCTACAGTCTACTACAACACCTGGAATTTCATCCCTGCCCGGATTTGATCCTGGGTATTTTGGATGCCAAGAAGGAGCTTGTACCACTTGGGTACAAGCTCTTAGTCAATAAATAAATAGTGATTTCACATATAATCTTGAAGTAAAATAATCAATGAAGTTTGCGTAAAACCCAATGAGTGGAAATTGAAATTAGAAATTCCCTTACCGATTTGGTAACTTATGAAACATACACCCCATGAAAGAAGGATCATACAATGAAGTTGTAAATACCCATAAATTAAAATATATTACACAAAGAATAAAATCATGGACAGTACATACACAACACAAAAGGAAATAGTGGAAAATATAACATGAATCTCACGGGAATAAAAAGTGTGATGAAAACCCCTTACCTTGTACTTTTACTTAATTGAGGTTACGTTAACCTCCTATATAATAGTTAAATAATTTTTATTAAATTATAAAACAACCACATACCTAAATATGATATCATATATTATCTTCTAATATTTCTTTGTTAATAATATTTCAGTAGTATCACTATTTCGGGTGTTAACTGATTCATTTTTCTTTATATGTTTTGTTACTTAAGTCATGTTTGTTATGGATAGGATTTATTTGATTCATATAAATAATGATATTAAGTTCTTAAACATTATTTTTAATCATAAAATCAACATTATTATTGAATGGTTAATATGGGGAATGAATCTCATCGCATTCGTGGAGACGGTAATCCTTACGTACGCACGAGCGACAATATCAATCTATTGATGGTGAAATAATATGTAATTGGATGGAATATAATATAAAAATAATAATTAACATGTTATATTTATTATTTACCTAAATTATACTCATTTTTATACCCATCCAAATAATAAAGTGTTGAATAACAAACTACACCACGACGTGGAGAGGGTAAGCCATACGTACGCACGTATGATGAATTTGTCATTCATAGGACGAATAGAATAATGAATATGGTTGTACCATATTTATAATAATATCAAAGTATTTAGAGGGTATTGGAGTTATTATTTTGGTATGGAAACAACAAATAAAGAGGAAGTGTAAGAAGAAAAGAACTTTGAAAGAGGTGATGAAATTATTACCTCTTCTTCGGGTGCTTCCTTTTTATTTGATCAAAAGGGCTACTTATGTTGGTTTTATGATCAATATAAGGACTCTAGGTTGAATTTAGTGTAGTTGGAAGGATATTTTAGCAGGGTTTGGTTGATAAAAATGTCTTTGGAGGTGTTAAATTAAGAGAAGGGGAAGTACCCTTTTATAAGATAGGCAAGGGTCACTTTAGGAAAAGCTTGAAATATTATTTTATTATAAAATAATTTTCGGTTTATAATGGCTAAAAATGGATTTATTTAAAGGATAATGTGTGTATGAGTCTAAATACTCTCAACAAATATGTTTTAGACAAGTTTAGGTCACCATATTAACCTTATCTTTTAGATTTATCTCTTAGTTAAATAGTTTAACTTTTAACATGTCTTCTTGTATTTTTATATTAAATGGTTAATCAACTTACTATAAAATACCCAGAAAACTTCAAGTGGTTCATTAATGAAATATATATCATTATATAAGTCCTTTTTCAAAACCCTAGATTTTTAGGACTATTATATAATTTAATAAAATAGTTTTTTCTTTAAAAACTCAATTATGTCAATTTTGACACTATTTAGTATTTGGTTTTTGTTAAAGTCATATAAACTTGATTACTTAGACATTTTTTTTATTAAGTCAACCCTAAAATGTCATATTAATCTAGAAATTTATTTTAATGCATCAATAGTTTCAATTTACATTTATTTTAATATTTATAATATCAATTATTTTAATCTTTCATTAATTAGGTAATTACTACATCATCATTGTGTCATAATTAAATTTAATTATATAATGTCTAAAAATTATAAATAAAATACCATGATTTAGGAAATATTTTTATCTTTATAATGAATATTTATAGTCTAATTTATCATATATATAAATCTATATTAGAAATGTTTTAGTTATTAAACTTTGAATTTTACACTTTTAACTCTTCTTTAAATAAATTAATAATAAATGTCCTAATCTAATCCAAGTGGATAAAAATGGATCATATTTTATTAATAATATTTATTTTTGTCGAAATATACTTATCCAATATAATTAGAACATTATAATATCATTTTTACCTTTAATTACCCTATTTATTTTTAACCTTGGTAAATTAAATTCAAAAGTTACTATTTACCAACAATTACTTTCATCCTATTGAACCAAATTTTACTTACTAATATCAATCGCGTCTATTAGATTTTTAAAATTCAATTCACATAAGTGGTAAAATTATTTTTTATGCAAATTTTCAAATGTGCCTAAAAGGTATGTAAAAGGCGTTAAAAAGTTTAATAAAATTTTATACATCTAATATTATTATAAAATGACTCCAATGAATTATATTGGACTTATATAGGTATTATTTATATATTTTGACATTAAAATAAATTAAAATAAAAAAATAATTATTTAAATAAAAGTCAATTTTAAACAATAATGCAGTGTTTTTTCACTATTCATCAAAAATTGAAAGTTTTCAAAAAAATACAAAAAATTCATCCAAAGATAATTTTGATATTCCAAATTGAAAAATGATTTCTATTTAACCAAATTAAAAACATAGTAGTTTTATTAATTAATTTAAAAAAATATTCCCATTGTCAAAACCAGAAAGCGAGTTTTTGAGAAGTAAAACTATCAAAAGATTGATATGTGTTTATGTTCAATTTAAATGTTAAATTACTTCCAATGAACAATATTATATTAAATGATAAAAATATAATCTAATTATACTTCAAAACCATTCAAATGTATAATCTAACAGTATAAAATATTTTGATTGAAAACATTGTTTTTAATTAAAATTTAGTATTTTTCACTATTCATCAAAATATGAAAGTTATCAGAAAAGCACTGAATATTTATCCAAACTAAATTTTTATGTCCCACTTCTAAAGAATAAGTTTATTTTTTCAAATTGAATATATAAAAGTGTCAAATATTGGATTTAAAAAGGGTTCACCATTAAAAGGTGATAAAATTACATTTTTGAAAAATACTTCTTTTATTTAAAAAATTGAATTTGTTTTTATATTATGTCTAAGAAACAAATAATATGGATGTTAAAATTATATAGAGTTTGTAAAATTAAAAATGAAATTAATACTATTCATAACCGCTTTTTGAACAACTAGTTTGGTAAGTCGTGGTGCGCTCGAACTCGGTGTTGTGTGTAGCGCAGACTATTGAATTAATTTAAAGAAAATATCATAATATGAAATATTGGGGTGTTACATTCTTCCACAATTTTGGATATTTCGTCCTCACAATTTTACAATTGGTCTTTGGAACTTCATTGAAAGTCCAACATCAGAAAAAGAGTCAATAAAACTGTCACTTTAAAAGAAAGAAAGATAAGTAAAAAGGTCACATGGGATAACCCATACTAGGGGTTACATGTAGGTAAACATGGATATGGAAGATAAAATAAGTGTCAAGTTATGCCGGAGAGTGATAGAAAACATGATTAGGAGAAAGTTAACAACAAGAAAACCACAAAATTTTGATGGGTTAAACGGTCATTAGTTTCCTAGTAGGAAAAGTAAACGTACAATTTTTTTTTGTCTTAAGTACCTTTTTATAATGTTGAGGAATTTATTTATGAGATTGACTAAGAACATAAGGAGATATAATTAATTTACTATTAGAGTTTAATCCTTTAATAAATTTCTATCACAAACTCATATTTTCTCCAAATAATGAGTATTCAAGATGACTTAGTCACACCTAATGTTGTAGAATAAACTTATAGAGAATA
The DNA here is from genome assembly GCA_963277665.1 of Viscum album. Taxonomy (NCBI): domain Eukaryota; kingdom Viridiplantae; phylum Streptophyta; class Magnoliopsida; order Santalales; family Viscaceae; genus Viscum; species Viscum album. Next base: position 1,171,030,900 of record OY728138.1, on the reverse strand, counting down.
AAATAATACACAAAAGATGAACTATATATTTCCCTTATCTTTAGACATTAACCAAAACTAAAATGGTCAGTACAATGTTAGATGATCCCCAAAAAGGACAATCCTTTAGAGAAAGAAATACTACTCTTAATATCCAAAATTAAACAAACAATACCCAAATTTCAACAAATACTATTCAATAAAATATTTCCTTAAAATTCTTCAAAATAATCCAAACTAAGTTTGAAACCCAAAAATCAGAAGGATTTGATTACGTATTCTTCCACAATAAATCTTAACATTTATCTCCAAATAATATCGACTACTATTAAAGTCACATACTTAAAAACAATTAACCTAATCATTTATTCTCTATGATAGGTTAATCATTTCCATAAATAACCCAAATCACTATAAGTTCAAAATAAAAACATAGATTCTTCCAAAATAAAAATCTACCATTACTCCTAAAATGAAATCTCATAGTATTCTATTTTCCTTAGGCAGATAGTGTTCCCAAAAGAACAAACGTCTTCCAAAATAACATTTATCACTTAATCACCAAATCATTTTCCTATACTAAGGATATCCATTTGATAAATCATAAGTTCCCAAAATCAACATATTCTTGATCAATAAAATCATTTAACTAAAAATAATTAGTCATACTAACCAGGAACTTCACGTAGTCCAGTGGTAGACGATAAATCTCGGCCACACATTGGTTGTGGGTTTGATTCCCGTAGCTCTTTCCAATACGACTGGTTTTCACACGGTCTATGTGTTGTCCTTTTTCAAAAACTATATAATTTTATAACATTCCCAATAATGAGATAATTTCCTCAAAAATAACCCAAACATATTTTAACCATAAATGTTATCTCATACCTCTAATTTTCATCCCAAAAATTAATAACCAGTAACTACCTCAATTCAAGGATAATATAAACCCAAATGGTTCTTTATAATTATATCCATAAAATAAAATATAATTCTCCCTCAAATAGTATTTTCAAAAAACAAACTGCATGGTTACACATATAAGAGAAAAGTCTTCCAAAGTAATCCCATAAACAAAGATTATTAATACTTTTGAAAATTTCACCATCTATTTAGGTCCACATAGGTTCTTTCTTGACCTAGAGGTTATCCTATAGAATAGGGCATTGACTTGGGTAATGCCAAGGTCCCCTAAATTTATGGAAAATGACTATAATTGGATTCTTAGGATCATTTTTATTTTCTTCCATAGTACTCTTCATTTTTTCTTGGAAATTCTTTACTTTATGTCCTTATTTCTTACACATAAAACATTTATTTGTTCCATTGAGACATTTTCTTGGGTGTCTCCTTCCAAATTTCCTGTATGATGGAAATTGAGCTTTCTTTTCTCCATGGTCTCCACTACTGGAGATCTTATCATTCTCTGGATTTATCTTCTTTGTTGAGTTTGGGAGTTGGTTAATGTATATGTTGTTGATCATATTTTTGGAAAACTGATTTGGCATGAACATGATATGTTTTAATCTTATCAAAATTCCATTTAGTTTCTCATTTCCACCATCGTTCCCACCTTGTACATCATGTTCAATGATACTATGACTTCCTTGGAATCCAGCCATTTACTAAAACTAGAAATCATAGTGTGAGTCATAAAATCAATTAGAGAATATCAAGACACCTTATTTTCAATCTAAACACATTAGGATTAACCAAGGTTATTTATTCTCATCTTATATTAAAATCCTTCAAATCATTTTTAAAGAAAATGTGAATTATCCTAAGTATATCCCCTGGGAGTGTCGTAACCAAGAGTGCAGCAAGGCCCATTTTCATGTACCAGGACACCCCGGGTCAAGCCTAAAACTCATTGTCAGAGTTTTTACTCCAAGTTACATCTATTATATAGCCACCTCTATCTGTTTATATCCATATTGGGATGTATTTCTTGGAAATCTCACAAAATCTCTACATTACCAAAATTCTAGGAAGTTCATCTATACTAATCCTCAATGTCCATCTTACGATAATGTTCTCTAATCATATTTTTTCTAAATCTAATTTCCAAGGTTTGTACTAAACTTCTTCTGATACCAACTGTAATTCCCTAACCCTAGTTACCCAGAGTCGGTGCATTATTACATAACATTGACATGATCATAAGAGATCAAGTATCAAAAGACTGATTAATTTAGTAGCCTTGGAATTACTAGATACATACATAAGTTTTTCATTACACCATAAAATAAAAACAAAAACATTGTGTCCCATTTTAAAACACTCATAACCCTTAGAATATTCATGAAGGTCAAACATAATTTACTTATTCACATCATGGGAAAAAGAAAATATAAGAAAGGGGTGAGCTCAGATGCTTAGTAAGGATAACAATATAATAGAAACTTTCATAAATAAGCATAAACATTTAAGGCAACGTATAAGACTAAAATACAAGCCTTTTAAACTTAAACTTCAATATAATATGGAAAATATAAATCAAATAATTCCATTTAATTAATCACATGGATATTTTACTAGTCAAATAATCACATGTAATATCAATAGATAATTTCATAATGATGAAATTCATAATTCCGGAAATCATAACCACATAGTCGAGGCCTCGTGCCAAGACTACAAAGAAGATTTTGTCAAGGACTTGTTCCAAAATACTAGTTTTTCTTATGAGAACTACTGATGCATTGAGGAGAAATATAGGGCTCCACCCATCACTTACTAAATCCAATTCATTCCTCATATGAAAAGGGTAAAAAATAATCTAAACATTCATATTAAAACTAGCATACAAAATGTCAATATTTTAACCACAAACCATGAATGGTATAAAATAGCACATCCACAATCAAACATAACTCATTCAATACAATATGGAAGATTATATTATAATAAATCAATCTCAATCAAGAATAATGAAGGATATTGACATAGATGAAAATAATCAGTAAAACTATTTGAGATAAATATCCCCTTTTTCTTGAAAACATTTAAAAGTATCATTGTTTATCAAGAATCTGTTTAAAATAGATTTTTGAATAAAATTTTCCCATACCAATTTGAAAATTTTAAAATGAATTTTAATTTTAAAACATTCATGTCCATATAAATAAATCCTTAAAACCATTTTTAAAACATGGACATTAATGAGAAAGATTTAGAAGAATAAATCTTTAAAACATTTAAAATGATATTTTAGTTAGAGTTCCTAACCAAATGAGCGATGATTAAATACAAATAATTTAGGTAATAAAAACCTTATAATATCATGAGAATAAATGGATTCATGATATACTATGTTAAAGTACAGTATATACACTATATAAGAGTGAATTGGTGCATAACAACAAAGAAGTCTCAATGGAATGTAAATTGAGATGAAATACCTTATAAAGACAGTATCCTTTGGTTAAGGATAAATCAATAACATAATTATTTGTTAAAAATATAAATACACTCAATATTATTGGATATTCAGTGTGAATCGATCAGAGTACATTCACATATATTCTTGTCAAAACAACACCAATGACTTGGATGTTTAACTCAATGAATGAAAATTGAGTTAAGATTACTCTTATCAAGTTCATATTGATGACTTGAGAATTTATCAATGAAGTTATTATGTGTATCAAAAGTATATCCACAAAAGGGGAGTGTAAATTATTACATAAATAAATAAATAGTGATTTCACACATAATCTTGAAGTAAAATAATTAAGGAAGTTTGCGTAAAACCCAATGAGTGGAAATTGAAATTAGAAATTCCCTTACCGATTTGGTAACTTATGAAACATACACCCCATGAAAGAAGGATCATAAAATAAAGTTGTAAATACCCATAAATTAAAGTATATTACACAAATAATACAATCATGGGTAGTACATACACCACACAAAATGAAATAGTGGCAAATATAGCATGAATCTCACGAGAAAAAAAGTGTGATGAAAACCCCATACCTTGTACTTTTCATTAGTCAAGGATACGTTAACCTCATTTATAATAGTAAAATCATTGTTATTAAATTATACAAGAACCACATACCTAAATATGATATCATATATTATCTTCTAATATTCCTTTGTTAATAATATTTTAGTAGTATCATTATTTTGGGTGTTAACTGATTCATTTTCCTTTATATGTTTTGTCACGTAAGTCATGTTTATTATGGATAGGATGTATTTTATTCATATATATAATTATATTTAGTTCATAAACATTATTTTTAATCATAAAATTAAAATTATTCTTGAATGGTTACGATGGGGAATGAATTTCATCTCATTCGTGGAGACGGTAATCCGTACGTACGAACGAACGACAATATCATTCTATTGATGATAAAATCGTATGTAATTGGATGGTATATAATATATAAAGAATAATTAACATGTTATATTTATTATTTAAATAAATTATACTCATTATTATACCCATCCAAATAAGGAAGTGTTGAATAACAAACTACACCACGACATGGAGAGGGTAAGCCGTACATACGCACGTATGATGACTTTGTCATAGGATGGATAGAATAATGAATATAATTATAACAAATTTATAATAACATCACAATATTTAGAATGTAATGGAGTTATTATTTTGTTATGGAAACAACAAAGAAAGAGGAAGTGGAAGAAGAAAATAACTTTGAAAGAGTTGATGAAATTATTACCTCTTCTTCGGGTGATTCCTTTTGATTTGATCAAAAGGGCACCTTAGTTTGGATTTATGATCAAAGTAAAGCCTCTAGGTTAAATTTAGTGTAGTTGGGAGGATATTTGAGAAGGGGTTGGTCGAGATAAATGGCTTTGGAGGTGTGAAATTAAGAGAAGGGAAAGTACACTTTTATAAGAGAGGCGAGAGTCACTTTAGGAAAAGCTTGAAATATTATTTTATTATAAAATAATTTTCAGTTTATAATGGCTCAAAATGGATTTATTTAGAGGATAAGGTGGGTGTGGGTAGAAATACTCTCAACAAATAGGTTTTATAAAAGTTTAGGTCACCATATTAACCTTATCTTTTAGATTTGTCTCTTAGTTAAATAGTTTAACTTTTATCATGTCTTCTTGTATTTTTATATTACATGGTTAATAAAATTACTATAAAATGACAATAAAAACTAAAGTGGTTAATTAATGAAATATATATCATTATTTAATTCCTTTTTCCAAACCTTATATTTTTAGAACTATTATATAATTTAATAAAATAGTATTTTCTTTAAAAACTCAATTATGTCAATTTTGACACTATTTAGTATTTGGTTTTTGTTAAAGTCATATCAACTTGATTACTTAGAAATGTTTTTATTAAATCAACCCTAACATGTCATATTAACCTAGAAATTTTTTGGAATGCATAAAAAGTCTCAATTTACATTTATTTTAATATTTATAATAGCTATTATTTTAATCTTTCTTTAATTAGGTAATTACTACATCATCATTGTGTCATAAATAAATTTAATCTTTTAATGTCTAATAATTATAAATAAAATACCATGTTGTAGAAATTAATTTTAGCTTTTTAATTAATATTTATAGTTGAATTTATCTTATGTATAACCCTATATTAGAAATGGTTTAGTTTTTAAACTTTGAATTTTACACTTTTAACTCTTCTTTAAATAAAATAATAATAAATGTACTAATCTAATACAAGTTGATAAAAAAGGATCATATTTTATTCCTAAGATTTATTTTGGTCGAAATATATTTATCCAATAGAATTAGGACATTATAATATTATATTTACTTTTAATTACCCTATTTACTTTTAACCGTGGTAAATAAAATTCAAAAGTTACTATTCACTAAAAATTATTTTCATCTTATTTAACCACATTTTACTTACTGATATAAATTACGTCTCTAGGATTTTTAAAATTCAATTTAAAAAAGTGGTAAAATTATGTTTTATGCAAATTTGAAAATGTGCCTAGAAGGTGGGTAAAAGGCGTTAAAAAGTTCAATAAAATTTTATACATCAAATCTTATTATAAAATGACTCCAATTACATTGGACTTATATAGTTATTATGAATCTATTTTGAAATTAAAATATATTTAAATAAAAATAATAATTATTTAAATAAAATTCAGTTTTAAACAATAACACAGTGTTTTTCACTATTCATCAAAAATTGAAAGTTTTCAGAAAAATACAAAAAATTCACCCTAAGATAATTTTGATATTCCAAATTCAAAAATGATGTCTATTTAACCAAATTCAAAACATAGAAGTTTTATTAATTAATTTTAAAAAAATTCCCATTGTCCAAACCAGAAAGCGGGTTTTTGAAAAGTAAAACTATCCAAAGATTAATATGTGTTTATGTCCAATTTAAATGTAAAATTACTTCAAATGACCAAAATTTGATTAAATGATAAGAATATAATCTAATTATACTTCAAAACCATTCAAATTTATAATTTAACACTACAAATTATTTTGATTGAATTTTTTTAATTAAAATTTAGTATTTTTCAATAATAATAAAAATATGAAAGTTATCAGAAAATCACTAAAAATTTATCCAAACTAAATTTTTATGTCCTGCTTCTAAAGAAGAAGTTTATTTTGTCAAATTTAATATATAAAAGTTTCAAATATTGGATTTAAAAAGGTTTCTCCATTAAAAGGCGGTAAAATTTCATTTTTGAAAAATAATTATTTTATCTGAAAAATTGAATTTGTTCTTATATTATATCTAAGAAACACATAATATGGATGTTAAAAATATATGGAGTATATAAAATTCAAAATGCAATTAATACTATTCATAACTGCTTTTTGAACGGTTAATTTGGTAAGTCATGGTGCACTCAAACTCGGTGTTGCGTGTAGCGCAAACTATTGAATTAATTTAAAGAAAATAACTTACTATGAAATATTGGGGTGTTACATGGAGTCTTATCCTATTTTGGATAAAGTAAATCTCTATTGGAAGTGTAGATTGTTTTCATCACTGTTTCTTTCCAAAATTTCTGTGGAAGGTCTTTCTCAATGAGCATAGTTTTGGCCATGTTGTTGACAATCTGATTTCTTCTCTCAACTACTCCATTATGATATGGAGTTATTTATGCTGAAACTTCGTGCCTTACCCCATGTTTTTCGAGAGAATCCTCTACTTGGATATTTGTGAACTCTGTTCCATTATCTGTTCTAATTGTCCGGATTTTCTGACCAAACATCTTTTCACATTCCTGTCGATATATTGTAATACAACTGGACACTTCATATTTGTGAGTGATTATTGAAACCCATTACATTATATTATAGTCATCAATAAAGAGAACATAATATCTCCTTCCATGAATATCCATTGGAAAAATTGGCCCACACACATCAATATGAACCAACTCAATCAATTTTATTGACTTTTTCTCCTTTGGATTATACGTCTTTAGAATGAACTTCCCTTGTTGACAAGCATCGCACGTATGAGTACGATCACGTGATAATCTATGGAGATTTTGAGAAGCATCATACTTCACCAGTTCTTCCAAGGATGCTTGGCTTATGTGGCCAAGACGATTATGCCATAATTTGTTTTCTTCATCATTTGACAGAAAGCACATATCTTTTTCTCCACTCACGAGGTAGAGATTCCCTTTTGTATGCTTTTCTTGAAACACAATAGCACCATCCTTTTCCTTGATGATAAATAATTTATTGGAAAAACTTATGGCATGACCTAAGTCACATAATTGGTTGACACTAAGCAAGTTGTCACTAAGCTCATCAAAACCAAGACATCTGCTCGTCTCATGTCTTTTCCTCCAAACTTATCTTTTCATGAACCAATAATTTTCAAGCCCTCATCATTAACAAATCTTCTGATACCTTATTTATCGCACCTAATTCCAGTCACCAGATCCTTATTTAATGTCATATGGGAAGTGCATCCATTGTCAATGATCCATATCCCAGTGCAATCTGATGCCTTGAATGCACTTTCTATAACCACTGCTTGCTCGACCCATTTCTTATTGACTCAAGTCTTTAACTTCATACCTGACATGGAATGATAATCTTAATCTTTCTCAGTATATGATAGACCAGCTTCAACTTGCATAACTGCAAATTGATTTTGAATTTTCAGCTCTCTTGATAATACATTTGAACGCTTCTTATGAAAAAATTCAGTATCCCTCGACAGATTCCTTTGCATTATTGATGTGAAATTTCTTTCCATATGTCCGAGTACTTTACACCTAAAACAAATACCATAAAATGGTGACCTAGAATCTTGAGCTCTGTACAACCACCTCTATTGGTCTTGCTCCCTTTGGTACCTATTTTATATAGAACATACATTTTGAAAGTGTCTGTCACGACCTGACCTCGGGGCTCGTGCCGTGACTACCCCAAGCCCGCCTTCCATAGGCCAGGGGCTGGCGACTAGCACCAAAGGCATAAATCCCGATAACTTGGAAGGCATTGCCTTTATATAAGTAAAAAAAACACCACATAGTACAAGCAGAAGTAAAACACTGAGTAAAACTGAAACAAGCTGTGCTGAAAGTAAAGGGGCCGGAAATACAAGCCCAACTGTAAAGTACAAGGAAAAAGATAAAACAGACAAAAGGTGACAAGCAGCTCCTAGATCGTCAACCAAGGATCATACCTGAAGGGTAGGTGCAGATAGCACAACTCCTAGATCGTCCACCATGGATCCTACCTGAAGGGTAGGTACAAATAGCCTCCACAATGCTCTCACCCATCAACCTCCTCTGAGTGTCGTCTCGTCGTGAAGTCCACCACCAGATACTATCTCGTCGTGAGGTCCACCTCCAGGTACTGTCCAGTCCTCGAACACTCGGCCTCCGTCTGCGCTGACCGTCATCTGCAACCAACACAACGAGGTGCGGGCATAACCCGTGCAGGTGTGAGTATAACGATACTCAGTAGGGACCCCGAGACCCTCAAGGTCTCACTAAATCCAACAAGGATAACCACAAAGAAGATCTCAACAGATAACCTCTACCTAGGTATATGCCCATACATATACCCATGTTATCAAGTATCCCATATCAATCATGAGGAAACACAAAGATTATGAAATCAATGGATAACCACTACTCAGGTATATGCCCATACATATACCTAAGTTATCAAGTGACCCATCTCAATCATGAGGTAAACATAAAGGTCATAGACTCAGCTCAAACCAGGATTTTCATTATCGAAACCGTAACTGCTGAAGAGCCCCATCTCTGAAGTGTACAGTGGTCATGTCACGACTCCGAGGTACTGCTCACTAACCTAAGACTGCTGAGGTACTCCTCCTGTCGAGTACCGCGGGCCAGCCACCCTAACAGAGCAGTGCTTCCCGCCGGGGTATTCCACCCAAACACAGTAGTGCACACCCCCTAATAGCTTGCAGAGGTACTCTCCGGATGATTACTGTGGGTCTACACTGTCACACAAGTAGTGCTCCGTCCGCCATGGGTCTGCACCCAACAAATTAGTGCTCCGTCCACTGGGCTAGTCGACTCATTCCAAGTTGAGTCGGTCAACCAGTCGTCAGGTCTCAACCGGCTACACGGTCTCCGTACTCCGAACGCTCGTCTCCGGGAGGGTCCGCTCCACGAGCTATAGGTCGATTCTACAAGTATATCAATTTCCCATAAAGAAGTATCTCAAAGGACCGCCTCGTCATAGGGGTCTCAACGAAACAGACGGCGCGTTAATCGGACGCCCGGTCTGTGAGTTATTAGCCTTTTCATCCCAGGAGCCCGGTTGGATTTCGGGTACAATCCAACCCATCCATATCTCAACTGTACCCCGAACAGTCATAGGGTATAATCATAGGGACCATTTCTCAACGTGATCACTAACGCTGGTGATGGTTCATCAAACGGACGTCCTGTCTGAAAGATATCGGCTTTTCCGTTTCAGGGCCTCGGTTGGATTTCAGGTACAATCCAACTCGGACATACTTAAAAAGCGTCCAATCCTCGGGAGAAGTATACCAAAAGTTCCGTCTCATCAAGAATAATCCAGAAAAGTTGATAGCACATCAATCAGACGTCCGATGCTCAAGATATATCCGTTTCCGCTCCGAGAGCCCGGTTGGTTTCGTGAACGAACCAACCCGACCGAACACAAAGTTCTCCTAAACCTTGAGTGTAATATATCTAAACGACCGTCTAATTTCAAGGATCGCATCGCAACTGACGGTGCGTCGATCGGAGGTCCGTATCCCAAGTTATGGGCGAAAGACCGAAATGGGTCCGAAAACGGGGGTTTCAGGCCTGGACCGACCCGGCCCGGCGCGGCCGAGCCCGGATGGGCGCGGCCCAGCCCAGCCCGGTGGCCCGGTATGGCGGCCCGGCGCACTGGCGCGCGGCGCCAGCTGGCTCGGCCGAACAGCCGAGCCGTTTGGTTTGCAGGGGGGCGCTGCCCCCCGTGTTTTGTAACCGCGACCCCCCCTTAATGGGGGCCGCTCGCTGGTCGGCCGGGGGTTTGAACACCCGGCATTCCCTTGTCCGGCCGGCCCACCTCGGCCGGCCGGTTTCTGCCTCCATGGGACCGGCGACGGCCAGTCCCCTCCCTGCTCTGACGCCGGTGGCCCGTCTCCGGCAGCCGGTCTTGCTCCGACGCCGGCGGCCCATTTCCGGCCGCCGTTTCCCACGCTCCGCTGCGGGCCGGTACCGGCCGCGACCTTCATTTGTCCGGTGTGGCGCGACGGTGCTGCACCCCTCCGCCGCGGCCCCGCTCCGACCGCGGTGCTTTTACGGTTCTCCGACGCGGCGCGACGGCGCCGCGACTTGCTTCCAAATTTAAAACGCGGCGCGGTGACATCGCGCGTCCATGCCGTTCGTTCCCACATGGTGCGACAGCACCACGACACTTTTCTTCAAACCACAACAACAAGAAAAATAAAAAGAGAGGGGGGCCAACCGTGTTTGTTCGGTCCGACCTCCTTCCATTAATCGATATCATGCGGTCCAATTATACGTGGATAATTAACGGAAGTAAATCACGAAAGGATATCACATAAACCCTATAGTTTTCCCCGAAATCATGAATTCCCAACCCGTAACATAATCTTCGCAGATTAACTTAATATTTAGTTGATCCACGTTCTTAGATTTAGAAGTGAGTAAATGAGGGTTTACAAATAAATTCCCTACCTTGACAAAAGTTGTTGAATGACGGTGTCGTGGAAAATGGCGTCGCGGGGTGAGGTTTCGTATATGTCGACGGAGAACGTCCGAGGAGGATGCAGCGTCTCCCTTCCGTTCACGCAGAGAGAAAATTGAAAGGCGGAATGTCAATGGTGAGTTCCCACGTCGGTGCCTCCTCCTTTGTCAAGGAAGAAGAAGACGGAAGAAGAAGAAGTTCTTTTAAAACTTCCAAGCTCTCTTCCCTTACCCTCAACACCACAAAATCCAACCCTTAACAATTAATGGTTCCACATTATTTAATCAACCCAAATCAAGATTTTCAAAAAAAATAAATTGAAAAGATTAATTCACTTAATTAATGTGTGTGTTGGCTAGAGTTAATGAGGGAGAGGGTGAGGAAATGAAAGGTTACTCAAATAAGGATAGGTTTACAAAATTTAAGAGGGAGTTAGGGAGTTTAAGAGGAATGTGATGGGGTGGGGTTTGTGTGGGCCCCACCTCACCTTAAATCCTCTCATGGGTGGTTAACTCCAAGTGGGTCCCACCCCTAACTCCCTTACATAGTTTAAAACCACTTAAGAGAGGGTCAAAGTGTTGTAACACAACACTTAATCTACTTAAAAAGAAAATAAAATATAATTGTAACAATTATATTTTATCCCTCACTTTTCTTAAAACAACACCTCCCAAGAAAACGCAACTCCAGAAAGGGTCTTCTTAAGAAATTACCAGCGCTGCGGTTCCATCGGTGCCCTCATATTTCTATTCCGAGCACCAGTTCAAGAGATAGAAAAACCTGCTCGTTCGTTCACTGAATGTACCCGAGCTAAACTTCGGAAATTGATTTCGGGCACACCGGGCCTCCAAATCAGGTACCGTCAGAAACTACGTTCTTGTAAAATTACAAAGAAAATTAAAAAAAAAATTCCCTTGAATTTTGCAGGTCTTTAGAGTGTCCCATATTACCACAACAATATAATCTTACGTGATGTAAATTCTTGTGTGGCAATGAGACTCCACTAGTTGTGCCTTGGATTATATGAATCTTCTAATTCTACTTCATACTCAAATAAATCTTCAATGTTGGAGTGGGTTCCTATGGTATCACTTAAACCATAACTACTTTATATTTTAGATCAATCCTCATACCTACCTTATCATTCAGATTTGATTGTTGCTTCTATTATGTTGAACCACTCTACTCAAATCTCATATTTTCTATTGCCTCTATGATATATTTCCCGATTTTGAACTGATAGTTAATAGTTTCTCCTGATATTTAACTGTTCTTTACAGACCGAAGACTTCCTCTTCTAGTTCTTCAATACATTTTATTTGATCTTTTCTACTTTTAGTCAAACTATCAATTTCAATTTTCTATTATTCAATTTTGAGTTTGTACTCAATCACCTTTTCTGAGCTTTCTAGCATTTAAGACCTCAACTTTGAAATTTATATATTTAGATCAGAATTCTATAATTACTTTTTCTGCGTATAGATTTTGGAATCATGAATTTTTTTTTATCTTTATTTGTTTTGGATCTCAAAACAGCTACCTCTTCAAGGGAAGCTTTTAATTTAGCTTGCATATCAACTCTTCCTTCAATTTTTCCTTCTTTATTGTCACTTTCTTCTCTTATTGAAGAATTTCCAACAACTTCCACTAAGGAATCTACTTTATGATGTTTTTAGTCCTCTAAATCTTCTTCCTTAGATTCTTCTGAACTTTCACCCTCTTTTGAAAGAAAATTCTTCTTTTTGAAGAACTTTCTCTTAGTAATTATCCCACATTTCTCATTTGATGAATACTTATTTTAGGGAATTTCATCATTTTCTTTATTTTCATTATCAAACTTATTAGGACATTTTAATACAAAATTACCTATCTTTCCACACCAAAATCATGATAATGGAAGAAGATTTAGAGGAATGAAAACAATGAAGGTTTCGGTTTTGGAAGAAAAAGAATCGAAAGAGCTGACACTTGATAACCTACATAGTACCTTTATATCATATTAAACGAGAGATGATGATAATGTGTAAGTACCTCCCTTTGAATGAATTCCTATATCCTCATCTTTAGGTAGATTCTCTGTTAAAATTCATTTTTCACCCGTAGATGAAGTCCACATTCTCAGGTACTGCTAGGTAATGGAAAACACTTTTGCAAACTGATTTGAAGTTTTTTCAATATTCCTGTTGCAAATCGTGAACCACCTTGTTCCTCCACATACTATGTATCAGGTATGGTACGTAGATCACCTCCTCTACATACTGTTACCGCTTCTGTGAACCTCCCTTCATCTGCAAACTGCCTCTGCCTTCACTATTGAGTACCGGCTCTACATACCGACTTCGTGAACCTCCACTAAAAATCGACCTCAGTCCATGAACTATTATTTGTTCTTGAACTGACTACACTAACCACATGCATACTATGCCTTCTTCCTCTATGTACTGAATCCTTTACGAGATACAGTTTCCCATAAAAACCTTTAGCATAACTTCTTCCGCGTGAACCACTTTAGCCTTTGCGGAATTCTCCTCATGAACTTCCTTCGGACTTCACTGAATTCCTAGAGAAAATAGTTGTTCTCTAATGATATTCTCTCTCACTTTAATCGGTGGGATTATCACTCATTATATAGGAAAATATATCTGTATAATCCGCTAATCTAATATTTACCAAATCTTTAATTTGGTACAGCCTCCACTGCATACTGATCCTTCTACTGCGAACTGCACCCATACCACGAACCATTTTTCCATGGTGTTCTGTGTACTTTTTTTTCTCTTACGTAGCCGATCTCCTCCTCCATTGATGAGTCATCCACACACCACACCGCCTTCCTCCACAAACATTTTTCATTTTCATGGACCGATCCTGGGTACCGTTCTCACTGCCTGGTACGTGACCGCGGACCCCTCTTGGACATGGTATGTGGTCCATGTCCCGAGATCTATTTTTCTCTTATTTTTCTGATTTCGTTCACCATTCTTAACACCGTTCAATCCTATAAAGAAAACCTTACATTTCCAAACATAATTCCTGATTTTGAGGCCCAAAAATTTGTTAAACACTGGGAAACTATGCCACCTTAAAAACTTGTCTTCAGAAAACACAAACCAAACTCATTCATAGTCACCTGGCTTTGTCAACAAACACAATCACACCCAAAAAATACTGAGAGAACACATTGATGGATTCTTTCCCAACAAGAATAATATATTTCATAGAAGTTTGTCTAGTTCCTTCTTTATCTTTCTTAGCTTGTTTTTGAGAAAATACCACTACAAAATTCTTACTATTATCTATAGAAAAAGGTTCTATTTAAATAAGAATTTATTTTCCTTTTAGATTCTTAGATATAGGATTTTTCAGATGACCCATCATAAAATATTTATGCTTTATGTTTAATTTAAGTATTGGTTAAATCAACTCAGTTTTTTATAAGAAAATTCTTACCATAATTTTCTTGACTTTATTTCTCAGCATTCCTCTTATTTTTTTCTTTCTCCGAAATATATTGATAAACTATTTCTTTCAAATATAAGTTTTTCCTTATCCATCCCAAAATAAGGATCAACATGATCTTTACCTTTCTTCTTCTTCATAGAAGTATAAAATTCTTCCTCTGAAATTCTCTTTTAATTTTTCCATGGTATAAGAAGTGATTCCTCAACTTGATTTATTTTCTCAAATTTCACTTTGAGTTACTTAATCCATTCTTTGGATGTAGTTTTGTCTAATTTTTTAAAAATTTATTTTGAGAAGAATTATGCATAAATTTCATCTTATAAATTTTCTCTTCTCCAATCAAATAGATATTCTCCCTTAATACAGTTGTGATATTATTGATTTTTATAGAAATCATGAAATTCACCAACATCTTATTGATAAAAATCATATACATAATAATATTAATTTTTATGGATCCATCCTTTACCGCATCAACTATATTTAACACGTAGTTCAACATATTAAATTTCCTCATATTACAAATGAAATATAATAAATAAAAATTACAAACCTTCAAAGTATCCTAGTCACATTTCCTTGGGATAATAAAATTTTTCATTCAGATTGCGACAATCCTATTTTTCAGATTAGGATGGAAAAACTTTATATCCTTTTTATCATAAGAAAACATAAATGATTCATATTTTTCCTTTTCAAAAGTTCCCATATTCTTTAGAAACTTGTATATTACTAGATTGGATTCTAATTAAAATGAATTTTAACTAATTATGTTATTTTATTGATGTTAAACTTATAAAAGTTTCAAATTTTTTGAAACACTACAAATTTCAAGCCATCTCCCTCAAAAAACTCAATAGAGGAATATAAATCCTTTACCAACTCTAGATAATGTAAGTAAAACTCTTCTCTCTCTATGCATAGTGATTCCCATCCTTCAAAGAACATTAATATCATTATAAATGATTCATATTTTTCAAACCATACATTCTAAATCAATATTTCCCTCACTAAAACTATGCTAAAAATATCACTTGAGGAATCCATTTAGAAGATCAGACAAAGTTGAAAAGATCGGATGAAAGAAAAACAAATGAATGAGAGATCTCAATAGAACAAAATTGTGAGGGGAATAGGATGGACCACTACCCATATATACAACCTCAGGAGAGAGAATCTTTATATTCCTCAGATCTGACAATTTAGGATGAAACCCTAATATATATCAACAACTAATGAAAATTCATTAAAATATATAAATAAAAATATCTAAACTCTTGATTTTTTATTTTTGATATATTTTTTATTTCTCGAACTTTCAGTCCTTTCAAAATTTATTTTTTGTAAAAAATTTATAAAAATTAAAAAAATAAATACAATTTATACAACAATAGATAAAAGTAAAATAGAAAATTAATAATTTACTTTTTGGAGATAAAATTTATAAACTTTATTTAGAAAGTTTATTTAGAAAGATGAACTTCTTATATTGTTTTAAAAAAATTTACGAACTAATGGATTTTTTAGAAAACAAAATTTATCCAAATTGTTTTTGAAAATTTTTGATTGAAAAAATATAACAATTTTTTTGATTTTTTTAACAAAAATCTTATCCAAATTTTTTTAAATGTTTATTATTCAAATAATTTATAAGAAAAAAGTTTTTCCAGAAATATTTTATGGAAATAATTTGATATATTTTTTTAATTAAACTCTAAATATTAGTAAATATATACTCTCTATTTTTTAAGGAGTTAATTAATATAAGAAGATTGGTTAAACAAGAAATAGATACCAGTGATCATTTTGTATTGACCATTCTTATATTCACTTTAATATATTTAAATCTATTTAAATTAAGAGGTTTTTTAAAAATATCCACAAGTTTTTATTTTGTTCTGATTAATGGTAAAATGATAGCTCATTTTTGTGTGTGATTATGAAGGATATGGTGTATTATATATATGTTTTTATCTTGTTAATGATGTGTTAAGTTTTTACTTAAACCCATGGCACTTGTGCTTTCACACAAAATAGGAGTTTTACTAAAACTCAAGACAAAATCGGTGACTCTGTGTCGTATCCACAACAATTGATCACAAAACTTCCCAGTGCTAGATATTTTACTTTAGTAGTGGAAAGTTCTAAATAATGTTATTTCTTACAAGAATAATAAATTAAAGATTCTCTTATGAAATGAAAAGTTCATACTTTTTTTATCTATTTTACTACCACTAAATTAAGCATCTAAAAAACTTTTAGGTTCAAAATCATTTCGAGAAGAATAAAATAAAAAAAGATCTATAATTCCTTTAAGCTAAAAAGAAAATAATTTTATAGATTTAATACGAGACTTTTGAATTTTACTAATATATTTCATATATGAATATAGAAAACATTAAGTTTGTAGGGCTAGCTAGTAAGTATAATAAACTACCAACCATTCCTTTAAATGTCTTTTGATTAATTGGTTTCCCAAATTCATCAATATCAATAGTTTTTGACGTTACAATAGGTGTAATTATAATTTTAGTATTTTTCGTATCCAAACTTTTTAAGAATATATTTTATATACTTATGTTGAGATATACAAGTTCCTTCTAATTTTTGAGAAATTTGAAAACCATAGAAAATGGTTATTTCAACTAGTATACTCATCTTAAACTCATATTTCATAATATCCAAAAATGAATCTATAAGGGATTTTTGAGTTTATCCAAATACAATTTCATCAATATAAATTTGAAAAATTATGTTATCTTTAAAAAACATTTTAATAAAAAGAGTTAGATCGGTAACTCTTTTAACAAAATTGTTTTGTAACAAAGATAAGGTTAATCTATCATATGAGCCTCTAGGGGATTGTTAAATTCTATATAATTTCTTAGTACGTATAAAAATATGATCCAAAGATTTTATGTTTTCAAAACCTGGGGTATTTTCTATATAAACTTCCTCCTATACATATCCTTTAAGAAAAGAAAAATTCACTTGCATTTGAAAAAGAGTAAAGTTTAGAAATATTGCATATGCTATAAGTATATGAATACCTTCATGTCTAGTGACTAAAACATACGTTTCTTTATAGTTTATTAATTCTTGTTGATTATTACCCTTTGCAACAATTCTAGCATTTTTTCTTTCTACGACTCCATTTTCATCACATTTATTTTAAAAAATCCATTTTACAAAAATTACAAGTAAATCTTTAGGATGTTAAACTAAAGTTCAAACATGATTCCTATCAAATTAATTGAGTGAATATTGCATTAATTTTATCCAATATTCATAACCTAAAGCCTCATCAGGAGTATTAGGTTCAAATTGTGATAAAAATGCACAATATTTAATTTCATTTCTTAATGAGCTTCTAGTTATAACTAGTTGTTCTACATTACCAATGATATTATCATTGGGATGATTACTTGAGATTTTATGAATTATTAAGTTTATAAAAATCCATTTTTCAATAACAGGTTGAATTTATTCTTGAGGTAAAACATCAAAAATAATTTCTTCAATTATTTTATCATAAGAATAGTTTTTTTAATGTGTGTTGATAATCAATTTTTGAAATAACATCTGAATATGTGGGTTGAGGTTGTTTGAAATCAAAAGGATTATTTTCATCAAATTAGACATGAATTGTTTTCTAAAAAGAACTTGTATTTTTTTAGAAACTATACAAGACTTACTTGTTATAGAATTTCCTAGAAAAATTACTTCATAATATTTTAGAGCAAGTTTATGAAAATTATCTATAGTATTCAGGATGAATACTTTTCATCCAAAAACACTAAATTAATAAATTTTTTTATTTATTCTAGTCTACAAATCTTAAGGATTTTTATTAATAAAATTTATAAGTAAAACTCAATTTATAGTAAAGTAGGAATTAATAACTGATTCCGACTAAAAATGTTTAGCAATTGAGTATTCACTTAACATGGTTCTAGTAATCTCTTAAATACTTCTATTTCTTCTTTTAACAACACCATTTTTTGAGGAGTTCTAGGTGGTGAGAAGTTATGTATTATAAATTTTTTACTACAAAAAGTTTCAAATTTAGAATTTACAAATTATCCACCATGATCACTATGAATAGTTTCCAAAGGTATAATTTTATCATTTTTAACAAGAGATATATAAATTTTAGAATATAAAAAGTATACTGATTTTTTTTATTAGAAAATAGACCCATGTATATCTCATGTAGTCATCAACTAAAACATATACATAATATTTACCAAAAATAGTTCCAGTTTTTGTAGGACCAAATAATTCCATGTGCACTAACTATAAAACATAAAAAGTTGAAACTTCAGTAATAGATTCAAAAATTGACTTATTTTTATTTCCATATTGACAAGGATAAAAAACTTTAGAAGAATTAAACCTAATCTCTGGTAAGTCTCTAACTAGTCCTTTATTATAAATTTTGACTAAATTTCTTACATTATAAAATCCTAAGCTTCTATGACACAACTAAGATTGATCTTAAATTTCACTAAGGAAAGGTAGATCTTGTATTTTAAGGTCTTATAAGTTAAGTGTGTATACATTCCCATGATTTTAGGTAGAAATAATATAATTACCTTTTAAACTTTGAATAATACATTTATCATCCCTAACATTCAAAAGGAATCCCTCTTCACATAATTGGATTATTCAAAAAAAATTATGCTTAAATTTTAAAACATACAAAAATTTTGAAATTAGAGTTTTTTGAAGAAGAACAATATTACCTATATCATATATTTCTCCTTGACCATTGTCACCATAAGTGAATTTACCACCATTTATTCTTGATAATATTCTAGAAAAATTTCTTGTTTCCATTCATGTAATGGGAATATACCTATCCATGTACCAAGTATTGTTATTGTTGGTACTTTTCTTATTTTCATGAAATTAAAAAAATGAGGATTTTGGTACCCAAATATTTTTAGGCCTAGCATTGTTAAATAAAATAATTTTTGGAATCCGAATCTGTGCAACATTTATATGATGTAAAATTCTTAGTTCCTTAGAAAAATAGGCTTTATAAAAACCAAGTGATTTAACTCTATTTAAAGAACAATTATTTTTCAATGCCCATCACTTCGAAACTTTTTTAAAAATAGGGAATTTTTTGGAAAAAAAGTAATTATTTTGAAAGTGAGGTTTTTTATTTGTAAAACCAATACCTAAAATACTTCTATTAGGTCTGATTTTTTTGTACATGTTATCAAAATTTTCCTTACTAGAATTAAATTTTTACTGTTATTTCTTTAGAATTAAAATTTCAGAATTTACTTTAAGAATTACATATTTATTCTCATTAGTAGAAGTAGAACTAGATTTATTATATAATTATTTAGTAATATTAGTAACTAATAGGGAAAGTTTTTAAATCTTTTAATTTTATTTGGTAATATACACCTTATCATCTTCATATTTTTTTAATAAATTTTATAGTTTTGTTTTTTTAACAAATTAGAAAACCCAAAAACTTCTTCAAAGTTAGGTCAAAAATCCTATTTAGATAAAGTAGATTTTACTTCAGATATAGAATCAAAATTATCATCATAATCAAGATAATTTTTATTTAAAGTAAGATTAATTAATTTTTTAGTTGATATGTTTTCCATTAAACAATTGTTGTTCTTTGGAATTTTAGTAAGAAAATTAATATTATTTTGATCTTCACTACCACTGTTAAAATAATTCTCAAAATAACTATCTCATCCACTTTCACTGCAAGTGTTTGAATATTTCATACTTTTCTTTCCATTATACTTTTAGAAATTATTTGAATTTATATATTTCTTATCCTTTCTTTTTATTTTAGGAAAATCTGGTCTGATATGACCAAGATTCTTACATTCATATAAAACCATCTCATACAAGTCTTTCATCTCATTTATGTATTTAGATTTTTTCATGTACTTGTATAAAAAAATATTTCATTCCAACTTTCTTATTAATTTTTTGAGCTATATGAGAACATTCATTCTGAATTTCTTCAGAAGAACTTCTTTCTGTCTCAACATTGAAATTATTATTTTTAGAAAATTTTGTAATTTTTTTTGCAGATTTTAATTTCTTAGAAATAAATAAAGTAGAAGAGAAAGGTACCCCATTTTTATTTTTCACCTTTTATGTATCCCTCTTCAATGTACCCTCATACTACATGAGAGTTAAAATTTGATCATCTAGGATCAACTATGTAATTTTCTTAGTATCATCAAGTGATGTTATTTTAGATTCTCATTCTACAAGAATAATCTCAATGATATTCTCAACAAAAATATCATTTTTAAGATCCTCATCACCCAAATATTATAAGATATTAAAAATTGTAATAAATATATGATGCATCTTTGAAATATATTCTCCGGGTAGAAAATCAAATTCTTGGTAATCATCTATGATTATAGCTCTCCTAATTTCAATAAATTTGGTTGTCCCAAAGTGAGTAAATTCCAACATTTTCCATATAATATTTAAAACTTCACAAGAGGAAATATAATTTTATATATTTATAATCATAAATCACAATAAAGTGTTTATAACTCTATAAATCAGTTGATACTCCAATTTTTATTGATTCATAAAATTAGAAACCTATTTGTCTATAATTACATAGTTACCAGTAAGCATGAAAAAATTATAAAATCCAATGTTGATAATAAATGTCTTCATTCTATATCTTTAATACTCATAGTCAGCACCATCAAAAATTGGTGGTCTGCTAGGATTTTAGTTCCCTAAATTTATAAACTTTAAACCTTCTATCTTCAAAAACATAAGAAACACCCTTTAAATATCAAACACGTTAGTGAAAATAGTTTATAACAAATATAAAAAGTGATATAAAATGTATTTTTTTATAAACAAATATAAATTTGAAAGAGTAGTAGAACCACCTCTAATACCAAATATAGAATTACAATAGTATTCAAATTCTATAAGTGTGTGTTTGTGTGTGAGGTTTTTAATTTTAGTTAAAAAACTAAAACTAACAATATTTTTAAATATCCTAATTTTCAAATATAAGATATATAGTTCATATGATTCTTAGAGTTTATATATTTGACAGATAGATCATCTAATTATCTGAGTTTAGAAACATTTATAATAATAAATAATTTTCTATATAATTTCACAATTGAAAATACAAGCTTTTATAAATAAGTAAAATAAACTTTGTTAATAGAGTAAGAAAAAAACTTACAGAACTTTATAACAAAGATCTATACTTTTAACTTTATCATTAATGAAGTATATAATCCAGACTTTAGGTATCCATGGTTTTCAACTAAACATAAGGTCTACCTTTCTTACAACAAGAAATCCCCCAATACTAAGATCATAAATAACTATGTCTTCCTATCCCCAGATTCCCTCGATCAACAAGAGTGGAAACAACTCTATATTCATATAATTGGAATCCCTTGTTCAGTAAGATCAGTCAGAAAATTAAAAATGACATAAATTCTCAAGGAATTTATAAATGATCCTCTCACGGATTCCTTAATAAAAATACTCTCAAATAGTTTAAAGTGAAGCGATCTAAAAGTAATAAGATGTTACAAATCTTTACAGTGACTCTTGATAGTCATTGATGAAAAATATTAGATTGAAAAAGATTCCTCCTCATTGAAGGTTGATCTAATTTATAGGAAAAGTTACAATGGTAATATTATGTGAATATTAGAGGTGGTTGCAATGGCCTCAAATCAAAATCCTTATTTATAGTTCAGTATGTTTGTTCGATGCTCATATGATTATACAACATCACAATGTAAATTAAATATATCCTATGGAATATAATTTATTCATCTAAAAAAATTGAATATGTTCATTCAACAGATTTAATAAATGTCCATTTAGAAAACAATTCTGTTCCCATCTAAAATTATTTTTCCAATAGTCTCAATATAACTTTATCAGTTTAAACATAGTTATATTTTAACTTTGGAGCTTTTATAAACATTCTTTTGGGAATTTATGATTATACATTTGATTTATAGGAAATGTATGTCTTATTATGGTAAATTATTATATCTGATAAATCATAATTTCTTATATTTGGAAAAATAGATTTTTACAAAAAAAATTCTTAGAACCAAAGAAGTATAAAAGTTAGACAAACATATACTTTTAAGGAAATGTATTGTGATTTTAAAAATCAAGTTAGAAATCATTGAAAGGATTTTTTTTGAATAAATGTAAATGATGATGGGTATTTTATGGAAGAAATGATAATGGAAATTGAATATGACCTTCAAGATTTTCTAAAGTTGTTTTAGAAGTTAAATAACTATGCAAGAGACCATTATATATTGGTTATACTAAATATAAAACATTGTCAGTTATATTGAAGTTATATATTTTGAAATATGGTAGTGAATAGAGAAAAACTAGCATTATAGAACTACTTGATCACCTAAATGATATTCTATCATAAGAAAATGAGCTTCCTTGTTAGACACATGATGTTAAATGAATGCAATATTCAATGTGTATGATTTATGAAAAAATACATGCCTATCCAAATGATTATATTTTTTTAAAAAATACCATGAATCACTCATAAAATTCCCTAAGTGTGGAGAGGATTGATACAAAAAATATAAATCAAGTCATTTAAAATTTTTATGGTACTTTCATATCATTCCAATGTTTAGAATACTATATGGATGTTAGGAAACTACTGTAAAATTGAGAAAAAACAAAGATACAAGAAATAATGATTGGAAACTACATCACCCAGTAGACACTCCTCAATTGAAAAAAATTGATCATGAGTATCATGAATTTGGAAATGAGATGAGAAACTTTTATCTTTCATTATTAACATATGGAATAAATATTTTTAATGTAAAAATTAATACTCACATTACATAGCCAATTATGTTGGTAAATTATAACTTTCTACCATGGTTATTCATGAAGCACAAATACATTATGTTATATCTACTTATATCTAGAAAAAATTTCTTGGTAATGATATTGATGTCTATTTTGAACCATTGATTAAAGATATGAAATTTATTTGAGATATAACTATTATATTATATGATTCTTGTAGAAGTAAAGAGTTCACATTTAGATCCATATTGTACAAGATGATAAATAACTTTCCTAATTATGGAAATTAGTTAGGATATAATATTATAGTAATATTTAGGTGTACCATTTGTGAAGAAGGTACACACTCAGTTAGGATGAATAATTCCTTAAAGAATTTATTTTTAGGACATCGTAAATGTTTACCCTAATGATATAAATACCGACCATGTATGACATCATTCTATGAAAATACAAAATAAGGTACAACACTAAGTCCACTAATAGGTGATCAACTGTTTGAGAAAGTAAAATATGTTGAAATTATTTATGATAAAACGTTTTCAAAAATCATTATGAAATCATGTTGGTAAAAGAGATCAGTTTTCTTTAAATCACTATAATGGATTTTTTTGTACACCGGAAAATTTCTTGATTTCATTCACATAGAAAAAAATTTATGTGATATTGTTATTGTAATGTTACTAAATATACCATAAAAATGTATTAAGGCTAGGATAGACCTGATTAACAAGGGTATAAGGTAATATTTGACACTGATAAAGGGTGAAAGTCTAAATTTTCTTTCTACAACAGCTTACACACTATCCAAGTAAGAAAAATTTTAATTTTTAAACTTCCTTAAAGGTGTAAAAGTTCCAAAGGGGTATTCATAAAATATCTATAATTTCATGTTAATGACTAATTTGATGTTATAGGTTCTAAAATTGCATGAATAATGTGTTTTTATACAATATTTAATGCTTGTAGGTTTACGTTGCATTATTCCTAAAAATTTATGACATACATTAACCAGCCATTGATTTTTTTTCAAATCCATGTGTAGTAAATTTACAAACCTGATGAAGTTTCTAATCATAAATAAGGAAATTATAGTCATATTATATGAATTTGAGATTTTTTCCCACTATCATTATTTGATATAATGGTTCACTTGATGGTTCACTTGGTTAGAGAGATTCAACTATGTGGTCCTATACATTACATATGGATGTACCCCATTAAAAAATATATGAAGATTTTGAAAGGGTATGTCAAGAATAAAATTTGGAAAATTGGCTGTATTGTATAATGATATATTTTTGAAGAAGCTGTTGAATTATATACCTATTAATATCATATTTTGATAGCATTATTCTCCTAAAATCTTGTCATAGAGAACGCCTTATTGGTGAATGAAATTTTGGAAGATATATTGTTAAGATTACCATTATAGAGCATGAAAAATCTCACATTTACATTTTATATAATAGTGCATAGGTTTCTCCATAATTTGAATCCCAAAAAGTAATTATTATATAATACAATCCATCAAGGGTTGAAATATGTATATCAAATATATATAATCAATAGTTTAGAGGATAGATCTAAAATTATATTTATAAATAGTTTTTTGAAATTCAAAATTCAATTGTCGAATGAATTTTATGGAGTTTTAGAAGACCAAATGTAAATGTATTATCCTACAATGGTTATGTAATTAATGGTTATACATTATATATGAAGTAAAAATATTCATGTAGTATGATGAAAAATAATAGAGTTTTTCTTATGGTGGAAGTGATGCACGTATTCGGTCTGAGGATAAAAATCCAATTTATGTGAATATTTCATACTTAGGAATCGTTGAAAAAATATACAAGTTGGATCATATAATATTTCAAGTGTCGATATTCTATTTCAAATGGATTGATAATAGGAGTGCAGTTAAAGTTGATGAATTAGGATTCATGAAGGTGAATTTTAGTGTGGCATGATACAAAGACAAACCATTCATAATGTAATCAAAAGCAGTGAAAGTATTTTATGTCCCATATCTAGCAAACAGTAATTGGTTAATTGTTCTATTGGTGATTAAAACAACTGTAGGGTCAAATGAAAATTCAATTGAGGATGATCCTTTCATTGGGAGATCACAATAATTTTAATATGGTCCCAATGTAGATAGTGTATTGAATATTATAGGTGAATACAATAAGGGGATTTGGATACTTGATATAGGATAACCTTTAATGAAGAAACGGGATTTCAATGAACATGTTAAATTGTTTTTAATATACAATGATTTTTATCATAATGTTATGTCTTTTCTAATGCATTTAAGTAATCTAGTTTAAGTGTTTAACTACTAATGTAGATAATGAATTCTATATATGTTGATGTTTCCATTCCCAAGAAAGAACACACCATCAATGCTGAAATTGAGTACTTGTTAGGGGATTAAAAACATGTGGATGAAAAAAAAACAAGAGTGGTGAAGCATCATCTTATTTACTAAAGTTATCAAGTGAAGAAGAAAAGGTATAAAATTTTAGGTTAGATGAAATCAATGCGGAAAACCAATTGACCCTAAAAATAAAATGTTCATTAGTTACATTAGGGTCAAAACTCAAATTTATGTACCAATTGATATAGATATGTGGCATAATTTTACACCGATATTAAAGACAACCATTTGGGAAGATTTTATGCTACACTTATGATATACTTTCTCCATTGGTTGGGGATCATGGGTTCATTCCCTACCACATTAGCATTTGGAACCTAATTTTTTAGGTGTATATTTAGGTTCCTGTTTATTTGGGTTATGGGTGGTCTCCCTCAGGTTCGGTGATGTCCCTGATAGGGCAAGAAAGGAGGAAATGATAGTCAGTGGAGGTTTGGAACATAGACGATATGCTATATATAGCTAGGCGGGTGGGATCACTTGGGTTTTGCGACAACCCTTGCAGGGTAGTGATGATGGTTGGTGGAGGCATGGGACATTGATGATGGGTGATGGTGGGCAAGGAAGATAGGCGTAGTGGTTGTATGGAATAGGTCAGTGTAGGTGGGATAAAGACTTTGGGCCAATTCTCGGACCTACGGGGCATGGTTCCTTCAGACCATGTAAGGCCTTTGGGCCAATCATTAGGAATTTATGCCTCTGATACTATATTATATGTATTGTGTTTCCTTACACCTTGAAAGAAAAAAGGTAGGTCTTTTATTTGTTAATAAAGAGGGTTCAACACTAAATTTAAAAAACATATAATGAAATGTTTATTAAATTTTCATTATCCCTTGTAGAGTTTGTTTATTTTAGGTGATTTTTGTAAGAACTTTGTAATAATGGTTACTATAGAAGCTCATATATCATTTTAGACACTTCTGAAAAAGAATAATCTTAAGGATTCCAAGGGGAATGTAAACCCTACCTGCTATCTACATATACACACATTATAAACCAAGAAACATGGAAATATTTCATTAGTCATTATGATGATGAATCATTTTAGGTTCAATGTAATTGATAATATTTTATTTTAAATTATTTATTTTATCCAATTTTATTAAATATTGTTAATTTATTAAATATCAAAGTAGTACTGAAAATAAGCTGTGTGTATCAAAACCAATATACCCCTACCATAAAGTAAGGATGGGGTATACTTCACCTGAAAAGAAAATGGTATGTATTTTAAATATACAGTTAAAGTTTTATGTGATATGAAAAAATATATATTACTTGTTTTATATAAAAATTGATGAATCAAAATCCAAAGACACTTTTATCCCATGTTATGTGCAATGGAAGGAGGATCATGTAAATAAAGAAGGAAGACTAGTAGATGAAAACAAACAATTAGTATGGGAATTATGTGTAAGTATGAAATAATAGTAAATTTTTATGATTTATAATGGTATTACATATAAATATATATTTATGTTCATATGGTTTTTATTCAGTTTAGACATAATAATATTCATTGAGTATACCCAGAGAACAACTAATTTTAGAAGCTTTGAAGCATCCGGACAATATGGTCACATTAGAGGTGCGAGTTTTGGAGCGTTAACTCAAGAATATTTCAAGAATACAAAGTTTCAAGGAGATACATATGAGATGATGAAAATATTTCATACTAAAATAGATTCTTTAAAATATATTATGGTATTGTTTTTTTTGGTGGACCGGTATATGCAAAAGGGTCAAATCAAACCAATATTATAACAACAATTAGTACAAGAAGAACAACATGACCCACTAGCTTTGAGGCTAGCCATTACCATAATCTTCTAGACTTACTCAAGGTAATGAATTTTATTATAAGTCTTTATTCTAAATTTGAATCAAACAACTATTAATAACATTATATTACTAAAATTCTATAGGGTGAAATTATATGTGATTTATATCTATCAGCACCCACACATCGCCTTATTGTGAGGGGTACATTGTACAATATCCAAGGTGACTTGCTGCATAATAAAAAACTTTTAAAATATCATGTGAGAGTGGGGATTTAAGGATCTCTTAAGAAAACCTCTTATTTTCTTGTTCCTATTGATGATTTGGATTTCACCATGGGTGATAATGTTATTTAAACTTTCATAACATGGATGTTTAATCTTATAAAGATACATGATGATAGTGAGGTACATTATTTACATTTTTTTTCAAATGAAAAAACATAAATAGTTGGTGAAAAAAGGTTTGAAATGAGGTATGTTATTATATATGGAAAAAACAAATAGGAAATAAAATATTAGAATAAGACAATCCAATGGATCAATCAAGAAATAAAAATGACCTCCCGATAGTACCTTCACCCCATCAATTCCACCGCCACATATATTAACATTTCAAGTTCATGTGTATATAGAATTTAAACATTTAAATACATGCTATATTTAATATTAATAAGAAATAATTAGAGTGGCCATTATAGAAGTGATTATTCTCGAGAGTATAAATGAAATCATCACATTTTAATTATTGGAAGTCTCAGTTGTGAAGGCATACATGAGGAAAATTTTCATAGTCTATTTTTCCAAAAAAATTGATCTAATATATTCATTATGATTAATAATAATTCATATTTTCTATAGGTGTATATATTACTACTGTATAAAAGGAAAACCCTACGAATAAAAATTTGGACTCATTAATGTCGCTATCAATTCTATGCCAAAATTTATTTTGAATATGGAAGAAATTGATAAAAAAAGATAAACTAAGTGAATCATTTTAACGAAAATAATATACAAAAAACTCTTCTTGATGACTATAATATAGGGATAAAACCCTATAATCCAATAATATAAATTATATTTTTCTTTTAATTTATTAATTATTTTTTTAATTTTTAGAAAGAACAGGATGCTCATCAAAATCTATTTAGATGCCCTAAATGTTTATTTTTTAGATCCAAAAAGGTATTTGCAACAAATCAGACACACATTATGTACATTGTGAAATTTTAATTTACTACAATCAATATTTTATGGATAAACATCAAATTATATATTTTATTTTATTTTTTAACTAGGGTGATCTATAATTGTCATCTAAATCATGGTATGAGGTCGATGAATAAATGAAAGAAGCCTATGAAATTATTTAAATAGAGAAAGAATAAGGTAAATATAGTAATATTTACATATCACAACATATTTTATAAATTTTTTCTTATTTTGGTCAATGTTTCAGTAGTGTATAAAACAAAATAATGATAGTGATTATGTATATTACATCTATACATTTATGAAATATATCAAATACCATCAATAAAATAGCATCCCCAAATAGGTATTTCTAAAGGAAATTACAATTTCATTTAAAATATTTTTTAATCATTTGTTTATCTATATTTTCTTAGTACTACCAGGATCACTAATAGTCTATATACTCAAAAGAATAAATAGATTTTTTAGAGATGAGTGGTCATAGTATGTGGTGTAATAATGTTTTCCAATATCAAGTTGAGGTGATTACCTATTATATTTGTGATCTAGTACATACTATGACCTTAGATATACATTTTGGATTTGAACCATTAATATCATAATTTATAGATATCATTTTTACTAAAATAAATTCATGTAGCATTGGATTTTTTAGTTAAATTTTATTATAATATAATATTTACAATTACCATACAATTTTTTATTTTGGACTTTACCCTCTTATCATTCCAATGGAATTTGAAACCCACCATATATTTTCTTCCCCTCTTCGGTGAGACAACATAGTTGAAGATCCTCTCTAACTTTTGGTTCCCCCTCCTGATGAAAATAGTATGAATTTTTTGATTGATGATGTTGAAACTTTAGTATCTAAATGTGTTAAACTATTTGAGTACCTCTTAGAGAAAAAATCCAATAAAACCCTTTATTTTGTTTCATTACTAAGGAGATGGAAATGATTATTATACATGGAATCTCTAGGGGAAACAATAAAATCACATGAGTCTCAACCTAGTTGGTGAGGTATCCTTAGGTGCATCCATGAGACCCAGGTTCAAAACCAGGCAGAGACATATTTTTGGGGTAATGTAGCAGTACTATAACAGGAACTATAGTAGGCATGTACACTGTGCGGGTACTGTAGCAGTTGATGTAGCAGGTACTATTTGGTACTGTAGCAGCCAGAACTATTCTCCTTGGGACACTAGTTTGGGCTTGGAGTCCTTAAGGCCTTCGGGCCACCCAAGAATTTGGGTCAGTTGGTCTTTAGGGCCACCTTTTAGGCCTTCGAGACACCTCAAGGCCTACAGGCCATATGCAATTTCCCTAAACAGAATCTACAAAAAGGAGCTTCCCCATAGGAGGATTCAGAGCAGGCACACTCACCAGAGCAGAACCAATGGGTTTTGAAGAATGAGAGGGTATGACTATGCCATCAGGACAAGCCTGTGCTTGCACAGGAAGCTTAGTCAGACAATCATGTGAAGGTGGAGAGCTACTATCATGATGTAGATGCTGGAGAGGGGAAGTTCCTTATAGTTATAGTCTGGTTGAATTCCCTAATACCTTTGGGTCATGTCATGTCTATTAAGCCTATGGGTCATGTAATCACTAAGCCTAAGGTCCTTTTAAGGGTTTCCCCTCATCCCTTGAAAGGGGGGTTATCAAAAATCAATAAAAATAAAGGCCTTTAGGCTATTCGGAGGTAGGAGAAAAAATAAAAGAATCTTGATAAAAATCCATAACTTGATGGGAAATAATTTCAGAATATGATAAACATTCAAATTCAATCTCTTATTATACGGATGTATTCCAACATCAATTCAACCTTTTAGATACAATTACTAAACCTACATCTCATGTGAGTACTTAAATCTTCCTATTGTTATGATAAATTTTAAATTCTTCTAAAGGGTATATGCTCATTCCCTAATTGACAGTGTATTTTTGTTCAACTATTCACTAATTTCCTTCCTATGGGTGTTAAGATGAGTTTCTATAAATTGAAAAACCTTTTGGTGATGACCCTGAAATAAATAATAATTTAATATGTTTCCCAAGGAGAAGTATCATTGAGGCTGCAACTGAGATAATGAATAGAGAAAAATGGATCAAGGGTCCTTCTTCCCAAAAATATGAATGCATCTTACCAAATACCAAGACATAGTTCACCCCTGGTAGGGCATCAATGTGTGCCTTAGGGTTGTTTTTCTAATCAAGGGTTGTGCCTTTTTTTCTTGATTTTAAGTATTGTAATCAATCTAGTGTTCCCTTTTATCCAAGCACTGTAGGTTGACAAGGTTGAAGATTTAAAAATGAATAAAACTTACCCAAAATGGTAGGAGTTTCATTGGAATACTTCTCCCATTTTATGCAATGACTTTGACATTAGTGACCCTTATCTGAAGAATGTAATTTCATTTTACTAGCATCATCATTTTCATTTAGCATCTTTATATATTTTTATGATTTTCTAAAAATGGCCTTGATACTTTTGGAAAACTATCCATAATTCTTTTTTAACATGTAGGAACCAAGTTCACATTAATAAAACACATAATGTGGTTAGTATAACTCAAAGTGCATGTTTTCACATTAAAAATGTGTCATTTTACTCTAAAGCACACACCATGTACCAAAAACCAAGAAAAAGAGCTCATATTGTCTTGATACTTTAGAAAAACGTCCCAAAATTCATTTTTACATGTAGGAATCAACCACACATGAATCTGACACATGATGTGACTAGTAGGACTTCAAGTGCGTGTTTACAATAAAAAATTTCATTTTAGTCTAAAATTCAATTCACATAGAAAAAACTGAGAAAACAAGCTCGAATTATCTTGATACTTTAGAAAAAAATCCATAATTTATTTATGACATATAAGAATTGACCACATGTCAATTTGACACATGATGTTTTTGGTATGACTCAAAGTGTATGTTTTCATATTAAATGTTTAATTTTACTCTAAACATGCATCACATAACCAAAATCAATAAAACACGATCATATTTTCTAGAATATTTAGGATAAGGATACATAATTTATTTTTTGTGTATAAGAATCAATCGAACATCAATCTGACACACAATGTTTATGGTATGACTCAAAGTGTGTGTTTTCAATATAAATGTGCCATTTTAGTTCAGAACACATGTAAAATTGTAAAACAAATAAAACGATCCTATATTCAATTTAAAATTTATAAATATGATCTATAATTCATTTTTGGCATGTAATAATCGACTGCACATCAATCTAAAACATTATATGGTCAGTATGACTCAAAGTTCATGTTTTCACATTGAAAAAGTGTCATTTTACTCCAAAACACTACCACATAGTCAAAAATGATAAAATAAGCTCATATTGTCTTGATAATTTTGTAAAAAATACCATAATTTAATTGTGATGTGTAGGAATAGTATACACATAAATCATACACACAATGTGTCTGATAAGACTCCAAGTGCGTGTTTATAATAAAAATATCATTTTAGTCTAAAACATGATTCACCTATCCAAAAGTAAGAAAATGAGATTTTATTATCTTTATTATTTAATAAAATATTACATAATTCATTAATTATATGTAGTAATCAACCTCACATCAATCTGATGCATGATGTGATCTGTATGACTCAAAGTGAATGTTTTAGCATGAAAAGTGAAATTTTATTCTAATAAACACATCACATAGAAAAAACTAAATAAAAAAGATATTATTGTCTTTAATATTTAGTAAATAGATACATAATTCATTTTTGGTGTGTATTAATTGACAACAAATAAATCCAGAACACGATGTGGCTAATATGAATCAAAGTACATGTTTTCAACATAAAAGTACCATTTTAGTTTAAAATAGGCATTACATTTTAAAAATTGAGAAAAAAAGATCATATTGTTTTCAAACATTAATAAAGAGATCCATAATTCATTTTTGATGTATAAGAATTAACCCCGCATCAATATGATACACAATGTTTTCAGTATGAATCAAAGTGCATATTTTCACATTAAAAATTTGATATTTTACTCTAAAACATGCATCACATAGAAAAAAATAATAAAAAGAACTCAATTTGTATTGATAATTTAGGAAAAAAATCTATAATTCATTTTTATGTGTAGGAATTGACCGATTTTCAATCTGAAAAATGATGTTTCCGATAAGACTCTAAGTTCTTGCTCATAATAAAAAATGACATTCTAGTCTAAAACGCAATTCATATAGAAAAAACTCAGTAAACAAGATTTGATTATCTTTATACTTTAGGAAAATGATCCATATTTCAATTTTTACTTTTAGGAATCTACTTCACAACAATCTGACACACGATGTCGTTGGTATGAATCAAAGTGCATGTTTTCACATTAAAAGTGTAATTTAACTCTAAAACATGTGTCACATAAACAAAAACCAGTAAACTAGATCATATTGTCTTGAATAATTGTGAAAATAATTCATAATTCATTTTGGATCTTAGGAATCATCCACAAATAAATTTAACACACGATGTGGCCGGTATGACTCAATGTACATGTTTTAAATAAAAAATTGTAATTTTTGTTTAAAATATGTATTACATTGTCAAAACTAAGTGAATGAACTTGGATTGTTTTTAAGATTTATAAAAATGATTCATAATTTATTTTTTGTATTTAGGAATCAACATTACATCAATCTGATAAACAATGTGTCCTGTATAACTCGAAGTGTATGTTTTCACATTAAAAAGTGTCATTTTACTCTAAAACACACATCACATAGCCAAAATGAGAAAAAAATATCATATTTTATTTATACTTTAATAAAATGATCTATAATTCATTTTTAATGTGTATAAATTGACCAAACATCAATCTAACACATGATGTTCTCAAGAGGACTTCAAGTGCATGTTCACAATAAAAAATGTCATTTTAGTTGAAAACACAATTCACATTGACAAAACTGATAAAATGAGATAATATTATCTTTATAATTTAAGAAAATGATCTATAATTCATTTTTTCTTTGTAGGAATTGACCTCACATCAATCTAACACATGATATGTCTGGTATGACTCAAAGTGCATGCTTTCACATTAAAAGTGTCATTTTACTCTAAAACACACATCATATAGAAAAAAATGAGATAATGACCCTGGGTTTTATTTATAGTTTAGGAAGATGATCTAAAATTCATCTATGTAATGTAGGCATTGACCAAACATTAATTCAACACATGATGTGATCATTGTGACTCAAAGTGCATGTTTTCACATTAAAAAATTCATTTTACTTAAAAACATGTCACACAGACAAAACCAAGAAAATGAGCTCGTATTGTATTGATAAATTATGAAAATGATCCATAATTAATTTTTATGTATAGGAATTGACCACATGTCAATTCAACACATGATGTGACATGTATGGCTCAAAGTGCTTGTTTTCAATATAAGTGTCATTTTTGTCTAAAACACGCATTATATAGCCAAAACCAAGGAAAAATATTTTATTATCTTGAATATTTAATAAAATGATACATAATTCATTTTTTAAATACAGGAATCAACCTCACATCAATCTTACACACGATATGGTTGGTATGACCCAAAGTGCATGTTTTAACATCAAAGACCTCTTTTGAATCTAAAACACACATTACATAGAATAAAATGAGTAAACAAGATCTTATTATCTTGATAATTTATGAAAATGATCCATAATTCATTTTTGATGTGTATAAATAGACCACACATCAATTCGATACATGATGTGGATGACATGTGTCACACCAGTGGTGCTCTTTGAGGTGCGTTTTCTTTTATTTTTGGTTGTACTTGTATTCCATATATTTTCAGGGTATTTTTCCAAGAAAAAAAATTCAGTTTTTTGATGGGAAAAATGAGGTTCATGGTTGGTTTATGGTTTGGGGAAACTATGTGCTAGCCCAGTGATAACTATGTGACCTAGATAGTGGCATTATATCGGCCACATGGTTAGGTGCACAATAGTGTGCTCTACCAAAAAAACCATGTAGCTTACCCCTCCACTTAGACAGATGTGCCACACGTTTGGTGCATGGTATAGAAAACCATGAATCCAAATCATGTGGCCAGTTAGAATCTAAAAAAAATGAAATTCCATCTTTTCCCCTCCCTAATTTTAACCCTCTAACCCATTCGTTTTCCCCATTCGACCCTCACCATCCCTAGGCACACTATCCTCTTTCTCCACTCCTTATTGGGTTGATTTTTGGTTGGTTTTGATCTTGAATATTTAGTAAACTCTAATTAATTTCCTTCATTATTATTTTTATTCCCTATCCTTGGTCTCTCCTATCTTCCTTCTTTTTTTTCTCCTTTCTACAGCAATGTCATTGACCTAAAATGGGTTTAATCCCATTTCCTTGGGCTTGAATATTGTTGGTTTGGTGTGATATTTCTTGTTTAGGGTCTTCTCTTGGTATAACTTGTGGTTTCCAACTATATTTGGGTCGTTTCAGGTAAAAGGTATTTTTTCCATTCCATTCCATTATTTGATGGTCTTAATATACATGATTTTTTTTCTAAATGTGTTTCAAAATTGTGTGTTGGGTGCACATGGTGTTATCTAAGGTTTTTGGTTTGAGTTTAAGGGGTAAAAGTTATTTACCCTTTTTAAATGGTTGTTTCTTCATGTGTGGGTTATGGTTAATGAAATTGTGATTGCACAAAATGTTTTTTATTGATGTGAGAGTGTAAAAGATCACTTGGGGACCCTAGGTATCAAGGTGGGTTTCTAAGGACTAGTACACCAGTTTAGTCAGAAGGAAAATGACCCAAGATCCCCATAAAGTTTACAATACAACACTAACTAAACAATTGATGATATTTTTGGGACTAATAGAACTTTTTCATAGACCTCTCTAACGGCTCGTATATGAGAATGGACTATATAGATTGATCATCAAGGATGAGTATCCTAGGACCCAGTTTACCCAACTACCTAGGGATTACCCATAGTGCTTAAACTATTTCTTTACATATTTTTAATTATCCTTTAATGTTTTCTTTTACTAATAAAATAAATATTATTTTCATTTTAAAATTATTATTATCTTTTTTTAAGACAAGCACGTTAATTTATCTTCTAATTTCATTGCATGGAACCATCTCGGTGGTTTCCTACTGGGAATGCAACACCTCAAAATTCTAAAGTAAGAACATTGTATTTAATATCTTGTAAGACATGAAACACCAAGAATGTAAGGGAATATAATATCTCAATAATTTATAGTATATTTTATATTTTTAAATAGATTCAATCTATTCTATATATTGTAATGCACTCAACATTGATTTTAGCTTGCGTTGCATGCAATGAGTTTCCTCAATGGCTTTTATTATATGCAAGATCGAATCTTACCGAATACTTTTAATATTATTATTTAAAATGAATATTATATCATAGTAATTAAATATAGGTTATGAATATGATTAAATAACTTAAGAAAATATATTGATGAATTCATTGGTTACTAATTATTTAGAAATGAATATAGAAACCAAATGAATATAAAGGGAATGATTTTATAAAAATTATTTTTATGCTCTAAAGGTGTTTTATATTAATAAATTAAATTAATTAATATTAGTGAATGATATTAATGAAATATATATATTTTATATTCAATAAAATATTTTTTTATATTTATCCAATAGATTTGATAGACATAAGATAAGAAGAAACCCAATTTTACATATAAAAACCTATATTTTTATAAAGGTATTTCTATTAACTTTTAATGGCACAAATAATTTAAATTTAAATTTTGACACTTTTATAAATTTAATATAAAAAAATAAACTTAATTTTTGAAATAAAAACATCATAATTAGTTTAGGATTATTTTTTAGTATTTTTCTAAAATATTTCATTTTTTGATGAATAATGAAAAATACTGAATTTAAATTCAAAACTACTTTTTAATTTAATTTATTTATATGGATAAAATAAAATTTTGATTGGTTTTTAATATTAATTAGATAAATTTTACATATATTTATCCAATTTTTGTCATTTTAATCATTTTTACGTTGAAATTGGCTATAAAAACATCTCAAACTTTTGAGCATTTTTACTTTAAAAACTCGTTTTGTCGTCCCATTCGTGGGATTAAATTTAAATTGATTTTTGAAAATTATATGATTGAAAATTGGAAAAAAAGATTTAATATTTGGAATAATAATAATTTCTAATTTCTAATAAGTTCAAATTTATTTTTTACCAAAAATATTAGTTAAAATAATTAAAAATAATTATAGTGATTAAGGGAAAAATTAGCTTAACAAGGGACTAAACCTTAACCTTAAGAGCCAAAATGATCTAGAATCTTGTCCAAAATCAATTGGATATTAATATTTAGACCATATCATCCATTTTATCTAATGATTTCAATTACTGGATCCACTTTACAATGAAAAAATGTGGGTGGAATTTCCTTTTCCAAAATTTACAAGAATGCCACTCCTCCACTATAAAAAATCACTTACCGATCCCACTTATTCACACCTCTAAAGACCTTTGTATCACCCAAAATATGATATCAGAACCTTCCAAAATACTCTCATAATCCTAGAAACCTCACCTTGTGAAGAAATCAAACCAAGGGATCCCTTTGGTGCAAACCAAAAGGAGTTACCTGAAAAGAGGCGACAACCTTCCTTATCTCCTTTGTTTTATTTTCCTTATCCACCCCTAAAATATTCTCATTAAATGATTAAATAATAAAATTAGTATCATAAATATAATTATATTTTTTATTCAGTTTTTACCTAAAAATACACACACTTCCATCAAATGGGTAACAAACTTACTGTTCATGTGTACGGTGAACTACCGCCTCACGAAATGATGTCCTTCATTTTTCCTTTACCACCTTTCATGGTTGGGTATTATGGTAGAAAATATATTTATATTTTATATATATTATATTTATAATTTATTTATTATTATTTAATTATTATATTACACACACCTTTTTTCTTTCCAATTCGTGGGAATACGATAACACTGTTTGTGGAAGTGTGGACTATCGCCACCTCAAAGCGATGTGATTCATTCACACTATACATGGAATGTATAAAGGATGTATTTAATAAACATATGTGACATATTTGACATAAATATGATACTGGAATTATAATAAACATATATATCATTTACTTTTCATTATTTTAATACGATAAAGAAATGAAAGTAGTGTTCACGCGTACATACAGCCTACCGTCTCCATGAACGGTGCATTTAATTTCTTATCTCCAAATATTATGGATTATTATAAATACATATATACTAAATATATATGATAATTATATAATGTTTTTCATTATTTATATTATTACATAATTATCTAAGTAATAATAACAACAAATAAAAACTCAAAGCTTACTCGAGAAACTAAGCAATTAACACCTGAAATAGTGAAAATAATGAATGATTACTAACAAAAAGGTAATAAGA
This sequence comes from Viscum album, assembly GCA_963277665.1. NCBI lineage: Eukaryota > Viridiplantae > Streptophyta > Magnoliopsida > Santalales > Viscaceae > Viscum > Viscum album. The sequence goes on along the minus strand of OY728138.1, from coordinate 1,170,992,477 downwards.
TATTATAAGAGGATCATATATGATATCCAAAATATTAATATGGTTTTTAAATAAGTTATTAACACTATTAATACCATTATATAGGATGTTAAATGGTGTTCACACAATAAGAAACACAAGGTAAGGGATTTTGACTCGATTTACATTCCATTGAGAATTATTTATTATTATGCACCAATTCACTTTTATATAGTGTATATAATTACATTTGACATGTTATATCATGAATATCATTATTCTTATGATATTAAAAGTTTCATTTAATGTTATTACTTCAAGTGTATTATGATTCAAAATGTTTTAAAGTGGTATGGGACACTTTGGAATGTTTAAAGATTATTCTCCTCAAGAATATTTTTAACAGTCTTTCAATGGTATTTACATACATAAACATCAAAAAAATTTGTTGATACCTATCATCCATAAGGTAATTATTGATAAATATTAATTATTTATTCAATATAGATATGATAAAGGTATCATGTACCTAGGAAACATGACGTCCAACAATTAAGCATTTCCATCATTCAGACTCAGTTCCTATTTATCTATGAGATTTACCTTCAACATATATATGGATTAATTCAATTATTAGTTTATTGATTAAATGGAATGTGTTTTTAGTTTATTACCTTTCCATACTAATTACTTATTATCCAGTTATTTGAATGGAGTGTGTTATCAGTTATTTACCTTTCCATGTTGATTTACTCTCATCAATTCATTATTTCTTTTTCTTTAATTACTCTTAATGAGTATTTGAGACTAAAATTATTATGTTTACTTTAAATAGGTTATGAAGAATATTCCTTTGAATGAGTTTCAATTATTCTGTTTATTTTATTTTATTATGTATCATGCTTTTATTTTCTTTCCCAATGTATTTATGGGTATCATGTATGTAATCTAGTTTTCCAAAACTGCTAAATTGTTTGGTCCCTTGAGATTTTAATCTTGTATCTATACCAATGTAATAAAGTAAGGTAATAACTCTAGGCTTCTGGGGTCAGGGAATTATAATTAGTATCAAAGAAAGTTTAGAAGTAACCTTGGAAACTAGATTTAGAAAACATAGATTAGGTAACATAACCCTAAGATGATTTTTTAGGACAAGTATATAAGAACATCCTAAAATTTTGGTAAGGTAGAGATTATGTAGGTCCTCTTAGAAATACATCATTTTCTAGATACACTACAAAAAGGTCATTAGTAACGATTTTTTTGTAGACTAACTGTGGTTTAAACCGCTGCCTAATAGTATAGCAGCGTTTAATAAAATCGTCGTGTATTGCATGGTCGCTAGTCATTTATTGATGGTTTTTTAATTTCATGGTGGTTTTATTATGTTTTTTTCGAACATTTAACTGAAATTTAATTTTTATTTAGTGGAAGTTATTTTATTTAAAAAAATATCTAGGGGAAATATAAATAAAATGAAACTAACCACTGCTGAACATATTATCGATGGTTTGTTTTAGCTGCTGTTAATTGTAACCACCAAAAAAACATATTTTATTTAATGTATTTACTAGTGGTTACTAAAAACCGCCACTAAATTAATTTCTTTAAATTATTTAATAAAAAAATGTAAATATAAAAACTAACATATAATAAACTAAAACTTTAATATTTGATAAACCCATCATATATACATCATGCATCCACATTCATATATACAAACATTCATAGTCATCATAACCTTAGTCTTAGTCAACCCATACATCTATCAACCAATACCTCAGTCATCAATATATAAATATAATATATGTCCAAAAATAACTCATTCCTAATATACATCCATGTCATGACCTTGATTGCATCTATCTGCCTCCACATCATCTCATCAACCGAAATCGACCACATTATATGATCAAATGTAACAAAAAAGAAAACAAAAATTAAAATAGAACATAATAAATCAGAATTAAATTATAAAAATAAAAGAATGTCATGGATCGGAACTATCAAGCTTCTACCTACTACTAGCATCTTCCACTTACAATGAAAACCAGAGAATTTAAGAAAAGTAATGCTAAAGAAAAAGCCACAAAATATATTAAGAATGTTTTACATAACTTTTTTGTTAATAAAACAGAAGAAATTTTAATATAAAAAATAATATATAATTAAAACACTTTTAAAACATAAATGTACCTATTTAAGATAAGATTAGACACTCAAAACTAAAAAGGGATAAGTTAATATTCTAATTTATTTTTAAAGTGTCATGCAGTGTGCTTGAACTTGACTTAATAATTTTTTTAAAGACTTTGATACAATAATATTTACTATATTTTAAAAACCACTCAATGGTGGTTTTCCAAAGATTTCACATCAATATGAGGTGGTTTGCTATGATTTTGACTGTTCTATGCACATTTTATTGTTTTAAAACACTAAAAAACACTTTTACAGACATCACTAGAATACCATAATTTGAAATGATGTGACATAGGTTCCTACATTTCAAAATTCAAAATACAATTTTTTTCCTCTGATTTCAAGTCACTCTGACATCGTTTTCCAGGTTTTGACCCCCCAAAACTTGTTTTTAAAGGATTTTGTACCTTTAAGAAGTGTTAAACAAGTAATTTCGACCACAAAACACATTATATTGATGTTTTATCTACATGTACACATGAAAAATAACCCATCGGTGTTTTTTCCATGATGTCACATTAATCTAAGGTCTTTTTATATGGTTTTTACCATTCCATGCATGTTTTAGTGTTTTAAAACACTAAAATTGATTTTACAACCATAATAGAAAAACCGTAATTTGAAATGATGTGTTGTTGGTTCCTACACTTCAGAATTAAATCTAAGTTCATTTTCCCCTGATTTCATGGCAATTTGATGTCATTTTCTTGGTTTTGACCCCCTGACACTTGTTTTTAAAGGATTTTATACCTTTAAGAAGTGTTTATCGAGTAATTTCAACCACACTACATGTTAGATTGTAGTGTTTTCTACATATACACATAAAAAATAACTCATAGGTGGTTTTCCCATGCTTCCATATAAATATGAGGTTGTTTTTATGGGTTTGATTATTCCACTCACGTTTTAGTGTTTTAAAACACTAAAAACACATTTACGACCATATCAGGAAAAAAATAATTCAAAATGATATAACATCAGTTCCTACATTTCGAAATTAAATTTATAGTTGATTTACCCTGATTTCAGGGCAATCTGACATCGTTTTCAAGGTTTTGACCCCCCCGAAAATTATTTTTAAAGGATTTTATACCTTTAAGAAATGTTTATAGAGTAATTATAACCACACTACACTCCATATTGAAGTGTTTTCTATGTATACACATCAAAACAAATTCATAAAGATTTTTACCATGATTTAACATAAATATGAGGCTGTTTTATATGGTTTTGACTGTTCTACACATGTTTTAGTATTTCAAAACACTAAAAATGCGTTTACAACCATCCAGACAAAACTATAATTCAAAATGATGTGAGGTTGATTCATAAACTTCATAAATGAATTATGAATATTTTTACTAAAATATAAAGACAATACAAATGAATTTTCTCATTTTTGAGTAGGTCACTTGTCCTTTTTACTAAAATTAATGTCAATTTTAAATGAAAAGATGCCCTTGCAGTCATACTAGTCACAACATGCATCAGATTGAGGTGAAACTAATTCCTACACATCTCAAATGACTTATGGATCATTTTCTTAAAGTATCAAATAATTCCTAATGCGTTTACTTGTTTTTGAGTACATCACTTGTCCTTTTTACTTATATGTCATTTTAAACTGGAAACACACACTTTGACTCATACCAATCACATCATGCATCAGTTTTATGTGAGACTGATTCCTAAATTTTAAAAATGAATTATGAATCTATTTTATAAATTATCAAGAAAATTAGAGCTTGTTTTTTGGTTTTAAGTGAGTGATAATTTTTTTACTAAAATGTCGATTTTAAACTGGTAATGGGAATATTGAGTTATACTGGGAACATTGGGTATCAGATTAAGGTTTGATTGATTCCCACACATCAAAAGTGACTTATGGATCATTTTACTAAAGTATAAAAACAATAAAAATGGTTTTTCTTAGTTTTGTGTAGGTTAGTTGTCTTTTATACTAAAATGAATGTCAATTTTAAATAAAAAGATGAACTTGGAGTCATACTAAACACATAATGTATTGGATTGAGGTTCATTTGATTCCTAAATTTCAAAAATGATTAATAGATAATTTTACTAAAGTATAAAAACAATTTGAATCCATTTTATCAGTTTTGATAATATTATTTGTCCTTTTTACTAAAATTGAATTTAATTTTATATAAAAAGACACACTTAGAGTCATACCGATCACACCGTGCATCATATTGAGGTTAGAATGATTCTTACACATCTCAAATAACTTATGGATCATTTTCCTAAAATATGAAAACAATCTGAATGAGTTTTCTTAGTTTCAAGTATGTCACTTTTATTTTTTACTAAATTTTCATTTTAAACTAAAAACACGCACTTTGACTCATAAATATAACATCATATATCGGTTTTATGTGAGAATAATTCCTACATTTCAGAAATTAATTATGAATTAAATTAATAAATTATCAAGAAAATCCAAGTTCATTTTCCTGGTTTTCAGTGAGTGACACTTTTTGAACTAAAATGTCGATTTTAAACTAATATCAGACACATTAAGTCATACTGGTCACATCATGTATCATATTGAGGTGTGGTTGATTAATACAAATCAAAAATGACTTATGGATCATTTTACTAAAGTATAAAATAATTTAAACGTGTTTTATCAGTTTTGAGTTGGTCATTTTTCCTTTTTACCAAAATGGATGTCAATTTTAAATAAAAAGACGTACTTGGAGTCATATCGGGAACACCGTGTAGCAGATTGAGGTGAATTTGATTCATACATGTCAAAAATGACTTATTTATTGTTTTAATAAAGTATCAAAATAATTTGAATATGTTTTCTTGGTTTTGAGTATGTTATTTTTCCCTTTTATTGAAATTTATATCAATTTTAAATAATAAAATGCACTTGGAGTCATACCGGTCACACCGTATGTCACATTTTTGTGTGGCTGATTCCTACATGTTTGAAATGACTTATGAAACATTTTCCTAAAGTATCAAAAAATATTAATTATTTTTCTTGGTATTGAGTATTTCACTTTCCTTTTTTAACAAATCATCATTTAAAACTGAAAACGTGCACTTTGAATCATACAGATTACATCGTGTATCAATTTATCATGAGACAAATTCCTACACATCAAAAATCATTTATGAAATGATATCCTAAATTATCAATAAAATATGAGATATATTTTTAGTTTTCAATGAGTTAAAATTTTTGAAATAAAATGTCAATTTTAAACTGATAATGGACACTTTGAGTCATATCAGGCACATTGTGTATCACATTGAGGTGCGACTAATTCCTACATGTAAAAAATGACTTATAGATCATTTTCTTAAAATATAAAAACAATTAGAATATTTTTGATCGATTTTGAGTATGTTATTTTTCCTTTTTACTAAAATTAACGTCAATTGTAAACAAAAAAGAAGCACTTAGAGTCATACCTATCACACCATTTGTCAGATTGAGGGGAGGATGATTTATACACATCCCAAAGTCTTAAAAACAATTCTAACTGTCATTGTTACCCTGATTTCCATTATTTTTCTTTTTCAAACTACCAACAATGCATATTGAGTCGATGTTCTTAGCTAAAAAACTTTTCTTGTTGTTGAAAACTAGAAGAGTAGAGGAAAATCATTTGCCCATTATATCATGAGAAGTCACTATAATGGGCACATGAGATTCCTCTACTCTTTTGGATTTCAAAAATGAGAAAAAAATTTCATATAATAACATCAAATCAATATAAAGTGTTGGTAGTTCAAAAAATAAAGGCAATGAAAATAGAAACCATTATAACATTGGCAGAAAGAAACATTTTATCTCTTTTGTGCTTTGTTGTCGATAGTTGAAAGAAAAATACGACTTCCCAAAAGATCTATGAAACAAATGATAAGTAAATTAACTTAAAAATAATAGATAAAATGATGAAAAAATTAATTAAACAAGTAGTATAAATTCACCTTTTCATGATGGTTGTATGAATTATGGATTCATTTCCTTATTGTCATTATCTTAGTTGCAGGCTTGAAGTCTAATATCTAATCAGCGTGTGCATCTTCAAAAAAACCACCCCAACTTGAACAAAAAAATCCACCTATATATGAAAAAAATTATTATATAAGTAATAATAAAAATAAATAAATTAAACATAAATATGAAACAATTTTTTTTAGCACAAAGAAAACCCATGAATGTTCTATAAGATATCAAATATTTCTTCATAAATTGAGAGTTGGAAGATGAAGTGTCTTTCTCAGTAAAAGTAAAACTTATTTCTTCTTGTATATTTACTTGTTGCTTTTTTTTATTTTTTATATGGTAACATATTTTTACCTATATAAATTATGTTTTACCAAACATATAAAATAAACCTTCTAACTAAATATTTGTGTGTTAATCCTTCATTTTTATGAATTTAATGTCATGAAATTTATAATCATGATAAAACATACATTTAAAATAAAACATTTTATATATTATAAAAACATTTTCTGAAGAAAAATGATATTTTTATTATTATTTTTTCATAATATTATAATGCATTGATTACTAATAAAATGGCTGTTAATATAATCATATTGTTTTTAAGCATCATTATAGTGTCATTATTTTAAATAGATCAATATAATTTATTAATTAAATGTTACAAAACATTAATAAAACAATTCATCAAAAATAATATTTTTATCATTATCAAGGTCATCAACATTAATTGTAGTAATTATACATTAATTCACAAAAAATAAAAAATAATTATTAAATAATATGATAATATTGATCTAAAATAAATTGTACATTTTATGGATATAATTTCCATAGCTGAAGAAAAATAATTTTTTGATTTAATCGACTAAATTAGTATTTTGATTAAAATATTACATATGTTTAGAAAATTATATTTAACTGTTTTATAAATACAAAAAAGTATATTTTTTTGATTTATTATATATATATATATATATATATATTTTAATATGAAATGGATTAAAAAAATAATCCATTCTTCTATTATCGTAATTCAATGAAAGTAAATGTTTTAGAAAAATTGGTATTTTTTCACTATTTAGTTATAAAACAATTATTTATGAAAATTATAAAACATTATTCATAAGATAATACTTACTTGTTAGAATCAAAAAATGATGTTTATTTTATATAATTAAAATTAATAATATTTATAATAAAAAATTATATATATAATAAAATGTGTTTTCATAGGAAAATTACTATTACAAAAATATTCAACTCTATATGATCTCATGATATGCCATGAATACCCAAAATATTCAACTTTATATATCTACCATGGAAGTAACAGATAACACACCCACTTCTACCACTATAGAGTATGAACCCCAGAGAACACCATCTGTTTGGACAACACATAGTGTTTCTATTTCTAATTTTAATGCTTCCATGTATTTTACCAAAGTAATTTTTTTTCATTTTTCTAGAAATGCCACTTTAGGGAAAATCATAAAACCATAAAAAATTGAAATAACAATGCAGAAAGAGACAACCAAAAAATCAAAACAAAACCATATCTCACTCGATAGGCTATCCAACCAGATCATCCCAGTACTTCATTACTAAGTCTCTGATATTAGTATCTGGGTGTGAGGTGATGAAACCATCTAACTTGATTGCAATAAAATCAGTCAACTCTAGGATAACTCTGGTGAAATAATGATGTGTTATAATTAATGAAAAAGGGGAAAATTATATTGGTCCTCAAATATTCCCAATTTATTAATATTGTATTTGTATAATCAACCCTTTTCTCTACTATATGGAAGTATATATCAAATGATATCTATCCAATTAATCTAGGGAATGAATATCCTATAAGTGTGATAACCAAAGCCATACCCATAACACCTTTAACCACCCTACCCTATTATGTATATAAATAAACTCCCTATAAGGGAGTTTTTTAGGAGAAACTACAAAAGACACAACTATAATTACCTATTATCTAACCAATAAAGTGTAATATAATACTATTTATACATAAAATCAGAATTGTAGAGAGAAGTTATAAGAAAATAACCCCCTTTAGGAATAATAGATTTAGGGCGATTATGGGGATGATGATGCAACCTTTAGGGGGGTCTGCATTGCCGCCAAGGAGGGGATTCAAGCTAGGGAGAGGGAGGTTCGAGGGGATGGGGGGGGGGGGTTCGCATCACCGATGAGGAAGGGAAACATGAGATGGGGAGAGAAAGGTTGGAGGGGGGTCGAGGTCAGAGGGGGGGTGTCAAGAGGGTTGGGGTATCCAATGAGAAGTGAGGAGGTAGGTCATAGGGGTGGGGGAATGGGGGTCATGGGGCCGGGGTCGCTTCCTGAGAAGATAGAGGAGAAGGTTGAGGGAGGGAGGGGGTGGAAAGGGGTCAGGGTTGCATAGAGGGAGTGGGGGAGGGGGAATTAGGGTTTTTAAAAAATTTAGTGACAATTTAATTAAAACCACTACTAATTTTTAAAATAATAAAAATATAGTGTAAATTTGGTCAAAGCACTGCTATATTATATTTTTTTAAATGGATTTAATTCAAGGTAGTTATTAGAACTACTACTAATAAACCACCGCTATGAAATTTAGTTTTTGTAGTGATACTATAAGTGGAAATGGTTCTGGCACATATGTACCTAGGGGTAAAAAATCCGAAAAGTTGCATCAGGCCTAACTTGAGTGTAACCTAGTGCATAACAACGGGCCTTACTGCACACCTAGTTTGAAACTCCCGAGGGATACATTTAGGATATTTCACATTTTCTTTACTAACCGTTATGAATTATTGGAAATTAAAGATATAACAAAAGAAACCATGTTTATTATTATGAAATTAATTATGAAAAACATTTTCAATTTATGATTAGTGTTTTACTAGTTTTGGGATTATACATTATGTTATATAATGTTATGATTTAATATAATATATTCCATTGTTTATAAATGGACCCTGGAAGGAAGAATGGTAGTAGTAATCATGGAAAATTTTGAGATTTCCCAACCGAGGAAACCAATACATCTAGTATTGGAACTGAGAAAGTTATGGAAGTATTAGGGTAGCTTAATCAGGTTAAGTCACATAACCTTCCCGGGACAGAGAAAACAATTCCACAATGAGATTCTCCAATTTTAGATCACTTTATACAACAGAGGCCCTCATAATTTAGTGGGAGTACTAACCCAATGGTACTAGAGCAATAGATTAAGTCTTTGGAGAAGATATTCATTGATTTGGTCTGTGGATAAAAGGAAAAGGTTACACTTGCAGTGTATTGTGTCCATGGTGATACATATTAATAGTGGTCATTGATCCAAAATACTTGGGAGGAATAAGAAATAGAACTTTTGTAATGGAGAACTTTTAAGGATATATTCTTCGATAAATACTCCCCTCATGTGCAACAAACTGATATGAAGATAAATTTCTTTTGTTTAAAGAAAAAAGAGGAAGAAAGTGTTGTGGAGTATGAAGCTACCTTTACCAGGTTAGCAAGGTATGCTACGGATTTCATACACAACAATAAATGAAAGATTGATCATTTATTTGAAGGACTTAAGCCAAGTCTTTTAATGGTGCTGGTGTCTCAAACCTTTTCTTCATATGATGTAATAGTTTTATGTGTTATCAAGATAGAGTAATAATTCCCTAATCCTTATGGATTCAAATGTAAGTAAGAGAAGAATATAAAGGAATAGAAAATAACAGATAAAGGTAATAAGGGAAAAATTATTTTCCTACATGTGATAATTGTGGAAAGAATCACCTTGATAAATGCTTGAAAGGATTGAGAGTTTGTTATAAGTGTGAAGAAAAGGGTCACCAAGAAAAATAATGAAAAGTAAATATGGAAAATGTTGTTATTTAGTGTTATAATTTCAAGGATATGGGGTGTTATACAAATGAATACCCCAAGAATCAAGGGAATATACCTCCGATGAAGCTAAGGGATAAAGGTCAAGAATATGATATGGACACAACTAAAGTGGAATGATTAAAGTTCTTCTATATTTAGATCTAAGAAATATGTTTTAAAAGTATTTCATTGATGATTTTCTCATAACATGAATTATTAAATATATAAGGATTGTACTACATTACTTTTTTATTAAACATTTGAGGTCATATGCTGAATATGATCAAGAAAAGTGATTCAGTAGCAAGTTATTTTTTTGGTAAATACATGGTTGAGGGAGAGATAATCCCTAATATGTTCATAATGTTGAGAAAAATGTTATTTGGATTAAGAAATGATTGATTTGGATATGTTCAGTCTACCTTTGAATTTATTAATAATTTTTCAATAGAGCAGTTTATTCTATCATTAATGGAGTTTACAACAATTTTGGATTTTTGGAATATATCCAATAACATGTTTTTTACTTAAAGAATAAGGAAGAATGAATGTTCCCAATAAATTATTATGGTAATTCAAGTTATTACCATATTTTAAGAAAATCAATGATGAAGGTATTCACATGTTCGATATGTGATGATTAAAGAGATACTTTATATTGATTGAAGGATAATGATAAGTTCATTTTAGAAATTCAATGACCTTCCTCCCAAAGTTTTGGATCATAATATTTTGGAAAAGTTTACCATTTATGAAATGGTTTAAGTTGATATTTGGATGAGGTTGTAGATATTGATGTATTAATTCACTAAATGTTGCAACTTATTCTAAGAGATGAAGTTGAAATAGTTCAAGGTGCAATCAAAGTAAAAGATTGTGTTTATAGAAATGTATATTTACTTATATTCTTAGAGAATGAAATAATTCCTCAACTCTAGAAAAATGGTTTTGAAACAAAAATGATGTCCTATTATCATCATTTTTTATTATATCAATAACCTTTTTTCACACCTCTAGTTTATGGATTTGTGGTCAACAATGTAACGACACAAAATTTCATTAATGAAAATTCCTCTTGATCTAATTAAATGTATTATTATGTAATATGTTTATATAACATATGAACTTATTTGGTTTTATGATTTTGGATTTCTAAATACCATTAAGAATTGTTACCGTTGCTAATATAGTCGTTAAACAGTGATCACATGATTAATATAAATATAGGTCTTTAACAAATCCAATTTACTCATAAAAAAGAAGAGATGGCCTCATCCAATAGACTTTCCCCATACAAATCCCATTTGTCAGATCTTGGAAAGGAGGTGGCCTCACTGGGTTTCGCTCTTGACCAATCCCAAGAAGAGCTTCAACACGTTAAGCTCGAACGGAACCGCCTACGAGAGAAGTGGAAGTTGATAGAGATTAACACCTGAGAAATGTTATCTGAGACACCCCAAGAGTCTATCACTGTTGCACACCTTACCCTTAGGTCTTATGTGGGTGTTATAAGAGGTTATATAACAAGACCTTATCACTATGATTATTTGCATTATTTTTTATATAATAAATAATATACATTCATTTTATTATTGTTACTTCGTAAATAGTTTTTAAAGAAAAAATAGTATTTTTAGTTAATATTCAATTATAAAGTCTATTTTGATAAATTAATGGATTATTGAATTAAATAATATTTTAATAAAATATCATTACTAAATTAATTTTTATTAAATATAAATGATCATATAATTATTATGAATACAATTGTGATTTTTATTAAGGTTTGAAAGCTGTTTTTTTCAAAACCCATGAATTTTTGATAAATGTCAGTTTTTATTTTAAAAGTAAAAAAATTCACATATTTAGAAAATTATTTAGATAAAATGAATATTATTTTTGGAATCAGGACATCGAAATTATCCAACAGTGAATTTTTCATAATTTTCTGAGATAATCAATTTTTTTTGGTAAAAATTAAATACCGTTTAAATATATAATGTATTTTAGGACCTCATAATGACCCAATAGTGATGTAATAAAATATTATAAACATTATATTCTGCCAATATATTTTTTTACATTAAAATAATGTGATTTTAGGTTTGTTTTATTTATTTTACAATGCTTTAGTGGACCCTTCAAGACTTATAAAACATTTTAACTTTTTAAATTGATTTCCTTGAGAGTGTTACTCACTTCCACATAAGAAATCCCAATATTTTTATAATTTAGGCCATTTAACTTATAAAATAATGTTTTCTACTCCCCTTTGTAAAAAACCATGGGTAAAAACCATGGGTTTATTTAGTTTAATGTGTGGTGGCCAAAACCTAAATAATAAAGAATTTCTTCCCTTTTCCTGTATAAACCAACCCAAGATCTCACTTTCTCTTCAATCAAAGACTTTGGAGATTGACCAAAATCTGCCATTATCTCTTTAGAATCCTCCCAAGGTGCCCTAATCTCCCAATAATCCTCTCTAAATCCCCTCCCAAGCCTTTGGGATCACACTTCCAAGTAAGATATTTCTTCCTTTCATTTTTTCCAAAATTTCATTATGTTGTTATGCCCTTTTATTTTCAATTAAAAATGTTGGGGTATGATTTATCAACTCCCCCATACTTCCCTATTTATGTTTTAATGATGATATACCTATTCCTCTCACATTAATGCCTCCCATTTACACCCGTTACCATGCCGAAATTCCGTAAGGAATTTCTCTCTCCTCATTTACATTCAAGAACTTATTTTGTATTATGAATATAAAATTACATTACTTATGTTGGGACATGTGTCAATATGATCCCCTTACTGTCCATTTAATGTAAATATGATGATACACCCCTTTCTCTCTCATCAACCATTTTTATGAATTCTTATGTCACGTCGTTATGCTGCCGAAATTGCACCACGATTTTCCAAGACAAAGTCATTGTGTTGTGAATACCATGCCCATTTCTCTATCAAGGGTATTCACCTTTATGTACATTTACTTATTGATTATATAGTTTCATGTATGAATTCCACATTCCTTTATCATGGAATAATTTATAATCTTTAATGATTACATGTTGTATGATTCATGTGGCACACTTATGCATGAAATGAAATGTTTAAGAAGGGTGCGCCCTGATAGCGCTACAATGAATTGGGTAAAGATTAGTATCATGATACGTCAAGTTAAATGAGGTTTTACTCATCATAATTCAATTTTAATGATGGTTTACTCATTCTACATGTGCAATGAGACTTGGATCATTTTATTACCATGTTTAGTGTTGTTGCCACATTTCCATGTTATGATAATCATGCTATATCATGCCTTTATGTTCATGTTTCTTTTATTCTACATTGATATGGATACTGCCTTTTTTCACTCCCTTACTGGGCTTTATAGCTCACCCTTTTCTTATGTATGTCCTCAGGTTATCCCATGAAATGCTAAGTATGAGGGAGTATAGTGGTCATGTAAAGGAAGTTTTCAATAAAGATGTTGTGTTTCATGTTTTAAGTCATTATGTAATGTTCCTAAGACCCAAAGACACTAGACCTCTTGATATTCTATGTTGTTTCAAGTGAAGTATTTATGTAGTAAATCATGTTTAATTTTGTAATAATGAGAAGGGTTGTTATAGTTGGTATCAGAGGATAAGTTTAGTTATTTTTGGGATTATGATTAGAAAACCCTATTAAAGCCTTAAAGATAAGAATAAGTATAATAAAAACATCCCTAAATTTTGGTGAGTAATGAGTAAGTGGTTTATCATGAAAATATATCCCTGTTTGGATACGAGCAGGTAGATGCAGCTCTAACACAGATGTACCTAGGAGTGAAAACTCTGACAAGGAGTTTCGGGCTTGACCTGGGGTATCCTGGTACACGACAATAGGCCTTGATGCACTCTTGGTTACGACATTCCTGGGGGAAATTCTTTGGTATTTTCATAATCTTAGTATGAACCATTGTTAAGGGAATAAAAAAATTCCCCTAAGAATAAATGTTGGGAAGTAGACCATGGATAACATAGATTAAAGCCTAAAGATTCATAAGTTATGGAAATATATTTTATTTATAAGTCATCCATTTTGTCCTTGGATTACCCTTTATGTGTTACCCCTAAATTTCCTTTTATTCCATCCAATGGCCTGTAATAGGAGGACTCGGGCTAAAAACCAATGCAAAGATCAATGTGACGACTGTTGTAATGAGATTCCCAATCCGATGGGAGTGGGAATCGTGAACTTTGCCACAATACTCTCTCAGTTAACTCAAGTTTTTAATAGAAACATGGGTCAAGAGGAACATTCAACCCCCCTTAAGAAATAAAAAGTTGCAATCGAGAGATTCATAAGACAAATACCTCCTACTTTTAATGGGTCATCTAATACCTTGATCTACAAACAATAGATAAACTCCATTGAAAAGATCTTCTCCATCCTTCAATGTTCCGAAAAATAGAAGGTTCTTCTGGCTGCTTATTATATAGAAGGTGAAGCTGATCAATGGTAGACATTGATAAAAAATACGAAGCCTTAGAAAGAGATCGAGGCATTGGAATGGAAGGATTTCTAGAAGATGTTTTTTGACAAATATTTTCTTCGCACCCTCTGACTTAATATAGAAAGTGAGTTCCTTTTGCTAAAGAAAAAAGTTAAAGAATTCATCAGAGCATATGGGGAAGACTTCACAAGGGTTTCAAGATATGTCTTCGGCTTTGTTGTTACCCCCGAATGAAAGGTTGAATTCTTCTTTGGTGGGCTAAAACCTAGCCTATGGAAATCCATGGAAATCCGTGACTTTGATAGCTATGAGAAAATTGTCTGATTTTCTCTCAAGGTCGAAATGGAGATCGGAAAATCTCAAGGGTATCATGGGAATAAGAAGCATAAGGTGGACTTCAATTCTGATAGTCCGATGGATAAATCCAATGGTTCTATGAAAATCCTGCACCCCACTTTCCAAAGGTATAGAAAGAAGCACGCCAGAAATTTCCTGAAGGGGATGAGAAAATACTTTAGGTGTGGAAGAGAAGGGCAACTAGCCATTAACTGCTGACCAGAAAAACCCGTCACTGCGATAGAAGACAGGAACACCCCATTTGACCCTCAACACGTTACTCATTGATTCAACTACAAATAACCCATGAACCTTGAAAATCAGTGCCCTAATCCAAGGGTTTTCTGAGGCAACCAACAACCTCCAAGGAAGCAAGAGAGAGATTTTTCCATCACTACCACCAAAGTGAACCCCAAAAATGAAGAGGTGATAGGTATTTTAGTTATTCATTCAATAATAGAGAATGTAATTTTTGATTATGATTCTAAAAATTCTTTTATATCTCAAAAGTTTAGTAGAACAATCCCAACACCCCCACAAATCATGGAAGTAAAGATGTTGGTGAGAACAAAAAATGGGGAAATCATTAAATCCCATGAATATAACTCCTCCCCTATCATAATTTTTGGATTGAACTTCCTAGATAACCTCATCATACTCCCTCTAGTGGAATTCAATGCAATTCTCAGCATGGATTGACTTTACTTATATAGATCCCACATAAATTGCCATGGGAGGGAAATCACTCTCCATATGGCAAATCAACCCCCAATTCTATACAATTACAAGGAGGAAGATGAATTTTCTTTAGCACCATCATCTCAAGTGTGGATATTACTGCCCTATGAGCACATATATCTAGATCAGATGATTGAGCCCAAGGAAGAAACCATCCTTGAAGAAATGCCTATTGTGAGGGAATTCGCTAAAGTATTTCCTGAGAAATTTCATGGTCTTCCTCCTAGAAGATATGTTAGATTCTCAATTGACCTTATACCTAGGGCCTTTCCAATATCCAAGACTCCGTATAGAATGGATATTGTGTAGATTGAGGAGTTAAATAAAAAACTATAGGAGAATCTGGATAAAGGTTTTATAGGCCCTGGTGCTTCACTATGGGGCGCACCAGTCCTCCTTGTCAAGAAGAAGGATGGGTCAATGTGCCTTTGCGTTGATTATTGTGAGCTCAAAAAAATCACGATAAAGAACAAGTATCCTCTACCCTGAATTGATGACTTGTTCGATTAGATACATGGAGCACAATACTTATCCAAGGTAGATTTTTGGTCAGGATACTACCAAGTAAGGGTGAAGAAGGAGGATATCCCCAAGACTACTTTTCATATAAGGTACGAGCACTATGAATTCATATTAATGCCTTTCGGACTCATCAATGATCCATAAATCTTCATATACTTGATGAATAGAGTCATTATAGATTACCTCGACAAATTTGTGGTAGTCTTTATAGATTATATTCTAATATACTACAAAACCAAGGAGGAGCATTATGAACATCTAAGAACTATACTAGAGACCATGCGAAAGGAGAAGCTCTATGAAAAGTACAACAAGTGTGAGTTCTGGTTGAAGGAGGTATCATTCTTGGGAAATCTCCTCACAACCAATGGGATATCTATGGATCCCTCCAAGACAGCTGCAATTGAGGGATGGACGATGTCAACATTGGTAATGAATATTAGTAGCTTCCTGGGGTTATCTGGATATTATCACCGATTTGTTCTAAATTTCTCACGATTGTCCAACCCTCTTACCAAGATAATTTGAAAGGGAGTAAAGTTTTATTGGAGTGTTGAATGCGAAGATAGCTTCAAGGAGTTGAAATGGAGGCTTATCACTGCACCCGTACTCACACTACCCATAAGTGTAGAACTTTTTGTGGTATTTAGTAATGTTTCGAAGAAGGGTTTGGGTTGTGTGTTGATGAAAAATGACAAAGTTATTGTATATGCTTCAAGGTAATTGAAAGTTCATGAGAAAAAATATCCAAAACATGATATAGAGTTGGTTGTAGTGATATTATATTTAAAAATTTGGTGGCATGACCTCTTTGGGGAGAAGTGTGAAATATATACAGACCACAAAATCCTCAAGTATATATTCACATAGAAAGAGTTAAACATGCGCCAACAAAGATGGTTATCATTGATCAAAGTCTATAATTTCTCAATCCATTATCACCCTGGGAAATTGAAAAAGGTGTCAGATGCTCTAAGTAGAAAAGACCCAATGATTCTATCATTGATGATAATTGAAAAGGATACAATCTTCTTCGATTTGATGAAGATGGACATGGGAATCATAAAGAAGGGAAATTCATCAATCCTTTCACAAATTATTTCTCAACCGTATCTTTTGGAAAGGTTAAAGGATTCTCAAAAGGATGATTTGGGAATTCAGAAGAAGTTGGAAGCTATCATAAAAGGGAAACACTCAGATTTTAATGTCAATGAAGAAGGAATTTTGAGATTTGGGTCAAGACTATGCGTTCCATTGAATATGGAGTTAAATAAGGAACTTTTGGATGATGCACATAGGTAAAATTTCTCCATTCACCCTAGAAACAGAAAGATGTATCAGGATCTCTAAGAGCATTATTGATGAGATAACATGAAGAAGGAGATTGGTGAGTATACATCAAAGTGCCTGGTATATTAGCAAGTGAAGGCTGAGAGGCATAAGTCTAAGGTGATGATGAAACCATTACCTATACCAGTATGGAAATTGGAGAACATCACCATAGAATATTTCACTAGACTTCTAAAGACATCCAAATGAAACAATATTATCTGGGTTGTTGTGGATCGTCTTACAAAGACTACACACTTCATTACAATTCAGTAGGATTTCTCACTTGATCAATTGATACAGATATACATCAGAGACGTAGTAAGGCTGCATGGAGTAACACTATCTATTGTATCCGATAAAGATCCAATATTCACCTATAAGTTATGTAAGAGTCTTTAACATGCTCCGAATGTAAAGATGAACTTTAGTACAACCTATCATCTTCAAACTGATGGCCAATCTAAGCAGACTATCCAAACAATTGAGGACATGTTGAGAGCATGCTCAACAGACTTGAAAGGAGGATGGGATAAACATATCCCACTAGTTGATTTCTCTTAAAATAAAATTTTCCACTCAAGAATCCAAATTAATCCTTATGAATACTTGTATGGTAAGAGGTTAAGAACACCGACATGTTGGGATGAAGTTGGGGAGAGAAAACTCTTAGGTCCAGAAATGGTCAAAAAAATAGTGGATAAGGTTAAAACCATCCAGCAACACATTAAAGCTGTTCAAAGTCAACAAAAGAGCTATAATTATAATCTTCGACAAGACCTAGAATTCTATGTTGGAGACATGGTATTCCTCCTCATATCACTATGGAAGAGAGTTATGAGATTTGGGAAGAAGGGAAAGCTTAGTCCAAGGTACATCGGCCCTTTTGAGATCCATGATTGCATTGGAGCAATGGTCTATCGACTACCACTCCCACAAAACCTATCTCAAGTACATGATGTATTCCATGTATCACTCTTGAGGATGTACATACCTAATCCATCGCATGTACTTAATCTAGTGGTGGTACCATTGGAGAATGACCTCTCCTATGAAGAGAAGCTAGTGAAGATCTTAGATCGTAGAGAAAATGTTCTACGAAATAAGACAATTCCCCTCATCAAGGTGTTGTGGAAAAAACAAAAGTTTGAAGAAGCTACATGGGAATCAGAGGAAGGGATGAAGTAGAGTTACCCACATTTGTTTTAGTGTGGGAAAAGGAAATTTTGAGGGAAAAATTTCTTAAGTGGGAAGACCGTAACGACCCAAAATTTCATTAATGAAAATTCCACTTGATCTAATTAAATTTCTTATTATTTAAGATGGTTATATAACATATTAACTTCTTTGGTTTTATGATTTTGGATTTCTAAATACTGTTAAGAATTGTTACTATTTCTAATACACCTGTTAAACAATGATCATATGATTAGTATAAATATAGGGCTTTAACAAATCCAATTTACTCAGAAAAAGGAATCTATGGCCTCATCCAGTAGACTTTCCTCGTACGAAGCCCATTTTTTAGAGCTTGGAAAGGAGGTGTCCTCACTAGGATTAAATTTTGACCAATCCCAATCCTAGCTTCAACATGTTAAGCTCGAATAGAACCGCCTATGGGAGAAGTGAAAGTTGATAGAGATTACCACCCGATTGATGTTATCTAAGCTACCTCAAGAGTCTGTCACCATCACACACCTTACCCTTAGGTCTTATGTGAGTTTTATAAGGGGTTATGTAACAAGAATTTATCAATATTATTATGTGCATTATTTTTATATATAATAAATAATATACATTCATTTTATTATTGTTACTTTGTAAATTGTTTTTAAAGAACGAATAGTATTTTTAGTTAATATTCGATTATGAAATCTATTTTGATGAATTAATGGATTTTTAATTAAATAATATTTTAATAAAATATTATGACTAAATTAATTTTTATTAAATATAAATTATCATATAATTATTATGAATACAATTGTGATTTTTATTACGGTTTGAAAGCTATTTTGGTCAAAACCCATGAATTTTCGATAAATGTCTATTTTTATTTTAAAATTAAAAAATTCAGAAATTTATAAAATTATTTAGATAAAAAAAATATTATTTTTGGAATCAGGATGTCGAAATTATCCAATGGTGAATTTTTCATAATTTTCTGTGACAGTCAAATTTTTGGGTAAAAATTAAATAATGTTTAAATATATAATATGTTTTATGACATCATAATGACCCAATAGTGATGTAATAAAATAAAATAAACATTATTTTTTTCCAATATATGTTTTACCATTAAAATAATGTGATTTTAGGTTTGTTTGATTTATTATACAAAGCTTTAGTGGACCCTTCAAGACTTATAAAACATTTTAACTTTTCAAATTGATTTCTTTGAGAGTGTGAATCACCTCCACGTATGAAAGCCTAATATTTTAAAAATTTCTGCCATTGGAATTATAAAATAATGTTTTCCACTCCCATTTGGAAAAAAACATGGGAAAAAACCATGGTTTGGTTTTTGGTTTTGTTTAGTTTAATGTGTGGTGTCCAAAACCTAAATAATAAATAATTCCTTCCCTTTTCCTATATAAACCTACCCAAGATCCCACTTAATCTTAACTAAAATCCTTTTGAGCTCGACCAAACTCTTCCATAATCTCTCCATAATCCTCCCAAGGCACCCCAAGCTCCCAATAAGCCTCTCTCAAGACCCTCCCAAGCCTTTTGGATCACACTTCCAAGTAAGGGATTTCTTCCTTTCTCATTTTCCCCAAATTTCATTATGTTGTTATATCCTTTTATTTTCAATTAAAAATGTTGGGGTATTATTTCTCACCTCCCCCAAACTTCCCTATTTATGTTTGAATGATGAGATACCCCTTTATCTCTCATTAATTCCTCCCATGTACACCCATTACCATACCAAAATTCCGTGAGGAATTTCTCTCTCCTCATTTACATTCAAGCAATTCTTTTGTAGTATGAATTTAAAATTCCATTAATTATGTTGGGACATATGTATATATGACCCCCTTACTATCCATTTCATGTAAATATAATGATACACCCATTTCTCTATCATCAACCATTTTTATGAATTCGTATGTCATGCTGTTATGCTGCCGAAATTGCACCGCGATTTTCTAAGCCAAAGTCATTGTGTTGTGAATACCATAACCATTTCTCTATCAAGGGTATTCACCTTTATGAACATTTACTTATTTGTTATGTAGTTTTATGTATGAATTCCACATTACTTCATCATGGAATAAACGATGATCTTTAATGATTCCATGTTGTTTGATCCATATAGAACACTTATGCATGAAATGAAATGTTTAAGAAGGGTGTGCCTTGATAGAACTCCAATGCATTGGGTAAAGATTAGTATTATGATACATCAATTCCAATGAGGGTTTACTCATGATAATTTAAGTGTAATGAGGGTTTACTCATGATCCATGTGCAATGAGCCTTGGATCATGCTAATACCTTGTTAAGTGTTGTTGCCACATTTCCATGTTATAATAATCATGATATATCATGCCTCACTATAAGAAAATGACCATTTCCTGGTGGTTTTTTTGGATATGGAGGTAGTTTAAACCGCCTCCATATGATTCCATGGTGGTTTCAAAAATCCTCCGCTAAATTGTGTGTCGGCATAAAATACGCGGTGGTTTCCTCGATTTAGCAGTGGTTTATGGTAACTGTCATAGTGGATGCATTTAGCGACAAGTTTTTATGATTTTAGTAGCAGTTTTCCACTCAAATGTTTTTTAGCAGTGGTTAAAACCATCCCTAAGAAATCATTTTTCCTGGAAAACAACTGCTAAAACCAAGATAACCTCTACGAAATAATAAAGGAATATAAAAATTGTGTAACATCAGTTTTAACCGCTGCTAAATTATTGTCCGTAGCAGCAGTTTTTACTACTGCATATATCAAAATACCAAAATTTTAGTGGCGGTTAAAACTTCCACTAAATCCAGATTTACAAAAAAAAGCAGCTGATTCTGCATCCCCAGTACCAGTGCCTAGAAAAAAAAAACCATTCCAATTTCACATGAACATACATCCCACATCCAAATAAATACCATAAGACAAATATTCTCATAAGAATCATAAGATAGGTACTTGAATAATAGGTTTAGTATGATTTGGGTACATAAAATTTATTCTAAGTACATGAAGTGTCACTTTTGGATATATTGGTTTCACAATAAGGGATATCGGTTTATCTCGAGTATATTGATGTATTTTTGTATCTATCATAACTAAGGAATATAATTGATAGTTGATGTTTTATTGGATTGTATGGGAATTAAAGGAGAATCATTTTGGATATCTCTCGCTTATTATTGCCAATGACTATAATTACCAATAATGGATTAACATTTGACTGTACATACTAGTGTGAGGAAGTTTCCATAGTGTTTAAGAAGTGGTTGTTGTAAGATCTGATCCCAAGAACTCCTGAGCCTAACATTGGACATGTAGTGAAATGTGATGAATCTGGTGTTGGATTAGAATATGTTATGATGTACAGTGATAAATTAGTCACTTTGGGTTTCATCAGCTTTTAACCCACAAGATGACATACTCTAATCCTATATTTTAGTTTGTAGTTGTGGTCCATGCAATGAAATGATCATGACAGAACCTCTTGGGAGAGAGATTTGTTGGGTACTTTGGCACCTAGAGTGCATATAATATTTTCTCACTACCTGGACATAATCTTTATTAGATGAATTACATAGAGTACTTGTATATGTTTGACATAGATAAATATTATTAAACTTGAAATATAAATGTAGTGGTAAATGCATTGGGCTAGAAAATATAGGAGATGGGAGAAAAAATTTCATTAGCTGAATATAAGATCTTATCTTCACTGTAAGACTTTTTGGTGGGTTTAGTTGAGGTTTTAGGGGAAGCCATGTGGGTATCCTTAGAGATAATCTATTCATTGGTTAAACAAGTAAAGAAAAGTTATAAAATTGTCCTGGAATATATCATGATGTGTGATAGGTTGGAAGAATATGAAACTATTTCAGGATTGAATTTTGATATACATGGAGTGTTTATAGTTCCTAGCATGGCAATGGTCACATATTCCATGAGAGATGAGTTTATGAGATCCTATAATGCTTTGAAGTGGGATTTTAACCCAGGGCCGACCATGATTTATAATAATGAAAAGTGGATGTTCTGGTGGCCCTCCATAGTAAGAGACATTGAAGGATTTGTTTCCCATTGACTGACTTGTCCAAAAATTATCACTGAGTGTCAAAGTTGATAGTTGAAGTGGGATGTTCACCTAGGTCCGACTTGTTTTACCTCATAGTTTTGGTAATTATAATAGAAGCCTATGAGTTGATAGTTGAAGTTATGTATAACCTTTTATCATCGAATCTGTGAGCAGTCAGGAAGGATGATCCAAACCCTATAGGACATGATTCAGGACTGTATTATGTATTTTAGCCACCAGGTGCATCTTTTAGGGAGATACAAATTCTAGTAGTGTAAGACACTCAAGTGTTCAACAGATATTTGTAAATTCTACTATTAATGAAGTGGACAACCCCTCTACCTTAATAGGATCAAGACACTCAAGTGTTCAATAGATATTTGTAAATTCTTATCAAAAATATTTTGAATAAGAGGAAAGTATAAGTGGGAGTGATCACATGCCAACTATAAAACATGAGAAGAGAATACTATAAAAATTTAAGAAAGAAGGGCTATCCACTAAAAACAAGTTGAAGGGAGTTACAAAACTAGATATTCCCAAGAAAATCAATAAGAAGGTTGATCATTCATCCTTGGGTAACAAACCTAAAAAATTTAAGAAAAATGAATCATAAAAAATGATTCATGAAAATAAAGAATCGATATATATGGTGCATACCACACTCGAGATATCAATACATAAAAGGAAACATTAGAAATCAATAAAATACATAAAAGGAAACATAAGAAATAAATAAAATGTTAGTTTATGAATTTTTTTGGTGGAAACTATGTTCCACACATGATATATATACAACTTGACTGTTACCATATTTTTCCAACATATCAACAATACAACTAATCACGATCCGATGATGAACATATCTCATCACCCTCTCCGCCTCCATCTATACTTCCTGCTACCACCGTAAGAACATTATATTGAAAATTAAATACTGTTGTATATTTATATTTAAACTTAAAACAAATAAAAGTTTTCAAACTAAATGATTTTGAATTTTTGTGATTTACCTTCTTACCACCAGTCGATGCAATACCAATGGGGGAAGATCCAGTCGTCTTCTAATATAAATCAATCAACACTTTCTGAAAAGAGGATATCTGATCCCCCTGGTCTTGAACTATGTTTCATAGAGAAACAATCTCTCTCTGAGTATCTCAGGGAATCAACTGACTACAAATAGGAGTAGATGAAGCTACAATCCTCGGTCACCTGCCAAAGACCTCAGATGGTACGAGTCCTAAACCCACCCCGCACACTCTACCAGTATGCTCCTTCCCAAGGACTTTAGCAACCGATTTATCCTGGGAGACTAAGTTGGACAATGTTGGACTGGAATCCCACAATTCTTTAATTTTACCTATAAATCAAGTAGCAGTCATATTAGAATCAATATATATTAACATAGTAACAACTAATAATAAGTTATTAGAATGAAAAATGAGTTTATACCCCAACTTCTTTGGCAGGCTCATTAATAAAACTACCATCATATTTTTTGTGAACATTCATCCACACTTCTATTCGGGATGCTTCATGCCCTAAAATTTGTGAATGAATTTAAAAAACATAAATAAAAATTTTAATATATTAAAAAAATAATATTGTCTTATAAATATTTAAACTAATGAAAAGATTACCAGAGCAGATCAGCTTATAGAAAAACTCTTTGACCCTGCAGTGTGAGTGATGACCTGCTTAGCCTGGCATAATGCATTTTTTCTTGAAAGATCCTGAAATAAATAAAATAAAATTTAATAGTAATGTATTAAATTTAATCTCCTCTTCATATACATGTATAAATGTAAAATGAGATTAATATAGTAATATATATTTAAATACCATCTGTTTCTCGTCACGATGTCTGTTAACAAAAACTTTCCATTACTCTTTGGGTACCCCATTGGGTATCTTGTCACACATATGTTGGGAGGTCAATGAAGTATCACTGACATCACCCCAAAATATCCATTTAAAGACTTTCCATTTTTTCCAAGATTTTTCAATGTCCACTTTCATGCTATCACATCAGTAATCGTAAAGTAAAAAAACATCTATATATAGAAATTCATTTTGAAAATATTAATAACATGAAATTCAATTACACTATAATGTATTAAAATTACCTTTATTTGGGAATAAAAATAATTCATTTTTCCAACTTGCAATCATATGCCTTCAATCATCATACGAAATAGGGAGGGAAACGGGCTCTGCGACTAGCTGGCCTAAAATCTAGCCAAGTAATCCTACGACGTCATCTGTAGGGACCCCATATGAATCAAATGGGAAAACTATATTCTCTCCGATATGATTCCAATCATTTGAACTTTTTATATTTTTCTCCACACTTGCATTTTTTCCATATTTAATTAAAAATCAATTATTATAAAAAAAGTGAAATAAATTTATTCATATTAAAATTTGTACCTATAACATTCACCCTCCAGTATTCCAGTGAAGAACTAGAAGTGGTGCGCTGCTCTCCCACTACTGAGGCTCCTAATGTGGGAGGCAATGACTGATCTAATGAAGGGACACTCACAGAGGGTGTGAGAGATGGTGTAGGGGGGTAAGTGGATGGTGTCTTAGATGCCGTAGGGAGGGAGACAGATGGATCACCATCTTTCGCAGTGGTCGATGAAATAGTATATCACTTCCTCCTTGGAATTAATGTCATTTATTCAAATAAAATTAAGTTCAGAACATATATTTCAAAAAAATTATGTAGAAAAAAAAATTAAAAATGAAAATATATGCATAGTACTAACAAACAAAATATACATAACAATGATAATGAATGATTGCACAAATAAAATAAGTGGTTGATAAATGAATGAATAACTTTACATACAATAATTTTCTCCTTCAATCATGTCGGTTTCCCGCTCCATTACTTCATCCACTTAATTTATCCTTGCTAGAATAATATTTTCAATATCAAGATGGAAAAATAATTCTGATTCTTGTTGTTGATCAGATTCAATGTGAGAGGTCAAATCTTCCACTTCATCACCCATATCATACAAATCTCTTTGTTTTACATGAGAAACTACACTACACCCTTAATCCAAAACATCATTCACATAATATACCACCTTTTCCTGCGATGATAAGATATATGGATCATGCAGTTCACGATCACCAACATCCATCATGCGAGAGAAGTTTAGAGAAGTAAATTGCAAGGAATCTCTTTTAACACCTCTAATAATATCGACCCAATTTCATTTGAATAAAACAACTGAAAAATTCCTATGGTAGTTTAATTGAATAATATCAGTCAGCTTTTCATAGTATCCCACATTAGAAAATGTAAATATACCACTATTTTGCATTTTCAAACCCTATTCTCGATCGGGTGTACGAAATCTAAATCCATTCACGTTGTAAGCGTCGAACTTTCTAAATTTTTTTAGAAGACCTCAGGAAAGAAACTTAAAATATTTTGACAAATTTTCTTGAGTATCGGTATTCATGTTCTAAAAAAAGAAATAATCTTTATTATAATTAAAAAATATATGTGTCAACCTAATATTCATATTTATTGAAATATTTATGAACTTATACGTCGTGCAAACCATTCTACAAGATCTTTATTAACATCTTTCATTATATCTTTCTCATTTCATGTTCGAAATCTTATTCATATCTTTGTTTGTATCCTCAACTCTTTAATAAATAGATCTACAATTTCACTATTCAGCAACACATATCTATGTGCATATAATAATTCCATTTCTGTCAGTGTAACATTTGAGATCCTACTAACTGATCGGCCAATAACAGGAAATATTTTTGATTTCTCATGTATTTGAGATTGAGTCAATGTGTCTTCAACATTTCCAACTCGATTAAATCTTGTCTCAATATCATACAAGTATCTAGAACAAAAGGTAAGACACAACTCTTCTAAATAGCATTCAACAATAGAGCCTTATAGTTGAGCTTTATTTCTCACGTATGATTTCAAATACCCAAGATTTCTGTGAAATAAAATAGGAAAACATAATTATACATTTAATTAATTGCCAATTTTTTAATTAACTAAAAAACATATAAATAAAGTACCTCTCAATTGGATACATCCATCAATAATTAATGGGGCCTCCTAATTTATCTTCCTCAACCAAATGCACAGTTAAATGCACCATGATAGTAAAAAATGATGGAGGAAAGATCATATTCATTGCACAAAGTGTCAATAAAAACCTCTTCTGAAGGTTATCAAGCTCAAATGGATGTAGATATTTCTCACATAGTTGTCTGAAAAATGTGCAGAATTGGAGTAAAACAACAGAAACCTTTTCAGGTAATAATGTACGCAATGCTAATGATAGTAACCACTATAACAAAATATGTGAATCGTGACTTTTCAATCCATGTAACTTAGAATTATTTAAGTCAACACACCTCGATATGTTACTTGAATACCCATAAAATACTTTCACATTCTTTAAAATTATAAGGAATGTATCTTTATCCCTATTTTTCATTGCAAAAAATTTCTGGAGCATACTTTTCATTCTCATCTAGCCAGAGATCACATTTTATATTCATTACTTGTAAGTATTTCTGAGCAGTGAGATGATCCTTCTAATTTCCATGCTCATTAAGAAATGTGAAGATCAATTTTTTATAGACATTCTTCTCAATATGCATCACATCAATATTATTCCACAAAAAATTAAATTCCCAATTTGGAATTTTGAAGAATATACTTATTTTCTTCCGTTGTTGCGTTCCGATTTCACTTGATGATGAACTTCGAACCCGTTTCCCTCTATAATTCAAATTATGAACCTTCCCAAATTCTGTTTCAACATTTCCAAGTTGTGTCAATATTTCAGAACAAGTTAACAACTTTGGAGGTAGTCTACGATCAATGAAACCGTTAAATTTTGATTTGTTCAACCGAAATCTATGAGATGCATCGAGAAATTTTTGATGGAACAAGAAACACCATTTTTTACTGTGAGGTAGCTGTTTGAGCTCAAAATAAAAGTTACAAATTGGACAAGCCAAACCCATGTAAGTGTTCCAGCCATATAAATTCCCAAGCTCTGGGAAGTCACTAATGGTCCAAATTAAAGCAACATGAATTTTGAACATTATTTTAGAAGAACCATCAAATGTATCAACATCGTTTCTCCATAAATCCTATAATTATTTAATTAAAGGCTTAAAGTATACATCAATATCATTTCCAGGAAATTTTTTTCAAATAATAATCATAAAAATGATAAAATAAGTTTGTTTCATACACATCCATGGAGGCATATTGTGAGGGATCAAAACAACTGACCATATGCTATAACTGGTACTCAAAGTCCCAAATGGGTTGAATCCATCGACACCCAATCCCAATAGAACATTACTAGGATCAGTTGAGAAATACGGATGTAATGAATCAAATGTATTCCACGATTTTTAATCTCATGGATGCCACATTAACCCATCATTTTTATTATCTATAGAATGCCACTTCATGTGTTCAGCGGTTTTCGATGATATGAATAATCTCTGAAATCGAGGATTTAAGGGAATGTAATACAAAAACTTTATAGGTGTGTTCCTTTTCTTCTTATTCATGGTAGTATGTTGATTCAAACTTCCAACATCACACATTGAATGCTATCTAGAAGAATAACATTTGAAATCCTATCTACTTGAATCCTATCTCCAATAAAGCATACAATTATTAGGACACACATGTATTTTTGTATAATTCAAACCAAGCCCATTAACAACTTTTTTCATATCATAAGAAGAATCGAGGATGTTTTCTTCATGAAATACATCATGCAATAATTCCAATATCATGGACAATTCCTTATTTGTAATTCCACATATACATTTCATACGGTACAACTTCAGCATAAAAGAAAGTTTTGAATATTTCAAACATCCACTATACAACTCTTGATTTCCATCGTCAACTAAATCATGAAATGTATTTTCCTCAATGAAGTTTTCTCTTACATTATTCTCCACATAATCAAGAGAAGGATACATTGATATGTTGCAATCTTGATCTGGTTGCCCTACAGTCTCAAAAACATCACTGTCACGTTACTATTTTTAGCACCCTCATCTGGTTGTTCTGATATGTTTTTATGTTGATGGTGGTGTCTTGTAGTGTCGAATGCATCATTTATAAGGTTTTTAATTTCATTTTCCATTTTTGATGAAGTTTGGAGCTCATTATGTGGATTGACATCAGTGATCAACCTTTCTATAACTTTTTATTCTCTGTTCCAAATCCAACACAAATATTGACCAGTGAATTGATTCAATATTAAATGTTCATAAACTTCATGTCTCTTCAACCATCTTCTAAATTTACATTTAGGGAATGTGCATCTTATTCTCTATTCAACGGATCGATTGGAAATTAAAAAACCTAAAAAATCCTCCAAACCCTTAACATACTGAGGTGTGTTACTCGATAATGTGATCTAGCTTTTATCCATGTATATCACAATGTGCCTACACAATATTAAAAAAAAGTAAAACACATAACTATTAATAAATTGGGAAATAGAATCATATATACTAGTTGAAAAAATATATAAATATTTTAAATAATCTTTCCCTATATAAATACATATGGTGAATAATGAACCCACCCACTAAAAAATCAAATCATGCAAATTAAAAATATCTATAAAAGAATAGGAGAACAAGGATCTCATCCTTGTAGTTTTTTATATGTCATGCTACACCAAAATAGATGAAAAAACTGATGATGTCATAACTTTTTTATCACTAAGGTAAGGGCTTGATAAATTGTATAATAATTGAATAGAAGTTTGGAATATGAAAAGGAAGCAAACTCTTACCTTAAAAGAGATATTTTGATGCTTTAAAGACAGAGATATATGTTTGGGTTGAAAAGATAAGAAGTGAAATTGTTTCTAAATAAGATTTTGATAATTTGAAAAAGATTTTGTCTAATAAGATTGAGTTTATAAAATCCGTTACCAATCAAGATAGAGTTTCTAATTTCAGTTTAATGGGTTTTTATATATCCCGTGATGAATTTCGTTATTTCTAGAAGATCTTTCTACAATGAGAAAAAAATTTAGAGCTTATATTGTGATAATGTACCCTTGAAACTTTGATTGAAAATCAGAAAGTGTTGGTTGAGAAGTTAACCTCTATAGAGCCTAGTGTTTAGTTTTTGTTTGACTAGATGAATGATATGATGTTAAAACATGTTCATTATTCTAATACTATTCATAATTTTCTAAAATTAAATCTACTGGAGGCATTGGATATGTTCTATGATTCATGGTTTTTGATGAAGGAATTGTATAGGGTAATGAATTAAAATTTTTAACTATTGACGAGGGAGTTAAAGGTAGTGCATCAGACTATTCATGATTCCCTAACCACAAAATATTTTTTCTACGGAGCCTAATACTTCTTCTCATATTACCCCATAACCTATTAAACCATTGTTCCAAAACTCCTTTTTAATCTGATATTATTAATACAAAATACTTATTTTATTTATATTATATTATTTGATATCTTTATTATCTATTTACTTTTTAATATAGTTTTATGTTTCAAATCCTATTAATTTTTCAGAATACATTTATTTTTGGTTAACATAACATTCAATAATAAATTAGAATTTTTAACTACAGTTTTATGTTCTTTTCTTCTTTATTATTCCACTTCTTAATATGCTTGAAGAAAATATAAATGTATCACTATCAAATCATAAAGGTGGGTTAGTTTTTTAATTTATCCAAGTGTTTTTTAAAATTCTAGGAAACCTTAAAAAGGACAGGGAACCTAAAAAAGAAAACCATAATATTTTTATATATTGAATGATGTATATAGGGTGTGAGAAAAACTAATCCCAGTAGGATCTCAACAAGGATTTTATGAAAGTCTTTTCAAAACACATCTCATTTATGATAGTTTTAAATATAGTAAAAAAATATATTTTTATTGATAATCACATGAAAAACCAAATATCACCTTAAAATCAATTTTATAAACATCTATTTTAAACTTCTTTAAATTAAAATAATCACTTCAAAAATATTACTTTAAAACCATTACATTCTTTAAAAACACCCATTATAGTTTCAATTTTAAAAATAATTTAGAAAAACCCTTTTGAAAACACTTCAAAAACAATTTAATGAAACAAACCCATTCTCATAAACTATAAAAATAAAACACTAAGTCACCACATCACAAATGAGATATGAGTAAACAAGGAGAAAAATTCATGGTTCCCACCATATTAATCAAACTAGGGGACACAAGGATTGAGAGTACCCAAATGGAATCCTTATAGTATCATGGGAAACAAAAAAGGTCATAAAGTAAGATAGTCTTAGACCTTACCAATACATGATACCTACCACTGACATATGTTTTATCCAAACAACACAAGTCACTTGAGCATCCTGCACCTAGCATCATAGGGGGAACTCCCCACTAGCCATGGTATACAACACAACTAGGGGACACCAATAGTGTGTGACTATCTAGTTTAACCTAAATATATATACCTATCTCTCAGTTCCTAGTGTAACCATGATATAAATAATAGGAGAGTAGTAATCAAAAAAGTTACATGATTAATGAAACAACATAATATAAATCTAACCTCACCTACAACACCCTTTCAATAAACAACACCAAAAATATCATCCATGTCATAAAAATACATCTAAATAGAAGTGGGAATCATTGAGGGTATTATATACATTATAAGTAGTTCATTATGAAAGTTAAAAATGAGATTTATTAAAATAATCAGAATTCTAAGTCACTTTAATCCTATTTGAAATCCCATTTCAAATAATTCATTAAAACTAAACATTTAAAATCCTATTCAAAATATTTTTAAACATTAAACCCTTTCATTTAAAACCATTAAAGAACCCAAAACTTCCTTTCCTTTAAAGAATTTCCATAAAAAAAATTTAACCAATTCAATACCCAAGTAACTTTAAATCCCCTTAAAACAAAAAAAAATCATTTAAAAAAGAACTTAAAACCTTTTTATGAACATTTGGAACATGAACTTATTTTTGAAAAAAAACCTTGACACACCCTTTATTCCAAGTGTGGAATCAATTTAAAACATGTATAAATTCAAGTATAACAATCACATATAGATTCAAGTATAAAATTCACATATAACTAGAGGATGGAATAAGAAGAATAAGGATGATATTGAGGGGTGGTGAGAAGAATCAAGAAGCGACACGTGTTAGGACCTGCAGTGGGGAGGCGAGCTAGGGCTTCAAGGACATTAGCGGTGATGGGTGGCGATCCGCACTAAGGGGCAGAGAGGCACACTAAGGGGAGGTGTAGGGATTTGTGGGTCACTGAGGTGGGGGTCTTGATGTGGTCAGGGGGGAGAAGGGGGTCTCACGGGGGTCGGGGAGGAGAAGTGTCGGGATTGAAAAAAAATAGTTTTGCGGTGGTTTTTAATAAACTGACCCTAAATAATTTATAAAAAAATTAGCATCAGTTTACTAAACTACTGCTAAAAACCACCGCAAAAGGTTATTTATGTTGTAGTGTCTTTATGTTCATGTTTCTTTTATGCACCATTGATATTCCTACTACCTAACATGTATTTTATTCTTCATGTTATGCCTTGTTTACTCCCTTACTAGGCTTTATAGAGCACCTTTTTCTTATGAATGTCCTTAGGTTATCCCATAAAATCCTAAGTACGAGGGAATGTAGTGGTAATGTAAAGGAAGTTTTTAATAAAGATGTTGAGTTTCACATTTTAAGTCGTTATGTAATGTTCCTAAGACCCAAATACACTACACCTCTTGATCTTCTATGTTGTATCAAGCAAAGGTTTTATGTAATAAATCATGTTTAAGTGTGTAATAAAGAGCAGGGTTGTTATAAATAACTTTCTTATGAATATTCTCTCTATCACTCTCCATCAGAACATGATAGTTATATCTTTCTTCCATATCCAAGTTTTCACTAATGTTCTCCTATTTGAAAGCCTAGTTTTGTGGTGACCTTCACATTTCTTTTCCCCTCTTAATAATAAGATGAGTTGTTAAACCTATTTATGATGTGGGTTTCTCAACAATAATTTATTTTTAAATCCCTTGATTATCAAGATCAAGTTTAAATTGTGAGGTTAAAATTTAATTAAGGTGGGTAGAATGCAACACCCAAAAATTCTAAAGTAAGAACATTGTATTTAATAGCATATAAGACACACACCACCAAGTGCATAAGGGAATATAATATACTAAGACTTTATATAATATTATATATTTTTAAATAGATTCAATATATTATATACATTGCAATACACACAACATTGATTTTATCTTGTGTTTCATGCAATGAGTTTCCTCGATGGCTTGTGTTATATGCAAGACTGAATCTCACCAAATACTATTAATATTATTATTTAAAATGATGATTTCTCCTAATCATTAAATTGAGGTTATGAATAGGATTAAATAAATTATAAAAATTTATATTTTAATTCATTTGTTACCAATTATTTATAAATTAATATAGAAACCAAATGAATATAAATGGAATAATTTTATAAAAACAATTTTTATGCTCCAAAGTATTTTTGTCTAAATAAATTAAATTAATTACTATTAGTAAATGATATTAATGAAATATATATATATATATATATATTATATTCAATAAAATATTTTTCATATCATAAATTATATTTTATAAGAATAATATAAGAACAAACCTAATTTTACACATAAAAACCAATAATTTTATCAAGGCAGTTTTACCGCCTTTTAATGGCCCACCTAGTTTAAATTTTAAATTTTGAAACTTTTATAAATTTTATATAAAAAAAATTAACTTAATTTTTTTAAATATAAACAAAAAATATATATTAGGGTTATTTTTTGGTATTTTTATGAAATATTTCATTTTTGATGAATAGTGAAAAATACTGAATTTAAATTCAAAAATTTCTTTTTGTATAATTTATTTATAAGGTTCAATTAAAAATTTTATTGGTTTTAAATATTAATTAGATCAATTTAAATATATTTATCCAATTTAGGCCATCATAATCAATTTATTATTTAATTTTGATATAAAAACATCTCAAACTTTTGAACATTTTTACTTTAAATACCCGCTTTATAGTCCCATCTACGGGATTAAATTTAAATTAATTTCAGAAACTTATATGATTAAAATTTGGAAAAATTGGTTTTATAGTTGGAATTATATTAATTTATAACCTCAAATTAGTTCAAATTAGTTTTTGATCAAAATTATTAGTGAAAATAACTAAAATTAATTATAATGATTAAGAGGAAAATTTGCTTGACAAGGACCTAAACTATAAAATTAAGAGCCAAAATGTCCTATAAACTTGTCAAAAATCCATTGGATATTCATATTTATACTCTATAATCCCTTTTATATAATTTGGTTCATTATTAGATCCAATTTATTTGGGACAAACATGGGTGTAATTCCCTTTTCCAAAATTTACAAGAATACCACTCCCCCTCTACTATAAAAAGGTAACCACCCCACCCACTTATTCACACCTATAAAGGGATTTGGATCTCCAAAACTCTAATATAATAATATCCCAAAATACCTCACCTAATAATAGAATCATCACCTTGTGCATAAAGCAAACCAAGTAATCCCTTTGGTTTAAACCAAAAGAAGTTACCCGAAAAGGAGGTAACATCCTTCCATAAGCTCCTTTGTTTTATTTCATTCTCCACCCCCTAAAATATTCTTATTCCATGATTAAATAATAAAATAATTGTCCTCAATATAATGATTTGTTTTTATAATAACATTTTTACCTATACTTACACACAAATTCCATCAAATGGGTAACAAACATACTGTTCGTGTGTACCACCTCACGAAACGATGTCGTTCATTTTTCATTAATCACCTTTCATGTGTGAGAATTATGATGAAACTATTTTTATATATGATGTTTATAATTTATTTATTATTATTTAATTATTATATAACACATACCTTTATTCTTTCCATTTTTTGGTAAGATGATAACATCGTTTGTGGAAGTGTGGACTACTGCCTCCTCAAAGCGATGTGATTCGTTCACGCTATACATGAAATGTATAAAGGATGGTTTTAATAAAAATATGTAAAATATATGAAATAAATATGATACTGAAATTATAATATACATATATATCATTTAACTTTCATTATTTTATTACGAAAAAATGAAAGTAGCATTCATGCGTACGTACAACCTACCGCGTCCATGAACGGTGCATTTCATTTCTTATCTACAAATATTATGGATTATTATAAATATATATACTGAATATATATGATAATTAAATAATGTTTTAAATTATATATATTATGAAATCAGGATCTATGTAATAGTAAAAACAAATAACAACTCAAAACATACTCGACAAACTAGGCAATTAACACCTAAAATAGTGAAAATAATGAAAAATTACCAAAAACGGTAATAAGATATTATAATAGGATCACATATGATATCATAAATATTAATATGGTTCTAGAATAAGTTATTAACATTCTTAAACCCAATATACATGAGGTTAAAGGACATTCACACAAAAGGAAATGAAAGGTAAGTAATTTCATCTCAATTTACATTCCATTGAGTTGTATTTGTTGTTATGCACCAATTCATTTTTATATGGTATATATAATTCCATTTTATAAGTTATATCATGAATATACTTATTCTAATGATATTATAAGTTTCATTTAATGTTATTACTTTAAGGGGATTAT
The DNA here is from genome assembly GCA_963277665.1 of Viscum album. Taxonomy (NCBI): domain Eukaryota; kingdom Viridiplantae; phylum Streptophyta; class Magnoliopsida; order Santalales; family Viscaceae; genus Viscum; species Viscum album. The sequence continues at coordinate 1,170,956,977 of OY728138.1, read as the reverse complement.
GATTCCAAATGTTTCAATTTGGTATGAGACACTTTGGAATGTTTAATTTTATTCTCCTCAAGAATGATTTTAATGGTATTTCAATGATATTTATATTCATAAAAATCAACATCCCTTTTTTATACTTATCCTACATTGGGTAATTATTAATAAATCCATATTTTTTATTCAATATAGATATTTGATGATAAGTAATATTGTTTATTAATTAAATTGATTATTCGATATATGAGGAATGCTTTGGATAGGTATGACATGGGTGGGGCCCAGTTTTAGATATCCACTCAATACATTGGTTGTACCATGAGACAAATAATTTTGCAAAAAATATATGGGTTTTACCCGATATGCTAAACTATCTTGTGAAAGGTCTTGACAGTAAAGGTATCATGTACCTAGAAAACATGGCATCTAATAATTAATCATTTCCCTCATTCAGACTCAAAATCTCTTTATTGGTGAGATTTTTCTTTGATATATATATGGATATATTTAATTATTAGTTTATTGATTAAATGAAATGTGTTTTTAGTTTCTTACATATTCATATTGACTATGACTTATCCAGTTATTTTAATAACATGTGTTATCATTTATTTACCTTTCCATGTTGATTTACTCTCATTAATTCATTATTGATTCCTCTTTACTTACCCTTACTGATCATTTGAGACTACCCTTATTATTTTCCCTTTCCACGGGTTTTGAATAATATTATTTTGAATGAGTTTCAAGGATGATTTTTATTTCATTTTATTATATATAATGTTTTTATTTTCTTTTCCTAATGTATTATGGGTATTATGTATGTAATATGATTTTCCAAAACTGCTAAATTGTTTGGACCCTTGGTATTTTAAGCTTTTATATATGACAATGTAATAAAGTAAGGCACCAACTTCAGGCTTCTGGGATCGGGGAGTTATATGGGAAATGAGATCACACCCTACATACACCCTCATGTGTGTGTAGACATTGTTTTAATGACTCAGGTAAGGGTAAGATATTACATGGAGGAAAGGGTTGTTTCTATTGCCAGTATTTTCTCTTTGGGAATTTTTTGGTAGTAGTGGAATAGGGGTGTCAACCCACATGTCACATGGAGGTTTTTGTTCATCCAGTGGATCCACTTCCCTATTTGGTTATTTTGGCACCTGATTGTAAATGTTAAATGTTTAACTCATTCTTATAGTTAGATTCCTTTTTTTTTCTATTGTGAATTGGTTTGGATGTATATGAATATTTTATTGATGTTATATTTTATTTTCAGGGGTGAAACTATTCACAAAGGAGTTACACAATTCCCAAGCACAAGTTTCTGCCCCATGTGTATTTAGAATGCCCCTCGGGCCATGTCACGGACCAGTTCAGGCAATAGGTTGGATGGAAGAAAATGGTATCAGAGCATGTTTTTCCCTTATTTTGGGCTTATGTTATTTGGGAAGTAGGTATAAATAGAATATAATACGGATAGGACTTAAGGATTTGGTTTCTAGTGGCGTGGTTGGCCAAGACACCTTTTAATGGACCTTGGGTAACCATGGGATGTTTAGGATTTGGTTTGAATAATCCTTCAAGTGTAGTGCATAGGCTGTAGACTGGGTATGAACAACAAGGTAGGGTGGAGTGATTTAAATTATTTCTTAAAATTACTGAGGTATCAATTTCACTTCATTGGGATTGTTTATATTATGTCATTTAATGATTTTCAACAGGATGTTATATTAATAGTTTTCCTTGTGTTTTTTTTATATTTTTACTATCATGCCTCCATGGTGACCTCCCATATATCCATGGGAAGAGGATGGAGAGAGTTATCCCTCACCAGTTGATTAGAGATTAGTTGGGGAAGTGGTTTGGGTTGCCCGGTTTTTGGATCAGGGAGTGGGATTTGGTTTAACTCAGGCTAAGGAAAAATAACCACGTCTAGAAAAAGATAGGGCTCAGTATTTCCTCCAAAATAAACCCCATTTTTCTAGGTAAGTATAGATCCTCAGGAAGTGGAATATTGAGTTGAGAAAATTGATAGGATCTTTGAGTTCCTTGGGACTCCTAAAGCTGTCAAAGTGAAATGGACTATATTTATTTTAGAAGGGCCTAGTCACAGGTGGTGAGAGTCAGTGGAACAAGTAGAGAAGCATGAGAAAATAGTATGGAAGGATTTAGAGGATACTTTTAATGAATAGTAATCCCGTGATACATTATCTCTTGATAATACCCAAGAGTTTATGGATCTCCATCAGGGAGAATGATCCATGTTGGAGTATGCCAACTGATTTGTAGAGTTAGTTCATTTTTCTCTTGAGGTACTTACCAATAAACAACTAATAGACCAATTATTTGAAATGGGGTTGCAGCTAAAAATTCAATATTAGATATTCCTGTTTAAGTTTAAGATGTATACCAAGGTAGTTGATTGAGCCCTGATGGTGGAAATTGATTGGGTAGGTAAATATGGTTTTTCTAGAGATGTTCCAACTATGGGATACAGTGTTTGTGGAACATCTGATAAGAAGAGGAAGCATGATGAGATGGAGAAGAAGGGTGGTAGTAGCTCTTGATATCCATCCTGACCACCTTCTTCATAAACCTTTAGTGTTGGGTTAGTCATGTGTCATCAGTGTGGAACCCCTAGATAAGTACGAACCACATGTTCATCTCCACCTAGGTGATTCCATCAGTGTAGACACATGGGTCATTTGCAACAGTCTTGTAGGAATATTCCCCTATGTAACATCCCATGTATTTATAGAATAATACATTTTCATATCTATTAATATTTATGAATAATATTTGAATTTTACGTTAAAGGGGAAATTTTTTTTGATATCTTACTTGACACACAACAATAGGTTTCTCTGAAAACTTACGTTGCACACAACACTGAGTTAGACTGAGAAATAATATAATAATATTATTATTATTTTAAATGGTAGTTAACACCAAGCCATTTTATTGGCGGGAATGAATAGAAATAAATATACTATGTTTACACATGTTTTTAAATGTTTTTTAGTCATCAAATAAATTTTAGAGGCTTAAAATGAGAATGAATCCAATTTTAAGTATAAAATACTCTAGTATTTTTTAAAATGTCATTTTACCTCCTTTTGATGGTGAACCCTTTTTAAATTTAGTTTTTTGACACTTTTATATGTTCTATTTGAAAAAATAAACTTCTTATTTGGAATTGGGATATCAAAATCTACTTTGGTTGAAATTTTGTTATTTTTCTGATAAAATTCATATTCTAATGAATAGTGAAAAATAATGCATTTTAATTCAAAACTACATTTTCATCTAATTTATTTGTATTGAAAGATTATCATTTGAATTGGTTTTAAATTATATTTAGATTATGTTTTTATCATTTAATCCAATTTTGGTAATTAGAGGTAATTTCACATTGAAATTTGATATAAAAACATGTCAATATTTTGATGGTTTTTACTTTTAAGAAACCCGTTTTCTCATTTTGACAATGGGAATTAATTTTAAATTAATCACTGAAAATTATATGTTTTGAATTTGAAAAAATGGATTCCATTTTAGAATCATAAGTTACAAATTATATAAATAGGTCCCTTTTATTTTTGGACATGATGAATAGTAACTTTAGTAATTATTTTTATTTAGCATAGTTAGAGGGTAAATCGGGTAAATAAGGGTACAAATAATATTATAATAATATAAAACTACCCTAAAACCTATTCTAATCCTATTTTACAAGATATTTTTGACCAATAAAACTCTTGGAACGAAAATTTGGCCTTTGGAAGCCACTTGGGTGTGATTATGACACTTATACCTTTTAATTTAATGTAAAGGAAAATATCTTATAAACATAAATCTTCTTAATAAAACAATTTTAATATGGTTTTATATAAGTGATATCTTAGAATATAAATAGTATTATAAAGATAAAAATATTTCCTACATCATGGTATTTTATTTATAATTTTTAGAAATTAAATAATTTAATTTAATTATGACACAATGATGATTCAATAATTGCTTTATTAATGAAGTAATCAAATAAATGATATTATAAATATTAAAATAAATATTATTTGACATAATTTATTTCATCAAAGATTTTTTTATGTGAATATGACATGTTAAAATACTATTAAATGTTTTTTTAAATTTATCTCTCTATTTGGATTTTATTTAAATTCAATAAAATGAATAGTGTAAAAATTGAAATAATTGATGTTTTATAAAAATAATAATTTATTAAATTATTTAAAAATCCTAAAAATATTTAATTTTTTTTGACTATTATAGGGTATAGAAAATTCATTAAGTGTCTAATTATGTAAAATTGACCCCATATAAGTAAAATTAATATCCTATTAATAATTAAAATGTTATTACCACAATTAAAATTAAAAGATACTAATTAAGGATAAAACGAAAAGATAATGTTTAAAATAAAATCAATACATGTATAAAAATTATTTTATGAAAGTATTTAGACCTATAATCATCTTATTTTTTAAATATCTCAAGTTGGATCCTTTTTAATTAAAAAATTAATTTCTATTAATTTAATAATTTATGATTTTCCAAGGGTGCCCCTTTCCTCTCCTATAAAAAGGTACCCTCTCTTCTATAATACTCACACGTTAATAAATCTTTGGTTTGGCCATGATCTTCCCAAAAATATTCCTAGAAACACTCCCCTCATCCTAGAAGCCTCACTTAGGGTAAAAAGCCTCCCAAGGAATCCTTTTGGTATAAACCAAGGGAAGTTACCCGATTAAGAGGTAACACCTTCTCTCATGCCTTTTAGTTTCATTTCCATTCTCCACTCTCTAATATTTTTCTATTATATGATTGCATAACAACAAAAGTATACTAAATATACTATTATGTTTCTATGCTAGGTTTTCGATCTACACTTACACTCACCTCTATTTAATGGGTAACGAACATACTGTTTCTGTGTACGATGAACTATTGCCTCACAAAACGACGATTGTTCAATTTTTACCCTACCACCTATCATGGTGGAAATTATGATGCACAATATATATATATATATATATATATATTATATTTATTTCTTCTCTAATCTTCGGTAATTTTTATTTAGAACATACCTTTATGATTTCTATGGTGTGTAAATACAATAATTTTGTTTGAGGAAGTGTGGACTACCGCCCCCTCAAAGCGATATGACTCATTCCTACTATACATGTAACATATGAAAGATGGTTTTATTAAACCTAAGAGAAAACATGACATTAATATAACACTGGTATTATAATATACATACCATTTGATTATTATTCTTTTAATATGACAAAGAAATGGCTGTAGCATTCATGCATATGTACAACCTACCTTCTCCATGAACGATGCATTTAATTTCCTATATCCAAATATTATGGATATTATAAATACGTATATACTAGATATATATGATATTTAAATTATTAATTATCTTATGTAGGTTACTGAATTTTGAACACAAGTAGAATTTACAACAAAACAAGTTTATTTTCGACTCAAGTACTTAATATCGACAAAATGTCCGATATAAACTTAAATAATTATATAATTTTTATAATATGGTAATAAGTGATATAAAAGGAATAATAGACATGAAAAATGTTTTCAATCAAGTATAAATTAATATAAGTTTATTATTTAGGAACATAACAATTGTATGTGATGAGTCAGACTCAAGGAAAGAGACTTCGTATCAATCTTTTTTCATTAAGGAATATTTTGATAATATACACCACCTTATTTTATACGGTGTATAATAAACCCCTTTTACTTTTAATATCATGAAAATGTGTTCAAAATGGTATCTTTTTATATGAATCTTTTCACTAAATGAAAAAAGGAATGTTTTTAACATATGCGGTGACAACAACTTCTTCGTTGTTGCAACCATTATTTGATATTTGGCTTCCTCTACAAGATGTAATGTTTTTTAAAATAAAAATAAATACCATCTACCATTTTTCATGTATTTTGGTATTGAAAATGGTTTTGAAAAATTATTTATTATGTCTATATCTTGAAATAGTCTCTTATGATTTCAATGTGGAAATTTTATTTTTCCATTATGATTGTTTTATGTGTTATGATTATGTTATGGTACTTAGAAATTTGATGGGTGGTTATGTGATAAATCAAAGATGTTTGGTTCTATAATAAACCAAGGATGGGTGGTTATGTTATTACCTCCATTGCATTGGGTATGGAAGTCGGCCGTATGGTTATTCTATTTAGTGATATGTATGGAAGTCGACTGTATGGTTATTCCATTTAAGTATGTTTATGTCCCAAGTTTCCTTTATATGATATATGTTGATTTCTATGGGTTTATAATAATATTTTGGTTATAAAAAGGGTAATAAATGAGCTTATATTCAATGAAGAGTATTTAAGACTTCATAAAGGTAAAAAGTATTACTTTATGATAAAGTATTCATGGTTTACTTGTTTTCCCAAGACTAATAGTTTTCCTTATTTGTGTATCCCTTACTAATATTTTTATACTCATCCCAAGTTTTTAAATGTTTTTTATTGGACTTAAATAAGAATATATTCATGGATGGGATTAAAGAAAAAGTTATGCTGTTAAAACATGAAACAATACCATTTTTCTTTTTAAAAAAGTTTTTGTTTTATGAAAAAAACGGATAGTGAGTAGAAGTGTCTACTTGTAATATTTAAGTTGTTATATATGAGTTATGACCTAATTATCTAAATCTCTAAACCTTAAAAGACCCTCAATGTGAATTAAAGTCAAATTATTGACTTATCTCAAGATTAAGTAATGTTTAAGGATGGGGCCCTATAGTTGGTATTAGAGGTTGGTTTAAATAAATTTGGGGGTTAGGGTATTGTTAATATAATGTACATAAATGATTTTTACTTTATGGTCTAATTGAAACGATATAGAATTTAAAGATTACCATGTTTCTTTATCTAAGATATATCTGTCCAGAATGGTTTTCCACAGAGGAAACAGGGCAACTGTGTGGGGATGAAAAATAGAGGAAAGAAACCTTCCAAATAAGAATCCTATGATATTCAAAATTGGAACTGAACAATTTGTTGTAGTGATGGACCAGTTGAATTAGGAAAAAATTGTAGTGGTGTCAATGCATGAGATCAACTAGATCAACTGAAAATAAATATGTTGATAGTGGAGCATCTCATGAGGTAATGTCCCCCATTATTCAGAGGATCATCTTGTCCTATGCATGCTGAAGGGTGGATTAAAGCACAACAAAATAATTTTTATGTAATGGGATGTTCATAAAATAAAAAGTTTATTCTTTTTATTTATCATTTTGAAGTGGAAGCTGATCAGTGGTGGTTAATGATTAAAAATATCAGAGGAAGTGAAGAGATTGACACCATGGAATGAGATGAATTTAAGAATATATTCCTTGAGAAATATTTTCCTAAGGCTGTTCAAATTAGGACGGAAAAGAAATTCTTTGAATTGAGACAAAATGAGGAATATTTTTTGGCTTCATATGAATAAAATTTAAACCATTTTTCAAGGTACATCCCAAAATTTATCCAATATATTGATAGTAAGATAAATCGGTTTGACTCATAATTGAAGATGAAATATCAAAGGGCGTTAGCTTCTCATGAGTTCAAAATATATGAGAAACTTTTCTGATGTGATGAGAAGGTATAAATATAGTTTTCTGATGATCATATGTTCCATGAGAGAAAGTAAAAAAGTGATCCACTTTCCAGAAAATGGGAAATAATTCATTAAAGAAGTCTAGAGGTAAGAAAACTAAATTTCCAACTTGTGAGAAGTGTGGTAAAATGCATCCTAGAGAATGTTTCCCAAAGTACAAGAATTACTTCCAATGTGGTAAGACTGATCATATTTCTCGTAACTACAATAAAGTTGATCAAGCATGAAATGAAAAACCAGTGGTAAGATGTTTTATTTCCAATGAGTTCAGAAATTATGCCAATGTGTGTCCAAAGTTCATTACCTAGGTGGAAACCAACAAGATAGAAAGAAGAAGAGCATAGAAAATTCATTTTCTACTACTATGGTTGATGTGGGACCATCAAATGAAGTGGTGAAAGGTATGTTACATGTTTTTTCAAAGTATGCCAATAATCTATTTGACTTTGGATCTTTACATTATTTCATTTCCGCGAACTTTTCAATTAAATTGGAAATATCACCTCATGAATGTGATATAGAACTTCTGGTAAAAGATCTAGTTGGAAGTATTAAAGAAATCAAGATTTATAGGAATATTCTAATTATCATTAGTGGGATAGTCTTTACTGCAAATCTTATTGAACTTCCCATAGTGTAATTTGATATCATTTTTTATATGGATTGGCTTTCAATTTATCATGATAAAATAGATTGTAAATCCAAGAAATTTTTGTACAATGATTTCATACCTTTGATAACATACCAAGAAGCTGAGAGATTTATTAAAGATGGTATTGAAATTTATCTATCTCATGTTGATGAAAAGAAAGAAACAATTTTGATTAGTGACATTTCAGTAGTGAATGAATTCACATATGTTTTTTCTAATGAATTGCATGGTATTGTTTCTAATCGGAAGGTTGAATTTACCATTGAATTATTTCCTGATGCTAATCCTATTTTTTAATCCCCCACATTTAATGACTCAAGTAAAACTAGTGGAATTTAAAAAATATTTGTAAGAATTTCTTGATAAAGGTTTCATTTGACCTAACACTTCACCATGGAGTGCTCTTGTTTTATTTGTGAAAAAGAAATATGGTTCTATGAGACTTTGTATTGATTATAATGCCTTGAATAACATCACTATTAAGAAAAAGTATCCATTTAATCGTATCGATGATTTGTTTGATCAGCTCCAGGGAGCTCAGTATTTCTCGAAGTTTGATTTGAGGTCTGGGTACCATCAGCCGAAGGTGAAGAAGGATGACATTCCAAAGACAACGTTCGGAATGAGATATGATAATTATGAGTTTTTAGTTATGCCCTTTGGGTTATCTAATTCACCTTATATATTTATGAATCTCATTAATGGAGTCTTTCATCAGCTTTTGGATCAGTTTGTGGTTGTGTTCATAGATGATATTTTGGTATATTCTAAAATCCGGAAGGAACATGAAATTCACTTAAGGATTGTTTTGAAAACCTTAAAAGAAAATAAAATTTATGGAAAGTTTAGTAAGAGTGAATTTTGGATGCAAAAAATTTCTTTCCTTGGTCAGATTATTTCAAAATATATCATAACTCTCAACCCTTCTAAAATAAAATTTGTTTAAGAGTGGACAAGACTTACCAATATCACATAGATTCGTAGTTTTCTTGGATTAGAAGGTTATTACCAAATATTTTTTAAAAACTTTTCTCAGTTATCTATCCCACTAACTAAGTTAACATGTAAGGGAGTTAAGTTTATCTAGAAAAATTAATGTGATGATTTTTTTTCAGGAACTGGAAAGAAGATCGGTAAATGATATAGTTTTGGCACTGCCTTCTAGGAATGATGAATTTATTATCTATAATTATGCTTCATTGAAAGGACTTGGTTGTGTACTAATAATGCAGAATGATCAGGTAATTTATTATGCTTCATGTTATTTGAAACCTCGTGATTTAAATTACCCTACACAAGATTTTGAATTGGCTGTTGTTGTTTTTTTTATTAAAAATTTGGAGGCATCATTTGTATGGAATAAACTGTGAAATATATACTGATAAAAAAATTGAAGTATATATTCACTTAGAAAGAATTGAACATGAGACATAGTAGATGGATGGAATTAATCAAGGATTATTATTACACAATTCTTTACCATCCAGGAAAATAAAACTAAGTGGCTGAGGCTTTGACTAAAAAAATTAATTCTACATTAACCATGCTACATTTGGAACAATATCCTTTGGTTATCAATTTGATGAATTTTGGATTGGAAGTTGTTGGTGCAGGGAATCCTCTATTTTGTTTCAAGTGGTAGTGAAATCATCTCTATTAGAAAGTAATAATCAAGCGTAGAAAGAAGATAGTGAGTTGCAGAAAAAGGTAGAATTGGTTCACAAGGGTAAGTTACCTAAATTTAACATTAATGAAGACTGTGTTTTGATTCTTAATATGAAATTATGTGTGCCTTATGGTTCATAGTTGAAGAAAGATTTGTTATGTGAATCTCATAGTTCTCCATTTTTAGTTTATAGTGATAGTACTAATATGTACATAGATCTTCAGGATTATTACTGGTGGGATGGAATGAAAAGAGATATTATGGACTTTTCCCTAATATGTTTTATTTTTCAATAGGTTAAAGTATAACATAAGTTACCAAAAAGGATGCTTTATCCTTTTCCAGGGCCATAGTGAAAATCAGAAAATGTATCCATGGATTTCGTAGTGGGATTACCAAATACTTCTTGTGGTAACAATGCAATCTAGGTTACTGTTGATCAATTGACTAAATATTCTCATTTTATTTCTATTCAAGATACTCTGTCTATAGATCAACTTTATTGATTGTATATTAGAGGGATAGTTAGGTTACATAGAGTTACCCTCTCTATTGTATCTGATCATGATCCTAGGTTCACATCTAAATTTTAGAAAGGCCTTTATAAGTCATTGGGAATTGAATTAAATTTCACTACAACTTTTCATCCTCAATCAGATGGGAATTTAGAATGAAAAATTCAGACCATAGAGGATATTCTATGTTCTTGTTCAATGGATTGCCAGGGAAGTTGGGATAAACATATTTGGTTGGTTGATTTTTCTTATAATAAGAGTTTTCATTCTAGTATATATATGGAACCATTTGAATAATTATATTAAATGTGGTGTCAAACTCCCGCTTTTTGGGATGGAGTAGGTGAAAGGAAGTTGATTGGACCAGAATTGGTAGCAGATATGGTAGAGAAATTTTAGCTAATTCAGAAGAACATGAGTATATCTCAGAGTAGGCAGGAAAGTTATACATACAACCGAAGGAAGTGTCTTTCTTTTGAGGTAGGTGATCATGTCTTTCTCAAAGTTTCTCCATGGAAAAGTGTGATGCGTTTTGGTAAGAAGGGGAAACAGATTCTAAGGTTCATTAGAACCTATGAAATCCTTGATAAAGTTGGACCAGTTTCCAATAAAGTGGCTTTACCTTTGAGTTTATCCCAGGTACATAATTTTTTTCATGTTTCAGTGTTAGGAAAGTATATTCCGTATCCATCTCATGTTTTGAGCCCAGAGGTTGTTTAGTTGGAAGAGAATATTTCGTATGAGGAACAACCAGTAAATATTTTTTACCACAAAGAGAAAGTGTTGTGGAATAATGTGATTCATCAGGTAAAAGTTATGTGGAAAAAGAATATAGTTGAAGAGGCAATATGCGAATCTGAAAATTATATGAGGGAGAAATACCCCCACTTATTTGATAAGTAAATAAAATTAGAGGGCCGTAACTTCCAAAAGGAGAAAAGGATGTAAAATCTGAGGTATTTGTAGAATAATAAATTTTCATATCTATTAATATTTATGAATATGATATTAATTTTATATTAAAGGGGAAACCTTTTCCAATAGCGTACTCGACACGCAACAACGGGTTTCTCTGAAATCTTACGTTGCACATAACACTAAGTTATACCAAAAAATAATAAAATAATATTATTATTGTTTTAAATAGAAGTTAATGCCTAGACGTTATATTGGAAAGAATTAATATAAATAACTATAATATGTTTAAAAATGTTTTTTAAATGTTTTTTCATTCATTATATAAATTTAAAGGTTTAAAATGAGAATGAATCCAATTTTAAGCATTAAATACTCCAATATTTTTTAAAACGTCAGTTTACCATCTTTTGATGGAGAAACCTTTTTAAATATAGTTTTTATAACTTTTATATGTTATATTTGATAAAATAAACTTCTTATTTGGAACCGGGACATCAAAATTTACTTTGTTTGAAATTTTTGTATTTTTCTGATAAAATTCATATTCTAATAAATAGTGAAAAATACTGCATTTTAATTCAAAACTGTCTTTTTATCTAATTTATTTATATTGATAGATTATTGTTTTAATTGGTTTTAAATTATATTTAGATAATGTTTTTACCATTTAATCTAATTTTGGTCATTATAGGAAATTTCACATTGAAATTTGATATAAACACTTGTCAATCTTTTGATGATTTTTACTTAAAAAACCCATTTTCTCATTTTGACAACAAGAATTAATTTTAAATTAATTACTAAAACTTTATGTTTTGAATTAGGAAAAATGGATTCCATATTTGAAATCATAATTTCCAAATTATTTAAATAGGACCCTTTTATTTTTTGACATGATGAATAGTAACTTTAATAATTATTTTTATTTACCACAGTTGGTAAATCAGGTAAATAAGGGTAAAAATAATATTATAATAATATAAAACTACCATAAAACTTGTCCCAATCCAATTTTATGAGATATGGCCAACAAAGACAACCCTTGGAATAAATATTTGGCTTTTGGAAGCCACTTGGGTGTGATTATGACACTTATATTTTTTAATTTAAAGTAAAGGAAAATATATTATAAACATAAATATTTTTAATAAAAAAATTTTAATATGGGTTTATATAAGTGATATATTAGACTATAAATAATAATTATAAGGCTAAAATTATTTCCTATATCATGATATTTTATTTATATTTTTTATAAATTAAATAATTAAATTAAATTATGACACAATGATGATGTAGTTATTGCTTTATTAATGAAAGAATCAAATAAATGATATTATAAATATTAAAATAAATATTATTTTACATAATTTATGTCATAGAAAATTTTTAACGTTGAATATGACATGTTAAAAGACTATTAAATTCTTTTTTTAGGAATTTATAGCTCTCTTTTGATTTTATTTAAATTCAATAAAATGAATAGTGTAAAAATTGACATAATTGATGTGTTACAAAAATAGTAATTTATTAAATTATTTAAAAATAATAAAAATATTTCAAAATAAAAAAGTTACTATTAAAGTGTATAAAAGATTCATTATATGTCCAATTATCAGAAATTTTCCCCATATAATTAAAATTAATAGCCTCTTAATAATTAAAATATTGTTACCACAATTAAAATTTAAAGAGAATAATTAATGGTAAACCGAAAAGATATGGTTTAAAATAAAATAAATACATGTCTAAAAATTATTAGATTATAGGTTTTATAATTACCCTCATCTTATGTTAAACAATATCAAGGTGTACCCCTTTTAATTAAAAAATTAATTTATATTAATTTAATAATTTAAGAGTTTCCAAGGGTGCCACATTCCTCTTCTATAAAAAGGCACCCTCTCTTCTCTAATAATCAAACTTCAAGAACTCTTTGGTTCGGCCAATATATTCACAAAACTCTTCCTAGAAACACTCCCCTCATCTTATAAGCCTCACTTAGGGAAACAATCCTCCCAATTAAGCCTTTTGGTATAAACTAAAGGAAGTTACCTGATTAAGAGGTAACACATTCTCTCATGATTTTTAGTTTCATTTTAATTATACACTCTCTAATTTTTTATTATTATATGATTACATAAAAAAATTATCATAAATATATTAGGATGTCTTTATGCTATTTTTTTCTATCTACACTTACACACACCTCTATTTAATGGGTAACGAACGCACTATTTCTGTGTACAACGAACTACTGCCTCACAAAATAATGATTATTCAATTTTTCCCATACCACTTATAATGGTGGACATTATTATGGAAACTATCTTTATATATGATATATATTATATTTAAATTGTCTCTATGCTTCTGTAATTTTTATTTAGAACACACCTTTATGCTTTCCATGTTGTGTAAATACGATAATTTTGTTTGAGGAAGTGTGGACTACCGCCCATCAGAGTAATATAACTCGTTCCCACTATACATGGAGTGTATGTAGGATGGTTTTATTAAACCTATGAGACATAAATGACATTAATATAACACTGGTATGATAATATACATTCCATTTTATTATTATTATTTTAATATGATAAAGAAATGGAAGTAACATTCATGCATACGTACGACCTACCGTCTTCATGAACGGTTCATTTCATTTCTTATCACTAAATATTATGGATATTATAAATGCATATATACTGGATATATATGATATTTAAATCATGAATAATATTATAGAGATGATTTAATTTTGACCCCATGAAGAATTTAAATCAAAACAAGTTCATTTTCGACTCAAGTACCGAATATCAAAAAAATGTTCGATATAAACTTAAATAATTATTTAATTTTTATAACATGGTAATAAGTGATATAAAAGGAATAATAAATTTTAAAATGGTTCTCAAGAAAGTATAAATTAACCTAATTTTATTATCTAGGAACATAACGATTATACGTGATGAGTTAGACTCAAGATAAGGGACTTAGTCTCAATCTCCTCTCATTGAGGCATATTTTTATAATATACACCACCTTGTTTTATACTGAGTATAATCAACCCATTTGACTTTTAATTTCATTTAATGGTGTTCAAAAAGGAATATTTTTTATATGGAACTTTTCACTAAATGACAAAAGGAATGTTTTTAACGTATGTGGAGACAACAAAATCTTTGTCTCTATTACCATTATTTTCTATTTGGATTCCTCTACAAGATGTAATGTTTTTTAAAAGAAAATTAAATAAAATATACCCTTTTATGTATTTTGGTATTGAAAATGGTTTTGATAAAGGATTTATTATTTCAATATCATGAAATTATCTCTTGTGATTGCAATGTGGAATTTTTTTCTCTCTTATTCTTGTTTTATGTGTTATGATTATTTTATGGTACTTGGAAATTTGACAGGTTATTATGTGATAAACCAGATATGGGTGGTTACATGATAAACTAAAGATGGGTGGTTCCATGATAAACAAAGTATGGGTGGTTACGTTATAACCTCTAATGCATTGGGTGTGGGAGTCGGTTGTATGGCTATTCCATTTAGTGATATGTGTATAAGTTGACCATACGGTTATTCTATATATGTATGTTTATATCTCAAGATACCTTTATATGATATATATTTATTTCTATGGGTTTATGGTAATATTTTTGTTACAAAAAGGGTAATCAACGAGATTATATTTAGTCAAGAGAATTTACTAATTAATAAAGGTGAAAAGTATTACTTTATGATAAATTATTCATGGTTTACATGTTTTCCCAAGACTAAAGGTTTCCCTTCTTCGTTTATCCCATACCGAGCTTTTTATTCTCATCCCAAGTTATGAAATATTTTTCAGATGACTTAAAGAATAATAGAGTCAAGGATGGGATCAAGGAAAAGTTATGACGTTAAAACATTAAACAATACCATTTTTCTTTTTAATTTTTTTTGTTTTATAAAAAAATGGATAGTGAGTAGAAGTGTCTACTTGTAATATTTAAGTTGTTATGTATGAGTTATGACCTGATTATCTAAATCTCTAAACCTAAAAATATCCTCGATGTGAATTAAAGTCAAATTTTTTACTTATCTCAAGATTAAGTAATGTTTAAGTTCGGGGCCTTATAATTGGTATCATAGGTCGGTTTAGATAAATTTGGGGTTTAGGATATTGTTAATATAATGTCTATAAATGATTTTTACTTTATGGTCTAATTGAAATGATATATAATAATAATATTACCATGTTACTTCATCTAAGATGTGTCTGTTCAGAATGGTTTTCCACAGAGGAAACATGGAAACTGTGCTGGGACGACATAAAAAGGAAAACAACCTTCCAAATCAGCATCTTGAGATGGTCAGAATTGGACTGAAATAGTTTTTTTTTGTGATTTATTAGTTGAACTAGGCAATAAATGTTAGTGGTGTCTATGCACGAGATCAACCAGATCAACCACATAGGAATATGTTGGTAGTGGAGCATTTCATGAGGTAACTTCCCCCATAATTTAAAGGATCATATGACCCTGTGCAAGATGAAGGGTGGATTAAATAATTGGAAAATATTTTTTATGTAATGGGGTGATCAGACAATCAAAATTTTAGTCTTTCTATTTATCATTTTAAAGGTTAAGTTGATCAGTGGTGCTCAATGATTAAAAATATTAGATGATGTGAAGAGATTGAAACCATGGAATGAGATGAATTTAAGAATATATTCCTTGAGAAATATTTTCCTAAGACTGTTCGAATTAGTATGGAAAATAAATTCTTGGAATTGAGACAAAATTAGAAAGATTATATGGCTGGATATGAAGAAAATTTCACCCGTTTGTCAAGGTGTATCCCAAATTTTATCCGAGATATTGATAGTAAGATAAATTAGTTTTACTCAAGATTGAAGTCGAAATATCGAATAGTGTTAGCTTCTTGTGGGTTCAAAAGCTATGAAAAACTTGTCTGGTGTCCCGAGAAGGTAGAAATTTAGTTTTTTGATGATCATGTTTTCCATGAGAGAAAGAAAAAGAAGCAACCGAGTTGGAAAAAAATGGGAAAGAATTCAACAAATAAGTATATATGTAAGAAAAATAAATTTCTAACTTGTGATAAGTATGGTAAAAAGAATCCTAGAGGATGTATCTCAAAGTACAGTAAGTTCTTATGATGTGGTTAGACTAGTCATATTACTCATAACTATAAGGAAGATGATCAGGAAGGAAATGAAAAACCAGTGGTAAGATATTTTAGTTACAATGAGTTATGACATTATGCCAATGTGTGTCCAAAGTTAATTACCTTGGGTAGAAACCAGAAAGATTGAAAGCCAAAGGGCAAGGAAAACTCGTTTTCTACTACTAAGGTTTATGTGGGACCATCAAATGAAGTGTTGATAGGTATGTTATAGGTTTTTTCAAAGTATTTCAATACTATATTTGACTCTGGAACTTCACATTATTTCATTTCTAAGAGCTTTTCAAGTAAATTGGAAATAACACCTCATGAATGTGATATATAAATTTTGGTAAAAACTCCAGGTGGAAGTATTAAAGAAACCAAAATTTATATAAATCTTCCTATTATCATTAGTGAAATATTATTTCTTATAAATCTTGTTGAACTTACCATAGTGTAATTTGATATCATTTTGGGTATGGATTGGATTTTAGTTTATCATGCTAAAATAGACTGTAAATCCAAGAAAGTTTTTTCAATGATTTAATACCTCTGATAAAATACCAAGATACTGAGAGATTGATTAAATATAGTAGTGGAATTTATCTAGCTCGTGTTTTTTAAAATAAAGAAACATTTTTGATTAGTGACATTCCAGTAGTGAATGAATTCACAGATGTTTTTCTTGATGAATTGCCTAGTGTTATTCCTAATCAAGAGGTTTAATTTATTATTGATTTAGTTCATGATTCTCCGCCTATTTCTAAACCCCCTTATCAAATGGATCAAGTAGAACTAGTGGAATTGAAAAAACAGTTGTAAGAATTGCTTGATAAAGGTTTCATTCAACCTAGCACTTCACCATGGGGTGATCATATTTTATTTGTGAAAAAGAAAGATAGTTCTATAAAAATTTATATTGATTATAGAGCCTTGAATAACATCATTATTAATATCAAGTATCCATTACCTTGTATCAATGATTTTTTATCAGCTCTCGGGAGCTCAATAGTTTTTGAATATTGATTTGAGGTCTGGGTACCATCAACCGAAGGTGGAGGAGGATGACATTAAAAAGACAACGTTCCAAACAAGATATGGGCATTATGAGTTTGTAGTTATTCCCTTTGGGTTATCTAATTCACCTATTATATTTATGAGTCTCATGAATGAAGTCTTTCATTAGTTTTTGGATCAATTTGTGGTTGTTTTTATAGATGATATTTTGGTTTATTCTAAAATACAGAAGAAATATGATAGTCACTTAAGGATTGTTTTGAAAACCTTAAGAGAAAATAATTTTTTTGAAATGTTTAGTAATAGTGAATTTTGGTTGCAAACAATTTCTTTCCTTGGTCATATTTTTTTCTAAACATGGCATAACTATGGACACTTCTAAAACAAAATTTGTTGAAGAGTGGCCAAGACCTACCAATATAACATATATTGGTAGTTTTATTGTATTAATGGGTTATTACCGAATATTTTTTGAAAAATTTTCTTGGTTATCTAACCCACTAACTATGTTAACATATAAGGGAGTTAAGTTCATCTGGAAAAAAGAATGTGATTATTGTTTTTAAGAACTGCAAATTAGATTAGTAAATGCATTAGTTTTGGACATATCTTCTAGGAATGGTGACTTTGTTATCTATAGTGATGCTTCATTGAATGTACTTGGTTGTGTCCTAATACAGAATGTTCAGGTAATGGATTATACTTTATGTCAGTTGAAACTACATGATTTAAATTACCCTACACATGATCTGGAATTAGTTGTTGTTGTTTTTGCATTAAATATTTAGAGGCATCATTTGTATGGCATAAAGTATGAAATATATACTGATCACAAAAGTTTTAAGTATATATTCACACAGAAAAAATGAAACATGTGGCATAGAAGATGGCTAGAATTAATTAAGGATTTTTATTTCATGATTCTTTACCATCCATGAAAGTAAAATTAAGTGGTTGATGCTTTGATTCAAAAAAGTAATGATATATTAACCATGATACATTTGGAATGAGATCCTTTGGTTATCGATTTGATGAATTTTGGATTGGAAGTTGTTGGTGCAGGGAATTATTCTATTTTGTTTCAGGTGGCAGTTAAATCATCTCTATTGGACAGAATTAAGCAAGAGAAGAAATAATAGAGAGATTTTAAGAAAAAGGTAAAATTGGTTCATAAGGGTAAGTTAACTAAATTTAACATTGATAAAGACTGTGTTTTGAGTCTTGGGAAGAGATTATGTGTGCCTTGTGATTCAAATTTTAAGAAAGAGTTGTTATGTGAAACTCATTGTTCTCTGTTTTCAGTTCATCCTGAAAGTACTAAGATGTATATAGATTTTTGGGATTATTACTGGTGGGATGGAATAAAAAGAGATATTGCTGGTTTTTCCCTGAGATGTTTGATTTTTCAACAGGTTAAAGTAGAGTAGAAATTGAAAAAATGGGACGCTTCATCCTTTACCAGTGCCAGAGTGAAAATGGGAAAATGTATCCATGGATTTCGCAGTGGGATTACCGAATACTTCTGAAGGTAACAATGTAATCTTGGTTATTGTTGATCAATTAACTAAATCTTCCTATTTTCTTCCTATTTGAGATATTCTATATCTAGATCAACTTTCTCAATTATATATTAAATATATAGCCAGGTTACATGGATTTACCCTATCCATTATATCTGATCATGATCCTAGGTCCACTTATAACTTTTGGAAAGTCCTTAATAAGTCATTGGGAACTAAACTAAATTTCAGTATAGCTTTTCATCCTTAATCAGAAGGGCAGTCAGAATGAAAAATTCAGACCTTGGGGGATATTCTACGTGCTTGTTCAATGGATTAACCGGGAATTTGGGATTAAAATATTTCTTTGGTTGAGTTTTATTATAATAACTTTTTTCATTTCAATATACAGATGGCAACACTTAAATCATTATATGGAAAGCGGTATCGAACTTCAAATTTTTGGGATAAAGTAGGTGAAAGGAAGTCGAGGAGACTGAAATTGGTAAAAGAGATGGCAGAGAAAGTTTAGTTGATTCTGAAGTATATTAGGAAATCTCAGAGAAGGCGAAAAAATTATACAGACAATCGGAGGAAGGATATTTCTTTCGAGGTTGGGGACTATGTCTTTCTCAAAGTTTCTCCATAGAAAAGTGTGATTCATTTTGGAAAGAAGGGTAAGTTGAGTCCAAGGTTCATTGGACCTTATAAAATCCTTGATAAAGTTGGATCAGTTGCCTACTAAGTGGATTTACCTCATATTTTATCCCAGGTACACAATGATTTTCATCTTTTAATGTTAATAAAGTATATGCTGGATCCATCTCATGTTTTGAGTCTATAGGTAGTTCAGTTAGAAGAAAATCTTTCTTGTGAGGAACAACCAGTATAGATTATTGACTATAGAGATCAAGTATTATGGAATAAGTTGATTCATCAGGTAAAGGTTTTGTAAAAAAACCATATATTTGAAGAGGAAACATGAGAATCTGAAAATTCTATGAGGTAGAAATACCCCCACTTATTTCATAAGTAAATAAAATTACAGGGTCGTAATTTATGAAATGGGTGAAGGATGTAACATCCTAGGTATTTATAGAATAATAAATTTTCATATCTATTAATATTTATGAATAAGATATGTATTTTACATTAAATGTTTTGCTTTTTCCAATAGCATACTCGAAACGCAACAACGAGTTTCTCTGAAATCTTACGTTGCACACAACACCGAGTTATACCGAGAAAATAATACAATATTATTATTATTATTTTAAATGGTAGTTAACACCTAGTATTTATATTAGTGGGAATGAACATAACTAAATATAATATAATTAAATAAGTTTTTTAAATGTTTTTAAACTCATCAAATAAAATTTTATAGGCTAAAAATGAGAATGAATCCAATTTTAAGCATAAAATGCTCTAATATTTTTTTAAATGTCATTTTATCGCCTGGGAGAACCCTTTTTAAATCTAGTTTTTTTCAATTTTATATGTTCCATTTGAAAAAATAAACTTCTAATCTTGAAGTGGGATATCAAAATTTACTTTGGTTGAAATTTTGGTATTTTTCAAATAAAAATCATATTCTAATGAATAGTAAAAAAATATTGCATTTTAATTCAAAACTGTCTTTTCATTTAATTTTTTTGTATTGATATATTATCGTTTGAATTGGTTTTAAAGTATATTTATATTAGTTTTTATCATTTAATCCAATTTTTGACATTAGAGGTAAATTCACATTGAAATTTGATATAAACACATGTTAACCTTTTGATGTTTTTTACTTAAAAACCATGTTTTCTCGTTTTGACAATGGGAATTAATTTTAAATTAATTACTGAAACTTATATATTTTGAATTTGGAAAAATGGATTAAATATTTGTAATAATAAGGTCCAAATTATGTAAATAGGTCCCTTTTATTTTTGGACATGATGAATAGTAACTAGTAATTATTTTTATTTACCACGATTAAATGGTAAATCAGGTAAATAAGGGTAAAAATAATATTATAATAATATAAAACTACCCTAAAACTTGTAATGATCCTATTTTATGAGATATTTATGACCAAGACAACCATTGGAATGAAAAGTTTCCCTTTTTAATCCACTTGGGTGTGATTGTGACACTTATATCTTTTAATTTAAAGTAAAGAAAAATTTGTTATAAACATAAACCTTGTTAATAAAAAAATTTAATATAGGTTTATTTAAGTTATATATTAGACTATAAATAGTCATTATAAAGATAAAAATATTTCCTACATCATTGTATTTTATTTATAATTTCTAGACATTAAATATTTAAATTTAATTATGACACAATGATGATGAAATGATTGATTTATTAATGAAGGAATCAAATAAATGATATTATATATATTAAAATAAATATTATTTGACATAATTTATGTCATAAACGATTTTTATAGATGAATATGACATGTTAAAAGACTATTAAATGAATGTTTTCGAAGTTATCCCTCTATTTTAATTTTATTTAAATTGAATAAAATGAATAGTGTAAAAATTGACAAAATTGATGTTTTATAAAAACAGTAATTTATTAAATGATTTAAAAATCCTAAAAATCTTTTAAAATAATAAAGTGATTTTGATATGGTCTAAAATATTCATTAATTAACCAATTATGGGAAATTTATCACATATAATTAAAATTAATATCCTCTTAATAATTGAAATATTGTTACCACAATTAAAATTAAAAGAGAATAATTAAGGTTAAACTGAAAAGATAAGGTTTAAAATAAAATCAATACATGTCTAACAATTATTGGATGAGATTATTTCGGCCTATACTCATCTTATATTCAACATATCTCAAGTTGAAGCCTTTTTAATTAAAAAATTAATTTATAATAATTTAATAATTTAAGAGTTTCCAAGGGTTCCCCTTTCCCCTCCTATAAAAAGGTACCCTCTCTTATCTAATAATCACACTTGATGAACTATTTGGTTCAGCCAAGATCTTCCCAAAAATCTTCCTAGAAACACTCCGCACATCCTATAAGCCTCAATTTTGATAGAAATACTCCCAAAGAATCCTTTTGGTATAAACCAACGGAAGTTACCTGATTTAGAGGTAACACATTCTCTCATGATTTTTAGTTTCATTTCCATTCTCCACTCCCTAAAATTTTATTATTATATGATTACATAACAAAACCAGTATCCTAAATATATGAGGATGTTTTTATGCTATTTTTTTTATCTGAACTTATACACACCTCCATTTAATGGGTAATGAACATATTGTTTCTGTGTACGATGAACTACTGCCTCACAAAACGATGATTGTTCAATTTTTCCCTTAACACCTCTCATAATGGCCATTATGATGGAAACTATATTTTTATATGATATATATTATATTTATATTATATTTATTATTCTGTATTTTTTATTTAGAACATACCTTTATGCTTTCCATGTTGTGTAAATACGATAATTTCATTTGTGGAAGTGTGGACTACCATCCCCTCAAATCGATATGAATCATTCCTGTTATACATGGAACGTATGAAGGATGGTTTTATTAAAACTATGATACATAATTGAAAATAATATAACACTTGTATTATAATATACATACCATTTGATTATTATTCTTTTAATATGGAAAAAATGGAAGTAGTAATCATGCGTACATACATCCTACCGTCTCCATGAACGGCACATTTCATTTCTTATCTCCAAATATTATGGATATTCTAAATACATATATACTGGATATATATTATATTTAAATCATGAATAATATTATGTAGATAATGTAATTTTGACCACATGGACAATTTACATCAAAATAAGTTCATGACGAGTCAGACTCAAGGTAAGAGACTTCGTATCAATCTTCTTTCATTGAGGTATATTTTGATAATATACACCACCTTCTTTTATATGGTGTATAATCAACCCATTTGAATTTTAATTTAATTAACTGGTGTTTAAAAAAGAATATTTTTATATGAATATTTTCACTAAACAATAGAAGGAAAATTTTTAACGTATCTGGTGACAACAATTTCTCCTCTGCCACAACCATTATCTGATATTTGGATTCCTCTACAAGCCGTTATGTTTTTTAAAAGAAAAATAAATACCATCTACCCTTTTCATGTATTTTGGTATTTAAAATGTTTTTTATAAAATATTTATTATTTCAATATCTTGAAATGATCTCTTATGATTGTAATGTGGAAATATTATTTTTCCATTTTGCTTGTTTTATTTGTTATGATTATGTTATGGAACTTGGAAATTTGATGGGAGGTTACGTGATAAACAAAAGATGGTTGGTTAAATGATAAACCAAATCTAGGTATTTTTGTGATAAACCAAGGATTTTTGGTTATGTTATAACCTCTAATTCATTGGGTATGAAGGTTGGTCATATGGCTATTCTGTTCAGTGATATGTGTAGAAGTTGACCATATAGTTGTCCCATTTAAGTATGTTTATTTCCCAAGTTACCTTTATATGATATATGTTGTTTTATATGGGTTTATGGTAATCTTTTGGTTACAAAAATTTTAAGCAATGAGCTTATATTTAGTGAAGAGTATTTAAAACTTCATAAATGTGAAAAGTATTACTTTATGATAAAGTATTCATGACTTACATGTTTTTACAAGAATAACTATTTTCATTCCTTTTGTATCCCTTACTGATCTTTTTATGCTCAAGAAAAATAGATTAAATATTGAATCCCTCTCTTATTTAATTTATTTAAGAACAATAGCCTAAATATTAAATTTTTTAGCACTTTATACAACTTCTAAATGGTGGTGAGGTGCTTGATGAGTGGTCGATATCCTATGAGGGAATTCTTCGCTTCAAGGGTTATTTCACGGTTCCGTTGTCTCCGTGGAAGGTGGTGATGTAGGATAGACACTAGTATCAGTGGAAATTTCCTCCTGAGGCCACCATGATGTTTTATGAATTTCAACACCAATTTTGGTGTCCAAGTATGAGGTGTGATATAGATGACTCCATATCTAGATTCTATACTTTTTAGAAGATTAAGGCTGAGCACTAGAGGCCCTCAGGTCTACTAGAGCCACCTCCTATTACTACATGGGAGTGGGATGAGGTAACCATGGATTTACTCCTACACAATGGGAGAGGAATTGCATCTTGGTGGTTATTGACCATCTGACAAAATATTCCCATTTCATACCAATCAAGGATTAAACTATAGTGGAAGAACTGGTGAGTTATATTTATAGGAAATTATGATTCTACATGGTGTTCCATCAACTATTATTTTAGATAGGGACCCCCATTTTACTTCTCGATTATGGGAAGGCCTTAAAAAGGAAATGGGATCATAGGTAAATCTCATTACAGTATACCATCCTCAAATGGATGGCTAGAAATAATAGGAAAATCAAATTCTGGAGGATATATTCATGCATGTATGTTAGACTTCAAAGGATCTTTGGACAACCATCTTAGGTTGGTGGAATTTTCTTATAAAAATAGTTACCAATCCTAAATAAATATGGATCCTTTTTAAGTGATATATATTCATCCATGTCAGTCACCACAGTGATGGATAGAAGTGGGTGAGACTTCTTTACTCTGGTCGAGCCTTGTACGTGAAATGTCTGTTAAAGTTCAGGTGATCAGGCGACAACTGTTGACAGCACAGAGTCTCCATAAATCTTATAACAACCATAAATTAATTAGATTTGTAGTTTTTAGTGGGTTAATAGGTGTTTCTAAAGTTTAAACCTCACTTGGGTCACCATCATCTTGGAAAGTTGGGGAAACTTATGCCGAGGTATGTCAGACCTTTAGATATTACTGAAATAATCAGTAAGGTTTCATACTACTTGAATTTTCCTTCCAATTTAACATTGATTCACAACACCTTAAATGTTTTGTAATTGGAACATTATAATTTGAACCTATATCATATGATGAATTGGGAAGGGTTGGATCTGGAGCCTGATCTATCAGTAACTGAGTAGCCAGTGCAGATTGTAGACTCCCAGGTAAAAGTACTTCAGAGAAAATATATTCCATTAATTCAGGTCCTTTGGAAGAAAAAAACAATCATCATGATACATGGGAATATAAGTCTTAGGAAGAAGTTTATTATCCTCATTTATTCTCTAATCAAAACATAGTTTTACTTTCTGGGGGTGAAAAGTTTTTATGGTGGGGATAATTATCACACCTGTGGTGTTCATTGAGATAATTTTTATTTAATTTTTTAGTTTTACTTATATTTCATATATTTTATGTACATTTTTTACAAGAAAAAATATTGGTTTTTTTTTTCAAAGGAGGCACATGGTTGTCACATGGTTAAGGGAAACCGGGTGCCAACCCAGTGCTAACTGTGTGACCCAGATAGTGGATCTGTCTAGGCTGCATGTCTAGAAACACGATCGTGTGCTCCTCCAAACAAACCATGAAACCTACACCTCCTCTTAGAAAAAGTTTCTTCATGGTTTGCACATGGTCTGGAAGACAGTGCAACCAAACCAAGTGGCCTTCCAGAATCTAAACAAATTTGAAATTAGAACATTTCCCCTCCCTGATTTTAACCCTGAAACCCACTCATTTTTCATCATTTGACCCAAACAGCCCTAGGCGCACTCATCATACTCTCCCACTTAATCTTTTTTTTTATTTTTGGGTGGTTTTGAGCTTGAATATTCAAGAAATTCCAAGTAAGTTCTTTCATTCTTCTTTTCCCCCCTATTCTTGGTCTCTCCTATCTTCTTCCTTGGGTTCAATTTTATCCATCAATGTTCTTGACCTAAAACTGGTTCAATCGCATTTACTTGGGCTTGAATATTAATGCTTTGGTGTGATATTTCTTCCTCATGGTATTCTATTGGTGTGGATTGTGGTTTCTAACTTGATTTGGGTGGTTTTAAGTAAAATATAGGTGGTTTTGTGCTATGTCATTATTTAATGATCTTAATATGCTTGATTTTATTTCTAAATGTGTTTATAAATTATGTGTGTGGGTGAACATGATGTGGGTGAAATGACTCAAAATGTATGTTTTCACCATAAGTGTGAACAAAGACCCCCTACAGAAGGTATGAACCACGTTCACGTCTGGTGTGTAGGCTATAATTACTAATAATATAATTAATGAAATTAATGATTCAAAAAAATAAAAATAAAAAAATAACTAATTAATATAATTAAATAATAATAATACAATTTATAATATAATTAATAACAAATAATGTAATTAAAAATCATTAATTAATGATTTAATTATTAAAAACTATTTAATTAATTAATATAATTAATAACTGAAAATATCATTAAAATATTCAATAATTAATAGTATAATTTATCATACGTGGATTATATGACATTAAAATTTTAATTTGTTTATTTTTTATGTACTATTAATAAAATAAGAATTGGTTTTATTACACGAGAACACTTTTGTACATAGTTTTATCATTGGAAAAAGCTTGCTATAAGTGTTTTGTTTTTGTATATTGAGTTGTAATTTTTTTAATTAATTATAAATTGACATCAATGTAAATATATTTTATGAATTTTTTTAATGTAAATTATTAATTGGAATGAGGGTGTGATATAATATTTTTATTCCAATATAATTTTATTTAATTTTTTACATTATAATCTAGTTATGCTTGATAATCTAGTTTTTTTAGGGTTGTCGCAGGGTTGTGGCTTTTCAGAACCTACTATGGCCTTTATTAGTGCTAACAAAATAATTTATAAAGGCCGCATTTATAAGTGATAAATAAACCCTGATAAAAGTGTCTTTTATTAGTGCGAAAATAAATCATTGAAAAATTAAACCTTAATCAAAATTAAAATAAAGCACTGTTAAAGGAGGTCTTTATGAGCGCTTCATTTTAGCACTCATAATGGGGGCCTCTATCAAGGATTTTTTTAGTACTAATAAAGGACCCTTGATTTTAAGTGATCTTATCATGTCATTTATTTTTAGCACTAACAAATTTTATTTACAAAACAAATTAAGGTGGAGTTTATCCGTGATAAAAAAGTTCACCGATAAAGACCCTATTTATCAGCGATTTTTAATGCTGGTAAAATTAGAAAAATAATTTGAATTTTATTCTCCTGCTCACACCCCTAGTTAGTGACTAGCCCCCTTTTTTCAGAACTCTTATACATCTCTCTCTCTTACTCATGTGTGATACTAGCCAAGACCCAACTTTTGTTAGCACTCGCGGCCCCCATTTTTCAGCGTTCAACCACTGCCCCCCCTACTTGCTCACTCATGCACGCCTGGACTAAAACATGGGACCTCCAGGTGTAATGAAAACCCCTTTACCACTTCACTATCTTATATTTTTCTATATTTTATGACATTTCTAGTTATTTATATATATTTACAGAAATATATATATATATATATATATATATATATAATTATTTTTAAATACAATTATAAAATATATGTTTGTATGTGTGTGTGTATTTATGCATATGTTTGTGTGTGTATATATATTATATATATACATATATTTAATTAAATATATTATATATTAATATTCATTTACATATATAATAATATAAATATATATATATATATGTTTTTTAATACACACACATATGTATATAAAAACATTATATATACATTTGAATAGGTATATATATATAAATACATTTTTATAAAACAAAAAATGGTTAGATATTATTTTAAATAAAATTGAAAATAATTATTTCCATATGATTTATATATTAAGAAATATATTTTATGTGTAAAAATGTGTAAATATTTATTTATACAATATTTTTTTTATATGTAAATATATACAAATATATATATATATGTATATATTTAATTATTAATAAAACTACAATATGAAAAAGGATAAAATTTTAACACCATAATATTCACATGAAATTAATCCCTGACAATGAATTCAACCTCTACCTAAAAAACAATATGACCCCCTTAAACGAGGCTAGAATTCCATGGAATGTTTAAAAATAGGGGTACCAAAACAGCTCACTTTTAGAGGCCTATTGTTTACCTTTTTAACCTCTAAAAAACCCAACTATAATCCTTGGGGTCACCATGTTTTATATCTTTCTTCAAGTTTTGATTGATATGTGGTAGAGCCCAAATGGATACCCAAACCAAAATTTATGGTCGTTTGAAGTTCAAGTCAGGTTTTCAACTTATTTTAGATCATTGATTAATTCACTGGATTTTTTATCATAAAATTTTCATTAAAACAACATTACTTAATAATAATAATCAAATTATTAGTTAATATTAATTTTTAAATATTTTATTAACCATTTTCAATAAATATATTATATATTTAGCATAAATACAAATTTAGTATTACATAAACCATATTTAATAAAAATATATTATAATTGTATCAATATAAATATATTTATTTATTATTATATGATTTTTAATGAAATTATTTTTTATGAAATATACCCTTTATTAGAGTTAAAAAATCAATGATAAAAACCACCCGTTATTAGTATTAAAAAAACACTAATACAAGTGACCTTTATTAGCGTTAAAAAAATCATTGAAATAAAGGTGAATTTATGAGGACATTTTAGCACTGATAAATGATGATATTTATTAGATATTTTAGCTAACACTGATAAAATCTTCCCCTTTACTATTTTTTTTAGTACTGATAAAGGGTAGTGCTGAATATATAAAAATTTATAGTAGTGAATGTAATAAAGTTATAGATGATTATACATAAACTTCTTTAAAATAAATTATTGAAGGATATAAATAGTTTCAAATAAATTAATTATTCACTTTTAATCTAAAGTTATAGTAGTATTAGTATCCATATCCAAATGATACAAGTTATAATACCTTGAAACTTCTTCGATCCAGATGATTGGAAGATAAGTCCTATCCTTATACTTCTTTTATAGACATCATCAACAAAAATCTCTATCCCAAGATATTATTTGATCACATGATTGAATTCAAGTAATATCCCAAAACATCTCTAATATAAAAGTTTATAATGATAGATTCCTATAACGATAATCTCTTTGATCACATAGAATTATAATCGGTTCATCGGGTTATTTTAATCATAAGTTAAAGTATACATAAGAACAAAACTAAAAAACATCAATTTAACACAATTAAAACAAAGAGTGTTGAAATTAACTAAAACAAAGGATTGAGAAGAATTGATTTAATTAAAATGACTCAATAAACTCCCATTTTTGATAATCACATAGCACAACAAACATATAAGTTTAGATGATATAATATAAAGTAGAATACTCCCCATAATTACAAAAAACTTACTCCCCCTTATACATGAAATAAATTTGAAAAAATATTATCCCACTTCAAAAATTATTATCCTAATTTTGATAAATTATCTTACACTTTGGGATTATAAAGAAGAAAAAAATAAAATCAATAGAGTTAAGTGAAAATAAAAGGCAATATAATAACAAGGGTAAAAACCTTGGTGGAATAATGACGCAATGCATAAGAATAAAATAAATATGGAGGAACTACTTAAGAATATCCCCAAATAAAAAGAATATAAATAATTTAACATTATGAAAGAAAAGATCATAAATAATATGAAATACATAAGAATGAGTTTAAAAGTAAAAAGATACATAAGGATAAATAAAACCATAGTGAAGGGGTATTTATGAGAAATAATCACTGGTAGAAAAATAGGTATCCAAGATTGGTTTTAGCGGTTGTGTAAAGGTCTTTCACATCATGGGAGACTTCTCCACATTTTTTATGGTCATGATAGATTATTTCAAAAATATCCCATTCGTGACTTCTAAAATCAACCACCCAAAATTTTAATTTTAAATTAAAAAATACCACTCATCGACATCAAAGTCTTATAGCAAGGTGATTGGGGACAATGAGGTGGTGTTTGTAGTCAAAGGCTTACAGTAGGGAGAGGTGAAGGCAGTGTGAATAAGAAAAAAAATAAATACAATAGTAAAGATATAAAAAAATATAGTAGCAAATAAAATTATTCATGTGGAAAACGATGAATGACATTGAGGGATTCATGGTAATAAATTCAAAACAACTATGATGAGGTGTCAATAATAATTGAAAATTTAATGAACATGATTGATGGGTAAAGCATGATTTAAGGTAGAAGTTGAAAGTGGAGGAATGATGCTAGTTGGATAGCAATGTTGGATATGACACAACAATATAAGTCAAGTCCAAATAGAGGTAGAGGAATGGTGGAGGGGGAGAACATATTAGGGTTTAATTAGGTTGGGGAGGTCTCTAATGCTCACTTTTGGTGACCACAGTAAGTGGTCACCCAAATATATCCTCCGTGAAAAATGATTTCTCTATTAGTGAATGTTAGATAAAACATAAATTAAATTGTACCTTTGGTAATTTAGTACCTTCTATAAGATATAGTTTTGAATGATATTAAAGATATATTTGATGAATTACATTGAAATTTATTATATAATATATATAGTACCTATGTAAAGAATTTTTATAGTTTTATAAATACAAATATTTTCCTCCCCCTTTCTTGAAGAGTTTCTCAATGTCATGTGAATATAAAACAAGATGATAAAAAATGATCCCTTAACATAGATCATACCCATATACCATTTAATATAATAAAAAATTTCATAATGTAAAGGTTGTGTGAATATATCAACAAGAATATGTTCAATTATATTAAATTCGAGAATAACATATATTTTTTATGTGATCCTGAAGGACAAAATGTCTTATATCTATGTTTTTATCGGGTGACTAAAGTTCCATATTCTTAAACAAAGAAATAACATTGTTACTATTACAAAGAACAAGTGTTTTATTAAAATTCATCCTAAAATCAATAATTGTGTGATGTATCCATAAAAATTAGGCACAAAAACCTCTAGCAGTAACATATTCATCTTTGGTAGTGTAAAGTGAAATTAAAATTTTCTTCCTTGTAGACAAAGAGGCCAACACTTCACCAAGAAAATGAAAAGTCCTAAAAGTACTATTCTCGTCCATCATAGAACCTCTAAAATAAATATATGAATAACTCTTATATAAAAAATTGAATTTAGAAGAATAAAATAATCTAAGTTCTATAGTTTCTTTAAGTTAAAAAATATGATTTTAAATGACCTAATATATGACTCTTTTAAATTTTCTTGGAAGCTCACATGTTAGAAAAAATAGTATATTATTTCCATTCTACTATCTATCAACAAAAATTAAAATTCCATTGATCCATCAATAATGTTTTTAATCTACCAGTTTCATAAATTTATCAAGATCAAGTTTACATGAGGCACCTATTATAGAACTTATACCATAAGAATTGTCAAAACAAATACATTTAAGTAAATATCATAAATAAATATAAGGAGTTAAGATAGTTTCTTTGATTTTTTTACT
The DNA here is from genome assembly GCA_963277665.1 of Viscum album. NCBI lineage: Eukaryota > Viridiplantae > Streptophyta > Magnoliopsida > Santalales > Viscaceae > Viscum > Viscum album. The sequence continues at coordinate 1,170,925,416 of OY728138.1, read as the reverse complement.
TATTTAGAATTGAAGTAATTATGTTCACCCATAATACTCATCTCAAATTTAGTATTACATAAACCATAATTTCTTTGATTTTTTGAGTTATTTAGAATTGAGGGTCCCTGAACTAACACCTTGTCGCTCGCCAGGTCGTCGTTACGAACTGGAGAGGGTAACCTAGATGGCTATTGTCGTGGGGGAATCCTGAAAATTATCAAGGATTAACTTGATTAGATGATCATATATATATAACAGTAATTACAAAGGGAAGCTGACTGAGAAAGGACAGTCAAAGACTTAATCCTACCGGATGCATGTTCCAAAGTTCCTTACAACAAGTGTCTCAGTGTGCCGAGTCAACAAGCGGGTTATTAAGGTCCTGGTGAATGGATACATCGGCCACCTGTACCATCACTGGACTCCCTAGCCTAAGAGCTACTCTTGAGACACATCGACACGATTACCTAAATCCCAACCAATTCCTTTTTAGGGACATTCGAACAACGCCCCAAGGAATGAACCAACTTTGATACCACTTTGTCACGACCCAACCCTACCAGTCTCGAGCCGCAACTACCCCAATCCCGCCTCCATAGGAAAGGGGCTGGCGACAAGTGCTGAAGGCATAACAATCTCAGGGAGGCCTTTGCCTAAGTACACGTACACACACACACAACCCACTCAATGCAGAAGTGTAGAGTAAAAAAGGAAACCAATGTACGAACTACAATATCCCAACCAAAAAAACATGCATTGACCTCTAAAAATAGAATAAGTAAAGTGCTGAAAAGTGGAATGACAAGTAAAATGAACAATAAAGGGAAAAAACACATGCCCAACCAGAAAGTATCCATAACCTGACAATAGGTAAATGAAAGTAAATAGCTAGAGAGTCTCACACCTGAAAGTCCTTCTATGACCATTGAACGCAACTCAAGATTTTGTGTCCTCTACGCTCCTCCATAGTCTCAATCGATCTGTCTATCCTCTGCAAGGGCACACCAAGTGCGGGAAAAGCCCAAGCAGGGGTGAGTATAAAAATACTCAGTAGGATGCCACGAAAGCTCAAGGGATCAACAAAAGAGGTGCTAAAATGGTGAGCAGTAGACAGAACAAAGAACAATGTAAGAGTATAATAGAGTGAGTGAAGCTTAACCCAACAAAATAAAGGAAGTAGAATCATCCCAACCAAGAGGGGATAAACACATAAAGCACGTGGCATACCTCGCATGTCTTCACCCCTCCTAGAAGGAGAGTAACTGAAACCAAGGAGTGGGAACAAAAGTAGGGTGTATATATATATGCTCAACAAGAAACCTGAACGAGTGTGTAAGGGGATCTCTATCTCCAAGATCATCCCAGGAAAAGTCACCAATAGTTCTAAGGATATCCATCACTAATGCTCGAAAGTCCCGCATGCTAAAGTTGTCTCATCGTTAAACCGTACAAAAAAGGGTCTTGCTCCAATAATCACAGAGAAAAGTCACTGAATAGCCTCATATGAATGTCTGAGTTTGAAAGAAGTCATTAGGTAACCCACTGCCTAGCCCAGCTGGAGGGTAAATCCTAAGAGGTCGTTAGGTGACCTAGTGCCCAGCCCAGCTGGAGGGTAAACCCTAAGAGGTCTTCGGGTAACCCACTACCCAGCCCAGCAGGAGGGTAAACCCTAAGGTCAACAGGTAACCCACTGCCCAGCCCCACTGGAGGGTAAACCCTGATACGCTGGTGGGTAACCCACTGCCCAACCCCGCTATAGGGTAAACCCGAAACTTGTCTGATAACTCCGCACTTCATGTTCCATCACTAGGGGTCACTAACATCACTACCGTGCGTTGGTTTAGAGTGCATCAAAGAAACCTCTGACCAATGACCTTTCATGTTTCCACATTTAATGAGATCTTGAAAGAGGCTTCGCACGCCCAAACAGATTACACCGTTGCAATCCTAGCAGAAAAACATGCAAGATAGACTATTACTCACTTGAAATAGACTCCCGACGAAAAAGTTATTCAACACCACTTTGTGCGCATACGACGTCTCGTGGGGCCCACACCTCAGTCCCAAAAAAGGTTAGGAGAACTATGCCTTTGAGATGCTCTCAAAAAAATAGTCCAAATCAACTATTCATTCACCCCGAATGGACGTCTGATGAAAAAGTCATAGTATGCTGCACATAGCTTAAAAGACGGCCTGTGGGTCCCACACATCAACTCCAGCTTCAACACTTGCAATAACCCTAGAATACTTCATCATGACACGAGGGTCACGACGCCTAAAACGGACTCCAGATGTGCTTGTGCCATCCGAAACAAGAATCCCGGCGAGGCGCTAAGTAACGCTTAACGAGTGTGTCGCGTCACCGAGCTCCATTATCGTGAATTAAAAATCCATGAGACCATCTCAAAACCTCCATCTCGATCTGAGGATTGTGTTTCCATAGACGGCACGTGAATTTGATATTTGGTTTTCAAGTTAGGGGTGTTTTAGCGCCAACAGACGAAGAAGGGGTGGGTCGGACCAGTTCGGCTGGTCCACCCCTTTTAGACTTGCGGTCCGTGGCTTAGCCGCCCAGACCGCCCAATCCACCGCGGCCCTCTATTCACTACATGGGCCATGCAGCTTTACCCGGACTGGCTTAATCTTGTCCAACTCCTTTCCATGAGACCCGTGCTTCGCAGGTCTCGGTCGGCTCATGGGGTCGCAACGACCTCGGTCTCGCGCCGCACGCTGACCGGCAAAGCCGGCCAGCACGCCCCTCTGGCCTCCTGTGTGCCCCGCCATCACCTGAAACTGCTTTCTCGCAGCCGGCCATGCCATCTCATAGGGAGCCCGCCACGCCGCCACCTGGGGAGCTCGTCGCGCCACCGCCTGGGAAGCCCGCTGCACCGCCACCTGGGAAGCCCTCCGCACCACTGCCTGGGAAGCCCGTTGTGCCACCGCCTGGGGAGCCTTCCACACTACCTCCTAGACTCGCCAAACCGCCACACGGAGCCATCATACTGCCCTGGAACTGTAGGAAAAACAAGGGTTTGTCCGGAAAACTTCCCGGGGCCACCCCGGATATTCCGGGACTCAGATTTTTGATTCGAAAAGAGCGTTGGAAAGCTCGGATCGAACCCTAGAAATATATGGCCTACACTAGACAAAAAAGCAGCATTTAGATGCTATAATTTGAGTTCAAAGAAGTTTCAGAATTTAAAGAAAGAAAACGAATGACCCTACCTCATAGGGCGTAGCCCGTCGCTTCACAAACAATCCGCTGGAGCCGTAACCGCCTTAGAGAGGTGGGGTGAGGAGCTTGAAGATGATGGATTCCTTGGTTTGGAGATATTTCTCTAGGGATAGGTTCTAATTGGATGAAGGGAGGGGTGGAGGTGTTTAAGTAGGGAAAATAATTAAATAAAATTAATTAGTTCTTAAACACCCACCAGTAGGCCCGTACCCGAACTCTCGATGGGGTCGGGGTTAAGCCACCCCTAGGGAAAAATCCAAATTTTGAGCGCAACGGCGGTCTCAGAACTTTAATCTGAGCCTCCTTTCAGAAGTTATAAAGTTCACGCCCGAGGCTTCTAAATTACGAAAATTCCCATGGTGGCATTTTCCACAGAAGGGTCATGCCCACAAATGTTACACCCCTAATAGGGTAAACGAAATGCTCTGGAATCAATGATGCCCTCAGTTTTCCCATACGAGCAATTGTTTAGGAGTTATTATTTTTATTTGGTGTACCTAGTGTGAACGCAATTAAAATTTAATTCTGGCCACACCAGGGCTCAGAATTACATGTCGTCTGAACGCCCTGCTCTAGAATAACATCAAGGAAAAAAATTCAAAGTCTTACAGGCTCAAAACCCAGGTTCTTACACTTATGATCCATTATATGGATTTATTTACTCATATTTCACTTCTTCCATATTATGCTCAAGTTTATTTTTAAAGGCATGTGTTTTTAGTTACTCACCATGCCTAATGTTTATGTTTATGTTTATGATAACTTTCATGATATTACTTACTCATACTGATCATGTGAGCTCACCCCATTCTTATGTTTTATTTTTCCCCGGGATCTGAAGATGAATATTATAAATAAATTGCAGGGATTATCTCAAAGTTATGGATGTTTCCAATGGAATCTCTATATTATTTCATTTCATATTGTAATATAACAATTATGTATGTATCTAGTTTTCCAATGTTACTAAACTATTCGGTCCTTTGAGATGCGATTACTTGTAATCTTACCAATTTAATAACGTATGACACCAACTCTGGGCTACTAGAGTCGGGGTCCTTACAGTTAGAGTCTGAATACCAAAGGAATCTTACCTATACTGATTATAAGAAAAATGGACATTCCATTATAAACTAAAATTTTAAAAATCCTATAGTTGAGGATCTGAATGATGGAGAAGTAATGATTCATTATGGTGGGAGGGTTCCCTTGGTGTTGGGTGATTGAACTTCTATCAATTGATTAAAACATATTAATATGGCTAGTGGAGATCAACTACTAGAAAAACTTCCTAAGGAAGGAACTCTTAATGGAAGGAATGGATTTGGATACCAGAGGAAGGATGATCATGGTGTAGTTAGCACTATACAGGGCGATAAAGGGAGTACATCACATGATGGTTTTGGTGTATCATATGATATAGATATCAATACAAAGGTCCTAGACATGAGCCAATGGTCTCCCAACGGTGATGATGCCGACTCTGTAGACTTGCAAGAAGATACTTTCCTAAAATTTGGAGGCATTAAAGGTAAGAAACATCTTGATTTGGTGGGTTTGTCACTTATTCAATTGAAGAAGAAGAAGATTCCCTCTATGTTGGCTTCATCTCCTCTGATTTTGTAACATGATAATGAACCTGTTGATCTAGGTAAGGTCATCTCTCAAAAAGACTATAGTATTGATATTGGAGGTATGAGAGGGTCAAATGTAAACTCAAAACCTATAGTTGTGGTCCCATAACCTATTGTCAATAAAAAGGCAGCAAATACTACTCCTGGTGTTAAAATAATGGGTGATTCTATTATGTTTGGTAGAGATGATTTGCTGGGAATGTCATCATCTATTGGGATTTTTGAAATCCATAAAAACTAAGAATCCAATGCTACTCTGACCTTAGTAGACATAAATGGAAGTAGTGAGGGTGTCCCTTCACCAAATTTCTTTTACATGATTACATCTATAAAAAAACTTGAATTTGACATGCTCTACCTTAAGAGTTTTGAGAAGAAGGGTGTTCGAAATAAAAAAAGTTTTGACTCTGATCTTAATGCACCTTCTTCCCTTATATTGAATGTGTAGGTTCCAAATGAGGACTCCCATATGGATGTAGTTTCCAATTGAAAGAATATTTCATCGGGTGTTTTTGTAGACATAGAAAATATTAGAGGTGAAGTTATATCTAATGAATCCCCAATCAAGGAGGATGATCCAAAGTATGACAAGGTAGGTGACCTGGTTGATGACCGACCTACTAAAAGTGAGAAATATGACTCATCAGGCACTGAAGATCAAAATGATACATGGAAAGATCTTGAACAATGGAGAAGAGGCCAACATTTAAGTGGTCGAGGTAGAGGTGGTAGGCATAATAATGTGAAGCATGCAAGATGACTTAGGGAAACTAGGATGAGTTTCACATTGCCTTTTGGTTTGTTTCTATTTGGTGTCTTCTCGAGGTGGTGTCTGCCGCTTCTTTGAACTCAGAACCTCTTGTGATTGTTATTTACACTGTTTCTAATAAATTCTGGGGGTGTGGGTTGGGTCCCCATCTCACACTCAAGCCTCTTTTAGTATATTTATAAATATAAATAAATAAATATTATTTTTAAAAAAACTATTTATATAATTATAAATAAATAATTATATATATTTACAATATTGATATTTATATTTACATATATTTATTAAATATATATATAATTATATAAATATATAATTATATAAATATAAATATATATTTTTTAAAGTATTTATATAATTATAAATAAATAATTATATATTTAAATAATTATAAAAATATAATAAATATATTTAAATAATGAATATATTTATTATATTTATATTAATATTTATATATGTTTATTAAATATATATATATATTTATAATTATATAAATATATATAATGATATAAATATATTTATAATTAAAAAACTATAATAAATATATTTAAATAATGAATATATTTACTATATTTATATATATTTATTAAATATATATATCATTATAAAAATATATATAATGATTTAAATATATTTATAATTATAAAATTATAATAAATATATTTATATAATGAATATATTTACTATATTTATATTTTATATATTTATTAAATATATATGTAATTATATAAATATATATAATGATATAAATATATTTATAATAAAAAATAAATTGTTATAAATATATTTAAAAATATATTTATTTATAAATATATTTATAAATGTATACTTACTATTTTTATAATACTATATATTAATAATTATAAATAAAAAATATAATTGTTTACAAAAAATATTTATATAATTATAAATAAATGATTATATATTTAAATAATTATAAAATTATAATAAATAAATATATAATTATATAAATATATTTAAAAAAAATTATTTATAATTATAATTATAAATCCTTTATCAGTGATTCTTTAGCGCTAATAAAGATATCTTTTATCAACACTTATTAATTTAGCACTAATAAAATGTATCTTTATTAGTGTTCTTTTGTATGTATTGATAAATATCTTCCCAATCTATTTAGAAGAACCTTAAGTGTGACTGATTCAGTTGCGATTCTCGGGATTTCATGGAACTCCCATTTTGTCGGCGCTCCTCCCCTACGTTCTCTTGGGTGAATCAATGATAGAATCCAATGTATGCTATTTTCTCCTCCTCTTCACTCATTGATTGTTTTTTTGGGTTCCATGTAAGATTTTTTGTGTGCCGATTTCCCTTCTTCAAAAACCACTTTCAGATTTATTACACTCGATTTAACTTAATTTGGATCTCCTCTACACTCAATATCACATGACCAATGTAAAATAGATCTCTTATAGCTTCCTATATGTTGCTTCACCTATAGTGTTAGGGATTTGATAGCCATATTTCTTTATCGATGGTGTTGTTATAGATGGGAACCCTTGGGTTGTTGATTCCAATGGTATATGTTTAATAGTGTCACAACTTAGGATCTAGTGAGATTCTCATGATGAATTTTCATTTGATGATATTAGCTTAGAGATCCCCACTACAAACATTGTTTTCATCCTTTTTACATTTCATGTACATGTTGTAAAAATTTATTTTCATTTACTATTATTATACATCATTGTTATAATGGATCTAATTTGATATATATGCCATATTCAATTTATGGTTGAGTTTATTTATTTTTTATTATAAAATGTATTTTAGAAATGTTTTTAATGAATAAAATCTCTCTTGATTTATTTTCATAAGCTCTGAATTCTAATTTTGTAATATTTTAAAGTGTTATCACTTTTAAATGTATGATTCCATCCATTGGTTTATAAAAAATGGATTTTGAAAGAATGATTTTATATGAATTTTTTAATCTACATGAGTATAAATGTATTGATCTTAATCATGGTTTTATTTTATTTTCTAAAAAGTTTTTGATTTAGAAAATAGATAAATTTATGATATTCTATTCCTTTATAAATTCCTTTTTTGAAACATTTTTTTAAATGGTGTTCATACTATTTTTGTGAAATTTTTAATAAATGAAATTTAATTGACTATTTGGTGAAATCTTTCTTGGTCTATTTAGCTCAAAACCTACATACACACACATATGGGTATATATAGATTTTATATTTTCATATATGTTATGAGGTTATGATCACAATTTAGATGGCATTCATTTAGTCCATTTATGGACTTTTTTGTGAAGATAAGTGACCATGGGTCACATGGAGATGTTTGAGATGTGGCTCAGTTGTTGGTTTTTTTTGGGATAGTCTTTTATTGGAAAATTTTGAAATCTTCTCTATTTGAATTTTATTTTCCTTTATAAAGAGACCTGATTACGTATTACTCTGTTTTTTATATAATAAGTGAGATTTTAGTTATTTTTATTATTAATCATTTTTTTTGATTATGTAATTTTAGATTTTTAGTTTATATCCCTGTATTTCAATTGTATATATATACCATGATAGATAATCAGAAATTTTTACAATGCTCGCTTAATTTTATTAAAGGGTAAAATCAATCCCAATTGTATATATATTGAAACCATGGTTCTTTCACTACTAGAATCACATGTCCTGTTAATAATGTAAAATTATGATTTAGTAAAACTTTTTAAAGAATAAACATACCTAATCTTGAGGTTCCATGAAAAAAAAATATTTATTTAAGGTATTTATAAAAAACCAAATCCATATATAATTCTTTAAGAAAAAAAATAAACATTTAGTGCTTAATTTTTTTTTAGTTTAGTTTAAAAACCAAAAAATTTGATGATACTTAATAAGTTATCATAATAAATCATTCCTTACAACTTAATCAACCCGACCATTATCTCTTCATTGATGCAATCACTAAATCAAGTTTAAGTATTGTTTATTGAATTATAATTAATTTATGTTATAGTGAAAGGAAATTAATTTCTTTGTAATACAAGACAAGGTATAAAAGGGAATACTTAGCTAAGTATATTAATACCATTTAAAATCATGATTTAAAACTAAATTCAGGTTTAATAAAAGTAATCAATGTATCAGAACACAAACATGTACTAAATAGTAATTTCCTTTCTTGAAAAATGTTCTAAGACATGTGAATATTTAGGTTACTTTGTCAAAATAAAGTGTGGTAACATAACTCAAACATATGATATCTATAAACTTTATGGATCTTCAAATGATTTAGAGCTTACATAATGTTAAATTATGAAATTATATAAATTAAAAAATGTAAATATTTAAATAACATAAGTCCAGAATTTAAATTCAAAGAATAAATAATTTTTAAAAAAATTAAACAAGTTTAAAAAACATTACATAATAAACCATGCCTAAATATATAATGTGAAAAACACACACAATGTGGAATACCAAACAAGGTATAAAACTATCTCCACTAATGGGTGAAAAACTGTTCAAAAAAGTAAAAAGATATTGAAACTATTTTCAGTAAACTATTTTTAAAAAACCTTACAAAATTAGACTGGAAAAAATAATAAATTTTCTTTGAATTACTATATTGGAATTATTTGTACATCAGACATTTTATTGATTTCATGCATAAAGAAAAAAATGTATTTGATAGTGTTATTGGAATTTTACTAAATGTTCCTGAAAAAACAATATATGTAATCAAGTCTAGCTTGTACATGATTGACATGGTGATAAGGGAAGAGTTGGCACTAGTGAAGGGTAAAGTGCAGAATTTTCTTCCTCTAGTATCTTACACTCTATCCAGATATGAAAATTTACAATTTTTCACTTTCTTTAATGGTGTAAAAGTTCCATAGGGGTTTCCATTAAATATCTAGAATGATTTTTCAATGAATAATTTATGCTACATGGACTAAAATCACATGACTGTCATGTTTTGATGCAAGATTTGATGCCTATTGATTTATGTTTTATTTTGTTTAAAAATTACTATGCTTCTTTTTCAAAGCCATATGCAATAAAGTTATAGTCCCAATGAAGTTTCCAGTCATGAATAATGAGGTTCCAGTCATATTATGTGAATTAGAGATGTTCTTCCCACCACCATTCTATGATATAATGGTCCACCTGATGGTTCAATTGGTTAGAGAGGTTCAATTGTGTGGTCATATCCATTATAGATGTATGTATCCCATTGAAAGGTATATAAAGATTTGGAAAGGGTATATCAAGAATCAAAGTTGGAAAAAAGTTTTTATTATAGAATGATATTTTGTTGAAGAAGATATTTAATGCTATACCGATTACCTATCATATTTTGATAGCTTTGGTCTCCCAAAGTCTCATCATAGCAGACTTCTTATGGGAGAATGGATTTCTGAAAGAGATGTTGTTCCAATTACTATCATTGATAAAGAGCAAGAAAACCTTCAAATTTTACATAATATTGAAGATTTTTATCCATGTTTTTAATCCCATAAACCAATTATTAGATATTTTAATCCATAAAGGGTTGAAGGATAGATATTAAATACACATAATCAGTAGTTTATAGGATGGTTCTGAGATCAAATTTATAAGGAGTTACTAAAAATACATATTCAACTGTCGAATGAATTCGATGGATAACCAGGTGACTAAATGAAAATGTTACATCTTACATTGGTTTTGTAATCAATGGTTACACATTATATAAAAAAGAACATGATAAATTCAGTACAATGAAAAATAGTGGAGTTATGCTTGTGGTGGAAGATATGCACATATTTGGTTCCAAGGATAGAAATATAATTCATGCGAATATATCATATTCCTAAATTATTGAATAGATACACTACTGGGAAGTTGGGTTTTCCCAATACTTGTATACCAACTATTATACAGAACTGTTGGTTTAGGGGTCCTTTACCAACGGTTTGTAAAAACTGTTGGTAAAGGTTGGTTTTGTGAAGGATTTCCCAACAGTTTGAAGAAACTGTTGGGAAATCCACAATATTTGCACCATTTACCAATGGTTTTTACAAACCGTTGGTAAAGTCCATGATTTCCCAACAGTTTTTAAAAAATATTGGGAAAGTTCTCCACAAATACACCTGATTACACAGAAGCACAACACAGAACTCATTTCCTCTGATTTCTGGAAGCCCCCGCGTGCAGGTGAACCCTAACCCGAGGTCTTCCATCCGATCAGCTGCAACTCCCCCATCCAGGTTAGACTCTTTAAACCTCTTCCCAAATACAAACATAGAATCCCTTTTCCCCCGATTTCTCCATTTATTTCAATATCTAGAAATATCACGTCATTTTTTCCTATTTTTAGGGATTTTAGAAAATTTTATGATTCACACTATTTGATATTGAATCAATGACTAATACATGATTGGTAGATGTCTGTGAGTATATAGAATATAGTTTATAAACTATCCCTTAAAAGTATCATTGTTTTGTGTTCTTTATGATGTGTATAGTATCATTGACATACTTTATTATTAATCTCAAATTTAAAAATAAATGTTTCTGTCTATACTTTCTGAAATTAAACCTCTTTACGATCCATGAACAACCAATTAGTGTAGAAGCCTAAACTTTATCCACCCATGGGGTTCTATTCACTTGGGAATGTTTTCCCCCAAATACCCAGTGCCCCAAATCCCAATAGGTTTGATTGTAGACCTAATCGAGACCTCCTCCCGACGTATTCTCAGCCACGAAATACCATCCATCCAAAGATCCTTCTTCAATCAAACAAATTTTTATTTCTACACTTAAAATTAGTAAGTGTTATCTTAGTTTTAGTGTTCTTACTCTTTTTATTTTATGTTTGATGTTTTGAATTTGGTTAAATTAGAGTTATTGTTGTTGGAGTACTGAACCATTTTTTTGTTTTATGTTTTTTTTGTTCTACACTTTATACATCGTAAATGGTCTGTTTAGTGGGGTTTGTTTAGTGCAAGGGGTAAAGGGTTTGTTTTATGTTTTTTGTTTAGTGGGGGTGGAATGTCTAGGTGGGCGTGTGGGGTGTCCAAGGGTGGTGGGGGTGGGCTATCCTGGACACCTCGTGCCCTTGGACAGCCCCCACTTTTAGAAAGCCCCCCCACCCCATGGACCCCCCGACACCCTTGGACAGCCCTGCCACCCCCGTGGATAGCTCGCCCACCCCCTAGACACGTCGTACCCCCTGGAAATCCCCCCACCCCCTGGACAGCCCCGCCACCCCCCGTGGAAAGCCCACCCACCCACCCCGTACCCCCTAGATAGCCCCTCCCACCCCCTGGACACCCCCTTCCCTCATGGATTGCTCCCCACCCCTAGGGACAACCCACCCACCCCCTGGATAGCCCCGCCACCCCCGCCACCCCCTGGACACCCCGCCTACCCCCTGGACACCTCGTACCCCCTAGACAACCCCCTAGAAATCCCCCTGGACACCCCTGACCCCCCTGGATAGCCCTACCACCCTCGTGGACAGCCCGCCCACCCCCTGGACAGCCCGTACCCCCTGGACAGCCCCCCCCCCCCCCCGACCCTTGTTGACAGCCCGCCCACCCCACCCCTAGACACTCGCCCACCACCCCTCGGACACCCCCATCCCCCCGGATTCCCCCACCCCCTAGAAAGCCCCCCCCCCCCCCCGACCCCACTGGATAGCCCCGCTACCCCCGTGGACAGCCCTACCACCCCCCATAGACAACCTGCCCACCCCCCTGGATAGCCCATCTACCCCACTAGACACCCCGTACCCCCCAGGACAGCCCCGCCACCCTAATGGGAATCCCACCCTCCCCCTGGACACCTTGTACCCCCAGACAACCCCACCCACCCCCTGGACACCCTGCTCACCCCCTTGGATAGCCCGCCCACTCCCCCTAGACTCCCCATACCCCCTAGACAGCTTGACCACCCCTGTGGACAGCCCGCCCACTTGGACACCCCGACCCCCCTAGATAGCCCCCACCCCCTGGATGCCTTCGACCCCCCCTGGACGGCCTCGCCACCCCCCCTAGACACCCCACACCCCCCTGGACACTCCTCCCTGGGCAATGTATGTGATCACTCAAATTATCTACTAAAATATTAAATTTCTTCGATCTAAAATTTTGTCAACTCCTAAATAATTCTTCTCCACAAGTGTACATGATCTTGTACACTCGTGTATATTTCTTCAAAGATATTTTGTTATAAATATAGGATTTTTTTGTCTTTTATATTCTGATTCTCATATAGAGTAGTGTGTCAGTTATGGTTTCAAATAAAGTTAACAATTCCCGTTTACTTAAATATATTTTCGATGAAACTTCACTCTTATTGAATTGCTTTTGACGAAATGACTTATAACAATTATTTTTTTACAAAATGGATAGAATTTGGATGTATGAAACCGATCAGATATTAAGTGATTTTCAAAACAATTTGGAGATATTTTTAAATTTTTCATTTCACAATGCTTCAGATAGTGGTCGCATACACTTCCCATGTTCCATTTGTGTTGGAAGACCTTGGTTGAGCCATGAAGAAGTCAGCTACCACATAACCAAATATGGTTTTCAAGCAAACTACTATGTGTGGTATCATAATGGGGAGAAAATGAAATCTCAAATTGCTAATGATCCAAATGAGAGGACTAGAGTGGAGAATTTGTTATATGACCAGTTTCTGTTTATTCATCATCATAAAAAATAAATGATTTCGACCCAAGAAGACTTCGATATGAGCACACATGATGCATATAATGAAAATGATGATGTTTTTAGGGTGAAAAGATTTAATGATGCTGCCACGACTCCAGTATATCGACAATGCAATAAAATGAAAAGGCTGGAATTTTTAATCTGATTATTTCATAGGAAAACTATGTATGGGATTTATAATATAGCAATCAATTACATTCTTACCTTCTTGAAGGATTTACTTCCATATGATGTAGATATTCCCTCAAACCACTCTATGGCATGGAAGTTAGTTGAGGAACTTGGATTTTCAAGAAACAAAATTCATGATTTCCCAAAAGATTTCAGTTTATTCTGGGAGGAAACCACTTAACGAAATGATTGTATAAAATGTGGCACATCCCGCTAAAAGTCAAAATCTGATGGAACACCACCCCGTGTGCCACAGAAAGTAATTTGGAACTTTCCATTGATCCCCAGACTCCAGAATATTTTTATGTCTGATGAAATATCAATAAAAATGAGATGGAATGATACCGATAGAAAGAAGAATAATGATGAGTTGGTTCACCCTACAGATGGATTTTCATGGTAGAGATTTGATTCTCAATATCCTGATTTTGTAGCTGACGTGCGTAATGTGAGGCTGGGTCTTTCATGTGACAATTTTAATCTGTTTGGGCAGATGCATACTTCGTACAACACATGGCCAGTTTGTATACACATTTATAATCTTCCCCCATGGTTGTTTATGAAAAAACCTTTCACTTTCATGATTATACTCATATATGGCCCTTCTGATCCCGACATTGATATTGACGTATACATGAAACATTTAATAAAAGAGTTGAAACTTATTTGGGATGTGGGTGTGCACACATATGATGCATATTCTAATGACATATTTCAAATGCGTGATGATCTTATGTGGATGGTCAATGATTTTCCAACTTATGCAATGATGTATGGATAGAGCATGAAGGGAAAACTATCATGTCCTGTTTGTATAAAGAATACATGATCCATAAGATTGAAACATTGATGTAGTTTTAGTTTTATGGAACATTGTCGATTCTTTCCAATGGACCATCCATAGAGAAATAATCATTGAATATCTGATAATACCATAGAGACTGATGATCCACCTCAGCATATGTCTGGAACTGATGTGCTTAATGAATTGAAAGATTTCATATTTTTATTCGGGAAGGGTCAAATGAAATCTGGAAAGAGAAAGAATGTTTCCACTGAAACCTGTTAAAATTGGAGGAAGAGGAATATATTTTTTTATTTGCCTTATTGGTCAACCAATTTGTTACATCATTGGTTAGAAGTAATTCAAATTGAAAAGAATATATGTTAAATGTTGCTTTCGATACTTATAAATGTTAAGGGAAATACAAAATATGATTTACTGTCTCAGCGTGACTTGGTGGATTGGGGCATCATACCATAATTGCATCTTGTGCGTATCAGTGAAAATAAATGGAAAGTTCCATGTTCTTATTATGTGATTAAACCTATGAAAAAAAAACAATTTATGGAAGTATTAGAGACTATTAGAGTTCCTGATGGCTATTCAAGCAACATATCTAAACGGGTCAACAGAAGAGAGTTGAATCTAAAATCATTGAAGACTCATGATTATCACATTCTTCTGCATGAGTTGATTCCAATAGAAATCCATCATCTTTTTTCCAATAATTTAAGGGTGACTGTTATTTGGTTGTGCCATTTGTTTAGAGATCTCTGTGCTAAGAAGTTTTCTAAGTCTTTATTGCAAAAAATGTTGATAGATTCCCCATTAATTTTGTGTGAGTTAGAGAAAATATTTCCTCCATCATTTTTCACATGCAAGATGCATCTGACTGTCTATATTCCCACTGAAATACTTCTTGGAGGACCTGTTTCTTTTTGTTGGATGTATCCAACTGAAAGAAATATGTACACATCAAAGTCTTATGTCTGAAATAGGAATCATCCCAAAGGTTCTATCGTGAACGGTTACTTGGCTCCAGAATGTCTGGATTTATGCTCAATGTATTTGTCTGATCTTACTACAATAATGAACAGACCAATGAGAAATGAAGAAAAAAAATATGAGAAAATTGAACCCAATTTTCCATCACTTCCTCAAACAGGAGGAATTCCTGGATCATATACATTGAATACATTAAGCCTTGAAGAGTGGAAGATGGCACGTCGCACATTTTTGTTCAATTGTGATTTGTTCGATGACTACATCTGGTGACTAAATTAAATATGTATATCTTACATATATATCTGTTAATCTATTCATATTTTTTTATCTACAAGTAACATAAAACAATGATAAATAGAAAGCATCATTTGTTATCTTTGAGAAAGAGGGAGTCTTTGCATAGCAAAGAATTTTCTGCTTGGTTAAAATTGAAGGTAAATATATTACTGTTTAAAATAATTAAATCAATATTTAATTAAGTTTAATATTTATTTATATTTCAGGTATTGAGTTTTCCTTATGAATCTGTCTCTGAGGAAATAAGAGATTTCACTTTTGGTCCTAATATTGTGGTTCGTGACTGTAAATAAATTGTTATCAATGGGTACAAATTTATTGTCACTGAACGAGAAAAGAACATGAGAACACAACATGATGGTGTTATGGTTACTTCCACAACAAATTATTATTCAAGTGCATCATATAGTAGACCACGATTTGAAAATGTGGGTTATTATAGAGTCATTGAAAAAATAGTAATATTGGATTATTACTCTCATGGACGAGTCACGATGATGAAATGCCATTGGTTTGATTCGATGACGAGACATGGCACATTTATTGATGATTGTGGATTTTGAGTAATTAATATGACTCGCACTCTTGCTATTGAAGAACCATATGTATTGGCATCAATGGCTAAATAATTTTTTTATGTCAAAAACCAACCTCGACCTGAATTTGGTGTCATAGTTGTAGTAATTCCAAGACATATTTTTGATGATGGTGATAATGGGATTGACAGTATCCCTACTGCCATTGGAAGAAATCCATTTATTTCTTTTGATGACTCTAATAGCTCAATTTTCAGAGTTTATTGTGAACCTAAAGTTGTGGTGGAAAATATATAGAATCATCCATCCATGTTCTCAATTATTTTGGTTTACCTCGAGTTGGGTTGTTAAGGTTGGTACTATTAAAATTGATTTAATATTGATTACAAATATTTTGTATCTGATTTGACTGTTATGTGCATTTTCAATGTTTATTGGTTGAAATTTTATTTGAATTGCATTTTGTAATTTGGATTGAACTGTATTTAAACCTATGAAACCAACATTTCTAACTTGGTGAACATTTCAATGCTTCAACTGTGATTTGTATAAAATTTTTATGACTCTAAGACCTCTCTTTAACATTTTACCAGGTAATGAATATGATGGTTTGTATTGTTCTGCAAAACATGTATTGAAACCTGCATCATCTACCTGAGCTAAAGAAATTAAATTTTTCCTTAATTTTGACAACTGTTTCACCACTTATGAATCTGGTAGAATCAATGTTCCATGATTTTAATAGACTGATGACACTTAGTAAATAATCATCCTAATAAAAATTAAAATTTTCCCTCTCATTTTTTTGGGTTACACATTAGTTAGCCTTTTTTATTTACTTCCATATTTGTTTTCAAATGTAGGAAAATGAAACCAATTAAAGAGAGGCAACAAAAACAGATTATGGACAGCATTCGTCGCATGGCTGAGATGGGTATTCCACCACTAGTTCCTGTAGTGATTACTTTATTTAAAATATATTTATTTAAATAATATATAATGTCATGTGATTAATTTTTTTAAACATTTTTTCAGGATCTATATAATAGGTGACAGTTATTCGACGAGCAGCCTAGTAGTTCCCCAAGTACTTGGGGTGTTCATACAATGGGGTGTGGTACGAGAGCTGCATGATCTGGTCAACATACCTGATTAGACCCTGCCCCTCCCACTAACATACCATCCATCCCACATTCTAATTCTGGTGTGTTGTTAGGGACACATGGGATATTTTAACCTACCATGTTTTCACCACCCTTTACATCTGAGCCTCCTCACCCGTCTGTACCATATCTGATGATGATTCCCACTCCCCATCTAGAATTTGTCTAGCCATCCTTGTCATCTTCTTTTACTTATGCTTCCTTCTCTCCAGGCTTTTATATTCCATCTTCTTCGACTACTGCTTCTCTAGAGTTTGTCCCTATGGAGCATATATTAGGACCTACTCCATATGTACAGGGTGTTCCTTCAGTTTATGTGGATCCAGCGGTGCCCATTGATCAAACTACCGTAGGTATACTTATAAAACCCTAAAAAATTGTTACACCATTATTTATTTTCATTATAACATGTATTGATCAAATATTTGTTTTTATTTCATAACAGATAAATCTACTGATAAGAAGTGGGGGAAGGGGTATACACGCATGCATTCGGTGTGGAACCACCACACACAGTTGATGGTGGAGTACAATGAATATGGTCAGATGATTGAAAAATCAAGGCATCAATGTCTGAGTTTTTTGGTGATGCTTTCCAAATACTCTAACATCATTCCTGTCAGACAGCTCTCATGGAGATAGCTGCCAAATGAAGTCAAGGATAAATCCTAGGCAGAGATATAGGTAAAAAAATCTATTGTATTTAATTCAATATATTAATTTTTGTATTTAATTGAATTAATATTTTGGTTTTAGTTGTAGTTTAGTTTCCCCGATGGTGAGGGTGCATGATCACACGTTTAAAGGATTTAGGTGAGCTTTGGAGAGCTTATAAGCATGAGTTGTACATTGGCTGGCATGATAGAGTGAGCACAGATTTAGAGGCGGTCCCTATCGTGGATGATTTTCCATTAGAACAGTACTGACAGATGACTACTCATTGGGTGACTAGCTAATTTACAGTATTAATCAAATTAGAATTATTTAAATTAAAATTTTCATGTTTTTAGATAATACTAATTATTGAATTTTATTTAGGATGCATATGGAAGAAATAAAAAACATTGATGCTAAGAGATACATCTACAAATTGGGGCGTACTATGATTCCAGATCATAAGAGACAGCTGGTATGACAGTTTATAATCTTTCTTTATGACTTGCACTTTCTATTACTTCCTCCGTAATTTATTTGATTGCTAAAGTTGTTGTATAATTTTAGTTATGCAATTACTATTTTTCTTGTATCCTATTTTTAATTATGGTTTCCTAAATTAAATTTCATTATAGAGGCATAAATTTAATATAGAAGGATGTGTGGCTCGAGAAAAACTATTTTGCTCGAGTAGAAAGAAGAAAGAAGGAAGTGCGATTAATGAATCGACTCAGTAGCATATTGTAAGTTTTAATTTGTAGATTTAAAACTTTAATCTCTATTTTGTAACATAATAATCTGTTTATATTTATAACATACTTCTTTAGAGGCCCTTGATTCCTAGGAACCTGACAATTTTGGGCCAAAAGATCACTTACATTAGGTGTTGGGAGATGAGAACCCATGTAGAGTACGCTGCCGACCTAGGAATAGTATAGTTCTGACAAGGTATTGTCCCTCCTAAGGTATGAGTTGTAGTGCCACCGAGTCTCAAAAGGTTAAGGCACATGCAGAAAAGGCTGAAAAAATGGCCACAGAGACAGAAGCACAGTATGCTATGGAAAACACTACATTTATGAAACTGATGGAAGCTTTACGTCCAACACTTCCACCAGAGTCCAGCACTACTTGTGAGGAATATATATCATTGATGTGTTCTATATATGGTTCACCAGGTGGAATTTCTAGTGGTGGTCAAGAAAATGGTGAGGATGAGGTCGAGGCGGAGGAGGAGGAGGGAGAGGAGGAGGTCGAGGAGGAGGAGGAGGCCGAGGAGGAGGTTGAGGTGGAGGAGGAGGCCGAGGAGGAGGCTGAGGCAGAGGAAGGGGGCGATGAGGATGAGGGTGAGGGTGAAGATGATGGAGATGATAGTGATGGTGATGAGAGACAGATTGATCTGTTACATTTTTTACTGATATTACTGACCTTTGATGTTTATTGATTTGTTGTTCCAGAATATGTGTGATTAGGTAGGTCACATTATCTTTATTTTTTTATCTATAAATAATAAAACTTGATTTGATGATTTGATATGAAATCCCCCTATTTTAATGAAATTGTAAGTATTTAGTGGAAAACCCCCCTCCTCCCGGGACCCCGGATAGCCCCCCCCCCCCCCTCCTCCTTGGACCCCGGACAGCCCCCTGGACAACCCCCCCCCCCCCCACCTTCCTCCCTGGACCCCGGACAATCCCGCCACCCTCTTCCCTAGACCCCGTACAGCCCCCCCCCCCTCCTTCCTGGACCCCAGACAGCCCCCCCAACCCTCCTCCCTGGACCCCAGACAGCCCCCCCTGACACCCCCAACCTCCTTCCTAGACCTCGGACAACCCCCCCCCCCCCCCAACCCTCCTCCATGGACCCCAAACATCCCCCAGAAAGCCCCCCAGACAGCCCCTCAGCAGCCCCTCAGACATCCCCCCACCCACCTTCATGGACCCAGGACAACCCCCCCTTCTTCCTGGACCCTGGATAGCCCCCCCCCCCCCACCCTCCTCCTACTACGCATAACCCCACCACATATATCCTCATCCTCCACTGGGTACCCCACAAAACTGTGTATCACTGACATCATCACACCAATCACTACACCATAAGGTCACTAAGCCCAATCTATGCTCTGTTCAAGATTCACCCTAAATCCCAATCTGATTAACATTCCATTAATATTACTTCACTACCAAGCACCAACCACCTACCTTGATTATGGAGACAATTGCACTCTTAATTCAGAATCTTGGATCCCAATATAATCTCTCTTCAAGATTCACCCTAAATCCCAACAGAAAATAGGGTTTTAGAGATTCGGAAGAAGATGAGAGAAGAGTGCAAACCCTAATCAAAAAGAGGAAGCAAGGAGAGGATTTTAAGTAAAAACAACAGACATTCGGAAAACTGACCAAACTCTTTATGATTATATTGATACTTTATCACAAGGATCCATGATTCATTTTTGATGTGTACGAGTCAACCCCACCTCAATCTGAGGCACGGTGTGGCCGATACCACTCAAACTATCTCACTTTTATTTGAATTCGACAGGATTTTAAGTGAAAACAACAACTTGCATATAGAAAACTGACCAAACGCATTAGGAATGTATTGATACTTTAGTAAAACGATCCATGGGTCATTTTTGATGTGTAAAAGTCAACACCGCCTCAATCTGAGGCGCGGTGTGTCCGATACCACTCAAACTGTCTCACTTTTATTTGAAACGGATAGGATTTTAAGTGAAAACAAAAACCTGCATACGGAAAACTGACCAAACACTTTCTGATTGTATTGATACTTCAGGAAAACTATACATGGGTCATTTTTGACATGTACGAGTCAACCTCGCCTCAATACGAGGCACGGTGTGGTCGGTACCACTCAAATAGTTTCACATTTATTTGAAATAAAAAAGATTTTAAGTGAAAACAACATCTTGCATAGAGAAAACTGACCAACGCATTAGGATTCTATTAATACTTTAGTAAAATGATCCATGGGTTATTTATGACATGTATGAGCCACCCTGACTCAATCTGAGGCATAGTGGGGCCGGTACCACTCAAATTGTCTCACTTTTATTTGAAATTGACAGAATTTTAAGTGAAAAAACAATTTGCATACGGAAAATTGACCAAACTCTTTTGGATTGTATTAATACTTATGAAAAATGATCCATGGGTCATTTTTGAAATTTACGAGTCACCCTGCCTCAATATGAGGCACTGTGTGGCTGGTATCACTCAAAGTGTCTATCTTTGGTTTAAAATGGACACTGTTTTATGTAAAAACATCAAACATTCATAAAACCAAACATTCATAAAACCAAACAAATGTATTTTTATTGTATTGATACTTTATCACAAGGATCCATGGATCTTTTTTGATGTGTACAAGTCAACCATATCTCAATCCGATGGATGGTGTGGCCGTTACCACTCAAACTATCACACATTTATTTGAAATGGAGGAGATTTTAAGTGAAAACAACTACTTGCATATGGAAAACTGACCAAACGCATTCATATTCTTATTATACTTTTGGAAAACGATCCATGGGTCATTTTTGATGTGTACGAGTCAACACCGCGTCAATCCTAGGCATGGTGTGGCCGTCACCACTCAAACTATCTCACTTTTATTTGAAATGGGCAGGATTTTAAGTGAAAACGAAAACTTGCATATGGAAAACCAACCAAACACTTTCTTATTGTATTGATACATCAAGAAAATGATCCATGGGTCATTTTTGACGTGTATGAGTCAACCCCACCTCAATATGAGGCACTTTGTGGTCGGTACCACTCAAAGTGTCTCACATTTATTTGAAATGGACAAAATTTAAAGTGAAAACAACAACTTGCATACAGAAAACTGACCAAACGCGTTCGTATTATGATGATACTTTAATAAAAATATTCATGGGTCATTTTTGACGTTTACGAGTCAAACTCTCCTCAATCTGAGGCACGGTGTGGCCGGTACCACTCAAACTGTCTCACTTTTATTTGAAATAGACATGATTTTAAGTGAAAACAATAACTTGCACACAAAAAACTAAAAAAACGCTTTCTAATTGTATTGATACTTCAGGAAAATGATACATGGGTCATTTTTGACGTGTAAGAGTCAACCCCTCCTCAATATGAGGCACGGTGTGGCAGGTACCACTCAAACTGTCTCACATTTATTTGAAATGGGCAATATTTTAAGTGAATACAACAACTTGGATAAGGAAAACTGACCAAATGCATTTGGATTCCATTGATACTTTAGTAAAACGATCCATGGGTCATTTTTGACTTGTATGAGCCAAACCCGCCTCAATTTTAGTCACAGTGTGGCCGGTACCACTCAAACTATCTCACTTTTATTTGAAATGGACCAGATTTTAAGAGAAACAAAAACTTACATATGGAAAACCGACTAAAAACCTTCTGATTGTATTGATACTTTAGGAAAATGATCCATGGGTCATTTTTGATGTGTATGAGTCATCCCCGCCTCAATTCGAGGCACGGTGTGGCCGGTATCACTCAAAGTGTCTCTCTTTGGTTTAAAATGAACATTGTTTTAAGTAAAAGCAACAAACATTCAGAAAACTGACCAAACATTTTTTTATTGTGTTTATACTTTAGAAAAAATATCCATGGGTCATTTTTGACATGTATGAGTTGACCCCTTCTCAATCCAAGGGACAGTGTGGCCATTACCACTCAAACTGTCTCACATTTATTTGAAATGGACAATATTTTAAGTGAAAACAACAACTTGCATACGGAAAACCAACTAAACACATTTGGATTCTATTTATAATTTAGGATAATGATCCATGGGTCATTTGTGACGTGTAAAAGTCAACTCCGCCTCAATCTGAGGCATGGTGTGGCCGGTACCACTCAAATTTTCTCACTTTTATTTGAAATGGACATGATTTTAAGTGAAAACAACAACTTGCATACGGAAAATAGGACAAGACTTTCTGATTGTATTATTACTTCAGGAAAATGATCCATGGGTCATTTTTTATGTTTACAAGTCAAACACACCTCAATCTGAGGCACAGTGTGTCTGGTACCACTCAAAGTGTCTCACATTTTTTTGAAATGGACAAAATTTTAAGTGATAAAAACAACTTGCATACGGAAAACCAACCAAACGCATTTGGATTATGTTTATAATTTAGGAAAACAATACATAGGTCATTTTCGATGTGTACGAGTAAACCCCACCTTAATCCGAGGCACGGTGTGGTTGATACCACTCAAACTGCCTCACTTTTATATGAAATGGACTGGATTTTAAGTGAAAACAACAACTTGCATATAGAAAAATTATCGAATGCTTTATGATTGTATTGATACTTCAGGAAAACAATCCATGGGTCATTTTTTATGTGTAAGAGTTAACCCCTCCTCAATCTGAGGCACGGTGTGGCCAGTAACACTCAAACTGTCTCACATTTATTTGAAATGGACAAGATTTTAAGTGAAAACAACAACTTGCATAGAGAAAACCAACCAAACACATTTATATTCTATTGATACTTTAGGAAAACTATCCATGGGTCATTTTTGATGTGTAAAATCCAACCCCACCTCAATCCGAGGCACGGTGTGGTTGGTACCACTCAAATTGTCTCACTTTTATATAAAATGGACAAGATTTTAAGTGAAAACAACAACTTGCATATTGAAAACATACCAAATGCTTTATGATTGTATTTATACTTCAGTAAAACGATCCATGTGTCATTTTTTATGTGTACGAGCCAACCTCACCTCAATCTGAGGCACGGTGTGGCCGGTATCACTCAAAGTGTCTCTCTTTGGTTTAAAATGGACATTGTTTTAAGTAAAAACAACCAACATTCGGAAAACCAACCAAAAATATTTTTATTGTGTTGATAATTTAGAACAAGGATCCATGGGTCATTTTTGACGTATAAGAGTCAACCCCATCTCAATATGAGGGACGGTGTGGCCATTACCACTCAAACTATCTCATATTTATTTGAAATGGACAAGATTTTAAGTGAAAACAACAACTTGCATACGTAAAACTGACCAAATGCATTCGAATTCTGGTTATACTTTAGAGAAATGATCCATGGGTCATTTTTTACATTTATTAGTCAAAATCACCTTAATCCAAGTCATAGTGTGTCCGGTACCACTCAAATTGTCTCACTTTTATTTGAAATGGACAGGATTTTAAGTGAAAACAACAACTTGCTTACGGAAAACTAACCAAATGATTTCTGATTGTATTGATACTTCAGGAAAATGATCCATGGGTAATTTTTGATGTTTATGAGTCAACCCTGCCTCAATATGAGGCACAGTGTGGCTGGTACCACTCAAAGTGTCTCACATTTATATGAAATGGACAAAATTTTAAGTGAAAACAGAACTTGCATACAGAAAAATGAACAAAAGCATTTGTATTATGTTGATACTTTAGAAAAATAATCCAGATGTCATTTTTGACGTGTACGAGTCAACCCCGCCTCAATCCGAGGCACGGTGTGGCTGGTACCACTCAAAATGTCTCACTTTTATTTGAAATGGACATGATTTTATGTGAAAACAAAAAATTCCATACGGAAAATTCACCAAACGCTTTTTGATTGTATTGATACTTCAGTAAAACGATCCATGGATAATTTTTAACATGTATGAGTCAACCCCTCCTCAATCTGAGGCACGGTGTGGCCAGTACCACTCAAACTGTCTCACATTTATTTGAAATGGACAAGATTTTAAGTGAAAGCAAAAAATTTCATACAGAAAATTGACCAAATGCATTAGGATTCTGTTGATATGTCAGGAAAATGATCCATGGGTCATTTTTTATGTGTACAAGTCAACCCCACCTCAATCCGAGGCACGGTGTGCCCAGTACCACTCAAATTGTCTCACTTTTATTTGAAATGGACAAGATTTTAATTGAAAACAACAACTTGCATACGGAAAACCGACCAAAAACATTCTAATTGTATTGAAACTTTAAGAAAACGATACATGGGTCATTTGTGACATGTAAGAGTCAACCCCTCCGCAATATGAGGCATGGTGTGGCCGGTATCACTCAAAATGTCTCTCTTTGGTTTAAAATGGACACTGTTTTAAGTAAAAATAATAAACATTCGGAAAACTAACACAACATATTTTTATTATGTTGACACTTTAGCACAAGGATCTATGGGTCATTTGTGACTTGTATGAGTCAAACCATCTCAATCCGAGGGACGGTGTGGCCATTACCACTCAAAATGTCTCACATTTATTTGAAATGGACAAGATTTTAAGTGAAAACAAAAACTTTCAAATGGAAAACTAACCAAACGCATTCGGATTCTGTTGATACTTTAGAAAAACGATCCATGGGTAATTTTTGACGTGTATGAGTCAAATCCACCTCAATCTGAGACACAGTGTGGCTGATACCACTCAAACTGTCTCACTTTCATTTGAAATGGACAGGATTTTAAGTGAAAAGAACAACTTGAATATAGAAAACCAACCAAAAGCTTTCAGATTGTATTGATACTTCCGGAAAATGATCCATGGGTCATTTTTGACGTGGATGAGTCAACACCGCCTCAATCTGAGGCATGGTGTGGCCGGTACCACTCAAAGTGTCCCACATTTATTTGAAATGGACAAAATTTTAAGTGAAAACAAAAACTTTCATATAGAAAACCAACCAAATGCATTTAGATTCTGTTGATACTTTAAGAA
Source organism: Viscum album (assembly GCA_963277665.1). Taxonomy (NCBI): domain Eukaryota; kingdom Viridiplantae; phylum Streptophyta; class Magnoliopsida; order Santalales; family Viscaceae; genus Viscum; species Viscum album. Next base: position 1,170,899,739 of record OY728138.1, on the reverse strand, counting down.
AATGATCCATTGGTCATTTTTGATGTGTATGAGTCAACCTCGCCTCAATATAAGGCATGGTGTGGCTAGTACCACTCAAATTGTCTCACTTTTATTTGAATTGGATAGGATTTTAAGTGAAAACAACAAATTGCATATGGAAAACTGACCAAACGATTTCTGATTGTATTGATACTTCATGACAAAAATATATGGGTCATTTTTGACGTGTATGAGGCAACCGCGCCTTAATCTGAGGCACAGTGTGGCTAGTATCACTCAAAGTGTCTCTTTTTGGTTTAAAATGGACACTGTTTTAAGTAAAAACAACAGACATTCGTAAAACCGACCAAATGTATTCTGATTTTGTTTATACTTTAGAAAAAGGATCCATGGGTCATTTGTGACATGTATGAGTAAACCTCCTCTCAATCTGAGGGACATTTTGGCCGTTACCACTCAAACTGTTTCACATTTATTTGAAATGGACAAGATTTTAAGTGAAAACAACAACTTGCATATGGAAGACCAACCAAACACATTCGGATTCTATTGATACTTTAGGAAAATGATACATGGGTCATTTGTGACATGTATGAGTCAACTATGCCTCAATAAAAGGCACAATGTGGCCGGTATCACAAATAGTGTATCCCTTTTGTTTAAAAGGGACACTATCTTATGTAAAAACAACAGACATTCAGAAAATCAAACAAACGTATTCTGATTGTGTTGATACTTTAGAACAAGGATCCATGGGTTATTTGTGACGTGTATGAGTCAAACTCGTCTCAATCTGAGGGATGGTGTGGCTGGTGTCACTCAAAGTGTCTCACTTTTATTTGAAATGGACAACATTTTAAGTGAAAACAACAACTAACATACGGAAAACCGACCAAACACATTCAGATTCTGTTGATACTTTAAGACAATGATCCATGGGTCATTTGTGATGTGTACGAGTCCACCCTGCCTCAATACAAGGCATGGTGTTCCCAGTACCACTCAAATTGTCTCACTTTTATTTGAAATGGTCAGGATTTTAAGTGAAAACAACAACTTGCATACGGAAAACCGACCAAACGTATTCGGATTCTGCTGATACTTTAGCACAAGGATCCCTGGTCTAGCATCACACAATCCACTTCTCATGTGAGGAACTCCTATCCCTATTCTAAAACACATGACATTTAATATGCCAATCCCATCCTCAAACAGTGGGTTCTAGGACCAAACCAAAGTCCCTTTGGGAACCCAATACTAAAGACATAATCGAATATTCATACCCACTATGCAAAATGGGGATTCATCTCACATCACACCCAGGAGACCAAATTACAATTATCCACATACCCCCTTATTCCATTTGAAAAGTCTATCAAAAACATGTAGGATATGCTGGTAACCCATCTCATATGTCAAGATTGGCCAATGTTTTCCACTAACACATCAAGAACCATTTATACATGGATACATAGTCGTTAGAGGAATATAAACATCCCATGTGCTTCCTATAACTCATCCTAGGTCTAAGCACATGAACACTACCATTTTCTATATTATGGGTATCATGATCCTTGTCCATTATAACCAAGTTTTTCTGTTGGTTTTAAGATAGTCAACCCAAGACCATGAGTAAACATCCCATGTGATTCCTATAACATGTAGGTTTTTTCTCCTATGTGTATTGGTGTTGTGGTTTGAGTGAGGAGTGAATTCTAAATTTTGAATACTGTTATGGGTGTTATTTCTTTTCAATTCTTAATTTCTAAATTCTGGATGTATTGGATTTTGGCTGTATTGGTAATGAATTCTAAATTTTAAATACTGTTATGTGTATTGGATTCTGGATGTATTGGATTTTAATTTTGTATTGCTGTTATGGGTATTATTGCATTTCAATTCTGGATGTATTGGATTGTGGATGTATTGGATTCTGTATTTTTCTTGTGTTGTGGTCTGAGTGAGGAATGGAATTTAAATTTCTAAATTTCTGAATTCTAGATGAATTTTAAACATCCCATATAACCTTTTGGATTCTGGGTGTATGTGTTCTTGTAGGTATGGAGAGTAGGTTGGAGGTGGTTGTTGGCTGCTGCTGCTGTGGATTCTGGCTGCTGCTGCTGGCTGCTACAGCATATGTATACCAATGGTTTTAAAAACCATTGGTATATCCTTTTGATATATAACATATACCAACAGTTTGTGAAACCGTTGGTATATCTCTTCATTTAACACATATACCAATGATTTTTAAAACCGTTGGTATATCCTTTCAATATATAACATATACCAACAGTTTGTGAAACCATTGTTATATCTCTTCATTTAACACGTATACCAATGGTTGACACAGAACCGTTGGTATAAGGCTATACAAATGGCTTACTTGGCCACTGTTTGGGAAACCATTGGTATATAATATACCAACAGTTTCCAGGCCTTTACCAACGGTTCTGAACCATTGGTAAAGAGTAGAATTCCAGTAGTGATATACGACGTAGATTATATAACATTTAAAGTGCCTGTTTTCCATCAAAAATGGGTTGAAAATATGAGTGCAGTGAAAGTTGATGAAATTGGATTCATGAAGGTAAGTTTCAGTGTGGAAGGGGAAAAGGATGAGTCATTTATAATAGAATCATAAGAAGTCAATGTATTTTATGACTCAGATCCAGCAAGAATTGGTCGATTGTCTTTCTGGTGACTAAAAAAACTATAGGGTTAGATGAAAATTCAATAAAGGATGACCCTTTCATCAAGAGATCACAATTAGTTCATCGTGGTCCCAATGTAGACAATGTCTTATACATTAGAGGGGACCACAAATAGAGGATTTTGATTCTTGATAGAGGATCCAAATCCCTTCGACATTTAAAATTAAATAAAAAGAGTTTAATGAGAAGGTTAAAGTGTTTTTTAATATACAATGATTTTCCTCATAATATTATCTTTTCTCTACTTCATTAACTTAATCTAAATTAAACGTTTGACTACTCATGAAGACAATTTCTTCTACACATGATGATGTTACCAATCCTAGGGAAGAATCGATTGTTGATGCTGAAACTATAGAATTATTAGAGGATAAAAAACATGTTGATGAAAAAAATAAAAACGATGTAACATCATAGTGTTGAATAAAATTATCAAGTCAAGTAGTAAGGGTATAAAATTTGTGGTAGGTTGGAATCAACATGTCCGACCTGTTGAACCGAACAAGCACTGTGGGAAAATCGGGCAATTACGACAGACTATTTGCGATGAGAGAGTATCCCGTCGCAAATAGTCCTTCGGAAAAAGTTTTTGCGATGTGAGAATCAGCCCGTCGCAAATAATAAGGTTTTTGCGACTGGTCGATGGTTCCCATCGCAAAATCTTTGGCGCGCGTTGTGCGTCAAAACGCCGAAAAGGCTATTTGTGACGGGCAATAGTAGGCCATCGCAAGTACCTAACGGCGTTTTTAGTATTTGTGACAGGATATATATCATGTCGCAAATACTATGTCGTCATGTGGTCCTTTGCGACAGGCCCCGTCGCAAAAGACTTTCTAACTATAGGGTATTTACGATAGGTCTCATCGCAAATAATCTCGTTGCAACTAATCTAACCTAAATATACCCCCACTCATTTTTCCACATTCTACTCAATTCTCTACTTCTCTCTCTCTCTCTAGTGAAAAATTTTCTCACAAATTTTTTCATAGTTTACAATTTTAATTCGGAGCATTAGTCGCAGCTTATATCCTTCGAAAGCTTCAATTTTAAGGTATTTATCTATTTCATTTATATTTATATAATTCATTTTATTTTATTTTAGTTATAATTATTGTTAATTAGTTGTAGTGAAATTAAATTAGAAGTAGATAGTTTTATTTATCATTGTTTATGTTTATTTTTACAAATAATTATGTGTGATTAGTATGAATTAGTATTAATTAATAGTTATTATATTAGTTATTAATAATTACTATTAAATTGTAGTAATTAGTGTTAAATTGTAATAATAAGTATTAAATTGGAATAATTAGTATTAAATTGTGAAAAATTGTAATAAATTTCAATAATTAGTAAAAAATTGAAAAAAATTGTAATAAATTGCAACAATTAGTAATAAATTCGAATAATTAGTAATAAATTCGAATAATTTGTAATAAAGTCGAATAATTAGTAATAAATTCGAATAATTAGTAATAAATTCGAATAATTAGCAATAAATTATAAGAAGTAGTAATAAATTATAATAAGTAGTAATAAATTATAAAAGTAGTAATAAATTAAAATAAGTTGTAATAAATAAGAATAAGTAGTAATAAATTATAATAATTAGTAATAAATTATAATTTGTAGTAATAAATTATAATAATTAGTAATTAATTATAAAAATTAGTAAAAAATTTGTAAGAATTAGTAATAAATTGTAATAATTAGTAATAAATAGTAATAATTAGTAATAAATTGTAATAATTAGTAATAAATTGTAATAATTAGTAATAAATTGTAATAATTAGTAATAAATTGCAATAATTAGTAATAAATTATAACAATTAGTAATAATTAGTATTAAATTATAATAATTAGTATTAAATTGTAATAATAAGTAATAAATTGTAATAATTAGTAAAAAATGTAATAATTAGTAATAAATTGTAATAATTAGTAATAAATTCTAATAATTAGTAATAAATTGTAATAATTAGTAATAAATTGTAATAATCAGTAATAAATGGTAATAATTAGTAATAAACTGTAATAAGTAGTAATAAACTGCAAAAATTAGTAATAAACTGCAAAAATTAGTAATAAATTGCAATAATTAGTAATACATTTCAATAATTAGTAATAAATCAGAACAATTAGTAATAAATTGTAACAATTACTAAAAATTAGTAATAAATTATAATAATTAGTAATAAATTGTAATAACTAGTAATAAATTATAATAATTAGTAATAAATTGTAATAATTAGTAATAAATTGTAATAATTAGTAATAAATTAGAATAATTTGCAATAAATTGGAATAATTAGTAATAAATTGTAATAATTAGTAATAAATTGTAATAATTAGTAATAAATTGTAACAATTAGTAATAATTAGTAATAAATTTCAATAATTAGTAATAAATTGTAACAATTAGTAACAATTAGTAATAAATTATAATAATTAGTAATAAATTGTAATAATTAGTAATAATTAGTAATAATTAGTAATAAATTCTAATAATAAGTAATAAATTCTAATAATTAGTAATAATTAGCAGTAATTTGTAATAAATTGTAATAATTAGTAATAACTTCTAACAATTAGTAATAAATTCTAATAATTAGTAATAAATTGAAATAATTAGTAATAAATTCAAATAATTAGTAATAAATTACAATAATTTGTTATAAATTGTAATAATTAGAAATAAATTATAATAATTAGCAATAAATTCTAATAATTATCAATAAATTCTAATAATTAGGAATAAGTTGCTATAATTAGTAATAATTAAAAATAAATTGTAATAATTAGAAATAAATTGTAATACTTAGTAATAAATTGTAATAATTAGTAATAAATTAGTAATAAATAGCAATAAATTATAATAATTATTAATAAATTATAATAATTAGTAATAAATTATAATAATTAGTAATAAATTGAAATAATTAGTAATAAATGTAATAATTAGTAATAAATTGCAATAACTAGTAATACATTGTAACAATTAGTAATAAATTTTAACTATTAGTAATAATTAGTAATAAGTTCTAATAATTAGTAATAAATTGCAACAATTAGTAATAAATTGATACAATTAGTAATAATTGATAACTAATTGTAATATCAGTAATACATTGTAATAATTATTAATAAATTGTAATAATTAGTAATAAATTTCAATAATTAGTAATAAATTGAAATAATTAGTAATAAATTGCAATAATTAGTAATAAATTGTAATAATTAGTAATAAATAGTAATAATTAAAAATAAATTTCAACAATTAGTAATAAATTGCAATAATTATTAATAAATTGAAACTATTAGTAATAAATCATAATAAATTCTTAAAATTAGTAATAATTAGTAATAATGAGAATAATTAAGAATAATTAGCAAAAAATTATAATAAATTATAACAAATTGTAATAAATTGGCACAATTTATAGTGTATTGGTGGCTCCTTTTTGCCTGACGCCTTATCTCCTTGCAATTGTCTCCAACTAAAATCACTGTGAAAAATATTTCCTCATATACAAATATCTATTTTCATATAAACGATTATGGAGAACAGCATGGTGAGGCCTTCCTGCTCTCCATTATTGTGCATACAAAAATGGATATGGATACGTTTGAAAATATTTTTCATACTGATTTTAGTTGGAGAAAGTTTCAAGGAGATAAGTTGTCGAGAAAAAGAGGATCCTTTGCCTGATGAATCATATCCACTATCTCCGACTGAAATCACTGTGAAGAATCTACTCAGACGTACGAATATCTATTTATGTATGCACGGAGATGGAGAGAAGGGAGGCCTTACTATGCTGCTCTCCATCTATGTGCATATAGAAATGGATATCTGTATGTCTAAGAAGATTTTTCACAGTGATTTCAATCAGAGACAATGGAGATGCGTCATCGGGCAAAAGAGCTACTGCCAATCCACTGGAAATTGTGTCACCGATAATTAACAATTATTAGTACAAATTAACTGTATTTAATAATAATTAGTGGTAATTATTATAAATTTTTACAATTAGTTTATATTAGTATAAATTTTTTAAAAATACTATAAATAACTATGAAATAATAGGAATTAGTATAATTTGATAAAAAATGTAATTTAATTGTCTTATCTTTTTTGGATAGTGCCGTTATTATATCAAATTATAAAAAAATAATTATTTTATATTTTTTGGAGAAATATGAAATAAGGAAGTCGAAAACAATCATTATTAGATGACCGCACTTGGATAAATCAGCGTAATAATCAAAAAATTTCTGGTTTAAATCATATATATATATTGAGGGCATTGAATCTTTCTTATCATTAGCATCATTAAAACAAAAAAATCAGAAGGGATAATTAAGTATCCTTGTAAAAAATTTACTTTGAGAAAATTTTACATATTTGAAAATGTTGGGGGTCATTTTTTGTGTTCTGATTTTCATCTAGATTATGTTTTTTGGTATAATCATGGTGAACACAATTCTAGAGAAGATACTAATAATTTGGTTTCGGATCCAGCACAGTTTCAAAATTTAGCACACGATGCGGTAGGTATTTCCTTTCAACAAGCTGAAACTCAGGATGATATTAATTTAATTCTTGAGTGGGAACCATCTCATTTATATGAGTTGTTGAGGTCCGATGAGGATTCCTTATATCAGGGTTTCAAGATAGCCAAATTTGAAGCATTTTATAAATTTATGACTATTAAATTAGATAATGTAATGTCAAATAACTATTTTGATTAGATATTATCTTTGGTAAAAACATTGATACCTGAAAGAAATGTGTTTCCTATAAATTTATTGGAGAGCAAGATGCTGGTTCGTAATCTGGGTCTTGGTTATCAGAAGATTCACGCATTTTCAAATGATTTTATCTTATATTATGGTGAAAATGAGTCATTGCATAGTTTTCCCACATGTGGAAAATTGAAGTATAAAGAGGCCTTAGAAAATAAAATCTGCATTGATTCTTATAAAACAATTGAGATATTTCTCACTTACACCCAAATTGTGGCATTTATTTATGTATTAGAACACAACAACATTGATGTCATGACACAAAACCAATATTCCAATAGGTAAAACCTTAAATCATCCCTCTGACAGTGATTCGTGGAAACATTTTGACCAAGTGCATCCATCTTTTTTTGGAAGCTCAAAATGTGAGATTGGGTCTTTCTACTAATGGTTTTTGTCTATTTGGTTCTTACAGTAGTCAGTATTCATGTTGGTCTATCTTTATAACTCCATACAATATACCTCCTTGTATTTTGATGAAGGAACCATATATCATTTTGACCTTATTAATTCTAGGACATACAAAAAAGAATATTGATGTTTATTTGAAACCATTTATGGATGAGTTAAATTCATTATGGAGTAATGGTATCAGTTCCTTTGATGTTGTTTCGAAACAAAATTTCTTTCTGAAATCTACATTGATATGGATAATTAGTGACTTCCTAGTATATGAAATGTTATATGGAAAGAGTACACATGTTCCAAAATCATGTCCATACTGTATGATAGAGATCACAACACTTATGCTCCTAAATGGAAAAAACCTTATTTTTCCAATTGTCATCATAGATTCCTTCCAATAGATCATCCTTTTTGGAGGAACAAATATCATTTCATAAAAGGAATAATTGAAAGAGATGGACCTCCAACATTGATCTTAGGTATAGAGTTAAAATAAATTGTCTCTTTATTACCTCCCATCACATTTGGGCCAATAATAAACCAATAGAAAAGTGATGGCTTTGGAAAAGAATACAATTGGTTAAAACAGAGCATTTTTTGGGATCTTCCATATTGGTCTGATTTGTTGGTCCGCCACATATTGGATGTCATACATATTGAGAAGAACTATTTTGATAATTTATTTCCTACAGTTTTGGATACACCAGGTAAGACCAAAGATAATGTAAAGGCACGATTAGATCTTGCCCAAATTTGCAGGCGAATAGAACTTGAACTATTTGAAAATTTCATATCATAGAAGTTAATGAATTTAAAAGAATCGTATACACTCTCCAAAGAGAATCAATTATTTTTTTAGTGGATTACAGATTTGAGACTTCCAGATGTCTATGTTTCCAATTTGGTTAGATGTGTCAGAAATGGTTATATTACCAGATAAAAAATTCAGGACTATCATGTTATAATGCAAGGACTTATACTGATTTTATTAAGAGGTATATTGAATTCTATGATTTGGGATGCACTAATAGGAATATCATATATTTTTTTAGAGACATTTGTGTATCGAAAAGTGACTATGATGCATTAAGTAGATTGTAAGAATATGTTGTTTTAATTTTATGTAAACTAGAAAAAAAACTTCTCATTGACTTTGTTTGACTCAATGGAACATTTGATATTACATTTTACACATGAATAAAAATTTGGAGGTTTGCTATAATTTTGATGGATGTACCCATTCGAGAGATTCATGTAGAAATTTAAGATAAAAGTACGTAACAAAGCATCGGTTGATGGTTCAATTGCATAAGCTTATTTGCAAGAAGAAAATTTTCTCTCTCTCATTACTTTCAATATGAATATCCCTAAAAAACAACCATATGGGCTGAAATGAGGGAAATGTTGATGATGAAATGGGAAATCAATAATCAGTTTTCAATCAGCCCAAACTTGGATTCAATGGAGTTCATGAACGATGGCTTTTAGATGATGAACATCTCAGAGATCATATATATGTTCTACTCAATTGTGAAGAAATGAAACCATTTTTATAGTGAGTACTCCTATCACTTATTTTATAATTTTTATTACAGTGAATTAATCTTATTTTATTTTTAGGTTATATGATAATAATATCAAGAAAAAACTTCCACAAATTATAGCAGCTTCTCTTAAAGAACGTCGAAAAAATAAATTTTCCTACTTGTTTCAAAAACTGGCAACATTAATTATTTTTGGTTTAACATATAAAATCAATTTATTATCTATTATATTGATAATTGTTTTAAAAATTTTCAGGTATCTCAATATGCTGATAAAATTTATAATTGATTACGTGTATTGAGTAACCCATCATAAAAAAATGGTTGAACCTTAAAATGTATATGTGGTGAATGGTTTTCAATTTCATACACGTGCATATGGGGAATAAAAAAACAATGAATAGTGGTGTGTGCTTAAGAGGATATCATCATAGAGAAACTAATGTTGACTTTTACGGCATGTAGGAAGAAATTATTTAACTATGTTTTCTAGGACAACATTACATAATGATGTTAAAATGTCAGTGGTTGAATACTGAGAAAGGCTTATGTGTTCATCTAACACATAGAATCGTTGATATTAAATATAAAAGTCTTATTATAATAAATGAACCATTTTTATTGGATCATCAGGCACATCGAATTTATTATTCAAAACATTATGCTACTTGAAGAGAGTTGAGTGATTGGTGGAGCATAATAAAAATTAAATCTCAGGAAAATCAGTTTACTCAAAGTGAATGTGGTTTTGATGAAGTGGAATGAATTGAAAATTTTCAAGAGACTGCTCCAAATTCAAATTTTTCATGAAGAGACACAAATATCGATGATAACACCCCATAGTTAAGGGTTGATGGTTGTATCACCCCGAGCTTCCATGACACGCTTCTCATTCAATAATGAAATAGCTTGCATTGTACGCAACTTCGAGTTCTAACACACCGCAACTAATCAAATTAGCTGTTATGAATAGTAATACCCACTTTTTAAAATTATAGAAATGTTATATTTCAAAATTTAATTCATTTTTGTATTCGTAATATCGAAATTATCCTAAGTTGAATTTTTTGTAATTTTCTGAGAAATTCCAATTTTTATGAATAGTGAAAAATACTTAAAACAACTTTTTTAATAAAAATAATTTATAGTGATAAATTATACTATTGAGTGGTTTTAAAGTATAATTAGAATATATTTTTACCATTTTATTCAATGGTGTTCATTAAATTTAATTTCACTTTGAAATTGGACATAAACAATTGTCAATCTTTTGATATATATTGTTTCTTAAAAACACGCTATTTGTTGTGACAGCGGGAATTAATTATAAAATTAACTAACTCAAATTATATGTTTGGAATTTTTTAAAATATACATCATTTTTGAATTCACAATATCAATTATAGCTTAGGGTGAAATTTTGGAATTGTTCTGAAAAACTTCAATTTTTGATGAATAGTGAAACCACTAAGTGGCAGTTAAAAAACTGATTTTTTGTTTAAATGAAACAATACCACTTCTGTGATTTGATTTTCAAAAATCCAACATACATGGTTGTCATTAGGAAGTAAAATTTGGTTCAATGGGATTAAAATAATTTTTTTGTTGAATAGTAACTTTTAAGTTTAATTAATCGCGATTAAAGGTAATTAGTGAAATTTAAAGTAAAAATGATATTATAAAAATATGAAAATACCTATACACTTGTCTTACCCCTATTGGATGAGTCATATCCGACCAAGACAATCCATGGGTCAACTTGGGAACCCCATGGAGCCACTTTGGTAGGAAAATGACATAAATAACTTTTTATTTAAAGTTAAAATAAAAATGTCACAAACATAAGTTGTTTTACTAAAGCAATTTTTAAATGGGGTTATACAAGTCATATTTTTGACTATAAATATTCATTAGAAATATAACAATATTTCCTACATAATGGTAGTTTTTTTTATAATTTTTAGACATTAAATAAATTAAATTATTTATGACACCATGATGATGCAGTGATTACCTCATTAATTAACAATTTTAATAAAATGGAAGGATAATGTAAAATCTAAGCATTAAACTTGTCCAAATACTATTGTATGAGAATATTTAGAACCCGTATCACATTATCCTTGAATTATATAAGTGTGGGACCTTTATAATCCGAAAAGCATTGTATAATAATGTAACATTTCAATCTTTCAAAGAGTGTCCCTTCTCTCCTCTTATAAAAGGCCCCCACCACTACCACCTTACTCACACCATCAAAGCCTTTTGGATCGGCCAAACTCTTCCAAAATAATCTCCCAACTTCCCTCCCTTACTCCTAGAAGCTTCACTTTGGGCACAAGTCTTCCCAAGTAAGCCTTTGGCTCAAATCAAAAAGAGTTACCCAATTTTAAGGTAATGTCTTCTCTAATGTTGTTTTGTTTTATTTTGCTTCTCCAACCCCTTAAACTCTTTTTATTCCTTTCTTTTGTAACAAAAACAGTATCTAAAATATACTAGGATGTTGTTATAAGAATTATTAGAGCTACACTTACACACACATACATCTAATGGTTAAAGAACATACTGTTTCTGTGGATGGCGAATTTCTGCCTCACGAAACGATGATTGTTCAATATTCTCTTAACACCTATAATGGTGGCCATTTTGATGACACTATTTTCATATATGATATATATATTATGTTTATGTTTTCCTTATTCTTCTGTATTTCTCATTTATGGCATACTATATGATTTCTATTATGGGTAAACGCGATAATTTCATTTTAGGAAGTGCGGACTACCGCCCCCTCAAAGTGATTTGAATTGTTAATGCCATATGTGGGATGTATAAAGGATAGAGTAAATGGTATTATATATGATATTATACTGGAATTATAATGTACATTTATATCGTTATGATTCAATTAAATACGAAATAGAAATGAAAGTAGCGTTCATGCGTACGTACGGCTTACCGTCTCCATGAACGGTGCATTTCATTTCTTACCTCTAAACATTATGGAATAATATAAATACATGTATATACTGGATATATATGAGATATATGATATCTATATCATGAATATAATTCTGGATATAATGTATATTTCACCACATGAACAACTTGTAATTATAAGAAGTTTATTTTTGACTCAAATACCAAATATCGACAAAATGACCGTTATTAACTTAAATAATTACATAATGTTCATAACATGGTAATAAGTGATATAAAAGGAATAAAAAACTTGAAAAATTTTCTTAAGAAATTATAAATTAACTCTAGTTTATTATTCGGGAGGTTAAAGAACGGTCGAGTCAAGACAGGACACAAGGTAAGGGAATTTCTTAACCCAATTTCCATTCTTTGGGTTAATCTCCTACTTTCAAATTATGTTATGATATTATTATGCCCTATCTTGTATTTTTACTTTCATTATGTGTACTTATATTGAATACACATAATAGATCTATTTTATTTAAAAAAATTATCTTGGTAAGGACTTCGTCTCAATCTCCTTTCATTGAGGCATATTTTGTTTTATACACAATTTTCTTTTATACGGTGTATAAACCCCTTTGACTTTTACGTTTATTCAAAAGGAATATTTTTTTATACGAAGCATTTTACTAAACGACAAAAAAAATGTTTTTCTTGTCGTACGTATGCGGTGATAACGACTTCTCCGCCTCCGTGAGCACTATTTGAGTTTCGGCTTTCTCTTCAAGCCATAACTTTTTTTTAAAAGAAAAATAAATACCATGTTTTACTTTTCTTTTATTTTGGTATTGAAAATGGTTTTGAAAGTGTTTTTATTATATCAATGTGTTGTATTGATATCTTGTGATTGAAATTTGGACATTTTATGTTTCCTTTATGCATGTTTTATTTGATACAATTATGTTATGGTTTATGATATGTTTAAACCTGTTCATATGAGGAATGTATTGGACTTAATAAGTGATGGGTGGAGCCCACTATAGCTCCTCGATGCATCGGTAGGTCTCATGAGACAAACTAGTTTCTTGGCACGAGGCCTTGACAAAATCTTATTTGTGGTCTTGGCACGAGGCCTTGGCTACGTGGTTATGATAGTCTGGAATTATGCATTCCATCATTATGAAAGTGGTTATTGATGTTGCATGTGATTATTCGACCAGTAGAATATCCATGTGAATAAGTAAATGGAATTATCTCATTTTACTTTTGCCATATTATGTTGAAGTTCAAGTTTAAAAGTCTTTTTTTTAGTTTTACATTGCCTTAAATGTTTATATTTATTTATGAAAGCTTCCGCTATATTGTTATCCTTACTGAGCATCTGAGCTCACCCCTTTCAATGTTTTAATTTTTCCAGGATGTGATGAAGTATATTATGAATGACCTGCAGGGATATTATGAGGGGATATGAAGACAAGATGCTTTTGTAGTTTTGTTTTACTTAATGATGTAATGTAAGACTTATGAATGTATTTAGTGTTTCCAAGTCTACTAAACTAATCGGTCTTTTGAGACTTGATCTTTTGTGATCATGCCAATGTTACGAAGTAATGCACCGAATCTGGGTAGCCTGGGTCGGGGCATTACAGTTGGTATCAGAGGCAGTTTAGTACTAACATTGGAAGCTAGATTTACATAAAATCTGATTAGATCACATAGCCCAAAGATAGACTTTGAGGATTAGTATAGAAGAACTTCCTAGAATTTTGGTATTATTGAGATTTTGTGAGTTTTCTGAGCAATACATCCCTGTCTAGATACGAGCAGGTAGAGGTGGCTCTGGCAGAGATGTACCTAAGGTTAAAACCCGAAAACACCACTTTGAGCTAGACTCGAACGGGAACTGGTGCACGACAATGGGCCTTGTTGCACTCTTGGTTACGACACTCCCGGGGGATATGCTTAGGATAATTCTCATTTTCTTTACAAACCATTATGAAGGGTTATGAGTATATAATTCCTCAAAGAAAACATTTTTATGATTATGGATTATATCCATAAATAGTTCAATTTATGTAAAGTATTTTACAAGTATGGAATTATGTATTTTGATTCATAAACTAATCTAGTTTATGCCATTTTTTATAAATGGCGCCTAGTGGAAGGAATGGAAACCGTATCAATGCACGCACTCCATGTAGGGATTTCCCTCCTGATCAAGATAATTATTGTGGATCTAAAGATATAACTGGTGCTGATCAACTTATTACCATACTGGGACAACTCACTTAGGTTATGAATAATAACCTTACTCATATGGAGCACCGTGATCCGCAACATGGAGGATCAATGTTATACCACTTCATGAGGAAACAACCACCAACATTTAATGGGGGTACAAATCCATTAGTAGCTGAGAAATGGATAAACTCCTTAGAAAAAATATTCCATGCCTTAGGGAGTAGTGAAAGGGAGAAGGTTGTCATGGCAATCTACCGCCTCACTGGAGATGCCAATAAATGGTGGTCGCTGATTCAAAACACAAAGGAAGATGAAGAAGTATCAAATATGGAATGGAGAGAGTTCAAATATCTTTTCCTAGAAAAATACTATCCTCGTGACCATCGAGTAGATATGGAAAGACAATTTTTGAGTCTAAGACAAAAGGAGGATGAGAATGTCGCAAAGTATGAGGCCAATTTTACAAGGTTAGCGAGGCATGCTGCAGATTATATACGTAACCCAAGAAGTAAGATTGGTCATTTCTTTTATGGGTTAAAACCATTTCTCTGTTGAGCTTTAGTATCACAATCTTTCTCAATGTACGAAGATATAGTCTCATGTTCTATCAAGACAGAAAAGGAATTATCTAAGTCTTATGACAACAAAGTAAAGCAAGAGAAGAAGAGAACGGTGGAACAAGAGAAAGATAAAGGGAAAAAGGGAAAGAAGGATTTTCCATTATGCGATAATCGTGGGAAGAATCACCCTGGTACTTGCCTAAAGGGAATGGGAGTTTTTTACAAATGTGGAGGAAAAGGTCACCAGGCTCGTGATTGTAAGGGAAAGAAAGAGGCTATCAATGTTGAATGCTACAATTGTAGGGAAATGGGGCATTATGCAAATGAATGTCCTAAGCATCAGGGAAACTTACCTTAGAAAAGTACAAGGGATCAAGGACAATCTTATGCTATTACTACAGTATAATTGGAATAATTAATGTATTGGTTCTTTTGGAATCAAGGATTATATTTTGGTTATAAGGATAATGTGATATATATAAGGATTGTACTACAGTACTTGTTTTTTTTCATTAAGGTTTTAATATGATGAAGGTAATAATATTTTTAGTATGTGACAATAAGAGAAACATTACTTTGTTTGGGGAATCTGATAAATTGATTTTGGAATTAAGAGACCTTTTAGAAAAAGTCTGGACAGAGGTATTTTGGATAACTATAAAGGTTGGGATGGATTAATTTGAACTTTCAATAGTATTGTTTAAGGTTAAAACATTTCTGAAGATTATTTTTGGAATATTATAATACTATAGTTTTAGGAAAAGGACAACCTGCAGGGTGAGGCATAACCCGTCGCGTCGAACAAAGCTGCAGGAATCGAACCCATAACCATAGTGCGACAGGCCTTTATTACCTACCACTAGCCTACAGGAAGTCCCTGGTTATTACAAAATAGTTTTCCTAATCTAAATGGTATGTGGTAATATTTAGAACCTTATAAAATTAGGATAAATAGAATATTTTTGAGTTCTGTTACCATTTGAAGTGAAAGATGGGTTTTTGGTAAAAATTTATTAAAGAATGAAAGTCTACATGACAAGTAAGTATATTTCCTTATGAAAGGTAACTTAAAACAAAAACATTGTCGTTTAACTTTTCCAACTGGGGATTTAATGACTGTTTAACCAATCACAAGTTTGTGATTTTCTTGTGGATAACTTTTTCCTAATCCTATTTTCTACAACTCTCCATCAGACCTTGATGGTTTGTTTTTCTTCCATATCCATATTTTCATAGAATCCTAGTATGGGCTATCTAGGGTGACCTTTGTACTTATCTTTCTATCTTTTAAAGTTATATTTTTATTAACCCTATTTCCGATGTGAGTTTTCTACCAAGGTATTTTCTATTTTCAAACTTTTATTTTCAAAGAAAAATTTCAAATTGTGAGGAAGCAATTTATTGAAGGAGTGGAGAATGTAACACCCTGATACGCTTCTCATTCAATAATGCAATAGCTTGCATTGTACGCAACTTCGAGTTCTAACACACCGGAACTAATCAAAGTAGCCGTTATGAATAGTAATACCCACTTTTTAAAATTATAGAAATGTTATATTTCAAAATGGACTTCATTTTTGTATTCGTAATATCGAAATTATCCTAAGTTGAATTTTTTGTAATTTTCTGACAAATTCCAATTTTTTATGAATAGTGAAAAATACTTAAAACAAATTTTTTAATAAAAATAATTTATAGTGATAAATTATTATATTTAGTGGTTTTAAAGTATAATTAGAATATATTTTTAACATTTTATCCAATGGTGTTCATTATAATTAATTTCACTTTGAAATTGAACATAAACAATTGTCAATCTTTTGATATATATTGTTTCTTAAAAACACGCTATTTGTTGTGACAGCGGGAATTAATTATAAAATTAATTAATTCAACTTATATGTTTGGAATTTTTTAAAATAGACATTATTTTTGAATTCAGAATATCAATTATAGCTTAGGGTGAAATTTTGGCATTGTTCTGAAAAACTTCAATTTTTGATGAATAGTGAAACCACTAGGTGGTAGTTAAAAAACTGATTTTTCATTTAAATGAAACATTACCACTTCTATGATTTGATTTTCAAAAATCCGACATAAATGGTTTTCATTAGGAAGTAAAATGTGGTTCAATGGGATTAAAATAATTTTTTGGTGAATAGTAACTTTTAAGTTTAATTAATCGCGATTAAAGGTAATTAGTGAAATTTAAGGTAAAAATGATATTATAAAAATATGAAAATACCTTTACACTTGTCCTACCACTATTGTATGAGTCATGGCCGACCAAGAAAATCCATGGGTCAACTTGGGGACCCAATGGAGCCACTTTGGTAAGAAAATGACATAAATAACTTTTTATTTAAAGTTAAAATAAAAATGTCACAAACATATGTTGTTTTACTAAAACAATTTTTAAATGGGGATATAAAAGTCATATTTTTGACTATAAATATTCATTAGAAAGCTAAAAATATTTCCTACATAATGATAGTTTTTTTATAATTTTTAGACATTAAATAAATTAAATTATTTATGACACCATGATGATGTAGCGATTACCTCATTAATTAACAATTTTAATAAAATGGAAGGATAATGAAAAATATAAGCATTAAACTTGTCCAAAGCCAATTGGATGAGAATATTTCGAACCCTTATAACCTTATCCTAGAATTATATAAGTGTGGGACCTTTAGAATCCAAAAAGCATTTTATAATAATGTAACATTTCAATCTTTCCAAGAGTGTCCATTCTCTCCTCTTATAAAAGGCCCCCACCACTACCACCTTACTCACACCTTCAAAGCCTTTTGGCTCGACCAAACTCTGCCCAAATACTCTCCCAACTTCCCTCCCTTACTCCTAGAAGCCTCACTTTGGTCAGAATTCTTCCCAAGGAATCCTTTGACTCAAATCAAAAAGAGTTACCCGATTTTAAGGTAATGTCTTCTCTAATGTTATTTTGTTTTATTTTGCTTCTCCAACTCCTTAAACTCTTTTTATTCCTTTCTTTTGTAACAAAACTAATATCTAAAATATACTATGATTTTTTTATAATAATTATTAGAGCTACACTTACACACACCTACATCTAATGGTTAAAGAACATACTGTTTCTGTGGATGGCGAATTTCTGCCTCACGAAACGACGATTGTTCAATATTCTGTTAACACCTCTAATGGTGGACATTTTGATGACACTATTTTCATATATGAAATATATATTATGTTTATGTTTTCATTATGATTCTTTATTTCTCATTTATGGCATACTCTATGATTTCCATTATGGGTAAACGCGATAATTTCATTTTAGGAAGTGCGGACTACCGCCCCCTCAAAGTGATTTGAATCGTTAATGCCATATGTGAGATGTATAAAGGATGGAGTAAATGGTATTATATATGATATTATACTGGAATTATAATATACCTTTATATCATTATGATTTAATTAAATACTAAATAGAAATGAAAGTAGCGTTCATGTGTACGTACGGCTTACCGTCTCCATGAACGGTGCATTTCATTTCTTACCTCTAAACGTTATGGAATATTATAAATGAATGTATATACTGGATATATATGAGATATATGATATCTATATCATGAATATAATTATGGATATAATGGATATTTCCCCACATGAACAACTTGTAATTATAAGAAGTTTATTTTTGACTCAAGTAACAAAGATCGACAAAACGACCGTTATTAACTTAAATAATTACATAATGTTCATAACATGGTAATAAGTGATATAAAAGGAATAAAAAACTTGAAAAAAGTTCTTAAGAAATTATAAATTAACTCTAGTTTATTATTCATGAGGTTAAAGAACGGTCGAGTCAAGACATGACGCAAGGTAAGGGAATTTCTTAACCCAATTTCCATTCTTTGGGTTAATCTCCTACTTTCAAATTATGTTATGATATTATTATGTACTATCTTGTATTTTTACTTTCATTATGTGTATTTATATTGAATACACATAATAGATCTATTTTATTTAAAAAAATGATCTTGGTTAGGACTTCGTCTCAATTTCCTTTCATTGAGGCATATTTTGTTTTATACACAACTTTCTTTTATATGGTGTATAAACCCCTTTGACTTTTGTGTTTATTAAAAAGGAATATTTTTTATACAAAGCATTTTACTAAAAGACAAAAAGGAATGTTTTTCTTGTCGTACGTATGCGGCGACAATGACTTCTCCGCCTCTGTGAGCACTATTTGAGTTTCGGCTTTCTCTTCAAGCCATAACTTTTTTTAAAAGAAAAATAAATACCATGTTTTACTTTTCTTTTATTTTGGTATTGAAAATGGTTTTGAAAGTGTTTTTATTATATCAATGTGTTTTATTTATATATTGTGATTGAAATGTAGAAATTTTATGTTTCCTTTATGCATGTTTTATTTGATACGATTATGTTATGGTTTATGATATGTTTAAACCTGTTCATATGAGGAATGCATTGGACTTAATAAGTGACGGGTGGAGCCCTCTATAGCTCCTCGATGCATCGGTAGGTCTCATGAGACAAACTAGTTTCTTGGAACGAGGCCTTGACAAAATCTTATTTGTGGTCTTTGCACGAGGCCTTGGATATGTGGTTATGATAGTCTGGCATTATGCATTCCATCATTATGAAAGTGGTTATTGATGTTGCATGTGATTATTCGACCATTAGAATATCCATGTGAATAAGTAAATGGAATTATCTCATTTTACTTTTTCCATATTATGTTGAAGTTCACGTTTAAAAGTCTTTTGTTTTAGTTTTACATTGCCTTAATTGTTTATATTTATTTACAAAAGCTTCAACTATATTGTTATCCTTACTGAGCATCTGAGCTCACCCCTTTCAATGTTTTAATTTTTCCAGAATGTGAAGAAGTATATTATGAATGACCTACAGGGATAGTATGAGGGGATATGAAGACAAGATGTTTTTGTAGTTTTGTTTTACTTAATGATGTAATGTAAGACTTATGAATGTATCTAGTGTTTCCAAGGCTACTAAACTAATCGGTATTTCGAGACTTGATATTTTGTCATCATGCCAATGTTATGAAGTAATGTACCGACTCTGGGTAGATGGGGTTGGGGCGTTACAATGGTGATGATGATGTTAATGATTATACAGATGAATTTGAAATGACAAAAGATGATGAAATTGAAACTCATATGGAAATTGATGATGTTTAGGAGGAATATGAAGACATTGACATCATCAGATATAAAGATGGGGATGAAGATGAATGTTGACACAGTTAAATTCTGGTTATAATTATATACAATATATATCTATATATAATAGTTGTTTTCAACTATTTTCTAACAATAATAATTTCATGTTTTATATGGAAAAGTATATGATTCGTATGTTGGAGGGAGTTGATATACCTTTGGATGAGCAGGATGTTGGGTCATCTGACCCACAGACTACTAGCAGTTCATAGGGGACTCAGAGGGGGCATGGTCTTGCATTATTGATGATTCCTAACCTGATCCTCGAGAGATGTCCATGTCTTGGATTTAATCCACACATGTAGAGGTATGTTTACATGTGTATTTTAGTTAGTTTTCAATAATTTATTTATATACTAATTGTTTTATTATTTGTTTTTCTTTCACATATTTACGCATAAAACTATTAGACTGGGGAGCAATATATTGTGCGATTATTTTTCTGAAGTATGGGTCTCATGGGATCAGATTCCCATTGATGTGAAGCACCACAAGTTTGATCATTTGATGGTATGTAAATAAATAATATTTATTTTGAAATTAATTTAATTAATAGCTTAACATTATAAATTACTTGTAGGGTTTATGGTATGCCATAGATAATAGAATGCATGGGGCTATCTGGAAGGCATGGAATGATACTATACATTAGTATGGTAGTCAGGTTTTACACAATTTGAGAAGGAAAGAAATGGAGAAATATGGAGTGATAGATTTTAATGAGTCTTTTCGCGGCCACCAACTTGATTAAATTTCATCTCAGATATGGGATGAATTATGTTCACATTGTTTGGGTGGTCATTTGCAGAGGATATCATCAGTTGGTCAAAAAAACTAGAGGAGATAGGATGTGACACATTAAGCTGGTAGTCGTACATTCAGTGTTCGTAGGGACCATATGGTAAGTATTTTTTTAAATATTTTATATAACTTTAAATGTAAACAGTTTATTTTATATTCATATAGGTAGTCGAACAACCCGATATTTTTGAGTTCAATGTTTATAGGAGGATGTATAATGGTCCGACCACTGGAGAGATTAATGGTGCTCTCCAACATCAGATTGTGGTTAGTATATTTTCTTTTTTAGTTTAAAATTTAACTGAAAATAATATTTTAACTATTTTACTTTTAAATTGAAATTGAAGGAGTCATATGAGGCCATGATGTCTCATACACTGACTGAGAGTCAGGCTGAGACCGATACTCAGACTAGTTCCTACCGATTTGATGAGACAACATAGAAGTAGGCGACCCAGTATGACTGTAAGAAAGGATGATTTGTAGGTATCAGATCTCGATTGACTCTTGTGAATTATCATTGCACTATTGCGATGTTGGAATCTAGCTCTAGAAGAGCTCATGGAGAGTCATCATCATCTAGTTTATAGTATCAAGAGAAGCTATGAGTTCAGAGTGATCTTATAGAGAGTATTCATAGGGAGCAGAAGAAAATGTATCAATGGTAGCAGTAGGAGTAGAAACATGAAGAGTTCCTACGACCACAACAGTAGTAACAACACCAGCCAGAGATGCAAGAGGAGATGTGCTAATGGCGACAGAAATATGAGTTTGAATAGTTTGAGTACATGCGACATCTCACTCATGGTTTAGGGGTGGAGTTCCCTCCACCATCTTTTCTAGCTCCCCCAGACATCCCTCCCCCTCAGTGAACTATTTATTTTTATGATAAAATATTTGAATGTAATTTTTTTTGTAATATTAACTATTTACCTTTCTATATAGTGCAGTTTTTATAATGTTGCAAATATTATATTTTTTATTATTTATTTAATTTTTATTATTTTATTACTTTATTTAATTTTTTTTATTAATTATTATTTTTGATTATTTTATTTTTATTATTTTTTGGGAATATTGAGGTTTTCATTTTTTTTATAATTTTTTTATTATATTAGTAATATTAATACTATTATTTCATTAATAATAATAATAATAATAATAATAATAATTTTATATTATCAATATTATTTTTATTATTTCTATATAAATATTATTTTATTATTTTATAATTTATTTTATTTTACTAATATTAATATTTTTATTTCATTAATATTAATATTATTTTTATTATTATTATTATTACTATTATTATTATTAAATTTTTTGCGATGGGCCCCATTGCAAATAGTATTTGCGACGGCCTGTCGTAACAAAATGTTTCAAAAATGTGGTAAGGAGTTTTTGTGATAGACCATCACAAAAAGAGTATTTAAAAAATACGAGAAAACTATTTGCGACGAATCTCTATACCATCACAAAAAACAATATTTACGACACCCTTTTCTGTAATGGGGAATTTGTGATGGGGCCCCATTGCAAAAGCGTATTTGTGATGGGATCCCATTGCAAATTCCCCATCACAAATATCTCATTTTCCAGTAGTGAAGTCAATGTTCATTAGTTATTTTGGGGTCCCAACTAGGATGAATGTGTTGATTGAAATAGATTCATGGAACCATGTTTAGCTTGTAATGGAGGAAACCCTTTGGGAATATATAGAGGTAATTCTATGGTACACTTTCTATATTTTACCAAAAATATATATAATGAAATGTTGATTTATGTTCCATTATTACATGAAAATTTAATTTATTTTAGATTAATTTTGTAAGAAATATTTCTTAATGGCCACTGGAAAATCCCATAGAGGCTTTCAGACTCTTATTACCAAGTTATATCTTAGGGATGTTGAAGGAAAAGTAATTCCCCATGCACTAGTTAGTTATCAACACATTATAAAGAAAGTAACATGGAATGATTTCATCATTCATCATGATGATAAATCATTTTGGGTGAATTTTAGTCGATAATATATTATTTTAAATTATTTATTTTATCCAATTTGAATAAAAATTGTTAATTTATAAAAGAAAAAATAGTTCTAAAAGTCAATAATGTGCATCAAAACCAATTTACCCATATCTCAAAGCCAGGATGGGGTATGCTTCACTAGAGAATAAATTGTAATATATTTTAAATCTACAATAAATGTTTTATGTGATGTGAAACGACATATTTTTTATTGTTTATATGCATATTGATGAATCAAAATCAAAATCCACTTTTATCCAGCATCATGTGCTACGGACGGAGGTTCACATAAATAAGGAGGGTAAATTAGTTGATGAAAACACAAAAGAAGTATGAGAAACTAGTGAAAGTTTGAAAAATATTAATTTTTTATACTTTATAATAAAATTACATAAAAATATCTATTTATGTTTATATATTTTTTATATATTTTATACATAAGAATGGGCATCGACCATACTAGAAGAAAAAATAATTTCAATAGCTTTGAATTGAATGGAAAAATATGGTCACGTTAGAGGAGTAGGCTTTAGAGTGTCTCCTATAACATATTTCCAGAAGATAAAACCACAAGAATATACATATAAGATGATGAAATGATTGTAATCTCAAATAGATTCTTTGAAAAATATTATTGTTTGGTCTGGTTTGGAATACCAATCTATGAGAAAGGATCATAGAGAAACAGTGATGGAACAAAGATCCACACATAAAGAACCAAATGACCCTGTTATATTTGAGGTTAATCATTCCCCTCAACTACATACCTTACCTGATGTAATAAATTTTTTCATTACCCCTTCTCATAAATGTGAATCAAATAACTTCTAATAACTTTATACTTCTAAAATTCTACAAGGTAAATTTTCATGTGATTTTTATATTTCAACAACCATACACTACCTTGTTATAAGGGGTAAAATGTATAATATCCCAAGAGACAAGATACCTAATAAAAAAACTCCCAAAAATCACATGAGAGTAGGGATTGAGATAGCTCAAGAGGCGAATGCTAAGTTTGTCATTCCACTTGATAATCCAGATATTACAATGGTCAATGATGCTATTGGAACTTTTGTAGCATGGTCATCTAATCTTATAAAGATACATGAGGTATGTCTTTAAAAAAATTCTTATGAAAATAGGTTGGAATTTAGGTATGGTATTATAGACGGATAAAGTAATGGGGAAACAAAAGGCCATATCAAGATATCTAGTGAATTGAAAAAGAAATCAAAAAGACCTTTCAGGAGTACCTTCTCCCCTCTAGTTCTATATAAACATTTATTATCATTACAACTTCATGCAGATACCACATTTAAAGAGGAAATTTTTTCTTACATTCCATATGAAGAAGAAATATTTGGAAATTTCATTACATACATAGTTAGTGTCACGAACCGTCCTCAGGGCCCGTGCCGTGACTACCCCAAGCCCGCCTTCTATAGTCTAGGGGTTGGCGACTAGCACCAAAGGTGTAAATCCCAATAAAAGGGAAGGCATTGTCTTGATGAAAGTAAACAAACACAACAGAGTACACAAAAGAAGTAAGCACTAAGTAAAAATGAGTACAAAAGTAAGTGCTGAAAGGAAAGGGGCTGGAAATACAATCCCAAGAGTAAGTACAATACAAATGAAAGACTAGTACAACAATAGTAAAGTAATAAGTGACCACTGAGTCGTCCTCTGGAAATCCCACCTAAAGTGTGGGTACAAATGGTCTCCCCGGCACCTCAGGTCCGTCCGTCCGCTCTGTGTACGTCCCTCCAAGTGGTCCACCTCCGGGTACCGTCTAGCTCCACAAGTCTCTACCATGATCAGTTTTGTCCGTCTTTTGCATCCAACACAACGTAGTGTGGGAATTACCCGTGTAAGGGTGAGTATAAAAATACTTAGTAGGGACCCTGAGACCCCCGAAGGTCTCCCAGAATCCACGAAGGATAAACCACAAAGAAAAGATACAATCACGAAGTAACAACCAACTCTACTTAGGTATATGCCCATACATATACCTAAGTTTTCAATCACAGTTCGACTCCAACTATCGAGACCAAGCACAACCCAGTCCACATAGGAAAGAATCCAATCACATCGATGAAAATGAATGAAAATTCAAGACTCAGCTCACACAAGTATACACAACTTAAAGAGAGTAAGAGATGATAAGTTGTAGTCACTGAATCCTCTATTAATATCAAATGACAGATACCCATAGAAACCAAAAACAATAGTATCACGTTGCTGTTGAACCCACGGAGGATTCAGTCCAGTTCTCGTCACTGCCGAACCCATGGAGGATTCTAGTACATCCATTGTCGTTGCCGTACCCAAAGAGGATTCCAGTACAGTTGTCATCGTTGCCGAACCCACGGAGGATTCTAGTACAGTTGTCGTCACTACCGAACCCATGAAGGATTCCAGTACAGTTATCGTCACTGCCGAACTAATGGAGGATTCCAGTACAGTTGTCATCGTTGTTGAACCCACGGAGGATTCTCGTACAGTTGTCGTCGCTGACGAACCCACAGAGGATTCCAGTACAGTTTTCGTCGCTGTCGAACCCACGGAGGATTCCCATACAGTTGTTGTCGCTGTCGAACCCACGGAGTATTTCAGTACAGTTGTCGTCACTGCCAAACCCACAGAGGATTCCAGTATAGTTGTCGTCGCTACTGAACCCACGAAGGATTCCAGTACAGTTGTCGTCGCAGTCGCAATTGCAGCCAGCTCTAGGGTTCCCTCACAAAGCACGCTCGATTCCGGGATGGTCCGATCCTCAAGCCAAGGGTCGATACATCTATTTTCACGAAGTCCAGGGTTGATGTTTCCCAAGTTCCGTCTCGTCAAAAGGAACTCAACGCGACAGATGGTGCGTCATTCGGATGCCCGGTCTGTGAGTTATTAGCTTTTCTGTTCTAGGGTCCCGGTTAATTTGTAGGCTCAAACCAACCCAACAGTACTCCAATTGTGTCCAAACCTCGAGTAGAATAATCCAAAAGAATCGAATCATCAATAGGAAACCAACGTAGTTGATGGCACGTCAATCAGACATTCGGTCCTTAGGTTATAAGCGTTTCTGCTCCAAGGGCCCGGTTGGTTTCAAGTTCGAACCAACCCGGCCATTTTTTCAAAGTCATATAAAACTCACTTAGAGTATCGTAAAAGGACCAACACATCACGAGGGTACCAGTTCCATAGATGGCGCGTCGATCGGATGCGCGGTCTTCAAGTTATTCACCTTTAAGTGAAAACGGGACCGGCCCATTAAGCCCAGTGGGCTGGCGGGTGGGGTCAACCCAACTTTTGGTAGGTCGGACCGGCCTGATGAAACGCGCGGCTTGGCCCGAGGGGCGTGGCCTAACTCGAATGGGATCGGCCCATCCCAAGGGGGCGCGGCCCGGCGGGGCGCGGCCCGGCCCAGCGCGGCGTGGCCCGACCGCGGATCGGCCTGAGGGGGTCGAGCGGTCCGAGGCGGGGGGTGCGGCCCCCTGGCTACCCGAACCAGCGACGCCAAGCTGCACCGCCCTCCCTAACCGGTTGGCCTTCACGGTGTAAGCGACCACACGGGCAGGCCGTGACTTCTCCAGCGTGGCGCCCTCCTGGCACCGTGGGTCTTTCCCACCCGGCCGGCCGACGAGCCATCCGGTTCTTCTGCTGAAGCGGCCCACCCTGTGCGGGTCGTGGTTCTCCACAACGTGGCACTGTGGGGCACCGCGGTTCCTCCCTTCAGCCCGGCCAGCTATGGCTGGACGGTTCTTTCTCGGTCGAACAGCCCGCAGGTGCGGGCCGCGGTTCTTCAGCACGTGGATGGTGCACAGCCACCGCTTCTCCCGTCACCGCCTCTTCCAACACGCCTCAATTGCAAACAAGGAGACTACAGAGGGTCATCAGGTCGTGTGCGTTTGTCCCGCGCCCTCCGTGTTAGGTGGTAGTAGTTGGCCGAAAATAAACAATGATTTCCAATGAAGAACGGGGTACGAGATAAACACTTCAAAATGAACAAACCCCTACCTTGAGATAAGGTTCGTGGTAGTCGAGCGTCATGGAAGACGGTGTCACGGGGAGACAGCATCAACTCGTT
The DNA here is from genome assembly GCA_963277665.1 of Viscum album. Lineage (NCBI taxonomy): Eukaryota > Viridiplantae > Streptophyta > Magnoliopsida > Santalales > Viscaceae > Viscum > Viscum album. The sequence continues at coordinate 1,170,872,391 of OY728138.1, read as the reverse complement.
GACGTCGGGGAAGAAGGGTCGAGGATGGCGCATCGTCGGCGTTCCTTGCGGGTGGCTCCTTCTCCTTTGGTTTGGACGAATATCGAAGGCGATGATTGATGTTCCTCGGCGGTTCTTCATTGGAAGGATGTTGTTCTTCGTTGAGATCAGAACACCCTTCTCTATTTCTCCAAAGCTCTCTCAAAAATCCTCTCAACATAACGAATGCCTCCCCAAAATAAAATAATAGCTAAGCTATTATTTTTATTCACCCATGTAATTCAAAATTCAAACAACTTAATTAATTAATTGAAGAGGTTGAATTCATTAAATAAAATGTGTAGGAAAATAATAGAGAGAGAGAGAGGGAGGTGAAAGGATCCCTTAATTAATGGGGGTTGTCAAAGAATTAAATAAAGGTGAGTTAAATGGGGGTTAATGGGAGGTTATGGGGAGATGAAAGATTAGGGATCATGTGGGCCCCACCTCACAAATATCCACACATGGGAAGTTATGTGGGTGTGGGCCCCACCAACAACTTCTCCATGTAGGATTAAACTACCAGGATAAATAAAATTGTTCTCAACAAATTTTATTTAACTTTTTTATTAAACCCCAAAAATTAACTTTCAACCTGCATAAAATGCAACTACGGTAAAGGTCCTCTTAAGCAAATATCGGCGTTGTGAGTTCATCAGTGTCTTCAGATTTCAATTCTGAGCACCGGTTAAAAAGATAGAAAAACCCACACGTACGTTTACTGAATGTACCCGAACAAAACTTCAGAAATTGATTCCGGGCACACCGGGCCTCGGAATCAGGTGCTGTTAGATGCCACAGACTCGTAAAATTCCAAAGAATTAAGAAAAAAAATTTCCTTGAAAATTAAGGGTCTTTAAATTACTCCCACCTCAGGGATTTATGTCCCCATAAATCTACAACACACACTAGGAAAACAAAGGTGGATACTGAGCTCGCATCTGTGCCTCCCGCTCCCAAGTGATCTCCTGGAGGTTCTCGTGCTGCCAGCGAATGCACACCAGAGGAATCGACCGTCCACATAGGACCCGCTCCTGTTGATTCTAAATCTCCATCGGGACCTCCGCAAACGTCACCCCGTCATCGATGTCCAGCTCCCCATGATCGATGATGTGGGTCGGGTCGTGCACATATCTCCCCAGCTGAGATACGTGGAAGACGTCATGCACCCGGTGCAACTGAGGTGGAAGGGCCAGGCGGTAAGCCACCTTGCCTACTCTGCTGAGAACCTAGAAAGGTCCGATGAAATGCGGAGATAACATGCTGCCCCAGCCAAATCTCCATAGACCTCGTCGAGGTGAGACCCGTAGGAAAATGTGGTCGCCATCCTTGAACTCCAGTGGACTCTGTCTCCTATCAGCATGGGAATTTTGTCTGCTCTATGCAGTCTTCATCTGCTCCTGGATGATCTACACCTTCTCTGTCATAGCCTAAACCATCTCTGGTCCTACAAGTGCTGACTCCCCAGGGTCAGTCCAGCACAGAGGTTATCTGCAAGGTCGTCCACACAATGCCTCGTATGGTGTCATCCCGATGGTGGAGTGGTAACTGTTTTTGTTTTACGCAAACTCCACCAAGGGTAGATGATCCTCCTAGCTGCGAACAAAGTCAAGGACACATGTATAGAGAATTTCCTTGAGTGTATGAATGGTCCTCTCAGTCTGATCATCCGTCTGAGGATGGAAGGCGGTGCTCAGACGTAGCTACATCCCAAAAGCCTCCTGTAACCCCTTCCAAAGTCGGGAAGTGAATTGAGCATCACGATCCGAAATTATAGTCGATCGCACACCGTGAAGCTGTAAAATCACCTGAATGTAGAGGCATCCCAATCTCTCTACTGAGCTCTTCTCTCTAATCGGTAGGAAGTGGTTCGACTTGGTCAATCAGTCAACAATCACCCAGATAGAGTCGTGTCTCCTAGATATACGTGGAAGCCCCATCACGAAATCCATGGATATCCCGTCCCACTTCCACTCCAGGACCTCTAAGGGTTGTACCAATCCTGCTAGTACCTGGTGTTCCGCCTTCACTTGTTGACAAGTGAAGCATCAGGAAACGAACTCTGCTACAATGTTCCCCTTCTGAGGAGTATAGACTATCTCAAATTCATAGTCCTAGAGGAACTCAAGACAATGTCACCGTCTGAGGTCCAGGTCCTTCTACGAGAAGACACACCTGATACTTTTGAGATTATATTACACCGTAAACCGTTCGCTCAACAAACTATGGGTGTGACTATCCATTTGTAAAGAACTCGAATACACCCTTTTTCTCTTACGTCCTATAAGAGCTGCTAAGATTTATCCTTTTTCGAAAAGATAAATCTGGTCTCATCCCTTAGATGATCCACGTTCTTTTCCTAATACAGTAAATCCTGGCATGGATGGAACTATTTAATGCCCTGGACGAAATTGTAAGGCCTCGACGCTACTACCAAGAGATCCAACCATTACTCTAACCTCCAAGGGTCGAGTCACACTGTCGGAAACAGTGTGTGGTCATTGGGTCTCCTCTAGTAGGAATCTCGAATGTGAGGGTCAATTCAACGGTTTTAACTGGAACCTCTTAGTATCAACTACACGAAAAGGGCCAGAAGCAAACGTCACAAGGACAAGTGTCTTTTATTACTGCAGCTCAAATTACATAGACACAATCCAACCACAAAAAACGATATCAATGAAGCTAGAAGCATCATAAACAAAGGCCCCCAATTCTAGAGCTAGTCCCACTTCTTTCCACCGGCTGCTCAACCAGCTCCTCCACCACGTCCGCCTTCTCCTAACAGACCTCCACGGTTGAACCTCTACCTCTGCCTAAAAGGTTCTTCTACTGCTTGCTGCACATCTACAAGATGGGTCGGGCAGTCTCGATCCATGTGACCCTGCTCGCCGCATGCATAACACTTCTTACTCCTCGTATGGCTAGCTCTAACTCGTGTGCCCCGTACAACCACACCTGTATCCTAGGGTCACCCACCTGTTTTCCTAGTCCGCTTGGACTTCTATGTCATCTGTCTACTGTCGGCTGCAGTAGACTCTGATACGGTTGGAAAACCCTGCGGTAATAATAGTATCTCCTGATCCCGCACAGAGCATAGAGTCGCTGGTACAAACTCCACCCTGAAAAGACCCTCGAAGTATCCCCAGGTGAGAGTCACCTCATTGTAAAACTGGAGCATCAGGATCCACCAACCCCCAGCTGCTCCCTAAAAGAGACTAACAGCTAGGTACACCATCAAGTCAGCGGGTGTCCCAAATGTGTGGAAAACGCGTGCTATAATCTCCAGCCAGTACCCGGCCTTCTGAAAATTTGTCTTGCCTCAAAACCTCGGAGGCCTCTATCGCTAGAACTCATGAAATGCAATCAGGCGGCATGAAATCTCTACTGCTGGGGCTAGAAGTATCGGTGGCCTAGCGGATAGTGGTACCTCTGGTGCCTCCGCTGTGATGGGGCCCTTCACCGAGGCCTCATCGCTCGATGGTCTACAATCTCGTATGTGACTGGGAACCCTAGCTGGATGCCTTCATGGGGACATCCTGAAAAGAAACCGGTGCGCCATGGTTTAAACAATATACCTATTGAGCTGACACAAAGTGATCACAAAGAAAAATTTTCAAAGGAAACACACACGCAATAAGTGTTTCTGTGCACTGAGTCGGAAATCAGAGTTCAGAGACTTGGTGTATGGATACGTCGGCCACCGCACCAACACTGGACTCCCTAGTCTGAAAACCACACTCAATACTCTTATCACTATTGCTTCACAGAAAATAATGATCAGAGTCCTGAGTTATGCAGTAGGACCGACTCCTTTGATACCAATTTGTCACGACCCGTCCTCGGGGCCTGTGTTGTGACTACCCTAAGCCCACCTTCCATAGGCCAGGGGCTGGCGACTAGCACTAAAGACGCAAATCCCAATAAAAGGGAAGTCATTGCCTTGATAAAAGTAAAAAAACACAACAGAGTACACAACAGAAGTAAGCACTAAGTAAAACTGAGTACAAAAGTTAGTGCTGAAAGGAAAGGGGCTGGAAATACAAGCCCAACAGTAAGTACAGTACAACTGAAAGACTAGTACAACAATAGTAAAGTAAGCAGCGACCACTGAGTCATCCTCCAGAAATCCCACCTGAAGGGTGGGTAGAGATGGTCTCCTCAGCACCTTGGGTCTGTCTGTCCGCTCCGTATACGTCACCCCAAGTGGTCCACCTCTGGGTACCGCCTAGCTCCACAAGTCTCTACCACAATCAGCACTGTCTGTCGTCTGCATCCAACACAACGTAGTGCGGGAATTTCCCATGAAGAGGTGAGTATAACGATACTTAGTAGGGACCCCAAGACCCCCGAAGGCCTCTTGGAATCCACGAAGGATAAACCACAAAGAAAAGATAAAATCACGAAGTAACATCTAACTCTACTTAGGTATATTCCCATACATATACCTAAGTTTTCAATCACAGTTCGGCTCCAACTCTCAAGCCCAAGCACAACCCAGTCCACACAAGAAAGAAGACAATCACATCGATGATAATGATTGAAAAGTCAAGACTCAGCTCACATAAGTATACACAACATAAATAGAGTAAAAGATGATTAGTTGTAGCCACTGAATCATCTATCATTGTCAAATGATAGATACCCGCAGAAACCAAAAACAACAAAATCATGTTTCTGTCGAACCCACGGAGGATTTAGTCCAGTTGTTATCGCTTCCAAACCCATGGATGATTCCATTAGAGTCATCATCGTTGTTTTACCCATGGAGTATTCCAATACAGTTGTCGTCATTGCCGAACCCATGGAGGATTCCAGTACAGTTGTCGTCGCTACCAAACCCACAGAGGATTCTAGTAAATTTGTCATCGCTGCCGAACCCAAAGAGGATTCCAGTACAGTTGTCGTTGCTGCAGAATGCACGGAGGATTACCGTACAGTTTTCGTCACTACCGAACCCATGGAGTATTCTGGTACAGTTGTCGTCGCTGCCGAACCCACAGAGGATTCCCGTACAGTTGTCGTCGTTGCCGAACCCACGGAGGATTCCAGTACAGTTTTTGTTGCTTCCGAACCACAGGGTATTCCAGTACAGTTGTCGTCGCTTCCAAACCCATAGAGGATTCCAGAAAAATTTTCATCACAGTCGTAGTCACAGCTAGCTCTAGGGTTCCCGCACACAACACGCTCGAATCTGGGAGGGTTCACTCCTCGAGCCAAATGGTCGATACATATACTATCACAAAGTCCATATTTGATGTTTCTTGAGTTTTGTCTCGTCAAAAGGAACCCAACGCGACAGACGGCGCGTCAACCGAACGCCTGGTTTGTGAGTTATTGGCTTTTCCGTTCCAGGGGCTCGGTTGATTTTTAGGCTCAAACCAACCTGACCGTACTCCAACTGTGTCCGAACCTCGATTAGAGTAATCCAAAAGAACCGTCTCATCAATAGGAAACCTATGAAGTTTATGGAACGTCAATCAGACGTCTGGTCCTTAGGTTATAAGTGTTTCTGCTCTGAGGGCCCGATTGGTTTTGAATTCGAACCAACTGGGCCGTTTTTACGAAGTCATCCAAAACTCACTTAGAGTATCACAAAAGGACTGCCACATCATGAGGTTCCCCAGTTCTGCAGATGGAGCATCGATCGGACGCACGGTCTTCGAGTTATTCACCTTTAAGTGAAAACGGGCTCGGCCTGTTAAACCCAGTGGGCTGGCAGGTCGGGTCAACCCATCTTTTGGCGGGTCCGACATGGTAGGGGGGTCGGACCGACCCGATGAAACGCGTGGCTGGGCCTGAGGGGCACGACCCAGCTCGAAGGGGTGCAGCCCGGCCTGGCTCGGCGCGGTGTGTCGCAGCCCGGCATGGCCCGGCCTGACGCGGCGCAGCCTGGCCGGCAGGGCGCGGCCTAGCCATGGCTCGGCCCGAGGCGGGGGGGGGGGGGGGGGGCAACCCCCTGGCTGCCCTAACTGGTGGCTCCAAGCGGTTCCGCCCTCCCAAACCGGCCGGAAAAAGCCGGCCGGCCTTCACGGTGTAGGCGGCCCGCGGCTTCTCCAGCGCGGCGCCCTCCTAGCATAGCGGGTCTTTCCCGCCTGGCCGGCTGACGAGCTGGCCAGTTCTTCCGCCGAAGTGGCCCACCCTATGCAGGATGCGATTCTATGCAGCACGGTGCCATGGGCCGTCACGTTTCCTCCTTAAGCCCGGCCGACTATGGTTGACCGATTCTTTCCCGGTCGAATGGCCTGTAGTTGCAGGCCGTGATTCTTTCGCACGCGGCCGGCGCAAGACCACTGCTTCTCCTATCACTGCCTCTTCCAACGTGCCTCAATCGCAAACAAGGAGACTATGGAGGGTCGCCGGGCCATTTGCATTGGGCCCGCGCCCTCCGCGTTAGGTGGTAGTAGTTGGCTGAAATTAAACAATGATTTCAAACGAAGAACGGGGTATGAGAGGGGTATGAGATAAATAGTTCAAAATGAACAAACCCCTACCTTGAGATAAGGTTTGCGGTAGTCAACCGTTGTGGAAGACGGCGTCGCGGGGAGACAGCGACAACTCGTTGACGTCTGGGAAGAAAGACTGAGGATGGTGCGTCGTCGGTGTTCCTCGGGAGTGGCTCCTTCTCCATTGGTTTGGCAGAAGATCGAAGGCGATGATTGACGTTCCTCAGCGGTTCTTCGTTGGAAGGATGGTGTTCTTCATTGAGAGAAGAACACCCTTCTCTATTTCTCAAAAGCTCTCTCAAAAATCCTCTCAACACAACGAATGCCTCCCCAAAATAAAATAATAGCTAAGCTATTATTTTTATTCACCCATGTAATTCAAAATTAAAACAACTTAATTAATTAATTGAATAGGTTGAATTCATTAATTAAAATGTTTTGGAAAATAATAAAGAGAGAGAGGGGGAGGTGAAGAGATCCCTTAATTAAGGGGGTTGTCAAAGAATTAAATAAAGGTGAGTTAAATGGGGTTAAAGGGAGGTTATGGGGAGTTGAAAGGTTGGGGAACGTGTGGGCCCCACCTAAAAAATATCCACACATGGGAAGTTATGTGGGTGTGGGCCCCACCAATAACTTCCCCATGTAGGATTAAACTACCAGGATAAATAAAATTGTTCTCAACAAATTTTATTTAACTTTTTTATTAAACCCCAAAAATTAAATTTTAACCCGCATAAAACGCAACTACGGTAAAGGTCCCCTTAAGAGAATACTGGTGCTATGAGTTCATCAGTGTCTTCAAATTTCAATTCTGAGCACCGGTTCAAAAGATAGAAAACCTTGCACGTACGTTTACTAAACATACCTGAACAAAACTTCGGAAATTGATTCCGGGCACACCGGGCCTCAGAATCAGGTGCCATTAGAAGCCACAGACTCATAAAATTCCAAATAATTAAGAAAAAAAGTTTCCTTGAAAATTCCAGGTCTTACAATTAGTCTCTAGATTATAAATGTTATTACCTAGTTTGAATGGATAGAATCCTCAGCTGGGAATACATACATAAGGTACATTTTCATAATATGTGTTACCAAATAGTGATCTAATATGTTCATTAAAGTTAATAAATATTCATATTTTATACAATTTTTACATTACTAATATATAAATGGAAAACTATGTGAAGAATTATTTGGATTCATTAATCATTGTATCATTTCAACACAAAAACTTCTTTATAGAAGAAATAAATTGATAAGAATAAAGATGATATATATGATGTATTTGAGAAAAAATAAAAGATTCCAGACTCTTTTTGATGCCTATAATGCATGTGTAAAACTCTACAATCTAATCAAAAAAATATATTTTATTTTTTATCACTTATTTATTTTTTTAGGAATCACTGGATGTTGATTGCAGTGGATGCTGACCACACATGATGTGTATTGTAAATTTGTAATACACTACACTCAACATTTTATAGATATAATTAAAATTATATGTTTCATTATGTGTTTCAACAAGATTTTTTTTAGGATGGGTGGTCACTAAATATATGCTAAATCATATCCTGAAGTCGATGAATGAACATAAAAATCTTGTTGATTAATTAAAATGGAAAAATATTAAAGTATATATAGAAATTTTTAACTATCAAAACATATTTCAAAAAAATTACTTATTTTGGTCTATGTTTCTGTAATGTCTGAAGAAAGATAATGGAAATGATTGTGAATATTATGTTTGTAAATTTATGATAAAGATAATAAACCATGAAAATACTAGCATCCCAAAATTAGTAATTTGCAAAGGTAATTATAATTTTATTAAAAATATTTATTAACCATTTTTTTCTATATTTCCCCACTACTACCAATATTAATGAAAACCTTCATACTCAAAATAAGAAGTAATTTTTTTTAAGATGATTGGGAAATGAACATGGTGTTGAAATATTTTCCAACAAAGAATTTAGGTGATTACCTACTATGTTTATGATCTTGTATGGGCTATGAACTTAGAAATATATTTGGGTATTGAATCATTAGTATCATAATTATTATATATTATTTTTGATATATTTATTAAGAAGTATAGTGGAGGAAATTATTTTTTTTAGAAATGAGAAGAAAACATTGTGTCATAATGTATACAGAAATTATGAAGAATTGACTTACTACTACTGATTTAGTTAATTTTATCATCATTTTATCAATGTTTTTTGTTAATTTAATTATCATTTTTAGAATAAAATTATACTAATTACCTCTCTAGGATTCCATCATGGTTGGTGTCAAATGATAGAAGAAAAGAATAATCCACTGGTTTTACATTGGTGGGTGGTGGAATTATTTGGTCTATTCAATCGTCAATTAGATGAATGATATAATTTCACAAATTCTTTTGAAACCCATACAAGTACAAATCAAGTTTACATTAGTGAAATATATTGGATAAAACTGATTCTTTTGCAGGCACCTAATGTGAAATTTAATCATCCAACCATTATATCACATAAAATCTCACAATAATTAAATGAGTAGAGGTGTTTAACCTATCCTTATTATTCATATAGATACTTGTTCACCAGATCATAATAAAAAATGTGTCTCATGATTCATCAATAAGATAATTTTCCAAATCATTATGTATAATGATCCATATTGAAAATCTCATTAATAAAAAAACATCATCATTATAAATAAAAAATAAATGAGAATAGGGATGTTCCCATTTTGATGAAAAAATAATTATGATGTTATGTTAGAGTTTATAATTATCCATAACATTGTAAAGAATATACTAATCTATAGAATAATCTTGGAAGTATTAATGGATGACCTATATTTTATTGTGATTTGGATACTATAAAGGGTTATACTGATGTTTAATATTTTCAAAAGGGGAAAATGATTTATAATTGAGTTTAGTGTCTTTTGAAAATACATAATGGTTCACACTAAAATATTTTCCAAAAAAGAAGTTAAATGGTTTATCATGGATTTTTTACTCTGTATGATGGTGAAAGGGAAAGATATATTTTATTATGTACCATAAAAACTAAAATGTAAATATTTATTTTAGTTTAATTAGTAATCTCTAATAGGTTTACACTGATTGATAATTTTTTCTATGTAAGTAATAAGATATACCAATATTTAGTATAATTTAGGAATACATAATGTGTTATACTAGTTTTTTTGTGGAAAAAAAGAATGAAAATGTTTATATATTAGTTTTACACCAACCCAAAAGGAAATTTTTTTTATGGAAATTTTTTATAATACATGAATTTTATGTTATTATAAATTGATTAAATATATCATGTTATTAGGATTGAGCTTCTAAAATATCTCATATGCATCCATAGTGGGTGAATCGAAAATGTCAATGTTTTGAATCATAGTTTAAAACAATGAGACTAGGAATTCATTGTTTCATATTTATGTTTAATTTATTTCTTTATAGTATTACTAACATAATAATTGTTTTTTTATACATATGGTTTATTTTTCTCATGTTGGTGTGTTTTGTTTGAAGATGATTTTTCTCACGCGAGATTGCACTTCGAGGTTGTAACTAAGATAATGAAAACATGGAAATGGACCAAGAATGTATACAACCATCATGAAAAGTTGAATTACTAATACTTATTTAATTAATTGTTTATCATTTTATCTAATATTTTTATGTTAATTTACTTATAATTTTTATATGATACTTATTTATATTTTTCATAGATATTTTAGGAAGTTATATTTTACTTTCAACTATTTTTAATAAGCTAGAAAAGAAAGAACATGTTTCTTTCTGATGGAAGATGAAACCCCATACTAATTGAAATGTGAAGTGTTTGAGACAGCATGAGGTTTTCTATACCATTAGAATGGAACATGTTCTCTCTTTTATAGATTTTTCATATAGTTAAAAGTAAAACACATATCAAATACTCAATAAGTCTCACCTCAATACGATATATAGTGTTCTTAGTATGACTCTGACTGTATTTTTTTAGTTTATAATTTATATTTTAGTTCCAAACACACATCACATACTCAAAACTAATCAAACACATTAATATTGTTTTGATACTATAGAAAAACAATCCAAAAGTCATTTTTGATTTGTTTGAATCATCCACGCCTCAATCTGACGCACAATGTGGTTGGTATGACCCTAAGTGTGTCTTTTTATTTAAAATTGACTATAATTTAAAAAAAAGAAAATTCAGACACTCAAAACCAAGAAAAACATTCATATTGTTTTGATAATTTAGGAAAATAATCCATAAGTCATTTTTTATGTGTAATAATTATCCTCACCTCAATCCAATACACAATGTTTCTGGTATGACTTAAAGTGTCAATTATCAGTTTAAAATTCACATTTTTGTTCCAAAAATTTTCCACTCACTGAAAACTGAGAAAACACACTTGTATTGTCTTGATAATTTAGGAAAATGATTTATAATTCATTTATGATGTTTAGGAATCAGTCTCACATTAAACCTACACACAATGTGACCAGTATGACTCAAAGTTCTTCTTTCCAATTTAAAATGACATTTCAATAAAAAACACAAGTGACATACTCAAAACCAAGAAAAATCATTCATATTGTTTTTATAATTTGTGAAAATGATTCATAAATCATTTTTTATGTATAGGAATTGGCGTCACCTCAATCTGATGCATGATGTGATTGGTATGACTCAAAACAAGTCTTTTTATATAAAATTGACATTAATTTTAGTAATAAAGATAACTAACATCCTCAAAACCAAGAAAACACCTTCATATTATTTTTGATACTTTTGGAAAATGATCCATCAGTCATTTTTGACATGTATGAATCATCTACACATCAATCTGATACATGATGTTCCAAGTATGAATCAAAGTATCCATTATCAGTTTAAAATTCACATTTTAGATCAAAAAGTTCCAATCACTTAAAACCAATAAAAACACACATATTGTCTTGATAATTTAGGAAAATTATTCGTAAGTCGTTTTTGATGTATAGAAATTAGTCTCACATAAAATTGATACACGACGTGACAAGTGTGACTCTAAGTGTGTGTTTCTAGTTTAAAATGACATTTTAGTAAAAAAACATAAGTGACATAATCAAAACCAAGAAAACAAATTCATATTGTTTTGATACTTCAGAAAAATGATCTATAAGTTATTTTTGACATGTAAGAATAAAACTCACCTCAATATGATGCACAATGTGACTGATATGACTCCATGTGTGCCTATTTTATTTAAAATTAACACTAATTTTAGTAAAAAAGAAAAGTAATATAATCAAAACCAGAGAAACACATTAATATTTTTTTGATAATTTTGGAAAATGATCCATAAGTAATTTTTGATGTGTTGGAATCATCTGAACCTCAATCTGATAAAAGATGTTCTCGGTATGACTCAAAGTGTCTGTTATCAGTTTAAAATTGACATTTTAGTTCAAAAAGTGTAACTTAATCAAAACTGAGCAAACATTCTCATATTTTCTTGATAATTTAGGAAAACTATTCATAAGTCATTTTTGACATGTATTAATTATTATCATGTCAAACCGATATATGAGGTTACTAGTATCACTCAAAATTCATGTTTCTAGTTTAAAATAAAATATTAGTAAAAAAATAAGTGGCATACTCAAAATTGATAAAATTTATTTTTATTTTTTTTATACTTTATTAAAACTATTATTAAATAATTTATGATTTATATGAATCATCCTCACTTAAATCAAATACATGGTGTGACCGATATGACTCTAAGTGTGTCTTTTTATTTAAAATTTACATTGATTTTGGTAAAAAATACTAGTGACATACTCAAAACATGATAAGAAACATTTGGATTAATTTTATGCTTTAGTAAAATTATCCATAAACCATTTGTGACATGTATGAATTTTCCACACCTCAATATGATACACGATGTTCCTGGTATGACCCAAAGTGTCTGTTATCAGTTTAAAATTGGCATTTTAGTTTAAAAAGTGTCACTTAATGAAAACTCATAAAACACACTCATATTGTATTAATAATTTAGTAAAAATTTATTAATTCATTTTTGATATATATGAATTAGTCTCACATTAAACTGATATACGATGTGACCAGTATGACTCAAAGTGTGTGATTACAGTTTAAAATGACCTTTTAGTAAAAACCACAAGTGACATACTCAAAATTGTGAAAATGCATCAAGATTGTTTTTATACTTTAGAAAAATAATCTATAATTAATTTGTGATGTGTAAAAATCATCCAAAACTCAATACAACACCCATTGTTACCAGTATGACTCTAAGTGCATCTTTTTATTTAAAATTTATATTAATTTTAGTAAAAAAGACAACTGACATACTCAAAACCAAGAAAAATAATTTTGATTGTTTTGATACTTTAGTAAAATTATACATAAGTCATTTTTGATGTGTGGAAATTACATTTACCTCAATCAAATACACAATGTTTCTGGTATGACTTAAAGTGTCCATTATCAGTTTAAAATTGACATTTTAGTTCAAAAATTCGTGCTTACTAAAAACCAAAAAAACATGCTCAGACAATCTTGATAATTGAGTAAAAAGATTCATAAGTCATTTTTATGTGTATGAATTAGTCTCGCATCAAACCAAAAAATTATTTTAATGTTAATACTCAAAGTTGATGTTTCGAGTTTAAAATGACATTTTAGTAAAAAAACACAAGTGACATACTCAAAACCGAGAAAATGAATTCATATTTTTTTGATACTTTAGAAAAATGATCCATACATAATTTTTGATACGTAGTAATTATATGTACCTCAATCTAACATACTGTGTGACCTGTATGACTCCAAGCATGTCTTTTTATTTAAAATTGACATTGTTTTTAGTAAAAAGACAAATGGCATACACAAAATTGATAAAACACATACAGATTGTTTTGATAAATTAAGAAAATAATCCATAAGTCATTTGAGATTTGTAATAATTATCTACACCTCAATCCAATACATGATGTTCCTGGTATGAATCAAATTCTATGTTATCAGTTTGAAATTGACATTTTAGTTCAAAAGGATCCACTCACTAAAAACTAATAAATCTCACTCAGATTGTATATATAATTTAGGAATATTATTCACAAGTAATTTGTGATGTGTAGGAATTAGTATCACATAAAAACGATACAAGATGTGACTAGTATGACTCAAATTTCATGTTTTTAGTTTTAAATGAAATTTTATTAAAAAACACAAGTTACATACTCAAAAATGATAAAACACATTCATATTATTTTGATACTTTGAGAAAATGATCCATAAATCATTTGAGACGTGTAGGAATTATCCAAACCTCAATATCATGCATAGTGTGATTGTTATTACATGAAGTTTTTGTTTTCAATATATAAGTGTAATTTTAGTTTAAAATTCCATCACATTTCTAAAGTTTAGAAAATGATCCTAGATTGTTTTCTCATCATTATATCTGCTATTAATTAAATAATTAACTTATAATTTTTATATTATAATTATTTAGTTAATTTTCATAGATATAATTCTTGAAGATGAACAATAAATAGTGTGACATGCAAGAATCAACTACAACTTAATCTGATACATAGTGTTCTTGGTATAAATCAAAGTTTAGTTTAAAATTAAGACTTTTTTAAATTTATTTCTTTATTGTATTACTAACATAAGAATTATTTTCTTATACATGTGCATTATTTTTCTTGAGCAGGGGTGGTTTGTTCAGAAAAAATCAAGAGTGGGTTTAGGGGATAAATACAAGGGAACATTGATGTTTTTTAATGTATGTGATAATTTGTACTTACTCGTGTAATTGTAAAAACCAATATTTTAAATTTCTATAATATAGTGTTTTTTTCTTGTATTTATGTTGTAAATTTTATTTCATTTATAATCTGTATTTTTACATATGATATACTATTTATGGTGTTGTATTGTGCTATAAATTTGGAATCACACTACTGTATTCTCCTTTATCAGTGCTTTTAGAAGTGTTGATAAAGGGACCCTTGAACAATGATTCCAAAAGCACTGATGGAGAGACCTGGGATCCGCACTTCTAAAAGAGTTGGTGAAGGGACCTTGATCAGCACTTCTAAAAGCTCTGATGAAGGTCTATTGATTAGTGATTCTAAAATAATTTATGAAAGACCCCTTTATTAGTGCTTTTCTTGCTTTGATAAAAGCTTAGGGTTTTTAATTTTTCTCTGGTAATCAATTTTTTTTCACTAATAAAGGCCAATTTTAGTACTATTAAGGACCTATTTTGTAGTAGTAGTGCTGGTCCACATGTTCAAAAATGATGTTTTCATTTTCTGTAAAATATGAGAAGGATAGGAAATGGTTTATATTTTTAAATTATCAATCATGATATAAATATAATATTAATACATTTAATAAAATTTTATAAAAATCCATGTTAGGAGGTTATGAAAAATATACCACTTCATTTTTGGAGGTGGTGGTCTGCATGCAACATATTTTTTTTTTTAATGGTTGGGGGGAGGTAAAAAATAATCATCCCATAAACATAATAAAAATTTAGTGTACTTATTTTAATGACATAATAATGTTAAAATGGGTAAATTAGATTTGGAGGAGGTTGTAAAATCATCATTTTTACAAATCATTTTTTGTTTTAATTCATAAGTCTTTTTGATGAAAAGATAAATATTTTATACTAAATTTCTACCCTTACATAGGGAATGGGGTCTAAATAAAGGTAAGATGAGTTTTAAGAACTTTTTTATGGGTAGAGAGAAGATTCTATTGGATATATAAAGGTAACCCTTCTTTTACAAGGGTTACATAAGGGAAAACAACCACTACATAATGGTAGATTATTTATTCATGCTGATGTGTAAAGGTATGTTTTAATTCCTAAAGGTTTTTTATGGGTAATAAAGACCTTTGTAAATGTAATATGGAGTTACTAAATTCCATTTAAGGGTATGTTGGCCACTTTTTAATGGTAAGTATGACTTTTAAATTGTTACATAAGGGAAACCTTCCACTATTTAAGGGTAAGGGGAATTTTCTATATGCTATATAGGGGTAACTTAATTTCCCAAAAGGATGCATACGGGTAAACATGAGTTGTGTATGGGTATTTTATATTCCACATTTGGGTAACACCAAAATTCTAAGCATTATGTAAGGGTAACCCATAGTTTACACAAGATTTATAAGGGTAAATCATTACCCTTACATGATAATTAGAAGCTACGTAAGGGTAAAACCATATTACCCTTACATAACTACCTCTTTGGGAAAAAATACCCTTTAAACCTACCTTTTAATCTCCTTCATCCCTATTTGAAACTTTAATGTGTATCATGAATTTCTGAATTCCTTAAATCATAAAAATTGATTATTTTGACTTGTTTAAAAGTTGTAACCCCTTAATGATGGATTTCAAATTCTTTAAATTCAAGATTTGGGTAAAATAAAAATTAAATGGTTATTTTAATTTTGTGGTTTAACGTTGCTAATATATTCATGATTTCCCTCCTTGAAAAATACACAAACCCTTATGCCTTCATTTTTTAATTCTTTTGAGTTCGAGAAATCTGTAAATTTTATTATTTAAGATAGATGACACTTTCTTTGATCAATAAGAGTTCTTATTTTGGGTTCCAGGCATGGTAGAACCCTCACCCTCTCTCCTCTATTCTTGGGTGTAGTTTTTTAAATGGATAATCTCTAGATATTATTATTATTATTATTCAATTTGTAAAAATGGTCTTTTATAAGACTTTTGGAAAATTGAGAAATAATTATTAAATGGTTTACATGGAATTATCAAAAAATGATAAATAATAATTATCATAATTAACTCTGATTATTCTAGTGGTAGAAAATTATTAATATATATGGAATTATAATTTTATCTAAGGAAAAAATAATTAACAAACTATTTGGATTAAATTGATAATTTAAAAATTATCCAAGATTTATAAATTATTATCACATGTGGTGTTTTTATTTCTTTTGGGAAAAAATTTGAATTGTTTATAGGATTCATTGGAGAGCTGTTTAAACCAACTAATATATAGACATGGTTTGAGTGATGATTCCTTGATTAACCTCGATGTTGAAATCAATAACTTTTAGGTAGGAAGGCCTTGAATTTATCTTATATATTCTATAAGTTCTTGGAATATATCTTTGGAGTTCATGTTTAGCCCAACGAGACCTATTTTTAATTCTTGATCACATGAGGCGTGCAGGTGTAGCCTTTTTTAGAACTATGATTGATGTTTTCTCACATGTGGATTGTTATGAATTAATTATATTTATTTATATGACAATATTTTGATTGATCATTGATATCCTATATCATATGCGTTATTCTCTATCATTTGTAGTTGAGCATGCAAGTTGAGGCTATTTAGACTATCCTATGAGAGGGATATTCTAGACATTGGTCGATATATACATGGGTTATCCCAAAAAATGGGATGTGTCACATGATTTTGGGATATCCTATGATAGAGATTTGATATACATTGGTCAACATGTAATATGGATATCAAAGTTGGTGGGATGGGGCATATGATTTTGGGATATCCTATAAGGGGTTGTGTTATATAGAATAGTGATGTTTCTTTGGGTATAGTTCCAAAGTAAGTAGTTATAGTCTATGAGGACCCAACACATGTTTTGTACTTGCGTGATATATTATTTTTTATATATATACCCTATTTACATTCATGGAATTCACTTTTATATCTTATTTAATGATTTTTATGGCCATTGGTGATGTCTTACCGAGTCTTTTACTCGAAACCTACTTAGAAATTTTGATGTGTTTGTAGATTTCATGATTAGGGATCTGATAAAGGGAAAGGGTCCTATGGTGGATAATTGAGCATGTGGAGTAGGAGGTTGTAGATTTTTTAGATAGAGTTCAAGAAGGATGTCTACTACTGTATTTATTTACTTTCTCACCCATACCTTGGATCCTTATTTAGTTTTGGTTTATAAATCTGTCATTCCATATTGTTACTGTATGGGATGTTATTATTGTATATATTTCTACTATGATGGTTATTTACTCATTTTTCACTTCCTTTATTATACTATGATGATTACTAGATATTGAGGGCATAGTTTCTCCACTAAAGTATTTAAACCCTGGCTTATAGTAGAAAACCTCTTGTTTATGGTGAGGTTCACATGGGGTCATGTGTAACTCTAGTTCAGAACTAGTGGTTTGGGATAGGGTGTTACAAAAAGGAATTATAGGACAAGGTTCTCTAAATTTTTTCATCTCTTTTCCTTGGGTTGGGATAGGGTAGACAAGATATTGTACGGTTGGGACTCAAATAGGGGTACTATATCAGTGTCTTGAAAATAATGTATAGTGGACCTTCAAGTTTCCATAAACTGGGGAATTTATGTTTTTACTGTTTGATGTTACGTTTGATTAAATTCACCTCAGGTGATACACATGATATTGATATTTTAATTTATGGGTTTTTTTGTGTGTTCATACATCATGTTAGGAACATAGGTTTACATTCCAAATATACCTATTTCTTACATTAGATAGAGCCCAAATAAATAGATGCCTATTAAAATTGTGATATGTACTTATAAAATATTTTTAATGAATTATTTTATCTAGAATTTCTGTATTCTATGATTGAGTTTATATATGTGGATGTGACTAACATGTAGGAATTGGATGTGTGGATAGGGTTATGGGTAATGCTTAGGGGGTTCTGCCTTGTTCTTGTGGGTACCCTCTTAGGTTAGAACTTATTGTGAACCCTTGTGTGTGCCTATATCGTTTTCAGTTTCTTTGTTTAAGCTATTGGATTTCTCTAAGGTTGTTAGATAAAGACCACTATAAATACTTCTTGAGGATAAAAAGTCATTATAGGGGGAGAATTGTAATATTATAATTTTTATAAACCCTTTTGGTTTTAATTGATAAGTCTTTTTGCTGAAAATTTAAAAATATCAAACTATATTTCTACCATTATATAGGTAATAGGATCTACATATGGGTGATATGGGTTTTAAGACATTTAATAAGGGTAGGTTGGAGTTTACCTTGTATATGTAAAGGTAATCGTTATTTTTCAGGGGCTGCATAGGGGTAAACAACCACTGTATAAGGGTAGGGTGTTTCTTCAAATCGCTGCATAAAGGAAACTTCTAATTCCTAAAGGTTCCATAAGGGTAAGACCTACTTGTGTAAGGGTAATAAATATTTCCTAAGGGTTTAGTAAGGTTAATTCAGACACTTCATAAAGGTAAGTTTGACATTTAAAAGGATATATAAGGGTAAAATTCCATTGCTTAAGGGTAAGAGAAATTTATTATACACTACATAAGGGTAACTTTATTTACCTAAATGATGCATAAGGGTAAACAAGTGCTATATTAGTGTAGTTCCTATGCCACGTATGGGTAACACCTAAATTTTAAGGGTTGTGTAAGGGTAACCTAGATTTTACATAGGGTTCATAAGGGTAAATCATTACTATTATATGAATATTAGAAGATGTGTGAGGGTGAAACCATGTTAACCTTATGCACTACCCTCTTTTGAAAAAATCCTTATAAAACATACTTTTTCATCTCCTTATTCCTTGTTTATACTTGTAATGTGTATCATGCATTTTAAAATTCCTTAAATTATGGGAATTGATTATTTTGAATTTTTAATTGTTTTAACCCCTTAATAAAGGATTTAAAATGATCTATATTTAAGATTTAGGTAAAAGATAAATTAAATGGTTAATTTAATTATGGGGTTCAATGCTGCAAACCTGTACATGGGTTTCCTTCTTAGAAAAAACCCAAACCATTATACCTTTTTTTTGGTTATTCTATTAAGTCTGGGTAGTCTATGAATTGAATTATTCAAGATTAATGAAGATTTATTTGATCAATATGAGTTCTTCTTATGGGTTCTAGGCATAGTAAAACCCTCACCCTCTCTTCTCTATTCTTAGGTGTAGTATTTTAAAAGGGCAATCTCTGGGTATTTACATTCTTTTTTCAAATTTCAAAAAAAAATTAAGATTTCTGGAAAATTGATGAAGAATTATTAAATGGTTTACCCAGAATTATCAAAGAATGATAAAGAATAATTATCATGATTAAATAATATTATTATAGAGATAAAAAAATTATTATCGTATATGGAATTATAATTATATAAGGAAGAAATGGCTAACACATGATATGGGTAAAATCAATAATTCAGTAATTATCAAGGTGATAGAAATTGTCATCACATGTGGTGTTTTTATTTCTTTTAGAAATAAAATAATTAGAATCAGTAAGATTCCATGGAGAGTGGTTTGAACTAACTAATACAAAAACATGGTTTAATTAACGATTCCTTGATGAACCTTGATGTTTATATTTAAATCATTGGGGTAGGAATCCCTTGACTTTAGACCATATTTTCTATGGGTTCTTGTCATGTTTTTTGACATGTATATGCAGCCTCATGAGGCCTATGTTTTATGTTTTATTTCATAAAGTGTGCATGTGTATCCTTGAAAAGATATATGATTGATGTTTTTCTTTCATGTGGATTTTTATGGATTATAATTATTT
Source organism: Viscum album (assembly GCA_963277665.1). Classification (NCBI taxonomy): domain Eukaryota; kingdom Viridiplantae; phylum Streptophyta; class Magnoliopsida; order Santalales; family Viscaceae; genus Viscum; species Viscum album. The sequence goes on along the minus strand of OY728138.1, from coordinate 1,170,852,302 downwards.
CTTCATATGATGTGATTTTGATATATCATTGGTATCTTATTATATTGAATGTTATGTGCTCTATCATCTACAGTTGAGCATATAGGATAATCCTATTTGGACTATCCTCTAATAGGGATTTTCTAGACATTGGTCGACATGTACTTGCATTATCCCATCCAGTAGTATGTGTCACATGATTTTGGGATATCCTCTAAGAGGGATGTGTGATACAATGGTCCAAATGTACTTGGGATATCTAAGTTGGTAGGATGTGTGACATGATTTTAGGCTATCCTCTGAGGGGGGTGTATTAGGTAGAAAACTAATGTTTCTTCCTATATGGTATTGAATTAGGTAGTTTTGATCTCCAAGTACCTAAAATATTTTTTGTACTTGTGTTATGTATTTTTGTTTATATCTTTACCCTATTTATATTCATGGAATACACTTCTATATATTATACACTAATGTTAAGGGTCGTAGGTATTTTCCTACCAAGTATTGAAATCACACACTACTTGGGAATTTTAGTGCACTTATAGATTTCATTAATTGGTATTAGATAAAGGGAAAGGGCCTTATGGTGGATGGTTGAGAAGGTGGAGCAGGAGGATACAGACATTGCTAGATGGAGTTTAGGTAGGATTTCTGATGCTACATTTATTTACTAGCTTACCCATATCTTGGATCCTTGTTTAATTTGGTTTACATATCTAGCATGCCATATTTTTACTACATAGTCACGTTTTATTGTGTATGCTATTACTATAACAGTTAATTGTTGATTTATCTGTTTTTTCTTCCTTTATTATACTCCAACGATTACCTAATACTGATGGAATAGTCTCCCCACTATAATACTTAGACCCACACTGCTAGTCAAAATCTTCTTGCATATGGGGAGGAATGCATGAGGTCGTGAAGAACTCTAATTCATACATGATGGTTCAAGTTAGGGTGTTATAGAGTTATAAGAATAAATAAAAGAATAAGAAATAAAAAAAGGATTAATTAAGGATTTTACCTTACTCCTTGGAGGCGATTCAATGAAATTTTGATTAAGTATTGGAAATGTGGGCTTTTTGAGAAGACCAAAACCTTTAGGATGTAAATAAGAGTGTTAGGGATTTATTTGGGTAGATTATGGGAAAATATAAGAGGCTTGGAGTGTAAGGAGAAGTGGGGTTGTGATGAATCCTTTTATAAGGGTGATGAGTGACATTTTTTTAATAATATAAAAAAGGAAGAGTCGTTATTCAAGAAAAGTTGCTCCAAAAGTGGTAAATTATGGATTGGGGTAAGGTTTAAGCTTGATAATTCCTTAACCATGAATTCTAACATAATATTTTAACATGTTTTTAAGTCTTTTACTCTTAGATTATTCACCATTTCTATTTTTTAACCTTTATAACAAATTTTTACCTAAGTAATTTATGTTAAATGCCTACAAATAAAATGGTCCCTGTTAAATAATTAAAACATAAAGATTCCAAATATAAAATTTATTTTATAAAATAAAATTTTTAAGGGTGAGAAAAATTAATTTTAATATTATCACACATAATGTGTAAATACCATTTTTAGAAAAAGTGTATTTTTATGGTTAAAAATTATGATTAAAATAGAATTATCAATGTTTTCAATTTTTTAGGAAATTAATTGGTTTATTATTAACCAAATAAGAGTTATGTGGATTTAAAAATAGTCTAAAATTGGATTTTACCTTATGGATACTTATTTAAAAGAAACAAACCAAAAAATTGTATTTATTAGAGTGAAATGTCACTTAAGTTTACAAAATGTTTAACATGGGGTTTATAAATAAAACACTATATTTTTAAATAATTTTTTAAATTTATAAATGTAATTTTTTTATATAAAAAAGGTTTTCAAAAACTTTCAAATCATTCTGGTATTATGAAAATTTCATAAAAGAGATATTATTTGAAAAATTATTATTATTCACTATTCATTTAAAATTCAACCTTTTCATTGAAGTCTCAAAAATTAATCAAAAGATAATTTTGACCTGATGAATTCAAAAATGAATTTCATTTTAAAAAATTAAAATTCTAAAATTTATGAATTTAGTTTTTAAATGAAAATATAAAATATAACAAAAAACTATTTTTATTGAAAAATAACATTTTTATGTATTCCTAATAATAATTCATTTAAATTTCCATTTTAAATAATGTTAATATATTAGTTAATATATAATAATATTTTAAAAGTGTCCAATTTAATTTATTAGGATAAAATATCCAATACTTTACAAAAAATTATTTGATAAATAGTAATCCTTTTTAATATTAAATCATGTTAATTATTTATCATCTAAATTTAAGTAATTTTAGTTGAGTAATATATTTTTGTTTACTAAATTTTTTATTATTCATATAATTTTCTTAATAATATTCATCAAAATTTTCATGACTCATTTTAGTTCAATGTTTCATGTGGAGAAAGCTATCAAACACATTAGATTTATTTAATGGAAAGATATATAGTAAAATCTTAGGGAATTTCATTCCCCCATTAAATAAATTTCAACCTCTATATTTTATTTATCACTTACTAATGAAAATATTTAAGGGTATATAAAATATATTCATGAATCAAGATATAATTCCTATAGGAATATCTGTCATAAAAACTCAGGTAATATATCTTTTTCTATAGATTCATCTTATTCTTGATATTTTATATTTATCTAAACAAATATCATGATTTGTTATTATGACTCTTATAATAGAATTATTTTTCCTAGAGATTTCATAGTAAAAATTTCACTGAATGGTGATCAAAGGTTAGTTTGAAATGTGATTTCTCTATTTTGGTACTTAATATGGATTCTATATGGTGATAGCCAATAAATTTCCAAAATCACATCAAATTCATAAAAAGGAAGGATAATAAGACTTTCAATAATCATAACACCATAAACAATTGATGAGATTCATATAACATGTATACAATAATGATATCACCAGCATATTTTATTTATAATTAAATAGTTAATATTTGGGGAAAACATACATGAAAAAAGACTTCTTCAAATCTAGAGTAAAGAATATGTGTACCTAACACAAATTAATTATCAATATCCACTTAAATAGTATTTTTTACATAGGATTTTCATTTTTACCATATTCTAGAAGTTTATTAGTGTTGATTTTTATCTTAATCCCTTATATTAGTGCATTGTTTTTCATTGTTACCTAATTCTTCACATCTAAAACATTGATTTTTCAGTGGGTACTTAGGAAAAACATTATTTTTCTACACCAAGTTAACTTAACTATTCCATTTTACTCATAATTTTATTAATCAATGCCATTTTTACCACAAATAAAATTCCTTCCCATTACTTTGATACATTCCCCCAAGTGACACTTCCCACATTTTTGACACATATGAAGTTCAATCTTCTATCCTTCATCATCATCACACTTGTGATCTTATGAAACTTCTTCCTTGTATTCTTTTATGTGTTTGGGGTTTTAAAAATACTCAATTTGTTAATAATAACTTAATATAGATAGATAGTAATAACTAAAAATATTTTAAACACTATCTTCTATTCCATTTGGTTTCTAATTATAACTATCACTATATTATCCATTGTATCCATTATCAACTTGGTTCCTCCTAGATCTATCCATTACTAAAAGAAAAATGGTTAATTTGAGTGATTAACAATAACATAATAATGGAATTATCATAAATGATATCATGGAAAACTCAACCTCAAAATCAATTACTCTTTTAAATTAGTATATTATCTTTCAGTTAAGCCTAAATTACTTCCAGTTTAATCTGGTTTTTTTTAGGTTGGGTTCTCTCGTACTATTTAACCTAATTCGTTAACATAATAAACCATTCATAATTTATTTTAAAGATAATGTGATTTATAAAATCATATCCTCGAAGAGTTTCAAACAAGGTGTGTGGTTATTCCACTTTCTCTTGCACCAAGTGAAGATCAAGTTAATACCCATCTAGAATTTTAAGGGTTATTACCCCTGGGTATATCTATGTGAGAGCCTGGACCCAATTATAATATCTGAACAATAATTTCAAATTCAGGAACATTACAGAATCTATAATTTTCCAGTATTGTATTATTTTATCATATTCTTAGAATTATACCTAGGGTTTTCATTAATGTTCTGTCATATTGATTCAAAAGAATAACTAAACTAATCCCCCAAAATAACTAAAATAATCCTAAAAAAATAAACATTTCTGTAATACAAGCTCAAGAACTCTAGACCTGCACTGAAAAATTTGATGCTGAAAACATATAATTAATAACTATCTTTGATACCAAGTGATATGTACCAAGTTAAACTTACATATATTTTAATAATTTAAACAGTATATCTCAAAATAGTCACACAATCTCAATAATTGAAGGTTTAGTGTATTTTAGGATTAGATACATAATTAACTTATTTTACAATACTTTTGAACATTTTTATACAATTGAACCACACTATAATCCCTTCCAAAATCCTTATACGTTATACTCGTCTTCATAACCTAGGGAATGGAAAAATAAAAAAGGGTGAGCTCAAGTTCTCACCATGTTAAAAAAATTCATAAAGGGTTATATCATAAGTTTATGAGAAAAAATGGGCATGGGAGAAATATATTATTAAACATAACAAGGATCAATAATACTATTCCAAAAGTCATGATAGCCAGACATGTAATCCCAAATCGAAAAAACATATACTATTCTATAAGAGTGTGAGATAATAAACAAGATCCATGAATCATAATAACAGGAATGTGACACAGAAATATGGAATTTCATTAATACATACCATAATAAGTAATTATGGTACAAACATAATAATAGAAATCACAAAATAAATGATCAAGAGTCACTACACATGTGAGCCAAGGGATCATGAAAATGTTCACATTTAAAACATAACATAATTATCACATGGAAAAGAGATGGGATTTCTAGGAAACGTCCTAATAATATTTCAAAATACATCTAGAGAAATAAGGTGGATGGTTTCATAATAACATATCCCTATTGTAACAAAACAAAAATCTATAAAGGACACTGATATAGATTAAAAATATCTTCCTACGAAGAAAACTTTTAACAATACCATATAAGAATAGATTAAGAACTATAGAATTTGTTACTAAAATTTTAAACCTACAAAAGAAAAATAGTATAAGGGAATTTAGAGATCAATTCATGAAAATAATTTCCAAATAAACAAATAATTTTGAGATGAATATGAAAATAAAAAATAAATCATAAAATATATTTTATATTTTTTTAACATTATCATAAAAGAATAAGTTATGAATTACTTACAGAAGTCAATTTCAAAAAGGTGAAGTAATTTTTTTGAAACACTTAATTTTTTAAATAATATTCAATAATAGATTTTTGAAACTACATAAAGGTTTTTGAAAGGGAATTTGGAGTGGAAGATAAAACTTTTTGATTATGAAAGGATGGAAAATTATTTTTAATATTTTAAAATACCTTTTTTGAAAAGAAACATTGTAAAAGAAATAGTAATAAAACTTTATTTTGAAGAGATTAAAGTGGAAATATGAAAGAAACATGATATAAAAAATAATTATGTTTCTAAATAAAAAGAATATTTTATTAAAGAGAAATATGGTTATGGAAGAGAAATCACCATTAAAGAGAATATAGATTATTAATAATAATTTTATACTTTTATGGAGAAGAAATTCATCAAGGAGGATTGAATAAAAATTCCTATTTTTACTAGAGAGAATGAGGAATCATAATATCAAATATTATGGTGCTATAATTAAATCATATAATAAGGAAGTTCAAGAAGAAACATTTTAACTCAAAGAAAGAGGTTTGAGTTAACAAAACCCCTTATAAATTTCATATCATTCAAATCAAAAACCCATAAAAGGTATAACATAAGATATATTTTTAAATCCATTTAATTTAATGAATAAAATTATAATAAAACATAAATAGTCATCATATAAAATATTCAAAATTAAAAATATTATAAAAATGGAATAATTCTCAAAGAATAAAAATTGAGATAAGAATCCATTACATTTTATTATCATTTAGTCAAACATGCTCTAACATCATCTATAACAAATATAAATCTCCGAATAACTTATTATAGAACCATAATAAGATAAATTACCTTTAATACTGGTAAATTATATTTATTTATTATACACTTTTTAGTTAATTATATTTAATTTTCATTATCATATGTTTGTAATTTTAATTATTTCCCACATGCTTTGTAATGTTGATGTTGTTCCCTATTCATTGATACGATGTTCATCATTACTTGATTATTTAAGGTACTAGAATAGATGTTTTATAATGAATTATAAAGTTCTAATTTCATTTGATGAGTATTTTAGTTATGGTTCTTGGTGATGAAATTAGTGGTGTGTTTGTTTCATTAATTTTTAACAAACAAAGGGTTATATATTAATAATAATTTAAATATTAATATAACATTTAAAAAACATATAAAAAAGTTATTTTATGATTATTGTCAAATAATACCAGAATTTATGTTTATATATTCATACATGATATAAATTTATATCATTGTTCATGTTTGTGGTTAAACTAACGCAAACAAGAACATGCTATAATTGATGGGAGAATATGGTTAAGAAAGTGATTATTTTGAAATAATATCATTATTATAGAGAAATAATTATATTATTAAGACTTTTTAAGGTTTTTGATCATATTTTATAAGATTTAAATATAAATAAAATACTATAGAGATGTAAAATGAAATGTTTCATGTCATGGAGGCGGTAGTCCACACGTACACAAAGATATTGTTTTCATTTTATGAAAAATGGGATAATGGTAGGAAATAGTTTATATTTTCTAAAGAATTAATAATGATATAAATATTATATTAATACATTAAATAATCTATTATAACTATACATTCAATGAGGTTTTGAAGAATGTATTGCGTCACTTATAGAGGTTGTAGTCTACAAGTAACACGAACAAAATTTTTGTTTTTCAAATGGTTAGGAGGAAGGTAAAAAAAGGTTATCCAATAAACATAATAAAATTTTAATATACTTATGATATTTATTTAATTATGTCAACATGGGTAGATTAGATTCATTTGTGGTGGAATAATAAATAAAGGAAAATAAATAAAAAAGGAGTAATTGAGAATTTTACCTTACTCCATGGAAGAACTCCTTTGAAAATTATGTAAAAGCTTTAATAGGTGGTCTTTTCAAAAGAATATAAACTCTTTGAAATAAATTAAAATGTTTGGGAGTTATTTGGGAATATTTTTATTAAATATAAGAGGCTTGGGGTGAGATGAGAAGTGAGGTGGTGATGGATCCCTTTATAAGGGAGACGAGTGACATTTTTTTAATAATATAATAGGTAAAGTAAATATTCAAGTAATGTAGCTTCAAAAGTGTGAAATAATGGATTTTTGAAAGGTTAAAGTTTGATAAAGGCTCAAACATATATTTTAAAACATGATTTTAACATGTTTTTAAGTCTTTTATACTTAGATTATTCACCTTTACTATTTTTGATTTTTATAATGCTCATTTTTTTACCTAAGTAATTTAATTTTAATGAATAAAATTAAAATGGTCATTATTAAAAAATTTGGATATAAATATTCAAAATATGAAATAAATTTTTTCAAATAAAATTTATAAGGGTGATAAAGATTATTTTTATTATTAGCGTACATAACGCTTAAAAATCATTTTGATAAAAAGTGTATTTTTATACTTAAAATTTACGATTAAGATAAAGTTATCAATATTATTGATTTCTATGAAAATTATTTGGTTTATTATAAATCAGACAAGAGTTATTTTTATTTTAAAACAATGAAAAAACCTTGTGGATACTTAGTTAAAATAAATAGACTATAAATAGTTTTTATTAAATTAAAATATTAGTTAAATTTCCCAAAATTTTAAACATGGGTTTTATAAATCTTACATTGTATTTTTAAATTCTATTTTTTAATTTATAAATATATATTTTTTTTATAGAAAAAAAGATTCATAAATTTTGAAATCATTAATGTATTATGAATTTTTTTTTAAAGTGACAGTATTTACAAATTTTTTATTTTTACCATTCATCCAAAATTCAACTTCTTAAGATAAATCTCAAAAAATAACCTTAATATAATTTTGAAATGAAGAATTAAAAAATTAAGTTCATTTAATAAAATTAAATTTATAAAATTATGGAATTTAGTTTTAAAATCAAGATACATAATATATAAAAAATCTTTTTTTATTGAAAAATGAATTTTTTTTAGAATATTATTTCATATCAAGTTATAATTTAAATAATGTTTATTTATTTGTTAATTTATAATAATATTTTTAAATTATTCAATTTAATTTATTAGTAAAAAATATCCAATACTTAAAAAAGTAGTTATCTGAGGTAGACCAAACCTTTTTAATATTAAATCATATTGATTATTTATCCTTTAAATGTAAGCAATTTTAGTTAAGTAATATCTTTTTATTTACTAGTTATTTTATTATTCTTATAATTTTCTTAATAATATTAATCTAATATGTTGCAACTCATTTTAGTTTAGTGTTTCATGTGGAGAAACCTATCAAACACATTAGATTTATTGAAAGGAAATATATATAGTAAAATATTGTGGCATTATAGTTATCAAATCAAGTATTAATCATAAATGTCTTCATCCAATTTATCCCATACACATAATCAATAACATCATATATAGGTGGTAAAATAGGATTAATATTCTCTAATTTTTTATAGGTAAGCATTCCATAAGAATAATATTTTCTCTAATACATGTTATTACAAAGAAAAATAACCATTCTAAATACTAAAATATAAGCGATAAGATTTTAGTGGAAGAGAAAGGCTTTGATATCAAATGTTGTCCCAGATATGGTGGCTTCAAGAGGGGGTGAATTGAAGATTAAATAAAAAATATCATTTTTCCCACTCAATATAATAAGTATTCTAGAATTTATAAGTACTAAACTAATCAAATTAATAAAAAATAATAAATATAGTGGAAGTTAAACAACTTATAAGTTATAAAATATCCGAGGTAGAAAACCACATGAAAAAAATGTGATGGAGTTCTGAATGAAAATATGCAAACCCATTTAAAAGATATTATTAAAGGATATAAATAGTTCTCATCAAAGAAACCCTTTAATTTTATTCTAAAGAGATATGAGGATCAATATCCAATTATAAAGTATCCAAGTCCTAATATATTGGAACTTCTTTGATCTAAATGATCAAAAGATTTAAGTCATATCCTTAGACATCATCGACACATATTGACAAGATAAAGCAATATCCTTGATATCCTATTTAATCACATGATAGAAAAAGTCATATCACCAAACTTCTTCTAAATAGGGTTTCAAGATCATAGATTCCCATCCCCATAATCTATTAATAAAAAAGGATCAATATCATCTCACTAGAACATGTGAATCCAAAGTTGAAGCCCACAAAAAACTAAACTAAAAAAGAATTAAAGTTAACACAAGTAAAATAGAGAGTGTGTTATGGTTCATCAAAACAACTGATAACGAAGAATTCATTTTAGGAAAATAACTCAATATGGTATATAAAATGATATCATTATTATTTTTACCATAGTTTTTAATACATATTATAATATTATATATTAAATCTAGTTCAATTAGGGTTAATTCCTAAATAATTTTATATCAATTAATATAGGAGAAATAAATTATGATATAAGCTATGATAGTTTTAAACACTAATAGAAATTAAGAAAAAGATGCTACCCATTATAAGTGCTAAAAAATCATTGATAAAGGATTCACTTTGATAGTGTTTTTTAGTAATGATAAAATATGAAACTTTTTATCACTTTCTTATGATAAATGGTGATCTTTATCGGTACTTTTTACACTGATAAAAGGAACCCTACATGATATATTTTACATATACATATTCTTATACTCTTAATTATGATTTATATGACAATATATATATTTGTATAAACACCATTTATATATATGTTTATTAATTTATACTTATGTTTATTCATTTATACATATTTACAATTATATAAATACACACAATTATATATATATACATATACATATATTATAAAATATAGTAATATGAACTATATAAATAAATATATAATGCATTAAACATAGTAATTTGAACATTATAAATATATTAAAAATAGTTCATATTAAAATTTACATATTTAATTTCAAATAATATAATTTAAAATATAAATATATATTTACATTTATATTTGAGTATATGTTTATATATAAATTTTATGTATAATTATATATTATAAAATATATAAATATTTATCATATATATAAATATATTAAAATATTTTTTTAATATAAAATTTACATTTCAAAATATTAATAATATTAAAATATTTTTTGTATCATAGTTATTTAAAAAATTTATAAAATAAAAAATTACAAAATTTGTATTTATAAATGAAAATATTTAATAAAATACATAAATAAATTATAAAAATGTATATGTACGTATAATATATTAATTATTTTCAAATAATTATAAAAATAAACTTACAAATATATAAATAAACTATATAAATAAACATATTCAAATGTATTTAAATATATATAAATATAAATAGTTTATATATATAAATATATATATATATATAAATGATCATATATTTATCATAGTATATCTAGATTAATATATATAAATAAATATGAATATATATTGATATAATTATTGGTGCTGTGACATATAAAGACCTATGTCTTTATAGGTCAGTAAAACCTAGAGGGAATTTAAATTTTGAGTCATAATGTTTGGGTGTTTTGAGAACTAAGATTCAAATTAGGATTTTTGGGGGTCAGTGTAAACCCTGATATTTAAAAAATAATAAAACTATGTTCGATAACATAAATGACATGTAACACCAAGTCTAAACAAACTATAATTTTTTTTAAATATGACAGTTATAACCTAACCATTTAATCAGAAGGTGTGGATAGGATTAAATGATTTATGAAATATTTATGAATGTCCTAATCAATATAAATTTATTTATAAATTCCTAGTAAATAAGCAAACAAGTTTTTATAAGGACATTTTATTCTACAAAAAATATATTTTCCTCAAAAAATGTTTTTATTTCTTTTTGTGAGTAAATATTATAATTAATTTATGGAAATTTTATAAAATATATTTTATAAAATAGAATTAACTTTTAAATCATCACATAAAAATTAAATTACTGTGGAATTTTTGGGATTTTTCTAAAAGGAGTGATTTTTTATTGAATAGTGAAAATTACTAATTTTTCAAATGTTGTAATTTCTTTTCATTAAATCAAGAAACTTAAAAGTACCATTTTATTTTTTTATTTTTGATTAATTTTAAATATGAACCATTTTATTTATAATATTTTAATTAATTTCATTTTAATTAGAAATTTTCATGATTTTGGAATAAGTTTATTTTTTATGCTTAAAAATGCAGTTTTCTAAAACCGTTTTTAAATGCATAAAGTTTATCCATTATAATTAATTAAAATAATCCCTAATAAATAAATATTTAAATTAAATTTATATATTTTATATATTTTTATATTAATTTAAATTTATATAATTATGATTACTTATCATATATTAAATATAAGATCATCTTATGCTTGAAAAGTTCATTTCTTGAAAAACCATTTTTCAACACATTTTGTGGGTTTTTTAAATTAAATTCTACCAATTATGTGAATTGAATTTGATAAAATGTAATCAATATTTTTAATAATTATAATTAATATTAGGTAATACGTTTAACTTAATATTTTTATCATAATGAATAGTAAAACATTAAAAAATAATTACTATAGTTAAGGTCAAAACAAGTTTACCTGAGGGTTGATCTATAAATATAAGAGTTAAAATTAAATAAAATCTATATTAAACCCCATTGGTTTGTTTTAATTATACATTTACCTTATCACCTTCAAATATGAGCTATTTTGGAGTTATTTTTTCAAGAAAGTGACATGAAATTATTTTAAATCTTTTTAAAATTTCAAGTGTGTCATTCCCCTCACTTATAAAAGGAAACCTCATATTATCTTTACTCCACACTTAAAAACTATTCTCAATTGGAAAAATATTCCCTAATACCTTAATTAATTTTTTTACCACATCCTAGAAGCCTTTTTTTGATAATAAAACCCTCCTATGAAGGATTTTGGTAAAAACCTTAGGAGGTTGTCTAAAGAAGAAGTATCGTTCTCAACCGAGCATTTTTTTATTTCTTCTTCAACAAAATTATAATATTATTAAAACATGATGATATAATAAAATAATTACATCCCATATACTGATATTTTATTATGTTAATTTTGTAACCCACATTCATCTTTTCTCCGATTAAATGAGAAACAAAACCATCATTCGTGTGTACGACGAACAACCACCTCACGAATTGATGTAATTCGTTTTCCATAATCACCTCTCATAGTTGTTTATGATGATTAATTTATGTATATATATGATATTAATGAAATATTTATCATTTTGGAAAATTAATATATCATATATTTTCTTACCTTTCCATTCATTAAAATATGATAATTTCATTCATGCACACATGTGGATTACCACCTCCACGAAGTGATGTGATTCATTTTTCATTACCACATCACATGGATGGTATCTATAAGTTTATTTAAAGAAATAATATTATAATTATTATATAATTATCATTATGTGAAGATAAAATAACAAATACCTTTTTTCCAACTTGATCATTGAAAAATAGAAATGTTACTCATGCGTATGTATGACCTACCCTCTCCATGATTGTAATGTAGTTCATTTTTCATAACCATATTTCATGTTTTATTTTAAAAGTATACTTTATTCATAAATATTTTAATTACTTCATGATTATTATTATTTATATGATTAATTAGTAATCTTTTTGACTATAGTCAACTTACCAAATTGATTTGGGATTTATGAAATGAATATCATCAAAACATTTTACATAAACCTAAATGATTAATTAATTGAATATAACATGAATAAAAAACTTGGAAAATGTTCTTAGGAAATTAAATAATTGTCATAAGTTTATTATTTAGGAATATAAAGAACACACATAACGATTCGGGCTCAAGGTAAGGAATCTCTCTAAACCACCCTTTTCTTTGGGTTATGACCATTCTATCTCTCTTTAATGATATAGAATGGTTATAAATTATTTATATATGTCTATCATAAATATACCTATATTATTATCCCTTAATTTTATGGGTTAATACATTCCATAATTTATTTTCTCAAATGAAGCCCATTTCTTTCCCTGGGAAATTTTTATGTTTATGTATTAAAATTGATTTCCTTTTATGGAGCACATAAGCATTTATATGTTATGATGGGTGTTTCTAGATAGCACTTAAATGAATTGGGTAAATATTTTGTCTCATGATATGTTATATATGGTATTAGGGAGTAAATATAATCCATTATTAGAATTTTCCCACCGTGTGATTTTGTCTAGGCAATTATCCTTGACTCATGTTTATGTCATTTTATATGTTTTTGTCATATTTCCAACGTTTTTATGATATTATGATACCATTTTATTTATATTATTATTATATTTGATTAATTAATATCCTTATATTTTATGATATCATGTTATACCTTTGAATCACATTTTATGCTTCATTATCTTGTTTATTCTCTTACTGTGCTTTTTTAACTCACCCCTTTGTTTTATGCATTCCCCAAGTTATCCTATGTAGTTTTAAAAGCTCAAATGGTTTTAGGAAATAATTATGAAGAATAAAATAAGTATATAATGTTTTATTTTCCTTTATATTTATCATGAACCAAGTCTTTTAAATTCACTAGGGCTCACGATCCCTATTTTGTATTAATGAATATTTATGTTAAAAATAATTCAATAATACATTTAAAACTATTGGGTCACTATAATTGGTATCAAAGGAAGATATTTTTATTTTTGGGGATTAGGGCTATAATATTTTAGGGATAACACTATGTATAAGTTTAATTATAGAAAAATATCCTAGAAGTTTGGTGATGTATAGAGTGAATGGTTTTCGAGAAATTACATCAATGTATAGATAATATAAGTGGTTTTAAATCTAGCACAATTATACCTAGTAGTAATAACTCTAAAAGGGGTGAATTGATATTTGAATCAATCATTACTCGGTTTATGAAAATGATTCCTTTATTCACACATAGTTTGAAACTTCTATGGTATATGTTTTTAGAAATTCACATACACTTTATGAAGGACCTGAACAAATTGTTAGGTTAGAAAACCTAATAGTAAAAATTACCACAGGTAACCTATATTTAAACCTAGAGACTCATAAGTTTATATATACTTATCAATTATAATTTATTCCTTGTAATTTTATAATTTTACTTTTTATATGTTAATGTTGTAGGGTCCTGAAAAAATCTACAGAAGGGAAGGAAAATACTCACCTAAAATCAGTGGAAGAATTTACCCAATCTTCATCAATAATTTGGGAAAAAATATGAATAATTTTCAGAAGAAATGGTAAAGGACCTAACCAATCCACGTACCATTTCATCATCAGTGGTACGTGGCCAGTTCGGCGAACCGCCCTCCCATGGACGTTGTCGTTCACAAAATGGAGGCGGAGCTCCTACGCGAGTGTGAACCAAATGGCTGGCAAGTGAGGTCGGACCAATACGCAGTCGTAAACCACGCCATTTTTGAACCAGGCAGACCCCCTATAGTATCCATCCCTTTTAATACATAAATTTTCATTACATTTTACATATAGAGTATTTTTAAAGTCTAGTGTATTGGAAATCAGGAACAACAAAACTTGAATACAACATTAAGACAAGAGAAATGGAAGTATAGGCATATCATAATGGAAATAACTTGAAACATAACTTGAATATATGGCTACAACATTTCATTTAGACATTCATGAACATATCACCAAGGTCCATTCCCAAGGGGTCATAAAAATTACCAAGGTTATTCACCAAGGTATCGTGAAACGTGTCATCTCTAGAGATTAAATATTTACACAATGCATTAGAGCGCTATCAGGGCGCACCCTTAATATTTCTTTACTTACATGTGATCCACATAGATCATAATCAAGCATTTCATAAATACCCCATAGAGAATAAATGAAATGGGTTTCATTTCAAAATCATAACGTTTTAAAAGCTCTTAAAAATATGATCATTATATCATTTATAACCCATGGAAAGGTGGTAAGGGTTATATGTATGTAAATTCAAGAATAAAATATATCATCTTTATATATTTATTAAAACCCATATAAAAGAAATAGGTCTGGGTATTCACATAAATAAACAAAGGAATTTCTTGAGAGAAAGTGATAGAAATTTTGAGACGAAATTTCTACAGCATAACGGCTATCTAACATGGTTTTAGAAAACATTGAAAAGAGAGGGGAAAAGGGTCACCCACTAATAAATAATTCATAATACAGTATGGGAACTTAATAATATCATGGTATTTATATTTTAATAACATACTATATGAAAAGGAAACATGAAAGAAAAGAGAAGATGCAATTTCTTTTACAAGAAATTCGGCAGCCTAACGGCGTCACTTAAAATATCAGAAAACAAATTTATGAGAGAATAAATGGTCTCTCAACAATTATACATGAAATGGAAAGTAAGGATAACATATAAGAACATACCCTCAACAAAAAGAGATGGAAACTAGAAGACACAATATAAAAGAAGGCATGGCTTAAAAGAAGAGGGTGAAAGAATCCCTTACCTTAAAGAGTAACTTCGAAAGCATGGTGTTCGGAACCTTGGGAGGGTTGAGGGCACCTTGGGAGACTCCTTGGGAGGTAAAGTGACCCAAAATTTATTGGGGAGGATTTGGAAATGAAAAGGATGAGGTAAAGGCTTAGTATTTATAGGAGAAGTGAGGGGACAAGTCATTAATGGCCAAGGGACACCTCATCGGTGGTATTGGAAAAACAATGGGCTTTCCCATGGTATTTGCCCATGTTATTGGCCACTTGGTTCACCTAATACCTTATCTTACTATTCATAAGTATATCAGAATGATTGAATACTTACTACATCGTTAATGATGTCATTAAACACCTGAAACTCAAAACTGTATTTTCACTATTCACTGAAAATTCAACTTTTTCAGAAAAAACCCAAAAATTCACCTTAACCAAATATCGATGTTATGATATCAAAAATGAACTCCATTTTGTGAAAATATTTTTATAAATATTTTTAATTTAATTTTTAAATAAAAACACTATTCACTGAAAATTCAACTTTCTCAGAAAAATCCCAAAAATTCACCTTAACCAAATATCGATGCTCTAATTTCAAAAATGAACTCAATTTTATAAAAATAATTTTCTAAATAATTTTAATTTAATTTTTAAAATAAAAAACATAATTCACCTGGAAAAACTAATACTTAACCAAATATTTTTGAAATAGTTATTTACCTACTTTATTGAATCACATTACTTAATCAAGGTGCATAAATTATATTAATACTTTCTTTAAGTAAGATTACTAATCCATTTGGTCACAATACTAATCCTAAGCATAAAATCACTATTCATAATTTACTATTCACCAAAAATTAAGTTGATCTTATTAGACTCTAAATTTCTTACTGAACACATTTCCAGAAGAACATTTTTTGAAAATCATTACACATCATTAATTATTTAAGGTTTACATAAATATTTTAAAATATCCCCTTTTTCAAAAATTCATCAATATACATCCTATATTTATTCGGACATCTGAAAAAAACACAAACTCCGCCATAGGAATAAATCAAAATTTTATTTACCTCAAAGGATTACACAAAGTAGCTAGGGTCTTATTACATAGACCCTTATAACCCCAGTATAGGACCTAAGTGTAAGGTGTGCTAAGGTGATAGAATCTTGGGGTGGCTTGGACAACATTGCCCGAGTGGTGATTTATATCAACTTGAACTTCTCATGAAGGTGATTCCATTCCAGTTTCACATGATGAATTTCCGCTTGGGTTTGTTCTAGAGCAAAGCCCAGTGGTGCTACCTCCTTCCCAAGTTTCATCAGATGGGCTTCGATCGGCCCGATACTACTGGATGAGGCCATCGAATCTTCTTTCTATATTAATCAAACAAGATCACTTGTATTTATAGACAATAATCACAACATTTAGTTTCCAACAATCATATAACAGTCGAAACCCAACGGTCCCATTTTAATTATACTCATTTTATTAAATGAGAAAGTTTTGTTGAGTATAAAATAAAATACACACAAAATTAGGAAACAAAATTTATTCAAAATTTCAGGTCATTACATTCTCCTCTCCCTTAAGAAATTGTGTCCTCTCAATTTTTAAAATTGGGCTTTGAAATTTCATTGAAAGTCGCACATTGGAAAAAGAGTCAGTAAAACTATTACTTTAAAAGAAAGAAAGGGAAGTACAAAGGTGACCCGAGTTAACCCATACTAGGATTCCATGTAGGAAAGCATGGATATGGAAGAGAAAACAAAGGGTCAAGTTCTGATGGAGATGATAGAAAACATGATTAGGAGAAAATTAACCACAAGAAGATCACAAACTTATGGTGTGTTAAACGGTCTTTGATTTCCCAGTAGGAAACGTAAACCATCAACATTTTTGTTTTACATTCCTTTTCATAATTTTGAGTAATTTATTTACTACATAGAATAAAAACATAAGGAAATATACTTACCTTTAAGTAGAAATTTATCCTTTAATAAGTTTCTACCAAGACTAATCTTTTCTCCAAACAATGAGCATTCAAAACACTTAGTATCATCAAAAGCACAAGAATCATCTTAGAGAATCACATAATCCACAAAAGAAGAACTATATATTTCCCTTGTCTTTAGTCCCCAACTAAAACTAAAATGGTTAGTACGAGATCATATAATCCCCAAAAAGGGTAATCCTTTATAAAAAGAAATATGACTATTAATCTCCAAAATTCAACAAAAAGTACCCAAAGTTCCAGAAAGACCATTCAATACACAATCATCCTTAAAATTATTCAGAATAATCCAAACCAAGATTGGAACCCAAAACTCAGAAGGATTTAATCACATATTCTTCCATAATAAATCTTAATATTTATCTCCAAATAGCATTGACTACTATTAAAGTCTCATACTAAAGTGTAATTAACCTAATCAAATATTCTCTATGATAGGTTAATAATTTTCTAGAAATAACCAAAATCACCACATGTCCACAATAAATACATAGATTTTTACAAAAAAAATTAACCATTCCTCCACAAATTAAATCCTATAGTATTTCATTTTCCTAAGGCACATAGTATTCCAAAAGAGAAAACATCGTCCAAAATAACCTTTATCATTTAATCACCAAATCATTTTCCTATACAAAGGATATCCATTTGATAAAACATAAGTTTCCAAAATCAACTTATTCTTGATCCATAAAAATATTAGGTGCATTATTTAGTCCTAAGTGAATAATAACAAACTCATAATGCCCATATCTTCATCGGAAGGTAGTTTTTGGAATATCTCATTTTTCACCCTCTATTGATGATAACCAGAATAAAGAACAATCTTAGAGAAGAATTGAGCCCCACAAATTTGGTCAAATAAGTCATCAATTCTTGGAAGAGGGTATTTTTTCTTCACTGTGATCCCATTCAGTTCTCTATAATCAATGCATAGCCGCATCAATCCATCCTTCTTCTTCACAAAGAGAACTGGTGCTCTCCAAGGAGACACACTTAGTCAGATAAACCCCTTCTCCAAAATATCTTGGAGTTGTTTCTTTAATTCCTCTACCTCCACATTTTCCATCCTATAGGGGGTCTTTGACATCGGATGTGATCCAGGTATGAGTTCAATGGAGAACTCTACCTCTCTTTCTGGGGGAGGTCTGGGTAACTCTTCAGGAAATACGTCAACGTATTCCTAGATGATGGGGAAATTTTATAAAATAATAAATCCTTTGTAAGAAACTTATTTAATTTAAGAATCTTTTAACTAAAAATGATTTTATGTCTAAAAACTTTATGCTTAGACAATTACATTTTTCTATAATTCCTCCATAATGATTCATAAAAATCTTGTGATTAACCAAACATATCCCCTGGGAGTGTCGTAATCAAGAGTGCAGCAAGTCCCATTTTTATGTACCAGTTCTCGTTCGAGTCTAGCTCAAAGCAGTGTTTTCGGGTTTTACCCCTATGTACATCTGTGCCAGAGCCACCTCTACCTGCTCATATCCAGACAGGGATGTATTTTATTGATAAACCACTTACTCAATACTCACCAAAATAAAAGGAGGATTTACTATATTTAAAATATTCTATAGGGTTCTTCCTAAATTTTCATATCCTAATTTCCATAAATAACTAAACTATCCTTTGATACCAACTATAGCATCCCACCTTTTTAATACATAACTTTTCATTACATTTTACATACAGAGGATCTTTAAAGTCTAGTGTCTGGGAAATCAAGAACAACAAAACTTGAATACAACATAAAGACATGAGAAATGGAAGTATAGGCATATCATAATGAAAATAACTTGAAACATAACATGAATATGTGGCTACAACATTTCATTTATACATTCATGAACATATCACCAAGGTCCATCCCTAAGGTGTCATAAAAATTACCAAGGTTATTCACCAAGGTATCGTGAAACATGTCATCTCTAGAGATTAAATCTTTACCCAATGCATTATAGCGCTATCAGGGTGAACCCTTAATATGTATTTACTTACATGTGATCCACATATATCATAATCAAACATTTCATAAATACACCATAGAGAATAAAAGAAATGGGTTTCATTTCAAA
The DNA here is from genome assembly GCA_963277665.1 of Viscum album. Lineage (NCBI taxonomy): Eukaryota > Viridiplantae > Streptophyta > Magnoliopsida > Santalales > Viscaceae > Viscum > Viscum album. Next base: position 1,170,832,370 of record OY728138.1, on the reverse strand, counting down.
ATCGTGACGTTTTAAAATCTCTTAAAAATAAGATCATTATATCATTTATAACCCATGGAAAGGGAGTGAGGGTTATATATATGTCAAATCCAGAATCAAATATATCATCTTTATATATTTATGAACACCCATAGAAACGAAATAGTTATGGGTATTCACATAAATAAACAAGGTAATTTCTTGAGAGAAAGAGATAGAAATTTTGAGATGAAATTTCTGCAGCATAACGGCTATATAACATGGTTTTAGAAAACATTGAAAAGAGAGGGTAAAAGGGTCACCCACTCATAAATAATTCATAATACAGTATGGTTACTTAATAATATCATGGTATGTATATTTGAATGATATACCACATGAAAATAAAACATGAAAGAATAGAGAAGATGTGATTTCTTTTACGAGAAATTCGGCAGCCTAACGACGTCACTTAAAATGTCAGAAAACAAATTGATGAGAGAGGAAAGGGTCTCTAAACAATTATACATGAAATGGAAATTAAGTAGAAAATATAAGAACATACCCTTAACAAAAATAGATGGAAACTAGAAGACACAATATAAAGGAAGTCATTGATTAAAAGAAGAGGGTGAAAGAATCCCTTACCTTGAAGAGTAACTTCGAAAGCATGATGTTCGGAACCTTGGGAGGATCGAGGGAACCTTGAGAGGACTCCATAGGAGATAAATAGACCAGAACATAATTGGGGAGGATTTGGAAATTAAAAGTATGAGGTAAAGGCTTTTTATTTATAGGAGAAGTGAGGGGACAAGTCATTAATGGCCAAGGGACACCTCATCGGTTGTATTGGAAAAACCATGGGTTTGCCCATGGTATTTGCCCATGGTATTGGACACTTGGGACACCTCGTACCTTATATTACTATTAATAAGTCGACCAGAATGATTGAATACTTATTACATCATTAATGATGTCATTAAACACCCGAAACTCAAAACTGTATTTTCACTATTCACTAAAAATTCAACTATTTCAGAAAAAAACCCAAAAATTCACCTTAACAAAATATCAATGCTCTGATTTCAAAAATGAACTCCATTTTATGAAAATAATTTTCTAAATATTTTTAATTTAATTTTTAAATAAAAAAACATTATTCATCTGGAAAAACTAATACTTAACCAAATATTTCTGAAACAGTTATTTACCTATTTTATTGAATCACATTACTTAATCAAGGTGCCTAAATTATATTAATAATTTCTTTAAGTAATATTACTAGTCCATTTGGTCACAATAATAATCCTAAGTGTAAAATCACTATTCATAATTTACTATTCACAAAAAAATTAAGTTGATCTTATTAGACTCTAAATTTCTTACTGAACACATTTCCAGAAGACCATTTTTTGAAAATCATTACACGTCATTAATTATTTAAGGTTTACATAAATATTTTAAAATATCCCCTTTTCCCAAAATTCATCAGTATACATCCTATATTTATTCGAACATCTGAAAAAAAAAACACAAACTCCACCATAGGAAGAAATCACAATTTTATTCACCTCAAAGGATTACACAAAGTAGCTACGGTCTCATTACATAGCCCCTTATAACCCCAGCATAGGACCTAAGTTTAAGGTGTGTTAAGGTCATAGAATATTGGGGCGGCTCAGCCAACATTTCCCAAGTAGTGATTTCTATCAGCTTGAACTTCTCACAAAGGAGATTTTGTTCCAGTTTCACATGATGAAGTTTGTCTTGGGTTTGGTCTAGAGCAAAGCCCAGTGGTGCTACCTCCTTCCCAAGTTCCTTCAGATGGGCTTCGATCGGCCCGAGACTACTGGATGAGTCCATCGAATCTTTTTTCTATATTAATTAACCAAGATCACTTTTATTTATAGACAATAATCACAACATTTAGTTTCCAATGGTCATATAACAATCTAATCCCAACGGTCCCATTTTAATTATACTCATTTTATTAAATGAGATAGTTTTGTTGAGTATAAAATAAAATACACACAAAATTAGGAAACAAAATTTATTCAAAATTCCAGGTCATTACACCCCCCTGTCGTGCACTGTGTCATTCTCAAAACAGAGGTGGAGCCCTACGCAGCCGCGAGCAGCCCCATGACCGAGTTAGTTCGTGGGAGAGGTGTATTCAATATACCCCGCAAACCTCAGATTGACTAAGTCATTTGTGTTGCCAGGTTTTCTATCATGGGCTTCCGCAAAAGGTGTGGCATGACCATAGATACAACCCTTTACCCCCCCCCCCCCCATGGGGCGAAGAAGGAGATCAACATATTGAAGGTCAAATTCTTGGTGATCGGATTTTTGAAAGAAGGCATCAGACTTTTGGAAAAGGAAGAGGCTTTCAGAATCTTAGGATTTCGCATACCGTGAAGTTCTGATTTGAGAACCAGCAATAGGTATAAACTGGGGACGAATTGTTAAGAATTGGAGAATGCATAAATAAATTTGTAAACCACAAACCTAAAATTGGTGAACCGTAAACCCTATCCCCAACACAGATTCAATCCTTATGAACCAGGGAGCCTATGCCCCTTCTTCAATCTTGCACGCCGCGTACCACCCCCCTACACAGGCAAATCCCATACCGGCGCTACCCCCTGTCGTCACCACTCGAGCAAACTCCAATGTCGCGTGAAAATTTGGTACATGGACCAAACCCACAGTCTTTTACCACTATGGTACGCGGGATTCCCCTTAGTCTGCATACCACACTGGTACATGGAAGGCCTCTCCATCTACATAGCACCTACCTACATGAAGGGTGCCACTCCTCATATGGATATGTGTTCTGATAAGGCCTTCGGTGTTTCCATCCCCTGAGTCAGATAAGGCCCTTCCAATTCAGTCCAATCTTCTAGAATCCCTTCACTATCCTATCTATCAGTGCCAATCCAAGGCCTCACCCAAACCCACTAGACCGAAATGCTGAAACCTTCAGGCGTATCAGTGCGCCCTCCTGAGTTCACATACCCATGGTAGGTGGAGACAAAGGGGTTACCCCATCCCTTGAATGGACATCCGAAGCATTCATGGGTTCACATACCCATGGTATTCTAGAGTCTAAGCCCGAGAGACCCTTTGTGCCTCTCCACTCTTCAGGATTGAGGGATCCTGCTTGCTTTTCCATTGAATGAGCACTAGCAGTGAGAACTTCTCCCCTCCCATGAAGAGAGTAACAGGACATCCCTCCTAGAGTAAGCCCCACACCATCCTCTCCGAACGACAATAGCCTTTCCACTTTCATCCAGGAAGGTTCATTAATCTGTGTCCGCCACCATCGTACCATGACCTCTACCGACGAGACTTCTACCTTTGTTTCCTCCTCAACCCCAAGGGTAATTAAAGTCTCGTGATCTCAGACCTCTCCCTCTATTGTCGTCTTCCTCATCTCCCCTAAGTAATTAAAAAGTGTGTAGATTTTCGATTCTTTTAGATTCTCTTGTTTCTCACACCGAGCATGACTCACGTGGTCTTAGAGATTTGAGATATTCATGGCATCCGTACAACGACGGCGGTAGAACGAACTACGTGTTTTTTTATACTTGTCTCCTGAGAAGGGTACGTAGGACACCTCCCTGAGGTTCAATCCCAACTCGGTCCACCAACCACATGTAAGCCCCAACCATACCCCAACATGGGATTCCAATTACGACCTTGATAGGAAAATATCATTTGTAAGCCCAGAACTTCCATAACTACATACAATTTGATTCCAAACTAACTTGGATACATAGAAAACCTCCTTGAGGAGCAAGCCCAACATCCAAGTCTGATACTCATCTTTCCTTATCAGACTATGTCTGCATGCCCCTAGCAGGACCATACCCGGGCCCTGGAAATCATTTCCCTAGGGTCCTCTAGGATGCTTCAGTGTAAGTCCCGCACCAACCTTGACTAGGCACTTGTCACCTAGACATCCTTGTCACATGATGTTAAACTGTACGGTTGGGTCCTGATCACATGACCTTAAAAGGTGATGTGTCCTGTTAAGTGGCACCGAACTATGTGGATTATGATTCCTCTCACAAGGATATGTTGGAAGCCCATATTGCACGTTCGATCCAGATGCTCAAGTCACTCTTTGTCCCCCTGGATGATAATAAACTCTAGAGCACCCAATTATAAGGCTTGAGGCCAGTGTTGTCTGAACAAACTCAAACTTCCCCAGAATCGCTAGTCCAATGAGGGATGGATACGAGAACCGTTGGGAATTTTTGGCTCTACGAATAAACCCATTGGAGACTAGGAAAAACCACAAATATAGGTAACCTGATAGAAATGATTAAACAGCATTGACTCCCTTTAACCAGACATGGTAACAGATCACGTCCCCTCGTCACGAAACAAAAATGGTGAACCCGATGTAAATCATTAACCAGTGTGACAGATTTACACTAGTTTGAAACTCTCTATAAAAATAAATGGATGATTGATATCCAATGTTACATTTTTTTCATTCTCCAACCAAAAGAAAAAATGGACTCGTCCATGAGCCTTCAACCAAGGTGGTGAAATAATCCCACTTTATGCCCCCTTTCATGATCAAAAGGAGGTCCAAGGAAGGTCATTAATTATGCTTGGGATTATGAGATTCTACATTGATGGGTTTTGTTGTTTGTATTTTTCAAATGTTTTATAAGTATGAAACAAAGCTTCCTTCAATCCAATGGAATTGCAAAGGAATTCCCCAATAGGTATGATGATCAAAGAAAAGACTGGGCCTCTCAATCAGAAGAGGACCTCTTCACCCACCCAGTGCCTTCAATGCTCGGTCTCAAACACATTGATCCAAGTGTACCACCTGAACAGTGCTATCCCGACTATGGAGGCAGCTATGTACACACTCCAATCGGCTAAGTCCCATCGGCTACCTTCCCAACAGTGACTAAGGGAGAAGATCCAGGCGGCCCCTGTAGCCGTCTCGAACAGTTTCGGGAGCCTGTCCCTAGAATGAAACAATGAATAACTACCTTATCTTAGGGAGGTGGATGAGTTCAATGCTGATTATTTCATCCCTGTAGGAAGGGGGTTCCGCTCCAAGGCCCCCATTGGAAGACGTCGCCGCAACTACATCACGACCTTGTATCCTCACACTGAAGAGGATACCACCCTGAGGATCTACGCCCACACTCCCCAAGCTCCGGCCCCTTGGAAAGCCCACCTAGGGCAGTGAATATACAACCAGGAACATGTCAGCACCCCCATTTCTAAGGAAGAACTCCACTACTCAGACATTGAGACATATCACTCGCAGGCCCATGCACCTATCCGCTTTTCCAAAGCCCTCCGTCCCGACATGGTGGCACCATACGAGCAGGCATGCATCCATGTAGAGCCTCGTCAAGCCCATCGCCCATACAGAACTATGACTACACAAAAGGCACCTCTCCCTACCCGAGATCATGAATCCCACCAACCAGACATGGTGGTCATCCAATGCCTATAGGACCAGCACCTCATAGATTATGCTTATGCACGTCATCCCAATATAGTGGCGATCAACAAGCGGGAATGTCTCCTTGACAACAGAGGCCACCAAATCGATACGGTGGGACACCAACATATGTAGGTTCAACTCCCTGCAGATGCAAGAAAATTATGTCATCCCGATTTGGAAGCAAATAGAGAAGTAAGTTGGCATACCCAGCACAGGGGCAGACTCGTTAACCTACCCCGACATAGGAGAATCGTCTGTATCCCCAGACCACTGGAGGAATGGAGCAGGACATTCCTATTCCAATGGTGGAATGGGACCTCATACCCATTCCAGCCAAGGATGTCTCTCTACGTATCCTGGAAATGGTGGAGGAGTAGGTATCGATCCTAGATCATATCTTGCAGACTTACCAGAATGTAATTGCATCGGCAGCAACAGCAAGGACTTGAGCCCGTGAGCCCATCTCCCCAACTTATGTGACTCATCTAAGAGACAAGATACCCACCACGGAGTAGATCTTCATCCCTACCTCTACCCAGGAGGGTTGTCAGCTATATCTCACAATACAAGGGAAACCGGATCAAGAATACTCACTCATTCTAACTAGGGGACACCCGTCCATCATGGTGGATGCTCTAGGGAAGGCATATATTCCTTCCAAGACTCAATATGTTTGTCGATGTATCCCGACAGTAGCATATAACCCAATTAGATAGGTACCCATAGGTGACGGCCGTTATCAATAGCAGATGGTCCTTGTTCCCCGCAATAGAGCTCCCCGAACGCATTAAGGGAAGCCGGAAAATAAATAGCGGGTCCATGACTCCACTCTGCTGGAAGATGGGGTTCTAAATGCTGCCAAAAATGTCCCAAAGTCTTGAAATCCTTCCATCCCATTACCATACTATGGGAGTGGCAGTAACAGTTGAAAAGGTCCTCCCTGTAATGTCGCTATTAGCAGCTCTAAAGGTCCTCCTCATAGAACCCATGAGAGCCTCCCTCATGGGAATATAATGATCGATCACGATAGTTCCTCTTTTGATGCGAGTCATGGAAGCCCTCTACATGACTAGAAGATCGAGCAATAATAAGGTCCTCTAATTTTTGTGGTTCTCCCTGATGGTCCTCCCTAGGGTATACACTACAAAAACTCTTCGTGCAGTGAGACCATAGATTATGATGGTAGTCCTTGACATCATAGTCGCAAAAGCGGAGGTCCTCCCCACAGTGACGTCTCATCATGATAAGAAGGTCCTACCCTTATCGTGGCCTACCCTGAAGGTCCTCCACAGGGGTTACGTTGCAATGATATTTAATGTAGCCAGGCATAAAATTATGGTGGTAGTCCTCACTACTATAATAGTTGAGGTCCTCCCCGTAGAGATGTCAAGCAATAAGAAGGACCTCACCTCTTTGTGGTACATTCTGAAGGCCCTCCCCAGGGTGTTCCCTACAGATATTCTCCCTGAGATAGATGTGATGGTATTCCTTGCCATCATGGCTACCATTGTGAAGGTCCTTCCTGCAATGGACTTAAGAAACAAGAAGCCCCCCCTTGGAGGAAGTGTGTCCTGAAGGCACTCCCTAGGATGCACACTGAATGCAAACCATGATGGTCATCCTCACCATGATGGCAGTTGTTGTGAAATCCCTCCCTATAATGACAATATGCAGCTAGAAGGTCCTCCCTTTTCTACAGTTCACCCTAAAGTTCCTCCCCATGGTATGCACTACAAAATCCCTCTATGCAGTGAGGCATCAGGAGGTAATGGTAGTCCTCGCCATTAAAACACGGATAACAGAGGTCCTCCCCGCAGAGACATCAAGCAATGAGAAGGCCCTCCCCTCATTGTGGTACATTCTAAAGGCCCTCCCCAAGGTGTACCCCATAGGTTTTCTCCCTCCAATAGCAATGGTGGTAGTCCTCGCCACCATGAAATCCATTGTGAAGGCCCTCCTCGCAATGGCCTTGAACAATAAGAAGGTCCTCCCCTTGATGCAGTCCGCCCTGAAGGTCCTCCCTAGTGTATGCACTATGGAATTATTTTTGGCAGTCGTACTTCAAGTCACGATGGTATTCCTCACCACTGCAGTTCCAACTACAAAGGTCCTCCCCGTGGTGACATATCATATCTACAGGAAGGTCATCCCCCTACCAAATCAAGTACAAAAAATCCCTATTATGTTGAGTCACTTAGAAGGAGGGAATCGAGCATGTTAGATTCTCAGTCAACTATCAACGAAATCCTTCTTCAATAAAAAGATGTTTTGGGACCATGTTCATCCTCTGAGCCACCCCGGAGCCACCCAAGTAACAATTCAATCCCTATTAGCCCTACTACCTCTGATCATACTATCAAGGAGCTTCTCAGCTAGGCTGATAAAGTAGAAAAATCGTTGGAAGAGGCACATGATAATATGTTTCACTTGAGGAAACATCTGGCCAGGGATGATATACCAGTAATTTTTTGGCCCACGACCACCTCTCAGTTCAACATACCTAGAGTTTTTTTAGAAGGAAGCGTACATGAAATATGCTCCAATATCTAGACAACCCTTCACTAGTTGAAATTAAAATTCATACCATATGAAGGGTATGTAGATAATGTCAAGACAATAGGAGATCTCCTACATCACATTGACCTGGAAGCCCTTCTATTGGTGCGACGTCTGTGATCAGAGAGGCGCAAAAGGCACCTTGAGTTAACCTGCCTCCGTGCACTGTAAAAATTGTGTCACCATATTGATGAAGCTCCAATGGGAGTTCATATCTGAGGATGGGGAGAACATGGAGCTCTGCATTTCACTCCACTTCCCATCCAACATAACCCGTTCAGTGTAAGGTCTTGCAATTCCATCACTTCAAGACGGAAATAAAATGAAGTCCTTATTCAGAAGAGGTGAAAACCCCAATAGAAATAGGCCTTGAGTAAGTCTCAAAAGTGTCAGGCCCGACGAGAGAGAGCCATTCACAAACTCCTAAATCAGGATACCGAAAACTTTCAGTAGGCTTCTCACCTAAGAAAAACCAATCAGTAATCATTTTTTACCTCTCTAGAGGGAATTAATTCACAGGTGAACTCGACACCAGGTATGGCTCACCCTCGAATGGTAGCACGTTAGGTCGGGAAGGAAGTAATAGTAGCAGCAGCTACCACAATACGGGACCAACCCCAGCCTACAGAGCTAGGGGAATTTTTAACAACAAATGCCCACATAAGACCAGAAAAAATGGGAAGAGGTGCAGCACCCAAGGAATGTAGCTAACCCCAGTCCCTAGGGATGGGGCGATTTTTACCTCAACAAAAATCTCCCCCATGAGAATTAGTATTCTCTCATTTTTGGAGGATAGTCAGAAGGGGAGGTTCATGTAATGTCCCGTCCTTTGAAACATCATCCCCTCCAAGAGGGAGGTGTTCCATAAGTTCACACCAAGGATCCTTCCATGTCACCCTTTATCAAGAGACCTGAAGACAATCTCGGGACAGAAGGGGGAAAACCAGCATGAAGCACGGAAGGTCCTCTTCCTACTTAGAAGATGACACCTCCTCCACACCATATTACGCATCTATAAACATCATGGATGTTAACCCCATGGATGACACCGAAGACGATGCAAATCTTGATGGATCGGGAGAAGATGGTTCTGTTCAGGTTGTGACTCACAATGAGCCAGCAGTCATGCACACCCGAAACTAGAGGGCCACCTTGAACCTGGTCGCTCCAGCAAATACTCCTCCACCTCCCCCACGAGTCTCCAATATAGATAGGAACAAAGGCCAGGTTGTCCTCAACCCACCTCCTTCTCTCAAAACAAGCGAACCTCTCACACTCGAAGAGAGGTTCTATCAGAAGCAGGAGGAAATGAAGGAATTAATCCAAATTAACTCTGAGATACTCCATAGGAACTTTCCTCCCAAATACATTCCCCAATATGGGTCACAGTATGCACTTACAGCAGGTGCATCTCAACAACAAAGATTTTCCCTGGCAAACGAAACAAGGCCAGGGCCCCTGCCCAGCATGGCACCTGGCCTGTCCAACTACCTAAACTTGGATTTAAAAGCATACCAAGACTTACCTCCACTCAGGAAGCAACCAAAATGAGTACATATAAATCCTATGAAGGTACCCCCAATGACATATGCGCCTCAGGTACCAGCCAAGAAAACACCTCAAGTAGTGCCCCATGATATACCTGTTAAGGATCAGGCCCAACAGGATGTAAACCAGGGTCTCGCCAACACCATCAAAGCACTGATAGCTCGAATGGAAGAAATGGAAGGCCAGCGCGCTCTAATTCATCCAGAACTAAATCCTTACCCAGACTGGGTGAGCAACATTCCACCACCACCAAATTTTGGGAGACCTTTATTCCTTATATTCAATGGATTAGGTGACCTGAAACAATATTTGATGCACTATGAGTCTTATTATCACCCTATGATGGGAACTTCGAAACAACAAGAAGCAGTGAAACTCAAATTCTTCATGCGAACCTTACAAGGTTCAACCTGCGTCTGTTAAACAAGTTTTATAGAGTAGTAAATAAGATGATGGGAGGATATTCATCAATAATTCCTATTCCACTTTAGATCAATGTTGCCCAATATGATGGTTAGAAACCTCATGAATTGAAAACATAGGGAGAACAAGAGGGTCTCAAACTTCATCGCCGTATGGAAGGGTATAACCTAATCTTTGGACATGCCACTTCCCCAGGACGAGATGCTTGTTATATGCATCAATAACCTCTGAGATGAGATGTGAACACCACTCATACCAGTGAAATGCACCACCGGATTCCAGGATTTCTCTTCTACTACCTAGAGAATCGAAGACTCCTTGTAGCGGACTAACCTCAAGTCCTGAATAGCCTCACATGCTCATGCAAAGAGATCAAGTAGAGCTGAATCATCTTCTTTCACGCTCAAGCCAGCCCTAATACCTATTCCACCGCCTAGGCCTCAACCGAATCACCAAGGTCCTTCTATGTATCAACAACCACCTCCTCCCCAGTGAGACGATCAAAGAGGACCTAGGAAAAACCAATTTGAGGAACAAAGGAATAGATTTTACTCGTTCCAAGAGGACCAAGTCCACTGCTATTTCATAGCTACCATGAATTGAAACTTTCTCCACTTACCATATCCAAGAAATCCTGAATAATTCGGCCTCAAAAACCGACCAGATTATTGTCCCTACCATCAGATGTCAGGACACAATATTCAGGAATGATTCATCTTCAAAGACCTCCAACAAAGGATGGTGGACTAGGGGCAAGTCAAGTTAAGACCGCCCCCGTCACATGTAGCATATGTTTCTACCACCGAACTAGATGAGGGTGAGGAGTGGTAGAAAGTTGTTAACAAAATGAGAAGAAATTTGATGGGTGGATGACTTGGAAGACGGTCAACCAAGCTCATGGCATACTCTGAGCTCAATTGTAGCAATCGGTTGTGCCGCCAACAGCTCCTAATGCAACACAGCTTCCTTCCTCGGCCTCACAACCCTCCAAAAGCTGGTCATTCAGGCATAATCATAGAGGGATGAAACATGTACAAGAGGAGCAGTCTGTGGTAGGGCCAAATCTAGCCTTGACACTTTCATATTCCATTCCCCCAAACGGCACCATCAAAGGTAGCCAACCAGGATAATTTTTCATTGAACAAGGAACTAATTTTCGGTTCCATCAATGTCGTCCATTTAATAGAACCACTTTCTGACAAATAGTATGGTTATGAAACCAAGTTCCCAATACCCGATCAAGGTACCGGAAGGAGGAATCACAGAAGAAGGGGATATCGATGAAGACATAGTTGTGGCTGAAACCAACCCTACGATTATACCCCAGCACAAACCGTAGATATTGCAGAAACTCGCAAGAGATACCTTCAATGGACCCATCAGGAGAAAGAATATTCCCCTACCTCCACGAGTAGCCACTCTGACCCCATTATTCTGTGGTACCCATCATAGGAGGAACAAGTGTCTTGCCACCCGGGGAGAACAAGTAAACTGACCATCTCAAGTCCCCAAAATGCAAGAGCACCACCAACTCTTTCTCCTGCAACCAGTACCTCATAATCTCATGTTCCAGCCCCTAATGTTTCCATTAAAGATCTCCCACAAATGGAGAAGCACCGGCCTCTATAGAAAAATTATGATATCCTAAATAATATGGCCTCAGTACTAGACAAGATATCAATCCTGGATGACCTGAGTTTGTCAGCAGACCTCAGGGAGGCACTCATAGAAGCCCTGCTCAGCCCCTAGGAGTTTCAAGATGAAGTTTCTACCACCAAGATATATCGAACAGAGACCAGCCCGACTGAAATGTAATGTAGTGATTTCCTTCACCGATCAGGATGAAGATGCCACCATGCAAGGACACATTAAAACTCTATATGTGTCGGGCATGCTAAATGATGTTGAAGTCCAGAAAGTATTCATCGACAATTGATCTAAAGTCAACCTTATCCCACTACAAACACTTTGTAGGTTGGGCTACAATGAGGACAACCAGACACCCTCAAACACAACTCTCTTGGGTTATGATAAGAGAGAACAGAAGGCAGTGGGAAAAATCAAGCTCAGAACCCATTTTGGTGACCTTGTGGTCCATTAAGAGTTCCTAGTGATTCATAAAAACATGACATTAAACGCCCAGTTAGGATGGCCATGGCTGCATCAACACATGCCCATTCTTTCCTCCTACCACCAGTGTATCAAATATTGCATCAATAGACAAGGTGGAATATTTTTCACTGATAATGCCCCTTTCTAGATCTTTGAGTCGCATTACATCGATGCCGTATTTTATTTGAAAAAGGGGAATACATCTGCAAATGATGGTATCGATTGGGTCCCCTCTCCAAATGGTCTGGAAATGGTTCCTCATGACTCTCTCAAATATCTTGGTGAAGAGTACGTGCTGCCTATCAACCATGTTGAGAGAAGGGATCTGATTCTGAACGTGTATTTAGCTATTCTCATGATCTCAGTCATGATAGCCGAGTCTGATGATGTAGAAGCAACTAGTGACCCTCAATATAAGGAAGAATGCTTGAGAAAGAGTTCCCACACCCCATCCTTGTAACCTCAAGATATCCTTTCCCACTCTCCAAAGCGGCAGACGGACAAGACACTTATCACCCCCTTACTTCTCCCTCTCTAGAGGTTTCTGCACAACCAATTGAGTTAGAGAAAATCACTTCCGCCACAGGGCACCCATATGACATCTTGCCTCCGAGATCTGGAGAGCCCACATTAAGAGCTCTCTCCCCATCAGAAGGAGAAGAGGAGGAGGATTTGGGGGAAGAAGAAGAAGAGGAACTTAGAGATTTTCCTCCTTCATTCGAAGAGGGTATCTCTACCACTATTGATGAACTCATAAAAATAAACTTGGGTACCGAAGAAGACATGAGGCCCACTCTCTTTAATGCAGCCATGTATTCCGAGGAACAAGAGATATATACCTCCTTCTTGAGGCAGTATCGAGATTTTTTCACCTGTAATTACACATAAATTCTAGGACTCAATCCCAAGGTGGCGACGCACCGCCTAGGCCTTCCAGAAGATCATTGAGGCTATAAGAAAGCCGCCAAAAGGATGCACCCCACACATGCAGCCTAGATAGAGGATGAAGTCGAAAAGCACACCAAAGAAGTCTTAATTTTGGAGGTCTAATATCCCATCTGGTTGGCCAACATATTCCCCTTCAAAAATAAGAATGGATAGATCTGTGTCTGCATCAATTTTATAGATCTCAATCAGAACTTCCTGAAAGAAGATTTCCCGGTCCCGATCACTGAACTATTGATCGATACGACAGGTGGATATGAGGCTCTATCCTTCATGAACAGTTATTCTGGATATAATCAAATTATAATGGCCTAAGAAGATGAAGAATCCACTGTATTCAGGGCCCACTAGGGAGTCTTTTTCTACAAGGTCATACCCTTTGGTCTAAAAAATGTTGGTGCAACATATCAACGTGCCATGCATCATATTTTCAAACCATTCCTGGGGATGTTCGTCGAATGTTATGTTGATGATTTGGTGGTAAAATCAAGATAGTTCTCAGATCACCATTCAGACCTTGAAACCATCTTAGCAAACTTTGGTAACATAGTCTGAAGATGAACCCCTTGAAATGCGCCTTCGGGGTTACCTTAGGGAAATTTCTCAGCTTCATTGTACACCATTGTGGCATCAAAATTGGCCCTAAGAGGACAAATTCTATCCTTGGTTTTCCACATCCCTGCAACCTCACTGAACCGAGAGGACTCCAAGGACACTTGGCCTATATCAATCATTTTAAAGCCAACCCCGCGGGAAAATGTCTTCCCTTTACTAGGTTAATGAAGAAGGGAGTTACTTACCAATGGACAGATGATTTCCAATAGGAATTCAACAGCCCCAAGTAGTACCTCTTGAGTCCACTGGTTCTCATGCCGCTAGTTGAAGGAAGACCACTTATCCTATATGTGACGACCTTAGAGCGGTCACTGGGAGCCTTCTTCATGCAGGAGAATGATTTCAATAGTGAAAACAACCTTTATTATCTCATCTGAACCATGATTGATGTTAAGACTCAGTATTAAAATATCGAGAATAGTTGTTTGACATGGGATTCACGATCCAGAAGTTGTGACATTATCTACAGCATCATGAAGTCCATCTGATCTCACGCAGTAATCCACTGAAGTACATCCTCATCTATCCAATGCTGACCGGACGCCTATCCCGATGGGTAGTCATCCTGTAACAGTTTGACATCTGGTTTGTGCCTCAGAAAGATACCAAGAGATAAGCATTGGTAGATTTTCTAAAAGAGCATCCCTCGACAGAGACCACCTCATCAAACATCGAACTCCCCGACAAAGATGTCTTCTCTGTGCAAAAGGATCCCCGAACATGGGAAATGTACTTTGATGGTGCATCTAGAATACTGATGGGTAAAATAATGGAAGACCCCAATTTTAAAAAGGTGGGGTTGGGAATCATACTCATATCCCCAAAGCAGGAAGTTTTAAAATATTCCTTCCTCTTTTCAGAAGAATGCACAAACAATGAGGCAGAATATCAGGCCCTCATTGCAGGTCTAAAGCTCACACTCCAGGCGTAATTTCAGCACCTTAAAATAAAAGGCAACTCGAAACTAGTCATCAAGAAAGTCAATGGTGACTATACTATTAAGAAGGAGGAGTTGATCCCCCTTTCTGACCATGTCTGAGGGTTAATGGCGGAGTTCCCCACAGAACTGACATTGACCTATGTTCCCCAGTCTCATAATGACTAGGCTGATGCATTAGACAATGCGGCCATAGCTCTAGTTGACCCAGATCGGGATGAAACAGTTATCAGCATTGCTCACCATTGAATGGTCTTGCCGTTTGTTCAAACTAACACAGAAGAAATCAATGAAGTCAGCCATGTCCCTGAGCCATATTCTCCTACTACTGGCTAGATGAACCCCATTAAAAACTACCTTTAGAGGGGAGAAATTCCATCGAACTGGGCTGGAATAGAGAAAATACGAAGAAGGGAAATCAATTTTGTCTTATATGGAGGAACGAGCCAGCAGAAGGTCCTCTATAAGTGAGGCGTTAATGGAGTCCTTCTTAGATAC
Organism: Viscum album; assembly: GCA_963277665.1. NCBI lineage: Eukaryota > Viridiplantae > Streptophyta > Magnoliopsida > Santalales > Viscaceae > Viscum > Viscum album. The sequence continues at coordinate 1,170,817,293 of OY728138.1, read as the reverse complement.
ATTGATGGAGAAGAGAAGGTTGTTGTCATTAATGAAGTGCATGATGGAGTGTGTGGAGAACATCAATTGGGATCCAAGCCTTCTCATCAGATTCAGAGGCTTGGATACTATTGACCCACCCTGGAATGGGATTGCATGAACTTTACGGTGAAATTTCACTCCTGAAAAATTCATTCCAACTTCATTCATTATCCCCTGGAGCTAATTCACCAAGCTAAGTACTCTTGGCCATTTTCCATCTGGGGAATGGACGTCGTGGGACCATATCCTCCCTCCACAATCAAACAATTCAAATATATTCTCATAAAGACCGACTTATTTTCCAAATGGGAAGAAGCTCCACACCTTAAGGAAGTTGGGGAAAGAAGCATTGTCGGCTTCTTGAAAGCCAATATCATCACCAGATTTGGTGTACCTCATACAATACTGACGGACAAAGGCACCAAATTCTGCTCTGCTGAATTGGAGAAACTATACCAAGAATATGGTATCAAGACCAACCATTCATCCCGCTACCATGAAGTGGCCAACAGATAGAGATATACCTTTAACAAGACCCTATATAACATACTCTAGAAAATGGTGGACAAAGACAAGAAGTCATGGCTAGAAAAAATCTTCCATGCCTTGTGGGCCTATCAAACCACAACTTGCACCGCTATCCAGGCTACTCCGTTCTCATTAGTATACAGAACGAAATCAGTTATTCTCATTGAACCCCAATTTCCATCACTCTGTGTTTCCATTTGTGATCAACTTTCTGATGATGAGCAAGAGGAAAATCAACTTGATGAATTGGAGCGACTGGATGAGAAGTGGTTTCACACTTTGCACCACCTGGAAGTATATCATAACTGGATTGTACGAGCCTTCGATAAAAAGGTTCATCTTCGGTCTTTCCTCGAAGGAGAATTGGTATTGGTCCTCTAAACCCTGATGATACCTAGAAAGAAGCCACTAAAGTTGGAGAAAAGGTAGGAGGGACCATATTTCATATACAAGGTCTACTCTAATAGAGCATATTCCCTGATCTACATGGATGGGTAGCTCACCACCGCTCCCACAAACGCGAGATTTATGAAGAAATATTTCATGTAACCGTAAGAGCAGTTATCATCTGAGTTGTAGGACATTAAGCTTCCAAGACCTGAATGTCCTTACTGCATGACAATAAATTGTATAGTAGAGTGTCCTTATAGAATAAGATTTCCTAGTTTCACGACTTTAAACTACACGTTACTTCATCCCTGCGACATGACAATAAACTGTATTATGCCAATCCAAACTCTATGACACTAAACTAAGATAAATATGACCTAGTTTCATGACTTTAAACTGCATAACGAGACAGTATCTTCACCTGATAAAACATTGATCTCCCAGAATTTTTCATCTATTATTCCACATTAAAAGAACTATGTACGTCTTGATTCTTATCCTCATAGGATATGTAGAGACGTTGGGATTTCTATATCCTGACCCAGCCACCATGAAAAAAATTTACCCCCTCCTGCGTATGAGTCATATTTTCACAGGATTCCCCTTTGAATTACAAAGGCTTTGAAAACTACGTGTGGCTTGATTCTTTCCCTCATAGGATACATAGCGCCGCCGGGATTTCTGTATCCTAGCCCAGCCACCATGAATTTTTCCCCCCTTCTGCGAATGAGTCAAATTTGCACAAGAATACCCTTTGAATTACAAGGGATTTAAGAACTACATTTGGCTTGATTATTTCCCTCTCAAGATACATAGTGACACCCATACCCTATATCCTGGTCCATCCACCACCTTTAAAAAAAATCCCTTTGGAACACCATTGTTCGCGCCACGTGGTGGGAACCCCTATCATTCCTTGTTTCTCACAACAAGTATTACTCATGTGGGCTTAGGAATTATGTAAAAGTTCCCTCGGGTGAACAAAGGATGAAGTGATACACATAGAACTATGTGAGGCTTGATTCCTTCCCTTACAGGATATGCAATGATGTTGGGATTTCTGTATCTTGGCCAAGCCACCCCCGGATTTAAAAATGTCCCTCGTCCTTACCACATGACGCTAAACTGCATGGATCTCATCCTTACCTCAAGACGTTAAACTGCACAACACCCTTTTTTATGTCGATTCACTTCCATCATTACCACATGATGTCAAATTTCATGGAATCCCTTTTCACGTCGGTTCGACATCATCCTTACTGCATGACGATAAACTGCACGACAGTTTTCATTACCGCACAATATTAAACTACATGGTACAAGTAATAATCCACTCAAGATACACGGTAAACCATGGCCGGAACACTCCTTGGATGTTTGGATACATCCTTCCCATGCATCAGACTCCATGACCCGAATGATTACAGATCTTCATAATAACCCATGGTCGTCAGAAGTGGAAGGCCATCGACTTGCGAACACCTTTGCATGACTATGCATACCATGCCCTCAGTAGATATGTATATTGATTTCCCTTGGCCCGTCTACCAAAGGCAAGTCTTCCTCAGGTGAAACTATTCCTAGCTCTGTATGCTTACTGGCCCCAGAGCCCCCATATCACATTTCCTGATCCAAAATTTTCCAGAGCAATGGTTTACATTTTTTGTCCCTTTCATGTCCAGACATTTCCAGGGTTCCCCTACCTGGTTAGCTTAAGTATCCACCCATGGTTCCTATGATGGTATGTATCCACAACACAATGCCAGAGCTGTGTTGTTTTAACCCAATGGACGGTTACAATATGGATGCTTCTTGTATGTTCGGACACATCTCTCCCCATCTTCCAGACTTCGTATCATGAGCGATCCCAGATCTTCATAATCATTCATGGCCATTGAAATTGGAAGGTCATCAACCTGTGGAAACCTTTTCATGACTATACAGACCATGCTCTCAGCAGATCTGCATATTGATTGCCCCTAGACCATCTACTAAAGGAAAGTCTTCCTCAAGCGACACTCTTCCTATCTTCATATGCTTACCGGCCTTAGAGACCCCACACCACATATCCTGATTCAAGAGACCCCAGGATTACAGTTTACACCTTCATCCCCCCTCCTAATTAGAGCTTTCCAGAGCATCCTAATTAGATTATCCCACAGGTAACTGTAGCATCATCCAATAGTGGTCTGAACTCTATAACTGTTAAACTAAGAGCAGATCATCCTTACCACATGACGTTAAACTGCATGGAATAAAAGCGCACCCCACGCATAGGGTAAATCAGTGTGGGGAACTTCCTAAGCTTCATAGATAAATACGGACTAATATCTCCAACATGACCAGAAATACCCTTTCTATACCTCAGACACTGTGACCCATGTAACATCCTGACCCGAAAGCCACTAAACTGGTGCTCTTAGCCGGTTCACCCCAAGGCCTCAAACGCGCCTCCCTGTATGCCAGAGGCTGGTGACTAGCAGTGAGGGGATAGGGTGTGATAGTGGGAGACTATTCTCTCATACTAGAGTAATAAAATAGCAGAAATAACTAAGTATCATACACAGCATAAAGTAAATAGAGTGCGGAAGAAGTAAACAACTGAAACAGAACAAGATGTAATAGTAAAATGTTGTAAAAGTCCAAATAGCTATGCAATACAATACAACACTGATCACTCACCAGACCGAACGTACAAATACAAGTACAAAAGAAACTGAAAATAAAAGTAAAGGGCTCAATGACTAACTCCGAGCAAACCTGTGTACCCGATCTCTAGACACTGTCGAACTGCAGCAGCCCGATCAGTAGAGCCACTCGAGTAGCTCCTCTCGATCATGCAACACTAGGCCTTATCCCTATCCACCATGTAACTCGTGATCAACCTAAAAATAAGACATAAGGTCTACACGTACACCAAGGTGCATGTGTAGGGGTGAGAAATAATCTCAGTAGGGCACCCCAACAAGCAGCCTATAACTATGCTGCTAAAAGTGTATGCAACAGCAATGTGCTCAACCTAGCTGGAACACAACAAAAGGAAGTTAACCAAATGTGCAAACACATTCAAACTCAGGGTATGTAATCCATGTCAACTAGGCAAGTGCCGCCATGGATGTCCATATCTATATACGTACACTTGTATAGTCACATACCTATACACATATACATAAATATTAATATTCATGATTAGGTTAATTAAACAATAAGAAACCACATCAACAGTCGATCCTTGGGACCATAGGCCCGATCTCCTGGACATACTATGCAAGGGAATTGAGTTGGACGTCGTGCCACTCAAGCCTTGTATCATTAAGTCGATCTCTAGGTCCGTAACACCATCGACATGTACCTACTTCAGCCAACATCAGGATTATGTCTCTGAACAAGATAAATAAAAATAAGTAACCCTCTGGGAAGTACTCACAGCCTAACCCCTCTGGTTCAACCAAACAAATAAAAGCAACCCTCTAGAAAAAAACTCACAGTATAACCCCTCTAGTTCAACCAAACAAACACAAGAAACCCTCTGGGAAGAACACACAGTCTCACCCCTCTGGTTTATCTAAAGTATAGACTCTTTGGGGAAGTACTCACTGTAAATTCCCCATATAGTCTTGTATCGGCACTAAAGGCGCTTTGGGGAAGCACTCAACGTCTCATTCCCCCTATGGCCCACGTAGAGGAACTATAGACACTCTAAGGAATCACTCAACGTCAATTCCCCCTATGGTCTCGCATCTTATTATTATAAAAGACACTCTGGAGAATCCCTTACGTCCATTCTCTCTATGGTCTACTACACCAGGTTATCATGGCCCTGTGTAAGTCAACAAGCACAGCAAAGCAAATCGGCCAAAGTAAACCTCAAGAACTACTTGGCTAACAGTCTATAGCATAAAAACATGTCATAAATAAAACCACTCCATCATAACAATACTAGGTATGGAAACAAGGCAGCCTAACAGGCAAAGCTAGACCAAACGGTCAAAATCGAGCAACATGAGCAAACACATCCACAACAAGGTAAAATACACTGTTTACAATAAAACCACCTCTACTCAGGAACACAAGGAATAGTAAGCATCCCGAAAAACAAGAAATACGCATCGCATCAGGCTCAACAACCACCAACCAGGAAGCACCTCTGGTAAACACTATAGTATCAGCAAACCAAGTTAGATATAAACAAACAGTGAGGGTGGCCCGAATGACCAACCCAACAATACATCCATTGCCCCATGGATTTACCAGTTTGGAACGGGTTCTAGGTGACACCTGATCACCATATCTACCCAAAACCAATGTAACAACTCAATTTCAGTCAAACAACGGGCACCCTCTGGGTCCCTCAAGTCAAACACAGAGGAGGCATCATACTCGGGATCCTCCAGGTAAACACGAGCAAAGGCATCCTACGCGGCATCCTTAGCGAAGAGTAAGGGATGAATCCTACACATGATCTTTAAATGAAGTAAAATATATTCATTCCATAACATGGGTCATCTCAAAGGAAAAATAGGATAGAGATCCTATAAGGGGCTCCCTAGGTCAGCAACAAGTAAAGCCAACCCTCAGGGGATCCTTGGAAGTGCCCGGTTTCAAAGCTTCATAGGCCATAAGGGAACGTCTCACAAGGGTAACGTCCTCTAAATCATAGGTTATGGGAGATATCTCATATCTAATCTCTTATTAAGGGTCTCAACTAAGTTAGTCCAAACACCCAACCTATCATCCACACCAAGTCTGACTCTTAGGTGTCAACTGAACTTGATAACTGGAGGAAGAACCCCTCCATTTGGATAAAAACCCCCAAAACCCCATTTAGATGACCTATAAATGTCATAAGGATTCCACCATCGTGATCTACTCAGAAAAAAATCTCAGAATCGACTACTCACATGCCCAATTCTGACTTCTAGAGCATAAGATATCCAAAAACTACTAAACTGAAGTAGTATATGGCCAGAGCACATGACCAGAACACATTGGGCGTGCCTGTATAATAGTACACGACATGTACTTTACTTTACACAGCATTTAATGTTCAAAAAAAGTATCCCCATGTGTGTTTTCACTAAAACACATTCCCAAGTACCACTACACGGTGTGTACTTATAGTACACAGTGTGCACTCCATAAAAACCACTATTCTGTGTTCTGTTTCACACGACCAGTCACACGTACACCCACTAAACGGCGTGTAGTCAAGGTACATGGTGTGTAATTAAGAAAACTTCAACTTCCCCAAATGGGAAGAACACACAGCATGTACCCCTGGAATACACACTATGTATTCTGGGTTTTCCGACGGGAAATCCCTCAAAACGCCCGAATCGCCCGTTTTCACCCCTGAAACAATAGACCCGGCCTTAAGAGGCCACAAGAAAGAAATATAAGGCTTTAAAAACGTGAAAAAACATGTTTAAAGAGTATATATGGTGAAAACATAATCTAATCTACCTTAGGATGGAAACCGCCGAAGCTTCGGTTGATTTCACAGCTCCCGATTGCTGCACGTCGACTCAGCGCGTCGAGAGCTTCGAATCGGTACCCCTATTGCCTCCCAAATCTCGCTCTCTTTATCAATCTCCAAATCCCCCCAAAAGAAACGGACAAGGAGGATAACATATGGAGCATGTGCAATAAGGATGATGAAGGAAGATAGAAGAAAAGGAAAGGAAAGTAGAAAAGAAAATGAAGAAAAAGGGGTTCGGGCTGGCCCCGACGCCCATCATGAGTTTATGCATTCCTTAGACCAAAATCCCCATTCCGAAATCAACAATGTAGACAGAATCTCAATCTGAAATTCTGTTTAAAAGTTATTTCCAAATGAAACTACGCAAATAATTTAACATTTAATTTAATAATATTAAATATTAAATATTCTGCTAAAATTAGAACAACTCGGATTTCCACCAAACTTCTATCCTAGGGTAAAAACCCTATTTTGGGACCAATGGAGTTGTCAGAAAAATTATCCGAGATCATATGGTAGGGTAAAATCACCATTTTACCCCTCACAAGCATCCAACATCAAAAATTTAAATTTCTGCTCAAAACGACAGTCTGTAAAAACACGGGTTCTTACAAAATCCCCACCATAAACCTTCTCATCCCCAAGAAGCCCAGTAAAAGGACTAGCAGCCATGCTTCCAACTCGAGTATCTACACAAAAAATCTCTCTAGATTGTCCAACGACCAGCCTTATAGTGTTAACCACCACCTTCTACATAGAAGATATTCAACTACAACCAAACTGGTACTCCCCACCAAAGGAATACCCTTTTCATCATCTTAAAAGAAACTTTGATCCCAAAATCCAACTTGAAAACAACGTAGTTTAACCTAAACAAGGAAAACCACCTTCAAAAGGCCATTGGTGCACTCCCCACCATATGGATTTTCTTACACTACTCCAAGAGCAAAACCAGAATAGGTTCCATCCGCAACACGGATGAACATTAAGTAAGAAAAATGAAATATATGTAGGGTCGAATCTCTCTCAGCATAATCAAGACAAATCAAGATAGTGCATGATTGTCTCTTACAGTAGTACACTAAGATTTCACCAAAGGCGTGTCCAGCTCCCTCCGAGCCATGCTAACATCCTGCCAAAACCCAACTAGGATTCAAGCACGGGTCAACCATTTCATGGTAATCCTACATTTCACAATGTCACTTCTACAACAACAACATCAGAAACACTGGTAGACCAGGTCAGGCACCCGAACAGTCCTACCTGTCGAAGCCAGTCGCAAAAAACAAGCACCGCCAAAAGGAATTGGAAAACACGGGCCAACCATTCTCACACAGGTTTCCCTAGAATAGAAGAGACATCGACCTACAAGGGTTCAAGTCAAAACCAAGGGTCTCTAGGTCTTCCACCTAGCCCTACAGAAAAAGTCTCAAAACTGGGTCACAAGGCCTAACCACCTATCCCAAAGGATCCAAAACCGTTCAGAAGATGGTAAAGATCACAATGAAAAAAGGAAAACAAAACCAAAACACAACCTACAAGGGCCCTGATCCTATCTAAGCATCCTCGGAAGGAACTACTCCTAGGATTTCACAACCCAAGCATAAGAGAAACTAAAATGACACACATTGGGTTTTTGTATACAGCAATACCATAAGGAGGTCCAGTTCACAAGAAAATCCTTGGTATCTATCGTCATTGTACTCAGTGATCTGACTAGTTAACCACAGACCTGAGAAACAACACCCAATAAGGGGTTAAACAGAAAGGCATGACATGCCACATCGACCAACTGGGGTCACTGCACCACCTATGCACGAGGACAGAGTCATCATCCTTACACCAACGCCACAATGTAGAACCATATAACCTAACATCAGAGTAAAAAGTATGTGTAAGAAGACCCAAAGGTCTCAGTCGTCAGTAAAACCACACACTAGAAGGCTTATATGCTGTGAATCCTACGTGCCTAGTATGATGTATGAGAAGCCACTTACCTTTGCCAGCCAAGAGTCAAAATCTATCCCTGACATCTTACCAATGGCCAAGATACATAGATCCATAGTAAATCAAAACACCACACAACATGTGTGTCGCTCAAGGTGAAAATCATATACAACTGTAACACCGCAAAATAAGAACAGCAATCCCAAACCTTGGAAACCCTGACTTCTTACCAGAATAAGTGTTCCCGACGCACCATCCCGATATCCAGCACAGGTTCCAACACATTCCTAATACTCCTGTCTATCATATCCCAAATAGTAAAGACCAGGAAGGAAAACTCCAATGATACCACTTTGTAACGTCCCAACCCAGAAGCCACTAAACTGGTGCTCCGAGCTGGTTCGCCACAAGGCCTCAAGCACACTTCCCCATACGCCATAGGCTACTGAATAGCAGCGAGGGACTAGGGTGTGATAGTGGGGATATTATTACCTCATACTAGAGTAAGCAAAAAGTGTAAATAACTAAGTTTCATACACAGCGTAAAGTAAATAGAGTGTGGAAGAAGTAAACAACTGAAATAGAACAAGATGTAACAGTAAAATGCTGTAAAATCCCGAATAGCTATGCAATACAATACAAAAATGGTCACCCATTGGGCCGACTGTACAGATACAAGTACAAAAGAAACTGAAAGTAAAAGTAAAGGGCTCAACGACTAACTCCGAGCCAACCTGCGTACCCGATCTCTAGACACTGTCAAACGGCAGCATCCCGATCAGTAGAACCACTCGAGCAGCTCCGCTCGATCATGAACACTGGGCCTTAGCCCTATCCAACATGTAACGCATTCTCAGCCTGAAAAGAAGACATTAGGTCTACACGTACATCGAGGTGCACGTGCAGGGGTGAGAAATAATCTCAGTAGGGCACCCCGATAAGCAACCTATAACTGTGCTGCTAAATGTGTATGCAACAGCAATGTGCTCAGCCTAGCTGGAACACAACAAAAGCAAGTAAACCAAACGTGCAAACGTAGTTGAACTCCGGGTATGTAATCCCTGTCAACTGGGCAAGTGCAACCTTGGATGTCCATATCTATATATGTACACATATATAGTCCCATACCTATACACATATACATAAATATGAATATTCATGACTAGATGAATTAAACAATAAGAAACCACATCAACAATCGATCCTTGGGACCATAGCTCCGATCTTCTGGACATCATGTGCAAGGGCATTATGCTGGATGTCGTGCCACTCAAGTCGTGTATCATTAAGTCAGTCTCTGGTTCTGCAATCCCATCGACATGTACCTGCTTCGGCCAACACCAGAATTATGTCTCTGAACAATATAAATAAAATTAAGTAACCCTCTGGGAAGTACTCACAGCCTAACCCCTCTAGTTCAACCAAACAAACAAAAGAAACCCTCTGGGCAGAACTCACAGTCTAACCCCTCTAGTTCAACCAAACAAACACAAAAAACCCTCTAGGAAGAACACACAGTCTCACCCCTCTGGTTTAGCTAAAGCATAGACTCTCTGGGGAAGCACTCACCGTAAATTCCCCCTATAGTCTCCTATCGGCACTAAAGGCACTCTGGGGAAGCACTCAACGTCTCATTCACCCTATGGCCCGCATCGAGGAACTACAGACAGTCTGAGGAAGCACTCAGCATAAATTCCCCATGTGGTCTCGCATCATAATATTATAAAAGACACTCTGGATAAGCTCTTACGTCCATTCTCCCAATGGTCTACTACACCAGGTTCTCACGACTCTGTGTAAGTCAACAAGCACAACAAAGTGAATCGGATAAAGTAAACCTCAATAACTACTTGACTAACAGTCTAAAACATAACAGAATTTCATAAATACAACCACTCCATCCTAAACATAAAAGTCATGGAAAAAAGGCAGCCTAACGGGCAAAGCTAGACCAAACGGTCAAAATCAAGCAACATGGGCAAACACATCCACAATAAGGTAAAATACACTATTTACAATCAAACCAAATCTACTCAGGAATACAAGGAATAGTAGTCATCCCAACAAACAAGAATGATGCATCTCATCAGGCTCAGCAGCCACCAACCAGGAAGCACCTCTGGTAAACACTACAACATCAGCAAACCAAGTTAGATATAAACAAACAGTGAGGGTGGCCCGAACACCCAATCCAACAATACATCCATAGCCCCATGGATTTACAAGTTTGGAACGGGTTCTAGGTGACACTCGATCACCATCTCTACCCAAACCCGATGTAACAACTCATGTTCAGTCAAACAACAGGCACCCGCTGGGTCCCTCAAGTCAAACACAGAGGAGGCATCATACTCAAGATCCTCTAGGTAAACACGAGCGAAGGCATCCTATGTGGGATCCTTAGCGAAGAGTAAGGGAGGAATATTACACGGGATCCTCAAATGAAGTACGATATAGTAATTCCATAACATGGGTCCTCTCAAAAGGAAAACATCAGAGAGATCCTACAAGGGGCTCCCTTGGTCAGCAACAAGTGAAGGTATCCCTCAGGGGATCCTTGGAAGTGTCCGGTCTCAAAGCCTCATAGGCCAGAACAGAACGTCTCCCAAGGGGAAAGACCTCTAAAGCATAGGTTATGGGAGATAGCTCACAGATCATCTCCTATTAAGGGTCTCAACTAAGTTGGTCTGAACACCCAACCTATCATCCACACCAAGTCTCACTCTTAGGTGTCAACTGAACTTGATAACTGGAGGACGAACCCCTCCATTTGGACAGAAACCCCCAAAATACCATTTATATGACCTCTAAATGTCAAAAGGATTCCACCATTGCGATCTAAGTGGAAAAACGCTCAGAATCGACTACTCTCATTCCCAATTCTGACTTCCAGAGCATAAGATATCCCAAAACTACTAAACTGAAGTAGTACATGTCTAGAGCACATGGCCAGAACACATTGGGCCTGCCTGTGTAATAGTACACGGCATGTACTTTACTGTACACTATGTGTACTATTCAAAAAAAGTCACCCCATGTGTGTTTTCACTAAAACACATGCCCAAGTACCACTACACGGCGTGTACTTATAGTACACGACGTGTACTCCTTTAAAATCACTATTCCGTGTTCTGTTTCACACGGCCAGTCACATGACCACCCACTACACGACATGTATTCAAGGTACACGGCATGTACTTAAAAAAACTTCAACTTCCACGAACGGGAAGAACACATGACATGTACCCCCAGAACACACACCGTGTATTTTGGGTTTTCCGTCGGGAAATCCCTCAAAACGCCCGAATCGCTCGTTTTCGCCCCTGAAACAATAGATCCATCCTTAAGAGGCCACAAGCAAGCAATATAAGTCTTTAAAGAATTAAAACAACATGTTTAAAGAGGATCTATGGAGAAAACATAAACGGCCCTACCTTCGGGCCACTACGGGAAAAAGGACTTTTTGCGACGGGATTTCGTGTCCCGTCGCAAAAGGTTTGGCGCGAGTAGCGCGCCAAACCGCGCGAAGGTTATTTGCGACGGGGCCCGTCACAAATACCTGACGGCGGTTAATAACTTTTTGCGACGGGATGTCCTCCTCCAATGGCCCGAAGGACTTCATTTTTTATGGATTTTGATAATCCACCTTTCAAGGGATGAGGTGGAACCCTTACAAGGCCCGTAGGCGTAAGTATTACATGGCTCATAGGCCTTAGAGGAATTCATTGTCCGTAGGCTTCAAACATCACATACAACCCAAACTAACTACTTGGAACTGCTCCTCCCCAGCATCTTCATCGTGAAATCAGCTCTCCACCTTTTGCATTGCTGTTCGGCTAGGCATTCCTATGCATGCACAAGCTTGTCTCAATGGCAGGTGTCATACCCTCTCATTCTTGCAATTCGTTTAGCTCTGTTGTGGTGAAAGCTCTTTGCTCATCCTCTTTGAAAAGATGGTTCCATGTAGGTTTTTTGATTTGCATCTGCACTAAAGGTGGCCCGAAGGCCTTGAGGTGGCCCTAAGGCCTTACTGACCCGAAGGCATGGGTGCCACGAAGGCCTTAAAGGACTCAGGGACCAAATCGGTGTCCCGAAGCCCAAACGGGGGCATATTCCCGGCTGCTACAGTGTCAAACAGTGCCTGCTACAGTTCCCGCTACAGTACCTGCTACAGCACTGCACAGTTCCCGCTACAGTACCTACTACAGTACTGCTACAGTACCCAGAAATTCTGCCTCCGCCTGGATTTGATCCCTGGTCGCTTGGATGCACTTACGAAGTCCTTACCAACCGGGAAAGTGCTCATGTGCGACGGGATGTCCTCCCATCGCAAAAGGTGTGTCGGCGGGGACTATTTGCATTGGGTCCCGTCGTAAATAACTTTTTAACCGCCGACAGTAATTAATGTGGGCGTAGGTATTTGCAATGGGTTACCCGTCGCAATTAATCTAACCTATATATACCCCCATCCGTTTTTCTTCTCATTCCACCCAATTCCTAGGTCTTGTTTCTCTCTGAACTCTAATTTCAGAGGGAAAATTTTTTTAAGTTAATTTTTTTGGAAACGAAGAAGTTGTGAAGTCGTCTACATCAACAACAAATCAAGTTTAAAGGTATTTATGTTTTATTTAATTTTTTATTTATTTCAATTTTTTATGTTAATTTTCATTATTGTTGATTAGTTGTAATTAAATTGAACTTAAATTGTTTTGTCATTACTATTTATTTGTAATAATAAATTGAAATTTTTAGTATTAATTTTTAATAATTAGTAGTAATTAGTAATTATTAACGATAATTAGTAATGTATATAATTAATTGCAGTAATTAATAATAATTGTTAATAAATAATAATAAAAACTAATCAAAAGTAATAATTATTAATAAATCGTAATAAATAGTAATAAATATTAATAAATATTAATCATTATTAATAAATAGTAATAAATAGTAATAATGAGTAATAAATAGTAATAAATAGTAATAATGAGTAATAAATAGTAATAAATAGTAATAATTCGTAATAATTAGTAATAAATTGTAATAATCAGTAATAAATTATAATATTTAGTAACAAATTGTAATAATTAGTAATAAATTGTAATAATTCGTAATAAATTGTAATAATTCGTAATAATTCGTAATAATTCGTAATAAATCGTAATAATTAGTAATAAATTGTAATAATTAGTAATAAATTGTAATAATTAGTAATAAATTTTAATAATTAGTAATAAATTGTAATAATTAGTAATAAATTGTAATAATTAGTAATGAATTGTAATAATTAGTAATTAATTTTAATAATTAGTAATAAATTGTAATAAATTGTATTAATTTGTAATAAATTGTAATAATTAGTAATAAATTTTAATAATTAGTAATAAATTGTAATAATTAGTAACAAATTGTAATAATTAGTAATAAATTGTAATAATTACTAATAAATTGTAATAATTAGTAATAAATTGTAATAATTTGTAATAAATTGTAATAATTAGTAATAAATTGTAATAATTAGTAATAAATTTTAATAATTAGTAATAAATTGTAATAATTAGTAATAAATTGTAATAATTAGTAATAAATTGTAATAATTAGTAAAAAATTGTGTTAATTAGTAATAAATTGTAATAATTAGTAATAAATTGTAATAATTAGTAATAAATTGTCTTAATTAGTAATAAATTGTAATAATTAGTAATAAATTGTAATAATTAGTAATAAATTGTAATAACTAGTAATAAATTGTAATAATTACTAATAAATTGTAATAATTAGTAATAAATTGTAATAATTTGTAATAAATTGTAATAATTTGTAATAAATTGTCATAATTAGTAATAAATTGTAATAATTAGTAATAAATTGCAATAATTAGTAATAAATTGTAATAATTAGTAATAAATTGTAATAATTAGTAATAAATTGTAATAATTAGTAATAAATTGTGTTAATTAGTAATAAATTGTAATAATTAGAAATAAATTGTAATAATTAGTAATAAATTGTGTTAATTAGTAATAAATTGTAATAATTAGTAATAAATTGTAATAATTAGTAATAAATTGTATTAATTAGTAATAAATTGTAATAATTAGTAATAAATTGTAATAATTAGTAATAAATTGTAATAATTAGTAATAAATTGTAATAATTAGTAATAAATTGTAATAATTAGTAATAAATTGTAATAATTAGTAATAAATTGTAATAATTAGAAATAAAATTTAATAATTCGTAATAAATTGTAATAATCAGAAATAAATTGTAATAATTAGTAATAAATAATATTAATTAGTAATAAATTGTAATAATTATTAATAATTAGTAATAATTTGTAATAATTTGTAATGAATTGTAATAATTAATAATAAATTGTAATAATTAGTAAAAAATTGTAATAATTAGTAATAAATTGTAAAAATTAGTAATAAATTGTAATAAATAGTAATAAATTGTATTTATTAGTAATAAATTGTATTAATTAGTAATAAATTGTATTAATTAGTAATAAATTTTATTAATTATTAATAAATACTAATAATTAGTAATAAATTGTAATAATTTGTAATAAATTGCAATAATTAGTAATAAAGTGTAACTATTAGTAATAAAAATTAATAATTTTTAATAAATTGTAATAATTAGTAATAATTAGTAATAATTAGTAATATTTATTAATAAATACTAATAATTAGTAATAAATACTAATAATTAGAAATAATTAGTAATAATTAGTAATAATTAATAATAATTAGTAATAATTAGTAATAATTAGTAATAATTAGTAATAATTAGTAATCATTGGTAATAATTAGTAATAATTAGTAATAATTAGTAACAAATTGTAATAATTAGGAATAATTAGGAATAATTAGGAATAATTAGGAATAAATACTAATAATTAGCAATAATTATGAATAAATACTAATAATTAGCAATAATTAGGAATAAATAGCAATAAATAGTAATAAATAGGAATAATTAGTAATAATTAGGAATAAATACTAAAAATTAGGAATACATACTAATAAATAGAAATAAATAGAAACAAATAGCAATAAATAGAAATAAATAGCAATAAATAGCAATAATTAGCAATAATTAGCAATAAATAGCAATAATTAGAAATAAATAGCAATAATTAGAAATAAATAGAAATAATTAGAAATAAATTGCAATAAATAGCAATAAATAGAAATAATTAGCAATAATTAGAAATAAATAGCAATAAATAGTAATAATTAGCAATAATTAGTAATAATTAGCAATAATTAGAAATAATTAGTAATAAAGAGCAATAATTAGTAATAAACAGGAATAATTTGGAATATTTAATAATAATTAGTAATAAATAAGAATAATTGATAATAATTAGGAATAATTGATAATAATTAGTAATAAATTGTAATTATTAGTAATAATTATGAATAAATGCTAATAATTATTAATACTTAGCAATAATTAGAAATAAATAAAAATAATTAGTAATAAATAGGAATAATTAGTAATAAATAGGAATAATTAGTAATAAATAGGAATAATTAGTAATAAATAGGAATAATTAGTAATAATTAGTAATAATTAGTAATAATTAGTAATAATTAGTAATAAATAGTAATAGTTTGTAATAAATAGTAATAGTTTGTAATAAATAGTAATAGTTAGTAATAAATAGTAATAGTTAGTAATAAATAGGAATAATTAGTAATAAATAGGAATAATTAGTTAGGAACAGTTAGGAACAGTTAAGAAGAAATTTTAATAAATTTTAAGAACTTGGCACAATTTCCAATGGATTGACGGCACTCCTTTTGCTCGATGACTTTTCTCCTTTTAACTCTCACCAACTCAAAATATTATGAAAAATGTGCTGCTACATAGGAATATTCAATCTCATAAGCATGAGATTGAATATGCATTCATAGTATCACATTTTTTATAATGTTTTCAGGTGGTGAAAGTTGGAAGAATATGATTCATCGACGAAAAGGGGTCTCTTTTGTACGGTGGCTCATTTAATTGCATCTTTCACACACTGAAATCACAATGCAGAATCTGGTCGGTGATACACATATTCATTCTCATGCATACAAGAATGAATATGTGTACCTCTGACCAGATTCTTCATTGTGATTTCAGTGTGGGAAAGATGCAAGTAACTGAGCCGTCCGACAAAAGAGTAGCCGTTAATCCACTGAAAATTATGTCGCCCTTAATTAATGGTAATTATTAAGAAGTAGTAGTAATTAGTTATATTTTTTTCAGATAGTGTTTTTATAATTTCAAAATATTCAAAAACAGTGATGATTTTATATTTTGTAGAAAAATGTGGAACAAGGAAGTCAACATCCGTCATTATTAAATGATCGCGCTTGGATAAATCAGCATAGAAATCCAAATGGTTCTGGTTTAAATCTTTTATATATTGAGGGTGTTGAAGATTTATTAGCATTTGCATCATTAAAACCAGAATATGTTTTAGAAGGCACAATTAAGTGTCCTTGTAAAAAATGTGCTCTGAGAACGTTTGACACATTTGACAAGGTTAGGGGACATCTTTTGCGGTTTGGTTTTCAGTGTGATTCTGTTTTTTGGTATCAACACGGTGAACACAGTTCCAGAGAAGATACTAACAACTTGATTCTGGATCCATCATGGTTCCAACATTTAGAACATGATGTTGCAGGTCTATCTCTTCAACAAACTAAAACTCACGATGATATCAATTTAACTCTTGAGTTGGCACCATCATAATTTTATGAGTTATTGAGTTCTGTTGAGGATGTATTATATCCTGGTTTCAAGATAAGAAAATTAGAAGTGGTTGCAAAATTTATGGCTATTAAATCAGATAATGCAATGCCAAAAAAAAATTTTGATCAGATATTTTCCTTGGTTAAAACACTGTTACCTAAAGGAAATGTGTTGCCTACAAATTACTATGAGAGCAAGAGGCTGGTTCGTAATCTGGGCCTTAGTTATTGGAAGATTCATACATGTAAAAATGATCGCATCTTATATTCTGGTGAAAATGAGTCGTTGGATAGTTGTCCCGCATGTAGACAATCGAGGTATAAATAAGCTCAACCACGGAATTCTGGATCGATTCCTGTAAAATAGTTGAGATATTTCCCCCTTACACCCAGGCTGTAATGTTTATTTATGTCTCATAACACATCATCAATGATTTCATGACACAAAACCAACATTTCAACCGGTAAAAGCTTGAATCATCCATCTGATGGTGATTCATGGAAATGTTTTGATCGTCTGCATCCATCTTTTGTTTAGAAGCTCGAAACATGCAATTGGGTATTTCTACTGACAGTTTTTGTCCGTTTGGTTCTTATGGTAGTTAGTATTCATGTTGTCCTATCTTTATAACTTCGTACAATCTACCTCCATGGATGTTGATGAAGGATCCTTATATATTTTTGACCTTATTAATCCCAGGACATCTGAAAAAGAATGTTGGTGCTTATTTGAAACCATTGATGAAGGAGTTAAATGCATTGTGGAGTAATGGTGTTATTATATATGATGTTGCTGCGAAACAAAATTTCACATTAGAAGCTGCATTGATGTGGACGACTAGTGACTTTCCCGCATATGAAATGTTATCTGGCTGGAGTACATATGGTCTAAAATCATGTCCTTACTGTATGAAAGACAAAAAAGCTTTTATGCTCATCAATGGAAAATAACCTTGCTATTTTGACTGTCATCACAGATTTCTTCCAACCAATCATCATTTTCAAAGGAACAAATCTCATTTCAGAAAAGGAACAATTGAAAGGGATGAACTTCCAAAAATAATCTCAGGTACAGAGTTAAAATCTGTTGTATTTTCATTACCTCCCATCACATTTGGTCCAACAATAAACCAACAGAAAATTCATGGTTTTAGGAAAGAACATAATTGGATAAAACAAAGCATTTTTTGGGATCTCCTATATTGGTCTGATTTTTTGGTCCGCCACATGTTGGATGTCATGCATATTGAGAAGAACTATTTTGATAATTTATTTCATATAGTTTTGAATACATCAGGTAAGACCAAAGATACTATAAAATCACGATTAGATCTTACCCAAATTTGTAAGCGACCAGAAATTGAACTATTTGAAAATGTCAGATCACAGAGGTTAATGAAGCCAAAAGTAACTTATACACTGTCCAAAGAGATTCACTTATTATTTTGTTAGCGGATTTCATATTTGAGACTTCTAGATGGCTATGCTTATAATTTGGGCAGATGTGTTAAGAATGGTCATATTACCGGATTAAAAAGTCAAGATTGTCATGTTATAATGAAAAGACTTATGCTGATTGGATTCATAGGTTTGTTAAATTCTATGATTTGGGATCCGATAATAGACATATCATATTTTTTTCGAGACATTTGTGCAGCGAAAACAGACTACGATGCGCTAAGAAAAATGGAAGAAGATATTGCTGTAATTATATGTAAACTGGAAAAAATATTTTTGCCTACTTTATTTGACTCAATGGAACATCTGATATTACATTTTCCACATGAAGAGAAATGTGAAGGTCCAGTATAGTTTCGATGGATGTACCCATTCGAGAGATGCATGAAGAAATTGAAGAAAAAAGTACATAACAAAGAATCAGTTGGAGTATCAATTGTTGAATCTTATTTGCAAGACGAAATGGCTTTTTTCTGCTCTCACTATTTTAAATTTGAATATCCCCCAAAACAAAACCTAATGGGATAGAATGAGGGAAATGTTAATGATGAAATGGATAATAAGTTATCCGTTTTTAATCAGCCAACTCTTGGCTTCGGTGGAGTTCAATAACGATGGCTTTCAGATGATGAACATCACAAAGCTCATACATATGTTCTGCTCAACCGTGAAGAAATGACAACATTTGTACTGTGAGTGCTTCTATCACTTATTTTATAATTTCTTTTACAATATGAAAACTTATTTTATTTGTAGGTTATATGATAATCATATCAAGAAACAACTTCCATAAATTACAGCAACCGCTCTACAAGAACGCAGACAAATGTTTTTTCCCAATGGTTTCAAAAACTGGTAATATAAATTATTGATGGTTTAATATCAATTCAGTTTACTATTTATTATATTGATAATTGTTTTAAAAAAATTCAGGTGTCTCAACATGCTGATAAAATTGATAAGAGACTGTGTATATTGAGTAACCCACCATCCAAAATGGTTAAATCTTATAATGAATATGTGGTGAATGGTTTTCTATTTCATACACGTGCATATGGGGAATCAAAAAAACAATGAACAGTGGATTTTGTTTGAGAGGATCGCATCATAGAGAAACTGAATTTGACTTTTACGACATTCTGGTTGAAATTATTGAGCTATGTTATCTTGGACAAAATTATATAATGATGTTTAATTATTGGTGGTTGGATACTTAGAGAGGCTTGCGTGTTCATCCAACTCATGGAATTGTCGATATTAAATATAAAAGTCTTCTTGCAGTAAATGAACCATTTTTACTGGCTCAACAGGCACATCAAATTTATTACGCAAAGTATTGTGCTACTTCAAGAGACCTGAGTGATTAGTGGAGAATAATAAAAATGAAATCTCAGGAAAATCAATTTACTCAAACTGAATGTGGTTCTACTGAAGTGGAAGAAATTGAAATTTTTTAAGAGACTACTCAAAATCCATCTTTTTCACAAAGAAACGTGAATATCGATGATGACACCCCACAATTAAGGGTCGATAGTGATGAAGATGTTAATAATGTTACAAATGAATTTGAAATGACAAGGGATGGTGAAAGTGAAACTCATATAGATATTCATGATGCTGAGGAGGAATATGAAGACATTGACATCGTTAGATATGAAGATGATGATGAAGGTGAATATTGAAATAGTTAAATACTGGTTATGATCATAACTAATATATATCTATATATTATAGTTATTTTCAACTATCTACTAACAACAATAATTTTGTGTTTCATATGGATCCTGATCTATTTCTCAAGTTGCAGGAGGTTGTTCTACCTTTAGATGAGGGGGATATGGGATCATTTGACCCTCAGCCTACTGGTGGTTCAGGAGGTATGCGGAGGGGGCACGGTCTTGCGCGACTAATGATTCCTGACCCTATCCCCGTGCGACATCCACGTCTTGGCTTCGATCCACATATACAGAGGTATGATAACCTGTATATTTTAGTTAGCTTTTTCATTAATTTATTTATATATATACTAATAATCTAATTATTTATTCTTTTTTCACAGTTTTGTGCATGTAGCTATTGGACAGGGGAGTTCTATCTTGCGCAATTATTTTTCTCAGCCATGGATCACATGGGAATAGATTCTCGTTGATGTGCAGCTCGCCATGTACAATCATTGGATGGTACGTAAATAAATAATATTTATTTTGAAATTTATTTTATTAATAACTTTATATTATAAATTATTTGTAGGGTTTATGGTATCCCATTGAGGATAGCATGTGTGACACTATCCATGAAGCATGGTAGGTGGATATGCGTGAGCGTTTGCATCAGTTTTTTCACAATTTGAGAAAGATGACCATTAAGAAAGTAGGAGCAATAGTATTTGATGAGTCGTGTAGAGACCACCGACCAGAGTACATTTCATCCCTGGTTTGGGATGGATTATGTGAACACTGGTTGGGTGGTGGATTTTAGAGGAGGTCTTCATTGGGTCGGCAGAACCAGGGGAGACAGGAGGTAACACATCAATCTGGTGGTCGTACATTAAGTACGCATAGAGAGCATCTGGTAAGTATATTTTTTAAAAAAATTATATAACTTTAAATATAAACATTTTTTTATATTTCTGTAGGCAGTAGATCATCCCGATATTACAGAGTTTGATGTTTATCAGAGGATGTATAGTGATCCAACCACTGGAGAGATTAGAGGTGATCGCCAGCAACGGATTGTGGTTAGTATTATTTTTTCAGTTTGACAATTAACTGCATATAATATTTTCACAATTTTAATTTCAAATTGGAATTGAAGGAGTCATATGAGGCTACGACCTCTCAGACACAGGCTGAGGGTCAGGACAAGGTGACTGATCAGACTAATGCACACCATTTCGACGAGGCGGCATGGATGCAGGCAACTCAGTATGTCTTTGAGAAGGGCTGAGTAGTTGATATTGGCTCTCATGTGACTCCTGGTACTTATTATGGTAATGTTACGATGTTAGCGTCCAACTCGAGAGGAGCTCGTGGAGAGGCATCATCTTCTGCCTCATAGTATCAGGAGCAGTTACGAGCTCAGAATGACATTATAGAGAGTTTGCAGAAGCAGCAAGAAGAGATGCGCCAGTAGCAGCAGTATCAGAAGAAGCAGCATGAGGAGGAGATGCATTAATGGCATCATCAGCATCAAGAGCAGATAGAGTACATGCGTCGTTTGACTCGTAGTTTGGGGATGGAGTTTCCTCCACCATCCCCTTCAGCTCCTCCACCTCCTCTAGAAGACAACCCCCTAGTGATTTTTTATCTTAAAAACATTTGAATTTAACATTTGTTGTAATATGAACTATTTATAGTTTCTGTATTTTATATTGGTGCGAATATTAGATAATTTAATTTTTAATATTTTATGATTTTTTTTGTGAATATTGAGAATTTTAATAATTTTAATAATTTTTATTTTTTTATTATTTTAATAATATTAATATTATTATTTAATTAATCATAATTTTATTAAATACATTTTTTCAGTATTATATTTTTTAATGTTTTTTTATTTTACTAATAATATTATTATTATTATTATTATTTTATGATTTTTTTAATATTATTTTGTGAATTTTAAGAATTTTAATATATTTTTATTTTACTTATTTTAATAATATTAAAATTAATTTTTCAATAATCCTAATTTTAATAAATTTATTTTCTTTTAAATTTATTTACTACTTGTGACGGGATCTGTTGCGACGAGTTCCCGCCGCAAATAGTCTAAATAATTTTTTTTTAAAAAGTATTTGCGACGGGATTAGGGACCAGTCGCAAAAAGTATTTGCGACGGGCCCATCACAAATAGTATTTATAAATTTTTTTTATAAACATATTTTTGATGGGACTACGGGGCCGTCTCAAAAAAGTTTATATATATATAAAGTATATAATCAGAGACTTATTTGCGACAGGCCTCTCGCAAATAATATTTTTTGCGACGCCGTTTTCTGTCACGGGCTATTTGTGACGGGACCCTGTCACAAAAAATTATTTGCGACGGGATCCTATCGCAAATAACATATCGCATATATCTAGAATTCTAGTCATGGTTGGAAACCGCTAAAGCTTCAGTTGATTTCACAACTCCCGGTTGCCGCACGCCGACTCAGCGCGTCGAGAGCTTTGAATCGGTACCCCTCTTGCCTCCCAAATCTCTCTCTTTCTCAATCTCTAAATGCCCCAAAAGACATGGCCAAGGAGGAGTGCATATGGAGTGTTCTCAAGAAGGAGTAGGAAGGAAGAGAGAAGAAAATAAAAGGAAAGAAGAAAAGAAAAGGAAGAAAAAGGGGCTCGGGCCGGCCCCGGTGCCCGTCATTAGTTTATTCCTTCCCTAGGCTAAACTCCCCATTCCAAACTCAACAGCGTAGACGGAATCTCAATACGAAATTCTGTTTAAAAGTTATTTCCAAACGAACCTATGCAAATAATTTAACATTTAATTTAATAATATTAAATATTAAATATTCTGCTAGAATTTGAACAACTCAGATTTCCACCAAACTCCTATACTTGGGTAAACACCCTATTCTGGGACCAATGGAGTTGTTATAAAAAAATTTAGAGATCATATGGTAGGGTAAAATGACCATTTTACCCCTCACGAGCATCCAACAACAAAAATTCAAATATCTACTCAAAACGACAGTCTGGAAAAACATAGGTTCTTATAACCCAGATACTCATGGATACTCATAAACCTCCAAGGCCATCAAACATGGAAGGTCATCAACCTATAGACACCTTTGCATGACTATGCATACCATGCCCTCATCGGTTCTACATATTGATCACCCCTGGCCTGTCTACCAAAGGCAAGTCGTCCTCAGGTGACACTCTTCCTACCCCCATACACTCAACATCCCCAGAGCCCTCATATCATTTATCCTGATCTAATAGGCCCCAAAATCGCAGTTTACACTGTCTACATCCTTCCCACGTCTTCGACATGTCAGGGTATTTATACCCGGTTACATTCTAGTCAAGAGTAAACTGTATGGAGACCATTCTTACTACATGAAGTTAAACTGTACATTATCTTAAAAGAAAAAAATATATTAAAAAAAATTCTCTTTTTCCTTTCCGCATGTCGTTAAACTGCACGGTCTTAAAATAACTCTTCACAGGTTCAGTCAAGAAAGGAGGATTCCCTCTCTTCCTTAGTGTACGGGTCAGACCTTCATGGATCATCATCTCACACCTGCATGAGAGAGATGACTTCACCCATTCAGAGGATATCTTAACCCAAAATTCCTCTCCCGTGTCCAGACACCCCCTCCTTATGAATCATACTCTATAACCAGAAAGAACCGAACTCCCATAAACCACCCCTGGTGGTCTTGAATCCCAACATCCCTGGAGTTGCTCGGCTATCTGGAGAATACAACCATTGACCTAAGGAAACCTTTTCACGACTATGCATATCATTCCCCCAACGGCTCTGCATATTGTTTCCCATGTACTGTCTACCAAAGGCAAGTATTCCTTAGGAAATGCTTCTTTCTGAATGCCTCCTAGACTTTGAGCCCTCATATCCATCATGGGATTCAGAAACTCTCTGAGCTACAGTTTACAAACCTTTTCACAATCACGTCTGAGTATGGTGAGATGTTTCTGGTTAAATTCCCTTGAAATAGGGAAATCCATTTCATTTTGAAGGAATTTCCCAACTGCATGACTTTAAACTATGTCAAGCTCTAACCCTGCTTCACGAAAACCAAGTGTGTGTAGGAGTGGTCTCCTATCCATATCCATGATTGATATGGATGTCCCCAAAAACTTCAAACACCATGTCCCTTTTAAACCACACTTGGGGGTTTCCATAACCTTCTTTGAGCCACCCTTGGTGGTCTTCATGATCCCAACATTCATTAAGTTACCCAGCAATCAGAAATGGATAGTAATTTACTTAAGGACACCTTTGTACGACCAAGCATACCATTCCCTCAACAGTTTGGCATAATGAGGCTCATGGCCCGTATACCAAAGGAAATACTTCCTTAGGCGATGCTTTTCCTACCTATTTACTCCCATATGGCCCCTATACCCCATGGAATTCCCTCTACGTTGTTCAAACATGAGTGAAAAATTCCCCCCATATGCGTCTAAAAGGTATTAAGGCATACAAAATAAGTAAAAACTTCATCAAGGACCTTGACCCACCACATTTGGTTAAAGTTGTTCGACCTAAAACATTAGTAATGATAGTCTTGTTTGTGGGACTTTAAACCGCTCACAGAAATAGGTATGAAACTCACCAAGATGAAAACCCGCAAAGGGCGTCTTGAGAAAAATTCGAGTATCATCTCTCCAGGCCTACACCTTGTATGTCCTCGGAAAAACATTGAGCAATAAAAACTCAAGAGGAAAAAATCTCATTAGATCAAAAATCCACAAAGGGTCTGCATAGTACGCCCCACATACCGACCCCGGAGTTGGTTCTCAATGCCCATATTCTGTGAACTAGCGGTACGCGAAAGAGGTCCACGACATCCTAGCCCATGGAGTGTTTCTAGAAGAACGCATACCAAGCCCCTACATGGGTTCTCATAATTCAGGAATTAAGTGAAGTTCGAAAGTTTGAAGGATAATTCCAGTCCGCGGACCACTGAACCATGTAGCATTTTCCCTACGTGGCCCTCCATGAATTACTTTTTAAAGTTGTTAGATTTTAGTCCGCAGATGGGAAATTAGTTTGTGGATGGGGCAGATCACATAATAGGATCAGTTTTCAGAAGTCAAAGATGGTTCGCAGATGAAGAAGTTCACAAAAGAATTCGTACTCTGAGGCATTGCGCGGAAGCAGGGAATGAGAGAGCTTTTCGCCGAAGGACTCGGTAAAGGAAAATTCGCATGGACCCCTTTATATAGGCGTGGTCCCCCACCGAGTCCATCTCTCTACCACAAACTGCTCAAGTTTCAGGACCAATCTATATCGGAATAGCCTCCTCTTTGTCCTGATTAGACCCTATTCCGATGGGGGGCATTTGTAGGGTCCTGAAAAAATCCGAAGAAGGGAAGGAAAATACTCCATTAAAATCAGTGGAATAATCTACCCAATTTTCATCAATAATTTGGGGAAAATGTGAATAATGTTAAGAAGAAATGGTAAAGTACCTAACTAGTCTGTGTACTAGTTCATCATCAATGGTATGCGGTCAGTTCGGCGAACTGCCCTCCCATGGACGCTGTCATTCGCGAAACAGAGGCGGAGCTCCTACACGGGCACGAACCAAATGGCTGGTGAGTGAGTCTAAACCGGTCTGCAGTCACAAACCAAGCAATCCGCGAACCAGGTGGACCCCCCCCCCCCCCCCCCCCCCCGTCATGCATCGCATTGTTCGTGAAATAGAGGTGGATCCCTATGCAACCTCAAAGAACCACCATGACTGAGTTGGTTCGTGGTAGAGGTGCATTAAATATACCCCATGAAACTCGGGTGGAATAAGTAATCCGTAGGTTGGGTTTTCTATCATGGGCCTCCATAAAAAGGTTCTTCATGACCATAGATACAACCCACCCACCCCCCTATATAAAAGGGCATCAAGGGGGATAAGAAGAGGATAGGCAGATTGAGGGTCGTATTCTTGGCGATTGAATTTTTAAAGGAAGGCATCAAGCTTTGGGAGAAGGAAGAGGATTTCAAGAGCTTAGGATTTCGCGTACCGAGAAGTTCCGATTCGTGAAGCAGCAGTAGTTATAAACTGGGGATGAATTTTTAAGAACTGAAGAACACATAGATAAATTGGTAAATTGGGAACCTAAAATTGGTGAACCGCGAAAAATGGCCGCTACACAGATGAACTCCCTGTGAACTAGGGAGCCTATGCCCCTTCTCTGATCCAGCGCGCCACGTAGAACCCCCTACGTGGTGAATCCCTGACCGGTGCTACCCCCAGCCACCACTGCTTGAGCAGACTCTAGCATCGTGTACCAATTTGGTACACGGACCAAACCCGAAGTCGTGCACCACTCTGGTACATGGGATGCCCCTCAGTCCACATACCACACTAGTATATGGACGACCTCTCCATCCACATAGTACCTACCTACACGAATGGAGCCACTCCTTATATGGATATGTGGTCTGCCAAGGCCTTCAGTGTTTCCATCCCCCGAGTCAGATAAGTCCCTTCCAATTCATTCCAATCCTCAAAAATCCCTTCAATAGCCTATCCATCGGCTCCAAGCCATGGCCTCTCCCAAAGTCACCAGACTGGCATGCTAAAAACTTCAGGTGCATCAATGCACCCTCTTGAGTTCACATACCCACGGTAGGCAAAGAGAAAGGGGTTACCCCATCCCTTGAACGGACATCCGGAGCATTCCTGAGTTCACATACCCACTGTAGTCCAGAGTCCGAGCCTAGGAGACCCTTTGTGCCTTTCCAATCTTCAGGATTCAGGGAACCCGCTTGCTTTTCCATTCAATGAGTGCCAGCGGTGGGCACTTCTCTCCTCCCCTAAATAGATTAACAAGGCATCCCTCCTGGAGTATGCTCCACACCATCCTTACCGGATGACAACAACCTTTCCCCTTTCATCTGGGAAGGTTCATTGCTCTATGCCCGCCACTGCCGTACCATGGCCTCCACTGACAAAACTTCTACCTTCATTACCTCCTTGACACCAGGGGTAATAAAAGTCTCATGATATCAGCCTGCTCCCTCTGTCATCATCTTCCTTATCTCCCCTTAGTAAGGAAAAAGTGTGTAGCTTTCTGAATCTTTCACATTCTCTTTTTTGTCACAACGAGCATGACTCACGTGGGCTTATAGATTTGAGATGGTCATGAAGTTCGTACAACGACGGTGGTAGAACTAACTACATGGGTTTTGATCCCCGTCTTCTAATAAGGGTACGTAGGACACCTACCTGAGGTTCAATCCCAACTCGGGCTGCCAACCACATGTAATCCCCAACCATACCCCAACATGGGCTGCCAATCACGCCCTTGATAGGAAACTATCACGTGTATGCCCTAACCTTGTAGAACTATGTACACTTTGATTCTCAACCAACCGAGATATGTAGGAAACCTCCCTGAGGCCCAAGCCAAACATCCAAGTCTGATACCCATCTATCCTTATCAGAATGTGTCCTCATGACCCTAGCAGGACTATACCTGGGCCTAGAAAATCATTCCCCTCGGGTCCTCTGGGCCGCTTCGGCATAAGTCCCACACCAACCTTGACTAGGAACTTGTCGCCTAGACGTCCTTGCCACATGATGTTAAAATTTACAATTGGGTCCTGGTCACATGAAATTAAAAGTTGATGTGTCCCATTAAGTGGCACCAAACTATATGGATTCTAATTTCTCTCACAAGGATACTTAGGAAGCTCGTATTATGGGTTTTATCCAAAATCTCAAGTCACTCTCTATCCCCCCTAGATGGAAATAAACTCTAGATCTCCTAATTATATGGCTTGAGACCAGTACTATCTGAAAAACTCAAACTTCCCCAGAATCGCTAATCCAATGAGGGATGGTAAACCTCGGATGTCAACGATTTTGAATACCTACGTATACCTGTGACTTTGAACCTAGGGGTAATCCATGGATACCATGCTTGGGTATAAACCAAATATTCTAGAACATATAAACACATCTAAAATCTATAAGAGAGTCCTAGAATAGGTAATAATTCCCCCCAAAAGGGTGCGATGAGCCCGATTTCCCATCCTCTCGACCAATGTGAGTTCTTAAGTGTCATTGCCCATATCACCCAATGAGCACCTACCTTTGGAAAGTAGGTCCATGGATCATTGGAGACAAGAATCATTGGGTGTTTCTGGATCCTTGAATAAACATGTTGGATACCAGGCAAAGCCATGAAGATAGAAAACCTGATAAAAATGATTAAACAACATCGACTCCCATTAATCAGACATGGGAACCACTCACATCCCCTCACCATGAAACAAATTTATTGTCATCTTGTCTTTTTATTTCTTTTATTTAATGTAGGGAAATATGAGAAATCGTTCCAATAATTAACGTGATAGGAAATGTGATGGGTTCCCCAATAATTTTCCTAAGAATATGGGAGAAGTATATGAGAAATTAATATAAGTATTGGATTGAATATATCAAGTTATTAATCATAAATTTAATCATATGGAATTTAAACATCCTCCTAAGAAAGAGCAAGTTGCAGTCATGTATTTTATGTGAAAAATGACTCCCTCATTTAGTGGATCTTTTAATACCTAAATCACAGAATAATGGATTAACTCCATTGAGAATATATTCTCTATCCTCTGATTCTTAGAGCATGATAAATTTGTGCTATTTATTTATTGCATTCAGGGGAATCCAATAAATAGTGGGCAGTGATCAAGAACAAAAATTCCAAAGAGGATATTGATTCCATGGAATGGGAAGACTTCAAGAATTTTTTTTTCAATAAATATTTTCCACAAAATCTCTATATTAAAAAGTATAGGGAGTTCCTTAAACTGAATAAAAAGGAAGATGATTCTATCAAGGGGTGTGAGGAAAACTTTATAAGGTTTTCAGAGTATAATACCAGCTTTATCATCAACACCAAAAGTGTGGTGGACCACTTCTTTATTAGATTAAATATAATTCTATGAAAAGATTTGGAAATTTTAGACTTCGATAGTTATGAAGATATTGTTTAGTGTGCCCTCAAGGTTAAGATGGAGGTTGGAGACTCTCAGTTATTTCATTGGACTATAAATAAAATATATAATATGGAGTTTTATTCAGAAGGATCATTGGATAAATCCCATAGAGGAAAGAAAAACCAATATCCCACTTTCCAAAAGTGTTAGAAGAAACATCCTGGAAACTATTTTAAGGGAATTGGGATATGTTTAAAATTTTTAAAATAAAGGAATTAAGCTAATTATTTCTAAAGGTAAATTAAGATCCAACTAACTTGGAAGAAGAAAAGAAGGTCCAAATTAGGACTCAGCCTATATTTAAGTGTTTTAACTACAAGGAACACACATATTATTGAAAGACAATTACCTAAGATAAGGGTTGTTAGATACAATTAATGATAAAAAAACTCTAAGTACTAGGGATAAAGAAAGGAAATATGATATCACTACTATTGAGGTGGATCTTGAAAATGGTGTGGTGACATATACACCAGTAATTTATTCAAGAATAGTAGACATACATTTTTATTTTGGTTCCATGTGTTATTTCATATCTTTCAATTTTAGTAGAACTATTTTAACACCACCTCAAAATATGGGGGTTAAAATATTTTTGAGAATAACAAGTGAATAAATAGTTGTATCACAAGTATATAACTCTTCTATAGTCAATGTTTCTGGAATGAATATTCCAAAAAAATCTTGTTTTACTGCTTTTAGTGGAGTTTGATTCTATATTGGGCATGGATTTTCAGTCCTTATATAAATTCAACATCAATTTTTAGGATAGAGTGATCAATCTTCACATCCCAATAAATTCTATGATTTTGTATAATTGTAGTGAGGAGGATGAATCTCCCTTGGAATATTCTAATCAAGCATGGATATTATACCTTATGAGAAAGAATATCTTGCTCAAATTATTATTAAAAAGGAGAGAATCATTCTTGAAGACATTACCATTATGAGTTATTATACTATCATATTAAACAAAGAGTTTTCTAGCCTTCCTTATGACTGAGAGGTTGAGTTATCAATCAAAAGTATGCCTATATCTCTACCCATATCAAAGGATAATTATAGAATGACCACCATTGAGTTGCAAGAGATGAGAAATATATTACAAGAAAATCTAGAAAAATGGTTTTATACACTCAAGTGATTCACCAGGGGGTGTTATAGTCTACTTCATAAAGAATAAGGATGGGTAAATGCGCTTATGTATTGATTATCATGAACTCAAAAAAATCATGATAAAGAACAAGTATCCACTTCCATGGATAGATGACTTGTTTGATCAACTATATGGGGCCCTGCATTTCTCTAAGGGGGAATATTGTTTGAGATATCACCGATTAAGGGTGAAGAAAAAAAATATTCCCAAAAATGCCTTTTAGACAAGTTATGGAAAATACGAGTTCAAATTTATACCTTTCAGACTCACCAATGCTCTCAAAATATTTATAGACTTAATGAAAATAGTCTTCATATATTACCTCAAAAAAATTGTGGCTATCTTTATAGATGATTTTTTTATATACTCCAAAAGCATGGAGGATCATGGGAATAATTTTAATAATATACTAAAGACTTTGTAAAAGGATAAGCTATATGAAAAGTATAGTAAATGTGAGTTATGGATGTAGATAGTGTCATTATTGGGGAATATTATCACTATAAAATGGATATTTGTAGACCCTTTTAAGAAAAATGAAATTGAGGAGTGGCCCAGACTGAAATCTGTAATAAAGTATCAAAGTTTCCTTAAACTAGATGGGTATTACTAATTATTTTTGAGAAAATTATCATGATTTTCAAACCCACTAAACAATAATACTTATAAGGGAGTAAAGTTTGTCTGTACTAGTGAATATATTAAGAGAGATTTAAGTAGTTGAAAAAGAGGCTTATCATTGCACTGGTCCTCACACTTCCCTTAATTGGGTAACTTTTTTGTGGTATATATTGTTGTTTAAAAAACGGTTTTGGGCTGTGTACTAATGAAAAATGAAAAATTAATAGCATATTCCTCAAGGTGGTTAAAATTTCATGAGAAGAACTATCTGACGCATGATATGGAGTTAGGGGAAGTGATATTTTCATTATAAATATGGTGACATTATCTCTATGAGGAGAAGTGTGAAATATATATAGATCATAAAAGCCACGAATATATATTCACATAGAATGAGATCAATATACACTAACGAAAATGGTTAGAGTTGATTAAGCACTATGACTACTCAATAAATTACCATCCTAGGAAAGTAAACAAAGTGGAATATTTTTTAAGTAGAAAGGATCCGAAAACTTTTTTAATGTTGGGAATTGAGAAGGATCAAATATTTTTATACTTGAAAAGGATGGATATGGGAATAATAATGGATGGAAAATCATCATTCATTTATGAAATGATTTCTCAAAAATCCCTTCTGGATAAGGAAAAGGATACAAAAATAAATGATGTAGAAATTAAGAATAAGGTGTAAGCTATAAGAAAATAGAAATTCTCATAGTTCAAAATTGATAAAAAAAGAGTTTTAATATTTGGGTCATGAATATGTATACTATCAAATCACAATATAAAGTAATATTTTTTGAATGATGCACATAGATTGACCGTCTATATCCACCCAAGGAGAAAAAATATTTATCGAGACCTCCAAGAGGACTATTGGTGGGATAATATGAAGAATTAAATCATTGAATATAAATCAAAGTTTCTGTTATGTCAAAAAGTTAAGGATCAAAGTAAAAATTCTAAGAGTATGATAAAACCATTACCCATACCTACATGGAAATGGGAAAAATTACCATAAACTTTGTCCCTGGTATTCCAATGACATCAAGAGGAAATAATTTCATATGGGTTGGGGTGTATTTTATTACAAAGATTTATCACTTAATTGAAATTCAAGAGGACTTATCACTTGATCAACTTGCAAGGATATACATCAGAGAGGTGGTGAGGCTATATGGAACACCACTATCAACTGTATCTTATGGATATTTTAGATTTAATTCCATGTTTTGTAAGAGCCTCAAAAAATATCTAAATACATAGTTGAACTTAATTATGACTTATCCCCCACAAACCAATGGCCAATATGAGCGGACTATTCAGATATTGGAATACATTTTGAGGGAATACTCACTGGACATAAAAGGAGGATGAGATCAAAATATTCCTTTGGCCAAGTTCATAAACAATAATATTTTTTAATCAGGAATATAAATGTATCCTTATTAAAACCTTTATTATAATATATTTAGAATACCTACATTTGGGTTTACTTTCATGAATGAAAATTGTTGGGACACAAAATGGTTAAGAAAATGGTAGAAAGGGTCGTAACTATTTAGAAATATGTAAGGTCTACTTAGAGTTAACAAAAGAGATATGATAAAAATAATTGAAGAAACCTGGATAATGATGTTAGTGTAACACCCCTATATTTTATGGTATGTCTCTTTTTAAAGTTAATCTTTTCAAAATTTTATTTTTCACGCAACACCCAACTTAAACGAACAATGAAGTATTATTATAACCTAGAATTTAAATTGGAGGGAATGAATAGTATTAACTACATTATGAAACTTATATATTATAAATTCAATCTATTTTTTTCAATTCATATTATGTGTTTTATAGATATGATATCAAATTAAATCCACTTTTACACATAAAAGCTTTATTTTTCTAAAGGTATCTTTGTAGCCTTTTGATGGTATACTTGTTTTAAAATTAATTTTTTACACTTATATAAATTACCTTTGAAAAAATAAAATTCATTTTTGTAATTTTAATATCAATATTTACATTGGATTATTTTTTTATTTTTCTAATGTGTTTCATTTTTTCATAAATAGTAAAACAATACTGCATTTTAATTGAAAACTGAATTTTCATCTAAATAATTTATGATTTAAATTATATTTTAAATTGGTTTTAATGTAAAATTATATCAATAATAAATATATTAATCCAATTAAGTTCATCTAAATAATTTTATATTGAATGTGGATATAAAAAAATTTCAAACATTTGAATGTTTTCACTTTAAAAACTCATTTTCTCACCCCATCCACATGATTGATTTTTTATTTAATTTTATCCAAATTATATGTTTTAAATTTATAGAAATTGATTCCATAATTGGAAACATAAGGTCTAAATTTATTAAGTAGGTCCCTTTTAGTTTTGGACAATATTAATAGTAACTTTAGTTTTTTTAATTACCATGGTTAAGAGTAAATTGGGTAATTAAGGGTAAAAATAATATTATAAGTATTATAAAATTACCCTAAAACATGTCCTAATTTTATTTTATGATTTAGGGTTAACTAAAGTCATACTTGGTCCAATTTTATGAGTTCTTGGAGCCACTTGGATGAATTTAATCTTTTTATTGTATTTTATTTTAACGAAATGTTAAAGATGTCATACTTTTTTGACGAGTTAAATATTACAATATTAGGTTAACTAGGGGATATATTAGACTATTAATAGTATCTAGAAATAATTTTTTTATATTAATAATAGTATTTTATTTTTAATTTTAATGAAATAAATATTAACCTTAAAGTCCTACATAATAATGATGTAGTAATTGTTTAATTAATGGGAATATGAAACAAATGATTTTAAAAATATTAACATAGATATAATTTGAGATAATTAAGTTTATCCAATAATTTTGTAGATTAAACAAACATATTATAGATGTATTAATTTTTTTAGACGTTATCTTATGTATTGATATTTTTTAAAAAGCCATGTAATAATATTGTCAAAATTGAAATTAATGATATTTTAAAATTAATAATATTTTATGAAATGATGTAAAACTAATCCAAAGGATTGTGATAAGGTTTAAAATGTTACCCATGACTCATTTATGGTCCTCTTGTAATTTTTTAGTAACTATATTAACCCTTAAAGAGTAAAAATCCAAGTCATCATAGTAAGAGTTAAATGGTTTAAATAAGGATTACAACCAAAAGATATGGGTAATAATGTGAAAAAAGCATGTATTGGATGAGATTATTTCTACCAATCATTATCTTATATTAAAAATAAATCACTTTGGACCCATTTAATCTTTAAAATTAACTTATATTAATTTAATATTTTGAGAGTTTCCAAAAGTGCCCCCCCCCACCTTAATTATAAAAGGGAACCTCCTTCATCACTTATTAAAACCAATTTGAGAATTATATATTAACAAAAACCTACCAATTTATATTCTCAACATCCTTATACAAGTTTTTTATGTCTTGGTCTTTGAAAAATATCTACCCTAGATCCCTTAAGAAGAGATCTAAAAGAATTCCACCAAAGAAGAGGTAATCATTTTTACTAACCCATTCAAGTTTATTTTTTCTTATACTTACTCTTAATGTGATATTTCCAAGATAAATTAATAAATATATTATCATATATATAATGAGATGTTATTATAATTATGGGATAATCATATTCCAACTTTTATCCTTCCTATGAAAAATGGAAGCACCACATGTGCATATGTACAACTTACAGTCTCCATGTCATGGTGTAATTTGTTTTTCATAACCACTTTAATTAGATGGGTATAATGATAGAAATAATGGATATATATTGAACTTATGAAATGATATTTATTTAGTTTAGTTAATATACCATGTAATTTCTGAATCTTTTACCATTAATTGAATAATATCGTTGCTCATGCGTATGTATGACCTACCATCTCCACGACACGATGTGATTCATTTTTTATGTTCAATGTTAAATAATGATTATAAAACTATATTTAATGATTAAATATAATATTAATGACAATAATATAAATTTTTATATAGAATAAATATATAATTTTTATAAGAACCATGATTTACATGACAAAACATGTATAAGAACATGAACCAGTTAACACACTAAATAGGGGTAATAATAAAATATTATTAACAAGCGGGTGATAAAATAACATAAGAGGATCATATAAGATATCATAAATATAAAAATGGTTTTTTTATAAATTAATAAATGATTTAAACCTTTATAAAATAGGTTAAAGCTTGTACAGACCAAAAGAAAGTGTATGGTAAGAGTTTTTCTCGTCACACTTTTCTTTATGTCAGATATACCTTATTCACCACTTATTTATTTTTGTGTGGTGTACTACCCCTTTAATATATCATATCATGAATCTCTTTATATTCATTATATTAAATGATTTATTTGATAATTATTTAATTTAATGGGGCTTATGATTCAAATATTTCAAAGTGGCATGGGACACTTTGATTTGATAATATATTTTTAAATCGATTCATTTGATTATTTCCTAAATCGTATACCATTTTTACATATTATTTCTACATTGAATGTTATTTTTTGCTGGGAAAATAATGTTAAATCTGTTTATTTTACTCAATATCATTACTTGTTGATAAGGATTGTTTATTAATAAATTTAAATTGATCGTTTTGATATATTAGGAGTGCTTTGGACATGTAAGAGAGGGTGGGGCCATATATAGAAAAGCTCCTCGATGCATCGGTAGTCTCATGAGATAGAAAAATGGCCAAATTAAATGGGTTTTTACCCATAATGATTAAATTTTCTTGTGAGAGGTCTTGATGATATCGATATTTTTGCCTGAGAAACATGACGTCAAATAATTAACCATTTCCTTCATTAAGATTTTAGTTATTTATATCCATGATATTTTCACTATGATATTATCCACAGATTTAGATTTTGAAAAAGTTATTGAATCAAATATCATGAGTGTTTAATTATTTTACCTTTACATATTGATTATACATTATATTTCAATATAGCTTCCACTATATGTAACTCTTATTGAGCATTTAATCTCACCCCTTTATTATGTTTCATCTTTCCCCGGGATTCCAAGAAGTATATTATAACTGATATACAGGGTTACACTAAGGGGAATAATGGTGTTTAATACAAAAAGACTTTTTTTATTTTTTTTAAATGTAATTTGAATTTCAAATTTCTATCTAATTTACCATGACTACTAAACTATTTGGTCATTTGGGATATGATTTCTTGTGTCTTATACCAATTTAATAAGGTAAGGCACTAAATCTAGGCTATTAGAGTCTGGTTTGTTACAGTTGGTATCAGAGAAAGTTTGTAGAAACCTTGGGAACTAGATTTATGAAAACATAGATTAAGGAACACAACCCATTGGTTTAGTATGTGTTAAAAAGTTATTTAAAGAATAATGACTTTACATTTTATAGACATATGAATAAAGTTAATTATAACCATTAGGGTTAATATAATCTTTGAATTTAAGGTAATTATGGGTATTTATATTATTGGGAATAAAAAATGAAATGTATGAGATAAAGTTTATGGTTAAAACGTTTTATTAATTTTGAATATATTTATGTAATTTTTTAGGTTTCTTATCACATTTTTGGATAATATTAATATTTTTCTACAAAATATATAACCCTTAGTCCAGGTGACAACCCGTCGCGTCTGGAAAGGCTGTGGGGTTTTAACCCACAACTGAAGGGAAATAAGGGTGCATCGCCTACCACTAGCTTATGTAAAGTCCTAGTTAGAATAACATTTTTTAGTTAAAATATCCAATGGATAAAGGTTATTTAGATTTTAGGGACTTTTTTTATCAAATAGATAACCTTGGGATTGAAAAATGATTTTGGTGATTAAGTGATTAATGTTATTTTAGAAGGCATTCGATATTTTGGGAATCCTATAAGATTAAGGTAAATAGAATATTATAAGGAATAAAGTTTGAATTATCTTTTGGAGTCAAATATGATTTTATTTTATACTTATGGTAATTCAATTTATTTATAAAAATCATTATCATATTTAGAGATTATGTTATTTAGGAAATTAATTTTTTTTGGTATGAGACATTAATAGCTATTGATGTTATTTATAAGAATATGTGATCAAATTCTTCATATTTTTGGGTATCATTATTAGTCTAGAATTTTTTGAGGAAGGTTAGTTATTTTATGAATGATATATGTTGAACTTTGGGTATTAGTGTCGAATTTTGGAGATTAAAGTTATTTTTCATCATATAAAGGTTTATTATTTTTGGATAATTATCTTATCTTATGTCAACCATTTTGGTTTTAGTTAATGTATAAATATGGGAGGAATATATAGTTATACTTTTTTAGATTTTATGATATGTAGAATTTGATCCGAATTCTTCAGGCATGAAAAAATCATCTTAGATACTCATCGTTTGGAGAAAAAGATGAGTTTGTGGTAGAAATTTATTAAAGGATGAAACTATACTTTTCAAGTATGTTTACTTGTGTTATTAGTATAAAAATTAATTGAATTTATTAACTTTATGAAAAAAAATTTAAATAAAAAGGATATCCATTTACTTTTATCAATATACTTTTAACCCATCATAGATTTATGGTTTTGTGATGCTTAACTTTCTAACAACCATGTTCTCTATAACACTCCATCAAAACATGATAGTTAAATTTCTCTTATATGCCCATGATTTCACTTTTTTCTAATTTTCTCCTTTTCAAAAGCCTATTTTTTTGGTGATATCCTCATTTCCCTTTCCCTCTTATAAAGAGGATGTTTTATTAACCCTATTTTCGATGTGGGTTTCCCATAAAGCAATTTTCAAGTATCATCCTTTAATTTTTTAATTAAAATTTAAAATTTCAAGGAAACAATTTATTGAAGGAGGGTAGAATGCAACACCCCAATATTTTATGGTATTTCTATTTTTAAAGTTAATATTTTCACAAGCTTACATTTCATGCAACACCCAGCTTAAAAGAACAATGAAATATTATTATAACCTAGCCGTTAAATTACTGGGAATAAATAGTATTAACCATATTATTAAATTTATATATTATATGTTCAATATAATTTTTTTAAATTCATATATTATGTTTTATATACCTGATATAAAAAGAAATCCACTTTTACACATAAAAAGATATATTTTCCTAAAGGCAATTTTGTTGCCTTTTGATGGCGCACTTGTTTTAAAAATAAATTTTGAAACTTTTATAAATTATATTTGAAAAAATAAAATTCATTTTTTAAAATTTTAATTTCAAAATTTAATTTGGTTTTTTTGGTATCTTTTTAATATGTTTCATTTTTTGATGAATAGCAAAAAAATACTGCATTTTAATTGAAATTTGACTTTCAATAAAAATAATTTATGATGATAGATTATATTTTAAATTATTTTTAATATAATATTATATCAATAATACACATATTAATCCAATTAATTTCATTAGAATCATTTTATATTGAATTTGGATATAAAAACATTTCAAACATTTCATGTTTTCACTTTAAAACCCTGTTTTTTCACCCCGTCTATGAGATTAATTTTAAATTAATTTTATCCAATTAACTATTTTTGAATTTTGAAAAATAAATTCCATATTTAGAATCATAAGTTATAAATTTATTAAATAGGACCCTTTTATTT
This sequence comes from Viscum album, assembly GCA_963277665.1. Lineage (NCBI taxonomy): Eukaryota > Viridiplantae > Streptophyta > Magnoliopsida > Santalales > Viscaceae > Viscum > Viscum album. Next base: position 1,170,778,543 of record OY728138.1, on the reverse strand, counting down.
TTGTACAATATATTAATAGTAACTTTTGTTTTTTTAATTGCCACGGTTAAGGGTAAATCTTATAATTAAGGGTAAAAATTATATTATAAGTAGTATAAAATTACCCAAAAACTTGTCCTAATTTTATTTAATGAGTATGTGTCGAATTAAGTCATCCTTGTAACGATTTTATGAGTTGTTTGTGCCACTTGGATGAATTTTATCCATTTGTAGTGTTTTGTTTTAATGAAAAGTCAATGATATCATGCTTTCATTTTTATCAAATTAAGTATTTTAATATGGGCTTAACCTGGGGATATATTTGACGATAAATATTTTTTAGAAATATAAAATTTTTATAATAATCATTTTATTTTATTTTTAATTTATAGGAAATAAATAATTACCTTAAAGGCTTATACAATAACGATGTAGTAATTGTTGAATTAATGGAAATGTCAAATAAATGGTATCAGAAATATTAAAATAAATATAATTTGAGATAATTAATGTCATAAATGAATTTTATAGATTTAATGGAAATATTAGGGATATAATAAATGTTTTGGTTCAAATTTATCTTGTGTATTTATATTTTTTTTAAAGCCACGTAATGAATAGTGTAAAAATTGACATTAATGATATTTTAAAATAACTAATATTTTATTAAATGATATAAAATTAATTAAAATATAAAATTATGAAACATTATTTGCATAAGGTTTAAAATTTCACCCATGACTCATTTATGGTTGGTTTTTTATTTTATTGTAACTATATTAACCCTTAAATAATAAAAAATCCAAGTTGTCATGGTTAGAGCTAAAGGTTTTAAATAAGGGTTAGAACCAACATATACAGGTAATAATGTGCTCTAAACTTTTATAAAAATTATTTTATAAGATAATTTATACCCATAATTATCCTAAATTTGAAATAAATCACTTTGAAGACATTTTTAATTGAAAATTAATTTATATTAATAAAATATTTTGAGAGATTCCAAAAGTGCCGCTGACCTCAATTATAAAAGGGAACCTCCTCCCTAACTTATTAACCCCAAATTGATACTTATAGATTGAAAAAACACAAACCATTTCTCTTACTAATATCCTTATCCAAGTTCTGGAGGTCTTGGTCTTCCCAAAATACCAACCCTAGATCCCTTAAAAAAAGATCTAAAGTAAGTCCACCAAAGAAGAGGTAATCATTTTTTCTAACCCATTAAAGTTCATTTATTCTTATACTTCCTCTTCATATATTTTTTCCTTGATAAAGTAATATATATAGTATAATATATATATTATTAGATGTTATTATTATTATGGGACAAACATATTCCACATTTTATCCATCCTATGAAAAATTAAAGCACCACATGTGCGTACGTACGACTTATCATCTCCACAGTGTGCTATAATCTATTTTTCATCACCACTTTACTTGGATGGGTATAATCATAGAAATAATGGATATATATGGCAGTTATAACATGATATTTTTTCTTGTATAATTGATATACCATCAAATTTTTTACCCTTTTACCATTAAAGGAATGATACGTTCGCTCATACATACGTACGACCTACTATCTCCACAATGTGATGTGATTCATTTTCAATGTTCAACATCAAAGAGTGGTTATAAAACTTTTTTTAATGATTAAATATTATATTAATAACATTAATATAATCCAGGAGATGATGGAACCATATCCTTTTCATAAGATTTGAGATTTACATGACGAAACATGTATAAGAAAATGAAGTAGTAAACATCGAGAAAAGGGTAATAATAAATTATTATTAACAAATGGGTGATAAAATGATATAAAAGGATCATATAAGATATCATAAATATGTAAATGGTTCTAGTATAAATTAATAACATGATTTAATCCATTATACGGGAGGTTAAATCCTATAAAAACAAAAGGATGTGCAAGATAAGAGGTTTTTCTCATCTCACATTTATTTCTATGAGATATGCCTTATTCACTAATTATTTATTTTGTGTGGTGTACTACCCAATTGATATGTAATATCATGAATCTCATTATATTAATGATATTTAATGTTTCATTTGACAATTATTTTCTTTTATGGGGTTTGTGATTCAAATAGTTCAAAGTGGTATGAGACACTTTGATTTAATAATATTTTTTTTAAATCAATTTATTTGTTTATTTCCTAAATCATATGAAATTTTTACATATGATGTCTATATTGTAAGTTTTTTTTTTGGTGAAATAAAATTAAATATACATATTTTAATCAATATGGATACTTGTTGATAAGTATTATTGTTTAATTAATTTAAATCAACCATTTCGATATATGAAGAATACTTTGGACATGAAAAAATAGGTGGACCACATATAGAAAAACCCCTCTAAGTATCAATAGTCTTATGATATGAAAAAGCTGAAAAAATTAAATGGTTTTTTACTCATAATGATTAAACCATCTTGTGAAAAGTCTTGACAATAAATCTATTATGTGTTTTGTAAACATGAAGTCCAATAATTAAGAATTTCCTTCATTAATATTTCTGTTATTTATATCCATTATATTTTCACTATTATATTATCCATAGTTTTAGATTTTGAAAAAGTTATTTAATCAAATGTAATGTGTGTTAAATTATTTTACCATTCCATATTGATTATGAATTATTTATTTCAAGATATATTTCATTGTATGTAACTCTTACTGAGCATCTGAGCTCACCCCTTTCTTATGTTTCATCATTCCCCATGATTATTAGAAGTATATTATAAATGATATGTAGGTTTACGCTAAGGAGAATAGTGGTGTTAAATAAAAATAATAATTTTTTAATTTTTTTCTAAAATGTAATTTTAATTTTAAATGTGTATCTAGTTTACATAGACTACTAAACTATTCGGTCCTTTGGTATATGATTTCTTGTATCTTATGTCAATGTAATAAAGTATGGTACCAGTTCTGAGCTACTATATTCTAGGTCTTTAAATTTATGGATAAATTATTTCTCCTCATAACTCTATGGAAGAGAGTCATGAGATTTTGGAATAGGAGAAATCCAATCCCCAGGTACATAGACCCCTTTGAGATTATCGATCACATGAAGTTGTGGCTTATAGACTAGCACTCCCACCAACCCTCTCTCAAGTACATGACATATTTCATGTATCCCTCTTGAAGAATTACATACCAAATCCCTCACATATTTTAAATTTAGAGGTGGTATAGATGTAAAATGATCTCTTATTTAAGGAGAAACTAATTAAGATCATGGATCGTAGAGATAAAGCTATATGCAATAAGACAACTCACCTGGTCAAATTACTATGGTAGGACCATAAATATAAAGAGGAAACTAGGTAACTAGAGTAATAAAAGAAAAAAATTACCCTCACTTTATTTCATCTTAGTATGTAATATGAAATTTTTAGGGAGAAATTCCTTGAGCGGGGAAGAGTGTAACACCCTGAGATTGTAAAAAATGAAAATTATATTTGATAGTGTATACAACAAACAACACCTGGCCGTTAAATTTATGGGTATGAACAGAATTAACTAATTTGTGAAATATATATAAATTATTAATTAATATAAAAATATTGATAAATTCCTAGGAAATAAAAACTCAATTTTTAAATTAGTTTTGGAATTTATCATATCAAAATTAACTTAGGGCAAATTTTTATATTTTTCTAAAATGATTGTTTTTTTAGTGAATAGTGAAAATTACAGATTTTTCAAATACTGTCATTTCTTTTCATTAAATCAAGTAATTTAAATGACCCATTAAATTTTAGATTTAGTATTAAAGTGAAATATGGAACATTTTATATATAATAATATAATTATTTTTTATTTTTATTTTCAATTTTTATGATTTTGGTATAAGTTTATTTTTTATTCTTAAAAATTTGGTTTTCTACGAACTGTTTTTAAGTGCATAAAGTTTATCCATTATAATTTGTTAAAATTACCCATAATAAAGAAATATTTAAATGAAATTTATAGATTATATATCTATTTATACAAATTTAAATTCATATAATTATTATTATTAGTCATATAGTTAATATAATATCATCTTATGGTTGAAAAATGCATTTCTTGAAAACCCATTTTTTGACATGTTTGGTGGGTTAATTTATAAATTTTAATCTACCAATTCTATGAATTGTATTTTATAAAATGGATAATTTTTTTAAATAATCATAATTAATATTATTTAATAAGGTCAACTTAATTTTTAATCATACAAAATAGTAAAAATTAATTATTACGATTAAGGTCTAACGGGTTTACTGGGTGGTTAATCAGTAATAATAAGGTTTAAAAAACATAAAAACATAATTAAACACCATTGTTTAGTTTTAATTATACATTTAAATTATCAAATTATAATATCATATATTTTTTAGTCATTTTTACAAGAAAGTTACATGACATTATTTTAAAACTTTGAAAAATATCAAGTGTGCCACTCCCCCCACTTATAAGAAAAAACCTCCTCTTATCCTTTATTAACAATTTTAAAGGATTTTTTTTAGAGAAATAACTAACCAAATAAATTCTTTAATTCCATAACCCCATCCTAGAATCATTTTTTTTATTTTAAAACATTCCTTGGAAAGATTTTGGTGCAAATATTAAGAGGTCGTTCGAGGAAGATGTATTATTCTTAACCGAGCATTTTTGTTTTTATTTCCTCTTAAAACTTATTCAAATATTATTAAAACATGTTTATATAATAACATAATAATATAAAATATAATTATATTTTATTATATTAATTTAATATCCCACATATATCTCTTCTTCCCTCAAATGGGAGACAAAACCACCATTCATGAGTACGACAGACTATCGCCTCACGAACTGATGTAATTCGTTTTCCAACATCATCTCTCATAGTTGTTTATGATTATATATTTAATGTATATATATATATATGACATTAATGTCATATTTACTAGTCTTTAAAAGTAATATGTCATATATTTTATTAACTTTCCATCTATTAAAATATGATAATATCGTTCGTGCACACATGTGGATTACCACCTCCACGAAGTGATGTGATTCATTTTTCATTACCACATCACATTGATGGTATATATTAGTGTATTTAAATAAATAATTTTATATTTATTATATAATTATCATTATAAAAAGATAAAATAACATTTACTATCCTTCAATTATGATCATTGAAAAATGGAAACGTTACTCATGCGTACGTACGACTTACCATCTCCATGATTGTAACATACTTCATTTTTCATAACCATATTTCATGGTTTGATTTAAAATTATAACTAAGGTATAAAGTGTTATTAATTTCATGATTATTAATATTTATATTATGAATTAATAATATATATGACCTTAGTCAACTTACAAAGAGATTTTAGATATATGAGCTGAATATTGTCAAAACATCTGACTGAAACCTAAATGATTAAGTAATTGAATATAAAATGAATAATAAACATGAGAAAAGTTTTTTAAGAAATTAAATAATTAACATAAGTTTATTATTCATGAAGATATGGAACACACATGACGAGTTGGTCTCAAGTTAAGAGATCTCTCTAAACCACTCTTTTCTTCGGGTTATGGCCATTCTCTCTCTAACTCACTTTCTCTCTTTATTTAATGATATGTATTTCTTATAAATTATGTATATATTTCTCTCAAATATATATATATATATATATATCTTATTTTTACTTCATTCTATGACGTAATACATGCCATAAGTTATTTTCTCAAATGAACCCATTTCTTTCCCTGTGTAATTTTTATGTCGATGACCTAACATTGATTTTCTTTTGTGGTACACATAAGCATGTACTTGTTATGATGAGTGCATACATATAGTGATCCATTTCATCGGGTAAAGATTTTGTATCGTGAGATTTTATTTATGGGATTAGGGAGTATACCTAATCTATTATGGTACTTTTTACACCATATGATATTGCGTATGCAATTATTATTGACTCATATTTATGTCATGTTATATGTTAACACAAAATTGGATATGTTTCTATAATCTTATGATACCATGTTATTTAATTTATTATTATATGTGATTAATAATGATATTTATCTTTTATAATATCATTTTATACCTTTTATTCACACATTATGCTTCCTTATCATGTTTATTCACTCACTACGCTTTTTGGGTCATCCCTTTATTTTATGTATTCCCTAGTTAATCCTATAAAATTATTTGATCTCAAATGGATTTTGGATCTCATTATAAAGAATAAATAAGGATGTCATGTTTTATTTTCCTTTCAATTTATTATGAACCCATTATTTCAAATAAATTATGCTTCATGATCTATGTTTTTTATTAATGGATATTTATGTTAAAAATCATGCAATAATATGTGTAAAAGACTTGGGCTTCTATAGTTGGGACATACGTAAGGGGTTTTTTATTCTTGTATGGGTGTATAAGTTGTTGAAATGGGTACTAGGAGGAATTTGGGGGACTTCATTTCAATGTATAATGGGAAATTATGTGAAAGGGTTGTGCAATGAAGGGTGATTATGGGGAGGAGTATTATACTACACCTAAGAAGAGGGTTTTACAATAAGTTATATAGTCACATCACAATGCATAGAAGGATATTTCTGGGTTTTACCCTAGAGAGAAGATTTGTGGCATGAACCTTATAGTAATGTTTTATTGTATTCCAATATGGGGTGTTGTGTAGTAACCCCTTGGTCATGCTATAATGAACCAACTTAATTAAAAAAAATATTTCAAAAAATATTTTAAAGGATCCCCTCTTCCCACTTGTTTGGAAAATCAAACCACAACCCACTACCCCATATCCCTCTATATTCCCCCCTCTCACTCTTTAGTTTTTGGGATCCTAGAATTCCATCTCTTGGGGGATCAACAGTCAAGGTAAAGCATTGGATTTCTCTCTAAAAGGATAAGGTATGCCATATGTTCCTTCTTACCATTTCTTTCATTTCACTATTATTTTATCATATCCATTACTTTAGGGAAATTTTGTATAAATTCTTTTCTTCAAGGGAATAAAGACATATCAGGCCATAATATTAAATAAACTAACTCTTATAATCTTATGGTTGGTGGTTCCTTTGAAATCTCACCATATATTACCAGTATTCACATATCATGCATACATGTGTAAGGGGGTCTAAATTTATAATTTGTGAAAAAGGGTTAGTGAAGTTCTAAATTGATTATTAGTCAATGTTATGACCCTTTATATTTGGAGTGTACCATCTATACATGGTGGTATTAGGATCACTTTGGGATATTCCCATACTAAGATGGGTTGGGGGTGAATCAGTGTGAAATAAAGTTCATAAAATTTTACTTTTCTCATTTAATTACCCATTTAATTATTTAGTGAGTGGATATATTTATCTTTAGATATTCTTTGTTTGGTATATAGATGTAGAATAAGAAAGAAACATATGATAACACTAGAGTTTGTTGATAAGTTTAATCTTCCAAAGGATAATTATTTCCTTGATGAGACATGGTTATTTTCCCACATGGATGACTTCCTTATTATTATAAAATAAATCCAAGGTAAAGGTATAACCTTAAACCTATTATCCTATCACCAACCAGGTATAATGAATATAAGGGCTTGTTGGCCCTTTATACGAGAGAACGTGTTTTTGCTTCCTTAAAGTAAGATCACTAATATTAGCTTGAGTAACTCCTAGAATGTATGATAGATCTTAATACCTCACTTATATTAGTTATATAGCCACATAAACATTCTTCAGACTTATATAGCTAGATTTTGTAGGCTGGATTTCACAAAACTTTAGCTTTGAATATAATCAGCAATAGTACATTGGAAATATTTCTTCTTAAGACATCCATAATAAGTTATTATTATAGGATGAGTCTCTATTTTACTTTATCTTGGATGTAATAAATATTAGGTTTGAATAGATCCTCTATTATTTCTTCTTTCTTTAGTGTATAGATATAACATCAGGTCATCTTATTTTTCTCTTTGATACACATGATTTGAAATAGGTTGTTTTATCAGTACTTTTCTTTCTTCTTCTATCAACTTGTAGAATATATTCAGTGTTCACCCAGTAAAAACCTTCCCAAATTTCTCTTCGACCTACACACACACACACATATTTAATAGTTTCATAAGAATTGAGTCTTTCTCATATTAAAAATCCCTAAAATATCTGATATATTTCTTTCTTTCTTAAATATTCAGAGCTCAATTTCAATAATCCTTAGTATTCAAAACTCAAAAAATATTTCCCTTTAAAATTTTAAATATTAAGGTCAAATTTTTATTAAAATATTCTTATAAATTAATCTAAAGACTCATCTTATTTCCTTAGTGTGATACTTGAGTTATCATGGGTTTCTTTTTAATTTAAGCTCACTAAAAAAAATTCATTTTTATTACACTTGACATTTATATATAGGTACAATAATGTGGAATATATAGCATGTAGTGTGTAACTCTCCTATAATCAGATTATTCCCCCTCACATGGTTCACAATTCATCTTAGATTGAATCATAATCCATGTATGATCATGATTCATGATCGATGAAGATCATCACACTTGTATCATCAAATTTATTTTTTGTATCTTTAGAATATAAATTTTGGAAATTAAATTTTTCTCATAGAAATATCCTAAAAAATTCACTAATAATTGAATACTTATGATAATGAATTTTACGATAAAAGAAATATGATTAACATAAAGGTTTACGATGAAGCCTTCTGACATACAACTAAAGACATATGGTCATTCCTTTTCTATTTTTTCTTCACCAACTTAAAGTATTATGGTCACTAAATGTTTTATACTAAATATTTAAAATCAAGCTCAAAGTATTACACTAAACTAGAAAATAATTATTTTCTACATGAAGTATTATTCTCAAAAGGAAAAGTATTATGATTAAGGACTTTTCTATTTTTTGAGCTTTAGCTCCAAGTTAAAAACTTTCTTCAAATGACTTTTGGGATTCTTCAAAGAGACTCCAATGCCTCATGTCCAATTAAAAAATACAATTAATGGGTTTTTTTATAGTTTCCTTTAAGTGAAACACGCCATCTATAGATTATTCATAGATTAAACTCAATCATCTTTCATTCAGGCTATCACAATAAGCTCTTTCCAAACTGTTATAGTTGTTTCTTTTTCCAGCACATGTCATGACTCCATGAAGATAAAAACATAAATCATTACACTTAATTAAAACTTAATATAAGCATAATATAAAAGGATATAACTCTTTTTTCACCTAATATGCTTGAATTAGATATACATATGAAATAACAAGTAGCAATATCTTCATCACAGTTTTTCTATCAAGTGAATCAACTCTAATACTCAAAATATTGTTTCCATTCATTAATGGACCTCTATAAAAATTAAATTTTTATACTTTTATTATCATATAAATTTGATAACAACTCAAAATTAATCCAAGTTACACATACCTATACCACATCAATTATTCTAAGTTAAATACATAGAACCATTTAAACTTGGGAACTCTTCTTTTTTACCATGTAAACCATAGAAGAAACTAAATTTCAAGAATAAAGGTTGTATTTAAATTATCATGTAATATTTTCAACTCACTACAAAATCATATTTCCTTTCTTGGAACTACACTTTCATTACAATTTTTCCTTATTTATATATTGATATAAATTTATAAAATTGATACACATAGAAAAAAATAAAACAAAATAGAAAGTGGGATCAAAAATCACTACAATGGTATTTGTTGTCAATACTATCTAGAAAATTTTATGTTAATATATTAAACCCTTTTACACTTATGATATTTATTTTCTCCCTATTTCTCATTCAAGATTTCATTTTCACATTCCCTCTTACTGAAAAATATACAAATAATTCTAGAGATAAAATAATATCACTTTATTCTTAGAAATTTTCCACCAATATTTATACTCTAAGTCTACATGAGCCATACTCGATGTAGAAAATTATAGGTTTAGATCTAAATAATAAAGTTGTCTATTTATTAATAGAATATGATACCAACTATTAAACTTTTCAATTTTATTCTATAGGGTGAATTTAGAGGTATCCAGGATGATACTACTTGTTAGTATAAATTGTTGAAAATAATCTCAACCATTTTTAAACTGATTTTTTTTACTCATTAAACATAAAAAATAAAAGCATTTAAGAACCGATTGCAGGTTTTGGTAATTTCATATGACCCTAAAACTCCTTTAATTTCTTAATTTTCCATTTCCTTTTTTAATCTGGATTCTCTTTATTAATATTAGATTTAATTATTTAATTAATATGGTTGTGATAATAAGAATCTATACATTTTCAATGACTAACTTAAATAACCTTATATAAATAAAATCTTTATGAATTATGAACTCTAGGAACTTCTTAAGAAACCCCTTCAGGGGATTCACTCTATATTTACATCATTAAGAGTGATCTCATCATTAAGTGACCTCTATAATTCTAGTCATTAATATAAAACCAAGATAGAAATATTCATTACTTATTCATTATGTTAGATTCACATCTTCAAATACTCTCCAAGATGTCATTTATTTCATTAATTTAAAGATGTATACATTCATCACTTTGCTATCCATTTTTGATAGATTATTTACCTTAATAATGGTTCGTATTTTCTCCAAATTATCTTTTGAATATCATTTTCAAAGGTATACCAAGATGGTTTCTTATTCATATATGAAATAGTTATTCCAACACACCTTATTTAAATAGTTCTCCATTTAAGGACCAACATCACCTTCAATTACCTACATGTTTAGAAAATAAATACAATATAAATGATTTAGGTACTACGACGAACCTCCTTGTCCATTAATTTGAGTATTTTTATTGATAATTTCTTTATAATGAGTTCTCTATTTTCAATTTTGGTCCATGTTCAGATGAACTCTTCCTGCTTGCACAATCTTTCTTTAAATATAATTTTTTATTTGGAAAAAATGGGTTCTTTTCTTATCTAATTGTATAGTATCTTCTTCTTAACCTGATATATTAGAGAAAATGTATCACTGGATATGGATTTCATCTTTTTTATGATTTATTCTTATGATGGAATGATTGTTAAACAATCATTTGAATTGTGTCCAACCTTATTTCACCTCCCACAAATAACTTCTAAAAAAATAGCATAACATTTGTTGATAACCTATAATGAAATTAAATATCTTCTCCACATTGAATCTTTTCTTTCCCTTTGTCTATTTCATTCTCTTGGGCTTATATTTCCCATGATTTTTTAAAATTAACCATCTAGATTACCAAAAAAAATTTAGGAATATACTCATTATATGTGATTTTTCTACTTGTATTTTCTAATGTGCTCTTCATTAGCTTAGTCCTTTCATTTCTCCCTTATAATTTTCTTTCAATATGTTCCAGTTTATTCCTTTAAAATCTCATATTCATATATTATTTTTAAGTTTCCATGATGTTTCATATTTTTCTTTAAAATAAATATATTATACCTTTTATTTTATATTTTATATTTTACTTCTTGGGATTATTGTGAACTTTACTATGTTTCTTTGACATTGTATCCACAGGTAACTCACTAGACTTATTTATAGACTTATTAGGAATTCTATTTTTAAAATATTTTTAATTATTCATTCCCAAGGTAGACTCATATCTATTATTAAACTTCTATTATATTCTCATTGTTTTATTTTAATTCTTGGATGATTTATACTCTCATGCCTCTTCACAGTGACCACTCCAATTTCATAATCTAAATATATCCTTAAGCATTTTAAATCTATTTATGTACATATTCTTATTTATATTTTTTGTCATTTTTAGCTTCTGATACTTTATCCCTTTTAAATTTGAATCCTTTACCTTTTTGTAATTGGTGTATGACACCAGTAATCCAATTCCCCACGCACAAAGACATTACAAAAAAAATCTTGCAACTCAAATTATTTTATTGAACTTCATGATTTCTAGATTTCTTAAGACTGGTAGCTTACTATTTTATGGAATTTATATTAGTTGGTTGGGATTTTTTTGGGAAACCAACTTCCATACAAACTCTTATATCCATCCTTGACATGATTTTAGGATTCTCACCACTTTTCCTTATCTATATCTGTACATATTTTTTATTTAAGTCTATATTTTATATACAAACAGAATTAATAGAGTTAAATTTTTGTGATGCAGATGGTACCTTTCATTTTTTAGATACTTTAGACTGATCATTGGATTATATCAAAGTATTTTTACCACCGTATAAAGGTATTTCATTATAAGAGTCATCCTTGGAAGTTTTTATGGTATCATATTTTCTTTCAACTTGTTTTATAGACATAGATTAAGTTGATTATGAAGTATTCAATTTAATACCAATATCTAAGAATTTCATATTATGGATGCTTCTCTCATCCTTCACTAAATTTAGTTTTCGTTTAAAATCATTTCTTATCCATTCAATTTGATCTTCATGAAATTTTCTATTTTTTTACATCAAATTTCCAAGATAATTGATCCTCTTATCCTTGACCTTTGGTTGATCATTTTTAATATAAATTACTTCTTTAAATGTATGGAATATTTTTTCAACATTTTTCTTGTCTTGGTCTCTTTACTTGATAGTGTTGAAACATTCATCTTCATATCTGGAGCATCTTTCCTCAAGATCCATATTCATTTCACTTGTGACTATAACTTCTTTGGATGTTTTAACATATATTTGGAACCTTTATTTTAGAGACTTGTCCATTAATTTATTCACATATTTATGGTGTGTGATCTCTTCCTACATACTTATAAAAATTCCACAAATATATGTGACAATTTATTTTTGGTTAGTTACACAAGGTACTTTTTATATCATCCATTTATTTACCATGAGAATCCTAAAAATTGCAATCATCCCCATAGATACATGGTTATTCAAAATAAAAATTTTGAAAATATATTTTGGTTTCCTCCTCTTCATATACGAAAGATGAAATACATGGGGTAGTATAATTATCCATTTAATTGGTAATTTATTTCACCGCCAAATATTATTTTTCTTTCATGCCTAATTTATCTTCATCAAAATTATCACATGGGGAAACTAATTCCTCTTACTATTTTATTAAGAGGGATGGATTCTCATAACTGATTTATTTAAGTGATAGATTATAGATAGAAATATCAGAATGAACTATACTTTTATTACCTATAATTAGTAGAGTCATTATTATCTAATTTCTTAAATGAGGCCTTTCCCAATCAATTTCCTCCCCTTTTCTTATTGTTATTAAATGTATTGAAAGGAATTTAATTTATGATTTCTTTGATGGTGAACTAACTGGATTATTCATATCTACACTTCATATAGCGTTTGAAAAGTAATATTAAAATATAAAAAAACTTCAAACAGGAGAATATAAAAAGAGGTGTGACTGAACATGATACCAATTGTTAGGATCACTTTGGTATATAGGGGGTGTATCAGTATGGGATGTATTTAATTCAATTTTACTTTTATCCCTCAATTGCCTCTTTACTTATTCAATAATAGGATTTATTTCTATTTATCTCTTATTTGGTAAGTATGTAGATATAGATTATAAAATAAACATAAGTGAAAATTGAGGTTTTTTTAATTAGGTTTTCCTCTATAAGGATGACTACATCCTTAGAGACATGTTCTTATTATTCCATGCATAGAACTACCTTATTATTATCAAATAAATTCTAGGAATGAGTATAAATATAAACCTATTATCTTAGCACTAACCTGGCATATATCATGTGAGGGATTGATATCCCTTCATAAAAGATAATGAGATTGTACTTCCTTAATGAAATATCACCAATGTTAGATTGAGTCCCTCTTAGAATATATAAATATATCTTTTACCTTACTTATAATAGTTAGATAACTTCCTTACCATTCTTTAAACTTCTGTATCAGGATGTTATAGGATGGATTTCTAAAGCATTGAATTTGAATATAATTATAAATATTACATAAAAAATAATTCTTCTTTAGACTTCTATAGTAAGTGATAACTATAGGAAGACTCTCTCTTTTAATTTATCTTGGATGTGATCAATAGTAGCATTGTCCAGATCAAAATTTCTTTCTTCTTTATTTAGGGAATTGGTACAGAAATGGGTCACCTTATTTTTCTCTTTGATATACATGTTTTTTAATAGTTTTTTGTATTAGTTCCTTTCTTTATTATTTTTTTTAACATTTTGAATATATTTATTGTTCACCCTATCAACAGCATCTCAAATATCTTTTTGACCTAACCACGCACATATATATAATAATTATGAAAAAATTGAGTCTTTTTAATATACAAACCCCCCCAAATATTTGATCCATTTCATCCTTTTTTTTAATCAGAATATAGTTTCTATAATCCCCATCATTCAAAACTCATAAAATATTAACCTTTAAACTTAAGAATCTTCAAGTTAAAGTTCCATTCAAATCCTTCTATAAATATGGATAAAGAATCGACTTGTTTTTATGGAATGATATTTGAATTATCACTGTCTTATTTTTCATTTAAGTTCCCAAAAAAATCATGATTTTAATTAACTTGTCATTTCCATAAATTCATGGTGATGCAGTATCTATAACATGTAGTTTGGAAATCTCACACTATCGCCTTCTTATCCATCATCTAGTTTACACTTCATCTTAGCTTGAATCACGATCCATGTTTGATCATGATGTATAATCCATGAATAACATTTCATTTGTATCATCTAATTTATCTTTTATATATTTAAAATATAAAATATTGTAACTTTATTTTTTACATAGAATTATCCTAAAAATTATCTTAGTGTTGAATCCTTATTATGATTAATCTTTACCATTAAATACTTATGATCGAATTGATGGTTTACAATGAATATTTACGATCAGAAGGTAAATACTGACGATTACGCCATTGCTATTTTTTTACCTCATATATAAGTCTTAAATTAACTAAAAGGTTTATGTTGAAGCTTAATGATTAGGATAAAATTCATATTCTTAGCTAGAAAAGTCTTATATTTATCCTGAATTAATATGCTCAGAAAGAAAAGTCTTATGATCACATACTTTTCCATTTTTTCTAGTTTCAGGACAAAGTTGTAAAATTTATTTAAATGAATTCTATGAATATTTAAATTGAATCCATCCCTTCTTCGTCACTTAAAAAATCATCCAAGTGTTCTTTATAGTGTCCTTTAATCACAACATACCATGGATGGATTCTTCCTAGCTTTAGATCAATCATCAACTATTCATCTAGGAACAACAAGATCTTTCCAAACCGTTATATAAAATGCTTCTTCTAACAAATATTATGAATCTACAAATATCAAAACATTAATCATAATACTTAATTTAAAATTAATACACATATATGTTCACAAGGATGAAAATTTTCTTTTCACCAAATCAACTTAAATCAAATATACATGTGAAAAACTAAGTAGAAATATATTCTTCCCATTTTTTCAATCAAGTAAATAAATTACAATACTTGAAATTACATTTAAATTAATTAATGGATCTCTAGAAAAATTAAATGGATATACTTATATTTTTATATAAATATGACAGAAGCTCATAAAGGTTTCCCTTCAATTATCATGTAATATTTGAAACTCAATACAAAAATATACTTCATTGCCTAGGAACTCCACATTACTTATAAGTTTTCCTTATTTATATATTCATATACATAGAAAATATTAACACAGATTGATAATAAATACAATAAAACATAAAATGGGATAAATAGGTGGGTGGTTTTGGACATGCCTGAAAGCTATACTGCCAAGGGGTGTGACCTTTAATTATGTGTATTGGACCCCAAATGAGTATTAAACTATGTGAAAAAAACTAAATATGTTAGGGCTGATCCTTAGTGGGTTTTTTAATGTTTTATAAGAGGTGTATACCTCAGTTTGGGGTTTCTATAAGTGTAAGAATTGTGGAACTCATACAGGAGTAGTTCCAAGATTTCATTAAGGCTTGAAACCTATGATCATGATGCTAAATTAGTGATGTTGTTTCTCTATATAGGAAGGGAGTGTTTTTTATATTATGGGATCCTTTAAGAATAGTTTTTATCATTTGGTTTTTATATATAAGTGTTTGATCCATGGGTTGGAAAGTGTGGGTAGAGTCAGGTTCCCTTACCATCTTTGACCATGAAAATTGTTGATGTGATGCTTATTGGATATTGATAGGGTTTGAAAATATAGGTAGTGGAAATATGGGATATATGTGGGTTTCTATGTCTTACCTAAATATTGGGAAAGAGGAAACCTAACTTGGATAGTTTATAGAGCAAGATACCCTTGGGGTGAGCTCTGGTACGAGGTGACTTGGCTTGGATACACATATAAGTTTAGATTGAATTTCTTGAACTATTGGTGGACCTAGAGGGAAGAAACATGATATTTTAAGATATATTTTTCTTTAAATAAATTTTATATATTTGATAGGTTTCTTTACATGCTATATTGATTTTAAACAAACCAACATATACTATTGAAATATTATTATTTAATGTAATAGTTAGTTCCTAATTGTTGGACTGGAGGGTATGAATAAAACTAACTAAATTATGAAAAAATTAGTATTTACACATGTTGAAAATAAAATAATTGGTTATAAATTGGTTATGTATGAAAATAAAAAAAATTAAAGTAAAAGTATTTTTTTATTGCATCGTACCTGGGTTGAATCCAGATGGGAGCGAATTTCCACTAGAAGGCGATGGCGCAGACATGATGCAAGCGGACGGTGACGCAAGTGGTGATGCAGGCATTACACAGGCATGATATAAGAATGACATTGTACTGGGCATTTGGGCCTGTTTTAGGGCATTTGGGACATTTGATGGGCTGCATTCCCACAAGGCCTTCGAGACATGTACTAAATAAATAAGGATTGATGGGTGGGTTATCCATTGGGGGGGTTATGGCCTGCCTTTCCAACCTTTGTGTGTGTGTTTAATGTAATTGCACCCCCAATCACCTAATATATATATTACACAATGAATAATTTTTTTTAATATCCATATAATGGTTTTTACTAGGCATGGAATGAGAATAAATTTATTTTTATGCCTAAAAGTATTTTTTTTTCTAAAAAAGGTTTTCGTTGTGTTTTGTACAGTTATTTTAAAGTTAATTTCTTCCAATTATAGAAATTAAATTTGATAAAATGGAATAATTATTTAGAATTATAATTTATAAATTTTTTAAGGAGTCCACTTTCATTTTTTGTCATAGTGAATAGTAAATACAGAAAAAAATCCCCCAATTATGCTTAAAACATGTTAATAAAGGGAGTTAAACTAAGAGATAGGGGTAAAATGACACTAAAACTTTTATAAATATTATTGGTTGAATATATTTAAACCTTATAAAATATTAAATTATATTTATTTTTCATATGGTTCTACTTTCATAAGAAGATGACTTTATATTATTTAAATATTTTATTTAATTCTATGTGTGACCCTCCCCTCACTAATAAAAGGGAACCTCTTATCTACCCTTAATCACCAAATTTAATCTCTCTATATCATCCAATACATACCCAAAATTATTTCTAGATTAATTATCTTCATTATTGACCACCTGGTATTAACCTAATACCATCCTAGGAGGTCTTAAGCTGTAAACCAAATGAGGTTTCTTTGTCTTATCTGACTCTTTCAAAGTTTATTTCTTATTATAATTACTATAATTATATTTTATCAATTCGAACATAATGAATATAGTATCATAAATATAATGATATGTTATTATGATTATGGTATAACCAATTTACATCTCTTTTCCGTCAAATTGTAAATGAAAGTATTGTTAGTGTCTACATGTGGACTACCACATCCACAAAGTGATGTGATTCATTTTCCATCACCAACTCACATGGATAGTTATAATGATGGATTTATTGAATATATATGAAATTTTTGATATAATTATGGTTATTTAAAGGGGAATTATTCTTTATCTTTCTTTTATTCCATCCATCAAAAAGTGAAAACATCACTCTTGTATACATACCGACTACTGTCTCCACAAAGTGTTGTAATTTTTTTAATCACCACATTATATAAAGGGTTATAAAAGTGTATATAATGAATTTATATGATAATTATGTCAAGATTAATATTATTTTTATTATTAAACCATGAACAATTTGAAATTATTATAACCATCAAACTAAAACATTCATGGAAATCAGACCAGTTTTCACCCAAAAGATCTTTTTAATGAAGAATTGTTAACAAATGGATAATTATAAATTATAAAGGAATTGTACATAATATGTTATGTATGAAAATATTTCTAGAATATATTTATAATAAATATATATTTACTATATAGGATATTTTAATGTGTATGAGTAAATATAGGACTTGAGGTAAGATATTTACGTTACAATATCATTTCTTTTTGGGACTGTTTACACTAAATTTACAATAGCAGAATTTATATAAATCATATACTTTAAACCCCATATATTTTCTTATAAAGTAGTTATTTATTTAATTTTTAAGTAATAATACCATTATCCACTCTTTTCTACTTAAAATTATGGATAATTTTGTTTTAAAAAATTTGACTTTATTTCATCTTTAGTCGATGAAATTTTTCTTCCATGTCTGTGTTCTTTAAAAAAAATTAAAAAATATTCCATTATATGATAAAATGATTGTTTAAATTCATTTTAAATCATATTTTACTTTATTTTAAATGTTTTAAAAGGAATATTCTTATTTGTTTATAAATAATGGACTTTTGGATTTTTACCAAAAGTGTGAAATGAATATTTATTTTTAACATTTACCGAATGAGAAAATTTTCCACTATCATAACTATTATTTTATTTATAGAATCCTTTAATAGTTTCCATGTTTATTTTCAAATAAAATAACTTCCTTAATATTATAGGAATTTTTAGTTAAAATATTATCAAAATAAAAGGATATCTTCTAATTCCTTCAAAGAAATGTTCAAATTCCATTTTAAAATTACTTTTCTTTTATGTTATCATCCTTCAAGGATTATTATACTTCATTAGGGATTTGGTATTAAAATAAAATCCAGTTTATTTCTATTGATGACCTATGATGATGATTATTTAAGGTTGATTCTATGAAAACCATTACTTTTCCATGGTTTAATTATGTTAATATGAAATATTTATGAAAACTATATATTTTAAATGAGGTATATTATTATAAAACGATGAAATTCCTATAAAACCCATTTTCTTTCCATGGGTTATGTTATGATGATATGATAAACTATTTATGATATTCTGGAATGTATATATATGGTTTTCATTATGTGATGGGTATGATTGAAATTATATATCCCTCTAGTGCATTGGGTAATGGAGAATATCTCATAAGATAATATGTACTGGAATGGGGAGTGTGTCTAGTTCATTAAGGGGATTTGTCCACTATGATAATATTGGGAGCGAACCTTGATAAAAGAAATGAAATAATGGGGAGTGAAACCAATCCAATTTTATATTCTTTTCTATGATACTTGACTAATGAAATGAATTTATATTCTTATGATCATGCCACAAAATTCCTATAACCTATTTTAATGCTTATGATATGCTGTTATGGATCATAACTGATTTATAGTGATTCATCACCCTTATGACTCGTGTATTTTTTAATCCTAAAGATTTATTCAGTGAATCTTGTTTTATTATCAATGATAGATTGTGTATGAACTTTGTAAGTTATAAATATGATATCATACCCTTATGCTTATGTTACTCTTTTATATGATAATCAATTGATATCTCCCATGTTTACCTTTACAGAGCATCTGAGCTCACCCTTTCTTATGTTTCCTTTCCCTAGTTCAAGAATAAATATTTTATGATGGGTATATATAATAAGGGTACTATATTAGAAATAATTTGTGGGATACGTGGAATTTATTTCATGAAATAGGTTGATTATGTATCTAGTCTCCAAAGAGTCCAAACCTTTATAGTTTTAGGGCATGTATTATTATGATATGTATTGACTATTCATCTAAAATGGAATAATATTTATGTTTATTATACTCGGTTCAGCTATGTTTTTATCATAATAGGGTTTAATTGTTTTTGAGATTAATATTAGATATTTTTTTTTGAAAAAACTCAGGGATAAGTCTAATTATAGGATAACATCCTGATGTTTTAGTATTGTATAGATTATCTGGTTTCCTAGAAAATAAATTCCTACTAGGATACTAGAAAGTGGATAAAAATATAGAATATATGAACCTAGGTTGAAAACCCTAAAAAAGGATAATTTATTATCAACTGAATTTTTACTCTATGCATGATGAGTGAACCCAATACTACACACTTGTCTAGACACTGCTAGGGGATATGCTTTGGTTAATTCACATTATTCTTATAAACTATTATTATGAACAAAGAGGATATAACCATAGAAAACCTATGATGAGTTGAAAGCGATATATGGATAGCATAAAAGTGTCATGGGTTGATAAAAATGCATCATAATTTTGGACATCAAAAAAATTATTTTCATGATTATACGATTACTCACTCTGATTAACAATTCTTGATGCTGACTAAATGGCCCAAAGTCCTTTTTTATTATTTTTTGATAATACACCTTTAAAGGGGTGAGGTGGAACCCTTATAATCATGAAGGCTTAGAGATAATTGCATGACCCATAGGTCTTAGAGGAAATCACCTAGACAAGACAACTTGGAACTGCTCCTCCCCAGCACGTGTCATGATATCTACACTCCCCCTTTGCAAGGCTAGTTGGCTAGCTATCTTGTGCAGAGATTCATAAGCTCAGTACCTATGGAAATTCCATACCCTCTCGTTCTTAAAATTATTGTTAGCTTTGCTTTGGGGAATGTGCTTGCTCTGATCCTCATATGAAGCCTTGTCCCTTGTAGTCTGACCAGTACATCTACATATTCAAGTGGCCCAAAGGCCTTATGGTGGCCTGAAGGCCTTATGGTGGCCTGAAGTCCTTGAGAGACAACTGGACCAAAGACCTTGGGTGGACCAAAAGCCTTGCAGGACCTAAGGACCAAACCAGTGGCCCAAAGGCCCATATGGATGAATAGTTCTGACTACTATAGTACCAAACAGTACCTGCTACAGTGCCTACTACAGTACTGCTACAGAACCCCTGGAAATATGTCTCCACCTGGATTTTATCTTGGGTCTCTTGGATTCACTTTCTGAGTCCTCACCAACTGGGCTGAGCCTCATGTGAAATAATTCTTGATGCTCATACTAGGCTATTTGGTTTTAATAAGGGCTTGATGATAGAAAAGTTAAGTTTAAGTGGTGAAATATATGCTCAAATATTGAATTATATTATTTTTTCTTAGTCATATAAATTATTTATATCATGAAAAGTTTCTTGTAATGTTAGTTCATTCCCTCAATAATTAGATGTTGAGTTAGTATTAAAAACTCTTAATGGTATGATGATTACATATCAACTCTATAGATCCTCTCTATTATAAGTTTTTGGGAATTTTCTCCATGAAAAATTAGTGACACTCCCTCAAGTTAAATTTGATGTTATTTTGGGCATGGATTTAATTTATTTATACTGATACCATATCAATTTACAAATATAGGAATTCACATTTTATATTATGAATCAACCTAAGAATATATTTTTATGTGAGGACGAATATGAAATTATAGTGGAAATTACTTCTACTTTATTATTCTAACTACCTATTTATGAGTGATATTTATCTCAAATAGTTAGGGAGAAACTCAATATTAAATATATTCCTATTCTTCAGAAATATACTGATGTATTTCCTAAATAATTTCCTAGTATTCCCTAAATCTTGAAGTTGATTTTTCAATATAACTCATACCTAGTGATACACCTATTTAAAAGACTCTATATCGAATGACCCTAATTGAGTTATAGGAATTGAATAAGAAAATCTAGGAGAAACTTGATAAATGATTTTTTCGATCAAGTGCATTACCATGGGGTTCATTAATTATTATTTTTAATAATATAGATGGTTCCCTGTATATTTATATTGATTATCAATAATTTTACAATATTACTATCAAGAACAAGTATCCTCTACCCTGTATTGATGATTTTTTTGATCAATTTTGAGGATATCAATACTTTTTAATGATTTAATTTCAATCTAGATATCATCAGTTGAGAGTAAAAAAGGAGTAAATATCTAAGAAAAACTTATATATGAGGTATGGAAACTATGAATTTATAGTTATTCCATTTGGATGTACCATTTCACTAGTTATATTCAAGGATCCAATCAGTAGAGTCTTTAGAGAGTAGTTTATTAGTTTTTTGTTGTCTTTATAGATGATATTATTACATATTCAAAGAGAAAGGAATAACATGAAGACCATTTGAGTATTGTGCTTAAGACCTTAAATAATGAAAATATATATTCCAAATTTAGTGTATGTGAATTTTGGATATAAAAAGTTTCATTCTTGGGTCATCTGATCACAAACAAGGGGATAATGATGGATCCTTGAAATAAAGATGTTATTGATCATTAGCCCAAACCAATAACTATGAATAAGATAGATAATATTCTTGATTGGATGAATATTATCAATGACTAGTGAAGAATATCTCATGGATATCTAATCCACTCACAAAGATAACATATAAGGGAGTAAAGTTCCTTTGGACTGATGATTGTGAAGAAAATATCAAGGAGCTAAAGTAAAGGATTTTCAGTGCACCTATACTCACACTAACCTTTACTAGAGAAGATTTTGTGATCAATAGTGTTTCATTGAAGAAGGGACTTGTATTTTTCTTCATGAATAATGATATAGTAATAGTTTATGCCTCACACAAATTAAATATTAATGAGAAAAAAATACTCAGATCATGATGTTAGTTGGAATAATTAATTTTTTTCAATGAAAATATAGAGGAATTATCTTTATGGTGAAAAATATAATATATATTTGATCATAAAATCTTAATGTATATATTCACACAGAAATAATTAAATATATTCCAAATTAAATGATTGGATTTGATTAAGGATTATGACTGCTCAATACATTACCACCTATAGAAGTTGAATTAGGTGGATAATGCTTTATGTTGGAAATACCATGATACTTTGTGCATGATGAAGATTGAAAGAGATATAATATTTATGGATTTTCATAGGATAGATCTTGAAATCATGAGGAATGGGGAAAGATCATATCTTTATTATATGAATGTTGAACTATACATTCATGTGATGATTAAATAGGTGTATAAGGAAGATGTGGAGCTATAAAAAAAGGTAAAGAATTTCCCTGAGTTAAATCATGATAATAATGGAATGAATGGGTTTAAGAATAGGGTATGTGTCCCATTAATACTTGAATTAAAGAAATAGCTATTTGATAAATCTTATATTCATCATTATATATTCATATTTGAATTATGAAGATGTATATATATTTTAAAGAGAATTTATAGTTGGATAACAAGAAGAGAGATATTGCTGAGTATATATCTTGATGCCTAGTATGTCATCATGTTTAGGTTTAAAGACATAAATATAATAGGATATTACAAACATTAACCATACTATAATAGAAATGGGAAAACATAACTATGTACTTCATCATTAGAATCCCCAAAATGTCAAAAGGGAATAATGTTATTTGGGTTTTAGTTGTCCACCTTACAAATCATCATGTTTCATATCTATTAAAGAATATTTCTTTATTGATTATCTATATTGGTTGTATGTTAAGGTTGTGAAAATGTTATATAAAGTACCAGTATCAATCATATCTTCTTGATATCCAAGGTTTAATTTGATGTTTTAGATAATTATTTAGTAGTTATTGAATATATAGTATATATTTAGAACTACATATCATCTATAGAGATATGTTTAGTTTTAGAGAAATATTAAAACCCTAGAATATATTTTGAGAGCTTGATCTATGGATTTGAAATGAGTTTTTGATCTATGGATTTCTTTGGTTGAGTTTTATTATAATAATAACTCTCACACAATCATTAATATGGATCCTTATGAATCCCTCTATAGAAATAAGTGTAGGACTCTAACATGGAAGGATGAAGTTGTAGAAAGAAAAATACTGTGACTAGAGATAGATAAGGAAATAGAAGATAAGTTTAAAATAATTCAACAACACATCAAGAAATATTCAAGTTAACAGAAAAGTTATGCTAAAAATCATTGATGATATTTAGAGTTCAAAGAAATGAAAGATAAGCCCTAAATATATCAGTCTTGTGGAAATTATTGATTGAATTGGGATAGTAGCTTATCATTTGGTGCTTCCATCAAATCTTTCTCTTATTTATGATGTGTTCTATGTATCTCCCAAGAGGAAGTATATACTTAATACTTCACATGTATTGAAATCAAAGGTTGTACCACTAGAGCATTATCTCTCTTATGAGGAACAATCGATAGAGATTCAAGATAAAAGAGAGATTGTACTGTGTAACAAGAACACTCACATGGTCAAGGTTTTGTGGTGAAACTATAAATTTGAGGAAGCTATGTGGGAACTCAAGGGTGTGATGAGGAAGAAGTATCCTCGGTTTTTTTATTATAGTAATGGAATTTAAAGGGTGGAATTATTATAATGGGGTAAAATGTAACACCCTAATATTTTATGATATATTTCTCTTTAAATAAATTTTATGTCTTTAATATATTTCTTTACACAAAACACTAAGTTTAAACGAACCATGATATACTATTGAAAAAGTATTATTTAATGTGATTGTTATTACCTACCAATTTGATTGGAGGGTATAAATAAGAATAACTAAATTATGAAAAATTATTGTTAACACATGTTTAAAATTAAATCATTGGTTATTAATATATTAGATTTGAGAAAAAAATCATTTGAATATATAAAGAGATTTTTTTTATAAAAAACTATTTTTATGTGCATAATGTATTTTTTATCTTAATAAATTAAATTAATCACCATTTATTATTTATTTTAATTAAATTTATATATTATATATTAAATAAAATATTTTAATGTTCATCTAATGGTTTTTACTAGTTAAGGAATGAGAATAAATCCAGTTTTATGCTTAACAATGCATTATTTAAAAACAGTTTTCATTGTGTTTTAAAAATTAATTTTAAAGATAATTTATTCCACTTATATAAATTTAATTTTATAAAGTTGATATCATAATTTTAATTATCATTTAATTTTTTTAATGAGTCCACTTTTATTTTTTGGTCATAATGAATATTAAAAAAAATAAAAATTTGTTACCATCATTAGGTTTAAAACGGGTTAACAAATGGGGTTAAACTAATAGATAAGGGTAAAAATGTCACTTAAAAATGTATAAATCATAGAATTTATCTTATATTTCATTAAAATTATTTTCCATTTGGTTCCACTTTCACATAAAAATGAAACTATATTATTTAAATATTTTATGTAATTCTATATGTGTCTCTCCCCTCACTTATAAAAGGACACCTCTTCTCCACACTTATTCACAAAAATTGATCCCTATATCATGTAAAATAACTACTCAAAACCCATCCTAGATTACTTAAATTATTGTTTAATCAACCGTTGTTACCCTAAGATCTTTCTAAAAATGATTAAGGTTTAATCCAAAGAAGGCCTCTCAAATAAGAGGTAATTGTCTTACCAAACTATTTCAAAGTTTATTTCTTCTTATACTTAATCTATGTTTTTTATATCAATACTAAAATAATAAATAAAATATATTAAATTTAATGATATTTTATTATGATAAAAGGACAAGAATTTTCCATATCTTTTCTATAAAAATAGAAATTTAAGTATTGCTCGTGCGTACCTGTAGACAACCACCTCCATGAAGTGATGTGATTCATTTTATATAACCACCTCACATGGATGGTTATAATGATATATTTATTGAATATATATAATATAATTATAATTCTATAAAGGTGAATTATAATTTATCATTCCTTCATTCCAAGCATTGAAAAGTGAAATCATCATTCGTGAGTATATATGGACTATTGACTCCACAAAGTGATGTAAATAAAACTTCATCACTAATTTATATGAAAGGTTATAAAAGTGTATAAAATTAATAAGTATGATAATTATTTCATGATTAAAATTATTTATATAATGAAACCATGACCAAAGTGAAAGTATTGTAACCACCAAAGTGAAACATGCTTAGAAAACAGACCAATTTTCACCCGAAAGTTCATTTTGATGAAGAATTGTTTAGGAAAGGATAATTAGATATTATAAAGGAAAGGTACATAGTAATTTATTTTTGAATATAATTCTAGAATATATGATTAATAAATCTATATTTTTTATACATTATTTTTGAACATGTATGAAGAAAAATAAGACTTGAGGTAAGAGATTTTTGTTACAATCTCATTTCTTTTCATGATTATCTATGCTAAATTTTTGTTAAGGGAAATTATATGAAGCTTATCCTATAAACCACATATATTTTATTATGCTATATTTATTTCTATAATTTTTAATTAATAATACCATTATCCTCTATTTTTTACCTAAAATGATTGGGAAAATGTTTTTATGACAAGACAACCTTATTTCCACTTTAGTCAATAAAATTTTTCTTCTATGTACATGATATTTAATTATTTTTCAATAATATTACTTTATAGGATAAAATTATTATTTAAAGTTTATTTTATCTGTAATTTAATTTATTTTTAATGTTTTAAATGGAACCTTATATTTTTTTGAAAATGAGGTATTTTTGACTTTGTACTGAAAGTGTGAAGGGAATATTCATTTTTAATGATTACTGAATGAATGGATTTTTCCACTATCATAACTATTCTTTTATTTAAATAATCATATTTCCTAAATATTTTTCAATTTTCATTTTAAATGTTATCAAAATAAAAGGATATTTTCTGATGTTTTCAAAGAAATGTTCAAATGATCTTGTAAATGTATTCTTTATCTATGTAATCATACTTTAAATATTTTTACGATTAATTGGGGATATAATATTTTGATACTATTAAATTTTTTTCTTAGGATGGCCTAGGATTATTATGATCTGAGGATGATTCTATGAAACCCATTTCATTACCATTGGTTAATTAAGTTATGATGAAATCTTTATAAAACCTATTTGTTTTCCATGAGTTATGTTAGGTGAAATGATGAAATGTATATGATAGCCTATTGTTTGAACTATCAAAGATATAACTATACTTACCTAGATATATAACAGTGGATAACCGAGGGGTTAGTCTCAAGGAGGAAGTGTTCTTCTCTCAGTGACTCTTCTAAAATATTTTTAAGATTTTTTTTATTTTGAAGGCATTGAAAGAATACATGAAAATACTGGTGATTAAAAGTATAAAAAAATTATAAAATAGAGAAGGAAAGAAAGAAATAGAGAAAATAATGAAAAAAATAAAGTTAGTGAAAGTATTAAATAGATCTAAAATAATCATATCTCTACTACATATCACTGATCTACAAATATTATATCCTTATCACTCAACCTCACTTAGTGTATACTTGATATCTTAAAAAACACCACCCTCTCTATTCTAAATAATAAAAAAAATGAAATCTCTTCCTATACATGAATGTATTCCTAAATGTGAAAATAATCTCTAATTGAAATCACTATGGGTGAAAATATCTTCCATATAAATTTGATCATCACTAAATGAAAAAATAAAATGGATTCACCCAATATAAAAAATTGATTAAAAATAAAATAATAAGAAATATATATAGGAGTCGAGAGTGCCAAACCATCCTTGTGAATGAGCACACTCACACATCTCCCTATTTTACAATACCAAATTTCTAAGAATGAAGAAGAAAATAATGATCAGTTGATTTTTTAACAGAAAACTGTGTCCACAAATTATCCCCCCATGACTCAATGTTTGAGATCACACACCAAGAAATAGAAGAATAAAAAACACAAAATTTTATTTAGAAATATATAATTATAGAACTTAGAAATAGTATAAGAAGATATAGAGACTATTAGAAAAAAATAGAAGGAGGGTGTATGAGTTATATACACCCTATAAAATCCTCGTAGACTATTTAAATAAAATAAAAGTATTTTTTTCAAAGAAAACTGAAGAGGAGAACACATTTGTGTGGAAACTTCACTAAACACACCTCTTTATTCATATAACACAAGTATAAATTCCATAAAAAAATAATTTCTCCTATATTTATCACTACTCATCTCTAAGTATTCTTAATTTGGGAAAAATATCAGCATAATAACTCTTTCGTGATATTTGACAGCAAACTCCAGAAGTTTCACAGCAAACTCCTTGTTATTTTCAACAAAATATTTCTTTAAAAAAACTATTGAAAATTTCTCTCTCATATGAAATTGTTATTCCCATTAAATTCATTGTCAACTTAAATCCCCAAAATTTACAACATCCTACATTCATTATAATTATTCCCTTAAATTTCCCCTTGTAGGTTGGAATTTATTTCAGAAAATTAGTATTTATGAAATAATAATTTAATGCCCATAGACACATGTCTTCTAGATCACATGCTCCTTCCCATAACACAATGATACCTCATCCCTGATTTAATGTAATATATTTTAGTCAAATCACTCAAGATATTATTACAGATTAACCTTATCTTAAAATATTAACCCCTTATTTAACATCACCGGTGTAAACCCATCAGTGACCGTGAGAAATGCTCTAAATCAACACAAACTAGCTAGAGATTCATTATAACATTTATATAAACAACTTACATGAATATAATTCCAATTTCATATTCATTCCATGGGGAATAAATGAGGCCTCTAGATTCTTATTCTTAAATCAACCTGTATATGAAAAACATAGAATCATGAATGAATTATTCTTCTCTAAATCATAGCCTCAGTCATGCACCCAACTAACTCTAGCCTTGATCGAACTTAGCAGTGAATGCAGTTCTTATGGGTTACCTTCAATACTCTTCAAGAAAAAATAAATTCTCATGACAAGGTTCTGGTAAAATTATATTTATCCTGTGGACTAATTTTTTTGAGTTCTATCATCACTCTTAAATGCATCAAGAGTCTTCATCGATCATCTATAATCATCCAAGTTTAACTATAAATCTCAGTAAGTCATCTTAAATCAAGTTAGTTCAAACAACCTGTTCTTCTTATTTGATGAGGTAAAATCTCCAATTCACCTAGTCTTCATTCAATTGGGTTAATCTACGGAATTTATAAATCTTTGAATTAGATTCATCATTTTTCACGAATTAAAAAAATATTTCCATCTAGCATCAATTCACTTAATTAATCAGATAGGGATTTCCAATCCCTTACATCATTTCGCATAAGAAAAAAAATCCTTACATGTGTATTTTAGAACTTGGGTATGTGTTAACATAGGATGAAAATACTTACATAGATTCCACTCTAGATTTATCTACATGGGCGAATCTACTAAAAAATTTTCCATATGGCAATGTGTCTACGTATGTTTTTGCATCTTGAAAATCAGCTACATGTCTGGATAGATTTGAAGCTTTTTATTTGGATACATGGGGAAATAGCTATGTGACTATTTAAAGAATTTGGATATGTGGAAAAACTTGAAATTTGGATATATCACCGCTTCCATAATTCTCCTATGAGGGTCTAGAATTTTTTTATTACATATACATATATATTTCAATAAAAGTGAATAAAAAACCATTCAAAATGAACATTTAAATTCCAAAAAAAATAAATACAAAAAAATATAGATTATTAATTAAAATACATTCCAAAAATTTAAATTAATAATTGATTTCAATCAAAAATTCACATTTCAAACATCAATAGAAGAATAAAATTTAAATTAAAGAACAAAAAAATAATTAATGAATTTTTTTATAGAATGTATGAAAATAGAACCAAGAAAAATTCATCATTAAGTACAGAAAATAATTATTGTTTCAGTAAATATTCCCACCCAAAATTATAAAAAGTTAATATTTATCCATTATAATCATATTTTATCATAAAAAATACAATAAATTCATGATAATGATGTGGAAAAATGTAATAAATTAATTTCACATTAGTATATGAAACCCATTTCCATTCCAAGGGTTATAACATGATGATATGATTAATGTTTTATGATCTTCTGGCACATATATGTATTTTTTCATTATGTGATCAGTGTGACAAAAATTATATAGCCCTCTAATGTACTGGTAAAGATGGATATATAAGGAGATAATATTTTATGGAATGGGGAGTGAACTAAGTTTAGTAAGGGACTTTGTACACTATAATTGTCTTGGGAGTGAACCCTGACTAAGGAAATAATGGAATGAGGAGTGAATCCAATCCACTATGATTTTCTTGGAAGTGATCCTTGACTAATGATGATGATTATGCCATAAAATTCCTATGACATGTTCTAATTCTTATGATATGCTATCATGGTTTATAATTTATTTATGAGGATTCCACTCTCTTATGAATTATGTATTTTTAAATGCTAAATATTTATTTTTTGAATCATGTTTTATGATCTATAATAGATTGGGTATAAATTTTTTATGTTATGATCATAATATTATATTGTTATGTTTATCTTATGATTTTATATGATCATTATTTAATATCCTTAATGTTTACCTTTACCCATCATATTATATAACCCTTTCATAGGTTTCCTTTCTAAAGGTTATGATTAAAGGTTTTACATAGGGTATGGATAATAAGGGTTCCATAAGGGAATAATTTTGTGGGAGATGTTGAAGATATTTCCTGAAATAATTTTATTATGTATCTATTCTCCAAAGACTCTAAACCTTTATTTTCCTAGGGAGTTTATTATTTTTAGATGTATTTAATATCAATATTAAATGATGTAATATTTATGTATGTTATTCCTATTTCACATCATAATGCATGATATAATTTTAGATTGGGCTTTGGCATCATGGGAGGTACCATATGGTGTTTTTTTGTACCAATATCATAAAAGTAGTGTGATTAGTGACAATAAAGGTCTTTTTAAACCCTAAGGGATGTTTTATAGCTTTATAGAGTCATGGTGAGTTGGTATGGATGAGGGTGACTAGTGGATCAAGATTGTGAAAAGGTTATAAATCAATGGATTTTTTATCATAATGGGTTTGTGCATTACTAAGGATCATATAAAATGGTGAGTCATAGTGAGTATGGTCATGATCAGTGATGTTGGGTACCTATATTATATCCTCTAGTGAAAAAATATATATTTATTAGTGGATAGATGAGATCTATGATAGGCTTAAATTGTAACCTGAGACACCTTGATATGGGATGAGTTAACCAAGGTTTGGAAATTTTATTTCCATTATGAAAAATATTATTCTTACATTGTTTGGAAACCATTAAACCTTATTTGGTTAGATATATATCCACCCAAAAAAATCATAAATGAAATGATGGAACAATTATTTTATTTTTTTCACCATTAATGTCTAGTCCAAGGAGTATACACATGATGTTGTATCAGTATACCTGAATCCACAAATCTTCACTAGTTTTTGGGATAAAATTTTCATCTAATCTCACTCCATGATAGTACAACTACCTTTGAAATTTGATTTAGGGATAAGTGAACTACCTTCCTCATATTATTTTCACTAAAACATCCTTTCTCACTACTCTAGATGAATACTTTCTTAGTTTATCTACTTAAAATTTCCTGTTATATAACCGATAAGGATTTCTTTTTTATTCTTCATAAATTATAGATTATGATAGTCTAATTTAATCCATAGGCTTGAATCAGATAAGGATTCATACTAGTATGAATTAAAATAGTTATATATTCTCCCATGTATCCATTTGTAAAGAAACTTCATGAAATTATGGTTTATACAACTATGGTTCACATAACTTTCTTCACCTTGGTGTTCTCTCTTAAGAGTAGTTCATACAATTCTCTTTTTTAAAAGATTTTTCCCAAAAATTACTTATGAAACTTCTTCACTATAACCTGTTTATAGAATAATTTTCATTCTACTACCTTCAAAAAACATCATTTTCTCAAGTAAGTTAATGAAAATTCTCTCACACAAATCCCTTTCAAGCAGTTTCCTTCACTCAAATATTTTTCTCAAGTTCAGTTCATACAATAATCACTTACATGAAAAGAGAATCCTTAATAATCCTCTAAATCTTAATTAGTTTTTAATATATGTGGTATGATAATATTTATTGATAAACCTTGACCATCACACAACTCTAATTACATGGTGCCTCTAATGTCATAATCTTTATGAAACTCCAACTACATGATGTTTTCATGAAACATAAACTTCTATGAGTGTATTCCATACTAACATGAATCAACTACATTTCTACATATTAGGACCTAACTTATAAAAAACCACAAGAGTTTTTGGGAATCCATTATATTTTCATGAATACCTTTCCTTAGTAACAGAATCAACTTCTCACTTCCTCGAAAATTTCACACCCAAAAAATAGGCTAACACTAGAAGACTATTCCATCCTAAAAACTTCCAAAACTCCTATTTCAGTGTTCCACTTTCTATAAACCATATACTTTAGTATTAAAACTCTTTTATAATCCTAAAAAAATATTAAAAACAAACCCAACATCAAAAATCTAGATCAAAACACATTGGTTCTAAAATTTCCCCCTTTGGATTTATTGACAATTCAAAGTGAAATTCAATTCCACACAAACTTCATCCTTATTCTATATAATAGTGATATATATCATCTATCAATATATATATACATAAAAAATTCTATGTACAAAAAAAACAAGTTTAAGATATAATTCTATGCCTAGTTTCCTTCCCCATTCTATAGTGTCCCCTAAATTTTATACCATTAAACCCCCCTTGAAGAGATAATTTCATCACTAAAACCACATAATGAAAGTCAACCACTTATTATAATGAAATTAATGATCACCCTAAATGTCCCCACAATATTCCATTGAATTTTACCAGCCTTTTCCCCCCTTTTCAAATAAACCCAATGAGAAAGAATATTTTTCTTATTACTCATCCATTAATCCTCCTATCAACAAATTACATTCCTTGGATCATACATACCCCTTAATCTCATACCACTTTACAATAATTTAAAAACATTTAAATTAATGGTTATAGGGGTAAATCTAAATATCCTCAAGCCGGGATAAGTGGTTAAATATTTAGGTTTAACTGGAGTCTCAAAAATTTGAGTGGCTAGCGGCATAGTCAGTATATTTTCCACTTGTTCATTAGTTTCAATATACTATAGTTTCATTATTCCTTATGTAAGGACCTGACCCCAATTACCTGGAGCTGGTGCCTTATTTTATTAAATTAAAATATAAACAAGGAATATGCATCCCAAAGGACCGAGTAGTTTAGTATCTTTGGAAACTAGATACATACATAAGTTCAACATTACAACTTGAAAGGAAAAACAATTTAGAAACTCCTTTGACAACATAAATAACTCCTAGGTTATTTCTGCATGTCATTCATAATATACCTCTTCATGTTATAGAAAAATGAAACATAAGAAAGGGGTTATCTCAAATTCTCAGTAAGGGTAAGAAATACATGGGAATATATCATAAACATAAACATTAGGCATTATGAATAACTAAAAACACATGCCTTTAAAAATGAACTTGAACACATTATTGTAGGAATAAGAGTTGAATAAATAATTCCATAATAAAAAAATAATGGGTATTATACTAATTAAATAACCTCATGAACTTTAAATTAATAGTTTGATAATGAGGGAATGGATAATACCAGACATTATAACCATACAGTCAAGGCCTCGTTCCAAGACCATAAATAATCATTTTGTCAAGGCATTGTGCCAAAATCATATTTTGTCTAATGAGACCTACCGATGCATATAGGTGATATAGAAATACCCACCCATCACTTACTATGTCCAATTAATTCCTCATATGAATGGGGATAAACATAAACAACATATACATTCATATTGAAACTAATATATGAAATGTCAATAACGTTCCCCGAACATTAAGCATAATCACTAACCATTCGGAGTAAATTGGTGAATGGTTTTAAGATAGAAAATCCATAGTCAAAATAATCATAAACCATTCAATTAAATATTTTATATGATATCATAAAATATTAACTCCAATAATACATAATAATCAACAAGTGTGTTGAAAAAGATGAAGATACTCTTATAAAATCATTGAGTAGTTCTTAAGATAAACACTCTTTTACATTGAAAAGAAGAGTTTTTTTAGAAAAGTATTTGTATAAAACCATAATTTAATTAGATATTATTTTCATAATAAAATGATTGAATTTATAAATATAATTTTTGTTAAAAATATATTATAGAGTTCCCTTAAAAATAGGTAAGAATTTGAGAAATTCCCTTGAATCGGGCTTGTATTTTAGAAAGAATTTTGAAATTTCTTTTAAAAAGGTATAAATCCCCATAAAATAAAGAAGGATTATAGTTGGTAAAAATATAAAGTCAACTCACACAGAATTTATGAGTATTAAATTATAATACATAAGAATTTAATTGAGGTAAGTAGACAATAAAAGTAACCCGAATGAAAATGGAGGTTCGGGTGGAAAACCCTTACCCTAAGTCTGAAGGTGTTCCTCAATTGATCTTAATGACTTGAATAATAAAATTTAGGTTCATAAATTAATGATTCTAGAAACTTCTCTACATTTAATTGATTTATCATAACCTTATTTAGGTTCATTTATGGCCTTTTTATGGGTTAAAATATTCGATTTCATTGTTTGGGAGTGTTTTCTTCCTTGGTTTTCATGATCGGTTTACTTATATTCGTTTATGAATAAACTTATAGAATGAGAATGGTTGTCTAGAATAGAATTTGTATGTTATTATTGAAAAACCAGAAGATTACATGGTTATAAAATTCATTTTTTTATTGGTAGTGAATATGAATCATTATATAAAACTTTAATGACAATTATTTGGGTTAATTGGCGGTTCTTGATCACAACGAACTCATTTTCATTTATAAATTAATATCATGTGTAAAAAAGGATTATATAACCTTAAATAAGTTAAAATACATATATTATAGTCTGGATAAACCATAAAAATGGTTTCATGACCATAATTGAAGATGGTAATATAAATTGAAAACCCATCATCCTTGAATGTGATAAATTAACACATCTCGGATGGTGCTTTCATTTCTAGTATAAAAGATGGGAAAAGAAGAGATGATGAAGAATTATTCCTTTATCATAAAAAAAATTCTAGTAAATGTAAGGTAATGGAGTCATCACAACATTTTAATTAAAGGAGGTGAGTAAAAAAAAGAAAATAAAGGAATATGAAATAAAAGAAATGAAACGAGGAATTTACCTCTTGAAGTTATCTTCCTTGAGAGCCTCTTTAGGGGAGAGGTTTTGGTCTTTTTATGATACCAAGGGTTAATGGATGTGGGTGGGATATTGGGAGGATATTTTAGTAGAATTTAGACAAGGAAAAATTCTTGATAGGAGTGAAGAGTAGAGGGAGTGAGGGGGTTTTTTATAGTGGAGGAGAGGAGGGTTTTCCCATTATTTTATTTATTATTTTATTATTTTTCCAAAGACAATCAATAATGTTGATTATTG
Source organism: Viscum album (assembly GCA_963277665.1). Classification (NCBI taxonomy): domain Eukaryota; kingdom Viridiplantae; phylum Streptophyta; class Magnoliopsida; order Santalales; family Viscaceae; genus Viscum; species Viscum album. Next base: position 1,170,742,816 of record OY728138.1, on the reverse strand, counting down.
TGACTAAAATATTAATAAGTGCATATTTTTTTGAACCAATGGTCATTTACATCATCCATGACTCAATCATGACGTATAAATTCACTTATTTAGCATGTTTTGTAAATTATAAATTTTCACTATTCACAAAAAATCAAGTATTTCAGAAAATTCCCAAAAATTCACCCTAACAATTTTTTGACATTTAAAATTCAAAAATGAACTCCATTTTTTGAAAATAATTTTTTAAACATGATTAATTTAATTTTTAAATAAAATCATAATTTATTCGAAAAATAACAATTTTAAAACTATAATCTATTTATCAGATTGAAAAATTAATCAAGATATCATTATATTATATCCTTAAGAAAATAAAATAATAATATGATTTAGTATTCATAAGGTTCGTATTAATATTCATAATGGTACATTACTATTCACTAAAAATTAAGTTTGCTTTATCAGACTCTAAATATCCTACTGAACGCAACCATGTATGTCAGTTTTTTGAAATTCAAATCACAGAGGTGGTAAAATTATGTTTACTGGATAAGTTATAATAAAGTGTTGTTTTGTAGAGACTTTGTGTTTCATTCATTCAATATTAAAAATATTTCCAAAAACTTTGGGTGTTACATTCTCCCCTCACAAAAAAATCATCCTCAAAATTCGCAGAATATTACCTCATAAAAAGATTTGGGTAAGTCTTCATCATAAGATCCTTAGTCTCCCATGTTTCCTATTTGATTTTATGATTTTTACAAAGTATATTTACCATTCAAGTCATCTGATCCCTCAACACTTATTCCTTAGTGTCTAGAATCCTAATAGGCCCTTCACAGTAAGATAAGTCAGGTTCCAATTCTATACCTTCAGAAGTGAAGACATGCATTGGGTTTAATGTGTACTTTCTCAGTAATGAGACATGGAACACATTGTGTACTCTAGACAAGCTAGGTGTCATAACCAAAGTATATTAAATAGCTCAAATTCCCTCCATAATTTCAAAAGATCTAATGTACCTAGGTCTCAGTTTCCCTTTCTTCCCAAATCTTATAACACCCTTCCATGGAGGTACCTTTAGGAAAACATGATCTCCTACTTGAAATTACAAATCCTTCCTTCAATTGTCAGCATAGCTCTTTTCTTTCTTTGAGCTACTTTTATATGGGTTTGAATATTCTTTACCTTTTCTATTTTTTCTTCCATAAGCTTTGGAACCACAAGCTTCCTTTCACCAACTTCATCCCAACATGTCGGTGTATGACATCTCTTTCCATACAATAGTTCATATGGTGGCATTTGAATGCTTAAATGGAAACTATTATTGTAGTAAAAATACACCAAAGGTAAATACTGATCCCACATACCATGAAAATAAAGTGATCATGATCTCAATATGTATTCTAAAGTTTGGATCACCCTCTCTAATTTCCCATCAGTTTGAGGGTGATAAGCAGTATACAATCAAAGACCAGTATCCAAATATTTATGAAGACTTTTCTAGAATTTCGATTTAAATTGTGGATCACGATCAGAAACAATTGAAATAGGTTCCCCATGAAGTCTTACAACTTCATTGATATAGATTCGTGCAAGCCTCTCCAGTGAAAAATCCTCCCTTATAGTAAGGAAAAATGAAAATTTTGTTAGTTGATCAATAATTACCCATATTGCATCATTCTTTCTTGGATTTTTGGGAAATCCAGTGACAAAATATATGGTGATATCATACCATTTCCATGTAGGAATAGGTAGAGGTTGCATGAATCCTCTAGGATGTTGTCGTTCGGCCTTCACTTGTTGACAGACTAAACATCTTGATACATAATCCATAATTTCCCGCTTCATGTTGTCCCACCAGAAATATTTCTTCAAATCTCTATAGATTTTAGTGCTACCAAGGTGTATAGAGAAATTTTAACTATGGGCATCATCCAATAATTCCCTTTTTAGCTCGAGTATAGATATAACAAAAATTATATTCCCAAATTTCAAGATTCCATCTTCACATACAAATTCATCCAACTTCCCATCATTTACACAATTAATTTTATTTTGTAGATTCTCATCATCTGACTGAGAAGTTTTAATCCTTTCTAACAGAGATGGTTGGGTAACCAAATGAAAAAGTAGTGATGTTTCCCCTTCTTTGATAATTCCCATATTCATCTTTACTAGTTCCATAAACACAATATCCTTTTTAATCCTCATTTTTTTAGGACTCCATGATCCTTCCTACTTAATGGATCAGCTACCTCATTTTCGTTTCTTGGGTGATAGTGTATGGAACAATCATAATTCTTGATTAGTTTGAGCCATTAACTTTTCCTCATGTTTAGTTCTTTATGTGAAAAGATATACTCCAGACTCTTATGATCCATATATATCTCACATATTTCACTATAGAGATAGTGTCTCCATATTTTTAGAGTAAAAATCACAATAGCTAACTCAAGATCATTAGTAGGATAGTTTGGTTCATTAATTTTTAACTTCCTTTATTTATAGGCAATAACTCTATCATTCTGCATAAGGACACAACCAATTCATTTATTTGATTCATCACTATAGATCACAAACCCATCATTACCTAATAGTAGATTTAGGATCGTATCATTCACTAATCCCCTCTTCAATTCTAAGAAATAGTCCACACATTCTTTTTTTCATATGATCTTAACCCCTTTACGAGCAATTATGGTCATTGGGTTAGCTAAATGGGTGAAGTTTTGAATGAAATGTCGATAATAACCTACTAAACAAATAAAAATATGTACCTCAGTTATGTTCGTTAGAGTAGCACATTCTTGAAAAACCTTTGTATTCCCAGGATCAATAGATATTTCATCCTTGGAGACAATGTGGTCAAGAAAGGAAACTGATTGAAGCCAAAATTCACACTTTCTAAACTTCCCATATAATTTATTTCTTCTAAGAGTCTTCATAATAGCGCAGAAGTGATTTTCAGGATCTTAGTAGATTTTGGAGTATACCAAGATATCATCAATTAATACCACCAAAAATTCAAAAATATATTCCTTGAAAACCCTATTAATTAGATCCATGAAGAGAGAGGATGCATTAGCTAGTCTAAAAGACATTATTGTAAACTCGTAATGCTCATACCTGGTTCGAAATGTTATCTTTAGAATGTCTTCCTTCCTTACTCATAACTAATGATATCCAGATCGAAGGTCAATCTTCAAAAATATTGAGCTTCATGAAGTAAATCAAATAAATCATCAATTTGAGGTAGGTAATACTTGTTCTTTATTGTTATAGCATTAATCTCCCTATAGTCAATACACAACCTCATAGATTTATCTTTCTTATTAACAAAAATATAGGGGCTCCCCATAGAGAAACACCAGGGTGAATAAAACCTTTATCACTCAATTACTCTAGTTTTTTTTCAATTTTACTAACCCCGCAATGGCCATTTTATAAGGGGTCTTTGATATGGGCTTTGAATTAGTAATTAAGTCAATGGAAAGCTCAATTTACTACTCTATAGGATGTCCAGGTAAATCCTATGGAAAGATATCAACATATTTTTGTAGAATAGGTATGTCCTCTATTTGAACATTCTTTTACTCACCCATAGTTATTCAATTCCCTTCATCCAAAATAATTGAATTCAGTAGAGCTACTGAGGGTAGATCTAGATGAGAATCATGTGGTGATTTTCCTGCCCTAAAGATAAGGGATTCCATATCGTCCTCAAAAAATGTAACCTCGTTCTTCTTGAAATAAATTTTTTCATCATGGTTATAAATCCAATTCATACCGAGGATTATATCAAATTCAATCATGTGTATGATAATAAAATTAGCAGATAAAGCATGTTTATATGCCATAATAGGGACTACCTGACACAAATTTTCTACAATGATACTTCCCTTAGGATTTTTTACTAACAACTCCCTTATTAAATAAAATTCTAAATATCTAATTTTCTTTAAAATTTGGGAAGATATGAAAGAATGCGATGATCCATAATCAAATTAATCAATAGCTAAGTTAGAGGAAATTATTAAAGTACCTACCACCACATCCTTAGGAACTTAAACCTCCACAGTTGTGAATACATAAGCTTGTCATTTCTCCCTTGGCCTTCTTTAGGGAATGTTTCCTTTACACCTAGGAAAATCGTTTTCATAATGTCCCCTCTCCCTGCAATTGTAGCATTGAAAATTGGTAGCTTCTTTCTTCACCTTATAATCATAGGATAGGTGGCCTTTTTCTTCACACTTGTAACAAACACCCATACCCTTCAGTCAAGTACCAGGGTGTCTCTTCCCATAATTATCACAAGGTGGAAGGTCAAGGCTTCCCTTCTTCCCCATTTCCTTATTTCCTTTTCCAGAGTTTTCAGATTCCCTCTTCTTCTCTTGATTTCCCTTAAAATCATAATCCTTAGAGAATTAATTTTCCATCTTGATAGCTCTTGAGACTATATCATTATATGATGAGAAAATTTGGGAGACTTGATCCCTTCAGAGGAATTGTTTTAAACCATCAAAGAATAGATAAATCTTTCTCCTTTGATTATCTATGTAGTCCAAAACATGTCTTTTTAACCTTGTAAATTTAGATTCATACTTTTCAAAATTCTCATCCTCTTGTTGCCTTAGATTCATAAACTTCCTTTCCATATCTGCTCGCTATTCACGAGGGAAGTATTTTTCTAATAATATTTCCTTAAAATACCATCATTCCATTTATTCTATTTCTTCCCCCTCCTTTTCATTTTAGATTAAATGCCACCATTGATCTGCATCTCCCAATAGTCGATAAACTTCCATGACAACCTTCTCTCTTTAGTTACATCCTAAAGCAAGAAATATCTTCTCTAATGAACTTATCCACTACTACTATACAAATGGGTTTATAGTACCATTAAATGGTGGAGTCTATTTCCGCATAAAGAAATATAACATAGCCCCCCCCCCCATGTTGTGGATCCAGATTCTCCATATGGGTAAGGTTATTTTTCAAAACATGATTCATTTGTCCCGGTATAGTTATAAGTTGCTCATCACCAACCACAACACTAAGCCAACATCATTATCTTGAGTTAGAGGGAAATACCTACATGGGACACACATGTTCATGGATTTTTCATTCCTTCCACTAGGATCCATTTCTAAACAATGGCATATACTATATTAGGTTATCAATTATAATGTATAATAACAACGTAGAAAAATACTTAGCATAAATTAAAATTCTATACATAGGTGATCTCATAATCATAAATATGGTTTCTTTGAGGAAAAAATTACATTTAAATCCTTCATAATTTCTTGTAAGAAAAAATTTAATTATCCTAAGCATATCCCCCAGGAGTGTCAAACCAAGTGCGTAGTAAGGCCTGTTATAGTGTACCAGGATAGCCTGGTTCAAGCCTAAAATTCCTTGTTGGAGTTTTCACTCCTAGGTACATCTGTGCTAGAACCACGCCCACTTGTAGTATCCAGACAGGGATATATTTTCTAGAAATATCCACATAATCTATTCCTTGCCAAAAATTCCAGGATGTTATTGTATGTTTATCCTCAAATATTATCTTAGGGTTTTGTTCCCTAATCTACATTTTCTAAATCTAGTTTCCAAGTTTTCTACTAAACTTCCTCTAATACCAACTATAAGGACCCGACCCCAATTTCCTGAAGCTGGGGCCTTATTTTATTACATTTAAATATAAACAAGGAATATGAATCCTAAAGGACCAAGTAGTTTAGTATCTTTAGAAACAAGATATATAAATAAGTTCAACATTACAACTTGATAGGAAAAACAATTTAGCAACTCCTTTGAAAACATCCATAAATCCAAGGTTATTTCTGCATGTCATTCATAATATACCTCTTCATGACCCGGGAAAATGAAACATAAGAAAGGGGTGAGCTCAAATGCTCATTAAGGGTAAGAAATATAATATAATATATCATAAAAATAAACATTAGTCATGGTGAATAACTAAAAACGCATGCCTTTAAAAATGAACTTGAACACATTATGTCTAGAATAAGAGCTGAATAAATAATGCCATAATAAAGCATAATCATGGGTATTCTACTAGTATAATAACCTTGTGAACTTTCAATTAATATTTTCATAATTAGGTAATGCATAATTCCAGACATCATAACCATACCTTCAAGGCCTCGTGCCAAGACCATAAATAATCATTTTCTCAAGGCCTTATGCCAAGACCGTAGTTTGTCTCATGTGACCTACTGATGCATAGAGGGTCTATAGAGGGCACCACCCATCCCTTAATAATTCCAATGAATTCCTCATATGAATGGGTATAAACATAAACAATATATACATTCATATTGAAACTATCATATGGAATGTCAATAACATTCCCTGAACATTAAGCATAAACACTAACCATTTGGACTAAATTGGTGAATGGTTTTAAGATAGCACATCCATATTCAAATTAATCATAAACCATTAAATTAAATATGGTAGATGATATAATAAAATATTAACTCCAACAATACATAATAATCAACAAGAGTTTTGAAAAAATGAAGATACTCTTATAAAATCATTGAGTAGTTCTTGAGATAAATATTATTTTACTTTGTAAAGAAGAGTTCTTTTGGAAAATTATTTGTATAAAACTAGAAGTTAAGTAGATATTATTTTCATAATAAAATTATTGAATTTAGAAATATAATGGTTTCTAAAAATATTTTATAAAAATTTGTAAGAATTTGATAAATTCCCTTGAATCGGGCTTGTGTTTTTGAAATAATTTTGAAAGTTCCTTTTAAAATGTGTAACTCCCCATAAAATAAAGAAGGATTATGGTTGGTAAAAAATATAGTTCAATCACACAAAATTTACAAGGAGTATATTATAATACATAATAATTTCTTTGAGTTATGTAGATAATAAAAGTAACCTGAATGAAAATGGAGGTTCGGGTGGAAAACCATTACCTTAAGTCTGAAGGTGTTCCTAAATTGATCTTAATGATCTGAATAATCAAATTTAGGTTCATAAATTAATGATTATAGACCCTAATATAAATTTAATTGATTTATTATAACCTTATTTAGGTTCATTTATGGCCTTTTGATGGGTTAAGATATTCAATTTCATTATTTGGGAGTGTCTTCTTCCTTGGTTGTCATGATCGGTTTACTTATATTCATGTACGAATAAACCTGTAGAATGAGAATGGTTGTCTAGAATAGAATTTTTATGTTATTAGTGAACAAATAGAAGATTAAATGGTTATAAAATTCATTTAGTTATTGTAAGTGATGATTAATCATTATATAAAACTTTAATTACAATTGTTTGGGTTAATTGGTGGTTCTTAATCACAAAGAACTCATTTTGATTTATAAATTAATATCATGTGTAAAAAAAGATTACAAAACCTTAAAAAAGTTATAATACATATATTATAGTCTGTTTCAACCATCAAAATTTTTTCATGACCCGAATTGAAGATTGTAATAGAAATTGAAAACTTGTCTTCCTTCAATGTGATAAATTAACACATCTGGATGAAAGGAGGTGAGGAAAGAAAAAAAAGGAAGGAACTTAAAATAAAAGGAATGAAAAGAGGAATTTACCTCTTGAAGTTATCTTCCTTGTGAGCCTCTTTAGGGGAAAGGTTTTAGCCTTTTAATGAGACCAAGGTATGTTGGAAGTGGGGGAGGATATTTGGATGATATTTTAGTAGAATATATACAAGTAACAAGGTTTGAGATGAGTGAAGAGAAGAGGGAGTGGGGGTTATAGTGGAGGAGAGGAGGCTTTTCCCATTATTTTAATAATTACTTTATTATTTTGACAAAGACAACCAATAGTGTTGATTCTTGTGACCAAAAATAGTAATAAGTTCATGTGAGTTTGAACCAAGGGTCATTTACATCAGCCATGACTAAAGCATGATGCATAAATTCACTTATTTAGCATAATTTTTAAATTATCAAATTTCACTATTCAACAAAAATTCATGTATTTCATAAAATTCCCAAAAAATCACCCTAAACATTTTTTTACATGTACAATTCAAAAATGAACTCCATTTTTTGAAAATAATTTTCTAAATATGATTAATTTTATTTTTAAATAAAATCATAATTTATTTGAAAAATAACAATTTTAAAACTATAATTCATTTATCACATTGAAAAAATAATCAATATCTCATTATCTTATAACATTAAGAAAATAAAATAATAATATGATTTACTATTAATAAGGGTCATATTACTATTCATATTACAATTCATAAGGGTATGTTATTATTCATCAAAAATTAAGTTTGTCTTATCAGACTCTAAATATCATACTAAACACAACTGTGTATGTCAATTTTTCAAAATTCAAATCAAAGAGGTGGTAAAATTATGTTTATTAGATAGGTTATAACAAAGTGGTGTTTTTTAGAGACTCATTTTTTCATGCATTCGATATAAAATTTATTTTCAAAAACATGGGGTGTTACACCTTACTCCACTATTTCTTTGATAAAGTAATACTAGATTTTGATGTTTTTTATATTAGAGTTTTGTACAATATTTCTTATGAGTTTAATTATAGTATTTTTATCATAGTATATCACCATGAGATGCTTCACCTATTCACTAATTTCTTTTATTTATTTCTTTATAAATAGAATAAGATGGAACAATTTGGTTATTATAATATATTTTGACTCTTTTGTGCTTTGTGAAGTACTTTATTACTTCTTTCTCAACCAGACCACACATTTATTTCCAGTAAAGAGTGCACCACCACTTGTGGAATTCCATTCCACCACATCACTATTCTAGTCAACATCAAAAAAATCCAATAACTTATTATCCTTACCATCATCAAATAGTAATCCAAAACTAAGAAAACCTTAAATGTACCTCATGAAAATTTTAACTACTAAGTGATGCTATTCTTTTAGAACACTCTAGAAATTGGACGCTAAACATGATATGAAGACATTATTCAGCTGTGTTGTATTAAAATAAATCAAGCTTCTAATTAGCCTCCTATATATGGTAGGATCCATAGACATCCCATCTGGATTTTTTCTAAGTTTGGTTCCAACCGAAATCAGAGTTGAAATTATATTCGAATCATGCATATCAAATTTTTCAAGTATCTTGTTCACATAATTTTCTTAAGTGATAAACATGTGTCTCTTATTCTGAACAACTGGTAGTCCCAAAAAATGTGTGATCTCACCAATCATGGACATTTAAAACTCCAAAATCATCAGATTAAAAAATTCCTCCATAAATTTCTTTCTTCTTTAACTTAATATGATTTCTTCGATATAAGACTTCACTGTGAACTATTATTCCTTAGATGTTTTTATATAGATATTATAATCAACAACACCTATTATGAATTAAATATTTTTTTTGATATGAGTATTTGAATGAATACCATTCTCACAGTTCCTTGTTTAGACCATAAAAGGCCATGATTAACTAATACACTTTAGTTTCATCATTACTAATTAAAATTCCCACTAGATATTCAATACAGACTTCTCCTAGAATCACACCATTCAAGAATGATGTTTTAAAATAAATATGATTCTTGAAACAACTTATAATTTCCATCACTAAAAAGAGATAGATAAAATCAAGTTGATCCACTGGCATAAATGTTTCTTATACATCAAGTCCTTCAATATAAACATATCCTTAATAAACATGACATGTTTATTTCAGATTATGCTTTCCTGGTCATTAAAATTATTCTTAAAGATCCACTTTGTTCCCATAAAATTATGATGTTCGGGATTATTTACCAATTCTTAAGTTTATTTTTTTATCAATTTTATCTAGTTCCTTATCCATGGATCTAATTCATGGTTTTTCTTTTTCCACTTTTTTCAAATGATGTTGGTTCTACCATTGATAATGGAGAAGTATCTCAACATTCCTCATTCTTCATTCCTGTGTAGGATAAATTATTTCTCAAATAATATGGGATTTATCAAATTATATTCCCTTGACTCATATATGAGTAATACGAAGAATTTATTTAGTAATCATCACCTCATTCAATTGAACCTAAAAATCATCATCATTTTGGGATCTTCTTATAACCACTTGATTTGCATCAACTTATTCCTCTTTATCATAAATTTCATCACAAGCTAAAATCCATGGATTCTTTTAATCCTTTCCTTAATAGATTTAACATAATTACTCTCCAAACTTGGTAAGCCTGTTATTAAATCATTTATAGGCATTAATATTTATTGAGTATCATAAAAATACTACTTCTTCTACCACATTTCCATACATGCCCCGATTTCATTATTTATTTTGAATTTATAATTTTCCTAAAAAGACAATAAAATATTTCAGTGTGGGATTTCTCATATTAAAAATTTTTTATGGTGTCTTTTCTTCCCAAGGGATATAGGCACCACCCAGTTTTTCATATATTCCACAACTTGAACTACTGCCTTATAATAATGATGAGAGATTCTACTTTCAATGAGTAATGTTTTGTCCACATTATTCACTACCTGATTTCTTTAATCGATGACGCTATTGTGTTATGGAGTTTTTAATAATTATTTCTCATGATTAATTGAATTTTTTTCAATGATGTTTTCAAATTATATGGATGTGTATTCTATTACATTTCTATAGTGTAAGATGTTGATTGTGTATCATGTATCTTTTTTATTCTTTGCATATTCCTCTTCATGCAGTCCATAACTCCCCTCTTTCTCTACATGAACATCACACAATACATTATACTATAATCATTAATAAAAATAATGTAATTTTATTCTCCACATGTTCCTGATATATTCATTGGGCCATAAATGATAATATGAACTAGGTTGATGAGATTTTAGTTCCTTTTATTCTTTTATTAGGAGATATTTTGATCCATATTTCCCCATATTCAAGAATTATAATTCTTTTCCTGATATTTTTTAATATTTGGAATATCCACTTTTACCTTTCACTGTGAGAAATTCTCCTTAATTTGTTGATGAATATAGCCTAAACTCCTATTCCACAAGCCATTATCCTATCCAACTACCTGGAGAGAAGTTTTTTCATTACTATCTATCTGGTAAATACTATAATTTATCCTCTAAACTTTCATTAATGAGTTCCCAGAATTGCCTTTGATAATACATCCCTTATTATTAAATGTGAATTCAAGTATAGAGTCATATAGTTGAAATAAACTTAAGAAATTGTATCGCAATCCATCAATATAGATATTTTTTACTTCAACTCATCACCTTTTAATTGGGTATTTATACTCACTTTGATCATCAAAGATCTATCATTTTTTAAATTAACTATTCCATAAACTTTTCCCTTCACATTTTATAGTAGGTTCATATTCCAATCATGTGCGATGAGCACCCACTATCAAGGATCCAAGAACTACTATTATTTTTGGCTTTGAGAGTATTTAAGGTATATTTCCTTCTCTCGCTTCTTCATTTACTTAAATTAAATTCATAGATGAGTTGAGGTATAAGACTCCATCCCCATTTAATTTTCAATAATGTTAGTTTAATCACACTCATCTTTCTCTTCTAGTTGAGTGTATATGTTTCCCTATGAAATCAATTTGGGATGCCTTGAATTTTTTTACCATTTACTTCCCTGTTGGTAACATAAATTTCTTATTTAACTACAACCAATATCTTTATGAATAAAATGTAAACAAGGAAAATAATATACATAGAAATAATTTATTATCTTTGGTGAAGGATTTTATATAATTAATATTTATTAATTTTTGGGAGTTTCTTAGTTCAAATAGCCCCTTTCTTATTCACAATAAGTGTAATATCTTGAGATTTTAAAATAAAAACATTATGTTTGATAGTGTATACAACATGAAAAACCAATCATAAATAAAATATGAAATATTATTATTATTGTAACATCCCTCCCCTCCTCGTTTCTTTGAGAAGTGACAGGTGATACTAGACTTAGGTGACATTCCCAAGACACCAAAGGCTAGAAATAAATTTCAAGGGCCTTAAGAACATTTGGGTGATTATTTTAACTTTTTAAAATAAAACACTTGGACAACTAAAATAATAACTATCTAATCATATCTATGATGTATAAAAAAATAAAACCCAAAATCATAATCAACCATACTTAACCATATCTAAGTTACAAAATAAACATAAGATAAAAATATAATAGAAAAAAATACTCAAGATATCAGACCTCCAAATCCCAAATAGCTCCAAGGTCTGACTCTGCATGCCATGCCCTCGGTATCACAAAGCATCAGTAAAGAACTAAGATACTTTTCCTTTACTCGTGTCCCAATAGATGACATTTGTAAACACACAGAAGTACCCAAGTAGGGGGTGAGTATTAACTTAGTAATATTTTTCCCAAATATTTCCCAACTCACTCATGCCACTAGGAAAAAACTTTTTATCATAATTTAGAAAACAATTTCAAAATTTTTTAAATTATTTATATCAAAGCAATGAACAATCTCAAAAAAAGAGATTAAAAAATACTTTAAACATTTCCCATTTTATTTTTCATACTCATTCCATGATTCCATACACCCACACCCGATGCAAGAAAAGTGATAGTTCCATACTCAGGAGCAATCTCATCTTGATCCACCAAGTCATCAAAAGGTGACCAATACCAAGTGCCCCAATGGAACGTGCCCCTCCCATAGGGTCACATCTTCAAATGAACTCAAACCAACCATGTATTCCACATCCAATTAAAAATTCCATTTCACAAAAAACCATTCTTTATATAGGAATTTTAAAAAACATTTTACATACATAAAAATAAAAACATAATTTTAATATTATCATAAAAAAATTTCCAATAAACCATCTAATTTCCAAAATTTCTTATACATAACCCAAATGTGGTTTCCATCAAGAATAACACCTGAATTTCACAACAATTTCAATAAAAAATTAATTATTACTAAAAATTCATGTTCTAAGTCATGTGGATATGAGGGAGAATCAACCTACCACTCAATGGTTGGAAAAAATAAAGAACGACGCTTAAAATCTCTAGATTAGATCACACCGCACCTTCCCTTAAAATAGATATAACATGATATTATCAATATTAACATCACAAAACATAGATATATCCATAATAGACTAGACTTATGGTTCCAATAGAGATAAGAACAATGGATCTAGGAATAAAATGGAATAACAAGCACTTATCAATGAATATGAGATTCCAACACACTTTGATTATTCTAGGAATCACTTTTGGATCAAAGCAAATCATCTCTCAAGCCTAGGGAGAAAAAAAGAATTATAGATATTGGAGTAATAGTAAATTAAAGGATGTTTTAGGATCTAATTAAATTATATCATCAAATTTAGTGGTGTTAACAGTACACCACTTATTTTGGATGCACGATTTTGAAAATCATGCACCAACTGTGCAGTGCTACTATCTTAAGGCCACCCCTCACACAGTTGGATTTCATAGTTTGAAAAACCATACACCAACCATGCTATTACCCTCTATCCATACATGCATGGTTTATCCTGGGCACTCACATGGTTTGGAAAAAACATGAGCTAAGTGTGTAGCTATTCCATGACCACTTTCCTTAGTTGCATGATTTCTTGAAGATTGAGCACACTTTTTACTAACCACAAAATATTTTTGAACCTCTATAAATGACTCCAAAACATGCCAAAACCTCTCAAAACATCAAGAAACAAAACCTAAACATTTTATAAACTAAAAGTACATAAATAAAGGGTTATGTACCTAAAACCGAGAATGCTACATTCTCCCCACGATTGGTCTCTCCATCCCCAAAAAGTAGAAAATGGTGTTTTCCTGGAAGAGTTTGTGCCACCACTCCAAAATTTCTTTTTCACGCTCTCATGTTTCTTCCTGAATCCGATCATGATACTATAAAACCCATACTGTACCTATTATTTTCCAATACAGTATCTTACCATTGTTTTCCACAATTCGTACAAACACATGAATCAATGTAGCATCTGGATCTTAGTAAACTTGATACCATCAATTCATATGGTCGGGATCTAGTTGGTTTTTATTTAACTGAGATAAATGAAACTCATTGGGCACTAAAATGAACTGTAGTGTAAAATCCAATCGATATTACACCTCACCAACTCATTCATGTATCTCAAAAGAGACTATATACCAAGGAGAAAACATTCACTGCTTAGAAAAATGAAAATTACCATGTCCCAGAGATATTATTTAGAAGACTTGATCACTCAACTCAAATTAAAATGGTCACTAATGATAATTAGCATATGATTTCTAATGACTCTGAACCATCTTCATCCTATTTCTGATCAACTGAAGTTTTTTTACTGTCTCTTACATAAATATGGGTCAAAACGGTGAATTATCATCTATTTCCACCTTATAAAGTGGAGAATGCTAAGGAAACCCATAAAATTATTCAAAAGGATCCATATGTATCGAAATCTGAAAACTATTATTATATAATAACTCCACTAAAGGTATATGATCATCCCATGAGGCACCAAAATCAATCACAAAATCTCTAAACACATCCTCCAACATTTGGATCATCCTATTGGATTGACAATCCATTTGAGGATGATAATCCATGATCATAGTAAACTAGGTTCCATGGGATTGCTGTAAGGATTTATAAAAACAAGATGTGAACCTAGGTCTTAATCAGTTACAATCGAGACTAGAATTCCATATATCTTTTCAATCTCCTGAATGTAGATTTTGGAAAAGTTTTCCACAATATTATATTCACAAATAGGGATGAAGTGGGCCAACTTTTTGAGCCAATCCACTATCACGCATATGGAATTTTGTTTCTTAAACATTCTTGGTATACCTATTAAAAAATCTATGGTTATATTTTTCCATTTATATATAGAAATCAGTAAAGACTAAAAAATATCAGTTGTCCATTGATGCTCTGTCTTGACCCACTGACACATGAGCCATATTGAGATAAAATCTTCCACTTTACTCTATTATAGACCACTAAAACAATGCTAAAAAACATTATAAAACTTTTAAATTCTATTTTTTTCATCCCATCTTGGATGGTGGTAGGAATAAATAACTTACTCCAGATAAACCAAAGGTACAACCATTAAATCTCTAAATTGAAAAACTGAAGTCCCATCCAGCTTGTATCCCTTAATGGTCACCCCACCTTTGAGTTTTGAGCTCATGGTAACACATTCAAAATAATATGTTTGAGCATTTCTAACATGCTGAACCAAATAACGAATAATATAAACAAAAAATAAACCTGCAACACTACCTTTGTTATGAATAATCTAGATGTATTCCATCTATAACTGACATAAGATACCGTTGATTCAAATAATCGTTATCCAACTAATTGTATGACTTTATACTCATGGAATATGAAATAAAATTTTATTTACCCAGTTTATACAACAATTCAAAGTCAAACATTTGTAGATATTACATCCATCTTATTTGACTTAGGTTTAATATCATTTTAATAAAATGTGTTTTGGGATCTAATGATTCATAAAAACTATAAATTTCTCACCAAAAATTTAATTATTACAATTCTTTAAGGCATGTGATACAACAACCAATTATAAATCATGGGTTGGGTAGTTATTCTCATTCATTCATAACTGCCATGAACCATAAGAAACAATATGATCTCCCTATATGAGAACAAATCCCAGCTCAGGTCCTGATGCATCAAAATAGACTATTTATCCCTATCTAGATTTGGAAAATATTAGGATAGGTGTTGATGTAATTTTATCCTTAATTTCTTGTAATGATTTCTGGAAAGCATTGTTCCATTGGAAAGGAACAACTTTACTCATCAAATCTATCATTGATGAGGTAAAATGTGAAAATTCAAGAAAAAATAATCTATGGTATCTTGATAAGACAAGGAAACTATGTATCTCAGCGAAAATCTTTTATGGCTTCCAACATATGACAACATCTATCTTCTCAGGATCCAAATAAGTTACTTTTTAAAAAATGACATGGCCAAGGAAATACGCCTCTTGTATACTGAAATCATACTTTGATAACTTTATATAGGGGTGGTTCTCCTGTAATATACCCAAAAATATAGCCAAGTGTTACTAATAATTTTCTTTTTTCCAATAAAAACCCATAATATCATCAAAAAACAACACCAAAAAATAATCCAGATACCTATGAAATATTTTATTCATTAATTCCATAAATATAGATGGTGCATTTCTAAGACCAAAAGACATAACAATTTACTCATTAATGGCTATATTTACTTTTAAAATAAATATTTGAAATATCCTACTTCTAAAATCAATTTTTTTGATATCATGAAAATAATACAATTTTAAAAGGACCACTGGGCACTCCTCAACTGATCAAACATATCATATATTCATGTAAGAGGATACTGATACTTTATCATAACTTGGTTAATCTTACGATAATAAACCAAAAGAATAAGAGTTTCATATTCCTTTTCAAAGATCATCATTATGATTAACCCTATCAATATTTTGAAAATCCTAAACAATGATTTGGACCAATTGTTGGTCCACCTATGGTTTAGGTGAAACCACATTTTCAATTACCTCTTCTGGTTGATTTCTACAATGTCTACCTAGTTCCATTCACTATAAAAAAATCTATTTAGTCTCACTCATTATAAACTAAATTATTAGAAATTAAAATTTACCACATCCACACATTTCATAATCATGCATTTCAAAAATTCAACCCTTGTCAGTATGTTAATAATTTTTGAAAATACTACAACCATCCTTTTTCAAAATCAACCCAATTAACTATTTTAAAAATAAACACTTTTCTAACAGATTATAAACCATTAATATCATAATTATAAATATATTCCTAGTGTTAAGTATTTCTATTAATGAATTCCATGAAATTATCATCTTTTGAACCCAGAATGGGGAGATGACAACTCGCATAGAAGTTTCTTAAAACAATTATATACCCAAACACCCTAGTAACAAGAAGTTCAACATAAAAAGTTTAGATATGAATTTTTAAGATATAAACTTAAAGTTCCAATGATCTTATATCCTTGTTACCATCCCAAAGAAAGACTAATACCATTTTCAACTCAAGGAATGACCAATATGGTACCCTTTGTCCCAAAAATATAGACAAACTGACCAAGATGATAAAATTTGTAACATCTCACCCCTCCTCATTGGCTTGAGAATTGATGGATGCTTTTGGCCTTAAGTGAAATCCACAATACACCAAAGGGTTGAAATAAATTCCAAGGTCCTAAAGAATATTTGTGTATGATTTTTCCTTTTTAAAATAAAACACTTAGAAAACATAAACAATATACATCAAATCCTATATATGATGCAAGAACAAAATACCACCGAAAAGAATACTCCAACATACTTAACCATATCTGAGTTACAATAGAAACAAAATACAAAAATATATTATAAAACAAGACTCAATACATCATAAATATAACTCCCAAATATCTCCAAGCTCTAAATCCGCATACCATGCCCATGGTCACACAAAGCATCACCAAAGAACTAAGATACCTTGCCTTTACTGCTGTCCCAAAATATGAAATCTATCAATTCAACAAAGCTTCCAATTATGTGGTGAGCATAAACTCATTATAATATCCCCAAATACTTCCCAAATCACTCCCCTTAGACAAAACCTATTATCATTATTTTGAAAATAGTTTCAAATCAGTTTAAATAGTTTATATCAAAATATAAAAAAATCTCCAAGGAAAACATTAAAAAAATAATTTAAACATTTATATTTTTATTTTTCATACCCATTCCATGATTCCATACACCCACAACCAATTCATTATATAATATAGTTCCATACTCCTGATAGGTCTCTCATTGATCCATGAAACCATTACAAGGTGACCAATAATAGGTTCCCCAATGGCACATGACCCTTACACAAGGTCATGTCTATGAATACATTTACACCAACCATGTCTGAAAAATCCCATGAAAAGTTCTATTTAACATAAAATCATTCTTAATTTATATAATTTCAATAAACATTTTCTATGTGTCAAAACAAAACCGCAATTTTAAAATCATCATTTTAGAATTATGATCAAAAGGATTTTCCAAGAAACCATCCAATTTCGATTATTTAAAATAAATACACCAAATGAGGTTTACATAAATAATCAAACACATATTTCACAACAATTTCAAGTCAAAAAAATTAATTGAGACTAATCCTTTATGTTTTAAGTCAAGTGGATATGAGAAAGAATCCACCTACCTCTCAATGGTTAGTAAAAACGAAGAACATCACTAAAAATATCTAGATCTGATGTTTCCCCTTCCCATCCAATAGAACCAAAATGATATTATCAATATTGAAAT
The DNA here is from genome assembly GCA_963277665.1 of Viscum album. Classification (NCBI taxonomy): domain Eukaryota; kingdom Viridiplantae; phylum Streptophyta; class Magnoliopsida; order Santalales; family Viscaceae; genus Viscum; species Viscum album. The sequence goes on along the minus strand of OY728138.1, from coordinate 1,170,724,437 downwards.
CACATAACATAGAACTATACATAACAAACTAGATCAATGTTTTTAAGAGAGATAATAATGATATATCTTGAAATAATAAGGTAGAATTGGTAGTTACTAATGAATCTGGTCCTCTAACAAGCTTTGATTCACCTATAAATCACTTCTAGTTAAAAGGGAATATAAATAAAGCCTAGGTAGAAAAATGAATTTGAGATATTAGATAAATAGGTGATTAAATTAGGTTTTGATACTTAATTCATATTAGATTCAAATATTTCGGGGTACCCATTGTACGCTGCATGATTTGGAAAACCATGCGCCAACCTTGCGGTGCTACTTTCTTAAGGCCACCCCTCATGCATTTGGATCACATGGTTTTACAAATAGTGGCCAACAATGTTCTCCCCCTCTATCCAAAAATGCATAGTTTCTCCTGGAAATTCTCACAATTTATCCAAATCGTGCACTAACTGTGTGTCTGCCCAAAGACCATTGTCCTTACTTCTACTATTTCCTAGATAAGTTTCATGGTTTATAATAATCATGAAAAAATAATAAACCTCTATAAATTCCCCCAAAACATTACAAAACCACTCATAACCTCCCGAAAATTAACCCAAAAATTGTATAGAGTCAAAATACATGAATAAAGGGTCGTGCACCAAAAATCGAGGGCGATACAATTTAAATATGACTGTTATAACCTGGACATTGAATTGGAGGTTATGAATAATAATAACAAAATTATGAAATATATATATAGTTCCTACTAAATACAAACATTTTGGTTAATTATTAAGAAATAAACATTCATTTTTTAGTAAATTCATATTATGCTTCAAAAATATGTTTCCTTCAAACATGATTTTTATTTATTTATGTGAGAAAATATTATATTAAATTTTTGATTCTTTTATAAAATGTAATTTATAAAATGAACTTAATTTTTGAAATCAAAAATTGATAATTAACTTAGATTTATTTTTAATAATTTTATGAAAGGATTGATTTTTTGATGAATAGTAAAAAATACTGATTTTTATTGGACACTATTTTTTTGTATCAAGAATTTTAAAAGTTAAATTTTATTTTAAAACACATTAAAATTAAAAGAAGTTCTATAATATTATTAATAATTCAATTATGTTTATTTTAATCTATTTTATAATTGAATTTGGTATAAAAATATTCTTAGACATAAAAGGCATTTTTTTTTAAAAACTATTTTTTGTTTCATTTTACATTCGTATATTAAATTAATTTATTACACTTATAGAAATTGAATCTTGAAAATGGATTCCATATTTAAAATAATTAATTCCATATTTGGTAAATAGTTCTATTTTATTTTTGGTCAATATGAGTATTAACCGTAGTAAATTCGTGCCATCTCGGTAAGGGTAAAACAAATAAAATATGGTTAAAATTTTGGGATAAGGATATATAATTTATATAAAACATTCCTTTATCCTATTATATGGGTGTATTGATTTAATTTACATCCATGTATTTAATATATGGCCACTTTATTCCATGTTTCTTTGATTATAATCTTTATATTAATTTATGTAAAAGATAAAGTAATAAGTGCCATACTCTTAACTTAAATATCTATAATATTTTATCACATGGGTAAAAATAGGTTATGTCAGTTTATAAATGTTTATTTGAAAGATAAATTAACTTCATTTTTCATAATAATTTACTTTTAATTTTTAGTTATTAATTAATTACCCTCAATTCTTACACAACGTCAACACAATATTTATTAAGTTAATAGAAAAATAAAATAATTGATTTTAAAATTATTAGAAGTAATAATTTTTTTTTGAATTATTGTGTTCCATGAATTTTAATATAAATATAAAATATTATATATCTATGAAATATTTGGATTCTAATTACATTGTTTTCATGTTGTGTTCAAATTCAAATTAATGTGAATAGTGTCAAAAATGACTTTAACAATATTTTATAAAAAATATATATATAATTAATTTTTTAAAAAAATATAAAAAAATTAAAGAGAACAATAAGGATTAAAAATTGTCTAAATCATCATCCCTTTTTCATTTATTATCCAATTTTTACTCTATAAGTAAAATTATAACCCATTATGAGTGAAAAACGTGTTATTGTGATTACAGCTAAAATAGGTTAAATAAGGTTTAAACCAAAAGATAAGGCTTAAAACACAACATTAACATATTAAATTTTTATATATTCATGTGATTTAAAAACAATAAAACCTTTTATTTTAATCTTTAGCTATTTGGAATATTTTTTCTCAAGAATGACTTTATTATATTTTAATCTTCTAAGAAATTCAAAGAGTACCCCTATCCTCACTTATAAAAGGGAACCCATACTTTCTCTTATTTACACAAAATTGAGCCATATAGATCAACTAATACATAAAAAAATCTCTTTTAAAAATACCTATACAATAATTAGTGGTTGTGGTTTTCTTAAATGACCATTCTAAGGGTACTTAATATGGGATCTAAATGAGGGCTACTAAAGATGAGGTAATAATATTACCCTACCTATTTCAATTTTTTTATTCCTATAACTCATCTAAATATATTATATTATTCATAAAATAATAACTAAAGTGTCCTAAATATACTTAAATTTTATTATTATTATGAAACAACCTTTATTCTACCTCTTTTCAAACAAATGGGAAGTGGAAGTATCACCCGTGCTTACGTGTGACTTACCAAATCCACATAGAGATACAATTAATTTTCCATTTCCATATTTAATATATGATTATTATGATTGTTTTAATGTTTATAAATTATATTTATGACATAATTATTCTTTTTTAATTATAATATTATATCAACCTACTTCCCTCCCAACCTATTGGAAAATGATAATGTCGCACGTGCATATGTGTGGACTACCACATCCACTAAGCGATGTGATTTTTTTCATTTATGATTGACATAGATGGTAATAAGGATATATTTAATGAATATATATGTTATATATGATATAATAATGATTATTTAATGGCGAATTATTATTTACCTTTCTTTTTTTCTATACACTGAAAATTGAAAACATCATTCATGGATACATACGACCTACTGTCTCTATAAAAGGTGAAATTCATTATTCCACCTTTATATTTTATGGATTACTCTAAATATATATATATATATAATTATTATATATGAAATTTATATCATGATTAAAATTCCATCAATGATGGAACTATGATCAAAGTACAAGGACTAGAACTACCAAATTGAAATTCTCATCAAAAATGCAGAAACAAGGATTTTAATCGTGAATTATTAATAAATGGGAATTGAAATGTTATAAGTGGATAATATATGATATTATAAGGATTTAAATTATTATGTTATAGAATTATAATAAATTTAAATTTATTATAAAGGAGATTAGAGTGCTGTCAAAGATAGTAAAACTTGAGGTAAGGGGTTTTCGTCACTTTTTTTATAAGACACATGCCATTTTCACCGCTTGTGTCTTTTATGTGGTTTATATAGTACCAATAAATGTATTTTATGATACTTATATTGAATATTATGGGATATATATATCATTATAATCTTATTTATATCAAGGGTATTCTGATTCAAAAGTTACCAAAGTGGTAAAGGATTTATGTTACAATCTCATTGCTTATCAAGATTATTTATGATTAAGTTTCTAATGAGGAATTTTTATGATATACCTCTCAATAATATCATGATTTTTATTCTACTATAGTTATTTCTAGTTATTATATTTATTTCCTTTCATTTTACTCTATTTAATCATTGAAGATACCAAAAGAATAATTTTAAGGAAAAATAACTTTATTTCTCTCTTCAGTCGAAATCATTTTTCTTACATGTTTATGTTTTCGAAAAATATTTCCTAGAATGAAATTACTATTATATAATTATTGTTTAAATTAAATTTCACCCATTTTTTAATTTTAAAAAAAAAATTAAAATTAATATTCATGTTCTTTTTTGAGTGAATCACTTTTGATTTTGTATTTAAAATGTCAAAGGAATCCTTATTTTAACAAACATAGCATGAATAGAATTTCCTACCATCATGAACACTTAGTGATTTGAAGCCTCCATAAAAAGTTTCCAAAGTTATTTTCAAATAAAATGTTTTCTTTAGTTTTTGGTAAATTGTTATATTTTAAAGAATTGATTTCAAAATTAATAGCGTATTTTCCTTAATAAATATTCCAGAGATATTTTATAATAATTTTCATATAAAGATAACATAATTTTATTTTATATATGTTTAACTAGGGATATGATACAATGATTAAATTATTATTATTTCTATTTATGGTAAATGATTATGATGATGATATATTTATGAAACCCATTTTATTTCCATGAGTTATAATATATGATTAATTATTTATGATCTCGTGGAACCCATATGATTGGATTATTATTATGTGACAGTTGGGTCCGTTAAATCCCCCCTAATTCATTTATTTTTTATGGATGAATCATGAGATAAATAAAATTATATGTGGAATACATTTTCATTTCCATAAGATTATACATGGAACAGGTTTTCATGTGTATGAAATTATGTGTTGGCCTGTGTTTCATGTATATAAGTTTATGCCTTGACCTAGATTTCAGGACCATAATATTATGCATGGAAATGGTTTCATATCCATAAGTTTATGATATGGTCTTATTTAATGTATTTAACTTAATGTTTGAGCCTATTTCTATTTATACATATTCACAATGTTATAATATTATGTTTTTCCATATTATTATGTCTATGTTATGCTCTGATGGATCATGTTCTTTGATTCCTTTATAATTTATTTCTTATAAACTATGAATCTTTATGTGATGACATGGGATTATGATCTATGATATACAAGGTATAGTTTTCAAATGTTAATATCATGTTCACAAACCCTTATTCTCATGTTATGCTTAAGTGATCATTGATATCTCCCTTGTTTACTCTTACTGAGCATATGAGCTCACCCTTTCTTTTGTTTCCTTTCACTATCCTATGAAGAATGATTTTAAGTAGGGTATGTTTAAGAATAGTATTATGTGGTAAGATATTTGTGTGATATCCTGAATATATTTCAATAAATAATAATATTGTTCATCTAGTTTCCAAATACACTAAACCATAACAGTCATCAGAACCATATTTGTGAATTATATTGAATATTCATTTTTTAAGATTTAATATCTATATGTAAAAAGTATGAGTCACTATAGTTGGTATCATTGGAATGTTTTAGTCAATATTTAGATATTATGATTAGATAATTTTTTTGAAAACCCTAGGTATAAGTTTAAGTATATGATAACATTCTAATGTTTTTGTAAGGAAGAAATTATGTAGTTTTTCTAGAAATACATCATTTTATGTATATGTAAAGACCCGGAAATTTCAAGGAAATTTTTTTCTTAATTTCATTGGAATTTTACGAGTATGCAGTTTCTGACGGCACCTGATTCTGAGGCCCGGTGTGCCCGGAATCAATTTCTAAAGTTTATCTCGGGTATGTTCAGTGAACGAACAAGCGGGTTTTTCTATCTTTTGAATAGATGCTCGGAATTGGAATCTGAGGGCACTGATGAACTCGCAGTGCTGGTAATTTCTTAAGGGGACCTTTACCGTATTTGTGTTTTATGCGGGTTGAAAGTTTAAAATTGGGGTTTAATAAAATAAGTTAAATAAAATTGTAAGCACAATTTTATTTATATCTATGGTGGTTATATCCTACAAAGGGGAGTTAAGGGTGGGACTCACAACCACCTAACTTTCCATGTGTGGGGATATATGTGAGGTGGGTCCCACATGAGCCCCAATATTTCATCTTCCCTAAACTCACTTAATCCCCCTTTATTTAATTCCTTGACAACCCCCGCCCTCTTTATTGCTTTTCTAACACACTCTCCCTCTTTATTGTTTTTCCAACACACTTCAATTAATGAATTGAACCTCCTCAATTAATTAATTTAAGTGGTTTGAGTTTTTAATTTTGAGTCTTTGTTGTGTGAATAAAAATAATAGCATGAGTTATTATTTTATTTTGGGTGATTTTGGTGTGTTGGGAAAACTTTGGGGGAGAGCACTTGAGTTTTTGAAGAACACTGACTCTCCGAAGAAGAACAAACTTTTGACTCGGCGAAGAATGCTTCATGCTTCTCCAATCCTTTTCTTCCTTCGCGTCAAGGGAGGAGACTCAACCGTGGGGAAACTCGCCAATGACAACGGTTCTTTCCCGGCATTGATGGAGCGACATTTCTTTCCCCATCTTCGACGAACAAACCATTTTTGAGGTAGGGGTTTATTTTGAGTATGTTTATATTCCCATGTTCTTCCCTTCTAAAACAAAGAACGTGGATCAACTCATTATCAAGTTGATCCGTGGATGTTTTCTTTTGCGAGTTCGGAATATTTGTTTGCGGAAGAATTGTAGGGGGATTTTTTATATTTTTAGTTTATGTGATATATACCCTCGAGCATGGAAGATTATTCTGTTGGGTAATTATTCGAACTACTAACACGGTGGGTACGGACTAACGAACAAGTCCGGACCCACCGCCAACTTGTTCCTAATGAGCGGATTGCGTGGCGATGGTTGAACGGAAGGGAAATGGATATTTTAAGCTGTCGCAGTGAAGATCGCGACCCGAGAAGTCCGTAGGCGCAGACGAGAGCTAAAACGGACCACCGGAGCAACTCCAATGGCCCGCGGAACATCGCAGCGGCGCGGGTCGTCAGCGCACCGACGCCGGCCGGCCGCCTGGAGGCGGAAGCGGTACGATGGACCCCTCGGCTGCCCGGGATCCCAGAATGGTGGGATGGATCCAGATGGAACCACTGGTTCTAATTAACAGGGGGGTCGCACCCCCCGCTCCGCATAACGCGCTCGGTCGCTGGTCGAGCCAGCGCCTTCCCCCCGGCTGAGCCGGGCCACACGGGCCGGGCCGGACCGTGCTGGCCGGTTCGGGCCACGCCCAATTGGGCCGGACCCGGACCCGAGTCGGGTCGTCCCAGTTCGGGCCGACCCAGGGCAGGTTGGGCCGGGTCAGACTGGGCCCAAACCCCCCTTTTTCTGACCGTTTTCGGTTAAACGACCATATCTTGAGCTCTGGACCTCTGATCAATGCACCGTCAGTTGCGTAGGATTACTTGGATCGATATGGTAATTTAGGTACATTAAAAACAAGGTTTAGATGAAGTTTGGGTATGGCCGGGTTGGTTCGAACCTGAAACCAACCGGGCTCTCAGAGCGGAAACGCTTATAACTTAAGGACCGGACGTCCGATTGACATGCTATTAACTATGTTGAATTCCTCTTGATGATATAGTTCTTTTGGATTACTCCACTTGAGGTTTGGAGGATGTTGGAGAATGGTCAGGTTGGTTTTAGCCTAAAAACCAACCGGACCCTTAGAACGGAAAAACCAATAACTCACAGACCGGGCGTCCGGTTGACTCACCATCTATTGCGTTGAGACCCCTATGATGAGGTGATCCTTTTAGATACTTCCACGTGAGATTACGTGACACTTTAAAGTATCGACCAATAGATCGTGGAGTGGATCCTCCCGGAGACGAGCGTACGGAGTACGGAGACCCTGTAGCTGGCTGAGACCTGATGATTGCTTGTCCGATTCGATTCGGAGTGACTTGACTATCCCAGTGGGGATCGCTACTGTGTTGGGGAGATAGAACCATGGAGGAGGAGCGCTACTATGTTGGGGCAGCAGACCCATGGTACTCGACAGGAGGAGTACCTCTATAGGCTATTAGGGGGAGCGCTACTGTGTTGGGGCAGCAGTCCCATGGCGGGGAATCGCTACTGTGTTGGGGCGATAGACCCGTGCTACTAGATAGAGGAGTAGTACCTTAACAGTCTAAGGTTAGTGAGTAGCACCTCGGAATCGTGACAGGACTAATGTGCTCGACATAGGAGGAGTTATCCAGCAGCTGTGTTTTAAACATCGTGAATAAAAATCCTTGTTTGAGTTGAGTCAATGACCTTTGTGTTTGCCTCATGATTGAGATGGGTTACTTGATAACTTAGGTATATGTATGGGCATATACCTAAGTAAAGTTTATCTGTTGATATCTTTCTTTGTGATTTATCCTTGTTGGATTTTGTGAGACCTTGATGGTCTCGGGGTCCCTACTGAGTATCGTTATACTCACCCCTGCACGGGCTTTGCCCGCACCTCGTTGTGTTGGATACAGACGACGGACAGTGCTGACCGAGGTAGAGTGTATGAGGACTGGACGATACCCAGAGGTGTACACTCGGTGTGACGGCACATTGAGCGGACCGATAGATGTGGAGTTATGAGGAGGAAAAATGTACCTACCCTTCAGGTAGGAACCCGGAGGAAGATCCAGGAGTTGCTTCCATCTTCCAGTTGTTTGTCTTTTCAGTTGTACTTTCTTTCAATTGTAGCTGTACCTTTCTGTTGGGCTTATATTTCAGCCCCTTGTACTTTCAGCACTTGTTACTTCTTTACTTAGAGTTGTTTCCACTTGTACTCTGGTTGTGTGTGAGTTTACGTTTTATAAAGGAAATGCCTTCCCATATTATAGGGAGTTACGCCTTTGGTGCTAGTCCCCAGCCCTTGGCCTATGGGAGGCGGGCATGGGTTAAGTCACGGCACGGGCCCCGAGGAAGGTTCGTGACAAATTGGTATCAGAGGAGTCGGTTCTACCGTAGAACTTAGGACTCTGATATTTTATTTCTGTGAAGAAATAGTGTTAAGGGTACTATGTGTGGTTTTCAATTCAGGGAGTCTAGTGTTGGTGCGGGAAGCCGACGTATCCATACACCAGGACCCTGAATTCTGATTTCTGACTTAGTGCATGAAAACACTGATTGTGTGTGTGTTTTCAAAAGTTTCTTTTAAATCAGCTCAAACCAGGTTAGCTCACCAGGTATAGTCTTTTGACCGTGTCACGCCTGTTTCTTTCAGGATGTCTTCACACAATCAGTCAGTGTGGGTACCAAGTGGAGAGTGCGATGATAGCCCACCGAACAGAGAGGCCTCAGTACAGGGCCCTCCTCCAATTGAGACACCAGAAGAGAGTGCACGCTGCTTGAGCGTGTTGCATGAGTTCCAGTGACAAAAGCCTCTGAGGTTTCGAGGCGAGTCGGATTTTCAGACAGCTGGGCACTGGCTGGAGTTTGTAGCACGAGCATTCCACACAGCTAGGACACCCGCTGACTTGATGGTGTACCTAGCTGTTAGTCTCTTTCAGGGAGCAGTTGAGAGGTGGTGGAGCCGGATTCTCCAGTTTTGCGACGAGACGAACTTCACCTAGGGAAACTTCAAGAATTTTTTCAGGGTAGAGTTTATACCAGCGACTCTACACTCTGAGCGTACTCAGTAGCTTCTGCCCTTGCCGCAGGGTTTTCCAACCGTAGCGGAGTCTTCTGCACCCGGAAGTAGACAGATAACATAGAAGTCCAAGCGGACTAGTCCAACAGGTGGGCGACCTCGGGATATAGGTTTGGTTGTGTGAGGCACACGAAACAGAGCCAACCATACGAGGATCGGGAAGTTCTATTCATGCGGAAAGAAGGGTCACTTGGCTCGAGACTTCCCAACCTGTCCAGCAAATGAGCAGCAGGCAGTGGAGGAACCTACTAGACCGGGGTAGAAGAGTTGGTTGTACAGTCGGTGGTGTACGACACTTCGAGGTGTAGCCGCCACCACCACCAGGAGGTCCACCCCGACCACAGGGAACGGGTGGATATGGGAGATCACAACTCCAGGAAGCTGAAGCATATGACAATGGAGCTTCGGAAGCAGGTGGACAGGAGAAAGACTAGTTCCAGGCATGGAGGCCTTTGTTCTTGGTGATTCTAGTTTCTGTGTTGTTGTTGTTGTGTTTACTTTGTGTCTTTGTATTTCGAGCTGCAGTAATAAAATACACTTGTCCTTGTGACGTTTACTTTTCTGTCCTTTTAGTATGGTTGATACTAAGAGGTTCTAGTTAAAACTGTTGACTTGACCCTCACTTTTGATATTCCTACTGGAGGAGACCCAGTGACCACACACTAATGCCGACAATGTGACTCAACCCTTGGAGGCAAGAGTAACGGTTGGATCTATTGGTAGTAGCGTTGAGGCCTTACGACATAATCCAAGAAGTGAATTGTACCGTTCAATTCAAGATTGACTATATTAGGCAAAGATCTTGGTTCATCTAGAGGATGAGACCGGATTTCTCTTTTTGTAAAAGAAGAAATCTTATTAGCTCTTGTAGGACCAGAGATGGTTCAGACTACGTCGGAGAGGATACAGATCATCCAGGAGCGGATGAAGACTGCGCAATGTAGACAGAAGTCCTATTCTGATAGGAGACGGAGACCACTAGTGTTTGAGGATGGATACCACGTTTTCTTATGGGTCTCACCTCGATGAGGTCTACAGAGATTTGGCTGAGGTGGCAAGTTATATCTGCATTTTATCGGATCTTTTCAGGTCCTTAGCAGAGTAGGCGAGGTGGCTTACCACCTGGCCCTTCCACCTCAGTTGCACCGGGTGCACGATGTTTTCCACATATCTCAGCTGAGGAGATATGTGCACGACCTGTCCCACATCATCAATCACGGGGAGCTGGACATAGATGACGGAGCTACATTAGTGGAGGTCCTGGTGGAGATCTAGGATTGATAGGAGCAGGTCCTACGTGGATGGTCGATTCCTCTAGTGCGCATTTGTTGGCAGCACGGGAACCTCCAGGAGAGCACATGGGAGCGGGAGGCTCAGATGCATGCTCGGTACCCCTTTAGTTTCCCTCGTGTGTGTTGAAGCTTTACGGGGACGTAAATCCCTGATGTGGGAGTAATGTAAAGACCTGAAAATTTCAAGGAAATTTTTTTCTTAATTTCTTTGGAATTTTACCAGTACCCAGTTTCTGACGGCACCTGATTCCGAGGCCCGGTGTGCCAAGAATCAATTTCCAAAGTTTAGCTCGGGTACATTCAGTGAACGAACGAGCGGGTTTTTCTATCTTTTGAACCAATGTTCGGAATTGGAATCTCAGGGCACCGATGAACTCGTAGCACCGGTAATTGCTTAAGGGGACCTTTACTACAGTTGCGTTTTATGCGGGTTGAAAGTTTAAAATTGGGGTTTAATAAAAGAAGTTAAATAAAATTGTTAGTACAATTTTATTTATATCTATGGTGGTTATATCCTACAAAGGGGAGTTAAGGGTGGGACTCACGACCACCTAACTTTCCATGTGTCGATAAATGTGAGGTGGGGCCCACACGAGCCCCAACCTCTCATCTTCCCTAAACTCCCTTAATCCCCCTTTATTTAATTCCTTTACAACCCCCCCCCCTCTTTATTACTTTTCCAAAAAACTCTCCCACTTTATTGTTTTTCCAACACACTTCAATTAATGAATTGAACCTCCTTAATTAATTAATTTAAGTGGTTTGAGTTTTTAATTTTGAGTCTTTGTTGTGTGAATAAAAATAATATCATGAGCTATTATTTTTTTTTTTTTGGAGCTTTTGGTGTGTTGGGAAAAATTTGGGGGAGATCACTTGAGTTTTTGAAGAACACCGACTCTCCAATGAAGAACGACCTTCCGACTTGGTGAAGAACACTCCATGCTTCTCCAATCCTTTTCTTCATCCGCGTCAAGGGAAGAAACTGTAACATCCCAAGTAAGTAATGAATAATATATATTTTTATCTATGACTATTAATGAATTATATAGTGTTTTAGAGGCTTAAAATGAAAATAAATCCAATCTTAAGCATGGAATACACTAATATTTTTAAAAGATTGTTTTACTGCCTTTTGATGGAAAACCACTTTTAAATCTATCTTTTGACAATTTTATAAGCTATGTTTGTCAAAATAAACTTATTCTTTATGATTAGGACATAAAAATTTACTTTGTGTTAATTTTTGGTATTTTTCCGATAAAGTTCATTTTTTAATGAATAGTGAAAAAAATGTTGTATTTTAATTCAAAACCTCTTTTTAATCTAATTTATTTATATGATTAGATTATCTTTTGAAATGGTTTTGAAGTGTAATTAGAATATATTTTTACCATTTAATCCAATGGTGGTCATTGGAATCAATTTCACTTTGAAATTGGACTTAAACTGGTGTCAATCTTTTGATACTTATTGTTTCATAAAAACACGTTATTTGTCATGACAATAGGAATTAATTATTAAATTAATTAATGTGACTTATATGTTTTGAATTTTGTAAAATAGACTTCATTTTTGAATTCGGAATATCAAATATAGCTTAGGGTAAATTTTTGGTAATTTTCTGAAAAACTTCAATTTTTGATGAATAGTGAAACCACTAAGTGGTACTTATAAAAACTGATTTTTCCGTTTAAATGAAATTTTGCCATCATTGTGTTTTGAATTTCAAAAATCCGACATACATGGTTTTCATTAAGAAGTAAAATGTGGTTCAATGGGATTAAAATAATTTTTTGGTGAATAGTAACTTATTAAGTTCTTAATCGCGATTAGTGGTAATTAGTGCAGTTTAAGGTAAAAATAATGTTTTAATAGTATGAAATGAGCTTGACACATGTCCTACCCTCATTGGATGTGTCACGGCCGACCAAGAGAAGACATGGGTCAACTTGGGGACCCCATGGAGCCACTTTGGTTGGGAAATGACATAAATAACTTTTTATTTAATGTTAAAGTAAAAACGACACAAACATGAGTTATTTTACTAAAAAAAAAATTTACATGGGGTTATACAAGTAATATTTTTTACTATAAATATTAATTAGAAAGATAAAAATATTTCATACATCATAGTATTTTTTTTATAATTTTTAGACATTAAATAAATTAAATTATATATGACATCATGATGATGGAGCGATGACCTCATTATTTAACGATTTAAATAAAATGGAAAGATAATGTAAAATCTAAAACCTAAACATGGTCAAAACCAATTGTATGAGTGGATTTAGAACCCTTATCACATTATACTAGAATTATATCAATGTGGGACCTTTTTAATCCGAAACTCATTTTAAAATAAAGTAACTTATCTTTACTTTCCAAGAGTGCCCCTCCTCTCCTCTTATAAAAGGCCCCCACCTCTACCTCCTTACCCACACTCCCAAAGCCTTTGGCTCGGACAAACCCTGCCCATTTTGTCTCTCCACTTCCCTCTCTTACTCCTTGAAGCCTCACTTTGGGCAGAAGTCTTCCCAAGGAAGCCTTTGACCTCAAACCAAAGGGAGTTACCCGATTTTAAGGCAATGTCTTCTTTTAAGTCCTTTTCTTTTATTTTGCTTCTCCAACCCCCTAAACTCTTTTTATTATTTTCTTTTGTAACAACTCTAGTATCCTCAATATACTAGGATGTTTTTATAATATGGATTCGAGCTACACTTACACACACCTACATCTAATGGTTAACGAACATACTGTTTCCGTGGATGGTGAATTTATGCCTCCCGAAACGATGATTGTTCAACATTTTTTTAACACCTTCAAAGGTGGACATTAAGATGTCACTATATTTATATATGATATATAATATGTTTATGTTTTCCTTAAGCTTCTGTTTTTTTTCTTTTTGGTCATACCTTTATGGTTTCCATTATGGGTAAACGTGATATCTTCATTTAAGGAAGTGCGGACTACTGCCCCCTCAAAGTGATTTGATTCGTTAAATACCATATGTGGGACGTATAAAGGATGGAACTATGATATTATATATGATATTATACTTGAATTATAATATACCTTTATATAATTATGATTCCATTCTATAAAATATGAAATAGAAATGAAAGTAGCGTCCATGTGTACGTACGGCTTACCGTCTCCATGAACGGTGCATATCATTTCTTACCTCTAAATGATTATGTAATATTATAAATTCATGTATATACTGGATATATATGATATATACATAATGATTATAATTCTGGATATAATGGATACATGAACAACATGTAATTATAAAGGGTTTATTTTTGACTCAAGTACCAATGATCGTTAAAACGACCGTTATTAACTTAAATAATTACATAGTGTTCATGACATGGTAATAAGTGATATAAAAGGAATAATGAACTTGAAAAAGGTTCTTAAGCAAGTATAAATTAACTCAAGTTTATTATTCAGGACATTAAAGAATCATCGAGTCAAGTCGGACCCGAGGTATGGGACTTCGTCTCAATCTCCTTTCATTGAGGCATATTTTGTTTTATACACAACCTTCTTTTATACGGTGTATAAACCCCTTTGACTTTTACGTTTATTCAAAAGGAATATTTTTATAAAAAGCATTTACTAAACGACAAAAGGGAATGTTTTTGTTGTACGTATGCGGCGACAACGACTTCTCCGCCGCCGTGACCTTTATTTGAGTTTCGGATTCCTCTACAAGCCATACCTTTTTTTTAAAGAAAAATAAATACAATGTTTTACCTTTATTTTATTTTGGTATTGAAAATGGTTTTTATAATGTTTTTATATCAATGTGTTGTATTGATATCTTTTGATTGAAAGGTGGAAATGTTATGTTTCCTTTATGCATGTTTTATGTGATACGATTATGTTGAGGTTCTTGGGCATTATTATGAAGACGGGTGGTTCCGTGATAAACTAAGGGCGGGTGAGCCCGATATAGCTCTCCAATGCATTGGGTAACATGAAGGAGTGAAACATTAAGGTTTCTCCAAAGATATTTAGGTAATATACTGTGATGGGTATTCCAAACGTAACCAAGAGGGTTACTCCCTACGTAAGAATGTTATGAATGCCTCAAGTTACCTTTATGTCTTATGATTTCTATGATTTATTCATGATTTGATGAGGTATATTAAAATTCTTATGTTTTATGGGTAAAGTATGATCTCATTCTTTTGTATATATGTAACCATGTTTCCTTTCCATATTTTTATATCCCTTACTGAGCTTTTTATGCTCATCCCAAGTTTTTTTTGAAATGTTTTTCACAGGTCAAGGGAAAGGTACATGATATGATGATAGTGTCAAGGAAGTGTCAAGAAATAATCCATGTTTTATTTTAAATATGTTTCCATTGATGGGAATGAAGAATACTATCTTTATGTAACCACTTTGTTTATATGTGGAATGTAATGCAAGTTTTATGATCTAATTCTATAAAACTCTAAACCCGAAAAGATCCTCAATGTGTAATCTTGTAATAACTCAAGATTAAGTAAGGTTTAAGGTCGGGGCCTTATAGTTGGTATCAGAGGTCAGTTTAGATAACTTTAGGAGTTATAATTCTATTAAATGATTATCCATAAATATTTTTTTTTGAAATGATATAGCATTTGAAGATTACCATGTTGCTTCATTTAAGACATGTTTGTTCAGAATGGTTTTCCACAGAGGAAACAGGGAAGCAGTGCTAGGAAGGCATGCTGAAGGAAATAACATTCCGAATCAGCATCCTGAGATGTTTGGAATTGGAACTGAACAGTTTGTTGCAGTAATGGCGCAATTGACTCAAGCGATAAATGGAGGTGGTATTCATACACGAGATTAGCCAGATCAACCGCAGAGGAACATGTCAGTGGTGGAACATTTCATGAGGCAACATCCCCCATCTTTCAGAGGATCATCTGACCCTGTGCTAGCTGAAGGGTGGATTAAAGCACTGGAGAAGATTTTCGATGTCATGGGGTGTTCAGACAATCAAAAGGTTAGTCTTGCTATTTACCGTTTGGAGGGTGAAGCAGATCAGTGGTGGTCGATGGTTAAAAATATCAGGGACGCTGATTAGATTGATGCTCTCGATTGGGATGAATTCAAAGGTATGTTTCTTGAGAAGTATTTTATTAAGGTTGTTCGACTTAGGATGGAAAATCAATTATTGGAATTGAGGCAAGAGGAATACTCAGTGGCTACCTATGAAGAAAGGTTCACTCGTTTGGCAAGGTATGCTCCAAATTTTATTCGAGACCTTGATAGTAAAATCAATCGTTTTTACTCAGGATTAAAGCCAAAATATCGAAGGTCATTAGCTTCTCGTGAGTTTAAAAGTTATGAAAAGCTTGTTCGATGTGCTGAGAAGGTGGAAATGGAGTTTTCCGATGATCAAGTGTTCTATAACAACCAACAGAAGAAGAGACCGAGGTGGCAGGAGAAAGGGAAGAATTCTTCAAAAAAATTCTGATGGTAAGAAATCTAAGTTTCCAATTTGTGATAAATGTGGCAAAATGCATGCTGGGGAATGTCTTCTGAATTCTGGAAAGTGATACCGATGTGGTAAGATGGGACATAAGGCTCATGATTGCACTGAAAAAGATCAAGGTGAAGGTAAGACCAAATTTGATTTACAGTTAGTGAAATGTTTTAAGTGCAATGAGATGGGTCACTATGCAAACGAGTGTCTGACAAAGAGCTTGAGTGATGGGAAGCAGTTATACTACAAGTACAAATGGGTGGTGAAATCCTTTGCAACTACTTTAACAGATATCGGGCCATCAAATGAAGTTGTATCAGGTACTTTGTTTGTTTTTTCAGATTATGCCAGTGTGTTGTTTGATTCGGGGTCTACACATTCTTTCATCTCTGAAAACTTTTCTAGTAAAATGGGAATACCATCTCAAGAAATGACTCCTGAACTTTTGGTAAAAACACCTGGGGGAAATGTTGAGGCAAAAAGAATTTATAAGAATCTTCCTATCCTTATCTGTGGAAAGAACCTACTTGCAAACCTTATTGTTCTACCTCTAGTAGAGTTTGATGTTATCCTGGGTATGGATTGGCTCTCTATTTACCATGCTAAGATTGACTGTAGAGATAAAGAAGTTTCTTTTCAGAAAGACTTTCAGTTTGTGTACAAGAATGAACCCTTACTATTGATAACTTATCAAGAGGCCGAGAAACTTGTAAAAGATGGAAATGAATGTTACCTTGCACACATCATTGAAAATAAAGGAACTGTTCAGATTAATGATGTGCCAGTGGTAAATGAGTATCCTGATGTTTTTCCTGATGAGTTTTCTGGAATAATACCAGATCGGGAAGTTGAATTTACTGTTGACTTAGTTCCTGATGCTAAGCCAATTTCAAAACCCCCTTATCGAATGGCTCAAATTGAACTTTTAGAGTTGAAGGAGAAATTGCAAGATTTATTAGAGAAAGGTTTCATTCGACCTAGCACATCACCATGGGGTGCTCCTGTCTTGTTTTTTAAAAAGAAAGATGGTTCAATGAGACTTTGCATTGATTATAGAGCCTTGAATAATATCACTATTAAGAAAAAATATCATTTGCCTCATATCGATGATTTGTTTGATCAGCTCCAGGGAGCTCAGTTTTTTTTCAAAGATTGACCTAAGATCGGGGTACCATCAGCTGAAGGTAAAGGAAGAAGACGTTCCGAAGACCGCGTTCTGTACAAGATATGGCCATTATGAATTTATAGTAATGACTTTTGGGCTAACCAATGCACCTGCTGTATTCATGGACTTAATGAATATAATTTTCCATGAGTTCTTGGATAAGTTTGTGGTGGTTTTTATTGATGATATTTTGGTGTTTTCTAAAAGTAAAGAGGAGCATGAAAGACATTTAAGGGTTATCTTTCAAACCTTAAAAGAAAATAAATTGTATGGGAAATTCAGAAAGTGTGAGTTTTGGTTGCAACAAATTTCTTTCCTTGGTCACATTGTTTCTAAAGATGGGATAACTGTTGATCCTAAAAAAACAAAGGTTGTTGAAGAATGGCCAAGACCCACAAATGTAACTGAGATTCATAGATTCCTTGGTTTGGCAGGCTATTACCGAAGGTTTGTTAGAAATTTTTCACGGTTATCTAGTCCAATGACTAAGCTAACTCGGAAGGGTGTTAAGTTTATCTGGACAAAAGAATGTGATGATTGTTTTCAGGAATTGAAAAGAAGATTGGTGAATGCTCCAGTTTTGGCACTACCTTCCAGGAATGGTGAGTTTGTTATCTATAGTGATGCTTCATTGAAAGGACTTGGTTGCATCCTTATGCAGAATGATCAGGTAATTGCTTATGCTTCACGACAGTTGAAAACTCATGAGGTAAATTACCCTACACATGATTTGGAATTAGCTGCTATTTTTTTTGCTTTAAAAATTTGGAGGCATCATTTATATGGAGTAAAGTGTGAAATATATACCGATCAAAAAATTTTAAAGTATATATTCACTCAGAAAGAATTGAACATGAGACAAAGTAGATAGCTAGAATTAATCAAGGATTATGATTGTACAATTCATTACCATCCGGGAAAAGCAAATAAAGTGGATGATGCTTAGAGTCGAAAAAGTAATGCTTCATTAGAAATTTTGCGTTTGGAACGTGATCCTTTGGTTAAAGATTTGATGAACTTTGGCATAGAAGTTGTGGGTGCAGGAAGTTCTTCTATTTTTTTTCAGGTATCAGTGAGATCATCTCTATCAGATAGAATCAAGTAAGCATAGAAGCAAGATAGTGAGTTGCAGAAAAAGGTAGAGCTGGTTCAGAAAGGTAAGTTACCTGAATTCAACATTGATAATGATTGCGTTTTGAGATTTGGGAAGAGATTGTGTGTGCCTTTTGATTCACATTTGAAGAGAGAGTTGTTATGTGAAGCTCATAGTTCTCCGTTTTCAGTTCATCCTGGCAGTACTAAGATGTATAGAGATCTGCGGGAGTATTACTGGTGTGACAGAATGAAAAGAGATATTGCGGATTTTACTGTGAAGTGTTTGACTTGTCAGCAGGTTAAAGCAGAGCGGCAGTTACCGAAAGGGATGTTTCAGCCTTTACCAGTGCCAGAGTGGAAATGGGAGAATATATCCATGGACTTTGTTGTGGGATTACCGAAGACATCTCGAGGTAATAATGCAATCTGGGTTATTGTTGATCGCTTGACTAAATCTGCTCATTTCTTTGCTATACGAGACACTTTTTCCCAAGATCAACTTTCCCGTTTGTATCTTAAAGAGATAGTCAGGTTACATGGAGTTCCTCTCTCCATTGTATCTGATCGTGATCTCAGGTTCACTTCTAACTTTTGGAAAGGTCTTCAGAAGTCCTTGGGTACTGAATTAAATTTTAGTACAGCTTTTCATCCTCAATCAGATGGGCAGTCGGAATGAACAATTCAGACATTGGAGGATATGCTACGTTTTTGCTCTATGGATTATCAGGGAAGTTGGGACCAACATCTTTCTTTGGTTGAATTTTCATATAATAATAGTTTTCATTCCAGTATACAGATGGCACCATTTCAGGCATTATATGGGAAGTGGTGTCGAACTCCAGCTTTCTGGGATGAAGTGGGTGAAAGGAAGTTGATGGGACCAGAATTGGTAGAAGAGATGGCAGAAAAAGTTCAGCTGATTTAGAAACACATGAGCACAGCTCAGAGCAGGCAGAAGAGTTATGCGGACAACAGGAGGAAGGATCTCTCTTTTGAGGTAGGTGATCAAGTTTTTCTCAAAGTATCACCATGGAAAAGTGTGATGCGATTTGGTAAGAAAGGAAAGTTGAGTCCAAGGTTCATTGGACCATATGAAATTATGGAGAGAGTTGGATCAGTTGCATACTGAGTGTCTTTACCTCCGAGTTTATCTCAGGTACACAATGTTTTTCACGTTTCGATGTTGAGAAAGTATATGCCAGATCCATCTCATGTTTTGAGTCCATAGGTAGTTCAGCTGGAAGAGAACCTATCTTATGAGGAACAACCGGTCCAGATTATTGACCACAGGGAGAAAGTGTTACGGAATAAGGTGATTAAGCAGGTAAAGGTTTTGTGGAAAAACCACATGATGGAATATGCAACATGGGAATCTGAAAATGCAATGAGGGATAAGTACCCCCATTTATTTGATAAGTAAATAAATTGCGGGAACGCAATTTTCTAAAGGGGGGAAGGATGTAACATCCCAAGTAAGTAATGAATAATAGATATTTTTATCTATGACTATTAATGAATTATATAGTGTTTTAGAGGCTTAAAATGAAAATAAATCCAATCTTAAGCATGGAATACGCTAATATTTTTAAAAGATTGTTTTACTGCCTTTTGATGGAAAGCCACTTTTAAATATATCTTTTGACAATTTTATAAGCTATGTTTGTCAAAATAAACTTATTCTTTATGATTGGGACATCAAAATTTACTTTGTGTAAATTTTTGGTATTTTTCCGATAAAGTTCATTTTTTTAATGAATAGTGAAAAAAATGTTGTATTTTAATTAAAAACCTCTTTTTAATCTAATTTATTTATATGATTAGATTATCTTTTGAATTGGTTTTGAAGTGGAATTAGAATATATTTTTACCATTTAATCCAATGGTGGTCATTGGAATCAATTTCACTTTGAAATTGGACTTAAACTAGTGTCAATCTTTTGATACTTATTGTTTCATAAAAACACGCTATTTGTCATGACAGCGGGAATTAATTATTAAATTAATTAATGTGACTTATATGTTTTGAATTTTGTAAAATAGACTTCATTTTTGAATTCAGAATATCAAATATAGCTTAGGGTGAATTTTTGGTAATTTTCTGAAAAACTTCAATTTTTGATGAATAGTGAAACCACTAAGTGGTACTTATAAAAACTGATTTTTCCGTTTAAATGAAATTTTGCCATCATTGTGTTTTGAATTTCAAAAATCCGACATAAATGGTTTTCATTAAGAAGTAAAATGTGGTACAATGGGATAAAAATAATTTTTTGGTGAATAGTAACTTATTAAGTTCTTAATCGCGATTAGTGGTAATTAGTGTAGTTTAAGGTAAAAATAATGTTTTAATAGTATGAGATGAGCTTGACACATGTCCTACCCTCATTGGATGTGTCACGGACGACCAAGACAAGCCATGGGACAACTTGGGGACCCCATGGAGCCACTTTGGTTGGGAAATGACATAAATAACTTTTTATTTAATGTTAAAGTAAAAATGACACAAACATGAGTTATTTTACTAAAACAATTTTTACATGGGGTTATACAAGTCATATTTTTTACTATAAATATTCATTAGAAATCTAAAAAGATTTCCTACATCATTGTATTTTTTTATAATTTTTAGACATTAAATAAAGTAAATTATTTATGACATCATGATGATGCAGCGATGACCTCATTATTTAACTATTTAAATAAAATGGAAAGATAATGTAAAATATAAAACCTAAACATGGAAAAAACCAATTGGATGAGTGGATTTATAACCCTTATCACCTTATCCTCGAATTATATCAATGTGGGATCTTTTGAATCCGAAACTCATTTTAAAATAAAGTAACTTATCTTTACTTTCCAAGAGTACCCCTCCTCTCCTCTTATAAAAGGCCCCCACCTCTACCTCCTTACCCACACTCCCAAAGCCTTTGGCTTGGAAAACCCCTGCCCATTTTGTCTCTCCACTTCCCTCTCTTACTCCTTGAAGCCTCACTTTGGGCAGAAGTCTTCCCAAGGAATCCTTTTAGCTCAAACCAAAGGGAGTTACCCGATTTTAAGGCAATGTCTTCTTTTAAGTCCTTTTCTTTTATTTTGCTTCTCCAACCCCCTAAACTCTTTTTATTATTTTATTTTGTAACAACTCCAGTATCCTCAATATACTAGGTTGTTGTTATAATATGGATTCGAGCTACACTTACACACACCTACATCTAATGGTTAACGAACATACTGTTTCCGTGGATGGTGAATTTATGCCTCCCGAAACGATGATTGTTCAACATTTTTTTAACACCTTCAAAGGTGGACATTAAGATGTCACTATATTTATATATGATATATAATATGTTTATGTTTTCCTTAAGCTTCTGTTTTTTTCTTTTTGGTCATACCTTTATGGTTTCCATTATGGGTAAACGCGATATCTTCATTTAAGGAAGTGTGGACTACCGCCCCCTCAAAGTGATTTGATTCATTAAATATCATATGTGGGACATATAAAGGATGGAACTATGATATTATATATGATATTATACTGGAATTATAATATACCTTTATATAATTATGATTCCATTCTATAAAATATGAAATATAAATGAAAGTAGCGTTCATGCGTACGTACGGCTTACCGTCTCCATGAACGGTGCATTTCATTTCTTACCTCTAAATGATTATGTAATATTATAAATGCATGTATATACTGGATATATATGATATATACATAATTATTATAATTCTGGATATAATGGATACATGAACAACATGTAATTATAAAGGGTTTATTTTTGACTCAAGTACCAATGATCGTTAAAACAACCGTTATTAACTTAAATAATTACATAGTATTCATGACATGGTAATAAGTGATATAAAAGGAATAATGAACTTGAAAAAGGTTCTTAAGAAAGTAGAAATTAACTCAAGTTTATTATTCAGGACATTAAAGAACAATCGAGTCAAGTCGGACCCGAGGTATGGGACTTCGTCTCAATCTCCTTTCATTGAGGCATATTTTGTTTTATACACAACCTTCTTTTATACGGTGTATAAAACCCTTTGACTTTTACATTTATTCAAAAGGAATATTTTTATATGAAGCGTTTACTAAACGAAAAAAGGGAATGTTTTTGTCATACGTATGCGGCGACAACGACTTCTCCGCCGCCGTGACCTTTATTTGAGTTTCGGCTTCCTCTACAAGCCATACCTTTTTTTTAAAAGAAAAATAAATACCATGTTTTACCTTTATTTTATTTTGGTATTGAAAATGGTTTTCATAATGTTTTTATATCAATGTGTTGTATTGATATCTTGTGATTGAAAGGTCGAAATGTTATGTTTCCTTTATGCATGTTTTATGTGATACGATTATGTTGAGGTTCTTGGGCATTATTATGAAGACGGGTGGTTCCGTGATAAACTAAGGGCGGATGAGCCCGATATAGCTCTCCAATGCATTGGGTAACGCGAAGGAGTGAAACGTTAAGGTTTATCCGAATAGATTTAGGGAATATACTGTGATGGGTATTCCAAACGTAACCAAGAGGGTTACTCCCTACGTAAGAATGTTATGAATGCCTCAAGTTACCTTTATGTCTTATGATTTCTATGATTTATTCATGATTTGATGAGGTATGTTAAAATTCTTATGTCTTATGGGTAAAGTATGATCTCATTCTTATGTATATATGTACTCATGTTTCCTTTCCATATTTTTATATCCCTTACTGAGCTTTTTATGCTCATCCCAAGTTTTTTTTGAAATGTTTTTCACAGGTCAAGGGAAAGATACATGATATAATGATAATGTCAAGGAAGTGTCAAGAAATAATCCATGTTTTATTTTAAATATGTTTCCATTGATGGGAATGAAGAATACTATCTTTATGTAACCACTTTGTTTATATGTGGAATGTAATGCAAGTTTTATGATATAATTCTCTAAAACTCTAAACCCGAAAAGATCCTCAATGTGTAATCTTGTAATAACTCAAGATTAAGTAAGGTTTAAGGCTGGGGCCTTATAGAAACTCAACAGCGGGGAAAATCGCCAACGACGATGGTTCTTTCCCAGTGTTGACGGAGCGACATCGCTTTCCGCATCTTCGACGAACGAACCATTTTCGAGGTAGGGGTTTATTTTGAGTATGTTTATATTCCCATGTTCTTCCCTTCTAAAACAAAGAAAGCGAATCAACTCATTATCAAGTTGATCTGTGAATGTTTTCTTTTGCGGGTTGGGAATATTTCTTTTTGGGAGAATTGTAGGGGGATTTTTTATTTTTTTTTATGTGATATATACCCTCGAGCATGGAAGATTATTCTGTTGGGTGATTATTCGAACTACTAACGTGGTGGGTACGGACTAACGAACAAGTCCGGCCCACCGCTAACTTGTTCCTAATGTGCGGATTGCATGGAGACTGGTGAACGGAATAGAAACGGCGATTTAAAGTCGTCGCAGTGAAGAGCACGACCTGAGAAGGCCGTAGGTGTAGACGAGAGCTAAAACGGACCACAGGACCAACTCCGGTGGCCCGAGGAATAGTTCGGCGGCGTGGGTCGCCGGTGCGCCGGTGTTGGCAACTGGAGGCGGCGGTCGGCACCGGCCGGCCGCCTGGAGGCAGCAGCGCCCCAGCGTGCAGCCGAAAGAAACCACCCACGGCAATAGTGGTGGCGGCGGTGTGACAGACCCCGCGGCTGCGCGGGATCCCGGAACGGCTGGGCGGCTCCAGCTAGCACCACCGGTTCCAATTAACGAGGGGGTCGTGCCCCCCGCTCCGCGCAACGTGCTCAACCGCTGGCCGAGCCAGCGCCTTCCCCCCGGCTGGTCTGGGGCAGGCCACGCAGGCCGGGCCATGCCGGCCAGCCCGGATCGCACCCAACTAGGCCGGACCTGGACCCGATTCAGGTCATCCCGGTTTGTGCCGACTCGGGGCGGGTCTGGTCAGGTCGGACCGGGCCCAAACCCCCCTTTTTCGGACTTTTTTCAGCTAAACAGTCATATCTTGATCTATGCACCTCCGATCAATGCACCTTTAGTTGAGTAGGATTCCTTAGATCGAGACTGTCATTTTGGTATATTACACGCAAGGTTTTCATGAAGTTTGGGTACGGCCGGGTTGGTTCGAACCCTAAACCAACCGAGCCCTCGGAGCGGAAACGCTTATAACTTACAGATCGGACGTCCGATTGACGTGCCGTCAGCTATGTTGGATTCCTCTTGATGAGACAGTTCTTTTTCCTTACTACACTTGAGGTTTTGACGCAGTTGGAGAACATTAGGTTTGGTTTTATCCTAAAAAAAAACCGGGCCCCTGGAACAGAAAAGCCAATAACTTACTGACCGGGAGTCCGGTTGACACACCGTCTATTGCGTTGAGACCCCTATGACTTGGCGGTCCTTTGAGATACTTCCACGTGAGATTATGTGACACTTTAAAGTATCGAACAGTAGATCGTGGAGTGGATCCTCCTGGAGATGAGTGTACGGAGTACGGAGACCTTATAGCTGGCTGAGACCTGATGACTGCTTGTCCGATTCGATTTGGAGTGACTTGACTTGCCCAGTGGGGATCGCTGCTATGTTGGGGTGACAGACCCATGGTGGAGGAGCGCTACTGTGTTGGAGTAGTATACCCACATTACTCAATAAGAGGAGTACCTCTGTAGGCTATTAGGGGAGCTCTACTGTGTTGGGGCGGAAGACCCATGGCGGGGAATCACTACTGTGTAGGGGCGACAGACCCGCGGTACTCGACAGAGGAGGAGTACCTCAGCTGTCTAAGGTTAGTGAGTAGCACCTCGGAGTCGTGACAGGACTACTACACTCAACAGAGGAGGATTTCTCCAGCAGCCATGTTTTAAACATCGTGAATAAAAATCCTGGTTTGAGCTGAGTCAATGACCTTTGTGTTTACCTCATGATTGAGATGGGTTACTTGATAACTTAGGTATATGTATGGGCATATACCTAAGTAAAGTTTATCTGTTGAGATCTTTCTTTGTGGTTTATCCCTGTTGGATTTGGTTAGACCTTGAGGGTCTCGAGGTCCCTATTGAGTATCGTTATACTCACCCCTGCACGGGCTATGCCCGCACCTCATTGTGTTGGATGCAGACGATGAACAGTGCTGACCGAGGTAGAGTGTACGAGGACTGGACAATACCCAGAGGTGGACACTTGGTGTGACGGCACATGGAGCGGACTGATAGACGCGGACTGCTAAGGAGGACAACTGTACCTACCCTTCAGGTAGGAACCCGGACGACGATCTAGGAGCTGCTTCCATCTTCCAACTGTTTGTCTTTTCAGTTGTACTTTCTTTCAGTTGTAGTTGTACCTTTCTGTTGGGCTTTTATTCAGGCCCCTTTTACTTTCAACACTTTTTACTGCTTTACTTAGTGTTGTTTCTTCTTGTACTCTGGTTGTGTTTGATTTTACATTTTATAAAGGCAATGCCTTCCCAGTTTATAGGGAGTTACACCTTTGGTGCTAGTCGTTAGCCCCTGACCTATGGGAGGTGGGCTTGGAGTAAGTCACGGCATGGGCCCTGAGGACGAGTAGTGACAGTATACTTTAAGTAGAAGTAGTTTTGTCATAGATACATCTAGGGGTAATACACCTAAAATGAATTGTTCAAGTATATTTTTTCCATTATTCTGGTGCACGTTGAGTGCACCCTTACTGTGCACCAATTTTGAAACTCTCAGGGGATATGTTTGGGTTAACTCACATTTTTGTTATAAACCATTGTAAAGAATTTCTATAGATTATAACCAAATATTTCCTAAGTTAAACATAATGTGTAACAGATTGAAATAAATGTGTAATTATCAAGATATCATATGAATTGTTTTTCAGGATTATATGATTTCTCACTATAACTATTGTTCCTTACAATGTGTTTTCTGGTTTTTGTAATTTCTTATAACCCAAATGAATAGTGAGAAAAATGAATGTGACACCCATGTAAAGAATATACTCATGAGAAACCAAATGTCTTAGGAGTTGGGATGAAATATTTTTTTGACTATTCTCACTCAACTCTCTCAATCTATGAGTGGTAATACAGATCTTGTGGAACTTCCAAATGCACCATAAAGGGAGAAAAATTCCATTGAATCCTTTATGCAACAATTTCTACCCTTATTCTACGAGTATTATTATACATGGGTTAATGAAAAATGGATAAATGTGATGGAAAATATATTTTTCATTCTTTAGTGCTCAGAATATGGAAAATTTATCATAGCCATTTATCATTTGGAAGGTGAAGCAGATCAATGGTGGAATCTTATTAAGAATATGAGGGAAAAGGAAGAAATTGACTCCATGGAATGTGATAAGTCTAGGAGGATATTATTCAGTAAGTTTTTACCTCATATTCTATGTAAAAAAATGGAGAAGGAATTCATTGAGGTTAAGTAGAAGGATGATGAATACATTGGTACATATGAGGCAAATTTTACAAGACTTTCAAGGTATACTTATGGTTTGATCATCATCCTTGAAATAAAAATTGATCAATTATTTAGTGGTTTGAAAAAAAGTCTTTGAAACTAATTAACCATAAGGTACTTCAGAAGCTAAGAATAAATTTTTCTATGTGAACTCAAATTGGAAATGGAAGATATAAACCCTCATGGTTTTGTTGATAAGAAAATAAAGATGGACTTTCATGGAATCTATAGTGGTATGTCACATGGAGGGAAGAAAAAATTTAAACCTCCTACATGCAAAAAATAAGGGAAGGATCACTCAAGTGAATTGATAAAATGAATAAGAATATATTTAAAGTGTGGGAAGCCTATCCATTAAGAAAAATAATGTTGAAGTGATGTGAAGAGGCTAGTCAGTGAAATAAGTGGAGTGAGATCTCAATATAATACACCACCCCCAATTAAGTTCTATAGATTCAAGAAGTTATGGAATTATATTATTAAATGTCCTAATCCAAGTAATAATTATGATAATAAGCCACAAAACCATCTGAAGTCAAAGGAAAAAAGGGAAATCTTATACAATCACAATAGTTTAAGTGAATCATGGTAATTAGGTAAAACATATCCTACACTCTAGAGTTTGGAATTCCATGCTATTTGTAAGAATGATCCTTATAAAAATACAATTATTCATTCTTTAGTGAAATGTTATGTGATCCTAATAATTTATTATCTCTTTATACATAGATTCTATATAAATTTCTAGAATAAGAAATCATATTTGATATTCTGAATAAACCTATGATCATCAATTAGTATAAGGATGAAATTCAACTTCTAATGGAAATATTTTTTTGCTAAGATATGAACTTATTTAAGGAATAAAGGGTGAATTATCTTTTATAATAATATATGATTTTATTGTGACTTTATTTTTGGAAATGATTATTAGTTTTTTGGAGAAAAAAGATCAAGGTATATACATTTTGGTATGAGACTTTATAAGTGATTAAAATTATTTCAAGATAATTGTTAAGATGATCATGGAAGGATGTGAGATCAAATAATTCAAATATTTGGGTTTCAATATTGATCAAATATATCTTAGAGCAGCATTAAGGTTAACTATTTATGTAATGGATTAAGTTAAACTTTGGGTGTTATTGTTGATATTTTAGAGATTAATGTAATATAATTATCCATATCGGATAACATGAACTAACCATTTTGGTTTTATTCAATATTTAGAGAAATAATGAAGGACTTGTCATTATGTTATGGATATTATTATCCATTAAAAGTAAATATTAGTGCTTCATTCATGAAAAATCCATCTTGAATATTCATTTCTTGGATTAAAAGAAAATGTGAAAATTGATTGAAGCATAACTAAAGGATGAAATTGTTCTTATGATATGAAAATAAATCAAGTAATTATATTTTATCATGTTCTATATATTTATATTAAAATAATATCTCAAGTTTAGGAAAATTATCTTGAAATAAAATATTATACTTTTACCTTCATTTATGATGAATTAAATGTATTTTCACCTATCAAATATTTATGTTTTTGTGGTCATTATCTGTACCATTACCATATTATCTATCACTCTCTATTAGTCATTGAGAATTATTTTTCTCATTTATATCCATATTTTCAATTCCTACTAATATAATTCTATTTGGAAACCTGGTTTTCTGTTATTCAATATTATCTTCATATTTCCCTTTCCCTCTTTTTAATGGAAAATTTTTTTAGCCCTTTTTATAATGCGGGTTTTCCTCAAAGAAATTTTAAAATGTAAAACACTTTATTACCAAGTGAAAGTTAAAATTGATAGGACATGGTTTATTAATGTGGAGGATTATATAACAATATGATATTTTAAAAGAAGAACATTATGTTCGATAGAATATACAATATGCAACACTAAGATTAAACAAACAATGAAATATTATTATTTAAATATGATTATTATAACCAAGCCATTGAATTGGTAGGTATGAATAGAAATATAAACATTATGAAATATATATAATTTTCCTAATCAATAAAAAAAATTTGATTAATTATTAGTAATTAATCATTCATTTTTTTAGTAAAGTCATATTATACTTCAAAAATATATTTCCTTCAAACATGTTTTTTGTTTCTCTTTGTGAGAAAATGTTATATTTAATTTTATTAAAAATTTGAAAATAAATTTGAAAAAACAAAATTAATTTTATAAATCAAAATTTCAAAATTATTTTAGAGTTAATTTTAATAATTTTTTGAAAAGATTGATTTTTTGATGAATAGTAAAAAATATTAATTTTTATTGAAAACTATATTTTTATTTCAAGAATTTAAAAAGTTATATATTTTTTTTAAAATGTTTTCAAAGTAAAATTAGTTATATTATATTATGAATTATCCAATTAAGTTTATTGTAATCAATTTTATTATTTAATTTGGTATACAAATATTTTGATACTTAAAAATGAATTTTTATGAAAAATTGTTTATAGTTTCATTATATGTTTTTATCTTCAATTAATTTTCAAAAATTATAAAAAATGAATCATGAAAAATGGATTGAATATTTTTAACTTGTATATACAATTATGGTAAAAATTTCACTTTTTTGCTAATGTGGGTAGTAACCATAGATATTTTTTGTCACATCGGTAAGGGTAACATGAGTAAAATATAGTTAAAACTTTGGGATAATGATTTAAAATTTCTATAACACTTGAATTTATCCAATTTCATTGGTGGAGTTAATCCATGTACAAAAAAGTCTTGAATATATAGCCACTTTATACCATATTTCTTTTATTATGACCTTTATATTAAATTAAGTAAAAGATAAAGTAAAAAATTTCACTCTTGAATTAAATATCTGTAATATTTTTTCATAAAGGTGAAAAGAGGTTATGTTTACTTATAAATGTTTATTTTAAATATAAATTGATTTTATTTATCATTATTGTTTTTAAAAAAATTATTGTCTTAATAATTACCCTAACTGCTTACGCAACAACAACACAATATGTATTCAATTAATAGAAAAATAAAATAAATAATTGTAAAAGTATTAAAAGTAAATAAATTTGGAAGAATTATTATCTTCCAAGAATTTTGTAGATAAATATAATATACTATAGGTTTTTTAATGGTTTTTATTATAATTCCATTTCTATCATGTATTTTTCAAAGTCAAATTATGTGAATAGTGTTAAAAATGACATTAATAATATTTTATGAAAAATTATATTTTTTAAAATTATTTAAAAATAATAAAAAAATAAAAATATTTATATATGAAAATTATGATGATAAAAGATCTACATTATCATCCACTGTGTATTTATGAACCAATTATTACTTTATAAGCAATATTATAAACATTTAAGGGTGAAAAAAGACATTACCATGACAAAGGATAAAATATATTAAATAAGGAGTTAAACCAAAAGATAAGGTTTAAAAACCCATTTTAACCTATCCAAATTTTATTAGATAATGATATTTCAACCAAATACTATATTATATTTTAATATTTATCCATTTGGAAGCATTTTTCTTGAGAATGACTTTATTATATTTTAATCTTTTAAGAAATTCCAAGAGTACCCCCATCCTCACTTATGAAATAGCACCCCTCCATTATCTTCTTTACACCAATTTGATCCATCTTGATTGAAAATAACTAAAAAATTATATTCTAATCTTCCATATACTTTAATTAGTGGTTTTTTCTTCTTAAAATACCATTCTAAGGGTCCTTAAGAAGGGATCAAAATGAGGCATACTGAAGAAGTGGTAATCGTATTACCCAACCTCTTTCAATTTGATTATTACTATACCTAATATATATATATATATATGTATGATATTATTAATAAAATAATAACTTAATTATCCTAAATATACTTAAATTTTATTATAATTATGATACCGCCTTTATTCGCCATCTTTTTCATCAAATGGGATGTGAAAGTATCAGTCGTGCGTGCGCACGGCTTACCATCTTCACATAGTAATACAATTCATTTTCCATGGACATATTTAATGGTAGGTTATTATGTAGGTTTTAATGTTTATATATTATATTTATAGAATTATTATGATTCTATAATTATAACATCATGTCTACCTACTTTCCATATAATCTGTTGGTAAACGATAACATCGCTCGTGCATACGTGTGGACAACCACAATGTTTTTCATTTTCAATTAATAGGGATGATAATAAAGACATATTTAATGAATATATATCTTATATATTATATATTAATGATTCTAGAAAGATTAATTGGTATTTACTTTTCTTTTTTTCAATATATCCAAAAGTGAAAACATCATTCATGCATTTGTACGACCTACCATCTCCATGAACGATGTAATTAATTATTATACATATATATTTTATGGATGAAAATAAATATATATTATGAATATGTATGATATTTATATAATTATTAACATTATTTAGATGATGGAACCATGATAAAAGAACAAGGATAAAAACTACCAAACCTAGACTCTCATGTAAAATGAAATAGTTAATACCCATAAATGATGATTTTAATAAGGGGTCATTAAAAAATTTGTGTTGAAATATTATAAGTGGATAATATATGATATTATAGGTTTTTACATGATTCAGGTATATAATTATAATAAATTTAAATTAATTATATAAAGGTTAGAATTCCTTTAAAAGTAATTAAAACTTAAGGTAAGGCATTTGCATCTCACTTTTATTTTTGTGAGACACTTTCCACATTCACCAATTATGTATTATTTTTTGTTTATATACTACCCATGAATGTATTTTATGATTATTATCATTAAAATTATGATATATACATATATATATTATGTTATTTCTTTCATGGGTCTTATGATTCAAAAGTTTCCAAAGTGGAAATTTTTTTTTGTTACAATCTCATTATTTAGTGAGATTATTTATGATTAAGTTTTTGATGTGGAAATTTCATGATATAATTCTTAATAATCTCATGATTTTTCTTATACTATTTTTATTTATAGATATTACATGTTTTCCTTTAATTTTTTTCTCTTAAATTAGTTAATATATCGAAAGAATATTTTTTAGGAAACCTAAAATTATTTCTCTCTTTAGTCAAAATATTTTTTTATTCCAAGTAAATGTTTTCTAAAAATGTTTCCAATTATTATTTTACTATTCTCAAATGATTTTTTAAAGTCATTTTCACCAATTTTTTTTAAAACTATTTTAAAAGAAATATTCTTGTAATTTTTTGAACAAGTTTATTTTTATTGAAAATGTGAAAAGAATATTTGTTTTAACATAAAAATCATGAATTAAATTTCCCACCATCATATTCTCTCAATGCATTGAAACATCATGTACAATTTTCCTTATTTATTTTAAAATAAATATTCTTCCTTAATATATGGGGAATTTTTATATTTTAAAGAAGTTATTTGAAAACAAAAAAGATATTTTTCTCAATAAATATTCTAGAGATCTCTTAAAATAATTTTCCTCTGAAAATGAAATTATTTTATAATATATATGTTTTAATAGGGATATGATCCAATGATACTATCTTTATTATTTATATGTATATTTTATGATTATGATGATGAGATGTTTATGAAACCCATTTACTTTCCATGAGTTATGATATATGATGAATGATTTTTGATATTATGGAACACATATGATTTGATTATGATTATGTGATGGTTAGGTTTGTTAAATCCCTCTAATGGATTGGGTAAAGATGAAAGACTCGTGAGATAAATAAGATTATGGGTGGACTTGGGTTTCATGCCCATAATATTATGAGTGGACCAATTTTTCATGTTCATAATATGATTCATGGACCCCGATTTCATGTCCATAAGTATATGCATTGATATATCTATCATTTACATAAGATTATTCATGGACCTGGTTTCTTGTCCATAAGTTTATGGGTGGGCTTGATTTTATATCCCTAACTTAATGAGTGAACCTATTTCTCTTTATAAATCTTCATAATGTTATAATATTATGTTTTTCCCACATTCATATGTATATGAAATTCCATCCTGGCTCATATTCTTTGAATACTTTATGATTCATGTCTTATGAACTACTAAGCTTTATACCATGACTTAATATTATGATCTATGATATGTAGTGTAACATCATCGATAATTATAGAATAATAATTTTTCAAATATATTAATATTTATGAATTAGATATTAATTTTAATATAAAGTGGATTCTATGTCTGATAGCATACTTGACACGCAACAATGGGTTTCTCCACAATCTTATGTTGCACACAAGACTGAGTTATATTGAAAAATAATAATATATTCTTATTATTATTTTAAATGGTAGTTATCACCTAGCCGTTATATTGGAGGGAATAAAAAACCTAAATATATTATGTTTATACATGTTAATTAAATATTTTTACTTTCTTACAATAAATTTTAGAGGCTTATAATGAGAATAAATCCAATTTTAAGCATAAAATACACAAATATTTTTAAAAGGTAGTTTTAACGCATTTTGATGGATAACCCTTGTTAAATTTAGTTTTTGTCACTTTTATATGTTCTATTTTACAAAATAAACTTCTTATTTGGAAGGGGTACATTAAAATTTAATTTAGTTGAATTTTTGGTATTTTTTCTAATTAAATTCATATTTTAATGAATAGTGAAAAATATTGCATTTTAATTCAAATATGCTTTTTCATCTAACTTATTTATATAGTTATATTGTCTATTTAATTGGTTTTAAAGTTTAATTAGATTATTTTTTTATCATTTAATCCAATTTAGTTCATTTTAACTAATTTTATATTGAAATTTAATAGAAAAACTATGTGAACTTTTGAATATTTTACTTAAAAACCCTATTTTCTCATTCTGACAACAGGATTAATTTTAAATTTAATTTTTTCAATTATATGAATTTAATTTTCAAAAAATAAAATACATGGTTTTAATCATTATGAAAAATTTGGTCCAATTGGATCAAAATAATTTTTTGTGAATAATAACTTTAGTATTTTATTTTCCACAGTTAAAGGTAAACAGGGTAATTAAAGGTAAAAATAATATTATAATAATATAAAATAGCCCTAAAACTTTTTATAATATTATTTGATGAGTTATTATAGACCAAAAAAACCCTTGGGTCTAAATTTTGGACTTTTAAATCCACTTTGGTGGGATTATGACATTTATAACATTTAATTTAAAGTAAAGGCAAATTTGTCATAATCACATCACTTATCACTAAAGCAATTTTAAAATGGGGTTATATAAATGATATCTTAAACTATTAATATTAATTATAAATATAAAAATATTACCTACATCGTGTTAATTTATTTAGAATTTTTAAGAAATAAATAATTAAATTTAATTATGACATAATAATGATGTTGTGATTACTTTATTAATGAAAGAATCAAATAAATGATATTATAAATATTAAAATAAATATTATTTGACCTTATTTATGACATACACTAATTTTCTCAGTGACCAAGACATGTTATAAGACTATTAAATGGTTTTTTTTGAAGTTATCTCTCTTTTTGGATTTTATTTAAATTCAATAAAATGAATAGTGTCAAAATTCACATAATTAATATTTTATAAAAATAATAATTTATTAATTTATTTAAAAATACTAAAAATATTTTAAAATTAAAAAGTGGATATAATATGGTCTAAATATTCATAAAGTGTCCAATTATGGGAAACTGACCCCATATAAGTAAAATTTATAGCCTCTTAATATTTAAAATGTTGTTACCACAATTAAAATTAAAAGATAATAATTAAGGATAAACCAAAAATATAAGGTTTAAATAAAATCAATACATGTATAAAAATTATTGTATTAGATTATTTATAACTATCCATATATTATATTCTACATATCTAAATTTGGAGTCATTTGGATTAAAAAATTATTTTATATAATTTAATATTTTAAGAGTTTCCAAGAGTGCCCCTCCCCTATCCTTTAAAAAGGTACCCACTCTTCTCTAATATTCACACTTCAAGAACCTTTTTGCTTAGAAAAAATCTATCCAAACCCATTACTAATATCTCTATCCACATTATTGAGGCCTTATTTTAGGAATAAAATCCTTCTTATATATGTTAAAGTGTTCTTCAATAGTGATCAACCGAAGAAGAGGTTTCATTTTTTCAAAGTGTTTCTATTTTATTTCTTCTTCTAATTACTTTAAATCTCATTAATCCATGATGAACTAAAAACTACATTATCCTAAATATACTGAGATTTTATTATGTTAATATCATCCCCAAAATCTATCTCCAATTTCATCAAATGGGAAATGAACATTTCTTTCATGTGTACGGAGGACTACCGCCTCGCAAACCAATATAGTTTGTTTTTAATTACCGTATATAAAGACTGATTATAATGATGTAATATATGTTTATATATTATATTCATGACATATTAATAATTTTAAAATAACAATATTTCAATTATGTTCTTACTTTCCATGCACATAAAAATGATAACGTCGTTCGTGCGTACGTGTGAACTATCACCTCCACAAAGCGATGTGAATATTTTTTATTCCCCACATCACTTGTATGATATATATAAGTATATTTAAATTATTATGATTATTATAATAATATTATGATAATTCTGGAAATATAAAATAATAATTTCCTTATTTCTATAATGATCAATGAAAAATGGAAAACGTTACTCATGCGTACGTACGACTTACTGTCTCCGTGAATATAATGTTGTTCATTTTTCATAACCACACTTCATGGTTTGATTTAAAGGTATAATTTGTGTATAAATATGATAATAATTTCATGAATATTATTTTTTATATGATTTAATTATGAACATATGGAAATTTTACATCATAACAAGTTCATTTTCGACTCAAGTATTGAATATCAACAAAATGTCCAATATAAACTTAAATAATTATATAATTTTTATAACATGGTAACAAGTGATATAAAATAAATAATATACTTGAAAATTTTTATAAAGCAATTATAAATTAACCTATGTTTATTATTCAGTAATATAAAGGTTGTACGTGATAAGTCAGACTCGCGATAAGGGATTTCGTCTCAATTTCTTTTCATTGATGAATATTTTTATGTTATACACCACCTTATTTTATACAGTGTATAATTAAACCCTTTTAAATTTAATTTCATTCAAATGTTTTCTAAAGGAATATTTTTCTACAAAGATTTTTACTAAATTAAAAAAGGAATTTTTGTTAACGTACACAACGACAACAAATTTTCTGATACTGTGACCATTATTTGATATTTGGATTCCTCTACAAGACAAAATGTTTTTAAAAGAAAAAATAAATAACATATTCCCTTTTCAGGTATTTTGGTATTGAAAATGGTTTAAATAATGGTTTGATTATATAAATATCTTGAAATTATTCCTTGTGATTATAAATGAAATTTTATGAGTGAAATGTTAATAATTGAATTCTTTTATGTGTTATGATTTTATAATGCTACTTGGACATTTGATGGGTGGTTACGTGAAAAACAAAATATGGGTAGTTAAGTGATAAACCAAATATGGGTGGTTCCATGATAAACTAAGGATGGGTGTTTACGTTATAACCTCCAATGCATTGAGTATGGAATTCAACTGTATGGTTATTCAGTTTTTAAGAGTGATATGTGTGGAAGTCGACTACATGGTTATTCCATTTAACACTGATTATTTCCCAAGTTAACTTTGTATATTATATGTGATTTATATCGGTTTTATGTTAATATTATGATTACAAAAAATGGTAAGTAATGATAATATATTCAGTTAAGTGTAATTACTACTTCTCAAAGGTAAAACATATTAATTTATGATAAAGTATTCATGGTTTACATGTTTTCTTAATAATAATAGTTTTCCTTCTTTTTGTATCCCTTAATAACATATTTATGCTCATCCCAAGTTTTTAAATGTCTTTTAGAGGATTTAAATAAGAATAGAGTCAAATATGGGATCAAGGAAAAGATAATAAATTTAAACATAAAACAAAACCATGTTTCTTTTTAAATGTTTTTTTATTTAATGAAAAAAAACTGGATAGTGAGTAGAAGTGTCTACTTTGTAATTTTGAATTATTATGTAATATTTATAGACTAATTATCTAAATATCTAAATCTAAAAAGATCCTAAATATGAAATAAAGTCAAATTATTAACTTAACTCAAGATTATGTAATATTTAAATTTGTGGCCTTATAGTTGGTATCAAAGGTCGGTTTAGATAACATTAGGAGTTTGAATATTGTTAATAGAATATCCAAAAATGATTTTTACTTTATGTTCAAATTGAAATGATATAGAATTTGAATACTACCATGTTAATTCATCTAAGATATGTCTTTTTAGAATAGTTTTCCACAGAGAAAACAGAGTAGCTATACTGGGAAGGCATACAGAAGAAAACAATCTTCCAAGTCAACATCATGAGATGGTCGGAATCAGAATTAAACTATTTATTACAATGATGGACTAGTTAACTCAGGCGATAAATAGTGTTGGTTTCCATGCACAAGATCAACTAGATCAACTATAGAAGAATATATCGGTAGTGGATCATTTCATGAGGCAACATCCCCCATAATTTAGAGGATCATATGAATTTTTGCAAGATAAAGGGTGGATTAAATCAATAGAAAATATTTTTGATGTAATGGGGTGTTCGGACATTCAAAATGTTAGTCTTTTTGTTTATTAATTTGAAGGTGAAGCTGATCAGTAGTGGTCAATGGTTAAAAATATCAGAGGAAGTGAAGAGATTGGTTCCATGAAATGGGATGAATTTAAGAATATCATCCTTGAGAAATATTTTCCTAAGGATTTTTGAATTAGGATAGAAAATTAGTTCTTGGAATTGAGAAAAAAATGAGGAATATTTTTTTGCTAAATATGAAGAAAATTTCACCTTTTTTCAAGGTATGTCCCAAATTTTATCTGGGATATTGATAGTAAGATGAATCAGTTTTAATCATGATTGAAGATGAAATATCTAATCACATTAGCTTCTCGTGAGTTCAAAAGCTATGAGAAACTTATTCGATGTGCTGAGAAGGTAGAAATGGAGTTTTCTGATGATCATTTATTTCATGAGAGCAATCAAAAGAAGCAATCCATTTAGTAGGCAATGTGAAAGAATTCATCAAAGAAGTTTGGAGGTAATAAAAATAAATTCTCATCTTATGAGAAGTATAGTAAAAATCATCTTGTAGAATGTCTCTCAAAGTCTGTAAGTGCTTCAGATGTGGTAAGAATGGTCATATTTCTCA
Source organism: Viscum album (assembly GCA_963277665.1). Classification (NCBI taxonomy): domain Eukaryota; kingdom Viridiplantae; phylum Streptophyta; class Magnoliopsida; order Santalales; family Viscaceae; genus Viscum; species Viscum album. The sequence goes on along the minus strand of OY728138.1, from coordinate 1,170,686,203 downwards.
TGAATGTAAGGGAGATGATCAGGAAAGCATTGAAAAGTTGGTAGTAAGATGTTTTAGTTGTAATGAGTTAGGGAATTATGTCCATGTGTGTACAAATTTTATTACCTAGGGTGGGAACCAACAATATCGAAAGAATAAGGGTGTGAAAAATCATTTTCTACTACTACGATAGATGTGGAACTATCAAATAAAGTGGTGACAGGTATTCTATAAGTTTTTTCAAAATATGCCAATACTTTATTTGACTCTGGATCTTCACATCCATTCATTTCTAAGAGTTTTTCAAGTAAATAGGAAATATCACATCATGAATTTGATATAAAACTTTTGGTAAAAACTCTAGGTGGAAGTATTAAATCAACCAATATTTATGGTAATCTTCCTATTATCATTAGTGGGGTTGTTTTTCCTTCAAATCTTCTTGAACTTACCATAGTGTAATTTTATATGATTTTGGGTATGGATTGGATTTTAGTTTATCATGGTAAAATATATTTCAAAGCCAATAAATTTTTATTCAATGTTTTCATACCTTTGATAACATACCAAGAAGCTGGGAAACTGATTAAAGATGGAAGTGATAGTTATCTAGATCATGTTGTTGAAAATAAAGAAACGGTTTTTATTAGTGACATTCCAGGAGTGAATGAATTTAAATATGTTTTTTCTGATGAAATGTTTAGTATTGTTCCTAATTGGGATCTTGAATTTACTATTGATTTAGTTACTGATTCTAAGCCTATTTCTAAACCCCATTATCGAATGGATCAAGTAGAATTGATGGATTTGAAAAAACAATTGTAATAATTTCTTGATAAAGGTTTCATTCGACCTAGCACTTCACCATGAGGTGCTCCTATTTTGTTGGTGAAAAAGAAAGATGGTTCTATATGACTTTGTATTGATTAAATATCCTTTAATAACATCCCTATTAGGAACAAGTATTTTTTGCCTCATATCAATGATTTTTTTGATCATCTACAGATAGCTCAGTATTTTTCAAAGATTGATTTGAGTTTTGGGTACCATGAGTTGAAGGTGAAAAAGGATGACATTCCAAAGATAGTGTTTCACATGATATATGGGAATTATGAGTTTGTAGTTATGACCTTTGGGTTATCTAATTCCCTTGATGTATTTATGAACCTCATGAATGGAGTCTTTCATTAGTTTTTGGATCAGTTTGTGGTTGGGTTTATAGATGATATTTTGGTATATTCTAAAAGTCAGTAGGAATGTGAAATTTACTTAAGGATTATTTTTCAAACCTTAAAAGAAAATAAAATATATCGAAAGGTTAGTAAGAGTGAATTTTTGTTGCAAAAAAATTCATTCCTTGGTTATATTGTTTCTAAAGATAGCATAACTATTGACCCTTCTAAAAAAATTTGTTAAAGAGTGGCCAAGACCTACCAATATAAAAGAGATTCATAGTTTTCTTAGATTATTGGGTTATTGTCAAAGGTTTGTTGAAAACTTTTCTCAGTTATCTATCCCTCTATCTAAGTTAACTCGTAAGGTATTTAAGTTCATCTAGACAAAATAATGTGAGGATTCTTTTTAGGAAGTAAAAAGTAGATTTATAAATGCCCCAGTTTTGGTCGTGCCTTCCAGGAATGGTGAATTTATTATCAATAGTGATGATTCATTGAAAGGACTTGGTTCTGTCTTAATGAAGAATGATTAGGTAATTTCTTATGCTTTATGTCAATTGAAACCTCATGAGTTAAATTACCCAACACATGATTTAGAATTATCTACTATTTTTTTTCATTAAAATTTTGGAGGCATCATTTTTATGGTGTAAAGTGTGAAATATATACTGATTATAGATTATTAAAGTATATATTCACTCAGAAAGAATTGAAAATGTGACAGAGGAAATTGTGGGAATTAATCAAGTATTATGATTACACGATTCATTACCACCCAAGAAAAGTAAATAAAGTGGTTGATGCTTTGAGTAGAAAAAGTAATACTACATTAACCATGCTATGTTTGGAACAAAATCCTTTGGTTGATGATTTGATGAATTTTGTCTTGGAAATTGTTGGTGTAGGAAATTGCTCTATTTTTTTAAGTGGTAATGAAATAATATCTATCAAAAAGAATTAAGAAAGTATAGAAGGAAGATGGTGAGTTGCAGAAAAAGTAAGAGTTGGTTCATAAGGGTAGGTTACCTGAATTTGACATTGATAAATATTGTGTTTTTAGGTTTGGAAAGAGATTATGTGTGCCTTGTGATTTACATTTAACGAAATATTTGTCATGTGAAACTCATAGTTCTCCATTTTTAGTTCCTCTGAGTAGTACTAAGATGTACAGAGACCTTCGGGAGTATTACTGGTGGGACAAAATGAAAAGATATATTGCTGACTTTACTCTGATATATTTGATTTGTAAATAGGTTAAGGCAGAGCAGAAATTACCAAAAGGGGTGCTTCAACCTTTTATAGTGTCAGAGTGAAAATAGGAAAATGTATCCATGGATTTCATAGTGGGATTACCAAATATTTCTCAAGGTAAAAATACGACTTGGGTTATTGTTGATCAATTGACTAAATCTACTCATTTTCTTCCTATTTGAGATATTATATCCCTAGATCAACATTCTCAGTTGTATATTAAATAGATAGTTAGGTTACATGGAGATTTCCTCTTTATTGTATCAGATCATGATCATAGGTTCACTTTTAACTTTTGGAAAGGTATTCATAAGTTATTGGTTATTGAATTAAATTTTAGTACAGTTTTTCATCCTCAATCAGATGAGAATTCAGAACGAACAATTAAGACATTGGAGAATATGTTATGTGCATATTAAATGGATTACTAGAGAATTTGGGATGAAAATATTTCTTTGGTTGTGTTTTCTTATAATAACAGTTTTCATTCTAGCATACAGACGACAGCATTTGAGGCATTATACGAAAAGTAGTGTTGAACTCAAGATTTTTGTGATGATGTCAGAGAAAGTAATCTGATGGAACCAGATTTGGTAGAAGAGATGGCATAAAAAGTTCATTTGATTCAGAAACACATGAGGATAACTCATGGTAGACAGAAAAGTTATATAGATAACCGAAGGAAGTATCTTTATTTTGAGGTAGGTGATAATGTCTTTCTCAATGTTTTTCTATGGAAAAGCTTGATGTGTTTTGGTAAGAAAGGGAAGTTTATTCCATGGTTCATTAGACCCTATGAAATCCTAGAGAAAGTTGGATTAGTTGACTACTGAGTAGATTTACCTCTGAGTCTATCCTAGGTACACAATGTTTTACATGTTTCAATGTTAATAAATTATATGTCATATCTATCTCATGTTTTTATCCTAGAAGTAGTTCGGTTAGAGGAGAATATTTCTTATAAGAAGCAACTAGTCCAGATTCTTGATTATAGAGAGAAAGTGTTTCATAATAAGGTGATTCGTCAGGTTAAGGTTTTATGGAAAAAAACATATGGTTGAAGAGGCAATATGGGAAACTGAAAATAATATTAGGTAGAAATACCCCACTTATTTGATAAGTAAATAAAATTGCGAAGGTGCAATTTCCAAAAGGGGGGAAGGATGTAACATCCTAGGTAATTATAGAATAATAATTTTAAAATCTTTTAATATTTATTAATTAGATATCAATTTTTATTTAAAGTGGATTCTATGTCTAATAACATACTTGACATGAAACAATGGGTTTCTCTAAAATCTTATGTTGCACACAAGATTGAGTTATACTGAAAAATAATATATTATTATTATTATTGTTTTAAATGGTAGTTATCACCTAGACATTATATTGGTGGAAATGAACATAAATAACTATATTATATTTATATAAGTTTATTAAATATTTTTTACTTTCTTCGAATAAATTTTAGAGGCTTATAATGAGAATAAATCCAACTTTAAGCATAAAATACACTAATATTTTTAAAAGGTAGTTTTAACACCTTTTGATGGAGAACCCTTGTTAAATCTAGTTTTTTTCACTTTTATATGTTCTATTTGAAAAAATAAACTTCTTATTTGGAAGAAGGACATAAAAATTTAATTTGGTTGAATTTTTGGTATTTTTATGATTAAATTCATATTTTAATTAATTGTGAAAAATATTACATTTTAATTCAAAACTTCTTTTTCATCTAACTTATTTATATAGTTAGATTTTCTATTTAATTAGTTTTAAAGTGTAATTATATTATCTTTTTATCATTTAATCCAATGTATTTCATTTTAGTCAATTTCATATTGAAATTGAATAGAAAAACAATGTGAACTTTTAAACTTTTTACTTAAAAAACTTGTTTTCTCATTTTGACAACATGATTAATTTTAAATTGCTTTTACCACTTTTGTGAACTGAATTTTCAAAAAAATACATACATGGTTTTAATTAGTATGAAAATTATTGTCCAATAGGATAAAAATATTTTTTTTTGAATAGTACATTTAGTATTTTATTTACCACGGTTAAAGGTAAATAGGGTAATTAAAGGTAAAAATAATATTATAATAATATAAAACTACCCTAACACTTTTCATAATCTTATTTTGTGAGTTATTTTAGACGAAGAAAATCCTTGGGTCTAAATTTTGGCCTTTTTAAGCCACATGGATGTGATTATGATGTTTATAACATTTAATTTAAAGTGAAGACAAATATGTCATAATCATGTCTCTTATTAATATAACAATTTTAAATATGGGGTTATATAAGTGATATATTTAACTATTAATATTAAATAGAAATATAAAAGGATTTCCTACATCATAGTAATTTATTTATAATTTTTATTAATTAAATAATTAAATTTAATTATGACACAATAATGATGATGTGGTTGCTTTATTAATGAAATAATCCAATAAATGATATTATAAAAATTAAAATAAATATTATTTGACATAATTTATTCCATACATGAATTTTAAAGGTGACTATGACATTTTATAAGACCATTAAATGGTATTTTTTAAAGTTATATCTATTTTTTTATTTTATTTAAATTCAATAAAGTGAATAGTGTCAAAATTGACATAATTGATATTTTATAAAAAAAATATTTATGAAATTATTTAGAAATCCTAAAAATATTTTAAAATTACAAAGTGGATATAATAAGGTCTAAAAATTCATAAAGTTTCCAATTATTGTAAATTGAACCCATATAAGTAAAAATTATAGCCTCTTAATATTTAAAATATTGTTACCACAATTAAAATTAAAAGAGAATAATTAAGGGTAAACCAAAAAGATAAGGTTTAAATAAAATAAATACACATATAAAAATTATTGTATGAGAGGATTTAAAACTATCCTCATATTATATTCTAAATATATAAAATTGGAGTCATTTTTATTGAAATTTTAATTTATATTAATTTAATATTTTAAGAGTTTCCACGAGTGCCCTCCCCTATCCTATAAAAAGGTACTCACTCTTATCTAATACTCACACTTCAATAACCATTTTATTCAGAAAATATATTCCCAAACCCTTCTTAATATACCTCTATACATTCTTGAGACCTTATTTTAGGCATAACATCCTTCTTAGAGGAGTTAAAGTGTTCTTCAAAGGTGATCAACTGAATAAGAGGTATCATTTTTAAGTGTTTCTATTTTATTTCTTCTTCTACCACATTTAAATATCTTTTATACATGATTAACTAATAAATAAAATATCCTAAATATACATAGATGTTATTATGTTAATAAAATCACCTAAATCCTTCTTCAATTTCATCAAATGGGAAATGAATATTTCATTCGTGTGTACGGTAGACCACCACATCGCAAACCGATATACTTTTTTTTCATTACCATATATAAAGAATGGTTATAATGATAGAATAAATGTTTATATTTTATATTAATAACATATTAATTATTTTAAAATAATAATATTTCAATTATTTTCTTAATTTTCATGCACATAAAAATGACAATGTCGTTCGTGCGTACCTATGAACTATCACCTCCATGAAGAGATGTGAATCATTTTTATTCACCACGTCACTTTTATGATATATATAAGTCTGTTTAAATGATTATTATTATGTTAATAATATCATTATTATTATGAAAATATAAAATAATAATTACCTTATATCCATAATTATTAATGAAAAATGGAAAACATTACTCATGCGTACGTACGACTTACCATCTCCATGAATATAACGTTGTTCATTTTTCATAACCACAATTAATGGTTTGATTTAAAGGTATAATTTATGTATAAAAATGATAATAATTTCATTAATATTATTTTTGAGATGATGGAATTATGACCACATGGAAAATTTACATCATAACAAGTTCATTTTTGACTCATGTACCGAATATCGACAAAACGTCTGATATGAACTTATGTAATTGTGTAATTTTTATATCATGGTAATAAGTGATATAAAATAAATAATAAACTTGAAAAATATTCTCAGGAAATTATAAATTGACCTATGTTTATTATTTAGGAATATAAAGGTTATATGTGATGAGTCAGACTAACGTTAAGGGACTTCATCTCAATCTCCTTTCATTGAGGCGTATTTTGATGTTATACACCACCTTATTTTATATGGTGTATAATTAACCCCTTTGAAATTTAATTTCATTCAAAGTTTTTCAAAAGGAATGTTTTTTGAAGAATCATTTTACTAAATGACAAATGGAATGTTTTTTAAATGTACGCGGTGACAACAACTTTTATGCTTTCGTGACCATTATTTGATATTTAGCTTCCTATACAGCCAAAAAAAAATTAAAAGAAAATATAAATACCATATTTCTGTTTTAGGTATTTTTTTATTGAAAATGGTTTTATGAATGTTTTGATTATATCAATATATTTAAATTATTCCTTGTTATTACAAATGAAGTTTTATGAGTGAAATGTTGATAATTACAATATTTTTTGTGTTAGGATTTTATAATGGTACTTGGACATTTGAGGGGTGGTTAGGTGATAAAACAAATATGGGTGGTTATGTGATAAACCAAATATGGGTGGTTCTGTGATAAACCAAGATGGGTGGTTACGTTATCACCTTCAATGCATTGGGTATGGAATTCGACCATATGACTATTCCATTTGTAAGAGTGATATGTGTGGAAGTCAACTGTATGGTTATTCCATTTAAGTATGATTATGTCCCAAGTTACCTTTATATATTATATTTGAATTATATTGGTTTTATGTTAATATTATGATTATAAAAATGGTAAGAAATGAGCTTATATTCAATGAATTGTAATTACTACTTCTCAAAGGTGAAAAGTATTACTTTATGATAAAGTATTCATGGTTTACATGTTTTTGCAAGAATAATAGTTTTCATTCTTTGTGTATACCTTATTGACCTATTTATTCTCATACCAATTTTTGACATGTTTTTTACAGGATTTAAAGAATAATAGAGTCATGAATGGGATCAAGGAAATGTTCTAAAGTTTAAACATGAAACGAAACCATTTTTGTTCTTAATTGTTTTTTAAAAAAAGGTGATGCATTGACCCAAATGGCCAAATCACAAAATTTATTAAAAGAATTATTACAAAAGTCTAAATTACGGGATCATATTACAATGTTTTTCATGAAATGGAATAAGAGCAGTGGGGAGTTTGTAACACAAGGTTATGTCTTGATTAACTCCCATTCACTCACCGATCTGAACTACATCATCACACATGTTTTTTTGAATGTTTTTTATTTTATGAAAAAAATGGATAGTGAGTAGAGGTGTCTAATTTTTAATTTTGAGTTGTTATATAATAGTGATGGCCTAATTATCTAAATCTCTAAACATGAAAAGATCCTCAATAAGAAATAAAGTCAAATTATTGACTTATTTCAAGATTATGTAATGTTTAAGCCTGGGGACTTATATGTAGGATATGGTTGTAAAATATTAAGGTCCAGTTATCATACCCTCATGATCATGTTATGATGAAGTGATCGTTGATATCTTCTTTATTTACCCTTATTGAGAATCTGATCTCACCCTTTCTTAAGTTTCCTTTCCCTAGGTTATGAACAAAGGTTTTAAGTAGGGTATGTCTAATTTAAGATACCATTTTTTTCTGAGGTATAGTTCCTCTAATTTTCAGTTAAAACCTTATTGTAGTTTTATTTTGTCTTAAACCTGGAAACCACACCTTCAAGTTAGTTGGGTTGTCTTTGGAGGGATGGTAGAAGAGTAATGGAGTTTGGATATAGGCCAAATTCACATGTATTAAATACATGATATGTATTTAAATAAATAGGATATATTCAATAAAAGATATTTATTGGTCTTTCTAGGCTAATTCATAGTGGGTAATGGTTTTTTTGAGACGTTTAAAAACTCGATCATTACATAACATGTAAAAAATTTACACACTGTGTAAAAACTGTGAGTTTTTAAAGGGGAATAACCCCTTTATTTTCTTTTAAATCTATATCATCTCTTTTCTCCTTCACATGATATCTCATTTAGGAGATTCTCCTTTGCCTAAATATAGGCTAGGATCTCATTCTTCTACCCAATATCTGATCTGAATACCATTGGTCTCATTTGATCACCATCAGTAAGAGATTTGATTCACTATATTTTCTCAGTTTATTCCACTCTCTTTTTTGCCATTTTGATGTGAGATATTATTCCCTATATTAAATTTTTTTTTTCAGTTTTCTTCCAATATGGAATGAACAAAAGGTCGATACTGAACGAGTACTCCTCTACCTCCATGAGGTAAGTGAACTATACCTTTTCCCTAAGTTTTTTGTATATTTGGCAATAAATTTTGTAACACACACCATACTTTATATCCATTTATTCAAAATTAAATTATAATCATTAAATAAATTATTTTACCAAGTTTTGATACCCTTGTAGCACCTATACTTGGTTGAATATTGTCATATTTAAACCAAGACACACATGAGGTGTGTTCTTTTATTTTTCTTATGTTAAAACCATCCCCTTGAGTGTGTGAGCTCAACACCCTTTTAGTGGTATCCTTTTAATATAAATGAATTAGTTAGATATGATCATGAATCCATTTCCATGATATTAAATGTTATTAAAATAGTTAAATATTATTAAGGTGATTAAATGATAATGTAGGATGAGATAAATATTATCTTATCTTTTGCCTCTTTATATTAGTATTTGAAATAGGGTATGAACACTAACATAACCCATGAATTTTATATACTTTCTTGATGTTTACATTTCGGTATTGAACCACCTTCTTATGAAGGTATGAAACCTATTTCATTATGGTGTGGCATTGACTAACTGTACGGAACTCACTAAGGGATCGATGTATGGCACCTTTGACTTCTCCTCCTCCTCCTCCAATGGCCCAAAGGCCTTCATTTTTTATTGATTTTGATAATCCACCCTTCAAGGGGTGAGGTGGAACCCTTAAAAGGCTCGTAGGTGTAATTATTACATGGCATGTAGGCCTTAGAGGAATTCATTTCCTGTAGGATTCAAAAATTACATAAAACCAATACTAACTACTCAGAACTACTTCTCCCTAGCATTATCATCGTGAAATCATCTCTCTACCTTTGCACGGATGTTCGGCTAGGCTTTCCCATGCATGCACAGGATTGTCCCCTTGATATGATAATTTATGATATAACTCTATTGAGGAGGATTGAGGTATATAAAATATGGATTCCATATACATTTACATCTTCAAATATAGTTTTCCCTAGTTATCACCTTGGGACCTGGCCCATATAGGTATGTTACTCTTTTCACATGTGGCGTATGATGAGCTGGTTATCACATACTATTTACATTTCATATATATATTGTTGCTCAATTGATATTTCCTTATCTTATTATATCTTTTACTCATGGAATTTTCATACCTTTTATTCATTTACATATTTTTTATATTATACCTACACATGATTATGGTTTACACACACTGTATGGATTTGTAATAGACACTATTGGTGGTGACCTATAAATTTTATCTCACACTCTATTTAGGCCTCAGATTGGTACTCAGAAAGAATTCATGGATAAAAGTAGGGACAGGGGTAAGAAACCAATTTTTTATGCTTGATTGATTGTAGCATGGGAGCAGGGAGAACGAGACAAAGCTATAACTTGTGATGTTATTAGGAAAAATTATTTGGGTATTTTTGGTTATTTTGATATACATGTATGTATTTGTGTCTTCTTCCATGTATTCCTATTTCTTTTTGATTTTGTGACATGAAATTGCATCATTTTTTATATTGTACTAGATATTTCCTTTGATGGATTTTTTATTATTATCATTTGGATGTTTTACTTTCATTTTTTTACTATTCAATTATTATGATTTTGTTATAATTCATGTATTACAAGAATGTGCTACTTTAATTATGTGGGTATAGTCTCCCAACTATATCACCTCAGATACTTGATGTTATTCGATAGCCTATGGTGTATGAAGAGGCATGCTTGAAGACTTTTGGCCAACCAAGTTTGGTTATTTATGAGTGTACTAGGACTGAGGCATTATAAATTACTACCATAGGTTTCTTTTCTTTTCTTTTTTTCTATTTTGGATAACTAAAAAGGAGACTAAGACATTACAAAAAATTTTGATGTGTATGTTTTTGGGATTAGATAACGCACATATGGGTAAAAAGAAAAATTTCATGGAATGGGATATGATGTTCTAGTTTATTTCTATTAAAGTTTCTTTGATTCCACTATTGGGTGAAATACATGATATGTGGTGTTATTACTATTATGATATTTAATTAAGTTTTTTTCTTGTCCTGTTATGATAAGGAATAATTGAATATTCATTAATTTAAGAACCTTATAGAATTAATTTTTCATGCATTAGGAAATTCCATGTAGGATGCATTTCCTGACTACATGATACTTGTTGTATATGCCTTGAGAGAAATATTTTTTATACAAATAATAATTCTTCATGAAAAAGGGATTGAATAATTGGTTATTAAAGTGTATGCATCAATCTAAATAGCATTTTCCTGTATATTCTGATGATAATACCTTAATTAACCAATTATCACAAGTTTGAGTTATGTAAATGAGGTTACATAGATTGAAACATTAGTTAATTTTGAATACATGAATGTCATTTGTAATCTAAAGAATTTATGTACCTATCTAAATTGGTAATGATGATTCATTTAGCCAAATCATCTTATACTACCTATTATATTCTACTATCAAATGTAAAGGTCTAGATACAATTAAATGAACTACTAATTGAAATTTATAAAGAATTTATTTGTATAAATAGGGTATTTTAATTCAGTTAACCAGTCTATTATGTAAATGAAAGAATTGATAATTATTAAAAATATAATATGTTCATCATTAAATAAGGATGTCAATTGAAACTTAAAGGGTGTATTTCACTATAATTTTCAATGGATAGTCCATATAATGGGACCATTACAATAAAACAGAGAGATTAACCTATACCTAACCTTAGTAGTGGCCAGCATGCATTGCCTCTTGTGTTTTTATGATTATTCTTATCACCCAGTCCCAGCTTTAAGAGTAAGAAAATAGGTGTGAATTTTATATAGGAATTATTATACCTATACTATTCTTTTATCTGCAACATTATCAATATTAAATACTATTTGAGGCATGTGATTGTCATTTTTAGGGATGTGACACCACAACGTCTTCGAGTTTTTCACTTGGAGGGTGGTGAAAACAATGATCTAGAGGTGTTGGGCCCTGAGTCTCCAATGTTACCTATAATAGTTACACTAATGTTACCTATTACTATTCTTGAAATGGGTGATGATGCCTAGTTTTTAGGGGAATTTTTGTGGCCTATGAAGACTATATAGAGAGATCCATGACTTTACTCATCTATGAAAGAGTTTATGTGAGAGTTTTAGTAGTAGAATCCAACCATGTTTTCAAGTTATGGTAGTCCTCAGGCTAGAGAGTCATGTCTAGAGTCCATACTAGCTATTTTAGAGCATCTTGAGACACTTACTAAGAGGAAAGTAAATCTCTCTACGTATATGCTTTGAGACTCCATGAATCATTGGTGGGATGTCATATCTTGGTCTAATCATCATTAGGGTATTAAATGGGTTTGATTTAATATAATTTCTATGGCTATTTATGCACTGAGAACCTAAGGGATGATTGTGCTAGGGAGTTAATGAACTTTTAGAAGAGTTCGATGTCTGTTATGGATTACTAAAATCATTTTAAAAGGCTTCATTTCTTTGCTCATATATATACTGCTGATAAGCTAGTGAAAGTGAGACATTTTGAGGATGGGATCAGGTAACCTATTTGATCTCATGTGAATGTTTTCTTATTGACTATAATTTCTGATATAGAAAACCAAGCTCTTATTACCAAATTTAAAGTAAGGAAAGATAAAGTTTTGGATTAGAGTGGACTAGCTTCTTGAACCAGTAGTGAAATATCTAGAGGTAGGAAGTTCCACTTTGAAACATATTGTGAGGGAAGTACCATTAATAGTGAATGTACTGTTGATTTTATTGTCTATCATTAGTTTGGGAAGTATGGGCACATGAAACCTCAGTGTGATATGGCCACATTTGAGTGTTGATTCTACATTAGGATGGGATTTTTACATCAGTTTTGTATAATTTTCCCTCTAGTGGAAAGTAATGGAGGATCATAACCTAAAATTGTTCCTAGAAAAGGATCAACATCTCTGCATCAGGTAGGGATGTGGAGTGATACTGACTGATAAGGTTAAGAAGGTGGTCATGGATAGGGGATCCAAACACTAATTATGAAACACCATCAGAGTGTACCTACCTAAGGTAGTTATGTTATATCTTAGGATTGTTGAATGGGAAAAGTTTATGAAGTGAAATATGTGCCAAGGTAGAAGAGTCTTTGACCTTCTAAAATTTGAGATATGGTTTTTAGTAGCATCTACCTTGGTATTTGTTTTTTTTTTTGAAATAGGGGCTTGAAATTATTTTATCTCTATGTCTATTGTGGAAATACTTGCACTTAAAATTAATTACTTTTGTTGGGTTATAAACCTTGAAACTCCTGGGTTATGAAACTTGAAATTCCTTTGGGTATAATTTTAGATAGTTAACTCTAATGTATGAATTTAACCCTTGATATATTAAATTATCTCTTTTTATATAAATTCTTTTTCCATGAGATGGTGAGATTTAATGTCACCCTTGGGATGGATTGGATGGTTTTGTATCATGACTATGTGTATTTATATCATCGAAGGGTTTATTTCACATTACCAAAGGGAGGTAATTATATTCACAAGGGTAAATGAGATATCTAGGTAGGTAGAGATGGACCAGAGCATCATTAGTTAAATGGAGTGACACCCTAGATTGCTATCATTTTATAGATGATTAGGGAATACATCAGGATGAATTCTCTCATGTGGTAGACTATTTCAAAGATGTCTCCCCTGATGAATTTTCTAGTTTAAATACTGAGTGATAGGGGGATTTCTCTATTTATCTAGTTCTAAGAGATGAACCAGTGTCCATTCCTCCTTATAGGATGACTACTACTGAGTTGAAGGAGATCAAGAGATAGTTAGAGGACTTAGAAGCTAAGGGTTTTATACATCCCAATAATTCCCCCTAGGATTCACCGGTCATTTTCACCAAAAAGGTGGATGAAACCCTCTATATTTGGGTGGATTATCGGATGTTAAATCAGGTTATTGTAAAGAAATGATATCCTTTTACTTGTATAGATGGCCTCTTTGATCAGCTACGAGGAGCTTAGTTTTTCTTAAAGGTTTATTTGAGATTGGTATACCACCGGATACTTGTTATAATTTTGGATATATCTCATAAAACATTCCATAGTAGGTATAGTCTTCATGAGTATATAGTTATGTCATTCAGACTCAAGAATGGGTTGACCATTTTCATGGCTCTGATGAATCAGGTTTTCCACCTGTTTTTGGATTTATTTGTGGTAGTATTTGTGGATGACATCTTGGTGTATTCTCATGCTTGACACGATATTACAAACATCTTGAGATCATTTTAAATACACTGGGATAGCACAAGATGTATGATAGGCTCAGTAAATGCCACTTTTGGATCAACAAAGTGCAATTCCTGGGTTACATCATCTTAGAGGCATGAGTGTCATTTGACCCATAGAATGTGAGAGTTGTAGTCACCTAGGAGAAACCCAAAATAATTTTTGACATTCATAGTTTATTCGGGATAAATAGTTATTAAATACATTTTATACAGGACTTTTCACACCTATAAACACCTCATACAGGCTTTACTAAAAAGGGTGTGAAGTTTATATGGTCAGAAGTCTATGACATAGCCTTTCAGGAGATAAAAGAGATACTATCTTCAGCACCAAACCTAATTTTTCCAGATCTATAAAGAAGAAATATAGTTTATTGTGAAACATCAGGTATCGGGTTACGAGTAGTTCTTATGTAGGATGATCGAGTCACGGTGTATAGGCATTGAAAATTAATATCACTTGAGGCGAATTATCCAAATCATGATCTTCAGTTAGCTGTTTTTGTTCATGCCTTGTGTTGTTGGCGACATTACTTACTGGGAGAGAATTTGGTGTGTATACAGACCACAAAGGACTTGGTTATATCTTTACATAGTGTGACTCAAACTCAGATAGAGAAGTTGAGTTGAATACATGTAGTCCTTCAACTTTGATATTGACTATACACTTGGTAAAGTCAATGATGTAGTGGATTCTTCATGTCGAAGGACTTATACACATGCATTTTGAGAGTCTAGTTATGAGTGGAAGCTTATGGATCTATTTTATGAGATACACTTGGAGGTTCAAGACCTTCATGGATAGTATGTACTTGTATCATTGTTAGTGACCTCTTCACTTATGGAGAGAGTGAATATGATGCATTTATCATATCCTAAGTGCTTATTCATAAGGGAGAATTCTTCAGGTGAGGACTCACTGCCAGTATGGATCGTTGATAAGGATAAGGTCTTGAACATTCATGAATGTGTCTAGGTTCCTACATATATCTAGGATGAATTGATGCAAGAGTCTCATGATTCTACTTGGTTGGTACACCCTATTATTATAAAGATGTATCTTAACTTGTGTCTCTAATATTGGTTTCCTAGTATGAAAAGGGATAAAACTAGTTTTGTAACTTAGTGTTCCATCTATCAGTAGGTGAAGGCAGAACACAAGTTACCAGTAGGGTTTCTTTAGACATTACCCATTCCATAGTGGAAATGGGATGATGTCACAATAAATTTTGTGATTGGATTATCAAGATCCCCTATAGGAAGTGATGTAGTGTGGGTAATCTTTAACCGGATCATGAAGGTCGCTCACTTATTTCCTATCAGAGAAATCTTCTTAGTGGATGATTTTAGGAGACTATATTTCCATGATATTGTACGCCCACACGGGGCCCCTCATACAATCATTTATAAAAAGGATTCTCATTTAACATCGAGTTTCTATCACACGTTATAGAAATATTTTGGTACATTCATGATTTTGGGCATAGCCTTTCACCCTCAGACCAAACGATAGTCAGAACAGATGATACAAGTACTAGAGGACATGCTCTAAGCATGCATCCTTGATATCATAGGTTCTTAGGAGAAACATATACCTCTTTTTGAGCTCACCTACAATAAATAATTTTAGGATATGATAAAAATGGATCCCTATAAGGCCTTATATATTAGTCCATTCCATTCACTATTGTGTTCGTTAGAGGCAGGTGAGGCAGCACTACTTGGACCTCATATCATTTAATAGACTTTAGAGTAAGTTCAATTGATCTGGTAAAAAATGGCTACAACTCAGTCTAGGTAGAATTTATATATGGATTTTTTCCATAGAGCACAAGATTTTGAGGTTGGGAGTCTGGTTTTATTTCTTGTATCAACTAGATTAGGACATCAATAGTTTATATGGAAAGGTAATTTTTTACCTTAGTTTGTTGGACTCATTGAGGTTTTGGAAAGGGAAGGACCAATTTATTATTAGATATCACTTCCTAATAGATACTAGGATATTCATGATGTTTTCAACTTATCTCAGTTACGTCGATACGATCTAGATCCATCTCATATCTTTCAACCTGATGTGGTTAAGTTTGAAGTATATGCTTCCTTTGAGGAGTACCCTGCTCATATCTTAGACCGAATCATGAAGGATCTATGAGGTAGATTAGTTCCTTTACTATGACCTATATGGAAGCATAGTTGTGTACAAGATGAGATATGGGAGCAAGAAGTTGATGTACATGCTCAATGTTTGGAGTTATTCCCAAAAGATGATTTACCACACTTGAAAGGGAAACTCGAGGATGAGTTTCTTTAAGGGTGGAGGCTGTGTGATCCCAGTTTTTCCTATGAGGCATGGTTCCTTTAATTTTTTCTTAAATAATTTTTTTAGTTCCCTTTTTGGAATAAACCTAGAAACCACAACCTCAAGCTAGTTGTGTTGTCTTTGGAGGGAAGGTAGAAGAGGGCTGGAGTTTAGTTGTAGGAAAAATTCATGATGTGTATTAAATGAAAAAAATGTATTTAAATAAAAAACATATATTTAGTACATGATTTTTATTGGTCTGGCCAGGACACTTCATAACATGTGATGGTATTTTCCAGAAGCATAAAAACCTAAGAATTACACAATGTGTAAAACATTTTCACATTGTGTAAATGCCATGAGTTTTTTTAAGGGGAAACCCCTTTTTTTTTAATCCTCTCTATTCTCTTTTATCTCAAATAGGATCCCTCCCATAGGAGCTTATCCTAAGATTAAATCTAGGCTAGGATCTTGTTCTTCTGTATGACCTTCGATAGGAACAATGTGGGTCTCATTGGATTTCCACTTGTAAGATCTTCGATCCACTATCTTCTATTACTAGTTTATTCCACTGTCTCTTTCACTATTTTGGTGTGGGATATTATTACATATTTTTAGGGTGTTTCTTTCATTTTATTCCGATATGGACCAAACCAAAGGCTAATACTAGATGAGTACTCCTATACCACCATAAGTTAGGTGGTCTATACCTTTTCTCTAAGGTTTTTTTGTCTATTAGACTATCATCATTGTGATGCACGCCGAACCTTCTGGTATTTTATTCTAAATTAAATTATAAGCCTTAAATTAATTATTTCACCTAGTTTTGATGCCTTTATAACACCTAGACTTGTTTGGAGGTTATCGACTTCAACCCATGCCACACATAAAGTGTGTTATTTTATCTACCCTGTATTAAAACAACCCCTTTGGGTGTGTGAGCTCACCACCCTTATAGTGGGATCCTTTTTAATCTAAATTAGTTAGTTAGAGAGTAACATGCATCCCTTTCCATGATATTCAATGTTATTAAAATGTTTAAATTTTATTAATTTGATTAAATGATAATGTGGGAAAATATAATTATTCTCTTCAATTATGCCTATTTATATTGGTATTTGAAATTGGGTATAGACACTAACATAGACCATGACTTTTATATACTTTCTTGATGTTAACATATGAATATGAAACTGAATTATTATGAAGGTATGGAAAATTTTTCATTATGATATGGAATTGATTAGGGGATCAAGGTATGGAACCTACAAACCCTATGTATGATTACTTATGGTACAGAACCGATTAGGGGATCGAGGTATGACACTTGTGACCCCTAAATATGATCATTTATGGCATGGAAACATTAATAAGGACTGATTTATAAAACCTATAACTTTTTTATACGTTTACATATCTGGATATAGGTCGCCATGGCCACTGCCTTGGGATCTGGACCATGTGATCCTATTACTCTTTTCACATGTGGAATATGCATAGATGGTTATTAATTGATGTTGACATTTCATATATATTTTGATGCTCAACTAATATGGCTTGATCTTATTATATCTTGTGATTATGGGATTTTCATATCTATTATTCATTTATATATTTTTCTATTATACCTGTACAAAGTTATGGTTTATACACATGGGCTTAATTTGTTATAGACACCATTGGTAGTGGCCTACTGAGTTTATCTCACACCCTGTTCAAGCTGATGATTGGTACATGGAAAAACATCATGGATGATGATAGGGATATGGTAAAGCACCCAGTTGATGATGTTTGATTGATTGTAGCATGGGAATAGGTATCACAGGATTGGGCTATGAATTATGTTTCTATCTAGAGATAATATTTTGGTCTTTTTGGTTCTTTTTATATACATATATGAATGTGTGTCTGCTTCCAAGTCGACTTGTTTCATTTTAATTTAGAAACATGAAATTACATCATTTTGTATTTTGTATTGGAGATTTCCTTTTATGTCTTGTTTATTATTTCCATCTAGATTTTTTACTTATATTTTTATACTATTAATTTTTTGTGCTTCCATAAATTTTCATTTATTACACCACTATAATACTCTAATTATGAGGGTATAGTCTCTCTATAGTACCATCTCAAACCCTAACTGCTAGTTGGCAGTCTATAGCATATGGGGAGGCATGCTTGAATCCTTATGACCAATCGGGTTTGGTTACTTATGAGTGAACTGGGACTAGGATGTTACATATAATAAGAGTACTGTATAGGAAGACCTTTGTGGGATATCTTTAAGATATTTCAATAAATAATAATATTGTTTATCTAACATCTAAAGACACTAAACGTTTATGGTCCTCGGCCATGTATTTTTGAATTATATTGAATATTAATCTATTAAGATATAATATATATGTATAAAAAGTATGGGTTTCTATAGTAGTACATGGTATGGCCAAGATTTCCATAAAATTGAAATTTCATAAGTGGAAATATCTTCTTACTTTCATTTCCTTATATCCCTAGCCTTTGAGTTTCTACTTAGTTATTAATACATTTTAAAAAATTAAGGATTTCTTATAACCCTGTATTTTCCTTTATTTATAGCACTCATTTTACAAAGTTCCAATATCTTGGGTTTTTCACTTGAATCCCCAAAAAAATTCTTTACTTTACTCTAGTATTCCATTGTTATTTCCTTTGATGTCTCAACATCACAACCAATTCTAATTTTACCCATATATCTCAGTCCTTGTTCACTTAAAATTTCCGCAACACCTCATGAGATTTGATTGGCCCTTTATATCAATTATCTATCCTTGAAACTCTTAAAATTAAGATTCTTGAACAAATAAAATAGTTTTACATTTGATTAGAATATCATTCTTAATGAAATAAATTTTTTTTCAAGGGACTCAACCTTATCTGCTCACTCCACTAGGCTAGCATAAAGTTGATCAATAACCTTTTCCTATTATTCTATATTTAGTATGGATTCAAAAACTTCTCTTGAGATTTCATGACTAGAAAATTATTTTTCTAAACCTTATTGTAGATGATGAACCTCATCTCCAAGATGATCCACATACTTGGAAGACTCCTTTATCAATCCAATAATATCATGATTTTTATTTCTTATAATAATGATCTTGTTGAGATCTCCCTCAAGTTACACCTTGAGATCTAATACAATTTAAGGCTCATCAATAATTTCCTATTTAGTTTTTCCTTTTTAGAACCTACCTATTCATTATTTTCCATCATGGTATCTTATGTATTAGATTTTAATTATATTTTTACTTCTTATAGATAGTATTATTATCATTTTATTATTTACTCATAAATATCTTCCTATGGAATTAAATTCTAGATAAAATCCCAGTCTTATAGTCACTTCTAGAAGGGATTATTTTTTTTGTGGATTTATATAACTTTTTCTTCACATTATTAATCATAAAATCTTTATGGGAACCTAGCTACAATATACCAAACTTTACCACATAAAAATTTTACTAAAGGCATCTTGCCTTAAAGTCTACCTTTTACTCATTAAACTTTCTTGTAATGAGAGAAATGAACTCATCATTCATATATTCCTATTAATATTGTTATTTTGTGATATTTTTATTTTATATGAATTTCAATGACATATACTTACTTGTGTGAGTTGATGTCACTTAGATACTAACTTGTATTTAATATGACACCTAACATCTTAACAGATCATCTATAAATTGCTTTCTCAAATCCATTTCTTCATGAACTAAAAATTTTGGATTATATAGTGGTGGAAACCATAAAAATATCTTCTTGAAAAAAATAAATATCCTTTATTTATTAAATAATTTATCAAATAGCTCCAACTACCTTACTAATTCAGTTGAAAAAAATATAAGAAATTTTATCAGGGGTTATTTTCAAGTCATTCAACTTGTTGTAAAGAATTTGTATCCTATATCTCGTTAACATACTACCACCTTCATAAATGTTGGTAAATTTATCCCACATTTATTAGGAACTATCATATATCACAAATTACATATAGATATTATTTTTTAGAGGTCTAAATAATATGTTCCAAGATTTAGAATCCGCATCGAGGAACTTCTTATCTTCTTCAGTCATAGAAAATTCGGATGCATTACTAAACTATATCCCATGAATAACATTAGAGTAGAGTTCTAATCCAAGATATAATAGGTGAAATATCATCTTGTTCTTCCAAATATAGCAATAAATTCCATCAAATAGAGGAAACCATTTATTATTTACTTTGTTAACCATACTATGAATTATGTGGCATATTAAACACTTATAACTATAGATCTGATACCATTTTTTGTAACATGAGACGGACTAAGAGGGGAGGGGTGAATAAGTGTGCAAACTTTTTCTTTCCGTTATGCAAGACCTTGCTCTCACATTGGTAGGAATTCATTAAACTTGTTACAGTTATAAAAACGATCGCCCCAATAAAAATACATAATTTAAGGCAAGATATAATGATTTTACTTAATTAAACACTAAGGGGTATTCCAAGAAGAAAACACAAAAAAAAATTATGATGGTGTACCTGAATTCTCTAATCTTCACTATTTTGGTGTATATATTGTTCGGATATGGCCTCTTTGTACTAATCACACTGCCTCTTTAATTTGATTTAGTGATAATCACACTACCTCACTTGGATCACTTCCACTGACTCCTCCTTGTTCACTACTTCAGATTAATCCCTTGTCAATTTATTTAAATGAAGTTTTCTTTATATCATTAAAAAAATTATTTTAATTATAAAATAAAGAGTATGATGTTATAACATTAATCAATATTATTAACTCATATAAGGCTTCAACCTAGTACAAATTCTCTCAAGTATGGATTCTCCTGGTTATGGATTTTCCCAAGTCTCCTACTCCAAAGAATCATTAGACAAATATGGTTCTCACAACTATGGCTCACTCAACTATGTTTCACACAACTTCCTTCTACATGGTTTTCTCTCACAAGAGTGGGTCTTACAAATCCCATTGATCAAGAGAGTTTACCTAAGTATACCTCGCACAATTCCTTCACTCTAACCTATTTGTAGAATAATTTTTTCAATGATAAATTTGAAAAAAAAATCTTTTCTAAGTTATGTTTGAATATATTATCTTACATAAATCCCTTTTAGTAAGTATCCTTAACTCAAATATTTTTCTAAAGTTTAGTTCACACAATTATCACTTATGTAATGTCCCGGCCTGGGTTCCACTAAACCAATGCCTTGAGTCGGTCTGCCACATGACCTCAAGTGTGAATCATCATATGCCAAAGGCTAAAAAATAGATGAGAGGGTTTAAAATGGAACTGTTAGGAGACTATACCCCCATAATAGAGTGCACAAACATAAGAAAATAACCAAATATCATACACATCAGAGTACACATGAAGAATAAATAAACTAAAATTGAAAACATACTGTTGTAAACTGAAATGTAATAAAGGCCCAAATTTACATGTCATACATACAATCATACACCTAATTAGATGGTCATAATACATAAAAAATATATAAGAAAAAAAACAAAAAGTCTCCACAACATCACCGAGCCAAACCCATCCAATCAACTGATACCACCTGAGCACTCTTGATCAACCAACAATACTCAACGCAAGCCTCATCCAGAAACTATACCTACAATAAATATTTAAGAGTTTCATGGGTACCCAAGTGTAGTGGCGACCTGAGTAGGCTGTGATTAAAACTCAATATTCCACCACCAACGGTGTCTAAAGAAAATACCAATTAGTACAATAATACATAATGAAAAAAATGTGATAACAATAGAAAAGTAGGTAAAAAACACAAGTTTCATTATTTATTAATGTTCATTTAATAACTTTTATTCTTATTTACAAAATTTTCTCATTTTAATAAAATTTTTCTTGGCCTAATATGGTCATCTGAGCTAAATATAACAGAGGTCACTGGTCGTCAATCAAGGAGCCTCCGTCCAAGAATCTAACCAGGATCTCGAACGTTATGTCTATCCATCCCAACCAATGGGTCATAGGTCGGAAAACATGGAAATCATTCCAGGAATCTAACTAGGACTCAGAATTCCATATCTGACCATCCAAACCTTTAGGCCACATATTTTAAAACATGTAGCATTAGTACATGAATCCAATTGGGACTTGGAACGTCATATCAAACCATCTGAGGCTTGATTTGGAACTTTATATCCATAACCTTGGGTTCTAGAGTGGCAGTACTTCCCTAAAATAACTATGGTGCACCGAAGAACCTGGAGAATCAATATGGCCCACCCAAAACTGGGGAGTATAGTATCTATCCACCATCCCAAAAACCATTAGTCATAGGTTTATGAACATAGAGCATCAGACCATGAATCCAACTGGGACCCAAAACATCATGTTTTTCTGTCCCCAAAAAAATTTAATTAGACATTTACATAATTTATCATTTTCATCACATTAAACTAAATTAATAATTAAACCATTTATTCCTTTACCCAAATACACATTCATAAAAATTTATTCAAACCATTTAAAAATAACACACACCCTTTTTACCATTTCCATTCCCTTTCCAAATTAAAAAATTTATCAAAGTCCCAGAGGACCCTTAAATCAACACATATCTCAATAAAATCCCACCACTTTTAAAATTCATAACACCAAAACCAACCATTTTCATTAACCCTTTCAAAACCACCCTTTAGAACAAGGGTATTTCACTTTGAAAACCAACATAGTCCACGACCTTCATATTCCATGAAAACTATTTAATGAGAAACCACCCACACATTTTAAATAAATATTTTAAATTCATTTAAGACACATTGAAAATCACCATGAGGCCAACACCTGATTTCAAATAAGATTCATTTAAAAACATATCCTTCTTCTCCTTTTTCATCCTCAATGTAGTTCAAAACCTAAATCACACACTTAAACCATTTCAAAATCCTGATAAACATTTTCATAAAAAATTAACACATAAAACATACCACTTACATGGCTGGAACACCCCATAGGTGGCCTTATGTCTGGTCTCACATCACCACAGATCCAACAGGATCTGTGGAAGTTCCAGGGTATCGATCTAAGGCCAAAACCAATTTATTAAAATAATGGATCCAACATAACACATAAAGACTCTAATTCATACACCACAATGAACATATAAAGAAATTATTAAGACTTTAGGTAAATCCCTTAGAACACCTACCTCATTAGAGAATCTTTCCAATACATCTACAAAGAACGATGACCTTGTCAATGCCCATCTGAGCATCATCTAAACCCATCATCACCCAACCAAGCTTGTTACGATCACCCAAGATCTAGTCTCGCACAAATAAAACACAATTATTTATTTACAATAATTATAATTAACTAATTTACCAAAACCCCACATGGAATAATGTTGGAAAACTCATTTGGAACTCACATCCCATCCAAACTCCAAGAAACCACCATGGGTGGTCTGCAACAGATCCCCAACACTACTCTCAAGAAAATTTCTAAGAGGTGATATCAAAATGAAAATAAATTAAATTAATCATTTTGGAAATACCTAATAAAAACTGTCATGAACACATACCTTAGTGAAATGTATTGTAACAAAGTGCATAATCCAACTCAGGATCTCTTCTACCCAAGACAACCAAAATCCCCATGATAAAAAAATGATTCCACCATGATCTGGTGGAATCATCAATGAAACCATAACCAGATAACTCAAAAATTATAATAAAGGGAAAAGAAGGAGGGAATCCACTCAAGGTTTAATTTTAGCTAAAATTACTGAAGAAAAACCACCAAATCACCTCCTTGAAGAGGTTTGATGAAGGTAGTAAATGAGGACGATCCTTCTTGGTTTGTGCATACGAGGGGAATAAAATGGGGGAGGGTAAATTAAAATCTCATAGGGTAAAATGGTAAAAATATGATTTTAATGGAATTCTAGGTAGTTGCATGGTTTGGCTGTATGGTTTTCCAAACCGCATGCCAACCATGCGGTTGGTTTTGTCCAAAACCACCCTCACATGGTTTGGATTCATGGTTGGACAAACCATGTGAAAATGGTGTACAACCTTACTCTCCAATACCATAGTCTCACATAGTTTGACAAATTGTGCTCCAACCATGCTGCTGGAATTTTCTCTCCTCTATAATAAGGTACATGGTTTTTCTAAAATCATGTGTAGCCCATGTGCCATGCCTCAAACACTCCTCTACCTCACACAGTTTCTCGTTGAACCACAAATATTTTTTATTCAACCATGTGGAAACCATTAAAGCCAACAATTCTCAGTTAAAAATAAACTAAAACCCTCCTGAGCATCATGGTATCGCACAATTTATCATAATCCGTGCACACCAAACCATGAAACCTTTTTAAAAGACTCCAAAACTATTGAAACTTAACTCGAAGCATCCAAATCTTATCCAAACAGCTAGGCCACATCCCAAGATTCATTACTCATCTCAAAAAATACCTTGATGAATTGAAAATCTCATAATTTCATTCTAAGTATTAATTTAAGATTCTATCCATCTGGTAATGAAAATTCAAATTCCTTTATACATTTTTTATCCATCCAGACATAGGATCCTACAACCTCCCCACCATAACACTACTCATCCTTGAGAATCCTTGGTGGATGTCCATCGGCATCGTCTAATCTATATTGGTCACCACATTTAAACCAACAACCTCATCCCGCCTTTGATAGCCTAGAACACTACCGAGGAAAAACCTCATACATAAGGCCCTTAACTGGTATAAAACTCATGATAACACTCATTTCCAAAACTGAAACACCATGATGGATCCTACCCAAGACCATCTAATGGAAAAATTGATTAAAACATCACATGGTCACTCATTGAGCTATGGTTCTCCCCACCATAAGCTTCATCTTATAACCACCAACTCCCCATAATTAACACCCCTATCATCCAGAAGGCCTAACCGAACCTAAACTCATGCTCCACCAAGTGCCTGACATGGTTCTCAACTCACCATGCACCAAAAAATATGATAATTCCAATCATCATTGGCACCCATCCTCGTCATTGAAAACCAACCAAATAATATTCATACCTTCCATCCAAGCACATCAAAGAACATAATGTATTTTCCTCAAAACCCAAACCAAAAGTGAAACACGCTAGTCTTTCCCAAAATGACGCATCGAACTTAGCTAGAAACCTACTACACCTACATTCTGTACTAACCCCTATCAGACTATCAACTGCCAAATCATCCAAAACACTCGGTTTAAACTTCTGGTCTGTCATCATCTCATTTGATCACGATTCCCAACCCTCAGGTTATTCCACAACCACCCAAACATATTAATTATTTTCCACACTAAAATTATTTCCAAACCCACTTTGAGCCCAAAACCAACACTTGTATTGATCATCTACCACAACTGATTCCCCATTTTCATTCCCCATAGAGTTTAAGTACAATAATTGGTTTTCACTAGAATCGTAATGCCACCATGACTGATCCATGACCAGTTACACCCACCCATGAACTATCTAGAATAAAGGGTGTATCTCCTCAAATGATACGTTGCTCCCCGCCATAGGAGTGTAGTCATTACTAACTAACCCAAACAACCAAAAACACTTTATCCAACGTTCCAACCATTACTAACCCAAGAATTGGAATTGGAAATATTACTCGTACCTAAGTTACCAAACAAAACATCAACCATCACTCATCCCCAGTATACAGGAATGGATCCCATGTAATTCATTGATACTTGATCCATCCCAAGGATGTCTCCTATAAATAGTCGATGGTGCACTTCCCATCATAAGACTCCACATTCATCGCTCTATGAGTGAAACCTACAATAGGCTCCATATACAACCAAGTACATTTGATTATATAGTAATATATCCATTACCCTCATAGTATATCAAAGGCAATGTCAAGATATTGGTTATAATCGTCACTACTAAGAGTAAGCCAAGATTTGATCGACGAATACCACCACAACCCATCCATTTTGAATATTTCTTCTCACTACAGGGACATAAAAAATCATCTAAAGGTCTCAGTCCACCTTTCCTAGAAGTATATTGTCACATTCACATAGGTTATCATCCTACTCACAAAAAAACTATCCTACTCAAGCACCTCAGATGTACGCTCTTGTAATGTATGATCTATAAACCAAACAACACAATGATTTATCATTCACTCGTGCCTCCAAGATCTCATTAATTCTTAACCATTACATGCTCTCGTGTAACCCAACAAAAAAACTGATTCTGAATTCAACGAGTCAAACTTTCGAAACCTCAGGCCATGAGCCTTATGCACTCACTGTGCATGCCCTACATTCCCATCTAACCCAAAGTAGAGTACCCTTGGTGCTTCTAAAAACAAGAACAAAACCATGAAACAAAACTACTTACTTGACCACTCAAAATTTTATCATTATTAAAGGTCCCACTAAGGCCATTCACACTCTCAAAAAGTTACCTAAGATACATCTTGAGCTAACCAGACCAGACACCTAACTAGTTTGTCCCCTATAAACAACGCATTCCACTGAATCATGATCACTCCCACTACCTTTTCATATTAAGGAAACCAGTCATACCATGTTCCCCTATAGAAGACAACCTCAAGGCTAACCACTAGCACTCAAGTGATCCTTCACAAAACCAAAGGAATCCTACATTCCAAAACCCCATACTAGGCCACACCCTTTGTGAACTTTTGTTAAAATTCTAGAACACACATTTGTGACCCTCGCACGCAAAGCACACATAACTCAATTGATCCCTTTCATGGTTCAGACTTGAAATTTTCATAATATCAACTCCCAAAACTAGAGTTATGACAATAAGGTCACTAGGTCCAAACACCCAAGTTTTACACCTTCTCAAAAGAGACCAAAAATCACGGGGCACCAAACATGGACTTGTCTCATCATCACTCGACATCATAAAGACAAAGAAAACTTCTATTGGGTCCAACACCATAAAGGTCCACATACCAAAAAACTTCCCACAACTAGGGTGTTTATCCTCTCCTAGAATCTACACATCAACCCACTCCTTAGAGGACCCAAACATGATACCAAACTCAATAAAAACCACCCACAATGGTACAACAGTCCAATAATCATATCATACTAACCCCCAAGGTTGTTTCACCAACCACACATGAGGAACACACTAGATTCCTCATCGCTAAATGACTCGTCATAGATCCACATAACCTTCCATCAGAAGAAAATAAATAAATTCATACACTAGAAGGCCTATAACATGTGGATCATACTTTCCTAACATGATGCATGAGATGACTCTTTCCCGTATAGGAAAAGAGCCAAAACCAAGTCACAGGCCTCTTGAAAACATGATAAGATAATTGAATCCATTATAAACCATCAAATCCAAAAAAATATGTGGATTTATCAAAGTGAAAATTATATACATCCTTAACCTCACAAACCAAAATAGAAATCTCAATCCCCTGGTAACTTAGAATTTATGACAAAATATGTTTTCATGATGCACCAATCCAATATCCATCTCAAGATCTGACACATTCCTATATCTCATGTCTAGAAAAACACAAATAGTAAAAAATAGGAAGGAAACTACTCTGATACCACTTTGTAACATGCTGGCATGGGTTCCACTGAACCAACGCCCTAATCCAGTATACCATATGACCTCAAGTGTGCCTCCTTGTATAATAGAGTCTGCTGACTAGAAGTGGGGGTCAAAAATGGAATTGTGAGGAGACTATACCCCCATATGAGAGTGCACAAACATAAGAAAATGATAAAATATAATACACATCAGAGTATACAGAAATAATAAATAAACTGAAATAGAAAATATGTTGTAGTAAAATGAAATGAAATAAGGGCTAAATGGAAATTCCATACATACAAACATCCCCCCAATGGTCTGGTTAAAATATATAAAAAATAAATGAAACAAAAAAATTATCCATAACATCATCGATCCAAAACCATCTAGTCAACTGATACCACTTGAGAACTCCCGCTCGGCCAATAATACTCAACACACACCTCATCCCGAACTTTTTCCTACAATGAACAAGTGAAAGATACTTGGGTACCCAAGTGAAGTAGAGTCACGAGTAAGGTGTGAGTAAAACTCAATAGGCCACCCCCAATGGTGTGTAAAGAAAATACCAGATGGTGAAATAGTGCATGCAGAAAAAAGGGGACAACAGTAGAAAAAATAGGTAAATAAAATAGGTTTAGTTATTTAATAAAGTTAATTTAATCAATTTTTTTCTTATTTCAAAAATTTTCCCATTTACATCAAATCTATGTTGTCCTAAGCCTGTCATCTGAGCCATATATCACAGAGGTCATTAATCGGAAATCAAGGAGCCTCAATCCAAGAATCCAACCTAGATCTGAAATGCTTTTTATGTCTATACCAACCCTAAGTTAATAGGTCATAAGACACATAACATTAGTCCATAAATCCAAATGAGACTCAAAACTCCATGTTCAACCATTATAATTAGGCCATAGTTTGGAAAACACAGTGCATCAGTTCATGAATCCAACTGGGATTCAGAATGTCTTGTTCAATCATCCCAGCCTTGATATAGAATCCCATTTCCATAGAATTAGGTTTAGGAGCATTAGTCGTTTCCAAAAATAACTACGGTTTACCAGGGCACCTAGAGCATCAGTTTGGCACAACCAAAATCATAGAGTGGAGTATTAGTAAAATATCCCAAAATCATTATTCACAGGCCGGAAAACATGGATCATCGGTCCATGAATCCAACCGAGACCCAGAATTCCATGTTTGGCCATCCCCATAACCATTTCATTAGACATTTCCACAATTCATCATTTTCATCACATTAACCCAAATTCATAGTTAAACCAATTCATCATTTACCAAAATATACATTCTACAGAATCTATTCAATCCATTTAATAACAACACACACCATTTTTATAATTTCCATTTCATTTCCAAATTACAACATTTATCATAGTCCCAAAGGACCTTTAAATAAACACATGGCTCAATAAAATCCAACCACTTTAAAAATTCATAACACAAAAACCAACCATTTTCATTAAACCTTTCAAAAACACCCTTTAGAACATGGGTCTCTCACTTTGAAAACCAACATTGTCCAAGACCCTCATATTCCTTGAAAACCATTGAAATAGTCACCACCCACCCATTTTAAATCAATATTTTAACTCTATTTAAGACTCATTTAAAATCACCTTGAGGTCAACAACTCATTTCAAAACAAGTTTCATTTCAAAATAAGTGTCATTTCAAAACATAGCCTTCTACCCCTTTTTATCATCACAAATCTAAGTCAAAAACTAATGCACACATTCAAACCATTTAAAATTACTCGTTAAAATTTTCATAAAAACTTAACACATAAAACATACTAATTCCAAGGTTGGAACACCCCATGGGTGGCATTAAGTCCAGTCTCACATCACCTTGGATCCAATGGGATCTGTGGAAGGTCCAGGGTATAAATCTCAGGCCAAAACAAATTTCTTAAAAAATAGGGGTAGTCATAACACACAGGGGCTCTAGGGAATACTCTTAAATTCACATATAAAAAAATTATTAAGACTATAGTTAAATCTACTACACCACCCACCTTAATAGAGAAGCTTTTTAGGACATCTCTAAAGCATGATGTCCATGTCAAGTCCCATCCAAGTATCATCAAAACCCCTCGACACCCAACTAAGTTCTTCACTATCACCCAATATCTAGTGTCACACCAAGAAACCAAAATTAATTAATTAAAAATATACAATTATATAATTAACCCAAACCACACATGGAATAATTCTAGAAAACTCATCAGGTAATCACCTCACATCAAAAATCCAAGAAACCACCATGGGAGGTCCGCAATGGATCCTTGACACCACTCCACATAAAATCCATAAGAGGTGATACCAAAAAAAATCAATTAAATTAAACCTTTTGTAAATACCTAAGAAAAACCATCACAAACACATACCTTAATGAAATTCCTTTTAATGAAGTGCAAAATTTATCTTGGGTTCTCTTCTACATAATTCTACTAACATGCCCATGAGAAACGAATGATTCCACCATGATCCAATGGAATATTCAACAAAACCCTTACCGGAGAACTCAAAAATTAAAAGAAATTTATAAGAGGAAGCAAGGTAGATGATCGAGGTTTAATCTTACCAAAAGTTACTAAATAAACACAAACAATCACCTACTTCGAGAGGTTTTATGAAGGGAGTAAAGAAGAAGGATCCTCCTATGGTTCATGCGTACGGGGGAAAGAAAATGTTGGAGGTTAACTTCAAATATCTGAGGGGAAAATTGTAAAAAATAACATTTTAATTAAATTTTGGGTATCTGAACGATTTGGTTGCACATTTTTCCAAACCGTGCGCTAACTGTGTGGTTGGTTCTTTCCAAAACCACCTCTCACACGGTTTGGCCACATGGTTGACCAAACCATGCAATAACCATGAACCAAACATGCACACCCTTACTATCCAAAATACAGTCCCTGCATGGTTAGGCTACATGTTTTGACAAACCATGAACTAACCATGCGGTCAACATTTTATACCCTCTGTAACAAGGTGCATGATTTTTCTGAAACCATGCACATCTTGTGCACCATGCCTCAAAAAATCCTTTACCTAACACGGTTTCCCCTTGAACCATACACGGTTTGTCTTTAACCATGATGAAACCATTAAAACCAACTATACTCAGTTCATTTTTAACTAAAAACCTCTTGATCATTAGGGTGTCACATGGTTTCTCCTAAACCATGCACACCAAACTATGCACCATTTCCAGAAAACTCCAAAAACATAACTTGAAGCCTCAAAAGCTCATCTAAAAACCTAGGCCACCTCATGAAATTCATTAATCATCTCAAAAAAACACCTTGAGGAATTTCTAATATCAAAATATCAATCCAAGTCTTAATTCAATATTTAATCTATCCAGTAATGAAAATTAAAATCCCCTTATAAATGTTTGATCCATCCAAACATGAGATCCTACAACTTAAGTGTGGAGAGAGGAGTTGATATACCTATAAATCTTTGATAGTTTCTCATAAAGGGTTTAATATAGTATTTATAAGTACGCATTGACAATAAAAAAACTCTAATTTCATGAATCCTTTATTGTTTGAATCTCTGTGTAGCTCTTCTAGTACACCATGTTCACACAACTTCAACTTCTTCAAGCATCTTCCAAATTAACATGCATTGCCTGGCTTTGTACAGATCACACCTCTACTTGTGAAAAACTACAATACTTGAAAAAATCACTTAGAATGGAATGAATCTCCATCATTTTCATCAAGATGAACTTTTTTTTTCTTTTTCTAAAATTTCACACTAAAAAATCAAGCAAACACTAGGAAACCACCTCATCTTAAAAACTTCTATAATTACTATATCGGCCTTCCACTTCTAATAAACCATCTCTATTAGTATTCAAACTACTTGATCAACTTGGAAATAGATTGACTAGTGGACAAGATATAATGACATGGGACTATACCATTAGAGTATTTTTTACTTCTATGATAGTTTTTATATGTTATGACCTCCTCAAATCACTTTTTATGATGTTTATAACGCTTACTGTAAAGTAGATGATGGGTTCTTGGTACGAGGTGATCCCCTTTCCTTTAATGTTGAACACATAAGGTATAATATAGTGTTATGGTGTCCTGGTCAGTACATGATGAACTTACATATTTGTGTGTGTGATACTTTTTTATATTTATATACATCCAAACATTTCATATTATGGTATATATGAGGAACCTTATTTGGGGTTTCTTATTGAGTTTTATTTTCAAAAACTACATGATAACCCCAGTGCATGTGCATACCATCATGTTTAACTTTCAGATTATAAGTTATATAGGGTAACTATATGGAATAACTTTATGGTTTTTTAGAGATAATACCTGGGAGGGACATTGGTTCATGTTGTGAACTATACATCTAGGATTAATCTTTTGTTTATTTTAGTACTTAATCATCCTGATGGGTGATCCTTCAATATATGTTTGTATGTCTGACATGGGTCCCATTTTTTCTATAACATTATATTTTATATTTTATATTTATAGTTATCACTTAGTTTTGATTAAAAATGTTTTCTCTAATATTATTTGATAATTCTATTATTTATTTTTTAGTTGATTATATGGTACCGAGAGTATAGTCTCCCCATACCATTCATAGAATATTTCTATTATAAAATAGTATTTGGTTCATGGGGAGAAATGAATGAGGTTATGTGCCTCCCCATACTCAAACATTAATTTAAGGACCTGGGATAGGACATTAAAAAAATAGAATCATAGAATTTTATTGGTTGTCTTACCATTTTGGATCATGGATATTTTAGGTGTTAAATTTTAGATATTTGGATGTACACCACACTTATGCATTGAAAACACTTGTAATGTGGAACACCAAGATACCCGAGATATGATATTGTTATTCATTTCTTTTCATCATTATGATTGAGTTTTTTATACAAGAATGATAATTTTGATTGATATATTATAATTATTTTTTCTCTTGGCTCAAGGATATAAGAGATTGTGAGTTATCAAGGATTTATTGGTTTTAATGAAGAAAATTTCACAAGAATCATGAGATCTACCTCCAGTTTTATCTCTGATATTGAAAGTAAAATTGATCACTTATTTACTAGATTAATGCATATTATTTGAATGGAGGTAACCATAATATAATTTGGTAATTATAAATATATATTTTGATGTGCTCTTAAAGTAGATACATAAACCAGAACTTATCATTATTTCAGGGAAAATAAAAGGATAGTGGATTATCAAGGAAGATATAATGATAATACATATAGTAGGATAAAATTATAATTTCCAATATGTAATAAATGTGTGAGGAAGCACCCAGGTATTTTCTTCATAGGATATGGGAAGTTTTTTATTTATAGTGAAGTAGGACACTAATATCACAACTATCAAAGTAAGGATAAAAGGAGGATTAACATAATAGAGGGTAAGAAGGTCCCAAATAACGATCTGCCCATAATGCAATGCTTTAAGTGTAAGGATTTAGGAAATTATGTGAATAAATATTTTAAACCATGGGTCAATGAAGAAAATATGACCCATAAACCTACCAACCCTAGGGAATAATGAAGGGAATTTATGATCACTACCTCTAAGGTAGATCATGATAATGAATTCATGTGAGGTACACTTGATTTGTATTATAGATTTATGAAAACATTATTTTATTTTATTTCATTATATTATTTTATATCACACAAGTTTTCTAATATTTTGGATTCACTACCACAATCAATGTATATTAAACAGTCTATGAAAATGTCTAGTGGAACAATGATCACATCTAAGATATATAAATCTTCATTGATTGAGATTTGTGGGAGGATACTTCCTGTGGACTTAATTATTTATCCTTTTGTTGAATTTTATATAATATTGGATATGTAATGGATTTCCATTCAAAAATAACATATCAATTGTTGAGGAAAGAAGATATCATTTAATATTTTGAATCATCCAGTTTTCAAGTATTAATATAGGAATAATCATGAACTCCCCTTGGATGGAAATAATATAATATAGGTCCTATTACCAATAAGTGATGGATTTATACCTCAAATTATTTGGGTATAAATCAATATTTATGACATGCCTATTGTACAGGAATATACTGATGTATTTCCAAATTAATTGTTTGGTCTTCCCCAGTACGCGAGGTTAAAATTTCAATCGAAATAATACCTAGATACTTTATTATCTTAAAAAATCTATATAAAATAGATCCTATTTAATTGGAGGAATTAAATAAGAAACCATAAGATAATTTGGGTAGGGGTTTTATATGCCCTAGTGCTTCATCATGGGGTAAACCTATCATCCTTGTAAAAAATATAATTGATTGATGCATCTTTGCATTTATTATCATGATCTCAATACAATAATGATCAAGAAAAAATATATTATACCTCGATTGATGATTTGTTCAATAAAATCGAAGGAGATCAGTACTTCTCAAAAATAGACCTTTGATTTGGATATTATTAGTTAATGGTTAAATGGGATGACATTTCTAAGATAGATTTCAATATGAGATATAAAAACTATGAATTTTTAGTATTTCCTTATGGACTTATTAATTCTCCTTATATATTCATGGATCAAATAAATAGAGTTACTAGAAAATACCTTGATCAATTTGTGGTTGAATTTATAGAATATATTATCATATATTCAAGGTGTAAGGAAGAGAAAAAAAATATTATTTATGTATTGTGTTGAAGACCTTGAGAAAGGAGAAATTGTATGCCAATTTTTGAAAGTATTAATTATAGCTGTAGAAATTATCATTCTTGGTTCATGTAATCATAAGAAAGGGCGTATTAATAGATCCATTAAAGATGAAAGTTATTGATAATTTCTCAGACTTGCCATAATAACAGAGATTAATAGTTTTCATGGGTTAATAGGATATTACTGATGATTTGTGAGTAATTTATCTTAACTATAAAATCCATTAACTAAGTTAACATAGAATAGATTAAAGTTAATTTGAATAGAGGAATGTGATGAAAGTTTTAAATAACTAAAGAAGACTTAGATAACTATATCTATACTTAAATTTACTTGTAAGAGGGTATGGTTTATAATATACATTTATGCTTTAAATAAATGCTTATGATGTTTCCTCATGTAAAATGATAATGTAATTTCTTATGCCTCACATCAATTAAAGGACCATAAGAAAAATTACCCAACACATGATTTGGGGCCAGTGGTAGTGATCTTTTCATTATGGATTTGGAAACATTATCTCTCCTAAGAAAAATGATATATATATATATATACTAATAAAAAGATCTTGAAAAATATTTTAACTTATAAGGAATTGAATATATACCCAAGAATATGGTTAAAGTTGATAAGATTATGACTGAAAAATATATTACTACTAGGGTATGGAAAATAAGGTTTCTTATGCTTTGAGTAGGAGAGACCATGCTACTCTATCCATTAATAGGATTGAAAAAGACCTTATACTCATATATTAATAAAGGATGAATCTTGAAATCATAATGGGAGGACACAAATCCTATCTTTCCAAATTGTCTACTCAACCTTATATCTATATGATGATCAAAGACGACCAGAAATATGATACATATCTATAGACAAAGGTATCCAATTTTCCCAATTTCTAATTTTATAAAGATAGAGTTATAAGTTATATAAACTGGTTTTGTGTCCCATCAAAACCAGGATTGATCAAGGAACTTTTGGATGATGGACATATTTCATACTTATCTATTCATATATAAAGTATGAATATCTATAGAGATCTAAAAAAATTCTAGTGGTGTAGTATGAAGGGAGAAATTTTAAAATAAATATATTGATTATTGTAATTATAGTAGGTTAAGGATGAAAGAAAATTATAAGGGTATGTTGGAACTATTAGCCATACTAGTATGGAAATGGGTAAACATCACCATAGATTTCATCATAGGGATCCCAAATATATCTAAAGGAAATATTTACATTTGGGATATATTCGACCACCTTATGAATTTATCACATTTTATTTCTATCAAAGAATATTTATCTCTTGAATAACTCACCAAGATATACTTAAGGGAAGTGGTAAGGTTATATAGAGTACCACTCTCTATTGTATATGATTGGGACCCAAGAATTACCTCAATGTTCTACAGAAGTATTCAGAAATAATTGGAGATAGAGATGAGTTTCAAAATTTATTATTATCCTATGATATATGGTCTATCTGAGAGGATCATTAAAACTCTAGTGGATGTGCTGAGATCCTATTCAATTTATTTCCATGGATATTGTGATCAACACCTATCCCTGGAAGAGTTATCATATAAAAAGTGTTTCCATTATATCATTTAGATAGTTCTATATGAGGAACTTTATGGGAAGATATATAGGACTCCAACATGGTGGGATGAAGTTGGATAGAGGAACCTAATGGGTCTTTACATTGTCTAAGAAATGATAGAGAAGGTTCAAACTATTCTATGGAATATGAAAGTAGTATAATGTCAAAAAAAAGTGTAATGTAGATAATCAATTATGATATATAGAATTTAAAGTTTGTGATAAGGTGTTACCCCAGATATCTCTATGGAATCAGGTTAGGAGATTTGATAAAAAATGGAATCTAATCCCTAGATATATCGTCCCCTTCAAAATTATTAATTTTTAAAGGGTCTTAGCCTATCACTTAACACTCCCCCACACCTCTCTCATATAAATGATGTATTCAACATATCAATTTTGAGGAAATTAAAACTAGATACATCACATGTACTGAGATATAAATCTATACAATTAAAACATGATATATTATATGAGGAGAATACTATAAAAATCTTAGATCAAACAAATATGGTTTTGAGGAAAAACATCACTCATCTAGTCAATGTACTATAAAGATATCATTGCAGCTAGCTCTAGGGTTCCCGCACACAACACGCTTGATTCCAGGAGGGTCCGCTCCTCGAGTAAAGTATTGATACATCAACTAAGTCCTGAGTTGATGTATCCCAAAGTTCCGTCTCATCAAAAGAAACCCAACGCGACAGACGGTGCGTCAATCGGACGCCCGGTCTGAGAGATATTGGTTTTTCCGTTCCAGGGGCCCGGTTGGATTTACGCTCGATCCAAACCTGGTCATTTTCCAAAGTCGTCCAAAACTCACTAAGAGTATCGCAAAAGGACCTCCTCGTCGCAAGGTTCTCTGTGCTGCAGACAGCACGTCATTCGAATGTGCGGTTTTGAAGATATCCACATTTAAGCAAAACGAGCCCCGACTCGTCAAGCCCAGTGGGCTGGCGGGTCGGCCCGTCCTAGCTCGGTAGGTCTGACCCAGCTGGGGGGGGTCGGCCCAGACCAGTTTGGTGGGTCCAACCCAGCCGGAGGGTCAGCCCATCCCGGTGGGGCGTGGCCCACCCGCGGACTCGGCCTATGGACCGGGTCGGTCCGGTTCGCCCGGCAGCGCCGAGCGGTGCCGCCTCTCCCTGCCTGGTCGGCCGAAGCCGGTCGGTTTTGTCTGGCGTGAGTGGCCTGCATAGCAGGCCCCTGTCCTCCCACGTGGCGCTAAGCGGTGCCTCGGTTTCTTCTGCCCGGCCGGCAGGTAGCCGGCCGGTTCGCCTGCCGAGCGGCCCGTAGAAGCGGGCCGCGGTTCCTCCGCAGCACGACACCAAGAGGCGTCGTGGTCTTTTTCCCAGCCGCACCAGACCCCCTTAGGTCCGGTTCTCCAAAGCATACCAACCTTTTGGCCGGTCTTCATCGCCCAGTAGGACCCGAGGTATGCAGGTACTTGTCCACGCCGCACAACCCGAGGCGTGACCTCGGGGTCCTCCTCTGCTGACCGCGACCGGACAGCACCGGTGCCCTCGTATCCCGCAGCGCAGCCTTCACGCCTCGCCGCAACCCTGCCGCCCGACGCCGCTGCCACCCAAGCTCCCCCGCGCTCCACCTCCGGCCTCGGCCAGCCGAGGTCGCCTCCTCCTTCCGCCGAACGCTTTGCTGCACGTCGGCCCGCCGAATGCCGCGACCGCCTCAGCTTTCCCACACCCGAGGCCGCACCTCCGGCCTCCACTCGACCGCTTGACACCGCCCGCGCCTAATCCAAACCCCCGGCTGGACCTCACCGGAGCACCGTGCTCCCGACCGCACCTATTGTGCCTCCCCGACCTCCGACCACCGCCCTTGCTGAAGTCGAGGCTTCCGATGGCCGCCGCCACTGCTCTGGTGGCCCAATTCCCAAAACCGAAAGAAGATTTGGGATCCTTGGGGTGTGGCCTTCGCAGCGCCTGCCCCCGATCCACGATCCGACCAGATTTAACGCGTCCGAAAATTGGGACAAAGAACGCCCAAGAACGAGAAGTGAAAACGGGGATTGGACGATAGCCGTGTTCGTTCGGCCATCGTCCCAATTCCAAAATTTTAGAAATTAAATGACAAAATTGACAAAGGTGTGGAAAATTAACAAGAATCCTACCTCGATCTGGCTGTTCGTCATTGGCTACGTGCCAGCTGCGATCCCACTTCGATTCGTCGAAGTCTGCTCCACAATCCGGAGATGAATGTCGAAGAATGATCAAGAGAGAGAGAGAGATAGAGAGATAGAGAGAGAAATGGGTTTCCCCCAATTCCACGTTTTATAAACTCTCTGAACTCCGCTGACGGACATGGATTCAGAAACCTCCGTGGCCGCTCATTTTATGTCGCGCCTAGGAAAAACGCCCCATTTCGAACTCAACAGAAGTCTCAGATTTCCATTCTGAGACTTCATTCGAAAGTTACTTGAAAAGGACTCCAGCGATAAAAATCACTAAGTCGTTATTTCAAAATGACGATTTTGCCCCTAGGTGACATCTTTCATAGCAGGTCCGCGCCCGCAACTTTTACACCCCGCTTAGGGTAAACAGCACGCTCTGATCGCAATTGTGCCCTCGTATTTCCAATCCAAGCTACCATTTAGGAGAAAACACAACCCCACCATGTGCATAGTATAAAAATGCTTAACATGTTTACAAAAATTTATTCTAGGCACACCGAGCCTCTGAATCGCACACCGTCTTCACTCCTAGATCTGGAATTATATATAGAAATATTCCAAAGTATTACAGGGGAAAAAACGGGTCTCTACATCATTCCCTCCTTCAATATTTTCTTCCCTGAAAATCCAAACTAGGAAAAACAACTCGGGATACAGAGCTCACACCTAACTCTCTCACTCCCAAGAAAACTTGCACAACATGCGAACCAAAATGATGGTTCATACTCATAAGGTATACTAATCTCGAGGAAATGCATAGGAATATGCACGCACCTCATCAGCTGTGACACGTGGAAGACATCGTGCACCCACTCCTATTATTAGGAGGGTAGGGAAAGAGGGTAGGGAAAGAGGGTAGGCAACCTCTCAATACCTTGCACGATTCCCAAATGGCCCAAAGAAACAAGGGGGACTTCCTAGGACGAACCTCTACTTTCCACATCACGACTGAAATCACAATTTGTTCCTGGAACATGGTCTCATGATACCCTCCTTCAAAATACCTATCTAGTGAATCACCCAAGGATATCCGTTCACACAAGTTTTCACAGTCGGTGCATCACAACAAAGA
Source organism: Viscum album (assembly GCA_963277665.1). Taxonomy (NCBI): domain Eukaryota; kingdom Viridiplantae; phylum Streptophyta; class Magnoliopsida; order Santalales; family Viscaceae; genus Viscum; species Viscum album. The sequence goes on along the minus strand of OY728138.1, from coordinate 1,170,646,620 downwards.
CTTTCTTACACGCTCAACAAGTGAAGGAGTCAGCACCATCGACTGCATAAAATTCATACCCTCTTGAAGAAACTCCAATGAGCACCATCATCTCAGGTTCAAGTCTCTCTGGGTGGGGACGCACCTGAGAAACTGGTGGTCTGAGAAAACTAAAAAGCGCTCTCCCAGAAGATAGCGTCTCCACATTCTCAGTGCAAGGACTACCACCACCAACACCACATAGTGAATCACGTAGTTCAGTTCATGGGGTGTCTATCACCTCGACCTGTACTTGATAACGGTATCAAGATTGACGTTGAGCACGCAAGGTAGCAACGAACATGGAAGGTGAGAAAACTCATTCAACCGCCAAAGGATAGATACAGAAAGCACGTGGTATACCCCACGTGTCTTTTCCCCTCTTGGAAGGAGAGTAATCCCCAAAACAGGCACTCTTCCAAGCCCACTAGTGGCACCTCAAGAAAAGGAAGGTCAAGCAGAAAAGTCCCACTAGAAAATTCAGAACCTGCTCTGACACTCCACCGCACAACCCCGCTATGAATGCACATGTCATAGGGACTCGTCCACCGCACCTCAATACTATATGCTTTGGGTGGTACTGACTCTCCATCACGGTTTTGATCGCATCACAAAAATGTCTCTCATTGGGGGAAGAACCCCTCTTTCCCGTGCATTCAAAGCTACGTCGGACAACACCAACACAGGGTTACACCGACACCCTACGTCACCCTCGGTAACCCCTAGAACAAGGATTTAGGCGAAAAGAGTACCTCACGCAGTGGATAACAAGTTCTATTGATAAAATTAGTAAAATACATGGAGCGTACCTCTTATCATCTCCTGTGTTGTAGGATTGTAGACATCCATTGCACATAGCCGCCCGCGGCCCCACCCGTCAGCTCCCTGAGCCTAATATGGGCCGCCTAGTGGTGGTGGAAGGACCTCGAAACGTCATACACCAACCACAGTTCTTCCTGCTTTTCTACCAACACAGCCTCCCTGGGGACCACCCTATCCTCACTTGGGAGTTCTCTGATCACAACACTGCCTCTATCGTGGCGGTGCATATACCATCTATCTGTAAACAATCAGCACATTTGGTCGAGTAGTCTCACGCCATGTGACCTCGCACGTCACAAACATAGCACTAGGCCTCCATGGGCTATCTCGGTGCTCTACGTTATCCCCATCCATGTTCCTGAGTCACAACAAGGGGAGACCTCCGGCGTCGAGGCCCTGCCAATCGACGTCCCTCCGCCAGAAGTTTCTCTGTCACCAATGTCTGCTCTATCACCCTGAGATAGGTGAGGATGCACAAGGGCACTATGCTGGAACGAATCTTCTCTACAGAGATCTTGTTCAAACTTCTGTGCTCGGAAGTTACCATCATGGACCACGTCCAAAGAGTACCGAGTAAGGTCTGCAAGCCCAGTTGCGTACTCAGCCACTACCATCACTCCCTGCTGAAGCTCCAACAGCTCCTGAAACCGTAAAAAATGTAAGCATGAGAGGTAGTACTCCTCATGAAACAGCTACTAGAAGTCATCCCATGAGAGTAACGACTCATCGTGTATCCGAGTAACCCTGGCTCTACCATGCCAAACTACTTGGTGGAAAAAAGATTGGCTGTCAAAGCCACCATCTAACCTGTCAGTGTCCGAACAAGCCTGAAGAGGCGAACCACCGACTCTAGGCAACCCTTCACTATTTGAGGGTATGACTCACTATGTAACCTCAGCGGTCTCTGATGTTGGAACTCATGTAGCGTGCCCAGCCCTCACTCATCATCGGCCCTCGCTGCCGGTACTATCTGCTACTCCACAGGTGGAGGTGCTACTGCTTGTCCTCCTGGAGAAAGGGTAATCGTATGATGGATCTTGAACTGAGGCCTCATCACTCATGGAATCATCGTCACGAACTGGAGCTAGTATCCTGGCTGGATATCATCGTGGAGACATCCTGAATCCGATCAAGGAGTATTGTGGCCAAATGAGCATATATATATATCAAAAATGATGGGGAGCTGACTCAAGAAGGAAAATCAAAGACTCAATCCTATATAACGAATGAACCAAATTCCCTGCAACAAGTGTCTCAGTGTTCTGAGTCAATAAGTGGGTTATCAGGGTCCTGGTAAATGGATACGTCGGCCGCCGTACTATCACTGGACTCCCTGGCCTGAGAGCCGCTCTCGAGACACGTTGACACTATTGCCCCAAAACTCAACCAATTCCTTTTTAGGGACATCTGAACAACGCCCCAAGGAACGAACCACCTATGATACCACTTTGTCATGACCTAACCCATACCGAGGCTCGAGCCACAACTACCCCAAGCCCACCTCCATAGGCCAGGGTCTGGTGACTAGCATCGAAGGCACAACAAACTAGGGGAGGCCTTTGCCTAAGAAATTGTACACACACACGCAGCCAACTCAATGCAAAAGTGCAGAGAAAGGAAAGCAAGATACAACACTGCTACAAAAGGGAAACCAACATACATGTATCGACCTCTAACCAGTATAAGTAAAGTGATGAAAAGTACGGACAAGTAAATTGAATAGTAAAAGGGAAAAAACATGCGCCCAACCAGAAAGGTGCCACAACCCGGAAACAGGTAAAACGAAAGTAAACCGCTAGTGAGTCTCTCGCCTGGAAGTCCTACTATGACAACTGAACGCGACCCAAGCTCCTATGTCCTCTATGATCCTCCACAGTCTCGATCGACCTAATCATCATCTTCAAGGGCACACCAAGTGCGGGAAAAGCCCAAGCAAGGGTGAGTATAAAGATACTCAGTAGGATACCCCAAAATCACGAGAGAGCAACAAAGGAGGTACTAAAACGGTGAGATGTAGACAGGACAAAGAACAGTGCAAGAGTACAAAAGAGAGAGTGTAGCTCAACCCAACAAAAGGAAGGAAGTCGACTCGTCCAATCCAAGAGGATCTAGACACGGAAACCATGTGGCATACCTCGCGCGTCTTCGCCCCTCCTAGAAGGAGAGTAACTGAACCCAAGGAGTGGGAAAAAAAAGTAGGGTGTATATATATGTGCTCAAAAAGAAACCCAAACGAGTGTGTAAGGGTATATTTATCTCGAAGCTCAGCCCAAGAGAAATCTTCAACAGTTTTAAGGGTAGCCATCACTGATACCCAACAATCCCGCACGTCAAAGCAGCCTCATCATGAAACCGTACAACCAAGGGTACCACTCTGGTAACCACAGAGAAATGTCACTGACTAGCCTCACAGAAAGGACCGAGTCTGAAATAAGTCATTAGGTAACCCAATGCCCAGCCCCGTTGGAGGGTAAACTCTAATAAGTCAACATTGACCCACTGACTAGTGCCGTTAGAGGGTAGACCTTAATAAATCATCGGGTGACCCACTGCCCAACCCTACAGGAAAGTAAACCCTAAATAAGTTGATGGTGACCCACTACCCAGCCCCACTAGAGAGTAAACCATAATAAAACATCAGGTGACCCACTACCCAACCCTACTGGAGGGTAAACCCTAAATAAGTCGACGGTGACCCACTGTCTAGCCCCGCTGGAGGGTAAACCGTAAGGTCAACGGGTATCCCACTGCACAGCCCCACTGAAGGGTAAAACCTAAGGTCAACGGGCATCCCACTGCCCAGCCTCGCTGGAGGGTAAACCCTGAGGTCAATGGGTAACCCACTACCCAGCCCTACTGGAGGGAAAACCCAGAACTGGTCTGATATCTCTGCACTACCTGTGCCATCACTGGGTGTCACTAACACCACTATCGTGCGTAGGTTCGGAGTGCATCAAAGGAACCTCCGACCAACACACTTTCATGTTTCCACATTTAATGAGATCTCGAAAGAGGCTCTGCATGTCTAAACAGATTACACCGTTGTAATCCTCGCGGAAAAAAAATGCGAGATAGACTAATTACTCGCTGGAAACGGGCTCCCGGTGGAAAAGTTATTCAACACCACTTTATGCCCATACAGCGTCTTGTGGGGCCCACACCTCAGTCCTGAAAGAGGTCGGGCGAACTGTGCCACCATGATGCTCTCAGAAAAACACGCTCAAAAGACTATTCATACGCCCCAAACAGATGCCTGATGAAAAAGTCACAGTACGCAGCACACAACTTAAGAGACGGCTCATGGGGCCCATGCCTCAGCTCCAGCTTCAACGCCTGAAACCACCCCGGTCAATTTTGCCTCGATGCTAGGGTCTCAACGCCGCTAACAAAGCCTAAAATGGACTCTGGATGCAACTCCCTACGTTATACGCAAACGGGGCCCTGTGGGGCCCACACCTCGACCCCGAAACACGTCACGCAAATCGTACCATTGCGTTCCTTGTTGATAACCACGCGGGATAGGCTATTCATTTTCCCTGAACGGACTTATGTAGCATAAGTTGTAAAACGCAGCATACGTCTGAAAGCTGCCTCGTGGGGCCCACACCTCGGGCCCGAATTTAGGTGGGTGGATTGCATCATTGCAATACCCTCAAAAAAACACTTAGAAACGATATTCAAACACCCCAAATGGATGTCGGGTGAAAAAGTGGTGTTTCACCGTAAAACGTGCGAACTAGGCCCTGTGGGGCCCACACCTCGTCTCCAGCCCAAACTCTTTGGAAATCATCTCAAAAAGTATGCATGAGGACTGGGGTCACGCTGTCGCTGACGGCGCGTCATTCGGACATCCCAAGCAAGAGTTAGGTCCGACGCAACAATTAATTAATTAATTAAAATAATTAATTAATTACTCATATAAAGTGTTTCATACCACCGAGCAGCGAAACCAAACCGTAAGGGCTCCAAACCAACCTTGGAAGGACCGTCTCAGCTCCAGGGCCACCGCGCCTCTGACGGCACATCAAACGGACGTCTGGCTCGCGAACCACGTCCGTCGCAACTTTAATAATAATTTAATATTATTACGTTAGAGGGTTCCGGGCTACCCGCCTTCGGGTACAGAACCCAAAAACTTTGAAACTCACTCTAAAATGTCCGTATCACCGACACGAACCCATAGCCGCAGACGGCGCGTCAAACGGATGCGCCGTTTAGAAGATACGGCCCCCTGAATGCAAGGGGGCCCAACCGGGCCGGTTCACCCCAGCCGGCCCAGTCCGAACCGCCGGCCCGCGGCCCAGCCACGGGTTCGGACCGAACTTCCGCGGCCCGCTCCAGCCACACCGGACCCCCTCGGGTCTGGTTCTTCAAATAATATCGACCTTTTGGCCAGTCTTCATTGCCCAGTAGGACCCACGGTATGGGTGTCCTTGTCCACGCCGCACACCCCGAGGCGCGACCTCAGGGTCCTCCTCCGCTGACCGCGCCCGGACGGCGCCGACACCCTCGCCTCCCGCAGCGCAACCACCCCACCTCGCCACGGCCCTGCCGCCCGATGCCGCTGCCACCCAGGCTCCCCCGCGCTCCTCCTCCGGGCTCGACCAGCCGAGGCTGCCGCCGAACGCTCCGCCACACACCGGCCCACCGAACACCATGGCTGCCTCAGCTCACCCGCACCTGAGGCTGCACCTCTGGCCTCCACTCGACCGCTCGACACCGCCCACACCTAATCTGAATCCCCGGCTGGAACTCACCAGAGAACCGCGCTCCCGGCCGCACCTGCTGCGCCTCCCTGACCTCCGGCCACAGCCCTTGCCAGAGCCGGGACTTTCGACGGCCGCCGCCATTGCTCCGGTGGCCCGATTCCAAAACCAAAAGAAGATTAGGGATCCTTAGGGCGAGGCCTTCACAGCGCCTGCCCCCGATCCACAATCCGACTAGATTTGACGCGTCTGAAAATTGGGATGAAGAACGCCCAAGAACGAGAAGTGAAAACAGGGATCGGACGATGGCTGTGTTCGTTCGGCCATCATCCCAATTCCAAAATTTTAGAAATTAAACGACAAAATTGAAAAAGGTGTGGAAAATTAACAAGAATCCTACCTCGATCCTGTCATTCATCATTGGCGACGTGCCCGCTGCGATCCCACTTCGATCCGCCGATGTCTGCTCCTCAATCCATCGAAGAACGGTGAAGAATGTTGAAGAACGCTCGAGAGAGAGAGGGAGAGAGAGAGGGAGATAAATGGGTTTCCCCTGATTCCACATTTTATAAACTCTCTAAACACCGCTGACAGGTGCAGATTTTGAAACCTCTGTGCCCGCTCATTTTATGTCTCGCCTAGGCAAAACGCCCCATTTTGAACTCAACGGAAGTCTCAGATTTCCATTCTGAGACTTTGTTCGAAAGTTATTTGAAAAGGAATCCAGCGATAAAAATCACTAAGTCATTATTTCAAAATGACGATTTTGTCCCTGGGTGACATCTCTCACAGCAGGCCCGCGCCCGCAACTTTTACACCCCACCTAGGGTAAACGGCATGCTCCGAACGCAACCGTGCCCTCGGATTTCTGATCCGAGCTACCGTTTAGGATAAAACACAACCCCACCACGTGCATAGTATAAAAATGCTTAACATTTTTATAAAAATTTATTCTGAACACACTGGGCCTCGGAATCGTACGTCGTCTTCACGCCTAGCTCTGGAATTATATGTAGAAATATTCAAAGTCTTACAGGGAAAAAACCGGGTCTCTACAGTTTACCCCATGCCTAGTCAAAAACCCCATTCTTGACTCATCCATGGAGTCATAATATCAATCCAAGACTTAATTCAAAATATATCACCATTCAAACACACACAAATAAATGATATTTAATCAATTAAATTTTAAATACTCTACTAAAATTTGAACGACTTGAAATTAAACCAAACTAATTTCCTTGGGAAAACACCCAATTTTGAGAGCAATCGAGTTGTTTGAAAAAATATATAAGATCATCTATTAGGGGAAAATGACCACTTTATGCCTCATGTTCATTCAAAACCAAAAATTTAATTTCCCTATAAATTTTATAACCCATAGGGTTGTGGGTTATAAAAACATCCACACCATTACACTTCTCATACATGGTAATACTCATTGGATATCCAACCACACATTCCAACCTATCAAGTTCATCAATTCATCATTATCTCATCATTTTCTACTCTAGAATGTCGAGAAATACTCCATTACGGTGATCCCAACATGAGGTATATTACTCAACAAAAACTTGGACACTAACTCATCACCACCACTGAATCACCTATGAAAACATGCTTCTTGCATCCCAATGATGTTCTTAATGCAGTTTTTTCTCACTGATACTAATTTCTACCTCAATATTCCACTAATCGATCCCACTGTTTTATCATACCTTCCCCATATGAGGTTCATATCACCAAAACTATTATAATACATCCCACCATAAGAGTGTACTTATCATCACATCATTGAAATGAATTCATGATCACCATATTTCACTATTTGTCTATTACTAAACATAATGACTGGGGGGTAACTATATTGCTTGTACCCAACCACTAACTTGAAACATTAATCACCTCTCGTTCCTGGTTCATAGGAATTTCATTGCTTGGAATTTTCTAATTTTTAATTAAAAATAATGTTCAACACCCTTAAACAACTGATCATGCACTCTCCTCAATGTGGATTAACTTATACCTCTCCTTAAGTGAAACCTCAATAGGTTCCATTATTAAACACATTTCACTCCCCCCAATCCATGCTACCAATAATCACCCATAATCAAGACTAAGATCATGTGCCAAAACCACTGACCATGCAACCCAACATGTCAGTCTCATCTAAACCGGATTACCCACAACACCCCTCTTTAAAATTGACATCTCACCTATGCCATGGCCTATCTCATAATCACCCACTATCCAAGCATAATTCCAAAATAATATGCATCCACCCATGATCTACCACTATAATACTTAGAAACACATCTGAAATACATAGTAGCATGTATCCTACCGATCTAGCCCTCAAAACCAAATTTTGATACCAGAAGCACCAACACTCAAGGTTCATTGAAATTTAAGGTCCTTTAAGGCATCAACATGATTATGTCATATACCTGATTGCACCTCACATGCATTGACCTTATACCTGAAGAACCTTTTCATGCTTCCCATTCCTAAGGAAAATATAACCTTAGGAAAAACATCCCTCTAAGGTTATCCTCATATCAAATATCACTGACTTAACAAAATCTTGATCTATATCTCAAATGTAACTAGGGTATCTCACATAGCCCATGTCAGGTTTCATAAAAATTAAAATTGCATGGAATGTTATCCATGATCCTGTCTCATGAATCACTAAGCATGAAAACAATAAAAACACCCACTCTAGTGTCATAATAAACACATATACCATAGAAATTGCATTCTAAGAATCACCTCCCACGCCTAAGGAACCCACCCTATCTGAGAATCCTCACATTAGACTACTCTCTAGAGGATCAAATATCATCCAAAATTAAAAAAAAAATATGCAACTGAAAACCCCTATGAGGAACTATATCTAGTTATTCATATCCATACGGGTCATTTAAGTAGAATTCCATTCCAATATATATAGGAAAACACCATAGAGGTTGTTACTGAAACTTTAACTAATCAAAACTAAACAACAATCACCCCAAAAGGGGTTTATCATAAGTGTATCCAATGCCCGCATCAAATTAGTAGGGTAATCGCACCTCTTGTCTGCATGGGGAACAACACCAACATCTTCAATATCAATATCTTCTATATATAATCTGCATGATCTACCATCATAAGAAATTCATATACATAGTGTTCTAATAACTTTCCTCTTTATAATGGGAATAGAGAAAAAGGTCCAATAAATAGCCTCTTACCAATGGGTTAAGATATAAAAATACACAATAAATCATAAATATGAAACATAATGTTTTACATGATAGGTGGAAATCATAGAACTGTAACAATGAAAATCTATAACATTAATACCATGCTCTAATAACCTATACTTGGCTCAAAAAAGGTGTTAGTGATGCACCAAACCAAGTTTCATCACAAGGTCTCACAGATTACTATATATCCTATATAACATCCCCCAAATAATATGATAATATAAAATTAAATCTTTGATACCAATTTTTAACATCCTGGACCATCTCACTATGAATAGTTTTTGGACTGGTGGCGCCATGTGACCTTAGGAACACCTTCTTTTTCATCAAAGGCCACCGACCAATAATGAGGGTCTAAGGGTGGTATTTTGAGAAAATTATACCCCCTGTTCAGAGTAAAGAATAAAATTAAAATTTCCAAACACATCCATATTAATAAACTATGTAATGGGAAGAAATAAAATAAAGGATTATATAATAAAATGAAATGTAGTCATAGAAGCATAAAAGGTCGATCTCCCACTAGGATGATCAAATATATAAAAAAATAAAATAAAATGAAAGAAGATTAACTACTAACTTAGAGACCAACCATATACCCATCCTTTAATATCCACCAATCTACACTAGCATGATCCTTAAACATCACCTTAGCAACTCAACTCAATCATGAAACACTAGGCCTTTGCCTTGTCCATCATGTATCTATACTCAACTTTAAAAATGAAAAATGTCTCTATAATCACTAAGATTTTTATACAGGGGGTGAGAATATAATTCTCAGTAGGCCACCCTTAATGATGGACCTATAATCTACTATGATAAGTACATGATCATGAAATATACCCATCCCAATCGATACATAACCATGGGAAATAAAAAAATTATAAATAAATATACCACTACACAGGGGGCCAAGTCCTACCCCAAAACTATTGACCACAGTCAATCCTCAGGTCTGAGAACCTGATCACCCATAACAACTTCATCTAGTACCAAATTCTATTTTAGCACATAACGATGATCACATACATCATAATAATGACCTATTGGTCTCTCACCATGATATATTGATAGTGACTCTAGGGCCTCATCAACCCCAGTAGATAGTGTAATGACACGATGTAACGACCCAAAGTTTCATTAATGGAAATCCCTCTTGATCTAATTAAATTTCTCTTTATGTAAAATGTTTATATAAAATGTCAACTTCTTTGGTTTTATATTAATAATTGTGACAGTTACTTTTATAGATGTTGAATAGTGATCACATGATTAGTATAAATATAAGGCTTTAACAAACCCAATTTACTCACACAAAAGAAGCGATGGCCTCATCTAGTAGAATTGCTCCATACAAAGCCCATTTGTCGAAGCTCGGAAAAGAGGTGGTGTCTTTGGGCTTTGCTCTTGACCAAGCCCAAGCTGAGCTTCATCATTTCAAGCTCGAACGGGACCGTCTATGGGAAAAGTGGAAGTTGATAGAGATTACCACTCGAGCGATGTTATCTGAGCCACCCCAAGAGTCTGTCACCATCGCACACCTTACCCTTAGGTCTTATGCGACTGTTTTAAGGGGTTATGTAACAAATCGCTAGTACTATGTTCATGTACATTATTTTTGTATATAATAATGAAAATGTTTTCTTGTCATTATTGATACATTGTAAATAGTTTTTAAAGTACAAATAGTGTTTTTAATTATTATTTAATTAAGAATTATATTTTATTAAATTAAGGGATTTTTGAATTAAATAATATTTTAATAAAATATTATTATTATTATTAAATTAATTTTTATTAGATATAAATGATCTTATAATTTTATGAATGCAATTGTAATTTTTATTAAGGTTTGAAAGCCATTTTTGTCAAAACCCGTGAATTTTCGATAAATGTCAATTTTTATTTTAAAAGTGAAAATTAACATATTTAGAAAATTATTTAGATAAAATAAATGTTATTTATGGAATCAGGACATCGAATTTATCTAATGGTGAATTTTTCATAATTTTCTGAGACAATCAAATTTTTGGGTAAAAATTTAAATATTGTTTAAATATATAATGTGTTTTATGACATCATAATGACCCAATAGTGATGTAATAAAATACTATAAGCTTTATGTTCAGTGAATATATGTTTTACCATTAAAATAATGTGAGTTTGGGTTTGTTTTACTTATTTTACAAAGCATTAATGGACCCCTCAAGACTTATTAAACATCTTGTCTTTTTAAATTATTTTCCATGGGAGTGTGACTCACCTCCACATAAGCAACCCCATTATTTTAAGACGTTCGGACTTTGGCCATAACAAATATTGTTTTCCTCTCCCATTTTCCAAAAACCATGGTCAAAAACTATGAGCTGATTTGTGTTTTGGATTAGTTTAATGAAAGGGGTCCCAAACCTAAATAATAAAGAATTCACTCACATTTCCTATATAAACCCACCCAAGATCCCACTTCCTCCTCACTCAAAGCATTTGGAGTTCATCCAACCTCTGACCTACTCTCTCTAGAATCCTCTCAAGGTGCCTCAAGCTCCCAAGAATCCTCTCTCAAGCCTATCTCAAGCCTTTGGAAGAACACTTCCAAGTAAGGGTTTTTCTTCCTTTCACTTTTTTGTCCAATTTTCTTAGTATTGTTATGCACTTTTAATTTCAATTATAAATGCTGGGGTATGGTTTCTCACCTCCCCCATACTTCCCTCTTATTTTTCTAATGATGTGATACCCCTTTATCTCTCATTAAATGCCTCTCATGTACACCCGTTACTATGACGAAATTCTGAAAGGAACTTCTCTCTCCTCATTTACATTCAAGCAATACTTTTGTATCATGAATCTAAATTCCATTAAAATTGTTGGGAAATGTATCTATATGACCCCCCTTACTATCCATTTCATGTAGATATGATGAGACACCCCTTTCTCTCTCATCAACTATTTTTATGAATTCTTATATCACGCCGTTACGCTGCCGAAATTGCACCGATTTTCTAAGCCAATGCCATTGTGTAGTGAATACCATGCCCATTTCTCCATCAAGGGAATTTACCTTCATGAAAATTTACTTATTGATTATAAAGTTTCATTCCACATTCCTTTGTCATGGAATAAATGATTATGTTTTATTAATCCATGTTTTATGATCCATGTGGCACACTTATGCATGAAATTAAATGTTTAAGAAGGGTGCGCCCTTATAGCGCTCTAATGCATTGGGTAAAGTATAGTATCATGATATGTCATGTGCAATGAGTGTTAACTCATGATAATTCAAGTGCAATGAGGTTTTACTCGTGCTTCATGTGAAATGAGGATTTACTCATGCTCCATGTGCAATGAGCATTGGCTCATGCTAATTCAATGTTAAGTGTTGTTGCCACATTTCCATGTTATGATTATCATGCTCTATCATGACTTTATGTTCATGTTTCTCTTATTCTCTATTGATATGCCTATTGTCTAACATGTATTTTACTCTTCATGTATTCCATATTTATTCCCTTACTGGACTTTATAGCTCGCCCCTTTTCTTATGCATGTCCTCAGGTTATCCCATGCAATGCTAAGTATGAGGGAATGTGGTGGTCATGTAAAGGAAGTTTTCAATAAATATATTGTATTTCATGTTTTAAGTTGTTATGTAATGATCCTAAGCCCCAAAGATACTAGACCTCTCGATCTTCCATGTTGTATCAAGTGAATAGTTTATGTAATAAATCATGTTTAAGTTTGTAATAAAAACAGGGTTGTCATAGTTGGTATCAGAGGATAGGTTTAGTTATTTTTGGGATTAGGATTAGAAAAACCTAGTAAATCCTTAGAGACAAGACTAAGTATAATAAAAACATCCCTATGTTTTGGTAAGTACTGAGTAAGTGGTTTATCAAACAAATACATCCCTGTCTGGATATGAGCAGGTAGAGGCGGCTCTTGCACAGATGTATCCTAGGGGTAAAACCTGAAAACACCGCTTTGATCTAGACTCAAACGGGAACTGGTGCACGACAATGGGCCTTGCTGCACTCTTGGTTACGACACTCCTGGGGGATATGTTTTGATAAATTCACAAGCTTAGTATGAACCCTTATTAATTGAATTAAAAAAATTCCCCTAAGAATATATGTTAGAAAGTAGATCATGAAAAGCCTAGATTGAAGCCTATAGACTCATGAGTTAAGGAAATAAAAGTTTATTTATAAGTCATCAACTTTTGAATTTGGATTACCCTTTATGTGTTACCCCTAACTTTCCTTTTATTCCATCCAATGGCCGGTAATAGTAGGACTCGGTCTAATAATCGATGTGAAGATCAGTGTGATGACTGTACTAATGAGATTCCCAATCCAATGGGAGCAGGAATCACGAACTTTGTCACGCTTATCTATCAGTTAACTCAAGCTTTGAATAGAAACACGGGTCAAGAGGAACGTCCAAACCCCCCTAAGAAGGAACAAGTCGCTATCGAGAGCTTCATGAGACAAAGGCCTCCTAATTTTAGTGGATCATCTGATCCCACAATCACTGAACAATGGATCAAATCCATTGAAAAGATATTCTCCATCCTTCAATGTTCTGAACAAGAGAAGGTTCTCCTGGCGGCTTATCGTATTGATGGTGAAGCTGATCAATGGTGGACGTTGATCAAAAATACGAAGCCTGAGGAGGAGATCGAGGCATTGGAATGGAAGAATTTCTGGAATATGTTTTTCGATAAATATTTTCCGCGCACCCTCCAGCTTAAGATAAAAAGGGACTTTTTTTCCCTCAAGCAAAAAGAAGAAGAATCTGTTGGAGCGTATGAGGAAAACTTCACAAGTCTTGCACGATACGCTTCCAGCTTTGTCGTTACCCCCGAATGCAAGGTTGACCACTTATTTGGTGGGCTGAAACCTAGCCTGCGGAAATCATTGGTGATCTGTGACTTCGACAGCTATGAGGAAATTTTCTGATGTGCCCTCAAGGTTGAAATAGAGATCGGAGAATCACAGGTGTATCATGAGGACAAGAAGCTTAAGTTGGAATTCAATGCTGGCAGTCCGATGGATAAATCCAACGATGCTAAGAAGATCTAGCACCCCACTTTCCAAAAGTGCAGAAAGAAGCACCCTAGAAATTGCATCAAGGGGATGAGGAAATGCTTTAGGTGTGGAAGAGAAGGGAACCTAGCTGTTAACTATCGGCAAGAAAGACCCGCGGCTGTGACAGAGAAGAGGAACGCTCTGTTCGAACTTCAACGCATTGTTCATTTCTACAACTACAAAGAATCGGGGCATCTTGAAAATCAGTGCCCTAATCCAAAGGTTTTCAGAGGCAACCAACAACCTCCAAGACAGCAAGGAAGAGCTTTTTCCATCACTTCTGCCGAAGTGAACCCCGACAACGAAGTGGTGATAGGTGCGCTAGTTATTCATTCAAGAATAGCGAACGTACTTTTTGATTCAGGTTCTACACATTCTTTTATATCTCAAAAGTTTAGTATAACAATCCCAGCACCACCAAAAATCATGGAAGTGAAGATGTCGGTGAGTACGGAAAATGGGGAAATCATTGCATCCCATGAATATAAGTCCTCCCCTATTATAATCTGTGGATTGAATTTCCTGGTGAACCTCATCATACTCCCTCTAGTGGAATTTGATGCAATTCTTGGCATGGATTGGATTTCCTTATATAGAGCCAACATAAATTGTCCGGAGAGGGAAATCACACTCTATATAGAGAATCGACCCCCGATTATTTATAAGTGTAAGGAGGAAGATGAATCTCCTTTAGCTCCATCATCTCAAGCATGGATATTACTGCCCTATGAGCACGCGTATCTGGCTCAGATGATTGAGTCCAAGGAAGAAACCATCCTTGAAGAAATGCCTATTATGAGGGAATTCACTGAAGTGTTTTCTGAGTAACTGTCTGGTCTTACTCCTAGAATAGATGTTGAATTCTCAATTCAACTTATACCAAGGGCGCTAACAATATCCAAGACTCCATATAGAATGGTTGTTGTGGATCTTGAAGAGCTAAAGAAACAACTACAGTAGAATCCAGATAAAGGGTTTATACTCCCAAGTGCTTCACCATGGGGTGCACCAGTCCTCTTCGTCAAGAAGAAGGATGGGTCAATGCATCTGTGCATCGATTATCGTGAACTTAACAAAATCACGATAAAGAACAAGTATCCTCTACCATGGATCGATGACTTGTTTGATCAGCTATGTGGAGCACAATACTTCTCCAAGGTAGATTTGTGGTCGGAATATTATAAAGTAAGGGTGAAGAAGGAAGATGTCCCCAAGACTGCTTTTTGTACAAGATACGGGCACTATGAATTCATAGTAATGCCTTTCGGACTCACTAATGCTCCATCAATCTTCATGGACTTGATTAATAGAGTCTTTAGATATTACCTCAACAAATTTGTGGCAGTCTTTATAGATGATATTCTAATATACTCCCAAACCAAGGAGGATCATGAGGATCATTTAAGAACTGTACTAGAGACTTTGCGCAAGGAGAAGCTCTATGAAAAGTACAACAAGTGTGAGTTCTGGTTGAAGGAGGTCTCATTCTTGGGCCATATCATCACAAGAAATGGGATATTTGTGGATCCATCCAAAACAGATGAAATTGAGGGATGACTGAGGCTAACATTGTTAACAGATATCCGTAGCTTCTTGGGTTTAGCTGGATATTATTGAAGATTTGTGAGAAATTTCTCACGATTTTCGAACCCTCTTACCAAGCTAACTCGAAAGGGAGTAAAGTTTTCTTGGAGTGATGAATGCGAAGAAAGCTTCAAGGAGTTGAAAAGGAGGCTTATCACTGCGCCTGTGCTCACTTTACCCACAAGTGGGGAAATTTTTGTGGTATTCAGTGATGCTTCGAAGAAGGTCTTAGGTTGTGTGCTGATGCAGAATGATAAAGTGATATCCTATGCCTCAAGGTAGTTGAAAATCCATGAGCAAAACTATCCAACGCATGATCTGGAGTTAGCGGTGGTGATCTTTGCCTTGAAAATCTAGCGGAATTATCTCTATGGGGAGAAATGTGAGATATATACTGACCACAAGAGTCTTAAATATATATTCACACAGAAAGAGATTAATATGCGCCAGAGAAGATGGATAGATCTCATCAAGGAATATGACTGTTCAATACAATACCACCCTGGGAAAGTGAACAAGGTGGTAGATGCCCTAAGTAGAAATGACCCAGCAATTATATCAATGATGATAATTGAGAAGGATCCAATCTTCTTAGACTTGATGAAGATGGACATGGGAATCATAAAGAAGGGAACATCATCAATCCTTTCACAAATGATTGTTCAACCGTCTCTTTTGGAAATATTAAAGGATGCTCAAAAGGATGATGTGAGAATTCAAGAAAAAGTGTAAGCTATCGAAAAAGGGAAATCCTTGGAGTTTAATGTTAATGAAGAAGGAATTGTGTGATTTGGAAAAAGACTATGTGTTCCATAATGTCCGAAGCTGAAGAAGGAACTTTTGGATGATGCACATAGTTCAAATTTCTCTATTCACCCAAGGAGCACAAAGATGTATCAAGATCTCCGAGAAAACTTTTGGTGGGATAATATGAAGAAGGAGATCGCTGAATATACATCAAAATGCCTGGTGTGCCAACAAGTAAAGGCAGAGAGGCAGAAGTCTAAGGGTATGATGCAACCATTGCCCGTACCAGAATGGAAATAGGAGAACATCACCATGGACTTTGTCACCAGACTTCTGAGGATATCCAAAGGAAACAATGCAATCTGGGTTGTGGTGGATCGTCTTAAAAATACTGCACACTTCATTGCTATTCGGGAGGATTTCTCATTGGATCAACTGGCATGAATATATATCAGGGAAGTGGTAAGGCTGCATGGAGTACCACTATCTATTGTGTTTGACCGAGATCCAAGATTCACCTCTAAGTTTTGGAAGAGTCTTCAACATGCTCTGGATACTGAACTGAAATTCAGTATGGCCTATCATCCTCAAAATTATGTCCAATCCGAGCGAACTATCCCAACACTTGAGGACATGTTGAGATCATGCTCAATGGACTTTAAAGGAGGATGGGATCAACATCTTCCTCTGGTTGAGTTCTCTTATAATAACAGTTTCCAATCGAGCATCCAAATGGCACCTTATGAAGCCCTATATGGGAAAAGGTGCAGAACACTAGCATGTTGGGATGAGGTTGGTGAACTTAAGCTGCTTGGACCAGAAATGGTCGAAGAAATGGTGGAGAAGGTGAAAACCATTCAGCAGCATATCAAGGAAGCCCAGATTCGACAGAAGAGTTATGCAGATAACCATTGACGAGACCTTGAGTTTAAAGTTGGAGACATGGTTTTTCTATTCATATCTTCATGGAAGAAGGTCATGAGGTTTGGAAAGAAAGGGAAGTTAAGTCCAAGGTACATCAGCCCCTTCAAGATTCTTGATCGTGTCGGGGTTGTGGCCTATCGACTAGCACTTCCACCTACCATGGACAAAGTACATGATGTATTTCATGTATCCCTATTAAGGAAGTACATACCGGACCCTTCATATGTACTCTCTTCTGAGGTGGTATAGTTGGAGGATGATCTTTCTTATGAGGAGCAACCAGTGAAGATCTTAGATCGTAGAGAAAAAGTTCTACGAAATAAGACAATTCCCCTCGTCAAGGTGTTGTGGCGAAACCACAAGTTTGAAGAAGCAACTTGGGAATTGGAGGAAATGATGAAGCTGAGTTACCCACATCTGTTATAGTGTGGGAAAAGTAAATTTCGAGGGTGAAATTTCTTAAGGGGGGAATATTGTAACGACCCAAAGTTTCATTAATGGAAATCCCTCTTGATCTAATTAAATGTCTCTTTATGTAAAATGTTTATATAAAATGTCAAATTCTTCGGTTTTATATTAAGAATTTTGACTGTTAATTTTATAGCCATTGAACAGTGATCACATGATTAGTATAAATATAAGGCTTTAACAAACCCAATTTACTCAGACAAAAGAAGCAATAGCCTTATCCAGTAGAATTTCTCCATATGAAGCCCATTTGTCAAAGATCAGAAAAGAGGTGGCGTCTTTGGGCTTTTCTCTTGACCAAGCCCAAACTGAGCTTCATCATGTCAAGCTCGAACGGGACCATCTACGGGAAAAATGGAAGTTGATAGAGATTACCACTCGAGCGATGTTATCTGAGCCACCCCAAGAGTTTGTCACCACCGCACACCTTACCCTTAGGTCTTATGCAACTGTTTTAAGGGGTTATGTAACAAATCTCTAGTATTATGTTCATGTACATTATTTTTATATATAATAATGAATATGATTTCTTTTCATTATTGATACATTGTAAACAGTTTTTAAAGTACAAATAGTGTTTTTAGTTATTATTTAATTAAGAATTATATTTTATTAAATTAAGGGATTTTTGAATTAAATAATATTTTAATAAAATATTATTATTATTATTAAATTAATTTTTATTAAATATAAATGATCTTATAATTTTATGAATGCAATTGTAATTTTTATTAAGGTTTGAAAGCCATTTTTGTCAAAACCCATGAATTTTCGATAAATGTCGGTTTTTATTTTAAAAGTGAAAATTAACATATTTATAAAATTATTTAGATAAAATAAATGTTATTTCTGGAATCAGGACGTAGAATTTATCCAACGGTGAATTTTTCATAATTTTCTGAGACAGTCAAATTTTTGGTTAAAAAATTAAATACCGTTTAAATATATAATGTGTTTTATGACATCATAATGACCCAATAGTGATGTAATAAAATAATATAAGCTTTATGTTCAGACAATATATGTGTTACCATTAAAATAATGTGACTTTGGGTTTGTTTGACTTATTTTACAAACCATTAATGGACCCCTCAAGACTTATTAAACATCTTGTCTTTTTAAATTATTTTCCATGGGAGTGTGACTCACCTCCACATAAGCAACCCCATTATTTTAAGAAGTTAGGACTTTGGCCTTATAAAATATTGTTTTCCTCTCCCCTTTTCCAAAAACCATGGCCAAAAACCATGAGCTGATTTGTGGTTTGGATTAGTTTAATGTAAGGGTTCCCAAACCTAAATAATAAAGAATTGACTCACCTTTCCTATATAAACCCACCCAGGCTCCCACTTCATCCTCACTCAAAGCCTTTGGAGTTTGTCCAACATTTGTCCTACTCTCTATAGAATCCTCCCAAGGTGCCCCAAGCTCCCAAGAAGCCTCTCTCAAGCCTCTCTCAAGCCTTTGGAAGAACACTTCCAAGTAAGGGTTTTTCTTCCTTTCACTTTTTTGTCCAATTTTCTTAGTATTGTTATGCCCTTTTAATTTCAATTATAAATACTGGGGTATGGTTTCGCACCTCCCCCATACTGCCCTCTTATTTTTTGAATGATGGGAGATCCCTTTCTCTCTCATTAAATGTCTCCCATGTACACTCGTTACTATGCTGAAATTCTGAAAAGAACTTCTCTCTACTCATTTACATTCAAGCAATACTTTTGTATCATGAATCTAAATTCCATTACAATTGTTGAGAAATGTATCTATATGACCCCCCTTACTTTACATTTCATGTAGATATGATGAGACACCCCTTTCTCTCTCATCAACTATTTTTATGAATTCTTATATCACGTCGTTACGCTGCTGAAATTGCACCGATTTTCTAAGCCAATGCCATTGTGTAGTGAATACCATGTCCATTTCTCCATCAAGGGAATTCACCTTCATGCACATTTACTTATTTATTATAAAGTTTAATTCCACATTCCTTTTTCATGGAATAAATGATTATGTTTTATGAATCCATGTTTTATGGTCCATGTGGCACACTTATGCATGAAATGAAATGTTTAAGAAGGGTGTGCCCTTATAGCGCTCCAATGAATTGGGTAAAGTATAGTATCATGATACATCATGTGAAATGAGTGTTTACTCATGCTAATTCAAGTGCAATGAGGGTTTACTCATGCTTCATGTGCAATGAGGATTTACTCATACTCCATGTGCAATGAGCCTTGGCTCATGCTAATTCCATGTTAAGTGTTGTTGCCACATTTCCATGTTATGATTATCATGCTCTATCATGACTTTATGTTCATGTTTCTCTTATGCTCTATTAATATGTCTATTGTATAACATGTATTATACTCCTCATGTATTCCATGTTTATTCCCTTACTGGGCTTTATAGCTCATCCCTTTTCTTATGCATGTCCTCAGGTTATCCCATGCAATGCTAAGTACGAGGGAATGTAGTGGTCATGTAAAGGAAGTTTTCAATAAATATGTTGTATTTAATGTTTTAAGTTGTTAAGTAATGATCCTAAGCCCCAAAGACACTAGAACTCTCGATCTTCCATGTTGTATCAAGTGAATAGTTTATGTAATAAATCATGTTTAAGTTTGTAATAAAAGCAGGGTTGTCATACATGAGGTGAACTCTATCCTTGTTTGAAGACCCAGAGATTACTCTATCCCAGTTTGAAATGGTCCCAATAGCTAATCCATGATATCCCAAAAGGCTCAAACATTCCCACCGAAGATCCTTCAAGCCCCTGAAAGCCAGTACCTGGCATGAATGTCATCCTAAAGAAGGCTTGAACACACCCACTGAAGACCTAAAAATCCCCCAAAACACACATGTGGCTGAAAAACCAACCTATTCATGGAACAAAAGTGATATCATCTCCAAATATATGAAGCCCCCAATAGTATCATTATCTTAAGTAAGCCCCATCATAGTATCACAACCTAGGTACTTCTACATCATAGTATGTTATGGTTCTAACATATGAGATCCATTAACCATAAATTATCGACAACATCCACTAAATAAATTGGGGGTATAATAAAAATTAACTTAATTTTAATTTATTTACTTTATCTTTAACACTTATTTAAATTCTCACCCTAAGACACAAAACCCCAAGTGAGTTTGCACCAAGCCGAGGAAAAACTCCCCATTCTAGACTCAAGTGTGGAGTCAAAATCAAAATACAAATCGTTGTTCAGAATATATCATAATTCAAACATGCATGAACAAATAATATTTAATTAATTGAATATTAAATATTTTGTTGAAATTTTAATGGATTAAAATTCCATTAAACTCTTATCCTAGGGTGAACACCCTATTCTGAGATGAAAGGAGTGGTCAGATTTTTGTAAGGTAATCTTTTAGGGGAAAATGATCATTTTACCTCTCTTGTATGGGTTCTTATAAGGAAAGCCACCATGTGTTTTAAAAAAACCATATGTTGTGTTGTTGCACGTCAATTATAAAGTGATCTTAAAATCTGAAAATATATAGGGAAATAATTCCAATTTTTATCATATTATCATTGAATATCTTTGTAATGTTACTAGTGGGATGTGATGTGATAGATTTGATACATCCATAACCATCAAAACACATGAATTATGTATCTAGACACATTACAACAGGGTTTCTCCCATTGTGTTATGATCTTCTCACACCTTCATATTCTATGGAATGTCTTGACCACTACAACTCAGTGACTCTATAAACTTTAAACCCACTATATATTTAAATTCTCACAACATTGGATGTTGCGACATGGATTTTATTATTGTAGTGAAATTTCATTTGAATCTTAAACTAGTGTAACACCAATTTCTTCTAGGTCATTCTTCGTAACAGAATCATCCTGATAAATCACTCAGATGAACTTTCATGGTGCTAAAAACCTAACAATGGTGTGAATATTCATAATTTAGAGTAAATCCTTTCTATTATTATAGTAAATCAGTCACACAATCCTCATAAATAAGAGTAACTCATTCTTATATCAACATCATCGTAGTGCAACTAAAGGTCTATGATACGTTCTTTCTCATGTGGGATAAAATATTTTTTATGTAACAGTCACTCATGCATAATGTTTCCTGATTTCCACCATTCATGCAATGGTTTACTTATTCTCATAAAACATCATTCATTTACATCTCTAACACACTCCAAAGAGTTTAATATTCATTCATAATCATGTTGTTAATGAATAAAACATGAAAACATACCAAGATCAAGAATGAATTGAATCAAGAAACAATCCACTGCAAGACTCAAATATGAAGGATATTTAAACACCACACTATTGGATAGTATGGTTTTTGTGAGAGTACTCTTACCCTTAGTGTAATTGAAGGACACTAAAACACCATGAGAGGAGATGGGTGAATCAGGGTGACAATTTTTTTTAATCTGATGGATCATATTCCCATGTTGTTAGGAGCCTATTAGACATGTCTGATGAGAAAGTGCAAAAAACAAACAATCATAGGCAGATGAAGGACACAACAATTTCACTTGGTTCACCATTAAGGGTTACATCTAAGGAGAATACGCCGATAGGTTGTTACTCATACCAAAGTCTACTAATCTTCACTAGTTGTGGATTACAAAAGTTTAGAACAGTAACTCTGTGTTAGGAGCACTGCCTTTGCAAGGCTTCAGGGATGGCACACTACGTCCCTCGAATAACTTTTGTTGACTCACCCTTGCTCACTATGTTTGGGAGAATCTGAACTCAGTTTATCGACTTGAAGGTTGCTTTAATGGGTTGACATTAAATCATGCATCTTCAACTGTAGATAGTTACTCTCTTGAAGTCCTTTTCCCCCTACAGATGAAATCTACCTTTCTACATATTGTTTGTTCCTGAACTTGTCCTCCGCATACTGGTCTTCTTCCTCCGCGTACTAGAGTGCTTCGTGTACCACCTCCGTGTACCGCCTCTGCAAGCTGCGCCCACGTATCGCCTTCGCAAACCACGTTCGCAAACTTCCTGCACTTATACTTTCGCGTACCGCCTACCTTTGCGTACTACCTTGCTCCGTGTACCGCTTCACTTCTTCCGTATACTGAAAGAGCACCACAGAATGAGTTATTCCTCTGTGTACAGACTTTGCTCTCACGAAATCCTCATTGTAAACCTCTTCTCCCTTTGTGGTATTGTTTTCCCACAAACTGTTCTAGTCTTCGTCGAATTCCTCCTAAATTTTATTAATCTCAATTACACCTCTTAATGAAGGGATTAGTGCCCCCTATACAGGAAAACATATCCGAAAAATCCTCTAAATTGAGATTTACTAAATCTTCGATATAGCACCGCCTTTTTCCGCGTACTGTGCATCTCATGCGAACCACTTCCCTATGCGGTTTGCGTACCACCATTATCCCTACATGACATCACAAATCACCACCTGATTCTCGCAAACAACACCCTTCACGGCTTCTCAAAACTCCGACTCGATTTCGTTAATGACACGCTATCCCGTGAACCGTTTTCCTTCCACGAACCGTAGGCCTTCTCGCGATCCTTCTTCGCTCCACAAACCGTTCCTCCTATGTGGTCCCTATACTATTCCTGCTTCATGGTTTGTGGTTCGTCATTCAGTGTGCCAAATTTCTTGATCCGTAAACTGTTCCCAGAACAAGGTTTACGGTCCACTATTCTTTTGTTGAAACTCTTTCTTTTTTTAAAAAAACTCCCAATTTTGAGTCCCAAAAATTTGACAAACACTAGGAAACTGTGCCACCTTCAATATTGATTTCAACCTCAATCGTAAGACCACATCCCATGAAAACCCCTTGATCAATCCAATGTGGATTGACAACAAACACAAACCATACTTCATTTCCCGCAAAGAACAGTCTTGGTTCCAGCAGTAATATCTATTCCATATTTACCATGTATCAATTGAGATCAACTCATACCCCATTTATTTATTCTCTTAATGAGTGTTCTTTAACCCCCTGAATATAACTTGAAAAAGACATGTATATCCTTATGTACTGACAAGATTTACACAATCACTCACATATCATCAAAAGAAATCCTCAATATGTCTAGACTGGAATCCATAAGAACCTGCTCTTTAGATTCTCACCTTACCCATTAATAATTTAACTACTAGTCTTACAACCAAAACAGACATATTATGGGTAATAATGATCATATCATGAAATATATTAATGGGTAATTATAACATCCCAGAATTTTCAAGCTTAGTTATGTTATATAAAAATATAGTTTTAAGGAAAATAAATAAAAAAATTAAAGTTAATAGTATAAGTAATATATTATTATTAACATAAATATTATAATATAAGTATTATTAAATTATTTTTATAAAGAATTAGGTTTATTTATAAGTATAAATATGAATTTTTTTATTCATTTCTGAAATTATAAATACATTATGTAAATACTATTATTATTTTAGAATTACAAATATTATATAAATATTATCATTAGTTTTAATTTTTTTTCAAAATATATGAAAGAAATTAGGTTTATTTATTTTAAAATTATGATTTTGTTTTATAAAATGTTAAAAATATAAATATCTGAATCAAATTGAAATTATGAATATATTAATGATATTATGAAAATTATGAACTTATTATATATCATTAAATGTGATAATCTGTTTTTAACTAAAAAATGATTATCACTAATCAGTTAACATATAAATTTTTATATATAAAAGAGTATTAATCAAAATAAATAAATAATAGGAATTATAAATTGAACACTTTAAATATATTAAAAAATGAAATGATTATTAAATAAGTGATTTTTGTAAACATTTATATTTAAAATTTTATAATAAAAGTTAATATATGAATTCAATAAAAGTAATATTTTTTTTTGTTAAATATGGATCAAATATTATTGAATACGGAAGATAGTATTTTTTTATAGAAAACTATAAAAATATTAAAAAATATAATTATGTTATAAAAACATAACTTTATTTTTGTATAAAAAAAGAGAAATGAAACGATATATATATATATATAAAAAATGATGAATCGCATTTTGTTAAGGAGGCCATGATTAGTATTTTTGTTCAGAGAAGTCACGCAGCAAAGGGGAGCGGGTCTTGTTCTTCTAAGGTCGAAGTCGGGCGAGGTGACCCAAGTTGGTGTTCGAGCATGAATCGAGCCATCTGAAGGGGATGAAGGTCGTCGCTAGCGAGGCCGAAGGTTCGAACTCGGGTGAGAGAGATCTCGATACGGTATAGGGGTTCAAGACAAGGGTCAAATGCCAGATGAAGGAGATCTAACTGTCTTCTAGGGTTCATCCATGGAAATAGGGGTTCGACTGCAACAGATCGGATAGTGGAAGGGGTAATGATCGAGTGTGAGCTGTTGTCATTGTCTTCTTCCTCCTGATTTGCATTTTAAAGTTTATCAAGTAAGTGAATTTGATTTTTAGCACATCCAAACCCGATTTCTAGGTCGTTTTTTTCCTCTTGTCATCATCCTAATTTCATTTGCAGGTGTTTTAATTCCTGATTATCGTTATATTGGTTTTTTATTCAATCATCTTAGTTTGAAATCGTATAGATTCTAATGCTTAAATGCAGTATGAATCGTTTGTCAACATTTTCTACTTTGGATAATTAATTATTGAAAACCAATTCGAATCTAAGCTATATATATATATATATATATATATATATATATATATATATATATTTACAGTCTGTTTCCAATGCTTGCAATTCCAGCGATGGAATTTTTTTGAATCTGTTCATTATCTACTCTTATTTTCCAAACCGTAAGAATAAAAAATATATATATATATTTGGTATCCTGATATCGTTACTTTGCATTTTTGTCAAATAAGAGATTCGTTTTGGATTTTCGAGGACTTCATTTATCTAGTTAAGTGAGCTTGTCCAATTTTTTACCCTTTTACCGACAACTTCTTTGACGCTCACAATTTACAGCCACTCAAATATCATTTTTTCAAACTCTGATTGTAAAATAAATATACTTTAACTACATTTATTTTAATCATATTTTGTATGGAATATAACTGGTATATAAAGAAGTTTTTCCTCGATGGTAGTCCTTGAAGATGTTGTACTCTGTGCGGAAGATGGTGGGGCAGAGGGCCATGGCCCTTATCTTCTTTCTTTTATCATTTCCAATTCTAAGAATTTGAGAGTGATTGGGTCTTCTGCTAGTAGAAATGAAAAATTCTTCTACAAAGAAATTTTAAGGGAGTTTGATTATTATTTTTGTTTTATCTCATTAGAATTATAATTATAGGAAACTCTTATTTCCAAAATCTTCACTTATCTTATTATCATAGTATAATTTATTTGTTTTAAAGATATTCTACACTACAGATTTCAAAAGGCATTTCATATTTATTTATATATACTTAATTTCAAATAAATCAGATTTTGTTTTTTAAATGTTTAAGATATCATTATTTTCATAGTTATGAGATGGTTATTTTTGAAAGAAAAATAATGATCCTAAAATTTTATTATTAATGTTTACTTCAAAATAAAAGTTATTAATCAATGATATCATTTTATGTGTACAAATCATTTATACATTCATGAATTTCATTTAAAATACAAGATATGACCATTATTTGTAAACTGTGACATCTCATGCATGTAACTATTTAACTTTTATTGAGTTTTTATTTATGTGCTTAAGTGAACAATTAATTCTTTATAAGAAATTATTTTCAAAGTGGATGTTAATTATATTTTAACTAACAGTCTGTAAATTTCTGATGGAGATGAGATTCAGTTGCTTCAAGTTTTCTTACTAAAGTGTATATAGAAATAAATATATATACTTCTAGCTAAATGCAACTACATTGTTAAGTTTTTAGAGTAAAAACTCTAGGGAAAGTATGTATATGTAAGAAAGATTAAAATGATTTTATAAAATTAGACACTTGAAATTTTTAAATATGATAGGGAAGCGGGGAGTGAACCCATCCCTCAAGTGGGAAGGACCATGACAAACATCAATGTTTCAAGTGGCCTAAGTTTTGTTTTCAATACCTTGCATATTTTTTTTAGAAAAAAATCACTGGATTATTTTTAAATCAATTATTGAGTGTAAGTATTTTTAAAATGTTTTGGTATTTTTAATATGTAAATAATTTCAATGTTATCTTTAAAATTTATTTCTAAAAGTATTTGTATGGTATTATTAAAAGAATTTCAAAATCATTTATCAAAAGTTATTTTCAAAGGAAGATTTTGTAAAAGGTATTTCAACAATTTAAAAACCCTTTACTGATCAATTAAATGTTCATCCCATGTTTTAAATGTTTTTATAGGTATCTTAAAAGTTTTAGAATGGACTTCTTTGCTTTTGGAGTTAGCACGCGCATAGAGAAGTAGATCTTTTTATTTTATTTTTGTTCAACTCTGAAAATATGTAAGTTCTTTTCTAATTCCCCTAAACCTCGATCAAAAAAGGTCTTGGATTATATTTAGTGTTGTGAAATTATTCAATTTCTTTTATTAAAAAATTACACCATTTTTTGCATTGAATTCAAAATTGTGTGTTTGAGACGTTATAATTGGTATCAGAGCAACAGTTTGAACAATTTTGGAGAGACATTTTCTTTTGAGGAAATTTATAATATTCCTGATAGAACGTTCTTTAGATAATTAAGTTCCCTTAAAAGTCTAGCCATTCTAATTTTGAATATGAAAATTCAGAATTTTCTCAAGTTCAATGAACGAATTGTGAGAGAATAATTCATTTAAGGGCAGAAGAATATAACATCCCATAATTTAAAATCTTAGTTATGTTATATAAAAATATTTTTTAAGGAAAATAAATAAAAATAATTAATGCTAATAATATAAGTAATATATTATTATTAACATAACTATTATGATATAAGTGTTATTAAATTATTTTTATAAAGAATTAGGTTTATTTATAGGTATAAATATGAACTTTTTTTTATTTGTGAAATTATAAATACATTATGTTAATCCTATTATTATTTTAGAATTACAAAATATTATATAAATATTATCATTAGTTTTAAAACAATAATTTATTTTTACAAAATATATGAAAGTAATAAGTTTATTTAGCATGTCCAAACCTTAGGTTGTTTTCTGCCTCTTGCGGTCATCCTAATTTCATTTGTTGGTGTTTTAATTCCCGATTGTCATTATACTAGATTTTTATTCAATCATCTCTGTTTGAAACAGTACAGGTTCTAACACTTAAATATATGTTTATTTATTTAGCTTAGATTCCAATTGGTTTTCAATCATTCTACTTTGGAATTAATGATTGAAAACCAATTGGAATCTAAGCTAAATAAATAAACATATATTTAATGTTTGTTTCAAATACTTTCATCGTAAGTGATGGATTTTTTTGAATCTATTTTTATCTACTCTTCTTTTCCAAACTGTTAGCATCAACCAAATATTACACACACACACACAAACACACATATGGTATCCCGATATCATCACTTTTCATTTTTGTCAAATAAGATATTCATTTTGGATTTCTAAGAACTGCATTTGTCTAGTTAAGAGAACATTTCCATTTTTTGTACTACTTTTAGTCAGCTTCTTTAACACTCTCAATTTGTAGCCACTCAAATATCATTTTTTCAAAATCTGGTCATAAAATAAATATACTGTAATAACTAAATTTATTTTAAGCATATCTTGTAAGGAATATAACTAATATATAAAGAATCTTAGCCTCATGGTAGTCCATGAAGATGATGCACTCTATGTGCAGAGGATAGCGAGGCAGAGGGCAATGACCCTTATCTTATTTCTTTTATCTTTTCCACTTCTAAGAATTTGAGAGATTGAGTGATTTAGTCTTCTTCTAACATCAATGAGAAAGTCTTCTATAAAGAATTTGAAAGGGAGTTTAATTCTTATTTTTTTGTGTCAGTAGAATTATAATTTTGGGAAACTCTTATTTCCAAAATCTCCATTTCTCTTATTATTTAAGAGAGTTTATTTATTTTAAAGATCTTATATTCTACAGATTACAAAAGGGGTTTCATATTTATTTATATATTATTAATTTCAAAGAAATCTAATTTTGTTTTTGAAATGTTAAAGATATCATTATTTTCCAAGTTATGCGATTATTATTTTTAAAATAAAAATAATGATCTTATATAAGAAACTTTATTATTAATTTTTACCTCAAAAATAAAACTTATTAATTTATAATATCATTTTATATGTGAAAATCATTTATACATTCATGAATATCATCTAAAATATAAGATATGTCTGTTATCTATAAACTGTAACGTTTCATGCATGTAATTGTTTAATTTTGATTGAGTTTTGATTTATGTACTTAGTGAACAATTAATTCCTTTATAGTAAATTATTTTCAAAGTGGATGTTAATTATATTTTAATTAGCATTCTATGTAAATATAAGATGGATATGAGATTTAGTTACTTCATGTTTTCTTATGAAAGTGTATTTAAAAATAAATAAATATACTTGTAATTAAATGTAACTACATTGTCAAGTTTTTAGAGTTAAAACTCTAGTGAAAGTGTATATATAAGCAATCATAAAATGATTTTATAAAATCTGACACTTGAAATTTGTAAATATAACAGGGAAGTGGGGAGTGAACACATCCCTCAAGTGGGTAGGTCTAAGACAGCCTTCAATGTTTCAAGTGGCCTTAGGGTTTTCTTTTATAAGATTGCATATTTTTTCTTAAAAATCATTGGATTATTTTTAAAGCAATTTTAGAGTGTAAGTATTTTCAAAATCTTGTAGTATTTTCAATACGTAAATAATTTCAATATTATATTTAAAATGTATTTCTAAAAGTATTTTTATGGTATTTCCAAAATAATTTCTCAAAAGTTATTTTTAAAAGAAGATTTCGTAAAAAGTAATTCAATGATTTTAAAACCCCTTACTGGGTAATTGAATGGACATCCCATGTTTTAATTTTTTTTCATAGGATTCTTAGAAGTTTTGTAATGGGCGTCTTCGCTTTTGAACTCAGTGCATACATAGAAAGGTAGATCTTTTTATTTTATTTTTGTTCAACTATGAAAATATGTATGTTCTTGTCTAATTTTCCAAAACCTAGATCGGAAAAATGCTCTGGATTGTATTTAGTGTTGCAAAATTATTCAATTTCCTTTATAAAAAAATTCCACACCATTTTTTTCACTGAATCTTATAGTGTGGGTTCAGGGAGTTATATTAATAAAAAATGTCCCACCTTCAAAATCAAATTTAATTTGAAAATGAAGTGAAAAAAGGGTTATCAGAGAGGTCCCAATGTAATAAATATTAACTAAAAAGAAATCCAACGATAAAAAAAATTAGAAAATAAGGAATGAGGGAAATCACATGAAATAAAAAACCCATTTCCCATTCCTTAATTAACTATATATCATTATTTCTTACTAGTGCTATTCTCCAAAAAACCCATGGAGAACCTCTTAACCTATATTATATATAACGAGTATATATGGATTGGATCCTACTAAACAATCATAAAACACTATAATAGAACATTAATCCCTCAAATCATATTTGGTAATCTTCTTCAAGTGTATTCTATGGACATGGTCTTACCATTGTTGAAATCTTAGAGGAGGATTGTATACTCTATCTACTGTTGCTGAAAATTCCTCCAAATCATCAACCAATATCTCACATGTAACCTCATATATCATCATACCATATACAAAAACCCATGAGGAAGATCCCCACTCACACAAGTATAAATCCTAAGTATAGAAATAAATCTATGTATATTAACACAAAAGTAAATATAAATCCCACTCATTGAGAAAAAATTCAACCCCTGAGGACAACCTAGTCCTCATCTACCATATTTATATCTCTTTAGAGGTTCATCATATAAGCCCTACTAAATCACATGCTATATGCCGAGCCAATCCCTATAACATTAAAGAACATAAAGAAAACTAAGTAGGAAACCCTCCCTCCTCAAATACAATGGTCTTGATCCCCACTCTGGACCACAAAAATAAAATGACTATCTCTTATAAAACTAGCCCCTTCTATAAATTGAAACAATTCATGGCCAAAACCATGACTTAGAAATCACTACCCTAAGAGTTAATGATGAACTCATTCACCATAACTCAATCACTAAATTGTTTCTATCAAAATTTAAAGGTCTTAACATGCTCCAATAACAACCTATGAATGATCACCTATTCTCACCAAGATTATTTAACTTAGCCCTAAGTAGTTAGGGATTATACAAGTCATAATATCTATCATAAGTTAATGGGAACCTCCTGTGGTCCAACCAGTAGATGATTAATTAGGAACCACTAGAATTCATAGCATATTCTAACCAAATCATTAATTATAGGAGGGTTTTATATATGGTTCCTACACTTTTAATCATCATTATATAAAAAGAGGAAACATGTAGGGAAACCACTAAACAATAGATCTCAAATAAGTAGACATTCTTTTAAATTGAGCCATTCAACTCATGATTTCAATCAAACCTATCCCTTTCTAAAAAACCCTATCTATTTTATTTATTTAAAATACTAAAAAAATTAAAATCTTAAAAATCATTTTAAAAACGAATATCATACAATGTTTACTCAACTAAAGTCCTTGGCTAAAATAAAAGAAAATAGCCTTTCTGATTTCTCTATTTTCCCATTTGAAACCCATTGTCAAATTAAATAATTTAAAATTACTCACAATTTTTATTCATATGAAGAATAAAAGAAGAGAAAGGGGAGAATATTTAGGAAAAAATCTATTTGGACCCTCATAGGAAAATGAGTTCTCACTAGGTTCTTGGTGGCCTATCATCAGGAATATAATGGAATGAGAAGTGGTTCTATACCACTCCCTTTCCCATCATAAATAGGAGAAACTGCTACTAGGATTACAATGGATTCTTGTAGTAACCCACTTTCATCAAACCATGGTTTCTTATTCATCTTATAGAATTCATTTATTTGACTTTTCTTTGAGTTTCTCCATGTCCAAGACATCTGATTAATCCCTTTAAGGATGTCAAAGTAATTTTTAACTTTATTGGTTTTCAAAATTTTAAAAAATGTTGAATACTAAATCTATAGGGTTTAGACCTTCCCCCAGTTTCACTGACAAGAAAAGGATCATGTTGTTGCAAAATCACATGTATAATTCCCTTTAACCTTGAAAGGCCTTGACCATTAATATTACATAATTCCCAACCTATCTTGGTCAATAATTCATCACCCTCTCGCTATGTTCTATCCATTAACACCAATCCTACTTCCACATTGCGACTCTTACTCTTGAGTGCACTGTTTACTAAAATACTCACCATTTACTCATCAAGATTCCAATAAAATCATCCACAATTTCCATCTTGACACTAGTATAGTTTTCTAATCCTTGTATATAATCTCTCTCTCTCTCTCTCTTTGATACCACCCATTGATCCCAGAAAAATATGAGTAATCAATACCAAGTCATATGGGACTCCTCACAATGATTGATTGCTAAAAATTCAACCCACCTAATGGTGTTTAATTTCACAATAATAGTCTATCGAACCATGAAACTAGTAGTATAATATGACAAAAACATGTAATTTACATATCCAATATCATAAGAATTACTATAAAATCCCATTATTTTAGTTCAAATCATGAATCTCTCTATAACTAATGATACAAAACATCTTAAAACTCATAATTAAAAAACAATATTGTCACAACTAATACATTAATTGAAGAAAATAAATCCAGGTTATATGCTTACCTTCTTATCAATTTAAAAACCATTGAAATCATTTTTTTACACTAAAAAATCAACTTATTTTCACTTAAACCCCCTTATAAAATGAGGTTTTTCAATCAAAACCTAAAAATTAATAGTCCCCAGATAAGATTATCTCCCTCTTGAAATCATTTAACAATATTTAAAACTGATTTTGAAATCAAACTCTAAAATCATTTTTTTATAACCATGTTAAAAACATGATATTCTATAACCTTTGACCACATTGAGCACTTTCCACATAAAAACACTCATAAAATCAATTTACACATGTTGTGAAATCATATTAGACCTTTCCATAAACACATTAGCCCCCAAAAAACAATGTTTCATGTTAAAAACACCAGATCTATTATCATTTTCATGTGAAACTAACTTATAGAATAGTTTTTTCTGTACCATGTTTCACTGTAGAAGTTTTACTTTTTAAAAACTATTTTTTTTCAATTTTTTTTTACCAAAATCATTAACCCGTGTTAATTGCATAATCACATTAAAAAATAAAACCATCTAGTATATATTAATTTAGTCACCTATAATAATATATTTTTAAAATTAGTAAATTGATGATTTGTTGCTTTTAATTAATATTGGACCTAGTCGAGGTAGTATATGAAACAATACAACCCTTATGTGAGTGTACCATACCCTAAGCATACCAAATTAATGATGCATGAGAAATTAAAGGACCAAATCATCATCAATCCCTATAACTAGATTATTGGCCTAAAAACATCGCTCATATAGAGAGTACCAACTCCCAACATAGGATATCTCATAGAATCATATATTTCAACCAATTCAATATAAGCTATACATGCTCATAATTTACCTTATTACTCTTGAAATTTAATTTCACCCTTGAAATTACTCTATCTGGACCATGAACATGCTCTAATACTATATTATAATGTCCTTTCCTAGTTTACATGATCAACCCTTGATCTAGAGCATTATAGTACCTCCAATATGCCTTCCCACACGCTAGATTATGCCAACCAGTGGTGAGGATCTAAAACATTCATGAGGTGTATATGAATGTAATTCCTAAGGTCTATTCCCAAATATACTTGAAATTCAAAATGACATGTCTATAAATTTAATATATGTAAACTAGTGGAAATGAAACAGGGATCCATATCCAGTATACAAATATAAAAAATATAATTTAAAAAATAGATGATATAATTAAAAATTATTACCAAGCATGAATAGATCAAATATACATAATTAGAATTGTAAAATAATAAATATATTTTCCCATTGGATAATTATTATATCATATTTATAAATAGAAAATGAATAAAATATATCAACGTCACTCAAAATATATTATTTTACCAAATCATCGACCACTATGACAAAACTTTTCTCAATCAATAAATCTAGATCCAAGATCATACTTGCATATACTATGAAACACAATGTCTACACATATACTTCAAAACACGTCTCATATGAATAGGTAGGGGGAGTTTAAAGGAATAGTTGGATTCCCCTACACAACATGTCTCATTGAGTACTAATGACCGTGTGGATACATGTGAAAGTTTGTGGTGAGTTCCACTCAACCCAATAGGAAACATAACCAATGCATCCCCATGAAACACTACCATATAGGCATTCCATTTTAGAGAAAAAGACACACATACCTTGAGGACAAATAATGGTACTGCCAAACTCTATTCAAGTTAGACACACACACACACACACACACACATATCAATATACATGCATATTCTCATTTATCTATGAGTATCACTGTATTGTTACTATTATAATATTATATGTAATTCTCATGACCCCCACCCCCCAAATCCAAAAAAATATTTCTTATCCCAGTATCACCTACATTATTGGTGACCTTATTACCCATCATGTAACCAAACCCAAAATATCATAAGAAATAATGATAGTATTATGAAAGAATGGAATTAGAAATCAAATAGGTCCCAACCATCAATATCAATCTTATATTTACATTAAAAAGGGAATTCAAAGTGGGATTAAATAAAAAAATATACCAAATAACAATCCCATGATAAAACACATGGTAAAATAGTGAATATATCCCAACCATGTGAAATAATAATACAATAACTCACATTTCGCCCCATCACATTAAACTAGTCATCACCAGAGCTATCCTCTAGACTACTCATTGAGCACCTCATTTTCTATCCTATATATCATGACTTTTAATAGAGGATATTTCCCATTGTATTATAATATATAACTATTAATATACATTGATCCCTCAAATCATATATTGCAATCATCATCAATAAGTATGATTCATATCCCTTGTCTTACAATATCTAGAATTTCATAAGATGCTTGTGTGCTCAATACTATATTGATAAAAACTTCTTTAAATTTTCTTCTAACAAATCTACTATAACCTCATATGTTTTCATTCAATTTAAAAATTCCCATGTGTATGATCACTACTAGAGTAAGTATAAATTCCAACTAGGTAAACCAATCAGCATATAAATCCTCACAAGTAAATATAAATCTCACATATCTAAATCAATATCAAAACTTATGTATATTCTATAAATCACTTCCCATGGGTCATATACTTATCCATAGGTCTATATTATAATTATAACTCCTCACATGCGATATTCCTTATTCAATTTTATTATATTAGAAAAAAATCATTACACTACAAAGGCAACCCTCTCTCCTCAAATCCAATAGACCCAATTCCCACTATGGACCACCACAACACTAAGACAATCTCCCCTAAAACCTAAATTAGTTGTAAATTAATGTAATTCATTATTTATTTTATAACAAGGATATATCTTATTTATGATTCAATGGTGAACTCATTCATTATCTCAAAGTCAATACAAGGTGTCTCACACTGTCCCCGAGTTATTGTAGGACCCTATCACTTTCTATGTGTGATTTATCCCAATTCTCATAAGGATCAATCAACATAACTCAAAGAATCATGGTATTATAAGATTCCTCAAAGATATCACAACATAGTTGGTACTTTCCATGGTACCACTAGTATATGGTTGACCAAAAGTAACTAGAAAACTAAGCAGAGCCTAACATTCCCATCCCGCAATTAAGGATTTTACACACAAGTCCTATGTTATCAAGTATCATCATGTAGTAGGAAGAAATATATATAGAATCCCCCAGACAAGGGAATTCACTTATGAATAAATTCAATAATGAAAAGGCATTTAAGACACAATGACATTTAGAAAAAAAAAACTTTATTAAATACTCACTCTATAATCATACTTTAAAATAACAATGAAATTAAACATTTAAAAAACATTTAGAAAACATTTAGAAATGTATATCATGCCTACTTTACCAACAAATATCAGTTTCAAATACCAATGAAAATCCACTTTGAATAACCCATTTCATCCCCTTTTAAGCCAAATTTCATAATGAACCACTTAATATACATTTATCTTTTTAAATTACATTTCTAAACCATTACCCTTTTAAAATATAATTTTAAATCGTTATAACATTTTATTTCTTAAAAAACAATTCATGTATTCACTAACACCTCTATGTAATCTATAATATGGGACACTAACACTCATTTGATCAATGTGAAAAAAATAACATTTTATCTTGCTATATAGTATGTTGAGAATTGTTAGGCTTATGTGAGTCAATACCATTTTTATAATATAATACACTTTTATGTATTGATTATCGCTTTAATAATAATTATAGTAGTAGTAGTAATAGTAATAGTAATAATAACAATAAAAATAATAATAATCCCAGAAGTATAAAATAATTAGGAGAAAATCCATCATAAGAAAAAAGTTTAGAATTCTTAATCTATAAAATCTATAAACCTCAATTCACTATAAAATTAATAATCCATGCTTGTATTAAAAATACTCGACACCATGATGTCCTATATCATCTCTAAAAACATAATTTATCAGTTTTAATCATTAATATTAGAAACAAAAAACCTAAAAATCCACTATAATTCTCATTGAATTGTGATATGATTCTGAAACTATGACTAACATGGTACATACTATTACCATAATGCATTAGAGGTTACTATCAATAAAATTTCAAATTATTTGAAGCTAAATCAATATTAAATTAAATATTAATTCATTTAAATCACAAAAGAAATTATTTTAGAAACACACCCTAACCAAAACACCATCCAATAATGTGATTTATATGGCATCCCGACTTTTTATTACATAACTTTTCATTAAATTTTACAAAAAGAGGATCTTGTAAAGTCTAGTGTCTTGAAAAAAAGGTACATAATACATAGAAAAATAAAATATTCTTCCATTCCACTTGAAAGGTTTATTCAAGGTTCAGCCTGAGTACATTAATTTCATCTCATAACCTAGGGACATACATTAAATGAAAGGGTGTGTATAAGGCCTAATAAGGGGAAAAAGGGAAACAATTTACTTGTGATCATGGGGAATATCAATAAGAACTTAAAGAATTAAATAAAGGCACGAGAAATGAAAAAATAGGCATATCATAATAAAAATAACACGATTAAAAACATGTAAATGTTTCTACAAGATTTAATTGAGTCATTCATAAGCATATCATTAAGGTTTATCACCAAGGTGTCATACAAATTTACAAGGTTATTCACCTAGGTATCGTAAAACTTGTCATCACTAGAGATTAAATTATTTAACCAATGCGTTGGAGTGATATCAAGGATAACCATTCATATGTATTAATTAATTTGATCCACATAGATCTTAACAAAACATGTCATAAATAACCCATGTAGAATAAAAGAAACGAGTTTCATTTCAAAATCATGCTGTTTTAGAAAGTACATAAAAACAATATCCTTTTTTCATTCTAAACCCACAGGAAAGGAAGGAGGGTTTCATGTATGTTAATACTAGAATTAAATAGATCATTTTAAAATATATGTGAATACCTATAGAGAGAGAAATATGGTAGGTTATTCAATAAATAAAATAAAATAATTTCTTGATAAAAAGAGAGAAATTTTATGATGAAAATATGACAGCATAACGGGTATGAAACATGGTATTAGAAAACATTAAAAAGAGAGGGGACAAGGTTATACCATTAATAAATAAATACTAATATAGTAAACAGATAGAATAAAATGGAAATAATAACATGGTATGGAAATTTGAAATAAATACCACATAAAAAATAAACATGAAAGGAAAAGAGAAGTTGAGAGTCCCTTACCTTGAAGACTGACTCCTAAAACTAGAATATCAAGACCTTGGGGGATTTAAGACACCTTGTGAGGACTTATTGAGATGTAATACTATCATATATTCATGTAGGATGAATTTTAAATTAAATTAAATGAATAAATGGGTGGGTATTTATAGAAAAAGTGAGGAAGTTTTTTGTTAATTTCCTTGGACACCTCGTTGGTGGTATTTGCAAAACCATGGGCTTTCCCATGGTATTTTCCCCTGGTATTGGACACTTGGGGAACCTATTACATTATTTTAATCTACAAGAGTCAACCAACATTTTATATTAATTAGTACATCATTATGATGTCATTAAACATACTGAAAAACTCAAACTGTATTTTTAATTTTCATGAATAAATAATGTATTTTATAAAATTATCATAAATTTACCCTAACCTAAAATTAAAATTAAAATTTTAAAAATGAAAATAATTTTATCATAATAATTTTTTAAATATGATAAATTAACTTTAACTATAAAAATAGTTATTTATTAAAAATAATAGCAGAGAGAAAATGCATAGTAAAATGTATAGTAAAATTTTCGACACTTGAAAAAAAATTATTTTATCATTTTTAATTAAGAGTATTTTTATAAAACTATAGCATTATAATAAAAATTAAAAAAACCTTATTTTAATTTAATAATTTATATCTCTTGGAAAATTATAATTTTTACCTAAAAAATCAATTTATCAAATTCCATCTCAATTTTTAACAAAAAATATTCCTAAAATGGAAATGTTGAGATAAATTTTTTATTAAAACAAAGGGATTACATTTTAAGTAACTAGGGACTTGACACATAAACCATTAGAAAAACCACACATGACCTAAGGGTGAGGTGTGTGATAGTGATAGACTCATGGGGAGGCTCAGCTAACATCGCCCGTGTGGTAGTCTCCTCTAACTTGAACTTCACCCGTAGGCGATTTCGTTCAAGCTTAACATGTTGAATTTTGGATTGGGCTTGGTCAAGAGAAAATCCTAAAGATGCTACCTCCCTTCAGAGTTCTGAAAAATGGGCTTTTTACAACATGACTCTACTGAATGAGGCCATCAAATCTTTTTTCTGAATTAATTAACCATTTTTATTTCTATTTATAATACCAATTATAAAATTAAAATTATTATTAAGAGTATTGTTTCCAATAGTCATATTGACTAATGCTCATAATTGACCAATTGTCATATAAAGGCTGAAAATAAATGGTCAAATTTCAATTATACTCACTTCATTATTGAAGGGATATAGTTTTGTTGAGTATAAAATAATATAACACACATTTTGAGGAAACAGATTTTATTCAAAAAGTTTGGGTCATTACATTCTTCCCCCTTAAGAAATTTTGTCCCTGAAATTTCAACTCATTCCCTCAGTTGAAAAAAGGCGTGGGTACTTTTGCCTCATTGTCTCATATGATTCCTATATGGATTCTTCATATTCATGGTTTCTCCACAACACTTAAACGAGGTGGGTAGTCTTGTTGCATAGAACCTTGTCTCAACAGTCCAAGACCTCCACCAACTGCTCCTCATAAGAGAGTTCATGTTCTAGTTGTACCACATCAAGATTCAGTACATGTAAAGTGTTTGGTATATACTTTCTCAAGATAGATATATGGAAAACATCATCAACTTGAGATAGGTTTGGTGGAAGTGCAAGCTGATAGGACACTTCTCCTATGTGATCAAGGATTTCATAGGGTCCAATGTACCTGGGGTTGATGTCATGACCCATCCCCTGGGGCCCATGTTGTGACTACCCCGATCCCATCTTCCATAGGCTAGGGGCTGGCGACTAGCACCAAAGGTGTAATTCCCTAAAACTGGGAAGACATTGCCTTTATAACCTATAACCACACACACAAGCAAGCACACAGCTGGACGAAACACCAAGTAAACTGTATAACAAAAGAGTGCTGAAAGTAAAAGGGTCCAGAATACAAGCCCAACTGGAAAGTACAAGTACAATTGTGATACAATACAACTGAAGAAAAGGGAAAGTCAGTCGTTGGGTCATCCTCTGAGATTCCTACCTGAAGGGTAGATACAGATCGCCTCCTCAGCACTCCTCGTCCGTCCGTCTCCTTCGTGTACCGACTCGTCGCAAGGTCCACCTCAAGGTACCGTCCAGTCCTGGTACTCTCAGCCTCATTCAGCGTTTTCCGTCATCTTCATCCAAAACAACAAGGTGCGGGCATAGCTCATGCATGAGTGAGTATAACGATACACAGTAGGGACCCTAAGACCCTCTAGGACTCACAAAATCCAACAAGGATAAAACACAAAGTATGAAATCAACAGATAACCTTACTTAGGTATATGCCCATACATATACCAAATTTATCAAGTAATCCATCTCAATTATGAGGAAAACACAGAGTTTTTGACTCAGCTCACACCCTGATTTATTCTAGGGGTAGTATCAAGTAACATTCCGAACACAACGTCGAACACCTCGGCTGCTGGAGAACTCCTCCTCTATCGAGTACAGTGGGCCTGCCGCGTCACACAGAGGTGCTTCCCACTATCCTTGGACTGCTGAGGTACTCCTCTAGTCGAGTACCATGGGTCTACCGCGTCACATAGAGGCACTCCCCACCGTGGTTCTGTCGCGTCACACAGTGGTGCTCCCCCTCAAGGCCTGCTGAGGTACTCCTCCTGTCGAGTACCGTGGGTCTACTCGTCACCAAGGTGCTTCCCACCATAGGTTTTCCGCGTCACCAAGGTGCTCTCCACTGGGCCTATTGAGTCACTCCAAGTTGAAACGGTCAGTAGTCGTCAAGTCTCAGCCAACCACTAGGTCTTCGCACTATGCTCGTTTGTTTTCGAGAGGATCCACTCCACAAGCTACTGGTCGATACTCCAACTGCCACGAAGTCCCATGAAGAAGTATCTCAAATGTCTGACTCGTCATACAGATCTCAATGTAACAAACGGTGTGTCAATTAGATGCCCGATCTGTGAGTTATTAGCCCTTTTGTCCCGGGGGCCCGGTTGGATTCATGCTCGATCCAACCTGACTATTCCCCATCTCAATCCAAAACTTAGTGGGGTATCACTCAAAGGGATCTTCTCGCTCCAAGATTTCCAGCGCCATTGACATTTCATCAAACAGACGTTTGGTGCCAAAGTTATGGCCAAAAGAAGGTAAATGGGTCATAGTGGGCCCGGGTCCGGTCCGACCCGGTGGGTCTGGCCCGGCCTGCAGTGCGGCATGTCCTGTTGGGTTGGTCCGGCCTGATGGGTCTGGCCCGACAGGCCGCGAGCGGCCGCAGAGGGCCGCGAGGGTGCGAGGCTGCGGAGCGGCTCGGCCGGAAGTTTCCGCTAGGGCACGAGGCCGTGGGGCGGCTCGGAGGGCCAGCGGGTAGCTCGGTTGGGGTATCTCGGAGGGTCAGCAGGCGGCACGGGCTGGGGCAGCTCGGAGGGCTGCGGTGACGGCGGTTTGGCCGGAGCGCGGGGTCGGTTCGGCTGGGAGGCCGGAGTGCCACGGGGGCGCGGGTCCGGTTCGGTCGGGAGGTCAGAGCGCCGCGGGGGCTCGAGGCCGGTTTGGCCGGAGAGCCATGGGGGCGCGAGGCTAGTTTGGCCAAGAGGCCGGAGCGCCGCGGGGCGGCTCAGCCGGGGCGCGCAGCCGGGGCGCGCGGCCGGTTCAGCTGGGAGACCGGAACACCGCGGGGGCAGCGCGGGCCACGGAGGCCGCGGGTGGCGACGTTGTTGCTTTCGTCACCTTTGTCGACTTCCTCCATTTCGAAGATCACATAACATAATAACGATGGAGGGGTCGAGCCATGTTCGTTTGGCCCACACCCTTCGCGTTTAGAGTGGTAACAACCAGTTCACAAATAACGAAGCATGATCGTGTATGGAAGATATTTTAAAACATCATATCCCACAACCCACGTCAATCTCTATTCCCAATCCCGCAAAAGAATTAGAAGGGGAGAACATGGAAAAGCGATAATCAAATAGAAATAAACCCCTACCTCGTTCTCTTGATGACGTTGGCGCAAGAGGGTAGTACGGTCGTTGATTCACCGTAGATGAGGACATCCCACATCGGAAGAAGTCCTGTGGAAAAAGGTTGAAGGAGTTCGACATTCTTCATTGGCGGAGCATTCTTCATTGGAGAGCTTTCTCCCAAGTTCTCCCAATCCTCCTTTTCCAATCCTTTTCCAACAAATGAATAGCCAACCAAATAAAATATGTTTATCTATTTAATTTGTTGGCAATCAAAGTTGGCTTAATTAATTGGCAATAATAAATGAGTTGCGTTGGCATAAAATTCAAATTTGGAGGATACCAAGGGTTGACAAAATTAATTAAGGAGGGTTGGCACAATTAATGTGGAGGAAGCTCAAGAGGCTCCTCCACATTAATGAGGGAGTTGAAGAGGTTTAGACCTCAGGTGGCCCCCACCACCATAACCTCTCATGAGAAGTTAAGGTTTGGTTGTCCCCACTTCTCAACATCCACGAAGAGGGTGGTTACAACAAAATAAAATAAAACGTGTGTTTATTTTATTTTATTATTTCCACGAAAAACCCAAAATTTATCTTTCACCCTTAACCACCTACTGTCGAGGTGTAAGTCTTCTTAAGCGAATACCGGCGCTGCGAGTTCAACGGTGCCCTCAGATTTCAATTCCGATCACCGGTTCAAAAGTTATAAAAATCCACTCGCATGTTTACTGAACGTACCCGAACAAAAGTTCAGAAATTCATTCTGAGCACTTTGTACCTCGGAATCATACGCCGTCAATTTTTGCGGACTCATAAAATTCCCATTTATTTAAAAAAATCACATGGAAATTACAGGTCTTTACAGTTGAGCTTCCCTTTCTTTCCAAACCACATGACTCTATTCAAAGTTGAAATTTGAAGGAAGACTTTGTCTCCAACATCAAACTCCAAGTCCCTTAAATGGTTTTCAACATAGCTCTTCTGCTGACTCTGAGTATCATTTATGTGAAATTGGATGGAATGAATCTTTTCTGTCATCTCTTACACAAGATCAGGACCAAGAAGCTTTCTCTCACTAGATTCATCCCAAAAAGTAGGATTTTTACATCACTTCCCATATAGATCTTTATAGGGTTCCATTTGAATACTTGAATAGAATATGTTGTTGTATGAGAACTCAACAAATGGGAGATGTTGATACTATACACCTTTAAATTCCATCAATAATATTCTTAGCATGTCCTCAAGTGTATGAATAGCCATTTCAGATTAGCCATCAGTTTGAGGGTGATAGGCCATACTGAAA
Source organism: Viscum album (assembly GCA_963277665.1). Taxonomy (NCBI): domain Eukaryota; kingdom Viridiplantae; phylum Streptophyta; class Magnoliopsida; order Santalales; family Viscaceae; genus Viscum; species Viscum album. The sequence continues at coordinate 1,170,603,677 of OY728138.1, read as the reverse complement.
TTCAATTCGGTACCCATAGCATATCGAACACTTCTCCAGAATTTTGATGTAAACCTTGGATCATGATCAGATATGATAGAAAGTGAAACTCCATGAAGCCTTATGACTTCTTTCATGTATATCTTGGAAAGTTGGTCAAGAGATAAATCTTCCTTAATAGAGATAAAATGGGCAGTCTTAGTGAGACGGTCCACTATAACCCATATCACATTGTTTTCTTTGGAAGTTATCAAGAGACTAGTGACAAAGTCCATTGTGATATTATCCCACTTCCATGCTAGTATGGGTAGTGGTTGTAATACCCATTTAGTAATTTGTCGCTTTGCCTTCACTTTTTGAAACATCAGTCACCTTGTAGTGTAGTCATCAATATCCCTTTTCATGTTATCCCACCAATAATGATCATGAAGGTCCCTATACATTTTAGTGCTTCCAAGATGTATAGAGAATGTGGATCTATAACCTTCATCCATCATCTCCTTATTTATTTTAAGAATAGATGGAACACATAGCCTTGTACGAAATTTCAGTACATCTTCTTCATCAATATTAAACTTAGGAAACTTTCCATTATTCACAACCTCTATCTTCTTCTGTCGAAAAGGATCTTCCCTTTGAGATTTCTTGATCTTATCTAGTAATGAAGTTTGAGAAATTAGTTGGGATATGGTTGATGATGTCCCTTCACTTATGATTCCCATGTATAATTTTACTAGGTCTATGATCAAAGGATCTCTTTGAATCTTCATCATTTCCAGAACAATAGGGTCTTTCATACTTAATGAATCATTGACTTTGTTTGATCTTATGGGATGATAATTAATTGAACAATCACAGTCTTTAAGAAGTTCCAACCACATCCTTTGTCTCATGTTAAATTAATTTTGTGTGAAAATATACATCAAACTTTGATGGTCTGTGTATATATAACATTTCTCCTCATAAAGATAGTGCCTCAATATCTTCATAGAAAAAACAATCGAAGCCAGCTCCAGGTCATGTGTGGGATAGTTCTGTTCAAGTGACTTCAACTATCAAGATGCATAAGTAATAACCTTGTCATTTTACATGAGGGCGCACCCAAGACCTTTCAAATACGCATCGCCAAAATAAAGAATCCTTCTCCGATACAGGGTAGAGTTAACATGGGGGCAGTAACTAATCTATTCTTCATATCTTGGAAACTTTCTTCATACTCATTATTTTAGATGAACTTGACCCCTTTTCAAGTTAACTTGGTTAGCGGATTAGAAATTCATGAAAAGTTTTTCACAAAAATACTATAATATCCTACTAAACCAAGGAAACTATGAATCTCAGTTATTGTTGTAGGCTGATGCCACTCCTCCTCAACCCTTGTCTTGGTAGAGTCAACTATGATTCCTTCATTGGTTACAATGTACCAAAAAAATCAACTTGTTTTAACCAAAATTCACATTTGATCTGAAGGAGTTCTTTAAAATATCTTTTTTCTTCACCCTCAATTGATGATAACTAGATCAAAGATCAATCTTGGAGAATAATTGAGCCCCATGAAGCTGGTCAAATAAATCATTAATTTTTGGAAGATGGTACTTATTCTTCACTGTGACCCTGTTAAGTTCTCTATAATCAATGCATAACCACATTGATCCATCCTTATTATTTACAAAGATAATAGGTACTCCCTAGGGAGAAACCCTTGCCTAGATAAACCCCTTCTCCAAAATATCCTGGAGTTGTTTCTTTAATTCCTCCAACTCTACATTTGTCATTCTATATGGGGTCTTTGAAATCATCTTGGAACCAGGAATGAGTTCAATGGAGAACTATACATATCTTTATAGGGTAGTTCTAGGTAACTCCTCAAGAAATGCATCAATGTATTTTTAAATGATAAATAAATTATCTATTTGTATACTTTCATTTCCTTCTTCATCTTCACCAATAAATCCCATAAATAATCCCATGGATGGCATTTCTAGAAAAATCACAGGTCTAGATATCTATCCTTTGAAAAAATTATTGGTTATCAATTCAAGGCTACCAAGATTTCCTTTCTTATGTAGTTGATCTTAGTATTATACTTTGAGAGCCAGTCCATCCCTAGTATAATGTCGAATTCCAACATGGGAATGACTACTATATTTGCGATGAGATTATTCTCTCCAAAGTAAATAATAGTGTTTCTATATAGTGTTGATGATTTGATAATCCCTCCAAGATTCTTGATTGATAGTTCTACTTATATCAGTTCAGGGATTGATTCTAAATTCTTTGAAAATTTAGAGGAAATAAAGGAATGTATAGAACCTGAATCAAATAAAAGTACTTGCTATCTTTGAGAGAAAAACAAGAGTACATACCACCATGTAATTTGGAGCTTCAACTTCAGCCATTGTGATATAAAAAGCATGACCTTTCTCCCTTTTCCTATGCTATGGTTGAGGGTGATTCGCCTATACTACCCACATATTTGGACAGTGATTGAAAAAGTGGCCAGGTTGTCCACACTTAAAGCATTGGACTTCAGGTAGGACCTACACCATCTTCCCTTTGTTTTTACTATTGAGAAGTTGAGGCCTTACCTCACTATGATAGTTCTGAGCAATATGGTCATATCTTACACAATTGTAACATTTCCCACTCCTAATTAAGAAATTCCCTAAATGATTCTTCCCACATTTGTTGCATGTGTAAATTTACACTTTCTTTCCTCCTTTTCCTTGATCAAAGCTCCTCCCCAAGTTTGTCTCCAAAGATATCATCATTTGATTTGATTTTGGAGACCACTGTATCTCACTGAACACCATTTTAACTTTCATAGCACTTCATACTATCTCCTCATAGCTGTCAAATTCTATATTAGAAATATTATTCTATAGATGGGGTTGTAGTCCATCTAAGAATATATCAAGCTTTCCATTTGGATCCATGACAAAGCTAGAGGTGTAGAGAGAAAGTCTTGTGAAGTTTATCTCATAACTTCCTAAATATTCATTTTCCTTCTAATTCAGCTCAAAGAATTACTTCTCCATTTTTATTCTCATCAAATGAGGGAAATACTTATTAATAAAGATTACCCTAAACTCTTCCCACTCCATAGATTTATTCTCCCCTCTTGGCCTCATGTTTTTAACAAGTGTCCACCATAGATTAGCTTGTCCCTCAAAGTGGTACACAACCATAATGAATTTATCTTGTTTTGAATAATGGATTATAGAAATGATCTTTTCCATTGAGCTTATCTACCATTCTGTAATCAATGGGTCGGTAGATCCACTGAAAGAAGGTGGTCGTTGATGTATAAAGGACTTAATAGAAAGTTGTTCCCTTTGGGTTGAATCTGGTCTCTTGTCTTGATTCAAGTTATTGCCCATAACTTGAGTCATTTGATTTATCATTATTATGAAGGTTTCTATTTTGGCTTCCATTGGAAGGCCAGTGCCTGGTTTGTTGTGATCACCATTTACACAATTTCTCATATTTCTCTCCATTTTATAAAAGAAGAAAAACATAGTGAGAAACATGTTTCATTTAATAATATTATAATTCTAAATGAATTTCATGCCTTAAAACATCATTCTTAGATATGTTATTCTTTAAGAAAAATTACATTTTCTATAAATCCATCATAATGGTTCATAAAAATCTTGGGATTAACCAGACATATCCCCCAGGAGTGTCAAACCAGGAGTGGAGCAAGGACCATTTTCCTACACCATTTCCTATTCAATTCTAGATCAAAATAGTGTTTTTGGGGTTTACCCCTAGATATATCTATGCCAGAAGCATATCCACTTGTTTGTATGTAGATAAAGATTTCTTTGCTCAGAAACCACTTATTATTTCACTAAAATATCAAGAAGTTTTTCTATTTTTAAACATTTTTAGAGGTTTTATCCTAATTTTTTCAAATACTATTTTCTAAAAATAAATAAACTGGCATTTGATACCAACTATGGCATCCCACCTTTTTATTATATAAATTATCATTACATTTTACAAACAAATGATCTTTTAATGTTTAGTGTCTTGAAAAAAAGGTACAGAATACATGAAAACTTAAAACATTCTTCTATTATACTTGAAATATTTATTCAAGGTTCATCCTAAGTTCATTTATTTCATATCATAACCTAGGTACATACATCAAAGTAAAGGGTGATCATAAGTCCTAGTAAAGGAAAACAAGGGAAACAATTTACTTGTGATCTTGAGGAATATCAATAAGAACTTCAAAAATTACATAAAGGCATGATCAATGTAAAAGGAGACATATCATAATAAAAAACACGATTCATAACATGGAAATGTGGATAAAACAATTAATTGAGTCCTTCATAAGCATATCACCAAGGTTTATTAGCGAGGTGTCATAAAAATTACCAATGTTATTCACCAAGGTATCGTAAAACTTGTCATCCATAGAGATTAAATTCTTTACCCAATGAATTGGATCACTATTAGTGTGCAAACTTAATATGTCTTAATTAATTTGAGCCACATACATCTTAAGAAAATATCTCATAAATAACCTGTGGAGAATAAAATAAATTTGTTTCATTTCAAAATCATGGTGTTTTAGAAAGTGCATAAAAACAAGATCCTTTTGTCATTTTATACCCACAAAAAAGGAAGGAGAGTGACATACTAGAATCAAATAGATAATTTTAACATCTATGTGGATAAAATATAGAATAAATAAGTTTGGGTATTCAAAAAATAAAATAAAATAATTTTTTGATAAAAAGGGATAAATTTTGAGATAAAAATCTGGTTGCATAACAGGTATAAAACATGGTTTTAGAAAACATTAAAAAGAGAGGGGAAAAGGGTCTCCCATTCATAAATAAATATTAATAAATTAAATGGATAGAATAAAATGGGCAAAATAACATGGTATTGAAATTTAAAACACATACCACATAAAAAAGGAATCATGAAAGGAAAAGAGAAGTTGAGAGTTCCCTTACCATGAAGAGTGAATCCAAAAACTCGATGATTGGGACCATAGGGGATTTAGGACACCTTGGTAAGAATATTTGTGATGTAATACTATCATATATTCCTAGAGGATGAATTTTATAATGAAAGGAAATGAATAAATGGGTGGGTATTTATAGAAAAATTGAGGTAGTTTTTTATTAATTCCCCTGGACACCTCATTAGTGGTATTTTCAAAACCATGGGCTTGTCCATGGTATTTGACCATGGTATTGGAAACTTGGGAAACCTATTACATTATTTTAATCCGCAATATCATACCATCATTTTATATTAATTAGTACATTATTATGATACCATCGAACATACTGAAAAACTCAAACTGTATTTTTTCTATTCATAAAAAATTAAAGTATTTTATAAATTTATCATAAATTCAAATTAACCTAAAATTGATGTTATAATTTCAAAAATGAAATTTATTTTATCATAATAATTCTATAAATATGATAAATTTAACTTTTAACCATCAAAATACTTATTTATTGAAAATAAAAACTGACAGAAAATGCATATAAAATGCATAGTAAAATTTTCAACACTTGAGAAAAAATGATTTTATCATCTGTAATTAAATAAGAATATTTTTATAATACTATTTAATTATAATAAACATTAATAAAACATTGAATTAATATAATAATTTATATCTCTTTTAAAAGTACAAATTTTTCCTGAAAAATCAATTTTTCAAATTCCATATCAATTTTAAAGCAAACTATTATTAAAACAGAAATGATGAAATAAATTTTTTATTAAAAAAAGGGATTAAATTTTAAGTAACTAGGGTCTTGAGACATAACCACTTATAACAACCACATAGGACCTAAGGTTGAGGTGTGTGATAGTGATAGACTCATGGGGCGGCTCAGCTAACATCGTCTGAGTGGTAGTCTCCACTAACTTGAACTTATCCCATAGGCAATTTCATTCAATCATAAAATGTCAAAGTTCATCTTGGGATTAGTCAAGAGTGAATACCAAATATTCTACCTCCCTACCAAGTTTTAAAAAATGGGATTCATATGGCACGACTCTACTAGATGAGGCCATCAACTCTTCTTTCTTCATTACTTAAGCATTATCATTTCTATTTATAATACCAATTATAATTATTAGTAATAGTATTGTTTCCAATGGTCATATTGACAAAAAATCATAATTGACCAATGGTCTTATAAAGGTTGAAACCCAATGGTCACATTTAAATTATACTCACTTCATTATTACTAGGATATATTTTTGTTGAGTACAAAATAATATGACATACATTTTAAGGAAATAAATTTTATTCAAAAATTTTGGGTCATTACAATTTAAAACTCCATCAACATCCTTCAGCCTTTACATAAGGAATATCCATTAACATAATTTTATTCCACCATAAATCGGTGGAATCACTACTCTTACTTCTGAACCAACCATAATAAATTTTGGGAAGAATAAAAGAATATGCATGTGAGCTAGGAGTGATGATTACATAAATAGACATCCAAATACCTTATGAACCACCACTGATTGAAGGGGAGTAATGGATTAGGATACGAGATAAAAGGTGGATCTTTTATTCTAGCTTGGTTGGATGAGGACCCTGAACCTGATGAGGGTAATAAAAATAATACAAAGAAATAAAAAAATACCCACACCTTAGGACGAGGTTAATGTATACCACTAGAAGTCTATGGAACCAACTTGAACTCTAGTGACCCAAAAAGATTCTCAGTGGCCTACCCTCAAGAACATACTAGCATGTGTAGTGATTTTTTACCACTTTCCATCTAACTAAAACTCTATTGAACTGCTACTAGGGTTACTGTAGTATGCAGTTGCAGTCCACCAAACTCTATTTCTCCTTTCTCTAGTTAAATTTATCCTCTATGCTTTTTTTGAGAATTTATATAATTAAACTGGATTACTTATATGAAATTTTCATTCCAAATATATATTCCCATCATATTTTGGTATAAGATATAGAGTAAGACACTTGAAAAAACTAATCAAAGTAAAAAAACATTATTTCATCAATATAGAACCTTAATTATGGAGAATAAAGATACCCCATGAAATTTAAAATAGTATGATGTAAAAATAATCACAAGTAAATAACATAACATGAATATGAAATTTTAGAGCATTGGAATAGTAAAGCTGACCGTTGGTATAGTATTATGACCGTTAGAATGACTGCCTAGTTGTTAGAATAATATTTTGACCATTGAAATAGTAAAGCAACATTAAAATAATAGTTTACATGATTAAAATAAGTAAATATAAATATTTAAGTAGAATATAAAAATTATTCAATTTAGAAATATCCAAGGGAGTACGAATGTCCATATTATTAAAGGGTATTTTAATATTTTTTTAAAAACCAAACTTTTAGTGTTAAATATTTAAATATTAAAATACCATAAGTTTTAAAATTATTTTGATAATGTGAATATAATTTTTTGAATCATTGGGTTTGAATTTTCCTAGATTGATTTTTTGGTATATTTTTAGGAATATAAATTTTGATGTGAATAGTAAAAATAAAGTTTTTTCAAACACCATATGTTTTATATCATAATATTTATTTAAAAATGACTTAATAAATTCAAAAATATTTTATTCAACAAAAAATAGATTTAATATTATATATTATTCATTTAAATACAATAAACTTTACCTACAAACCTAATAATTAATTTTCAAAGCCAAAAAATAAAAATTAGACCATTAAAAATCATTTTTTTTCATTCGTTATTTTATATAAACCAATTAATTCACTATTTAAATGGTTTTAAAGTCATAAATACTTGAACTTTTAGAAAAATTCTATTCGTATTCTCCAAAGAGACGACTTTTTCATGTCTTTATTTAAATAATATTTAGTTTATTTTTTTTAAATAAAATACTCATCCCCTTCAATTATAAATACCTCCTCTCATGTCCTTAGAAAATAAATTCCCAAATCTATTCCTTTTAAAAATTTACACTTCATTATCTCCTCCTAATCCTTTTTAGAGCCCAAGAATTGTTATGGTCACACCACACTCAAATACTTCAAATTCTTATACCCTTAACAAAGGGGTAAACATAAAATACGGGGTGAAATATCTTAATTTTTTCTTTCACTTATCTTATTTCATTAATGTATTATATTATTTATTTCTAAAAAAATATTCCAAAAATAAATGTATTTTTTATTAATATTATATTAATGTCATTATGATACTATAAAATTATTATAATCTATTTATAATGTATATATAATCTCTCTTCATATTTTGGTAATTTCCCATTAATGGTTGGTTTAACTGCATATGTGTATGTTCAAAATTATTTATGTACCATTTCCTTCATGGAAGCCTAGTGTTTATTAAATAGTTATATATATTTATAATTTTTATTATTCTACTATATGGTTATTATAAGTTATTTATACTATGTATATATTATCTATCTCTAGGCTTCTTTTGGAATATTATTGTTAATTATTGGTTTAACACTTAAGATGATTATGTCAATTCTTATAGATAAATAAAAATGAATCAAAACCTTGAGATTGATACAAAAATGGAATAATTCAAACAAAAATGTCATCAAACCATTTAATCTCTGAAGAAATGAAAATAAATAAATTATAATGATAATAATTGATCAATAATGACAAACATGAATATAATATACATATGGATTAATGTTTTAATAAACATAAGTTTATTATACAATAGGTGAAAACATAAAAAACAAAATGATACCTAAGGTAAGTGAACAGTTAACTCTTCCCATTTCTTTTAGATTCTCTCTCTCTCTCTCGATTCCCCGTGATTCTTCTAAAATAATTTCTAAATTTCTTTATTTAAACATTATATTTTCTTTTCATAGGTATATGGATGCCCTTATTTTTTTAGATTTATTCCTTCCCACCTTTATGAATTTTCATAAAGAATTTTTCTCAAAAAATTTCATTGATTCTTGTTATATTTATTCTTACCCTCTCTATGAAATATGACCTTGTATTTGGTGATGCTACCCTTGATTTTCAAAAAAAAAATTCCATTCTAATTTAGTCAACCCCCATTTTTATTCATTTACATATTCCTAACAACATCACTATAAAACCCATTCTTTTCTTAGGGGTTTGTTTCATGTTTACAATTTTTATATGTTTCCTTTGTATTTATATTTCATTATTGCAAGAATATTATGATGTGATGGGTGTGCTTGAAATTATATAGTTCTCTAATTAATTAGGTAAAATATTATATCTCATGAGATAAATATGTATAGACATGATGCAGTAAGATTTGATTATAATACTATGCGTGGGAATGATACAGTTAGCTTCGTCTATAATGTTATGATATATTAGTAGTAAGCCTTGACCTATGTTTATGATGTGTCATTTTATGCCTTTCCCACATTCCATATCCCAATCAAATTATTTCGGTTTGATTATGATGATGATCCAATTATTGTGTTATAAGGATGATGATTATTCTAACCAATGTACTTATACTGATTCATGTAACACATTTCTTCATAATATTCCCCCCCTTGTTAGGATTTTAGATCACCTTTTCATTAATATATGTCCCTAGGTGATTATATGTATTAAGAAGATTTTGAATTTTAGTAGAATTACTATGCTGAAGGATTTGAATAAAGTTTATCATTTTATATATATTAATGTTGTATGAACCTAATTTGTTTTAAGAATATAAAACTATTGATTTTGGTATTTGAAATATTTGTTTTATGTTTTCTTAAAAATGATTTAATAACTATATAGAAATAATATGGGTCATTATAGCTGGTATCTATACAGGTTTTAGATAATTTGGTAATTATGTTAGTATAAAAACCCTAGGTTAATATTAGGGATATTAAAATTTTAAGCCTTTTAATTGACTTAAATAGATGAATTTGTTGTTTATACATTCTTCATTAACTTAGGTTTTTTTCTAACATTTTATATTTTAGAAAATTTTGGGAACCAATAAAATAAAATCCAATAACCCATCTGATAGACAGTGAAATGATTTCTAAAACAAAATTACTAATGTGATGGGAGATAGAGTTCAAAACCTTGTGGTGGTACTTAACCACTTTAAAATTTTATAAACAACAATATAAACCATATAAAAGATCCCCCTTTATCGTGATGAATAAATTATCCATTAATTCCTTCATGAGACAACAAACTCCTTTAATTAATCAATCTTCTAATCCACTTATTATATAACATTGGGTTAACTCCTTGGGAATGGTATTTTCTATTCTTTATTGATCTTATAAAGTCAAATTCACTCTGGAAATCTATCATTTTGATATATAAGAAGATCATTGGTGGATATTGATTAGGAAAACAAAGTCAAAGAATGATTTTGAAGTAATTTAGTGTGAAGACTTTAAGAAAATATTTTATAATAATTACATCACTAAAACTATGTATACAAAGATGGAAATTGAATTTATAGATATTTAAAGAAATTAAAATGAACTTGTTTCATCATAAAAGTAAAATTAATAAGGATCAAAAGATACACCATTTTTTTTCCTATAAACCAAGATATAAAAATAGATTTATTATTTAGTGGTATAAAAATATATCTCTAAAAATCACTAGCTATCTAAGACTTAGAAAGCTATAAAGAAGTTATCTATTCTTATCTCAAAGTAGTGTTGGAGTTTATAGAATGTTACCATAGTCATATAATTAATAATTAAGGGAAGAATTTTCATAGTAGAGGATAAAATGATAAAGGAAGTTGAGGAAAAATGATCCAACCTTCCATATGTCTAAAATGTGGAAAGAAGCACCAAGGGAACTTCTATAAAGGAATGAAAAAATACATCAAGTATATAAATCAAGGGTATTAATATCAATAATGTCTATTGGATCTAAAAATTCCACACAATATAATGAAAAAAATGAATTCATTTCTTAATGAACCACCACTACCACAAAACGAGGCAAGGGCAGTGCTTGGTTTTATCAACGATAAACATAAAATGCTGATAAAAAGGGGTCCTTTATCAGCGCTTTCTAAAAGTGTTGATAAATATTTTTAATAAAAAATATTATTAATTTATATAAACTTCTTATATTTATATTCAAAAATAATGTTTATTTGTATAAATTAAATAAAAATGCATGTTTATAATTAATATATATTTTTTAATAATTAAAATATATATATAATGTTTAAAAAAATATTTATAAGATTATAATAAATTTTATTAAACAATAAATATATTTATTAGATTTATTAGATTTATATTTATTAGATTTATTAGATTTATTAGATTTATTAGATTTATTATAGTCCTTATATTTGTTATATTTATTATATATTTATTTTACTTATAATTAATATATATAAATACTTTTTAAATATATATATATTTATAATTATAATTATTAAATAAATATATATGTTTCTAATGAATTTGGTCAATAAATATATTGATCATGCATTAGTAGATGTCCATATATGTTATGTATCATCATGAATGTTCGTTTATACATTACACCTTTCTTATTATTCATGTTGTCCATATGTGATGACTTGTTTTTTATTATGTATACTTTACTAGGTATATGATTAATTCATGTTACCCATGCATATGAACTATTATATATATATTCTTAAAAATAATTATAAAATTACATTAAATATATTTAAATAATATATATATTTATTATAATTATAATTATTAAATTTTAATTATATATAAATTCTTTTTAAATAAATTTATTTGTAATTATAATTATAGCTATATATATATATATATTTAAATAATTATAATATTACAATAAATACATATATTATAATTTTATAAATATATATCTATATAAATATATTTATAATTATATACATATATTTATAAATATATTTATTTATAGTTATGATTATACCTATAAATAAACATATATATGTAAATAATATAAAAATATAATTAATATATTTATTATACTTATAAAGTTATAAATATATATAATTAAATAAATATATTTATAAATATATACAAATATTTAAAAATAAATACAAATAGTTATAAATATAATTCTTAAATAAATATAGAAATATTTAAATAATTAAACATTTATAATAAATATATATTAATTATATATATTTATATACAAATATTTATAAATAAATACAAATAATTATAATTATAATTCTACATAAATATAGATATATTTAAATAGTTAAAAAATTATAATAAATATATTAATTATATGTAATTATAAATTTATAAATATATTTGTTATAATTTTTTAAATATATATATATATATATATATATAATTACAACTATAAATAAACATTTATTTATTATAATTTTTAATTAAAAATTAATACACATTTATTTATAGTTATAAATATAAATAAATAAATATTTATTTAAATAAATATTAATTTATAAAAAATACATTTATTATTTTTATATATAATGTTATATATAATTAAATAAATATAATTATAAATATATACAAATATTGATAAATAAATAAAAATAAAAATAAAAATATTTATATTTATATTTATAAACAAATACAAATATATTTAAATAATTATAAAATTATAATAAATATATATATTATATATATTAAAAAAATTATAAAAAATATATTAATTATAAATATTAATAAAATTAAAAATATTTGAAATATAAATTTGTAATAATTTTATAATTATTTAAATATATAAATATATATTATAATTATAAATAAATATATATATATTCCTTTAAATAATTATAAAATTAGAAGAAATATAGTTATATATATAATCCTATAAATATATATAATTAATATATTTATTACATATATTTCTAAGATTATAAATATAATAAGTATATTTCTTATAATTTTATAAATATAAATATAAATATAAATATATTTATTTATAGTTATAATTATAAATAAATAAATATATTTATCATATATATAATTTTATAAATATATATAATAATATAAATAAATTATTAATATTATATCTTTATCAACACTTTTTTAGCACTAATAAAAGTTATATTTTTCAATGCTGATAAAGACATCGTTTATCAGCGCTTTATTAACGCTGACAAAGGCCTATCTTTATCAGCGCTAAAAAAGCACTAATAAAGACACGTTTTATCAGCACTTTTCTATTTTAGTGTTGATAAACCATACCTTTATTAGCGCCTTTTATCTAGCGTTAATAAAAGGTTCAGCCTATTTTATAAAGAAACCTGAACAGTCTCCTTAATTCTTGCACCCCTCAAGCTCTCGCAGAAGCCGACCCCTATGCCACTGACCCCTCCTCCACCACGACCTCTCCTCTACCGTGGACATTACTCCACTGTGGATGCTCCTCGGCCGCAAAAACTCCTCCACCTTAGACCCTCCTCCACAGTGGACCATCTTTGGGTGGTTTTGACATCGATTCTTCAAGGAAACATCAAGTCTCACCTCACTTGATTTCTCCCTCTTCTTAGGGTTTCCCTTCCCCCTTTATTGAGTTCTTATTTTTCAATGGGTTTTTTGACATAATGTTGGTCTGATATTGTGCTTTTGGGGAAAATATTCATGTTTGAGTTTTGATCTTTCCTTAATAGGGTCTTACTAAGGTGCGATTATGGTTTCACACCGATTTCCAAAGGTGTCTAAGTGTGATCTAGGTGATTCCATGATTTTATATTATTAGATGATTTTGATATGCTTGATTGTCTGCTTATATGTGTTCCATGGATTATCCATGTGGTAAAAAACATGTTTATGGTAATGGGTTGACATGTATATATGATGAAAGTTAGTTTTTGAAAAAAAATTGGTTATATTTCTTATGTGCTTTATGGTGGTGTTCCTTGAGAATGTTTTATGCCTTGTGTGAAAGGTGAGAATTGTTTTTTCAAAAGATATTTGAAGGTAAAAATGTGTTTAAAATGGATTTCTCCAAGGGAAATGGATTTTTAGTATGTGTTGGATTCCTTGTTGTGTACCTTAAATGCGTTTTTGGATTGAGAAAGTAATGTGAATCATGTTATGAAATAATTTTTATGTGAAAATGATTTTAAAAAAGGGGATTTATTGATATTCAAGAATAATTTTTAAGATCCCAATATGAAGGTGATAATTTTATTGCATTAGTGAGGCATGCTCTAAATTTTCCCGTGTTTAGTATTTATTTTGAGGCAGTTGTAATGAATATAAAGTGACCCGACACTAAGTGATAGCTGGTTCTAGATCGAAGGAAGGTTTTATTTTCTTTTTATTCTAACCACAACAATATTCGATATAGACTATATTTTGGAGGTGGTTCATCCTTTGACTATGAAGGAATCTTACTCCTTGATCCCTACCTCTACTACACATCCCCCTTTAATGCTTAACATCGTTGTGGCATGTCCTTCTTCCCTCTTTTATGGTCGATCTAACATTTTCTCTCCCTATACTTTGATAATATGGTTGTTGAACCTGTGTTTTGAATTTGTACAATATTCATTCCTTGCTAATTAGTCACCTCCCTTTGTGGTTCAAATATCAAAAGTTCATATTTACTTACCTTCCACCTCCCTTTTTTTTGGTGGAGTTTTAACACCCTCAGTGTTACCCCTCTGTGCACCCACACACTTTTATTGAGGATGTCTGTGTTGATGCTGAATTGTCAACATGACTTCTCTTTTCACCTATCATGCACTCCCATGTGATAGATGGGACACTTTCCACTCCTTGTTTCACACATCAATCATGGGTCATGTATGCGTAATAGATATGTTAGGGTCTTCCCCCACATGATTAAGATACACCAAGACCCCCATCATCCCAAACATCAAGACCTTTTACTATGGGTAACTCTTTACAAGGTCGTTTTTGTAGTGTGTAACCCCTTTTCCTCCTATTCATGTTGGGATTAAACTTTCTAGTTCCACACAAACCCTTCAGAACACATAACCCTTTTGTTCCATGCTTTACGAACTTAAATTGGTGGGAATCCTTTTTTTCCAATCTATAACCTATTAATCTAGAAACTTTTTTATAGGCATCATCACTTTAAACTATGTGAAACTTGTCTTGGGGATATTAATTTGATGAGAGGCCTCCATGAACATCCTTTCATAGTGGGTTCTTACTGTCTCCCTTTACACAAGATCCTCTCTAGGATACCCCTATTTTGTCTCAAGCTATAAGAAATTAAGCTATAAAAACCCCTTTATGTCCAAGTATCATGACCTTAGACTATGTGAAACTCGTTTTGGGGATGCTTTCATGGCATGAGGACTCTTTGAAACTCCATTCACATCAGTTTTTGAAACCTATGATGCCACAAAAATCCTTTTGGAACAATACCCTTTGGTCTGAGCTCTACAACCTTAAAATGGAAGTGATATTGTTCCAAGAATTATGAACTTAATCTATGTTTACATATAGACCCGTTTAGTCCTCAACCCGTATCATTTTTTCATTACCTTTGGTTCTTCTCTAACTAGTATTCCCTTTCATTTCATCTTCACTCAAGAGGACCCCCCATTTTGTGTCGATCACCAACCACACCACATCTAAGAACTACATGTGAGATCAGTTCAATGTGATATGTAGTGATACCTAGACCCCCTATCCTTGGTACAATTTCAAACTTCCCCCTCACTAATTCCTTGTTTTTGTAATTCATCGATCCACTCGGAACCTCAGTTCCTCTTTTAGGTGCAATGGTCAGATGGAAATTGTCCAAGCTATAAGACCTTAAATTATCATCAACATCTTTTTCCTAAAATCATAACCCCAAAAAATGTTAAATGACCCCCACATAAAACTTTAAAACATGTTCTATCATATCCATGGGACACATATTCTATAAATAAGCCACTTAGGCCTAACCCAGGTGCTTCCATTCATGTTGGGTGTGATCCTCTCTAGCAAAATGATCTATCTAATCTCTTTTGGTCTAAGAATTATAACCTTAAACATTGTGATAATTATTCAAATCTATTTCCATGTAACACTAGGCCTCCCAAACCCTCCATTCACATTAGGTTCATATAACCCTTTGTGCCACACAGGCTTCCCCATGGAAATTTCATTCTGATTCGCATAACCATAAAATTACTAAGGAAAGAGGAAAAAATTCATGTCAGGTTGAAATAATTTAAAGGGAAACTTGAAATAAAGTAAGGATACCCCCACCAAGTCACCCCTAATACTTGGTCAAAATTAAGGGAATGGACAGATAATTTTTAAAGACTATGATACTCTCTAACCAGTCCCATTAAAAACCTATATGTTCTTACTAAACCCATTAGTTCTAGATTATGTGAGATCCAATCCTACATTTTTTACCCCCTTCACAAGGTCGTCCATGAGGTACCACCCTCTAAACTCACCTTTCATGCATCCCACTACATTCATAGGGTAGATTTTAATCATGTTGGTTTTCACATCCTGATCACATGATGAGAAAATGTATGATATATCATACTCACCATATGATGTTAATTTTTTCATTCAATTTCCTTGTTGAAAGATATTAAATTGCATGGTTATCATACTCATTGAATTATATAAAACTCCCAAATGTTATTTCCATTTCTTGAGATGACCCCCAATGTTGTTCACCTACCATAGTACTCAATTTCCTCAATTTTCACATGAAAATCAAGACAACACTCCCCTTGGGATAAATTTTTTACCTTTAATAAGGCTGATATTCCCCTTTAATATTCTTACTTACATAGTGGGAAAATTTACAGAGCATGGAACTCTACTTGAATTAGTTTTGGAGAGGTAATAATTCTATTAAGACTTATAATGATACTCTCATCACTTTGATTCTAGAGGTTACTAATATGAGTTCAGTTAAGGATTTTAGAATGACTAGTATTTTTAATGTCATTTATAAAGTATTTTTGAAGATTTTAGAAAATAGACTATGGAAAATGATACCATATATTATTTTAGAACCATATTTATTTTCTTATTTTGACTTGATACATGATTTACTTAAAAGGATCGGGAAAGCAACATTATTTCTTCTAGTGATGAGTGGTATAGGGATATTCTTTGTGTAAATGGAATGAAACTTGAGAAATTTTTGATAATGTAATGGGTTTATGCTTATATATTTTCTTAGGTGTATTTATAAAGGAAGGAATGAATAAATTTGGTGTCATCTAGGGATAATTGGGATAATTTAGTGTTTTTAGTAAAATAGAATATGAGTGTTTTATAGTTGCAAGTTTGGTCATTGATTATGGAACATATACATTGGGACTCTGGTGTTGTGGTGAAGTATAATTGATATAACTAGACAATAGAAGCATGGATAAGGGATATCCAATGGCGGGGATCACAATATCAAATTCTTATTCAAATTATTATTTTTGCACCAACCTTTGGAATGATGTGATGGAATCATACAAAATTGATTGATTTGAGATGAATCGATGTGTTTTATATGTATCTTTTATAAAGTGCCTCTCTTGAGATTTATGTATTTGTGAAAATGTCTAAGTGGATCTTTTAAAATGATTCAAGTGTTTTGAAATTTTTATTAAAAAATTATATGTGTTCAACATACCTTTTTTTGGTTTTAAATAGCTTTAAAATGATTTAAACACTTGGAATGGACTTAGGTTTCATGCCAAGTGTTTGTCAACTCACTCGATTTGATTTTACAAAGGGATGTGAATGTTTTGAAAGCGTATTTAATAATAGTTTCATTTTAACAAGGGGTGTGAGAATTTTTAAATGAAAATTTGTAAAATATAGAGGGTTATCTCTCATTTTAAATGATTAAGATTGTTGGGTCATGAAGTTTCCTTGAATGATTTAAAAAAAGGAATTACGATTTTGTGAAAGAGTGTTTGAAACTTATTGGTTTATTTTAAAAAGGCTATGTTATTTTATAGAGAAATTTTTGTAAATGGTATATTTTTTAATTCGATTTCAAGTGTGATTTTATAAAAAAATTTCAAAGGACATTTGAAATATAGTTTTTCTATAATATTTTAAGTTTATATTTTTTTATAATTTGGAAAACCATCACATTATATTAATGTTTTTTGTATTTATTTTGTTAAATATTAATATTACTGAATCAAATAGGATGGATATGAGTAAAGAATGGATGGATACCAATCGTTTGATAAAAGAGTATGAAGATGACATGAAAGAGTTCATCAATTTTGCAAAAGATCATGCATATGAACTTACTCAAATTATTTTTCCATGTTTATACTATTGTTATTCATGACTAATTAGTCCATAGAAGTTAGAAGAACACATGATCTATCACGTAATATATCAAAGTTATAAATGTTAGAATAAAAATGGGAAAAATAGAATATAGGTAGTTATTGGGATAACACTTAATTTTATGGATCATTTGATATGATTACAAGTGTGAACAATGAAGAATACCGTATCGAGGATTTGACTAAAAATCTGAATGACAATGAAGATTGTATTGAGGAAATTATAAGGAAAGTTGAAGATAAACTTAGTGATTTCCCAAAATTGTTTTATAAGTTAAAGAGTTATGCAAAGATTCCATTTTATGCTGGTTGCACTAAATATATAGCATTTTCAGCTGTACTGAAGCTATATAATTTGAAAGTAGGAAATAGATGGAGTGATTCTAGTTTTACAAAACTAATTTATCTCTTGAATGAGATTCTTCCAGAAGATAATGAGATCTCTACCTGAACATACGACACCAAACAAATGCTACACTTGATGGGTATGATATCTAAAAAAACACATGCCTTCCAAAATGAATATATACTGTTTCCCAAGGACCAAAAATCACTTATAGAATTCCCAAAGTGTGGTGATTCTTGATACAAGAAATATGAATCCATTCCAATGAAAGTTTTATTACACTTTCCAATCATTCCAAGGTTTAGGAACCTATATGAAAGTGAGAATACTACAAGGAAATTGACATGGAACATAGATACAAGAATTAAATATGGTAAACTACATCACTCGGTAGACTCTCCTCAATGGAAGATAATTGATCATGAGTATCCTGAATTTGGAAATGAGATAAGAAACCTTCATCTTGTGTTATCTATAGATGGAGTGAATCATTTTGGTTTTCAAAGGAGCACTCACAGTACATGGCCGATTATGTTAGTAAATTATAACATACCATTGTGGTTATGCATGAAATAAAAATACATCATGTTATCTATGATTATATCAGGATAAAAAAACTGAGTAATGATATTGATGTTTATTTGGATCTATTGATTGAGGATTTGAAATTATTGTAGGATTCATGTGTTATGTTGTATGTTTCCTACAGAAATGAATATTTCACTTTGAGAGCCATGTTGTGTGAGATGATAAATGACTTTCCTCCTTAGGGAAAATTTTCAGGATATATAATTAAAGGAACTAAGGGGTTTCACATTTCCAAACAAGGTACATAGACAATTATGTTGAAACATTCATAAAAAACTATGTTTCTAGGACATTAAAAATTTCTACCCCGATGGAATAAGTAAAAATCTTGGATGACATCATTCTATGGAATTTTAGAAGAATGTACAATATCGTCTCCACTAATAGGTGATAAAATATTTGAGAAAGTAAAAGAAGTGGAAACTACTTTTGGTAAACCATTTTCGAAAAACCTTACAAAAATTGGTTGAAAAAAGAGATCAGTTTTTTTTGAATTACCATACTGGAATTTTCTGTATGTCAGAAATTTTCTTGATGTTATGCATATTGAAAAAAATGTATGTGATAGAGTCATCGACACGTTGGTAAATGCACCTAAAAAACAAAGGATAAAATTAAGGCTAGGATGGACATGGTTGACATGAGAATAAGAGAAGAGTTGGCACCAGTGAAGGGTGAAAAATGAACATTTCTTCCTTCTACAGCTTACAATCTTTCTAGGTAGGAGAGATATCAGTTTTGAAACTTCTTGAATGATGTAAAGGTTCTAGAGGGCTATTCATAAAATACCAAGAACATCATTTCAATGAGTGATTTAAAGTTAAAGGGTCTTAAATCACATGAATTCCATGTTTTGATGAAAGATCTATTTACTATAGCTTTATGTTTTATTTTTTCCAAGAATTTACATCATAATTAACAAGCTCTATTTCATCTTCAAATCTATATGCAGCAAAGTTATTTACTTGGTGAAATTTCTAACTATGGAAATAGAAATTTCCATCATATTATGTGAATTAAAAATGTTCATCCTTCCGACATTCTTTGATATGATGGTTCATTTGATGATTCAATTGGTGAGAGAGATTCGACTATGTTCTCTTGTACACTATATATGGATGTAACCCATTGAATGGTATATGATGATTTTAAAAGGATATGTCAAAAATCGAAGTCATCCAGAGGGTTGAATTATTGAGTGATATATTGTTGAGGAAGCTGTTGAATTCTATACCAAATACATGTTCATTTTGGAGAGAATTTTTCTACCAAAATCTTGTCACACTAGGTGGCATGTGGGTGAATGAATTTTTGGAATATATATTGTCACAATCAATATTACAAATCAAGAGCAGGACCACCTTTATGTTTTTCATAACATTTTAGATGTTTACCCATATGTTGAAATCCACAAAGAAATTATTAGGCATTTGAATCCATCAAGGGATGAAAAATGGATATCAAATACACATAATCAATAGTTTATTAGATGGTTTTGGGACCATATTTTTAAGGAGTCAGATGAAAATCCGGACTCAATTTTATAATGGCTTCGATATCTAGTTGGAGGACCAAGTGTGTATGTATTATCTTACAATTCTTATGAAATTAATGGTTATAAATTCTATACCAATGAACACGATAAAGAAAATACCATGAAAAATAGTGGAGTTACACTTATCGGTGAAGCAATGTATTTTTCTAGTGATAAGGACAAAAAATACAATTTATGCGAATATGTCATACTTTGGAATCACTAAACAAATATGGGAGTTGGATTATATGACATTCCAAGTGTCGATTTTTCAATGCAAGTTGGTTGATAACATGAGTGCTGTTAAAATAGATGAATTGGGATTCTTGAAAGTTAATTTTAGTAAGGAAGGATACAAAGAAGAACCATTTACAATGGAATCTTTGGAAGTACAAGTATTTTATATTCCTGATCCCACAAACTGAAACTAGTCAATTATTCTGTTATCAACCAAAAACTTTGAAGGGTCAGATAAAAATTCAACAGAGGATAAACCTTTCATTGGGACATTGCAATCATTTCACAATGGTCTCAATGTAGACTACATTTTGTATGTCAAAAGAGACCATAAATAAAGGATTTGGATAATTGATAGAGGGGTTAAATCCCTTCAGCCTTCAAAAAAAGAGTGTTCAATAATCAGGTTATATTTTTTTGTAATATACACTACATTACTTATGTTATTATCTATTCGTTGATACTTTTATGTAATCTAAATTAAATGTTAAACCAATTCTATAGATAATTACTTCTTAATGTGTTTATTCTCCTAATCCCAAGGCACAAAAAGTCTTTCAACATGATGCTTCTCATAGTGTAGAGGAAAAACATGTTTCTCAACCTAATGCTGCTCCCAGTGTAGAGGTACAATAGGTTTTTCAACCTGTTACTACTCCCAATGCATAAGTACAACCACCATTAGCACAAGATGATAATGGTACTCCGGAGGAACATATTTATGGTGTTGAATCCAAGGAAATGGCAGGTGATGAAGCACTGATGAAAAACAGGAGCATTGTAGCTGGAATGTGTTAGAAAAAATCATTAAGGAGAAAGTGAAAGGCATAAAATACGAGGTTAGTTATAACACAAGGGGATAACATGTTTACCCAAAAAGGAATTTTTCAGTAGTTACATTGGAACCATCAATTAAAAATGTGTGCCGATTGATGTATATTTGGGTTACTATGTTGTCATCGGGCTTAAGAAACTGATGTTGGAAGAGATTATAGTAACATTATGACATCATTTATTTAATTTAATAAAAAATAAAATAACGAAACATTGAATTACTCTTCATTATCCCTTGAAGATTAAATTTATAGTATATGACTCACACAAGGAATATGTATTAAGGGTTGATGAAAGGATTCACAAATGCTTCCACACAATTTTAACGAGATATCATCTTAAAGATGTTGAAGGGAAAATAAACACGCACCCACTTCCTATTTATTCACACCTGATAACCCAAGAAATATGGGATTCATTTACTAGTCGTCATGCAAAGAAATCTTTTTAGGTACATTTTTTCTGTTAATACATTGTTTGATGATACATGTATTTATCATTTTATTAGTAGTTTTTTATTTATAAAATAGAAAATTAATTCTAAAAACAAGGAACTAGAAGTAATACCAGCGTACACCTACCGTAAAGAAAGGATGAGGTATGCTTTATTTGAAAAAAATGGTAAGTATTTTAAATCTACTATAATAATTTTATGTGACATAAAACAACACCAAAAATATGTTCCTTTGTTTATATGTAGATTGATGAATCCAAATACAAATCCACTTCCATCCCATTCCATGTTCTATGGAAGGAGGCACATGTAAATAAATATGAGATACTTATAGATTAAAATGCACAAAAAGTGTGGGAAACATGTGTAATTATGAAATAATAATTTTTTTTTATTTAAATCACTTTTACATAACAATGATTACTTATTTTTCTATATTTTCTTTCTGATATAGTCACATGAATCATAAACACCCACACTAGATGAAAACATACTTTTGGTGGCCTTAAAGTAGCTGAAATAGTATGACCACATCAGAGGTTCAGTTTTTGGGGTGACACCCCAAACATATTTTGAGAAAAAAGAGGAGTATCAAAGTGAAGAAATAAAAAATATGGGAGAAAGAGTATCTATACTTGAAGAACAATTCCAATGGTAGAGAGAGATTCTAGAAACTTTTATGGGGTTAGGAAAAGAGAAAAAAAAACTCAAGAACAACCAACATGTGAAGATCCAACCCCACCCCCACCAGCTTTGAGGCGACACATTCCCTGAAAAAACCTATCTCAGACAAGGTAATTAATGTTCTAATAATTGTTTCTGTGAAATGTGAATTAGATAGACACTTATATCTTTCATGTACTAATATTTTACATGGTGAAAATGATATTGATTTATATCTATCAACACTCACCCATCACCTTGTAGTGAGGGCTATGATGTTCAATATCCAGAAGGACATGCTAAACAATAAACCGTTTCCAACAGGTCATGTCAGAGTGTCAATTAAAGTAGCCCATGATTAGAGTGCCTAGTTACCTATTCCAATTTATGCCGAAGATATTGATAAGTTCAAACAAGATCTTGTAACATTCATCATATAGCCATCACATCTTGTAAAAAAACATGTCGACAAGGAGGTATTCCTTTACAATTTATTTTTCAAGATAAAAATTTAACCTTTAATGGAAAAAGTTACGAGTAAATGAATGTTATTATAGATGGAAAAAGGAAAGGGTTTAAATGAAAGAATGACTCAAAACCATCTCAAGGATCAACCAACTAATCGAAAAAATCTACAAAAAGCACCTTAACCCCACTCGTTCTATATCTGCATTTATTATCATTACAGGCTCATGTGGATAAAAAGTTAAAATATGGTCATAATAAAAAAAAATTGATTTATAATAAAATATTTATAGAGGGGAAGATCCAGACTTCACTTTTTTTGAGAATATAAGTGAAATCCTTGATTATGATTGGCTAGGAGACTCAGTTGTTAATGTATACATGAGGTATGTTTTCATGATTTTATTTTCCAAAAGCTAATATAATATTTTAATTATGACTAAATAAATTTTATATTTTTCACAGGTGTATATATGAAAAACAATTGAATAGATTTTACCATGATAAAAAATTTGGACTTGTTAGTCCCCACATCACCTCTATAGAATAAGAAAAAATAGATTTAAAGAATGATGATAAAATAGTGGTAAGCATGCTCAAATCGTTTAAAAGAAAAAATATAGATTAAAGAATCTTATTAATACCAAAAATACAGGAGTAAAAATATAAAATTTAATCACATCAATTATATTTTTCATTTCTTTCATTAATTATTCCTTTTTATGTTTTTAGGCAGCATTGGATGATCATTACAGTCAATTTGGATACTCCAAAGATTTAATTCTTGGATTCAATGCATGGATATCTAAAAACCTGACCACACATGATGGAATTTTTCAATTTATAATACACTAAATCAAACATTTTAGAACTAAATACATACTTATATAATTTATATTAACTTTTAATGAGGATTCTTTTATGATAGGGAAGTGCATCAATATCATCTACATCATGGAATGAATCCATGGGCTAAGGACACAAAACATGAAAAGTACTATGACTGGAAAAATATCAGGGTATATATAATAAGTTTTCACTATCCAAACACACATCAAAACAAATTAATTTTTTTACTCAATGTCTCTGCAGTATCTGAAACAAACAAACTAAAAAGACTGTGGTTATTATGTTTGTAAATTTATGAAATAGATCATATTTAATCAATAAACTATCTTCCTTAAAGAGAATTTTTTGAAGATAATTACTATTTTTTTTTAAAATATTTATTGATCCTTTTTATTTATATTTTTCCAGTTCTACTATGACTGTAAAAAAGAATCATATTCCCAAGACGATATAGATTTTTTTAGAAATGAATGGACATCATAACCGGTAGAAGAATTTACATAAATTTCATGAAGATGTGACTTCCATAGAAGTAGTGGATTGTTTCATATTTATGTTTAATTTTTTTTGTATTACTTACATAAGAATTGTTTTCTTATACTGGTGAATTCCTTTGTTCAAGTTGGGGTGGTTTTTTTCGAAATGGATCATGCTCGTGAGAGATTGGACTTTGAAGCTGCAACCGAGATAATGAAAACAAGTAAATGGGTTAGGAATGTATAAAGATGAATTCCTAATACTTAAATTATCCTTATATGATCATTTATATCTCCCTTTTTTACACTTAATTAGTATCTATAATCACCCTCTCTTATGTTTCATATCCTTAGGTTATGAAGAATGGTTTTAGAAATGATGTGTCTTTTTAGTAAAGAATAACTTAATGAGAGACTCTTATGAACTAGTTCTTTATGTCCGTATGTTTCCAAAAGAACTAAAATTAAACTATTCTGTAATAGATCATTATGTTTTGTAAGGAATTTTAATCTACTAAGATGTGATATCTATGTATGAAATGTATGGGTCAATATAGTTGGTATCAGAGTAACTGACCTACTCAAAACCATGAAAAGCATTCAGCTATTTTGATACATTAGATAAATTATCCATAAGTCATTTAAAACATGTAGGAATCAACCCCACCTCAATAAAATGCATGATGCGACTGATATGAATCAATGTGTCTCTTTTTATTTAATATTGAAATTATTTTTAGTAAAAAGAATACATGACATAATAAACACTAAGAAAACTCATTAATATTGTTTTGATACTTTAGGAAAACGATTCAAAAGTAATTTTTTATGATTATGAACCAATATCACCTCAATCCGACACATGGTTTGAATGTTATGGCTTTAAGTGCGTATTTTTATATTAAATTGACAATAGATTTAGAAAAAAGAACAAGTGACATACTGAAAACCAAGAAAAAACATTCGGATCATTTTGATACTTTAAGAAAATGATCCATCAGTAATTTTTGACATGTAGTAACCAACCACACCTCAATCTGATGAAAAGTGTGACCGGTATGACTAAAAGTGTTCGTTATCAGTTTAAAATTGGCATTTTTGCTCAAAATGTTTCAATCATGGGAAACCGAGAAAACCCACTCAGACTGTCTTTATAATTTAGGAAAATAATTCTTAAGTTATTTATGATGTGTATGAAGCAGTCTCATGTCAAATCAATGCACAATGAGACCAGTATGACTCAAAATGCATGTTTATAGTTTGAAATGACATTTTAGTAAAAAACACATCTGACATACTAAAAATTAATCAAATTCATTCAGATTGTTTTAATACTTTAGGAAAATAATCTATAAGTCATTTTTGATGTGTAGGAATCAAATGAAACACAATTTGACACACGATGTGACCTGTATGACTCAAAGTGTCTATTTTTATTTAAAATTGATATTAATTTTATTATAAACACAATTGGAATATTAAAAATCAATAAAATACATTCATATTGTTTTTATAATTTAGTAAAACAATCTATAAGTCATTTTTGACATGTAGTAATCAACCCCACCTCAATAAAACACATGATGTGACCTATATAACTCCAAATGTGTCTTTATTTAAAATTGACATTAATTTAAGTAAAAAAGAACAAGTGACATACTTAAAACCGAGAAAAAACATTTGTATTGTTTTGATACTTTATGAAAATGATCTATGAGTCATTTGTGATGTGTAGGAATCAACCCCACATCAATCTAATACATATTGTGACCTGTATGACTAAAAGTGTCTGTTATCAATTTAAAATTTATATTTTAGCTCAAAAATGCACCACTCATTGAAAACCAATAAAACATGCGCTGATTGTATTTATAATTTAGGACAACGATGTGTAAGTTCTTAATGACATGTATGAAGTAGTATTACATCAAATCGATGCACAATACAACCTATATGACTCAAAATGAGTGTTTCCAATTGGAAATGATAGTTTAGTAAAAAAATAAAACCAGCATACTGAAAACTAAGGAAACACATTTGTATTGTCTTTATACTTTAGGAAAACAATCCATGAGTCATTTTTTGATGTGTAGGAATAAACCCCACCTCAATTCAATTCACGGTGGAACAGGTATAACTCCAAATGTGCCTTTTTATTTAAAATTGACATTAATTTAAGTAAAAAGAACAAGTGACATACTAAAAAACAAGAAAACGCATTAAGATTATTTTTATACTGTAATAAAATGATCCATGAGTCATTTGTGACATGTAATAATCAACCTCACCATAATCTTACACATGGTGTGACAGGTATGACTACAAGTATGTATTATCAATTTAAAATTGACATTTTACCTCAAAAAACAAGTCACTCACTAAAAACCAAGAAAACATGATCTAATTATCTTTATAATTTATAAAAAAAATTCTTAAGTCCTTTTTGATGTGTATGTAGAAGTATCACATCAAAATGATGAACGATATGACAAGTTTGAATCAAAATGCATGTTTCTGATTTGAAATAATATTTTAGTAAAAAACATAACTGACATATTTAAAACAGAGGAAATGCATTTGGATTCTTTTTATACTTTAAGAAAATGATCCATGAGTCATTTTTGATGTATAGTAATCAACCCCACCTCAATACAATGCACATTGTGACCAAAATAACTCCAAATGTGTCTTTTTTATTTAAAATTAACATTAATTTAAGTAAAAAAGAACAAGTGACATACTAAAAACTAAGAAAATGCATTCATATTGTTTTGATATTTTAGGACAATGATCCATGAGTCATTTTTGATGTGTAATAATCAACCCCACCTCATTATTATGTAATGTGTGACCGGTATGGATAAAAGTGCTTGTTATCAATTTAAAATTGTCATTTTAGCTAAAAAACATGTCACTAACTCAAAACCATGAAAACATGCTATTATTGTATTCATAATTTATGAAAAAGATTCATAAGTTCTTTGTAATGTATATGAAGTATCATCACAACAAACTAATGCACGATGCAACCAGTATGACTCAAAATGTGTGTTTCTGGTTTGAAATGACATTTTAGTAAAAAAACAAAACTGGTATACTGAAAACTAAGGAAATGTATTTGGATTGTTTTGATACTTTAGGAAAATGATTTATGAGTCCTTTTTGATGTGTAGGAATCAACCCCACCTCAATAAAACACACGATGTGACCGGTATAACTCAAAATGTGTCTTTTTATTTAAAATTGATATTAATTTAACTAAAAAGAACAAGTGACATACTGAAAACCAAGAAAATGAATTTGGATTGTTTTGATAATTTAGGAAAATGATATATGATTTATTTTTGATGTGTAATAATAAACCCCACCTTCAATCTGATGCATGTTGTGATATTTATGACTAAAAGTGTCTGTTATCAATTTAAAATTAAAATTTTAGCTCAAAAACATGTCACTCACTGAAAACCAAGAAAATACACTTTGATTGTCTTCATAATTTAGATAAATGATTAAAAAGTCCTTTATGACATGTATGAATTAGTCCCATATAAAACCAAAGCACAATACAACCAATATGACTAAAAATGAATGTTTTTGATTTGAAATGATATTTTAGTAAAAAACACAACTAGAATACTGAAAAGTGAGGAAATACATTTGGATTATTTTTATACTTTATAAAAATGATCCATGAGTCATTTTTGATGTGTAGGAATCAAACCCACCTCAATACAACACATTGTGTGATTGGTATAACTCTAAATGTGTCTTTTTATTTAAAATTGATATTGATTTAAGTAAAAAGTATAGGTGACATACTGAAAACCAAGAAAACTAAATGGTATTGTTTTTATACTTTAGGAAAATTATCCATGAGTAATTTTTGATGTGTAGGAATCAACCTCAACTCAATCTGATCCACAGTGTGACCAGTATGACTAAAAGTGTCCATTATCAGTCTAAAATTGACATTTTAGCTCAAAACATGCCACTCAATGAAAACCAAACAAATGCCCTCTGAATGTCTTCATAATTTATAACAATGATTCGTAAGTCCTTTGGAATGTGTATGAAGTTTTCTTACATTAAACCAACACACTATGCGATCGTTATAACTCAAAATGCATGTTTCCAGTTTGAAATGATATTTCTATAAAAAAACAAAATTGATATACTGAAAATAGAGTAAACACATTTAGATTATTTTGATAATTTAGCACAATGATACATGAGTCATTTTTCATGTGTAGGAATCAACCACACCTCAATCCGATGAATTATGTAACTAGTATAGATCCAAATGTGTCATTTAAATTTATTATTAATTTTAGTAATAAGACAACTTACATACTAAAAACCATGCAAACCCATTCATACTGTTTTGATATTTTAAGAAAATGATCAATAACTCATTTTTGATGTGTAGGAATCAACCCCACCTCCATACTATGCATGGTGTGACCGGTATAACTCCAACTATGTCTTTTTAATTAAAAATTGAAATTTTATTAATTTATTATTTC
The DNA here is from genome assembly GCA_963277665.1 of Viscum album. Classification (NCBI taxonomy): domain Eukaryota; kingdom Viridiplantae; phylum Streptophyta; class Magnoliopsida; order Santalales; family Viscaceae; genus Viscum; species Viscum album. Next base: position 1,170,574,499 of record OY728138.1, on the reverse strand, counting down.
ATATTAATGTTTAATTTATTTTTTTATATTATTACTAATATAATATTCATTTTCTTATATATGTGGAATCTTTTGATTGATTTGGGATGATTTGTTCGACAATTAATACCATGGGAAGACATTTTTGAGAGGGGATCATAAATGTCAAAATTGAAACATTAATGTTTTTAATTGTTTTTTGGATAATTTTAAAAGTAATTATATAAAACATTATTTTAAATGTATATAGTTGTGTTTTTTTCATATACCATGAGTGGATATTTTTTTATTTATGATGTCAATTAAATGTATATAGCATTTTTTTCCAAACCCTTTTGTGTGTTTCTTGTTTTTTTGTCATTTGCATCGTGTATGTGTTTCTTTTGTCCTTATTTGTTCTTATCTCAAATTTATTATAATTTTCTTTATTTTATATAGTGAAACTATGTGATAATTTCACTGGATTAGATTGCTGTATTTTCCACTATTTTGTGAAGGTTTTTTCTGGGTGTGCTGTTAAATAAACAATACATATCAGGTAACTAGGCCTTTATCAGTGCTATTTTAAGTGCTAATAAAGTACCCCTTTATCAACACTAATTAAAGCGCTTATAAAGTTGTCTTTTATTAGTGCTCAAAATAGAACTGATAATGTGGACCCCCCTTTATCTTCACTAAGATTAATAGCTCTTTTTTAATGTTGTTAAAAGATATTTATAGCACTTTTAAAAGAAATATCTATAGTAGTTCACCTATAGTTCGATGATTAAACTATAATTTTTTTTGGATCTATGTAAGTAATTTAAAAAAACCAAGGGTCATTGTGGGTAATTAACTTTAACATCTGCATATGACAATGTAGAGTGGAAATACTTATTCCATAACCATCGCTATAGTGGAGATGAAAAATTAAGTGGTTAAATGTATACTCACTATTCAATCATTAATGGTGGAAATTTTACTTGATTTAGGTTCATAAAATTATTTTATATCATGTAATTTTTTTAAAACTATTGAATTAATTCTTTGATAACTTGTAGTATATAAATTTATGTAAACTCTTAATAGTTCAATCATTATAACCAAAGTGTTAGAAACATTCCTAGTTGACATATGTGGGAAGATTATTCCATCAAATATAATAATTATTTCATTATAGGAATTTGATTCTTTACTTGACATATACTTTCTCTCTTTATATAAATATTATAAAAAATTCCAAGAAAAGGAAATCTATTTCCATATCCGGAACCTACCAATGATCCTATATAAATACAAGGATGACTATGAATATCTTATAGTAAAACAATAAAATTTATGGGTGTTGATACATAATGCATAAGTATATCTTTTTCAAATAGTTGAGAATATGAAAGCATCAACCTTGAATACATGACCATTTTAGTAGAATATACTAGTGTATTTTCTGATGAATTTCCTAGTCATCCCCTAGATTGTGAGTAAGATTTATTAATAAAAATTATATATGGTATGAAACATATATCCAAAATACCTTATTGGATATACCCAATATAAGTGGAGGATTTAAAGAAGAAATTACATAAGAATTTGAAAAAATGGTATATACACCCTAGTGCATCATCTGGGGGTAAACTGGTGCTCTTTATTAAGAACAAGGATGCGCTAATTAAACTTTGCATCAATTACTAATAGATAAACATAAACACTATAAATAATAGGTATACACTTCCACAAGCTAATGATTTGTTTGATCTACTTCAAAGAGATCAATACTTTCCAAAATTAGATCTTTGTCATGGATATCATTAGTTAAATTTTAATGGAGAAGATATTCAAAATAAAACCTTTTGTACATGATATAAAAAATATGAGATCATTGTGATTCCATATAGAATTACAATTCCCTAATAATATTCATCGAATTGATTAATTGTGTTAATTTCCTTAGTAAAATTATAGTGGTCTTTATTTATGATAATATTTTATCCTCCAAAACAAATAAGTAATAGAAGGAATATCTATGTAATTTTTTAAAGACATTATAAACAAATAATTTTTACGTTAATTTTAAAAACTATTAATTTCAGATGAATTAGGTCATATTTTTGGGGTATGAGATCACAAATGTATGAATTGTTATGGATCCTTAAAAGATAAAGGACATTTTGGAATGGATAGATCCATTAGTTCCATAAAAATTATAGTTTTTTAGATTATATGGGTAATACCAAAGCATTTTGCGATATTTATCATAATTTTCTAGACCACTAACATAGTTAATATATAAGGGATTAAAGTATATATAGAATAATTAATTTTAAAATATCATTAATAACCTTAATAGGATATTTATCTCTACACCTGTACTCAAACTACCCTTAAAAGAATATTGGTTTGTTATTCAAAATCATGCATCAAAGAAATCTTGGGTTGCATAATCCTAAAAAATGAAAAATTGATAGCCTATTCCCCATGAAATTTTATGATCCCTGAAATAACTACTTGAAATTTGGAATACAATAAGAAAATATGATATTTTAATTATTGATTTATCGGCAAAAAGTATATGGTGAGAAGTGTAATATATATACTGATCATAAGATTTTAGAGTATATATTTACATAGAAGGAGATGAACATGTATTAAATAGTATGGTTAGAGTTAATCAAGGACTTTGATCATTGAATATAATACTATACTTGAATGGTGAATGAGTTATCGAATGATCATAACAAAAAGGAACCTACCACCGTATCCATCATGTGGGATGATAAAAAATCTATCTTCATGGATATTCAAATAATGAATATAGAAATCATACCTTACACAAATTATTTCCCAACCATACATTCCAGATAAAATAAAGGAGGTACAAGTGGATGATATTGTGGTGTAAAATAAATTAGAAGAAACCATGGAAGGGAATCCTTATTAAATCAATATCGACCAAAATGGATTCATTCAATTGGGAACTAGGCCATGTATTCTATCATTACTCAAGATAAAAGAGAAACTAGTCAATGTGAATAAATATTATTTTTTCCATCCACTATTGAATCACTAAAAATTTTCAAGATCCTTAAGCTCAATTATGGTGCGACAATATGAATAATGGTATTGCAGAGTACACATCAAAGTTCTTATCATGCTAGCATGTTAAGGACGGGCATCAAAATTTCAAGGGGGTGATGAAAACATTACCAGAACAATATGTAAATGGGATAACATAACCCCAGATATTATCACATGTCTTTTAAATACATCTAAAGAAAAAAATTATATAAATATTATTTTTGAGTTGTCTTACTATAAATTCTCAATTTATCACTATTTGGGATAATTGCTCACTCAATTAAATTTATATAAGATATGTCAATTAATTAGTTAGGATTCATAGAGAAAAAGTTATTATCATATTAGATAAGGATAAAAGGTTACCTTATATTTTTAAAATGATTCTTTAAAATGTCTTAAAATACTAATTTGAATATTTGTATAACTTATCACTCCTAGAATGATGATCAATCTTAATGAACCAATCAAACTCATAAAGATAATAAGAAAGCTTACTAAATAGGAATTAAATTTTCCTGGGACCAATATCTTTCAATTTAAATATCCTAGTTATAAATTGATAATTTTATATTTTTTCAATAATAAATTCTATAAGTGAAGATAACCATATGTGTAAAGATATGTGTTAGCTTCTTCCATGATATATAGAAAAGGAAATAACTGCTACTTATTAGAATATTTAGCTAGAAAAGTTCAAGGTTTATCCCCTTACATATGATTTTTATGCTTATTATCATGGTTTATATACAATTACTGGTAAATGAGAAAGGGTAATTTTTATAACAGTCTTCAATTTATGTTTGATCTGTCAAAAAATTTGAGATTAAATCTATAATTGAATATATTAGTGAAGCTTATTGAGATAATCTATGTTAAGTATACATGCTACAAAACATTTTGGAAATGGTGATAAATAATTTTGGAGTTATTATAATATTTCCCAAATGTTTTTGAGTTTATTTGAGATGTTTGATAAGCCCTTATAATGATTTGAATATGTGTTATGATTTTTTGGGTTAAGTATGATAATATAAGTTAGGAGATGAAACTTGAAAATGTATAAAATTATTATGAATAATTTAATACTTATTTGGTGGAATTCATAATATTTTAGGTTAAAATATAAGAATTTATAGTTTTCTAGATGAAAATTATCACAAGTCTTTTTATTGGTGTAAGAATTTGAGTGTGTGTGTAAACTTTTTGAGGATCCAACATATGACTTCAGTAAAAAACTTAAGACTTTTATGTGATATAATACTTTGATATTTTGTGCTAGACTTTACACATTACACTTTGAAAATTCATTTAACAATTTACTCTATCAACATAATACTTTGATTTGTTCGCACATAAGACTTTAATAGCGGTCATGTGTCATTTAGAGTGTCTATAATACTTTTTTTATTACACCATATGACTTCATTGTTCAATAAAATGGGTGATTCACTAATACGTTTTAATTCACATGAGTTATGGAGATATTTAGAGAATATATATTAAAAGTAATTATAAATTTATATTTTTCTTCACTAACCGTCATGGATTCAAAATATAATAATTAATTTGAAAAAAATGTGATTCAATCATAGATTAATTTGATGAAATACTCCACACCACAATCCACACAGTCAAATCATAATATTATGAGGCCGTACACACTTGGATGATAAGTTTTAAAGAGTTTAAAAGTTATATATTTCATAGAGGCTAAAAATTGAAAAACAAAATGAATCTTATGGATGATTTAAATGATAATATTTTTATAGGGTTTTAGAAGATTTAAATGAGAATTAAAAACTTGGAAATATCATCTAGTTTAGAACATGATGGATAGATTTTGTTCAAGATTTTAATATTTTCCAAATTATTATTGACAAAATATTTATGATTCTATGAATATAAAAAAGGAGGAGAAAAATATTATTATTCTTTGGCACTGTTGCTACATAAAGAAACATATATAGTTAAAGAAGAAATAGAATCCAATACTATACCTAAATGAATAATTTTTTTTGGTATCTAAGAAGAATAATAAGGAGAATAATAAGGTGTATAATGATACAAAAATATCATATAAGGAAATTACGTATGGTTTACTAAAAGATATTAAGAAGAAGAGAAAGGAAAACATGTTCCACACTTATAATAAATATCAAAAAAAGTTTTACTCAATGGTTTGAGAAAGGATAAATTTACCCACTATACGATATAGTCACAATACATTTGTGAGGATCGAGAAATAAATGATAAAAAGAACTAGTGGGAAGCTAGAACTGTGAGATGTAGTTTAAAGACCCCTATAGGGATACTAGAGCACACAATAGGTTGTTTTGTAATCATGGTGGGAGATTAAGCACCGTAATCAGTTATGTTAATAATAAAATAATCTACAGCTAGTGAATATAACAAAATATTAACAAGACTAATATTTTAAGGCCATAACTTGTAAAAATACTCATGTTATATGTGTTTTATTAACTATATAATTGGGTAATGGTGAGAGACACAAGAAGACATGATTATGACTTTACCCAATCTAAGAGGTTAAATTAAAAATGAGAATTAATAAAAAGAGACCACTAATTAACCCCCTACCAGTGATCCACCAAATATGAGAAGTTCAATTGGTATCATATCTAACTAGGTATCCTATAATTGGATAAAATTTTAGAATTATTTTAACAACTCTATATAAATTTTTAAATTTAAGAAGATATTGACATTCCATGGATAGATAACTCAGTATATATCCTTTTTTATATTGGAGTGAATGAGATAGAAAAAACCCTAAAAATAAGATTAAAATGGAGGTAAATAAATTGATAAATATATCAATTTAAAATTAGGATCTATCACTACATGATGTTTATTTAAGTAATAACACTTCATCTACTAAATCAGTTTAGAATTATTCTTTTGTATAAGAACATTAAATATGTAAATAATAAGAACAAGATAGCTCCAAAAAGAAAATATAATACCACTACATAGAAGTTCAATGTTATTTGAATAAAGTTACTAAAGAAGATTTTACCTTTATATTTACTATTATCAAGGAACTTATTAATGAAAAGAAACTATTATAAGTGGAATCTCAAGAAATAGAGGATACACTAAGTAATATGTTTCAAAAGTGAACTGATTTCAAAGAAATCATGGATTGAAAGAAATAATAAATATCAATTTAAAATAAAATATTATTATTAATTAAATAAGAAATAAAAAGTTTTGATTATGAGAAATTTTCAAATGAAATAATATTTGTAGAAGTTATCATTACATTTGAAAATTTTCACAAACCACCACAAATGTTAAAGAATATTAGATAGAGGTTAAAGTTAAAAAAATAAAAGAGAATGATAAATATATATATAATAATTAATAAAAATTAACAGGAAATAGATCAAGAGGTTAATGAATGATTGAGAAGAAATTTTGAGATCAGTTGTTGACGAGAAGAATCCAATAAACATTCTATATCTCAAAATTGATTTGAAATTTAAGGATCTATAATCAATAAAAGATAGAACTTATTCATTTCCTGAAGAGAAATATATTTCCACAAAAACATATAATTAGAGTATTAACTATAATAATACTCATATTAGTGTCCATAAGTTTCTAGAATCATTCCCTAATCAACCTAAAATAAACTCGTTAAAGTTTTTTAGCCAAACTTTAGATGAATCTATTTGTACTAATGTAGTTATGTCTACTAGTGAAGGTGTTAAAACAAAATTAAGAAATTTTTATAGATATAGAAATTCATAAAGGTTTACTAAGACATAAAAGGTGGATGTTGGTCTATTCAAGAAATGTAACCCCAAAGAAGAGCATAAAAGGATTATATTTCCATTATAAAACAATTGGGAATTATAGTTGGAAAAATTTCATCCACAAGAAAAATGAGGAAGTTTATTTTATATTGTATGTGTTGTTATAGGTTTAGGAACAATTAAATTGAGTTTTGGAATTATTTTTTATCTTGAAAAAATTAAAGGATGGAATTAAGGGGAATAAAATATAATAAAAATAGAAGACATGCTAAGAAGTATAATTCTTCATAGAATAAAATTATATTTATCTAGAATATATTCTAATGTTTTAAAAATATTTGTGATTATTGAAACATGTGTTTCCAGAATTATGATGAATGTTGGTATTTAAAAAAAAGGTTCGTATGATGATAGAAAAATAAATACATAACATAGATAAAAGTGGTTTATAAAGAAATATTAATTTGAAATTTGGAGAAAAGAAACTAAATAAAGGTGTTCAGTAAAAGAAGAAAGTTGACAAACGAATGTCCTAGAATCCTAAAATGAAATCTAAAAAGGATGTTAATACCAAATATAGGGCCTTATATTTTGGTAAAAAATGACAAACTAGGGATCACTATAAAGAATCCTCGTAAATCAAAATTAATGGAATCAATAAGAATATGAAAATGGAATCATTCCAGGAGAGAACCAAGAAGATTGGTTTGATTGAAAATGTTCTTGATGAAGAGATAAAGGTATTTCCTAATAGGGTAACATAAAATTTATGAAGAAACCATGTGAATACTCCAAGGAATCTAGGTCTGTAAAGAAGGATTACATGACTATTTGGATATATTATTCGGAGATAGATAGAAAGATGGAGAAAACATAAGTAGGTTCTAATAAAAATGGTGAATACGTGATTTCACATTAATAAATTGAATTTAATGAGAGGTTTTATAAAAATTATGACTTTAATTATTAAGATAATCTATGTGGAATGCATGAAAATAATGGACATGGTATAGAAGATTTCATGGATAGTTTATTAGCTCAAATATAGTTGACTAGAAAAAATATACAATCACCAGGTAATACATTTACCATAATGTAAGATATTAAAAAGACTATTACATATAAGGAGTAGTTGAAAAGAAGATAAAAATTTCCATTCAACCATAGGTATATCAGATTTGGGAAAACAATAGTGGATCTATCATGAAGACCTCTCAAAGTGATAATGCTGGAAATAATTAAAGATCTTGGTTGAAAAATAGTTCTAAACCATGCTGGTATTACTAAAAAGAAAGAAAAATACCCTCTTTATTCCCCCACCCTTTTATATATATATTAACATGTATTGAATTTAAGTATAAATTATAATGATAGATATGTAGTGTACTATAATGAAAACATAAAACAAGAAAATGAGTCCATCAATGATAAATTTACTTGAAATGACGATGAGTTAGTGAGGTGCATCCCTTGAGGGGGAGACAACATAGAGAGGTGTCGATTTAAAATAAATTGTTTCGATGAAATTTTTTAATTTGGGACATCTCACAAGTAAAATTAAATTTTGAGGTAAAAAATTACTCTCCATATCCCATTTTGAATTATCTAAAATATATTACAATGGGGCAAGTAATGAGATAAAATGGGGGTTTTTATTCCATTCACTTGAATTGTTTTAAGTTTTGGTTGATATGAGTACATGGTATATATTCCATTATAAATCTATTTGAAAAAACCCAAAAATTATAAATTAATATTGGAATCAAATGATGGATTGGTTTATGGACATCTTTGATATATTAGTTTAACAACTCCTATTTTCTATACAGTTTTATCCAATATAGATTTAGTGTTTCAAAACTAAAGGATAATTTAGTAAGAATAATATAGTTTCATCTTTCTACTAGTTGGTTCAAGCTATAATTATGAATAAAATATGGATAATGGGTTCTTTTTTGAGAAGTAATGGAAGAAGCATAAGGTTGAAGATGAGAAGTACTATCCTTATACTCCTTTGAAATTATTGTTAATAAGGGAAAGAAGATAAAATATAAATTATATCACATTTTGAGAGAGTGTTATTAAATGATATTGGAAATAAATAAAAATAGAGGTATTAAAGATCTTAATAGATCATTTATGATTGTATCTATTTTCAAAAAGTAAGGCTATAATTGATGATAATAATAAATGTGAAGAGATGAGTGATTTTCTACCATGATAAATGGAAAAGGATATAATTACTACTATTTAAATGATATGAATGGATATGTTCATGGTGGTTCCCCTAACATGTGATGATTATTGTGTTTTTTTTCAATGTTTCATGACAATTACTATTTTTTGAGAAATTCTAAACCTACAAAAACCTTAAAGATAAGTCTGAGCTATAAAAAAGGGAGATTAAATATGGAATTGAATGAGTCATTAAATTTTATTGAGATAATATAAGTTGAGTTTTCATGTTATAAAACATTTTATAAATAATTATAAATATAAATGGAGTCATTATAAAAATTCATGAAGGTATTTGAGTTGATTTGATGTGTTTGAGAAGGTCTCAAAATAAGTTGAATATGTTATGAGATTGTTTGAGTGAAGCTTGAGAGTCTGAGTTTGGTGTTGAAAATTGAAAAAGTATAAATGTATTTTGAAGAATTTAAAACTTACTTAGTGATATTTGTGAGACATTATGCTATCATGTAAAACTTTTCAATTTTCCAAAATGAGGATTCTCATAAGAATTTTTACTGCTGTAAGACTTTGAGTGAGTGTGTATGTATTTTGAGGTAATCATATATGACTTCAGAAAAAACCACAATACTTTGATGTACTGTAAGACTTTAATGTTTGGAGGGATACTTTGTGTGTTATACTTTGTGTGTCAAACTTTGATAAGTCACATAAGAATTTACACATCCTGCGTAATATTTTGTGAAGTTCCTACTTAAGTATTTTATAGTGGGTATATGAAAGTGAGAGTAGGTATAAGACATTATTTAATACACCATAATAATTTATAGTTGAAAAAATTAGAGATTGATTGAGACTTACTAATTCTTATATGGCGTGAGGATATTTTTGAAATATTTAATATGAAGAGTTATAAATTCAAATTATGATGCACTGATATTCATGGATTAAAAATATCAAAGTTAATTTCAAATAATTATTATTCATTAAGATAGGTATTTCAATAAAAAAATCCACACATAAATTCACACCGCCCCCATTAAAACTACATGAGGCCATGCACATGTGGTCGAGAATATTGAAAGTGTTTAAAAGCTATATATTTTGTAGACATTTAAAAGATAAGGAAAACCCGAATTTTAATGAATATTTATAGAAAATATTTGATTTGTTAAAGTAACCCATGATAAAAAATTATTAAATATACATCAATTAAATGATTTAAATAATAAATCTCACAAATAGTAACCCAACCCAAGTACTGAAGGTTTAGTGTCTTGGGGAATAACTATATAAACATATTATTTTTACAAAACTTACAAAAATTTCTCTATAATCATGCTCTACTAGAATGTTTTCTAGAAACTTCACATGATATAATAATTTTCATAACCTAGGGGAAATGGAAACATAAAAAAGTGGTGAGGTTAGATGCTCAGTAAGGGAAAAACTTATCATATTTTATTATATCATAAACATGAATAATAATATGAGTGGACAAATATATTATTAAAAGATCATGGGATCATAGATTATAATAATAAAAAATGGCAGTGGAATATAATATCATAAAAATATCATTAATGAAGTATAAAAGTTATTAAATTACTCAAAATACATCTCAATAATCATAAAATATACGGTCCTGACATAAGAGTGTTGAATATTTGGGATATAAGGTGTAACATGAAAACATAGAATATGTTGAAAATGAAAAGAATCATGGAAATGTAGAATAAATTGATAAAAAAATGGAAATTTTTCACATCCATAAGATAACATTTATGAGAAAACTCATTATGCACACACCCATGTGAACAAACTCATTATATCCACACCTAAAAATGTGAGTAAACCCATTATGCCCACACCCATGTGAATAAACTCATTATGTCCATGATTTATTATCTCATGTGATATCAATATAAACCATTATATTTGAGGGTGACATAGTACCCCACCCATCATTATCCATACATACGTGTGAAACTTAAAATAAATCAACATCATATCTTAAAGAACCCATGAAATAAAAATCATTTTAATAATTTTTTTAAAAAAATAACATAACATAAACTTATAAAATCATAGGATATAAAAAATATCAGCTTCCAAAAGGATTCATATCATAATAACATATATAGTGCGATAAAAGTTTCACTTCAAGAGCGTTAAACCTTAGAGGAAAAATATAAGTTAAAATACAAATTTTTTGAAAAAAATATTTTAATCATTGTTATAAATGATCAAGTGAAAATTAAATTTAAAAACATTTTTTAAAAGGTAATGAAAAGTATTTGTAAAATCATATTATAAAGATAAAAAACAATCCTTTAAAAAAAATTACTAAATCTAGAGTTGTGAATAACGAATAGGAATGCCTTTATTAATATTTTTATGTGGTTTTAAATAGAAACTCATATTAGAGAAAAATTGAAAGTATATCATTTATTAAAATAGGTAAATGAAAATATGAAAAATATAAATGAAAAATTACATTTGGGTTTCATTAAATAATTAAATTTTATTAGGAACCACTTTGACATGGAATAAAAATATCCACTAAAAGGAATACGAGTTATTCATACCAATGTTATTGTTTTATTTCAAAAAAAATTATTAAAGAAGTGGTTATTAGTGATGATAATTAATTTATCCATATAAAAGGTGGAAATAAAATATATAATTAGAAAATTATTGGGACAAATAATGTCTAAAAATTATATTAGAGTAAGGGTTGCTATGACCAAATGAATTAGAAATTGAGTATGTGAAATCCCATATCTTGAATTCTAACTTAATTGATTGAAATATATTCTACTGTACAAAAAACATTACTATATTAATCAAGTTTTCCATAACCTTATTCATATTTATATCCTTTTATAAATTTATTTTATAATTATTCACCATATCTATGTTACTTTATAATTGTATATTTTTGAAGTTGGGTGTGAGTAATCATGATTATTTTGAACTAGTTTAATAATTCTTGTGTTATTCATCATTTTTATACAAAAAATCATCATTATAAAATTATTCATGATATAATAATCATTTTTTTCAATTATTCCCTATGTTTTATTTCATTACGTGAAATACAATGATATAGTTCATGGAAAAGGAAGTTTGTGACGAACTAATTATGACGTGTTTAATGATTGAAATGTGACATGTTAATAAATATATTAAATATTAGTAAAAACATTACATAATAACAAAAAATAAATTTAATACACCATTATTAAATGATATCACTATTTCATAAAATTCCCTAATCATTCATGATTTAAACATTATAACATCATTCATATAGGTTGGAAAAACCTACCCAAACAAGATTGTGATATAATGATTTTTCAAGTAAGAACATGTTTCTATATAATGTTGTTATAAAATTTACAGAAGCCTAAACATGTCTTAATATCATTTAAATTAATTAAATTCATTCATATAACCATCCATGTATAATGGTGGTGAAAAATGAAATTCTTCATTCATGGAGGTGGCAGTCCACCGTACGCATGATTGGTGATTCCATTTCTCAATGAATGTGATAGAATGGTGGTATATAAAAAATTAACATTTAAGAATTATAATTGTAAAATATTTATCATAATCACTCCTCAGATTCGTCATTTTTAACAATCATGAGGGGCTGTGAGGAAAAACATGAGACTTCATTTCGTGGAGGTGGTAGTCCACAAAAATACACGATAAATGTTCTTTTGTTTTTCAAAAGTGGATGAGAAGGAATAAATAATAGTTTTTATATTAATACAATAACACTTCATCAAAGTAATAATATTTAATTCATTATGTAAAAATCGATTTGGTGGTGGTAAAAGAAGAAAATATGGAAGTGAAACAAAAGAGAAGCGAGACACTTACGTAGAAGAAATTAAAATTCTCTTGGAAATATACTTGATTTTTAATGGGTTTGGGAAAACATAAGGATAAAAGGATTATCAATGTGAGTGTAACGTACTGGCCCAACTGACCACTAATACGATAATCAAACTGGTCTTTACATGGCCTCAAATACATGTCCCTATATTCTAAAGGCTACTGACTATGAGTGAGGGTCTAATTGTGGTACTGTGGGGAGACTATACCCTTATGGTTAGAGTATCACAATGGTATAACATAATAAGACAATAGAAAAATAAATAATAATAAAAACAGATCATCAGAAGATTAATACAATAACCAAGTAGAAATGGATAACACCAATAAAACTATACATGCAAGTCCATGTGATGCTACCTAATAAAGAAAGAAACACACAACAATAAAAATGATACAAAATAGGAACATGGAAAAAATAATGAAAAGGACCCAAGGACAATATCCTTGAGAATCCTGAGTACAGGCTCAGTCCCATGATCCTAACTCCTAAGTATAAACATATCGTAAGAAAAAGATCAAGGACCTGTGAACAAGAGGATTTGTTCGGGTACCCCAGTGCAATGGCAGCCTGGGTAGGGTGTGAGATATACTCATTAGGACACCACCAATAGTGTCTAGAGTATAATATAGTTTGTGAATATTAAATAAGTAATGTGAATGTAAATTAAAATTAAAGAATCAATGTGAAATAAATAAATATCCAAGTCAAACTCAGGTTACTCAAGGACACCTGGCTCAACCATACCCGATTCATCATAATATGGAATTTTATGATCCATAGAAAAATTATACAAATGAGATAATGGGATAAAGATAACAAAATCCATAAGTGTGTATAATTATATTGACTTAACCCAAGCATGTTATTTATCTTAGAAGATGCATTCCTTGGATAATCAATATACATCCCTGGGATTTACTTAAAAGTAACCCACCAAATCTAAATAATCATCATTTTGGGCCTACCCAATGAAAACCATAATAATGAACACATGAATTGCACCATGAGAACCATGAATGCTCCCAACTATTAGGTTTAATCCCATATTATCCATGTAATGCCTCACAAGTATCAAACCTAGCCTAATGTGAGACTATAACCTCTAAGCCTATACCTGGTATCAACAATCATGGGTTCGAGTCTCACTCATGGCCTAGTGTAACCATCTATCCGCCAAGCCCGTAAAAGGTGTCTCCAATAGGTAACTGGTGTCTCTCATTTTGAGGTAAGAATAATACATAGTGATCCCATCCTAGCATACCAGTATCACTCACAACATATACAAAATTTATTAGTGAAATAGATCACTAGCATGATGAGACCATCCTTGGAATTCTATGGAAGTAAACCCGAGTATCACTCATAGTTTCCATAATTAATTTATTCAATTAGTTTAAACAAGAAAATAGTCCATGAAAAAAGAGGATGACATATGAAACAAGGATGCATTAAGATGGACACACCCATTTTCCACTCCACTTATTTATAAAAAGGGTTACACATGCAGGTAAGAAACATCAAGAGGAAATAATAAAAAAGAATCTATGGAAACAACCATACCATAAATAAAATAAATTTATAACACATTAATCACTTTTCCAATTTTAATATAGTACACCTCATCTAGGATTTTTATTAGAAAACATGATGTTGTTGTTCAAGAAATTCATTTAGTTCACTTTAGGCAATACAATTCCAACATAAAGCATAAACAACCCACCTCAAGGTGGTTTTTATAAAAGTGAGCATAAAAATTTAATACATAAATAAAAAATAACACCTAAGGTGTGGATTTAACAAGGGTAGACAACATTTAAAAATGGAGACAAAATGAACCCACCCTAAAGGGGTGGTTTAGGTTGAGGGTAAAACCTCCAACCATACCAAGGAGGGTCCAAAAACATCTTTAGGTAGTATAAATAATTTTATTTAAAGAAATTTATGGATTTTAAGCGACATTGGGTACGTTTGACATGCGACACACATCAACAATATATAAAAATGATGAATCTTGAGGGAAAAGCTATAGACCACCTACCATATACCAAGGACACTTCACTCATCAAAAAAGGCTCTATTTGGTCTAGTTATAGAGAAATCAAAGAAATAGATGAAATTCCTAAAAATATGATTAATTAGGTCGCACCACAATAACTATGTCAAGTAGATGTTAAATAGAAAAAGAGATAGAAGAATGTAGAGCTTACCAAGAGGAATCCATGTGAACCGATGATGCTTAATTCTAAAAACAGACAGAGGAGATCGAGAAAACCCTAAATTAGGATTGGAAGGAACCCATGAAAGAAGAAGGAGGGGTGATCCATAGGAAAATAGAGCAATAAATAATAGGGAAAGATAAATGATTCATTAAGGGAAAGATTTTATTTTTCCTTTAAAATGAGGGGTCACACAGTTTGACCAAATAGTGCACCAACTGTGCATCTTGAATAGATTAAGAACCACACACAACATGGTTTTTCTAACCATGAATCAATTGTGCACCAAAAAATTAACACATAATACCTAAATGGAACAAATTGTGCAGGCTAGGCACATAGTTTGGTAAAACCGTGCACATCTTGTGTGGGTCACTTCTGCTCACCAGCACAAGGAACAAAATTTACCCTAGTGGGTCTCATATTTTCCTACAAACTATTCACCGTTACCAGTCCAAATAAACTCGATTTTATGGGGGTCATTGAACCTAAAGCACAACAAATGATCCAAGACACCTATCGGGGTCTCAACCAGATCTAGAAACAACACTTTTAAGTATTCCAAAACTTGAATTTACACTTCAAATATCAGTTTAAAAATAGACCATCCACCAAATGATAAAATTCAAATTCCCTTGGAATATCATTTGGCCCAAAAACATGGGACTCTATAATCTCACAGCCTTAAAACTTATCATCCCTAAGAAGCCTTGGGGAAACATAGTAATCAACCCACAACCTTCTTGGGTCAGGAATTTCCATTGAAATGGTCGTGTTGCGTTCCTAACACCCAACGCACCTTCAAGAACCAATTAAGGAATACGGTACATAGGTTGTTAAAAATTGAGCCAATGCTCACTTATGAACTATAACATCGAGATGTAACTTTCCTAAGCACATCCAACTGAAGAAAAAAATCACATCATCGTATCCTTAAACATCCATCCCATGGAACTTACCACCATAGGTTCTACCATTTAGAGACTATTTCTAATTCACGATATCTCCAACATCATAATTATTGATCTAATCTTTCCATAGAATTTTAATGATTCTCTTTGCATGATTCTCAACCTTAACTAATGGTTGAGAAAAAATTTCAAGAAAAGACCCGGTCAACTAAACTATACTTTCCCTAACCCGATGATGTGCCAAAAGATGTTCCTCATCAACTATATATGACAAGAGAGAGGGATACCAAGTAATTCCACCCTTGGTTGACTAACTTCAAAACACATTGCTTAGAAGAATGGTGTATTTAAGAAGTTAGTCACAATATTTTCTTTGATAATTCCCACCAAACCTATAAACAACCTTCTAGTGATGTCTCTAGCCAAAACATCCATTTAAACTATTATTCCTAGCATGAACGTGGGTGTATACCAGATCTAGCACACTTGGATCTTTACCCACAAAACATCTCATCCGAGCCCAACTGAGGTTTGGGGTAGTCTCAAAATCAAGAAATAGAAACTAATAATCTCATACAAGGTATACCATACATCAGCATTCACAAGTGAGATGTTGGTACAAAGGTGAAACATACACTCACTACTAGAAAAGGGGGCAGTGGAGCCCCCCAAACTCGGGCGACCGCCATTGGCGGTCACTATAGCTTACCATTAGCGACCGCCAATGGCGGTCACTAACCTGCATAAAAAAATTCGGGGGGTTTCTGCGCCCCCCCCCCCCCCCCGTGCCCTCGATCTCCCTCCGCCCTAACCCCCTCCCTCCCTCGCCGCTCTCCCTCGCCGCCCTCCCCTCCCCCGCCGCCCGGCCTCCCCCGCCGCCCGGCCTCCCCCGCCGCCTGCCATCTGGCCTCCGGTCGCCGCCCTCCGCCCTCGGGCCTCCGGCCGCCGCCCTCGGGCCTCCGGTCGCCGCCCTCCGGCCTCTCGGCCCTCCCCCCCCACCCTGGACGGCACCCGCACCCCGGACAGCCCCCGGCGCGCACTCCGGACCGCCCCCCGCACCCCGGACGCCTCCCCGCACCTCGGACAGCACCCCCCCGCGCACTCCGGACCGCCCCCCGCACCCCGGACGCCTCCCCGCACCCCAGACATCCCCCCCCCTCCGCGCACTCCGGACCGCCCCCCGCACCCCGGACGCCTCCCCGCACCCCGGACAGCCCCCCCTGCACTCGGACACCCCCCTCCGAACCCGGACAGCCCCCCCCGCACCCCGGACAGGCCCCCCGCACCCCGGACACCCCACCCCGCACCCCCGACAGCCCCCCTGCACCCCAGACAACCCCCCCTCCCCCGCACCCCGGACACCCCCGCACCCCGAACACCCCTGCCCGCACCCCTGACAGGCCCCCGACACCCCGGACACCCCTCCCCGCACCTCGGACAGCCCCCCCGACCCCCGACCCCGGACACCCCCCCCCTCGCTGCCCGTCCCCCGTCCCCTCACCGCCTCCTCTCCTCCAGCTCCCCGCCGCCGCCGCCGCCCGTCCCCTCCCTTTCCGCACCGCCTTTGGCTCCGGCTCCCCTTCGCTGCCTCCTCTCCCTCGCAGCACCGCCTTCAGCTCCCCTCCCTTTTAGGTTTGTAGCTCAATCAGGTAACATGAGCTTTCAGTTACATTATTATTTTATCAATGGTTCATAAACAAATGGTTAATATTTATTTTGAATATAGTTGATTTGAAAAATGTAAATGTAATAAGTATTGTGTAAATGTTTTTTATACATATATTATTATGGATAAGAGTTGGATTGATCTTCCAAATCGAACGTCTAGAGAATATTTCAATGGCATTATGCAGTTTATTGACTTCACGAGAGGATTTGAAAGTGACTATATTAGTTGTCCATGTAGAAAATGTGCTAACAGATATCAATTCACACGAGATACTGTGAGGGAGCACCTTTTCTTTAATGGATTTCTGAAAAATTATAAGAGTTGGACTCGTCATGGAGAAGAATATGTTCGTTGTCAAAATACAGATGCAGCTCAGATGGATGTTGATGCAAGGATGACTGATCCAATGCATGAAATGCTTACTGAAATGGTATGTGGGTTTGATCCTGAAGGCATTGACATCCATAATCTTGAGACCGGTGAGATAAATCTTCGCTCTGGTGCAGATCGTGATTCGAGGAGGTTTTATGAAGTACTTGATGATGCGAAAACAGAATTATATCCTGGATGTACTTCTTACAATAAACTGTCGTTTATCGTGGAGTTGTTGCATTTGAAGACTTTGAATAATTGGTCAGACACATCATTCGACATGCTTTTGGTTTTATTGAAAAAAGTTCTTCCTGTCGACGCTAAGATTCCTGAGTCGTATTACTATGCTCGTAAGTTGACAGAGAACTTAGGTTTTACATATGAGACTATAGATGCATGTGCAAACAACTGTATGTTGTTTAGAAATGAAACTACTCATTTGGATATCTGTACGGTTTGTGGCGCTTCCAGGTGGAAAGAGAACAGGGGAAATAAGACTCATCAAAGTCAGATTGCGGTACAGGGGAAACCGATTGCCGTAAAGCAAATGCGTTACTTTCCCCTTAAACCGAGGTTGAAAAGATTTTTTATGTCATCTAAAGTTTCTAATTTAATGAGATGGCATGCAGAAAGAGTTCATGAAAGTGACATGTTAACCCACCCGACAGACTCTCATGCATGGAAGGATTTTGATAAGAGACATCCCGACTTTGCTAAAGATGTTCGTAATGTCCGATTGGGATTGGCAGCAGATGGTTTCAATCCATTCAAGTCTATGGTTGGCGCAACTCATAGCACATGGCCCATGGTGTTGGTTCCATATAATCTTCCTCCGTGGCTTTGTATGAAGCAACAATTTATATTACTTTCCACTCTTATTGATGGACCTAAAAGTCCGGGGGATAAGATTGATGTTTACCTTCAGCCATTGATTGATGAGTTGAATGAATTTTGGGGCGATGGTGTGATGACTTATGACTGCGAAACGAATGAAATGTTCAAACTGAATGCTGCTTTATTGTGGACAATCAATGACTTCCCAGCTTATGAAAATTTATCAGGCTGGAGTACGAAAGGGGAATTTGCTTTCCCTTGTTTCAATAAAAGTAAAAAATCTGTATGGCTTAAACATTCCAAAAAATGGGCATACATGGGTCACAGGCGTTTTCTCCCTCCCCAGCACAGGTTCAGAAAGGACAGAGTGGCATTTGATGGTTCTAGAGAGTTCATCCCAGCACCAAAGATCATGACAGGAGTCGAAATGTTATCGCAGATTGAGGAAGAAAACATCCGCACGGTATATGAAATTTAGGATTTGGTGGCTCCTCCAGTACGTAATATTCGTGCTGCGGGTAGGAAGCGCAGTCACAATTGGAAAAAGAAAAGTATTTTTTATAGTCTTCCGTATTGGAAAACTAACATGTTGAGGCATAATTTGGATGTCATGCACATTGAAAAAAATGTTTGTGATAACATATTGTGGACCATTTTAGGTGTCAGTGGAAAGTTAAAGGACCATGTTAATGCACGCCGTGATTTGGAAGAAATGGGTTTAAGGAAACAGTTGCATTTACAGTTAGCTGAGGGAAACAAGGCATATATGCCTGCTGCACAGTATTCGATGACTACAGAGGAGAAAGAGACATTTCTTTCCATTTTGAAGATGGTCAAGGTGCCTGATGGTTACTCTTCTAATATTTCAAATTGTGTGAATCTGACGAGCAAGACATTGCAAGGGTTGAAAAGTCATGATAATCACATATTACTTCAGCAGTTGATTCCAATCGCAATTTGTGATTGTTTATCCCCCAATGTTGTTCAGCCCTTGATTGAGATGAGTAATTTTTTTAGACAGCTTTTTTTAAGAAATCAACGAATGAGTGATTTAAAAAGTTTGCAGGACCGAATTGTACTTACGCTTTGTCACTTTGATAAACTTTCCCCCCCTCATTTTTCGATGTTATGGTCCACTTAACAGTGCACCTAACTGATGAAGTAATGGCTGCTGGTCCAGTGCAATTCAGGTGGATGTATCCTATTGAACGGTATTTGAGTACATTGAAAAGATTTGTACGCAACAGAGCTCGTCCAGAGGCATCAATAGCCAATGGTTATTTGATGGATGAGTGTACTACCTTTTGTGCAGAATATCTTACGGATGTTGAAACAAAATTAGATAAGCCCTCTCGGATTCATGATGGTCCAGTTGGAGAAGGAACCACATTTGATATGGACAACATCGAGTGGATACAAGCACATCGATATATCTTGTTCAATACTCCATCAGTTGCACCATTAATGCAGTAAGTATCTTATGAATGTGCTTGTATAACTTTTACATGTTTTCTTTGCATAAGTTGATCTTTTAAACATCGCGTAATCATTTGCAGGAAACACATTAATGAGATAAAAGAAGAGATGCATCGTGCGACTGAGTTGCAAATTCAACAATCTCATTATGCGGCATTTCATGATTGGTTCAAGGATTATGTATGTATAAATTGATTTTCATTATGAGTGAAGTATTAAACTAATTCTTTCTGCATATATCAGTATTGATTTTTATAAATTATGAAGGTTCGTAAGCTGAGGGAGTTAGGGGACCCCACGCTACCTGAAGTATTTATCCAACTGGCTGAGGGTCCATCTATAACGGCTCGTCGTTATAAAGCTATTGATGCTAATGGTTTTCGATTTCGCATTAAAGATGTTGACGACAAACGAGCAACACAAAACAGTGGAATCGGTTGTCCCTTTGTCGATTCTGGTTATTACTGTGGTCAATTGATAGACATCATTGAAGTTGTATACACACACGGTTTGAAGTACATATTGTTAAAGTGTAATTGGTTTGATCCAGTGCGTGGATGTAAAGTCGATCAATATCAGTTTTCATTGGTGAATTTTAACTATATGTTATACAGAAATAATGAACGAGTTGAGAATGAACCTTTCATCTTGACATCACAAGCGGAACAAGTATTCTTCGTTACTTTGCCTTCGGATCCAAGTTGGCAAGTTGTTGTCAAAATGTCTCGGCGAGGAGTGTTTTTATTTGAAGAAGATGAACCCGATACTGTTCCATTTGTTTACCAACAACTTGATCAACATACCGTAGTTCAACGTGAAGAAGATATTTATTGGGTCAGAGCGGCTGTTGAAGGAGAAACGGTCGATTTGCATGCTTAATGAAAGGTATAATTGTTTTCCCGCTATTCAGTAGAATGTCCTAGGATATCATAAATTATCTAATCATTTTATAAATCCTTATAAGTTTTAATCCTCACTTTTGTAAGTTAATTCAGTCATAAATATTTAGGTTGATTAACTTTCTGATTTTTTAAAATTCATTCACAACTAATTATTCAATCCATTTTTTGTTTGATTAACAGTTGTACAAGTTTGATTTATTAAGAACAATCCAATTTATCTTTTAAACACTTTGGACTCATTACTGATATTTTGTATGACTGCAGACATGTCAGGGGAAGAGGCAGAAAATCCACATCATCTATCTGAGGCATCTACGTCTTAGGGTCGAGGTATGTTTGAATGTCATTGTCTATATTTTTTATGTAATTGACATATATATATATATATATATATTTATATATAACATTTGTCAATTTATATATAAAATTGTTTTCAACAGGATCAGACTCGGCTGCTTCTTCCTCTCGCAGGAGAGGCCCTGGTCGTGGCATATTATCATGGAATTCCGACACGACGATAGATGTTTCATTTGATGAGGTATTTCATCCCGTGGGACCGAATGCCCCGGCATTTATTCGTCAGCTGGGTCATATCATACGTGACCCACATCGATTTCCATTGACCACGCGTGATTGGGCTTCTATCCCTCAGGACACATTAGATCGTCTATGGAGGGAGGTTCAGGTAAGGAAATAATTTTACTTTATTTTCTATTTATAAATAATACTAATATGTTTGATTATTTTCATTATAGAAAAATTTGAAAGTATGCCCTGAAGAGTTTCGGCCCGTGTGTATGAGCAAATGCCGTAAGCTGTGGAAAGATTATAAAGGCAAAGTGAAGAGGGACCACTGGGTACCAAATGTGGGTGCCCTTGACATTTTGGAAAAAGTCCCGAGAGGTGTCCTCCCGGCTCAGTGGCGTGACTTGGTTGCATATTGGTCTACTGAGGGTGTTGCGGTTTGTATATTAATTATTTTTCTGTATATATATTTTCAAGAATATTTGATTTGTTTGAAATTTGAATGAATTGAATGTAGGAGGTGTCAACACGCCATTCGGAGAATCGAGCGTTGCAGGGACCAGCTCACAGGCTCGGGACTCATCACGTGTCTCAGATCCGACATGAGGTATATATTATTCATTTTTTAATTTATTAATTAATATGGTTTTGTGTTTATATTCTTTTAATATACAGTTGCGAGGGCAAGGTGCAGCAACTGATAAAATGTCGGTGTGGATAAGGACTCGTGATCGCAATGATCCAGAGGTTGCAGCATTGATAGTAAGTGTCTGTACTTACCAATAATTACATAAATCTTTATATTAACATATATATATTTATATATATTTAAATATTTCACAGGATCAATTTGAAGCTGAGTTAGAACATCTGCCAGAGGACCAGCGACAGCTTCCCATGCGACGGGATGAGATCTTTCATCGCATTATTGGTCGGGATGGGCATGGCTATAGTTTGACCTATGGAGCAGGGATTCCTCGTTCTGTAGTGTCACACGCTGCGGTTGTCGGTCCTGCTGTTGCTCATATGACACAGCAGATGTCAGATTTTGAGGCACGGCTGCGCGCTTCCGAGGAGACAAATGCGCAATTGACAGTTGAGGTTAGAGCACTACGGGAATATGTGCGTCGAGCTGATGGTACAGGGGATCATACGACGTAGGTATATACTGTATTTATTTATTTAATTTAAATTATTTTTGTTATTAAAATATTTATAATGTTTATTTGTTGTAGGCACCTGGCCCACCAGAAGGAGGTAGCAGTGATGGCAACGCGTGACGCACCATATATTCACGAGATATGTTTTTTGTTTTTACTGGTAGGGTTGACATTGATGTACTGTATTTATTCATTTAAGTAATGCATTATTACCATCCATGGTGGTCTTTTAAATATTTTATACACATATTGAGTTTTTGATCAGATAATCTTGAATGATTCTACATTTGAAAAAGTCGAACTAATTCCAACAGATCAATAAATCTGATATTATAGATTATGTATTATCCAATATATTTTTTATAAATTTATGTATGGCATTGATAAAAGAAATATGTATTAATTAGATGTTATCACTTTTATTTTTCACTTTTGTAATCAATGGGATGACCTTTGCACCCCCGGAGAGCCCCCCGCACCCCCGTACAGCCCCCCGCACCCCCGTACAGCCCCCCCCCCCCCCCCCGCACCCCCGTACAGCCCCCCGCACCCCCGTACAGCCCCCCCGCACCCCCGTACATCCCCCCGCACCCCAGTACAGCCCCCCGCACCCCCGTACAGCCCCCCGCCACCCCCGTACAGCCCCCCGCACCCCCGTACAGCCCCCCGCACCCCCGTACAACCCCCCCGCACCCCCGTACAACCCCCCGTACCCCCGTACTGCCCCCCGCCACCCCCGTACAGCCCCCCGCCACCCCCGTACAGCCCCCCGCCACCCCCGTACAGCCCCCCGACACCCTTGTACAGCCCCCCGACACCCCCTTACAACCCCCCGCACCCCCGTACAGCCCCCCGCCACCCTCGTACAGCCCCCCACACCCCCGTACAACCCCCCGATTGTGTCCGTTTCAGCAGCGCGGCGCACGTTGAAATGGCGCGTTGGGGGGTCAAAACCACCCGAACGACGTCCGAATGCCACAAAACCGTACGACAACATCCGGGGCGTGAATTGTGAAATGGTCGGCCAGACGGCACCTCATTCGGAGGTACCGTGTGACCGCGGCGGCCGGAAACGCGTTTCCGGCGCCATTAAACACCAAAACGGCGTGCGGCGGTGCAATTCGGAGCAAACGTGATCCGAACGACCTGAAACCGCATGGGAACGATAGAAATATTATTCCTGAGATGCAGGAGGAGGCCGCACGTCCATCGGACGTGCGGTGCGCGCGGCACGTTCGATTGTGTCGTTTTCAGCAGCGCGGCGCGCGCTGAAATGGCGCGTTGGGGGGTCAAAACCACCCGAACGACGTCCGAATGCCACGAAACCGTACGAAAACATCCGGGACGTGAATTGTGAAATGGTCGGCCAGACGACACCTCATTCGGAGGTGTCGTGTGACCGCGGCGGCCGGAAACGCGTTTCTGGCGCCATTAAACACCAAAACGGCGTGCGGCGGTCCAATTCGGAGCAAACGTGCTCCGAACGACCTGAAACCGCACGGGAACGATAGAAATATTATTCCTGAGATGCAGGAGGAGGCCGCACGTCCATCGGACGTGCGGTGCGCGCGGCACGTCCGATTGTGTCGTTTTCAGCAGCGCGATGCGCGCTGAAATGGCGCGTTGGGTGGTCAAAACCACCCGAACGACGTCCGAATGCCACGAAACTATACGAAAACATCCGGGGCGTGAATTGTGAAATGGTCGGCCAGACGGCACCTCGTTCGGAGGTGCCGTGTGACCGCGGTGGCCGGAAACGCGTTTCCGGCGCCATAAAACACCAAAACGGCGTGCGGCGGTCCAATTCGGAGCAAACGTGCTCCGAACGACCTGAAACCGCACGGGAACGATAGAAATATTATTCCTGAGATGCAGGAGGAGGCCGCACGTCCATCGGACGTGCGGTGCGCGCGGTACGTCCGATTGTGTCGTTTTCAGCAGCGAGGCGCGCGCTGAAATGGCGCGTTGGGGGGTCAAAACCACCCGAACGACCTCTGAATGCTACGAAACCGTACGGAAACATCCGGGGCGTGAATTGTGAAATGTTCGGCCAGACGGCACCTCATTCGGAGGTGCCGTGTGACCGCGGCGGCCGGAAACGCGTTTCCGGCGCCATTAAACACCAAAACGGCGTGCAGCGGTCCAATTCGGAGCAAACGTGATCCGAACGACCTGAAACCGCACGGGAACGATAGAAATATTATTCCTGAGATGCAGGAGGAGGCCGCACGTCCATCGGGCGTGCGGTGCGCGCGACACGTCCAATTGTGTCGTTTTCAGCAGCGCGGCGCGCGCTGAAATGGCGCGTTGGGGGGGTCAAAACCACCTGAACGACCTCCGAATGCCACGAAACCGTACGACAACATCCGGGGCGTGAATTGTGAAATGGTCGGCCAGACGGCACCTCATTCGGAGGTGCCGTGTGACCGCGGCGGCCGGAAACGCGTTTCCGGCGCCATTAAACACCAAAACGGCGTGCGGCGGTCCAATTCGGAGTAAACGTGCTCCGAACGACCTGAAATCGCATGGGAACGATAGAAATATTATTCCTGAGATGCAGGAGGAGGCCGCACGTCCATCAGACGTGCGGTGCGCACGGCACGTCCGATTGTGTCGTTTTCAGCAGCGCGGCGCGCGCTGAAATGGCGCTTTGGGGGGTCAAAACCACCCGAACGACCTCCGAATGCCACAAAACCGTACGACAACATCCGGGGCGTGAATTGTGAAATGGTCGGCCAGACGGCACCTCATTCGGAGGTTCCGTGTGACCGCGGCGGCCGGAAACGCGTTTCCGGCGCCATTAAACACCAAAACGGCGTGCGGCGGTCCAATTCGGAGAAAACGTGCTCCGAACGACCTGAAACTGCACGGGAACAATAGAAATATTATTCCTGAGATGCAGGAGGAGGCCGCACGTCCATCGGACGTGCGGTGCGCGCGGCACGTCCGATTGTGTCGTTTTCAGCAGCGCGACGCGCGCTGAAATGGCGCGTTGGGGGGGTCAAAACCACCCGAACGACCTTCGAATGCCACGAAACCTTACGACAACATCCAGGGCGTGAATTGTGAAATGGTCGGCCAGACGGCACCTCATTCGGAGGTGCCGTGTGACCGCGGCGGCCGGAAACGCGTTTCCGGCGCCATAAAACACCAAAACGGCGTGCGGCGGTCCCATTCGGAGAAAACGTGCTCCGAACGACCTGAAACCGCACGAGAACGATAGAAATATTATTCCTGAGATGCAGGAGGAGGCCGCACGTCCATCGGACGTGCGGTGCGCGTGGCACGTCCGATTGTGTCGTTTTTAGCAGCGCGACGCGCGTTGAAATGACGCGTTGGGGGATCAAAACCACCCGAACGACGTCCGAATGCCACGAAACCGTACTACAACATCCGGGGCGTGAATTGTGAAATGGTCGGCCAGACGGCACCTCATTCGGAGGTGCCGTGTGACCGTGGCGGCCGGAAACGCGTTTCCGGCGCCATAAAACACCAAAACGACGTGCGGCGGTCCCATTCGGAGCAAACGTGCTCTGAACGACCTGAAACTACACGGGAACGATAGAAATATTATTCCTGAGATGCAGGAGGAGGCCGCACGTCCATCGGACGTGCGGTGCGCGCGGCACGTTCGATTGTGTCGTTTTCAGCAGCGCGACGCGCGTTGAAATGACGCGTTGGGGGGTTAAAACCACCCGAACGACGTCCGAATGCCACGAAACCGTACGACAACATCCGGGGCGTGAATTGTGAAATGGTCGGCCAGACGGCACCTCATTCGGAGGTGCCGTGTGACCGCGGCGGCCGGAAACGCGTTTCCGGCGCCATAAAACACCAAAACGGCGTGCGGCGGTCCCATTTGGAACAAACGTGCTCCGAACGACCTGAAACCGCACGTGAACGATAGAAATATTATTCCTGAGATGCAGGAGGAGGCCGTACGTCCATCGGACGTGCGGTGCGCGCGGCACGTCCGATTGTGTCGTTTTCAGCAGCGCGGCGCGCGTTGAAATGACGCGTTGGGGGGTCAAAACCACCCGAACGACGTCCGAATGCCACGAAACCGTACGACAACATCCGGGGCGTGAATTTTGAAATGGTCGGCCAGACGACACCTCATTCGGAGGTGCCGTGTGACCGCGGCGGCCGGAAACGCGTTTCCAGCGCCATTAAACACCAAAACGGCGTGCGGCGGTCCAATTCGGAGAAAACGTGCTCCGAACGACATGAAACCGCACGGGAACGATAGAAATATTATTCCTGAGCTGCAGGAGGAGGCCGCACGTCCATCGGACGTGCGGTGCGCGCGACACGTCTGATTGTGTCGTTTTCAGCAGCGCGACGCACGCTGAAATGGCGCGTTGGGGGGTCAAAACCACCCGAACGACCTTTGAATGCCACGAAACCGTACGACAACATCCGGGTCATGAATTGTGAAATGGTCGGCCAGACGGCACAACATTCGAAGGTGCCGTGTGACCGCGGCGGCCGGAAACGCGTTTCCGGCGCCATTAAACACCAAAACGGCGTGCGACGGTCCAATTCAGAGCAAACGTGCTCCGAACGACCTGAAACCACACGGAAATGATAGAAATATTATTCCTGAGATGCAGGAGGAGGCCGCACGTCCATCGGACGTGCGGTGCGCGCGGCACGTCCGATTGTGTCGTTTTCAGCAGCGCGGCGCGCGCTGAAATGGCGCGTTGGGGGGTCAAAACCACCCGAACGACGTCCGAATGCCACGAAACCGTACGACAACATCCGGGGCGTGAATTGTGAAATGGTCGGCCAGACGACACCTCATTCGGAGGTGCCGTGTGACCGCGGCGGCCGGAAACGCGTTTCCGGCGCCATAAAACACCAAAACGGCGTGCGGCGGTCCCATTCGGAGCAAACGTGCTCCGAACGACCGGAAATGAGATTATTTCTTGAATCGAAGTTTTTAAATTTTTATAGCACAATGATTTGATATTATATATATATTAAATATATATTAAAACATTTAAAATATTATATATATATATATATTTAAAATATTGTATTTAATAGTATATATATGAATATTTATATATATATATATATATATATATTTATATTCAATTCAATAAAAAAAAAATTAATTTTTTTTTAGAATAGCGACCGCCATAGGCGGTCGCTATAGGGTGCCCGGCAGAGGGCCTTCAGCGACTGCCTGGCGGTCTCTGAAGGCCGATCTGCCGGCCTTCTTTAGCGACCGCCAATGGCGGTCGCTATAGGGTTCCCGGCAGAGGGCCTTCAGCGACCGCCATTGGCGGTCGCTCAAGGCCTCTAGCGACGAGGCAACAGCGACCGCTAAAGAACTTTAGCGACCGCCAATGGCGGTCGCTAATAGCCTTATTTACAGTATTGACTCATAAAGAGTACTAACTATCCCCAAAACAACATCTTCTAAGAGATAAAGTCAAAGTATACATCTAGAGTCTGAGATTCCATCAAAGAAATACCTACTCAGGAACCCAAGTATCACTCAGAACTAATAATGCTTATATATCAACTACGCTATCAGCACAAAACTCTGATGGAGTTCACCCACCAAGCCCAATGATGTATGAAATTTTATCACGGCACATAATTGACACTCTCTCAATGTACCCAAATGATATCAGGGCAGGGGACATGATTTCCCTTAAGTGCTTGGTAAGGTTATTAACCTTTCATAACCAATGATCAGAAGGAATAGGAATCAAACCTCTACAAATCAACCACCCTTAAATGAAATCGACTTCACCCACTGACACCTCTCTAACTGAGCACTAGGGTTATACCACCTGGGGTATTTTGTGATCGCTCAAACGCAGCCACTAAATTCATTCCATGACTAATGGTGTTTTCAAAGGTTTCATACATATACAATCATGACATCATTGTGATATTACGTAAGAACTAAATTAAGACAAGATATTCCATCCACTAGGGCACCCAATAAAGAAGACCATTTAAAATTGGTCTTGCTCAATTGCACTTCTTCAATATAGAGGGACACGTTTAACTAGAATTGATGTGATGCTCTCCACAATGGGAGCATCCTTATCATCAGTATCACTAGAAACAAAATATAATCCCATGTTACACACTCCATCAACTAAAGACTGCGACTACTAGATGTGTCCAACACGCTTTAACAAGATATAAACTGAAGGGAAGGAAAACTAGCTACTTTAAAGTATGATTAAACTAATTTTCTCTAGGTGTACACATGACACTCCTTTCGAGTGATGTCCACACATGCTAAATCAATGGGTGTAAGATTCAGAATAGTTAACCAATGTGTCAAACACCTGATCCTCTAAAACATCATATCGAGCATTGGGATGAGTTGATTCTTGCAATGCCCAAACCACTCTACTCTGGAGATAACCCAATAATCAATTGTAAAGGATAATGATTTAAAATATTACCACCAAACACATAAGGTTCATTACACCACTTTATAATCTTGATGGGTACCATGTGTACCAATGCATACTAACCTGAGATTACATTATCAAATGGCACAACCGTGATACTATCCATAGGCTTATTAGCCCTAAAAATCCTATTATCTGGTGGACCATGAAAAATAACTAGCCAGTGTCTTACCATCCCATATGTCTGTAAAATAGTTTTATGATATCCTATGTCATGAAATGATAAAGAGGAAGGAATAAAGAAGGGACACACAACCAACCAAGTGGTTGACCATGCTCTAGAAATATTTAACCAGCTAAAACTGAGTATTACACAATGCTCGTTCATATAACGAGGGTCAAAACACCAAGCTACAAACCATCAAGACAAGAGGTAATTATTTAAAACTAAGATTCATACTAGGTACAGATGTCACCCAAACAGTATCATGTATCAGAAAGCTCATAGCATTTTGAAAGGATTTTGAGGATCTGATGACACTACCTATAATGGGATAGCCCCTTAAAAACCACAAATAATCAACCCAAGATGAGGTCATTCATACAAAATTCCACTAGGCTTAAGATCCTATCATTTTGATTAAACTATAAAAGAAGATTACTATAAAAAACACTCAAATATCCGCTTCAAGGAAAAAAACATGTAGGATTTAATTTACCCTTACACAAGGGTTAAAAATAAGTACACCACTTAAGGTTTCATTTTAAGTCATTAAATTAGTTTATATTTAATTATTTAATCATTTTAAAGTCTCAAATTAACATCAAGTATTGGTTGGGAAAAAATTCATATAGGGCACTTTATTTAGAAAAATATACAAGGAAAATGACAAGTTAAATTAAAATTCCTTTTTAAACCTTTATTAATAAATTGAAATCCCATTGTATTTAGGTTATTTATTACATAAAACCCATTTTATTTGAAAAATTAATATTTTTAAACCACCCTTAATGTGTTCATCTCATAAGAAACATGCCCCAACTGACCTACTTGGGTCCAATTGTCCATTTAAGAAATTTATTCACATGGGCCATCAAACCCAAGAAATATGGGTACAATCCTTTATGAGTAAATGAATTAATTTAAGGTAAAAATTTAAAAACATTTATATTTTAAAGATTTTATAATTATAAGGCTCATAATGGAAGGTTTAGTTATATGGGTTACCACTTCTCAATTTATAAATTGCTCATACACTTTACGAATTTCTGGCAGCACCCATCTAACAAAAATAATTTTATCTAGAATTAAAAGTAAAATTCAATAACCTTGAAATTTATGAAATAGAATTTAAGTATATAAAGTGAAAATATAGTGGTTTGATTATATGGGTTACCTTTTTTGCATTTCATAAAGTGAACATACACATTAAAAATTGAAAATTGGATCCCATTTAACTAAAACCATAATTTTTTAACCCATAGAAGTAATGTTTCATGGATAAAACATGTCATGATTGGTTGGTGAGGTCTCACCATCAATCTATGTGGGAAAACACCATTTAGATCGATGTTGCTGGCTTAATAACCAATTGAACATTTTTAAATATAAAAATAGTCATTATAAATAGAAACTTTTCATATGGTTTAACATGGTTAGGTAGAAAGGGAGAATAAAAATTAACTATGGAAGGCTACTACATAACTAGGGAAACACAAACAACATGCTACTCATAACACTAAAATAATGGAAGCATGATATAACACTCAAGGAAAGAATATTAATTGAATTGTTAAACATATTATACACAAGTAAGAAATGAAATACCAAAGAAGGTAAAAGTTAAGCATGTAACTTAAAATTCATAATCATAGCATAAAAGGCATGCTAATAAAACACACAAGACACATCAATAAATTTAAAACAACCTAGAAATGCAATCTACATGGAACTGAATATGCATGATAAGTGAATTAATATGTGCCTATAATGATGAATGTAATGATAAATCCTTTCCATACTGATCTAAGGTTAAATTCATTAATCTAAAAAATCAGTAATAAGATGAAATTAAACCATTCACTCAAGGTAAAATCAGAATAAAATTTAATAATGAAGGGCATGAACAATAATCCCATCCCTAGACACTTGTACTTTTCCCATATGGGGGTTGATCACTCCCATACATGACTATATAAAAAGTGTCAAAACACTCCTATTATTCTATATACCAACCCAAAATAGTAAGAAAAGGGAAAAGAAACATTGATACCACTTTATAAAATCCTTTCCCGACTGGCCACTAAACTAGTAGCCAGGCCGGTTGTCACATGGCCTTACGCATGCCTCCCCGTATTCCAAAGGGTGTTGACTAATAGAGAGGGTCTAATTGTGGTATGGTGGGGAGACTATGCCCTCATGGTCAGAGTCACACAATTTTATAACCTAATAAGACAACATACAAAGTAGTAATAATAAAATATAGAGCAATGTAAGATAAATATAATAACCGAGTAAACATGGACAACACCAATACAATCATGCATGAATGTCCATGTGATTCTACCTAATAAATAATGAAACATACATAAGGTAATATGATATAAAATATGAACAATTAAAAATAGTGAAAAGTCCCCAAGGGTGATCTCCTAGAGCATCTTGGGTACAAGCTCATTCCCATTCTCTTAACTTCCAAGTACAAGCACGAAGCAAGAAAAAAATCAAGGATATGCGAACAAGAGGAACTGCTTGAGTACCCTATTACAATAGAGGCTTAGTTAGTGTGTGAGATATACTCAGTAGGCCACCACTAACGGTGTCTAAAGCATAATATATTTCATGTATATAAAATAAGCAGTGTTTATTTAAATCAAAAGTAAATTATAAATGCTAAATAAATAAATAACTAAGTGAGACTCAAGTTTCTCAAGGATACTTGGACCAACCATACCTACTTATGACTAAGACGTAATTTTATGATCCATAGGTAACCTATTTAAATGATATAAAAGGGGTAAAGATAAAAAAATCAATAATCTAGAAATATGAGATGGACTGAACTCAAGCGTGTGATTTATCTTAGTGGATGTATCCATTTGAAAACCAACATACATCCCTAATATTTACTATAAAATTAACCCACCAAAAATTAATAAGAAACATCCTAGGCCTATCCAAGGAGAACCTTAACAAGGAACCCATGTATTGCATCGAGAGCACCATGAATGCTCACTGGGTCTGATGCCATCCAATGTGATCCATGGAAGGCCTCACATGTATCACTCCTTGCCTAATGTGAGATGACAACCTCTGAGCTAGTACATAGTATCGACACATAGGTGATTGAGTCTCACTCATGGCCTGGTGTAACCATATAGCCACCAAGCCCGTCCAAGGTGTCTCCCCTAGGGAACCAATGTAGCTCATGTTGTGGTAAGAAGAACATGTAGTGATCCCATCCTAGCATACCAGTATCACCTTCTTCGTATACAAAATCTAACAGTGAAACTAATCAAAAGAACAATGAGTCTATCCTTGGTGTTTCGTGGAAGGAAACCTGAGTATCACTAAAAATATCCATAATTCATTTATTCAATTAGTATAAATAATACAAAAGGACATGAAAAAGGAGATGAAATATGAAATAAGGATAAATTAAGAGGCCTAAACCCATTTTACACTCCACTTATTTATAAAAGGGTCCAATTACACAAGTAATCCACATTAGGAGTAAATAATACAAAATAATCTATAGAAACAACCATATCGTAAATACAAGTAAAGAATAACACATAAATCACTTTTCCAAATTGAAGAGAGTGCACCTAATCAAGGGGTTTTATTATAAAACAAGACATTATTGTTCAAGAAGTTCATTTATTTCAATTTAATCAATTTAGTTCACTTTAATCAATTTAGTTCCAACACAAAGCCTAAAAAACCTACCTCAAGGCGGATTTTATAAAAGAAAGCATCAAAATTTAGTACATAAATAAAAACTCACATAAGGGGGTGGCTCTAACAAGAGAAGAAAATATTTATAAAGGGATAATAAACAAATCCACCCTAAAGGGGTGGTTCAAGTTGCATACACAACCTCTAACTATACCAAGTAGGTTCCAAACACATCTTAGGGTGGTCTAAACAACTTGATTTAAATAAATTTACAAATTTTAAGGGACAATGAGTATGTTCGGCACACAACACATGAATTTTTTTTATAAAAATTATGAAAGATGAATGAAAAGATATATAACACCTACCATATACTGAGAATTATTCACTCATCCAAAATTGAGGCTCGATTTGGTTCGGTTTGAGAGAAATCGAAGAAACGGATGAATTCCCAAAAAATAGGGTGAGTTTGGTCATACCACAATAACTTTCTCAAGAGCATTTTAAATAGAAAAAAGATATAGATGAATGTAGAGATTAACAAGATTAATCTATATGAACTGATGGTTCTTTATTCATACAGTGTGTGCCAAATAGTGCATGCATACTTCGTAAATAGAACGAAGTATGTGGGATAGGCTCACAATTTGAGAAAATCATGCATAGCCCATACCCATATGCACATGAGCCTCAGCTTAATAGGTGAGGTCTCTATAAGTGCATCCATGAGACCTAGGTTTGAAACTTGGCAGAGACATAATTTCGGGAACTATATCAGGCAATGTAGTAGGCACTGTAGCAGTCACTGTTCGGTACTATAGCAGACGGAACTATCCACCTTGGGCCACAGATTTGGGCTTGGAGTCTTTAAGGCATTAGGGCCACCCATGCCTTCAGGTCAGTAAAGATTTCGGGCCACCTCATGGCCTTTGTTCCACCTCAAGGACTTCAGGGCCACCTGATTTGCAGTTGCACAGACAGATTCTACAAGGAACCGCTCTAGAGGAGGAAAGAGCAGGGCACATTCACTAGAGAAAGGCTAAACAGACTTAGGAAGAACGAGAGGGCATGTAATTTTCCATCGGTACCATTCCTATGCACCTCTTCACATGGACATGTTATCCAAACAACCATGCAAAGGTGGAGAGCTTATCATGATGCAGATGCTAGGGAGGAGCAGTTTCAAGTAGTCATAGTTTTTATGATTTCCTTAAGACCTATGGGTCATGTAATGTATCCAAGCCTATGGGCAATGTAATTCCTAAGCCTATAGGCCTTGTAAGGGTTCCCACTCATCCCTTGAAAGGAGGGTTATGAGAAAATAAATAAAAAAAGTCCTTCGGGCCATTCAATAGCATGCATATCCTATGCAAGTCACTTTTTTCTCATCTGCATAAGGAGCACGATTTACACTGGTGGTCCACATAGTTTTAGACAAACTATGCATCCTTACCAGTCGACCCAAACTTGTGGTTTTGGGACTCAGTGCACCCAAAACTCAATGAATGACCAGATAATTATCTCTGGGTCTCAAAAACATCTAAAAATGACACTTTTAAGTGTTCTAAAACTATTATTTACACTATGAATCTCAGTTTACAAAATGGACCATTCACCATATGATAAAATTAAAATTCCCTTATAATTTCTTCCGATCCAAAATCACATGATTCTACTATGGTATAGGGATATATGGGGATGAAAATTAAAAGGGATAGTTTTTACATGAATTGGTGGAAGTTTATCCCATTTATAAGTGAAGAAAGGATCACTTTTTTGAACACCCATTATTTTTCAATAATGGATTCACACTATTCAAGGGAGAATAATGTCGAAAGTGAGAAATAATGGAGTTTAGGGTGGGATAAAATTAATAAATCATCTACCACTCATTTAACCACATGTTTCTATACTTTTACCACTTGATTTTTTAAATTTTACCATTTTGGGTTTTTACCATCATAACTAGTTTTTAATCAAGTGATTTATATTTTATTAAAAATATAAGGTAAACTATATTATCAAATTTGGGTATGATGAGCCTATATTTATTACCAATATAATATAATTAAATTTTATAATAAGGAAAAATTAAAATTAAAATTTACACATTATTATAAATAAAAATTGTTTTGTACATAAAAAAAATATATTTTTTCATTATTAAGTGCATTTTTTTGATTAATTTCAGTATTAAGTGTTCTTAATATTATTTAGTATTGATTGAAAATTAATTGAGTGTTAATATTATTTATATAGGATTAATAATTATATTATATTTATTATTTAGAATATACAATTTCATATTATTAGATACAAAAAAACATAATGTTAATAAAATAGTTCTTTGAAAATAATTTTTTTACCATTATCGTGGTAATTAACATTAATTCTAGTAATATTATTATTTTTTACTAAAAATCAAATTTACTTTTTTATATGGTTTTTATCTACTAATTAAAAATAGAAAATCAATTTTACCAAATAAAATTGAAAGTGTATAAAAAATTATTTTTCATATTAAGTCACTTAAAGCTTAATTTTTTTTGTAAAATTTTATTTTAAAGAATATAATAACCTTTGTTTCATTATTTCATTTTACATATTATACATATGGTGGTTACTTCTATTTATAACCACTAGTTTATCAACTATACTATATCAATCATATTTAATAATTTTATTTTTTTCAAGTATCTTCATTTTTATTTTAATTTGGTGTTGCATATATAACAATCTATTTAACATGATTTAAAGAAATTTATTTACAAAATCACGAGTCATTACACTATACCCGCCTTAAAAATAATTTTATCCTTGAAATTTTCTTATATTGAGGAAACTAAGTGTGGTTAATTTTCTATCATCACATCCAGAGGTTCCAACATAGCTTCTTCAAAATTATAATTCCTCTATATAACTTTGACAATGTGGGCGGTAATGTTCAATAGAACCTTATCTCTTAGATATAATATCTCCGTTGGTTAATTCTCCAATTATAGAGATTTTGATATCTCTACATGTGATGGATTTGGTATGTACTTATTTAAAAATATACATGAAATATATTATTCACTTAAGTTGTGAAGGGAGTTATAAATGATAGGATACAACCTCAATATGAATAAGTAACTTGAAGGGACCAATGTATCTAGGGCCCAGATTCCCTTTCTTTCAAAATCTCATAACCCGCTTCCATTAAGATATTCAAAATACAAACTTATCACCATATTAAAATCTAGATATCATCAATGATTATCTATATAAATATTATATCAACTTAATTACTAATTTTTATATCATTGGATGGTTAGATCCTTTACTATTATTTCTTAGAAAAGGTTAGGACCTATCAAATTTTTTCCTCCAACTTTATACCAACATGTTGGATTCATACATATCTTCTTATAAAGAGCCACATATAGTGACATTTAAATTATAGAATGGAAATTGTTGTTATAGAAGAACTTTACTTAGAGGAAGTGTTATATCCAATATCCTTGGAAATCCAATTAATAAGATATCAGCATATCCTCTAGAGTTTGAATGGTCCCCTCAAACTAGCCGCCTATTAGAGGATGATAATAAATGATGGAACTCAACTCTATTTCCAATTCCTTATGAATACTTCTAAATAATATCAAGGTAAACATTAGATCTTTATCAGATAGAATAATGAGTGGTACCCCATGAATCCTTTACACTTACCTCATGTATATCATGGTGATTTGGTCAAGAGAGAAATATTCTATAATGGAAATAAAATATAATAACTTTGTAAGGTTATCAACTACAACCCAAGTGACATTACATCCTTTAAATGTCTTGGGTAGTCCTATTAGGAAATAAATGTTTATGATTTCCAATTTAAAAACTATTATGGGTAATATTTTTAATATACCATTATTCTTTTTTCATATATCCTTAACTTTATAGCATACCAAAAATTAAGATATAAATTTTGTAATTTATTTCTTTATGATATCCCTACAGAAGTTTTGTTTTATATCTCCATAAATATTTAGCGTAAAACCCTATGTTTTTATGATTTTTTTTAAAATAAATAAAATTTATTTGATATCTTTAATTACACACAACTCCAAGTTAAGTTTTTTTTACATGCAACACTGTGATAACTTTCATTATACATGACACTGAGTTTTAACAAAACCATGATATATTATGAATATAATTATTTAGCTTGAAAATTATAACCTAGCCATTAAAAAAGAAAATTGAATAGTAATAATTAATTTTTAAATAATAATTTTAATGGTTTTACATAAAGGAAACATATTGATAAAAAAGTACTTGATCTTCGGTAAATTCTTTATATGTTTCTAAAATACTATTTTCTCAAAAAATTGTTCTTTATTTATTTTTGTAAAAATTTATAAAATTAATATCTAAATTTTTTATAAAATTAATTTTATTAAGTAAAACTAATTTTTGAAATCATAATTTAAAAATTATCTTATGAAAAATTATTAGGATTTTTTCTGAAAAGATTTATTTTTGATGAATAGTGAGAAATACACAATTTTAATTGAAAATTGAATTTTAATATAATTTATTAATAAATTTAAATTATATTTTATTTTTTTAAATTAAAATTAATTCAATTATGCATAAATAAGTCCAATTCAGGTCATTGTAATCAATTTTATGTTTAATTTTAATATAAAAACCTTGTAAACTTTTGAACGTTTTCTCTTTAAAAACCTGCTTTATCATCACGTCTGCAAGATTAATTTTAAATTAAAATTTACCACTTATATGAATTGAATTTAGAAAAATGGATTTAATATTTAGAATCATTATAATTTATTTTATCTAACAATGTCAACTTAATTTCTTACCATAATGAATAGTGAAAATAGTAAAAATTAATTACCGTAGTTAAGGTAAAAATATGTTTATCGAGGGGTTAGAAAAAAATTTAAAGGATAAAATGACCTATTAACTTATATAAATCTATTTTAATGACATATTTCCACCTTTAAACCTATATGGTTAGATAATGGACTATTTTTTACCCTTTTGGCATATAAAAAATGTGGGATCACTTAATTCTTTTCAAAAATACCAAGTATCTCCTCTCCCCCACTTATAAAAGGTCACCCCTATCCTCTCTTATTCACACCATAAAATTATATTTTCATCCAATAAATAAACAAATAACTTCCGAAATTCCCTTATTTAATTTTTAAAACCTTATTTTGGGTATAAATCCAACCAAGGAATTCTTTCGGTGCAAACCTAAGGAGGATACCCGAAGATGTGGTAACGTTCATCAACGAGAATTTTTATTTTATTTCTTCATCCAAATCATTAAATTTTTATTATAACATGATTATATAATGAAATATTATCATCTATATAATGATTTTTTTATTTTAATTGAATTAAATACAATTATCTTTTCTTCCATCAAATTTCTTAGGAAGTCATCATTTGTGTGTACTGTGGACTACCACCTCGTGAACCGATGTCATTTTTTTCCATTACCACATCTCAGGGTTGGAAATAATGATGGATTTATTATTTATATATTTAATTTATGATAATATTATTATTATATTATTATTATACCACACATACATTCATGCTTTCCATTTTTTTGGTAATGTGATAACATCACTCATATGTACGGCGTGCTACTACCTCGTGCACTATGATTCATTCACTAATTACATAGAAGGAATTAAGGATGGTTTTAATGAAAATAAGTGATATATATTACATAAATATAATTATATAATGATAATATATCATTTAAATTTATTTATTTCAACTTGATAAGAAAATTGAAACAACGTTCAAGCATACATGCAAACTACCGACTCCAAGAATGATGTATTTAATTTTCTATCAATAAATTTTATGGATTACTTTAAATTAATATATACTTAATATATAGGATATTTATATCATGGTTAAAAATTTTATATGATGAAATCATGATCAAATTAGGAATTCAAAAAATAAAAAATCAAAACATATATGAAAAAACAAAGCGGTTATTACCCAAAAGGTAACTTAACATGGAATTGTTAATAAACTGGAAATAAAAGGTCATAAGAAAATAATATGTGGTATTATATATAAATATTGTTTTTTAATATATTTATAATAAAATTATATTTAATTATATATGAATTTTGAATGTGTACGGCGAAAGTTAAGACTTAAGGTAAGGGATTTTTATCTCACTCTTTACTTCTATAAGACACATGCCAAATTAACCACTTATTGATTTTATTTGGTGTATATAATGCCAATGAATGTATATTATGATGATTATAATGAAAATATTAGGGCTTAAATATCCATTTTTTTATCTCTATTTCATGGGGTCTATAGTTCAAAAGTTAACAAATCAATAAGATAATTATTGTCTCAATTTTTCTTCTTTGAGATGTATGTTATGTTATGTATATATATTCTTTCATGATGTGTATATAAGGAAACTTTATCATTTAATATAATGAATTTATTTATCCTAATGGTATTTTTAGTTCCATTTTATTTTATTCCTTTATGGGGCCTATGATTTAAAGATAACAAAGTGGTAATGATTTTATGTTACAATCTCATTATTTACTAGGATTGTTTATGATTATGTTTTTATGATAAAATATTATGATCCATATCTCAAAAAACTCATGAATTTTATTATCCTTTGTTTATTAATGATATTTTCAAGTAATAATACCATTTTCACTCGTTTTTACTTATGATAATTGAGAAAATGTTTTTAAAAATATTTGAATTTATTTCTCTCTTGGTTCAGAAATCCATTTTATTACAAAACCATGATTTCTAAAAAAATAGTTTCAAAAATGTTTTATTATTCTCCTATGATTTAAAAAAATACATTTTTAATCATTTTTTACTTTTATAATTTTTTAAAGAAATCTTCATGTCATTTTCAAAACAATACCCATTTGGATTTTCATGAAAATGTGAAAGGAATTATTATTTTGAGGTGTATGACATAGAAAAAAATAATAATTATCTTGAATGTTATTTTATTTAAATATTTCTTTATATGTTTTCAAGTTTATTTTTAAATAAAAATGTTTTGAATTTTTTTTATGTTTTAAAAATTATTTTTCAAATATGAAGGGATATTTTCCTTAAGAAATTCTTAAAATGATCGGTAAAAATCATTTTCCATATAAGATTCCATCTATTAATGTTAAATATAGCTAATTGGGGATATTATCCTATGATACCATTATTTTTTATTTCTTGGAATGGTTTATGTATATGATATAATGATTTTTATGAAACCTGTTTCTCTTACATGG
The DNA here is from genome assembly GCA_963277665.1 of Viscum album. Taxonomy (NCBI): domain Eukaryota; kingdom Viridiplantae; phylum Streptophyta; class Magnoliopsida; order Santalales; family Viscaceae; genus Viscum; species Viscum album. The sequence continues at coordinate 1,170,533,919 of OY728138.1, read as the reverse complement.
GTTATACCATGATAAAATTCTTATGAAACCAACTTATTTTACAACAGGTTATTCTATGATTAAATAATTAAATTATTATGAAACCTATCAATTTTACATAGGTTATGATATGATGAAATATTTAAGAAACCTATTTCATTTCATGGGTTATGATATTATTAATATTTGATGATATTTTGGGACACATAAATATAGTTTTCATTACGATATATATGGTACCTATATCTCCCTTCAATGCATTAGGTAAAGATTTATATCACATGAGATAGACAGGATTGGAATAGGGACTGAACTTGGTTTAGTGAAGAACTTTGTTCACTATGATGGTCTTGGTATTGAACCTTAACTACTATGTTAGTTTGGTGAGTTAAAACATTCCTCTATGATATCCTTGGAAATGAGACTCATCTAATATGGAATTGATTTTCTATGTTTATGTGTATGCTAAAAATATATGTCTAATGATAATGTTATACACTCATGGTTGGTGTTCTTTGATTACCTTTTGATTCATTTCTTATGATCTACCAATATGTATTCCATGAATCAAGATTATGATATTTGATATATAGGTTATGGTATTCAAATGTTATGATCATGTTCTCATACCCATATATTCATATTATGATTACGTCTATCCCTTATTTCCCCTTAATTATGTTTCCCTTCCTCGGGTTTTGAAGAAATTTATTATGTATGATGTGTCTAATAAGGGTGTTAGTTTTGAATATTGTAGTAGTAAAGGATGTAATTTACCTATGGACTATTTTTTTTATGTTTCCATGTTTCCAAAGACACTATAAAATCATGTTCATCTCACATGTGTTTGTATAATATAATGAATATTCATAAAAAAATAATGTAATATCTATGTATAATAAGTATGGGTCACTATATTTGGTATCAGATGGAGGTTTAGTTTTCCTTTTGAAGATAGGATGAGATAACTTTAGTGATATCCCCTAGGAAATTTCTAAGTATGAGTCTAAGAATGAGTCAAAGTATAAAAAAATGTCTTGGAGTTTTGGTAAAGGATAGAGTGAGTTGTTTCCAAACAATTAAATTCTTTTCTAGATACTGCATGTAGATGAGTCTATGTAATAGTGGTACATAGGGGTATGGACTATGAAAATAGAGAATTGATCTAGACTCGATCATCACCTGGTGTATAAAAACAGACCTTGCTTCACACCTGGTTTGTCACTCCCAATGGATATGATTTAGAAATTAACAAATTATTTATGAACTATCACGAAGGATTTAAATAGATGATAACTATGAATGAATAAGGATTAAACTAAGTTGTCATAGATTAAATAAGGTTTAATGGTTTAGGATCCCTATAAGTTATTTTTCATGATTATGTGGTTCCCTGTCATGATTATTGTTTCTTACACAATGTTTTTGGTTTTAGTCAATTGCTGGAACCTATAGGAGTTGTGTTAATGCTAAGTGAAATGGATAATGTAATGATTGTACTCATGAGTATCCAAAAATTATAGGATATGGAATGAAAAATATCATTGATATAACCAAACTATTTTTTCAAGATATGAATCATGTTGATCTTCTAAAAAAAGAAGGTAAGAACATTATGTTGATTCCTTCTTGAGGAAACATCTAGATTCTTTTAGTGGGACTTATGAGACACTAGTTTCTTAAAAATGGATCAACACCACTAAAAATATATTTTTAATTATCTCATGTTTTGAACATGGAAATTTAATTTTGGATATCTACTTTTTGGAAGAATAAGTAGATCAACGGTTGAATCTTATCAAGAATATAAGACAATATGATTAAATTGAATCCATATATTAGGATGAGTTCAAGATTTTTTTTTCAATAAGTAATTTCCTCATATTATTTATATGATTATGGAGAAGGAGTTACTTGAGATAAAGAGAAATGATGAAAAATCTATTGGTACCTATGTGTAAAATTTAACAGGACTTGCAAGGTATGCTTCTGGTATTATCATTCAACCTGAATGTAAAGTTGATCAATTCTTCAGTGGATTAAAACCATGTCTCTAGATAAATTTAGTAATAAGAGACTTCAGTAGTTATGAATAGATTTTTTATGTGATATCAAATTGTAAATTTATGTTGTATTTCTTTATCAATCTCATTGTTTTGATAAGAATAGAAAAATGGAATTCAATGGGAAATCTAAGAACCATAAAGAGAAGAATACGAGCTTTCCTTTATGCTCAAAGTGTGGTAAGAATCATGTAGGAAATTATCTTATGAAGACTAGTAAATTTTCTAATTGTGTAAGGGAGGGTAATCATTAAATTGATTTCCATAGTTATTGGAAGAAGTTATCTAACTATATGAATATAGATAAAGATGCATAGAATGAACCACCCAACTCTAGTGCTTAAAATGAAAGGAGTACAAACATTATTCTAACCAATTCCAAAACCTGAAGGTTAATGAATATGATTGATGTTAGTAACCTATTAAGCCAAAATACAAAGGGAAATATCATGTGATCACAATTTGTAATAATGGGTTCAATGAAAACGTGGTGAAAGGTACACATACAATCTACTCTATAATTGAAAATGTATTATTTGACTTTGGTTATACCCAATATTTTATATCTAAATAATTTTATAATGGTATAAATATTCCACCCCAAATGATTAGATGTATAATTATAAGTGAAAATATTTAATGATATGATGAATAGATCTCAAGTCTATGATTTCTCTATAGTTGACAATGGAAGGAATGCGCTTCTAAAAAATCTTGTTATTCTTACTATGGTTGAATTTTATGTTATCTTATGCATGGGTTAGCTCTCTCTATATAAATAACAAATCATTTTTCGAGGAAGGGAAGTTAAATTTGATATTCAAAACCAACTTATGATTTTATATAAATGTGAAAATAAGTATGAACTTTTAGTTGAGACAAAAAATATAGTATGAGTCTTTATTCCCATTCACAAGGGGTGTTTATCTCAGATGGTTCAGGAGAAACTCAACATCAAATATATACCTATTGTACAAGATTTTTTTGATGTATTTTAGGATTATTTTCCTAGACTTACACTAAGATGTAAAGTTGAGTTATAAATATAACTCATACCTAGAGCCACAACAATTTCAAATTCTCCCTATATAATGACATTGATTGAGTTGTAGTAATTGAAGAAGCAACTCTAGGAAAACCTTGAAAAGGGATTCATTTAGCCAAGAGTGTCACCTTGGGGTGCACCTGTTCTTTTTTTTTTGTAAATGAAATACGGATCAATGAGACTTTTTATTAATTATTGGGAGCTAAACATGATCACAATTAAGAACAAGTATCATCTTACCCATTTTGATGGCTTGTTTGATCACCTGTGTAGATCTCAATACTTTTAGAAGATTGGACTTCATTAAAGATATCATTAATTGATGGTAAATAAGGTGGATATACCCAAGAAAACATTCCATACAAGGTATGGATAATATGAATATATATTAATTCCATCCAGTCTTACTAATTCACCTTATATCTTTATGTATTTAATGAATAACGTGTTTAGAGATTACCTTGATCATTTTATGGTAGTATTTATAAATTATATTTTTATCTACTAAAAGAGAAAGGAATATAGTTTAGATCACCTAATAATTTTACTGAATATCATAAGAAAGGATAAACTATATGAAAATTTTAAAATGTGTCAATTTTTGCTGAAAATCATTTCATTTTTTGGGGCATATAATCTCAGTAGAGGGTATATCCATAAATCAATCAAATACGGAAGCTATTGAGTGTTGAACTAGACTAAAAAAAAGGCTTAGTTGGATATTATTGATGGATTTTGGATGATTTATCATGAATAACTAATCCTATAGAAAAGTTAACTCAAAAGGGATCTAGGTTCCTCTAGGAAGATGAATGTGAGGAAAATTTCAAGGAACTAAAGAGAATATTTGTCAGTGCACTGGTTCTTATATTACCTTGAAGTAGAGAAGGGTTTTAATATATAGTGATGCATCCAAGAAGTGATTGGGATTTATTATTATTATAATGACATGGTATAGATTATTCCTTATGATAATTGAGGATTCATGAGAAAATTTAAACAACTCATGATTTAGAGTTAGCCACAGTAATTTTTTGGTTAAAGATATAGAGGAATTATATTTTTGGAGAAAATTGTGATATATATACCAATTATATAAGATTAAAGTATATATTAACATATAAGGATTTTAATATGTTCCAAAGAAGATGGTTATAACTGATTAAATATTATGACTATTCAATAAATTACTACTCTGGGAAAGCGAACAAGGTGGTTGATGATTTGAGTAAAAAGGATCATACTAGCTTATCCATGATTAGGATTACAAAAGATCCAATATTTATTAATTTTCAAAGAATGGATATAGAAATCCTGAAGTAAGGAGAGAAATATTTTCTTTTTAAATTGAATGTTTTCCCGTCTATCCAAAAGAAGATTAAAGTGACACAGAAGGAACATGTAGAGCTGTAAAAGAAGGTTAGAAATGTTCCTAAGTTTAATCTGAATCATGATGGAATGATATGGTTTTGAAAATGTGTATGTGTTTCCTTAATACTAGATTTTAAAGAGTTGTTAGAGTAATCTCATAGTTTTTTATTATCTATTTATCCAGCAAGTATGAAGGTGTATAGAGATTTGAAATATTACTTTTGTTAGGATGGCATAAAGAAAGATATCGCAGAATTTATATCTCAGTGCTTGGTATGTTATTAAGTTAAGGATAAAATAAGAAAGTATAATGAGATTTTACATCCATTACATATACTATAATTGAAATGTGAATTAATAAATATGGATTTTGTCATTGGACTCCCCAAAACATCTAAAGGACATAATTTTATATGAGTTATAGTCGACCGCCTTACGTAGTTAGCATACTTCATCACTATTGGATAAGACTTCTATCTAAATAATATTTCCAGGATATATATTAAGGAACTAGTAAGGTTTAATGGAGTACCACATTCCATTGTATCTAATTGGGATATGAGGTTTCCCTAATTTTTTTTGGAAAATTCTTCTTCAATATCTTGATACAGAGTTGAGTTTCAACACATAGTATTGTCTTCAGATAGATGGTCAGTCAAAGAGAACAATTGAAACCCTAGAGGATATATTGAGATCATGTTATTTGGATTTCTAGAGTGGTTGGTATCAACACCTTCCTATAATTGATTTTTCTTACAATAATATCTTTCACTCAAGCACTCAGATGTCTCTTTATTATGACTTTTATGGAAATAAATGTATTGCTCCAAAGTTCTATAATGAATTTGGAGAAAGAAAGGTATTGGGAACTGAGATATCTAAAGAAATGGTAGATAATGTTAGAGACATTCAATAACACATCAAGGTTTATAAGAGTTTGTTTAAAAGTTATGCTAGTAATCACTGGTGTGACATATAAATTGAAGTCACCATCAATGTGTTTCTAATAATAAAATCTACATGGAAGAACATTATGATATTTGGTATAAAAGGGAAACTAAGACCTCAGTATATTATCCCCTTTGAAATTACTGATTGTATCAGGATGGTATCCTATCAGTAGTGATTTCACCAGAACTCTATCAAGTCCATGATATGTTTTATGTATGTCTCATGAGGAAGTACATACCAAAATGTTCACATATAATGAACCCAATGGTCATACCCCTAGACCACGATCTTTCTTATAAATATTAACTGATGGTGATTCAGGGTAATGTAGAGAAAGTTTTACAAAACAAGACCATGAACTTGATTAATGCTTTTAGGATAAACCACCAGTTTTTGGAATATATGTGGGAACATGAGTATATGATGAGGCAGAAATTTCCTCAATTGTTTGTATTAGAATGAAAAATTCTAAGGGTGAAATTAATTTTAAGAGGTGTAGAATGTAACACCATGATTTTTTTATAAATTATTATCTTTGAATAAATTAAATTTCTTTGATATATTTTAGTACTTTAAACACCAAGATATTCTTACACTATATGCAACACAAGGATAACCTATGTTACGCATGACATTAAGTTTTAACCAAACCATGAAATATTATTAATATAGTAATTTAAACTCACCTACTATAACATATCCATTAAACTTAGTGATATGAATAGAAATAAATTGTTTTTAAATAATTATTATAATATTTTTACATAAATGAAATATATTGATAAAAATTTTCTTAATCTTTGGTAATGTCTTATATGTTTTTTAAATACTATTTTCTCAAAAAATTATTTTTATTACTTTTTTTAGACCTTAATAAAACTAAATTTTCAAACATTAATAAAATTAATTTCACAAAATAAACTTCATTTTTGAAATCATAAATTCAAAATTATCTTAGTGTTTTTTTTTTGGTATTTCTATGAAAAGTTTCATTTTTTGATGAATAATAAAAAATACTGAATTTCAATTGAAAACTTACTTTTATTTTAATTTATTTATAAAGATAAATTATATTTTAATTTTTTTAAGGTAAATTTTTTCAACTATATATCCATTAATACAATTTAGGTTATTGAAATCAATTTTATATTTATTTTTTATATACAAACTTTGTAAACTTTTGAACCTTTTCTCTTTAAAAACTCGTTTTCTCATCGCATCCACATGATTAATTTTAAATTAAAAATTTCCACTTATATGAATGGAATTTTGAAAAAATAGTTAAAATATTTTGAATCATAATAATTTATATTATATTATAATATTAACTTAATTTTTGAGCAAAATGAATAGCAAAAACAATAAAATTTTATTACTGCAGTTAAGGTAAAAATGGGTTTCCCAAGATGTTAAAAAAAAATAAAATGGTTAAAAAGACATATAAAATAGGATAAACAATATTTTATTTCCATATATAAAAAATTATACCTATAAGGTTTTTTAATTCTGCATTTTTACCCTTGTTTCATATGAAAAATGTGGGAGCACTTAATTATTTTCAAAAATACCAAGTGTGTCCTATCCCCTACTTATAAAAGTCCACCCAATCTAATATCTTATTAAAAAATTAAAACCATTTTGGTTTAGAAAATACCTAAAAAAGTTACTTTTAAACTTCCCTCTACTCATCCAAGAAGCCTTAGTTTTTACTGAAATCCAATGAAGGAAGTATTTTGGTGCAAACCTAAAGAGGATAGCTGAAGAAAAAGGTATTGTTCATCAAAAAGCATTTTTTGTTTTATTTCTTCCTCCACCTCCTTCAATTATTATTATAAAATTATGATATAATAACTTAATTATCCTCTATATAATTATATGTTGTTATTTTATGGTAATTACCTACAACCAACTCCACTTCCATTAAAGGGGTAATGAAATCATCATTCGTGTGTACGGTGGACTACCACCTCACGAACTGATGCCATTTGTTTTTACATTACCACCTATCATGGTTAGAAATAATAATGGATTTATTATTTATATTTTTTATTTATAAAATTATTATTCTTTTATAATTATTAAATCACACATACTTTCATGCCTTCCATTTTGTGGGAATACAATAACGTTACTCGTGTGTACATCAGACTATAGCCTCACGAAGCGATACGATTCATTCATGATTTACATGAAAGGTATTAAGGAAGATTTTAAAGAAAATATGTGATATATATTACATAATAACTATTCTTAAATGATAATATATCATTTAACTTTCTTTATTTCAATCCTACAAGAAAATGGAAGCATCGTTCATGCATACCTATGGCCTACCGTCTCCATGAACAATGTATTTCATTTTCTATCACTAAATATTATGGATTACTGTAAATATATATATAATGAACATATATAATATTTATACCATGGTTAATATTTTTTATATTATTAAATCATGATCAAAGTAAGTGGACTAAAAATAAAAAAAATAAAACATATATGAAAAATAAAGTGTTTATTACCTGAAACGTAACTTTAACATGGAATTGTGAATAAATGGGAAATAAAAGGTCATAAGAAAATAATATATGGTATGATATATATAAATATGTTTATTTAATATATTTATAAAAAATTTATATTTATTATACAAGTTGTTTTAACATGTACGATGGAAGTCAAGACTTACGGTAAGGGATTTCCATCTAACTTATTACATATCTGAGACACATTCCATATTCACCACCGATGTATTTTATATGTTGTATATAAAGAACATGAATTTATATTATGATTATTCTCCTAAAAACTATTTTGTTTGACATATCAATTATAATATCTCTATTTCATGGTGTTTATGGTTCAAAAGTTACCAAATCTATATTGGATTTTTTTCTCAAATTGCCTTCTTTGATACGTACATCATGTTATGCACCTATATTATTTCATGAGGTGTATATAAAACCCATTTGACATATAATATAATTAATTTATATATCCTGATGTTATATTAATCACTATTTTATATGATTCCTTCATGGGGATTTTGATTCAAAGATACTAAAGTGGTAATGGTTTTCTGTTACAATCTCTTCATTTATTAGGATTGTTTATGATTATGTTCTAATGAAAAAAATATTATGATCGTATATCAATAAACTATTTAATTTTATTATCCTCTAGTTATTAATTATATTTTCATGTAATACTACTATTTTCCACTCTTTGTTACTTATGATAATTTAGAAATTTTTTTTATGAAAATCCGACTTTGTTTCTCTCTTCAGTTGGAAATCCATTTTCTTCCAAAACCATGTTTTTGAAATAAATGTCTTTAATTTTTTATTACACTCTTATGAATTTTAAGAAAATAAATTTTTCCCATTTTTTACTTTTTACAATAATTTTATAAAAGGAATATTCATGTCATTTTTCAAGCAATGCTTATTTTGATTTTACTAAAAATATAAAAATAATATTTATTTTAATGTGTCGAATAAAAAAATATTCCCATCATAATTACCATTATTTTATTTGATGAATCATTTATATGTTTTCAAGGTTATTTTAATATAAAAATATTTTCAAAACTTTTTATATTTTAAGAAGTTTTTTCAAAGAGTAAAGGATATTTTTCTCAAGAAATGTTTTTAAATGATTGATCAAAATCATTTTCCATCTAAGATGACATATATTGATGTCAACTATACCTTACTAAGATATGATCCAAGTATACATTTATTTTTTCATTATATAAATGGGTTATGTTTATTATGAAATGATGTTTTTGAAACCCATTTCTCTTCCATGGGTTTTTCCATGATAAAATTATTATAAAAGATGCTTATTTTTTCATGAGCTCTACTATGATGAAATGATTATGAAACCTGTCTCTTTTCGATAGGTTATGATATAATGAAATAATTATGAAATTAATTTAATTTCATGAGTTATAATATGATGAATTTTTTATAATCTTTTGGAACACATAAATAGGGTTTTCATTTTGATACAAGCAGGAACTATTTGTCCCTCTAATACATTAGGTAAATATTTATATCTCATGAGACGGAGAGGACTGAAATAAAAAGTGAACCTGGTTCAGTAAGGGAAATTTTCTAATATGATGGTATTGGGAGTAAATGTTGACTACAATAATGGTTTGGGGAGTGAACCCATTCCACTATAATATCCTTTGAAATGATCCTCGACAAATATAGAAATGATTTTCTATGATTATTTATATTCTACAATTATTTTTCTTATGCCAATGTTATGAACTCATGGATAATGTTCTTTAATTACATTATGATTCATTTATTATAAACTTCCAATATTTATTACTTGAATCAATATTATAATTTTTGATATGCGTTTTATGGTTTTCAAATGTTATGTTCATGTTATCATACCCTTATGTTCATTTTAGGCTTACATATCTCCCTTATTTACCATAAATGAGAATCTGAACTCACCCTTTCTTATGTTTCCTTTCCCCAGGTTATGAAGAAATATATTATGCATGATATACATAAGAGGGTTGCCAGTTATAAGGATCATAGTGGGAAATGATGTAGTTTACCTATGGACTAGTTTTTTTTGTTTCCAAGTTTCCAAAAAAATAATATTATTACCGTCTTTAGGCGTGTATTTGTTTAATGTAGTGAGTATTCACCAAAAAGATGTAATTTATTTTTTCATAATACTAGGTCACTATATTCATAATTCCTAAATTAATTAAGAAGGAAAAGTTATGTACATAATCCCAAATTTCCCTCTTCAATTCTGATTTTGACATGGAACATGTTTGTGTTCAAAACATTATAACTCTATAATTTTTAAAAGTTGAACCCGAGAATAGTAACTATATTTTTTTATAGATCTACATCATTTTTATAGGATTATTTTATCTTTAAGTGGAGGTAAGGTTGAGAATATATTTGGGAAATATAGGATCTTTATACTCCAATTATGAATTTATGATTAATCATCTCCAAATCCATGAGTATTATGTCTTTTTCAATCCTCATCATGGATAGAGTAGCATGGTCTTTCATTCTTAGAGTGTCAACCACATAATTTTCTTTCATTGTGTGGTAATGTATTTAAATTTCATAATATTTTATCAATTCCCACTATATACTTTGTTTTATATTCAACTCCTTTTGTGTGAATATATATATTTCAATCTCTTTTGATTAACATATATACCACACTTTTCTCTATGGAGATAATACTGTTGAATCATTAATGCAAATATCATGGACACAAGTACCAAATTATTCATCAAGTAATTTTTTCTCACTAGTATTTAAATATAGTTAGGAATAAAAAATCACCTTATAATTATACATGAGGATTAAAACCAAACCTTTTTTTGAAGCATCATAATATATTAAGAACCCTTACCTATTATAGGGTAGTGTAAGTATAGGTGGAGGGACCAAACTTTTCATTAGTTCCTTGAAACTTTATTTATATTCATCTATCCAAAGGTACTCACTCTCTTCTATGTTAACTTGTTAATAGATTTGATATCCATGATTAATTACTCACAAATCATTGGTAATATTCTTTAAACATAAGAAAAGTATTGATATTAGTTACAATAGTCAGTTCAAACCATTAATTGAAAACTTACATATGATGGATCGACTGATATGACCATGATTTTGATTTCATAACCATAGAATGATAATTTATACATCCAAAATTCACTCTTTATAAATTTATAATATTACTTATCCATTCACAAGGTCTTTAAATATTTTTTCTTATCAAGGATAGTACCCTAAGGGGGGTAAATTAGGGAATTATAAACTTTAATATTTCTCCCTTGATAATGATATTGTTCTCTCAATATGAGAAGCACATTTAACTCTCTTTAACTCTCTATTATGCAAGTAAATAAAAATTTAGAATAACTATAAATTTTATTTTATTCACTAAAATGTGTTACTACAAGGGGGATAAAAACTATGATGTTTTTATTCCCATAATACACTATAACACACTGATTTTCATTCTGATATAATAAAGAGTTCTAACTAAACCTCTTGAATCATTTCTTACACAACCATTGAGAGGTTATTACCCTTTTTCTTCATGATGAAAAACTCACTACTTTTCTTAACAATTATATTCCCAATACTTATCTTATATAATTACTTTTATTTAAAAAATATAAATAAAAATTACACAAATAATGGTTTTTCACTTCATTTATAGACTTATCAATCCTCTACCAAATCAAAATTCTTGGAAATTACCTTTGTAATGACCCAGATATTTATATAATAATACCTATTTCATTTCTATTAATATTTATGAATAAGATATTAATTTAATTTTAAATAGGACACTTTTTAAATAGAATACTCAACACACAACAATGGGTTTTCTTGAAATATTACATTGTACACAACATTGAGTTATACCAAAAAAATAAAATATTAATAATATTATTTTAAATGGTAGTTAACATATAACCATTGTATTAATGGAAATGAACATAAATAACTACATTATGATTAAAAATGTTTGTTAAATATTTTTACATTTATCCAATAAATTTTAGAGGCTTAAAATAAGAATGAATCTGATTTTAAGCATAAAATACTTTAATAATCTTTAAAAGGTCGATTTAACGACTTTTTATGATGAACCCTTTTTAAATATAGGTTTTGTAACTTTTATATGATCTATTTGAAAAAATAAAATTCTTCTTTAGAATCGGAACATCAAAATTTACTTTGGATGAAATTTTGGTATTTTCCACATAAAGTTCAATTTTTAATGAATATTGAAAAATACTGCATTTTAATTCAAAAATTCCTTTTAATATAATTTATTGATATAGTTAGACTATACTTTTAATTGTTTTTAAAGTTTAATTAGATTATATTTTTACCATTTAATCCAAATTTAGTCATTTGAAGTAATTTCATATTGAAATTGGACATAAAAAATGTCAATCTTTTGATAGTTATTATTTCTTAAAAACACGCTTTATGGTTTTGACAACAGGAATTAATTTTAAATTAATTTCTGAAACTTCTATATTTTGAATTTTGAAAAAAGGATTACATATTTGGAATCAGGAGGTCCAAATTTTTTAAATAGGTAACTTTTATTTATAGACATTATGAATAGTAACTTTAGTGAATATTTTATTTACCATAGTTAAAGGGTAAATCTGGTAAATAAGGGTAAAAAAATAATATTATAATAATATTAAATTACCCTAACACGTGTCCTAATCATATTTTATGATACATTTCCAACCATGGTAATCCTTGGGTTGATTTTGGGATCCCATGGAGCCACTTGTAAGTGAAAATGACACTTTATAAAAATTAATTTAAAGTTAAAGAAAATGTAACATAAACATATATCTCTAAGTAATTTTTTTATAATGGGTTATATAAGTGATATTTTAGACTATAAATAGTATTTATAAAGATAAATATATTTCAAAAATCATGGTATTTTATTTATAATTTTTATAGATCAAATAAATTTATTTATTTATGACACAATGATGATGTAATGATTACCTCATTGATGAATGTTTTAATTAAATGAGATTATAAATATTAAAATAAATTTATTTTGAAACATTTTATGCCATAAAATAATATTATGGATGAGGATGACTTGTTATATTATAATTAATGAAGGTTTTTTGAAATAATCAATTTGGTTTGAATTTTTAAAAAAGTCATGATATGAATAGTATAAAAATTAACATAAATGAGTTTTTAAATCAATCAATATTTTATTAAATGATATAATAATCCTAAAAATATAATATTAGGCCAAATTACATATATAATGTTTCAAATTTCATTAATGATTCATTTTGGGTCTATTGTCATTTTATGGTAACTATATTAACTATATAGAGTGAATACACAAGAAGACATGGTAAGAGTTAAATTAGTTAACTAAGGGTTAAAGCTAAATGATAAGGTTAAAAATGAAACCAAAACTTGTGTAAAACCTATTGGTTGAGAGGATTTTGAATAATAGTCATATTATTTTCGAATTTAATTAGTTTTGTACCTTTTGAAACTGATATTTATTTTATAATAAAATAATATTTTCAAACTTTCCTAAAGAGCCCCTCCTCTCCCTTATAAAAATCCATCACCTATAACCCATTTCTTACAACTATAAAGCCCATTGTCTCATACAAACTATTCCCAAATAATCTCTCAACATCACTATATTAATACTAGAAGCCTTACCTTAGGAATAAGGCACTTCAAGAAAGCCTTTTGGTTCAAACCAAAGGGAGTTACCTGATTTAAATGTAATGTCTTCCCTCAAGTTCTCTTCTTTTATTTTACTTATTCACTCCATACGATATTCTTATTATTTGTTTATATAAAAATTATCCTAAATATACTGGGTTTTTTTATGAGAATTATTCGAACTACACTTACACAAATCTCCATCTAATGGGTATAGAACATACTGTTTCTGTAGACGATGAATTATTGCCTCACGAAACAACGATTGTTCAATCTTATCCTAACACCTTTCATGGTGGACATTATGATGGAACTATAATTATATATTATATATATGATATTTATTTTATCTCCATGCTTCTGTAATTATCTTTTATAACATACATTAATGCTTTTCATGTTGTATATATGCGATAATTTCATTTGAGGAAGTGCATACTACCGCCCCTCAATGTGATATGACTCATTCATACCATACATGAAACATATAAAGGATGGTGTTAATTAACTTATTTAATGTATATAAAATATGGTATTATATAGGAATAATAATATAACTATGTATCATTTGGTTTTTATTCCTTTAAAAATGACAAAAAATGAAATGAAAGTAGCGTTCATGCGTTCATACGACTTACCCTATCCATGAACGCTGCATTTCATTTTCATATATCCAAAAGATATGGACTATTATAAATACATATATAATGGATATATATAATATATATGATATCTAAATCATAAATATCATTATAGAGATAATAGAATTTTGACCACATGGACAATTTGTAATTATAACAAGTTCATTTTTGACTCAAATTCCGAACATCGACAAAATGTTCAATATGAACTCAAATAGTTAACTAATTGTTATAGATTGGTAATAAGTGACATAAAATGAATAATAAACCTGAAAAAGGTTCTTAATCAAGTAGAAATTAACTTAAGTTTATTATTTAGGAAATTAAAGAACGAATGAATGAGTCAAGTCAGACACGGGGTAAGGGACTTCGTCTCAATATCCTTTCATTGAGGAATGTTTTCATAATATAAAACTCATTATTTTACATGGTTTATAATAAAAACCTTTTAATTTTACTTTCATTAAAAGGTAATATTTTTTCTATGAATAATTTTACTAAATGAAAAAATAAATTTTTTTAACGTTTGCGAAGACAATGACCTCTCCACCGTCGTAATCGTTATTTGGATTCCTCTATAAGCCTTAATGTTTTTAAAATGAAAAAGAAACCCCTTATTTAGTTTTTGGGTGTTTTGGTATTTAAAATAGTTTTTGAAATGTATTTATTATTTCAATATCTTGAAATTTTTTCTTGTTATTTCAAATGAAATGTTATCAGTGAAATGTGAATTTTTGCAATATTTTATGTGTTATGATTATATAATGGCACTTGGACATTTGACGGGTGGTTATGTGATAAACCAAATGACGGGTGTTGCCAGGATAAACCAAGGATGGGTGGTTATGTTATAAACTCAAATGCATTGAGTATGTAAGTCAGCCGTACGGCTATTCCATTTAGTGATATGTGTGGAAGTCGACCGTATTGTTATTCCATTTAAGTATGTTTATGTCCCAAGTTACCTTTATATGATATATGTTAATTTATATGGGTTTTATGATAATATTTTGGTTAAAAAGGGTAATCAATGAGATTTTATTTAGTGAATAGTATTTACTACTTCATAAAGGTGAAAAGTATTACTTATGATAAATTATTCATGGTTTATTTGTTGTTTTGAAAAACTAATAGTTTTCCTACTTTGTATATCCCTTATTGAGATTTTTATACTCATCCCAAGTTTTTGAAATGTTTTTCATAGGAATTAAAGTTGAATATGGTCAAGGATGGGATCAAAGAAAAGTCATGATGATTAAAACATGGAATTAAACATGTTTCTTTTCTTTTAAGAGTTTTTATTTTATGAAAAAATTGATACTGAGTAGAAGTGTCTACATGTAATATTGAAATTGTTATATATATGATATGACCTAATTATATAAATATATAAACCTGAAAATATCCTCAATGTGAATTATTAACTTAATTCAAGATTATGTAATGTTTAAGGTTGGTGCCTTATAGTTGGTATCAGAGGGAGGTTTAGTTAAATTTAGAGGTTTGGGTATTATTTAAGCATAAGTGACATAACCATAATGGTTTTCATATTAGAAAGTGTCATAGTTATTTTAGATAAATTGAATGAGTTTAATATAACATAAATAAGTATATCTTAGTGTTTACCCTCCTCATAAGATATTATATGATGATTTTACTAATATAACCACACAAACTTTTTTGGTTTTAGTAAATGGATGGATCTAGAAGGCACCAAAGTGACAATGGATATGAAGGAAACTATAGTGATTTTAGGAATGAGAAACTGAATGAAATGGAATCTATAATGAGAACTCTTGTGTTTATTCTCAACCAACTATCTAGAGTCATTATTGACCACTTGAACCTTGGTGATTTTCTAAGGCATCATATATGAGAGAAATGAATCCCTATAGAAGTTCAGGAAATAATAATAAATGAAAGTATATTAAAAAACCTATGTTTCAAGGATATAGATAAAAAAACTAAGTAAAATTCTTTGAAGGTATGGGAATGTGTTTCAGATGTTGTTATTAAGGTCATAAATCAAGAACCTTCTATGGAAAAAGGAAGTGTCTAGTTGACTCCAGGAAAGGGAAAGAAGTTCTTTATGAAGAATCAATTGAATTTCTTAAATGTGGTTTTCATGTTCATTATGCCAATATATTTCCTATGAATTTTTTTGAGAATGGGATCATCAAGACCATAAAAATATGTATTTACCAATACATAATGTCATTCCAATTGAATATGAGATGACTAAAAATAACTTATGAAAGGTATGGATTATTTCTTAGCTGATGTTTTGACATTATTGAATCTTAGGATATGATTCATGATTTTGTTTGTAGGAAACAAGTATTATGGAATAAGTTGGAAAATAATGGTTAATGTATCATGAATAATTTTTAATGAGTAATAAGTATACATATAAGGTATTCAAGAGTTATGGTAGATTTTAGGATGATGAAATTCTTAAAAGTATTAAGGCTCTTTTGATGATGGGATTACATTGGAAGAATTTTTCTAGTATGTGTAACCCCGAAGATTGATATGTGAAAATTTTATTCAAGAAATAATTATCTTTTCATGTGTGGACATAATGGATAACATTAGGGGTTTTATGATCTTTTGTTTTTGAGGTGATAAATGGTTATTATATATTGGGATTCAAAATTAAAGGTATTAGATAACCTTTGAGGATAAAATAGGTTATGGTTATTTTTGAGGAAATTATCTTATTTTTTAGAGTGTTATAAGAATGATATGGTTTTATAAAAAGGACAACCCATAGGATGGGTGGAAACCCATTCTTCCTGACGAGGCCATGAGAATCGAACCTACAATCGAAGGGCGACAAGGGCGCATCACCTACCACTGGCATATGAGAAGACCTTGGTTAGTATGACTTATTCTTTTTAGTTAAATGATTTTATTGATCAAGAATAAGTTTATTTGAGATATTATGTTTTACCCAATGGATATCCTTAGTATAGGAAAAGGATTTGGTGATTAAGTGATAAAGTTTATTTTGGAGGACGTTCTCTCTTTTAGGAACACTTTATGCCTTAGGAAAATAGAATACTATAGGATTTCATTTGTGGAGTAATGGTTGAAATTTTATTTTGGAAGAATCTATGTTTTTATTCTGGACATATGCCAATTTCGGTTATTTATGTAAATGATTAACCTATCATAGAAAATATGTGATTAGGTTAATTACTATTCAGTATAAGACATTAAGAGTAGTCGATGTTATTTGGAGATAAATGTTAAGATTTACTGTCAAAGGCTATGTGATTAAATTATTTTGAGTTTTGGGTTTCAATATTAGTTTGGATTATATTGAATAATTTTAAGGAAAATTGTCAATTGAATGGTCTTTTTTGAACTTTGGGTACTGTTTTTTGAATTTTGGAGATTAAGAGTAGTATTTATTTTTATAAAGGATTATACTTTTGGGGATTATCTGATCTCTTACCAATAATTTTTTGTTTTTTTAATGTCTAAAGATAGGAAAAATTTATAGTTTATCTTTTTTAGATTATGTGATTCTTTAGAAGTTGATTCTAGTGATTTTGATGTGACCAAGTCATCTTGAATACTCATCATTTGGAGAAAATATGAGTTTGTGGTAGAAATTTAGTTAAGGATGAAAGTCTACACGACAAGTATGCTTCCTTATGTTTTTAGTTAAACTCTTAAATAAATTCTTCAACATTATGAAAAATAACTTAAAACAAAAACATTGTTCGTTTAGTTTTCCTACTGGGGAATCAAATAACTTTTAACCCATCACATTTTTTGATTTGCTAGTGGTTAACTTTCTCCTAATAATGTTTTCTATCACTCTCCATCAGAACTTGACACTTATTTTCTCTTCCATATCCATGTTTTCATACATTTAATCCTAGTATGTGTTATCTCTGGTGACCTTTGTACTTATCTTACTTTCTTTTAAAGTGATAGTTTTATTGACTCTTTTTTCAATGTGGGACTTTCAATGAAGTTTCCAAGACCAATTTTAAAATTGTGAGGATGCAATTTCCAAAAGGGGGAAGGATGTTAGGACCCAACTATTTATATAATAATACCTCTTTCATTTATATTAATATTTATGAATAAGATATTAATTTAATTTTAAATATGACACTTTTTCTAATAGAAAACTCAACACCCAACAACGGGTTTACTTGAAATATTATGTTGCACACAACTTTGAGTTATACCAAAAAATAAAATATTAATAATATTTTTTAAGTGGTAGTTAACGCATATCCGTTGTATTACCGGAAATGAACATAAATAACAAAATTATGATTAAACATGTTTGTTAAATGTTTTTAAATTTATCCAATAAATTTCAGAGGCTTAAAATAATAATTAATCTGATTTTAATCATGAAATACTTTAATAATCTTTAAAAGGTCAATTTACCACCTTTTGATAGAGAACTCTTTTTAAATATAGTTTTTATCACTTTTATATGGTCTATTTGAGAAAATAGAATTCTTCTTTAGAAGCGGGACATCAAAATTTACTTTGTATGAAATTTTGGTATTTTTCTGATAAAGTTCATTTTTTAATGAATAGTGAAAAATACTGCATTTTAATTCAAAACTGCCCTTTAATAAAATTTATTTATATAGTTATATTATAATTTTAATTGGTTTTAAAGTGTTTTTAGATTATATTTTTTAAAATTTAACCCATTTTTGGTCATTGTAAGTAATTTCACATTGAAATTGGACAGAAACAAATGACAATCCTTTGATAGTTATTATTTCTTAAAAACACGCCTTTTGGTTTTGACAACAAGAATTAATTTTAAATTAATTTATGAAAAATATGTATTTTGAATTTGGAAAAATGGATTCCATATTTTGAATCAGGAGGAATTTTTTTTAAATAGGTATATTTTATTTTTATACATTATGAATAATAACTTCAGTAAATATTTTATTTACCATGGTTAAAGGGTAAATATAGTAATAAGGTTAAACAAAATAATATTATAATAATAATAAATTACCCTAACAAGTGTCCTAATTCTATTGGTTGATACAAGTACGACCATGTTCATCCTTGGGTTGATTTTGGGACCCCATGGAGGCACTTGTAAGTGAAAATGACACTTTATAAAAATTAATTTAATGTTAAGGAAAATGTAATATAAACATATATCTCTTAGTAAAACAATTTTTATAATGGGTTATATAAGTTATATTTAAGAATATAAATAGTCATTAGAAATATAAAATTATTTCCAACATCATGGTATCTTATTTATAATTTTTATAAATCAAATAAATAAATTTATTTATGACACAATGATGATGTAATGATTACCACATTAATGAATGTTTTAAATAAATGAGATAATAAATATTAAAATAAATTTATTTTGAAACTTTTTATGCCATAAAATAATTTTATGGATGATTAAGACTTGTTATATTTGAATTAATGAAGGTTTTTTTGAAATAATCAAGTTGGTTTGGATTGATTAAAAAGTCATGTTATGAATAGTATAAAAATTGACATAAATGAGTTTTTAAATCAATCAATATTTTATTATATGATATAATAATCCTAAAAATATAATATTCAGAAAAATGACATATATAATGTTACAAATTTCATTGATGATATATTTTGGGTCTATTGTAATTTTATTGTAACTATATTAACCATATAGAGAGAATAAACAAGAAGACATGGTAAGAGTTAAATTATTTAACTAAGGGTTAAAGTTAAATGAAATGGTTAAAAGTGAAACCAAAACTTATATAAAACCTATTTTTGAGATTATTTAGAATAATAGTCATATTGTATTACAATTTAATGAGTTTGGGACCTTTTTAAACCTAAATTTAGTTTTTAATAAAATAATATTTTCAAACTTTCATAAAG
The DNA here is from genome assembly GCA_963277665.1 of Viscum album. NCBI lineage: Eukaryota > Viridiplantae > Streptophyta > Magnoliopsida > Santalales > Viscaceae > Viscum > Viscum album. Next base: position 1,170,513,722 of record OY728138.1, on the reverse strand, counting down.
AACCACTCCTCTCCCTTATAAAAATCCATCACCTATAACCCATTTCTAATAACTATAAAGCCCATTGGATCATCCAAAATCTGACCAAATAATCTCAAAACATCTCTATATTCATACTATAAGCCATACCTTAGGCAGAGGGAACTTCAAGAAAGCCTTTTGGATCAATCCAAAGGAGTTACCCGATTTAAAGGTAATGTATTCCCTCAAGTTCTCTTCTTTTATTTTACTTCTTCACTAAATATGATTATTTTATTATTTGTTTATATAAAAAAACCAGTATCCTCAATATAATAGGTTTTTATTATTATATTTATTTGAACTACACTTACACACACCTCCAACTAATTGGTATAGAACATACTGTTTCTATGGACGACGAATTACTGCCTCACGAAATGATGATTGTTCAATCTTCTCCTACCACCTCTTATGGTGTAAATTATGATGGAAATGTAATTATATATGTTATTTTTGATATTTATTTTATCTCTATGATTATGTAATTATCTTTTAGAACAAAACTTTATTCTTTTTATGTTGTATATATACAATAATTTCATTTGAGGAAGTGCGGACTACCGCCCCCTCAAAGTGATATGACTCATTCATAACATACATGGAACATATAAAGGATGGTTTTAATGAACTTATGTAATATATATAAAATATGATATTATATATTAATACTAATATAACTATGTTTCATTTGGTTTTCATTCCTTTAAAAATGAAAAAAATGAAATGAAAGTGGCATTCATACGTACGCACGACTTACCATCTCCATGAATGGTGCATTTCATTTTCATATATCCAAATGATACGGACTATTATAAATATATATATATAATGGATATATATGATAAATATGATATCTAAATCATGAATATCATTCTGGAGATAATGTAATTTTGACCACATGGACAATTTGTAATTATAACAAGTTCATTTTTGACTCAAGTTCCAAACATTGACAAAATGTCCAATATGAACTCAAATAATTATCTAATTGTTATAACAAGGTAATAAGTGACATAAAATGAAAAATAAACTTGAAAAAGGTTCTTAAGAAAGTATAAATTAACTTAAGTTTATTATTTAGGAAATTAAATAACGAACGAGTCAAGTCAGACACGAGGTAAGGGACTTCGTCTCAGTTTCCTTTCATTGAGGCATGTTTTGATAATATACACCTCTTTATTTTACACAGTGTATAATAAACCCCTTTGAATTTTAATTTCATTCAAATGGAATATTTTTTCTATGAAGCATTTTAATAAATGACAAAATTAATGTTTTTAATGTTTGCAGTGACAATGACCTCTCCACCATCGTAATCATTATTTGGCTTCCTCTATAATCCTTAATGTTTTTAAAATGAAAAAGAAAACCCTTATTTTGTTTTTGTGTGTTTTGGTATTACAAATTGTTTTTTAAATGGATTTATTATTTCAATATCTAGAAATGATTTATTGTTATTTCAAATGAAATGTTATTAGTGAAATGTGGATTTTTGAAATATTTTATGTGTTATGATTATGTAATGGTACTTGGACATTTGACGGGTGATTAAGTGATAAACCAAATGATGGGTGGTGAAATGATAAACAAAGGACGGGTTGTTACGTTATAACCTCCAATGAATTGGGTATGTAAGTCGGATGTATGACTATTCCATTTAGTGATATGTGTGGAAGTCGACCGTATGGTTATTCCATTTAAGTATGTTTATGTCCCAAGTTACCTTTATATGCTATATGTTGATTTATATGGGTTTTATGGTAATATTTTGGTTACAAAAGGTTAAGAAATGATATTTTATTTAGTGAAGAGTATTTACAACTTCATAAAGGTGAAAAGTATTACCTATGATAAAGTATTCATGGTTTATTTTTTGTTTTGAGAAACTAACAGTTATCCTACTTTGTGCATCCCTTATTGAGATTTTTATGCTCATCCCAAGTTTTTGAAATGTTTTTCATAGGAATTAAAGTGGAATAGGGTTAAGGATGGGATCAAGGAAAATTCATGATGATTAAAACCTGGAACTAAACATGTTTCTTTTATTTTAAGAGTTTTTATTTTATGAAAAAAATGGATACTGAGTAGAAGTGTCTATATGTAATATCCAAATTGTTATGTATATGATATAACCTAATTATCTAAAGTTATAAACCTGAAAATATTCTCAGTGTTAATTATTAACTTAATTAAAGATTATGTAATGTTTAAGTTTGAGGCCTTATAACGTTATTCTTCAATATTCTAATACACATACTTGAAGTTCATCTTATTTTTATCTCTTACTAAAATTTATCAAGAGAATGAGTTTGGAAATAAAATACTTCTCTTCTTTGAGGTCCCCCTCTACTCTCTATTTTTATCCATCTAAAAAAACTTTCACACTCCATTGATATTAAATCATGGAGGAATTTTAGTTTCATATTTGAAATTAAAATCTTATTTAACTTCTAATAGAAATACATCCCTTTAAAATCCTCCCATGAAATCCCCACTATTAAATTAGAAATATTATATTTACACTTCAAGATATAATTAAAAAATAATCAATGAAGCACTACATTCACTTAACTATTAAAAAATTATAAAAACTTGAATAAACACATTAAATCCCTAGAAAACCGGTTTGATCCTTCACACTATGGAGTGGTGTAGTGAATCTATAGGCAATGATACCTTTGAAAATCTACACACCATAGTCTGTTTTCCATTTTACCTTTTCTTATAGAATAACATATGATGTTTTTGATGCTCTTAACAAACATACATTACTACAGGGTTACACTATGTCCATCTCAAAGTCACCTTTTCTAATAGAGAGAAATTAAACTTAGAACACCCAGTGAAATAGCCATATATGTTTAACTAAAACATAGATCAATTCTATAATTTATAGTTTAGTTTATACTACCACGACTTTTCTCACACTGATAATTAGTGATGTTATTAATATTTTCATGACTTATTATATACTCCCTTTACTTATTTTATATGAAATGCGCATAATTTGTGTGAAATATTAATGTTTTAATATTAAGTATAATTTTTGAGCATTTTTTAGAAGTAGTCCAATTGAGTCAGTTTAATATTTTACTAATAACTGTCACTATAATGATCCAAATTGTGTGGTTATTGTTTTCTAGGATTCTCCTTTCAATATAAAACATTTCATTAGAAGGTACCATGATCCAATTCTGCAATTTGAAGGGTCATATGGTCCTCACAAACAAGACCAAAGAATCTGTGAACAAACTGGACCATCCTTGATGATTGATTTACTGGGCTCAATAAAGAAGTCCAAAAAATTTACCTCTCCACCATAATTCGGGGGACACTACATGTCATCTTGGATAAAAATTTCAAGGCCCAAATCTAAGTACAAGGGGCCCAAATGAAGCTTTGAAGTCCAACCCACCATTCTGGATGAGAATTAAAATCAGTATAGTATGAATAACATATCTCATGATGTAAGCATCAAATAGAGATGAGATTTTTCAGTGTGAAATAGGATATATAGATGGCAGACTTTATTGAAGAACCCATTCGGATTTGAAGGCATATTCATATTCAAAAACCCTTTCACATTCCGGACATCAAAAAGACTGGATTGAAATGGACAAGTTTACTTTGTTTACTCAACCGGCCATAACTTTTGATCCTTAAGTCCAAATGACTCCAAATTTTGAGAGTAGTCGGCCAAATTTATTATATAAAACTTTTACAGGAAGGATATTTCTCGATATTCGGCTGTCATTATGTCCATATCTGCGAGCCAAGTGGAGGGGTATTATTGGAATGTAAACAGTCCACTCCTTGGGCTATAAATACTCTCCCCTTCTCTCCTTGAGAGGGGTTGGCATTTCAGAGCAAAGGAAGATTTATTGGCAGTAACAAGGACCTGCCAAAGGCTTGGGAGGATCTTCCAAACTCAAGTTTTCACTTGATAATCCCTTCATCCTCTCTTTGTTTTCATTTACTTTTGCATTTTTCTTCGTTGTAATTTTGCAAGTGTTTGTCTTTGTAATTCTGTTTTAATGCAATTTTCTTCTTCTTAATTTCTTATTCTCATCCCCCTTCTATAGTTTAATATTTATGTTCTTATAGTAGTTTAAATTCAGTTCAATCCCCTTCCCTTTTTTAGCTTCCTCATTCAATCAAAAGTTCGTTTTTAATTATCATCATTGTTCGTGTGTGTGTGTCGACGTACCACTCTTTTCTTATCCCTATATTTTTCTTCTATTATTAATTTATAATCATAATAATTATAAAAAGATTATTAAACACCCAAATGGATGAGTAAATCTATCATTGGGGTGAGTTATAATTTAGGTATGTTAAGTGATTGAGAGCTTCTTCTCGATGAATATTCTTTGAATTAACATTGTGTATGTTGGACTTAACATGTCATGGATTAATGACTTGTTTTGTTTAACATGTGGTTTCCATGGATTATTGGAACCATAAATACACCACCATAAATAAGATCTGATTGATATTATAACCTTAAGTTAAGTTAAGTCTTGTTTTAAAGCCTTAACACTTAGGAATTCTAATCAGAATCATCTTGTGACATGGGTGTTAATTTAAATGCAATATAAAGCAAAGCTCAAGGATATCACAAGCTTAACTAACCTAATGATGAACTCACCCCAATATTTATCAATTTGTTAAATCAAATATATATAATTAATCATTTCTATTAATCTCTACAAACAAACCCCCTAATCAAAATACAATCAACTAAAAACAAATGACTACTACAAAGTATCATCACCGAGGATTCGACCCGAGTGCTGCTATACACATTAGCAGAGCACCGAAACTTTGACCAGTCGATAGGAGACAACCAGCCGCGTGTTTCAAATGGCGCCGTTTCCAGGGATGGTGCTTTATGTAGTCATTAGTTTCTGGTTGTTTTCAAGAAAACACAAAAAAAAAAACAAATTTAAAAAAAATTGAAAAAAAAATCACAAAGAAAAACCCGTCTTCCTCTTAAAAACCGTAAACTGAAAAAAATACAAAGAAAAACCCCTCTTCCTATTTCTTCCAAAATCTCTCTGAATGCCCCGTATCCTCCCAAACAATCCCTCAGATTTGTTTGACCCTAAAATTGAGCGAACACTTCTCCAACTTAGGAGTAACATAAGAGATACTCAAATAATTCAAGAACCAGTCCTTGTCCAACCAGTTGAATTTGAAATGGCCAATCCTAGGGAACAAACCCTTAAAGAACTTTCTACCCCTGATATAAATTACCAACCTCTTGGTATTCAATATCCAAACATAGAAGCTGACTTCGAACTCAAATCAGGTTTGATTCATCTTCTCCCTCATTTTCATGGGCTAGCCGGTGAGGATCCACATCTTCACCTTAAAGAGTTCCAAGTAGTATTCTCTACCATGAAGCCTCAAGGGGTTTCTAAAGAACAAATCAAACTATGAGCATTCCCTTTTTCTCTAGCCGACACTGCTAAGTCATGGCTCTACTACCTACCTCCTGGTTCCATAACTACATGGAATGACATGAAGCGTCTCTTTCTAGAAAAATTCTTTCCTACTTCTCGTACTGCTTCCATCCGAAAGGAAATAAGTGGTATCCGTCAATTCCCAAATGAATCACTCCATGAGTACTGGAAGAGGTTCAAAAAGATTGTGGCAACCTTCCCACACCACCAAATCCATGACCAACTCTTGATCCAATACTTCTATGAGGGGTTATTGGCTATGGAGCGAACCCTCATTGATGCTGCAAGTGGCGTTGCTCTTGTTGACAAAACTCCTGCAGCTGCAAGAGATCTCATAAGTAACATGGCTGCAAACACACAACAATTCCATACTCGAGCACATGCTCAAGTCAAACAAGCCCAAGATAATCAATCAATTGAGCCAAACAAAATGACTGAGTGGATGAGTGAACTTACAGGTCTTGTGCGACAGCTAGCTGTGGCTACCAAATCCCCAACCTCATCTTCTCCGCAATCAATGTTTCCTGGACCAATCAAAAACTGGGGAATCTGCAACTCTCCATCTCATCCAACTGACACTTGTACACAACTTCAAGAGGATCAATCTGATTCATCTGGACCAATGGAACTCAATGCAGCATATGCTCAGCAGAACACCAATCCTCACCTATCAGGTCAGTTTGTTAGAAACTTAAACCAACCTCACTCTGAGCCCTTGTCTTCTTCATATAACCAAGGCCTGAGGTATGGTAATCCCGTCTCTCATACCCCTCAATTACCTCCTCAAAACCCAAACCAGTTTCAATATAGTCATGGTGTTGGTAACTTCCAACAACCTTATCCTTTTGTCCCTAAACCTCAAAGGATCAATACTCCTCTTCCTCCTCCTGGATTCCATTATCCTAGTGAGACTTACCAATTCCAAAACCAATACAATCGCTTTCCCAAGAACCAAAATCAAGGAAATTCCAATCTGGGACAAGCCTCTTCTTCCAAACAACAATTTCGAAAGTGCTGTTGAAGATCTTGCCTCCTTCACCCGTTCTAGTCTTAATAACATTGAAACCCAAATCGGTCAACTTGCATCCCACCTTAGTCAGCAACAACCATCCAATTCTTCCCAACTTCCAGCTCAACCATTACCCAACCCCAAGGGTAATGTAAGTGCAATTTTACTTATACCAGGAAAGCAACTTGCTATGCCTCAAGATAAATCCTCAAACCCTCCTTTGAATGTTGACCTAGAAAACAAAAATAAAAATAAACTTGAAAAGGAACCTGAATCCATTCCCTTACCTCCTTCAATTCCACTTAGGAACCCAATTCCTTTTCCTCAAGCCATTTCTAAACCAAGGAAGTCCTTTGAACCTGATCCTGAAATGCTTGACATGTTTAGATGTGTTGAAGTCAACATTCCCCTCTTAGATTCCATAAAAAAAATTCCTAAGTATTCCAAGTTTCTCAAGGAATTGTGCACCCACAAGAGGCAACTTAGGACATTTGAAAATGTTTCCACCCAGCAGTCTATACCCATTAAGTGCAAAGATCTAGGGACCTTTACTGTCCCATGCCAAATTGGAAGTTCCAACTTTGATGATGCACTCATAGACCTAGGAGCCTCAATTAATTTCATGCCCAAATCCATCTTCTCCAACCTTGGTCTAGGTCCCTTCCACCCAACAGGTGTTGTTATTCAGTTAGCCAATTGAAGCACAGCCAGTCCTGAGGGAATAATTGAGGATGTCCATGTCCGAGTCAATGATCTTATCTTCCCTACCGATTTCTATGTCCTTGACATGGAAGGTGAGACGAACTCTTCTCGATCTCCCCTAATTCTAGGAAGACATTTCCTCATAAAATCTAAAACCAAAATTGATGTCCACGCTGGCATCTTATCCATGGAATTTGGTGACCAAATAGTCAGGTTCAATATTTTTCAATCCATGCGATACCCATTAAGGAATCAATCTGTATTCTCTATCCATGTTTCTGAAACTCCCTTTGAGAGTGTGTTGAATCCTAATCCATCATGTTCTTCCTATTCTACTAATAGAGGAGTTTGTGAATATTGCATCCTCATTAACAAAGTGATTAATGGTGAAATTGATGTTGACATTACAAATGCAAACTCCATTGATCTAAAGGATCTTGAAAACTCTTTGGAATCTCATCTCACCTCTGACCTCCAATGCTCCAACATTGATGGTAATGAGGAAAATGAACTAGAATGATCATTTGTTGATTCAGATCAGATTATCCCACATTCATCCTTTCCTATCCATGATTCTGAAAATTTTGTTATATGTGAAGTGAACCTTGAACCAATGTGTTTATATTGTCCTGATGGTAGTGATGTTTGTGATATTTGTAACCTAATTAATAAAGTGATCATTGGTGAGGTTGAAATTGACCATTCTCTGGCAAACAACATTGAAATAAAGGATATTGAAAATTTTATTCAGTCATATGACTCCACTGATCCTCATTACTCTACATAGGTAAGTGATGAAATAAATGAGTCAAAAACAATTGGGATCTCACACTCTGTTTTTGTGTTATCTGATCCTTACATAAATGAACCATTATAATTGAGAAATCTTCCTGAATTTCCAAGAATAGAAAACCATCACTTTGTGGATAAAATCATTCCTCAGGTTGAAGACCAAAGTGAGGATATAAATATTCTCTTTAGAACCCCATTGAATTGCAAGCACACCAACAAGAATGGGAAGAAATTATCCAATGAATCATCAGGCCTCCCAAAGAAAAAGTTTTTTTGGAAGCACACTGGAGTTGAGAAAATATGATGGCCACCATAAGACTATGGGTAGTCCACTGCAATTGTCCAGATGTAGACAAATAAATGCAGCGCTTCTTGGGAGGCAACCCATTTTTTCTTTTACTTTTAGGAAATTTCAATTTCTTTTTAGTTTTTCATTAGATGAATAATGAATTTCCTTTTTCAGGTAACTTCCCACTGTCCTGGAACCACCTCGACTTCCACTGAATCCCCAAATTCTCTAGCCGACCCACCACTAGATGGAGATGGCAACCCACTAAATCCAAACCAGGGGGCACCTCTTTACCTTTAACTCTCTCTCTTTCTCTGCATCTCTCTACATCTCTCTACCTCTTTCTTCTTCTTCTTCTTCTTCTTCTTCTCTCCTTCATTTTTTTACCACTTTTTTTTCCAACCCTTTTTTTCTCTTTATCTCTTGTGAGGGTGTGTATTTTAAAAAACCCTTAAAAACTAAAAAAAACCAAAAAACACAATCACTTAAAAAAATAAAAAAAGAGTCATGCTTACTCACCATCGAGTTTTGAAATTTTGTCCAACCATTTTGGGGAGTTAACAGACACGTTTTCATCTCAAAAATTTTGTATTTTCATTATGACTTTGGATAAAGAATTTTGTGTCAAAACCAACACATTTTGAATTCTCAATTTTTGATTTGGAAAATTATTTTCCCCAACCGTGAGAACAAACATTTTCTTTCATTCCAAGGCCACCTATGGCCATCTTTTCAAAATGTGTGTTTTCACCCCCATTTGTGAGTCTTGAGTTTGTGGACCTTTGAGCTGAATTTCCTACCTTAGTGTGTATTAATATGATAGAGGCATTTTCTGAACCACATGAGAATCACAATAGCCAAATAGCCTCCCATTTCCCTTAAATTAATCCTCCTTTTGAAATCCCCTTCGATCCTATGAAAACCTTTTCTTTGATAGCCACATTACAAGCCCAATACCTTATCCCACCCAATATCAACATAGATTTTCATTGCATAAGTTTTTGAAATTTAAGTATGGGGGGGGAATGGATTTCATTTTTGGGTATCATTTCCTTACCTTCTGGTGTGTTATCATATGCTTGAGGGCAATAATCCATTTTAGTGTGGGGGGGAGGTTGTCATTCAGTGGGATTTGGGAATGTATTGTACAAATGATATTGAAAAGTGTTCAAAAAAAAAAATTAAAAAAAAATCAAAAACAAAAAAATGAAAAGAATGGGTTGTGTCTTGGTTAGGTCAAAAATAACTCTTCCTCAACCTTTGATATTGTTATAACTATTACAATTAGTGTCGTGAGGAGATCAAACATGGGTTGGGTGATTAGTGTGAGATCTATTTCAAGTTCAACTTTCGAAAAAATACAAAAAAAAAAGAAATGAAAAGAAAAAGGAACACTTATGTTATTGGGAGAAGCTTTATGTTTTTTAAATATTCCATCTTCTCATCCCCTTAAAATTTTATTCCACTTTTGTGTCATGCTTCATTTTTCCCTTTGTAAAGATGTGTTTCCATTTTCTTCCATGTTTCAGTTTCAAAAAAATTGTGTATTGTTTTATCCATGTTAGTGTTTTAGCCCCTCTTTCCACCCTTTTGGACATTATAATCCTACCATCCCATAGCCACAGAAAAACCCCTTCAAAAGACCTCTTGATTTTTGAGCACTTTAGATAGGGAGTGGAAGCTGAGATCTCTTACAAACTCTATGATTTTCACTTTTGGTTGGTGAAAGAGTGAACCTCCACAAATGAATTTTATCATCTTGAGAGGTGTGAGTTTTGAGTGTCCACATTTTCCATTTATAAATTTGAGCATGAAAAAATTAATTAGTTTTGGCACATTGTTTCTATAAAAACTTGTGGTGGATTTCAAAATGGATGAGTGAAATAGTCTAAACCTCCCCTGATTGGAGAAAACAAAATTTTAATATCTGTTGGTGTGTAAAAATGATTTTGTCATGTTTTTATATTTGTTGCACATGAGGACATGCACAAAACTAAGTGTGTGTGGGGGGGGGGGGTTATGTTATTAATATTTTCATGACTTATTATATACTCCCTTTACTTATTTTATATTAAATGTGCATAATTTGTGTGAAATATTAATGTTTTAATATTAAGTATAATTTTTGAGCATTTTTTAGAAGTAGTCCAATTGAGTCAGTTTAATGTTTTAATAATAAATATCACTATACTGATCCAAATTGTGTGGTTATTGTTTTTTAGGATTCTCCTTTCAATATAAAAAATTTAATTAGAAGGTACCATGATCCAATTCTTCCATTTGAAGGGTCATATGGTCCTCACAAACAAGACCAAAGAATCTGTGAACAAACTGGACCATCCTTGAAGATTGATTTACTGGGCTCAATACAGAAGTCCAAAAACTTTAACTCTCCACCATAATTCGGTGGACACTACATGTCATCTTGGATAAAAATTTCAAGGCCTAAATCTAATTACAAGGGGCCCAAATGAAGCTTTGAAGTCCATCCCACCATTCTGGACGAGAATTAAAATCAGTATAGCATGAATGACATATCTCATGATGTAAGCATCAAATAGAGCTGATATTTTGCAGTGTGAAATAGGATATATAGGCGGCCGACTTTATTGAATAATCCATTCGGATTTGAAGGAATATTTATATTCAAAAACCCTTTCACATTCTGGACTTCAAAAAGACTGGACTGAAATGGACAGTTTTACTTTGTTTACTCAACCGGCCATAACTTTTGATCCTTAAGTTCAAATGACCCCAACTTTTGAGAGTAGTCGGAAAAACTTATTATATACAACTTTGAAGAAGGATCTTTCTCGATTTTAGGCTTTCATGATGTCCATATCTTCGAGCCAAGTGGAGGTATATTGCTGGAATGTAAACAGTCCACTCCTTGGGTTATAAATACCCTCCCCTTCTCTCCTTGAGAGGGGTTGGCATTTCAGAGAAAAGGAGGATTGATTGGAAGTACCAAGGACCTGCCAAAGGCTTGGGAGGATCTTCCAAACTCAAGTTTTTACTTGATAATCCCTTCCTCCTCTCTTTGTTTTCATTTACTTTTTCATTTTTCTTCGTTGTAATTTTGCAAGTGTTTGTCTTTGTAATTCTGTTTTAATGAAATTTTCTTCTTCTTAATTTCATATTATCATCCCCTTATGTAGTTTAATATTTATGTTCTTATAATAGTTTAAATTCAGTTAAATCCCATTCTCTTATTTAGCTTCCTCATTCAATCAAAAGTTCATTTTTAATTATCATCATTGTTCGTGTGTGTGTGTCAACGTACCACTCTTTTCTTATCCCTTTCTTTTTCTTCTCTTATTAATTTATAATCATAATAATTATCACCAGATTATTAAACACCCAAATGGATGAGTAAATCTCTCATTGGGGTGAGTTATAATTTAGGTATATTAAGTGATTGAGAGCTTCTGCTCGATGAATATTCTTTGAATTAACATTGTGTATGTTGGACTTAACATGTCATGGATTAATGACTTGTTTTGTTTAACATGTGGTTTCCATGGATTATTGGAACCATAAATACACCACCATAAATAAGATCTGATTGAGATTATAACCTTAAGTTAAGTTAATTCTTGGTTTAAAGCCTTAACACTTAGGAATTCTAATCAATATCATCTTGTGACATGGGTGTTAATTTAAATGCAATATAAAGCAAAGCTCAAGGATATCACAAGCTTAACTAACCTAATGATGAACTCACCCCAATATTTATCAATTTGTTAAATCAATTATATACAATTAATCATTTTAGTTAAGCTCTGCAAACAAACCCCCCTAATAAAAATACAATCAACTAAAATCAAATGACAACTACAAAGTATCATTGCCGAGGATTCGACCCGAGTGCTGCTATACACATTAGTAGAGCACCGGAACTTTGACCAGTAGATAGCCGACAATCGGCCGCGCGTTTCAATTAGCTTCCCCATTTTTTATAGGAATTATCTTCAACCACCATTCCTAGAGAAATGGTGTGGTCCTTTTACATCTAATTATTTTAGCATAAACTTCATAAACCTAGTCTTGATACGATCACTTCCAAAATATAGCCCAATTCACCATTTTTATGGCATCCTGCCTTTTTATTACATAACTTTTGATTACATTTTACAAAAAGAGGATCTTTTAATGTTTAGTGTCTTTTAAATAAGGTACATAATACATGAAAATATGAAAAAACGTATTCTAATAAACTTGAATGGAATCATCATAGGTTCATACTAATTTCCTTACTACATCTCATAATCTATGTACATACATCATTGTAAAGGGTGAGCAGAAGGCCCAGTAAGGGAAAATAAGGGAAATATTTTTCTTGTGATATTGAGGAATATCAATAAAGACTTGATGAAATACATAAATGAATGATAAAGAAGAATATCATAATAATAAAAACATGAATAATAACATGGAAATTTGGATAAAATATTTAATTAGACATTAATTAGCATATCACTAAGGTTTTTCATCGAGGTGTCATAAAAATTGCCAAGGTTATTCATCAATGTATCGTAAAACATGTAATCTCTAGAGATTAAATTATCCACCAAATGAATTGGATCACTACCATGGAACACACTTAATATGTATTTATTAATATGATCCACATATATCATGATAAAATATCTTATAAATAACACATTGAGAATAAAATAAATGGGTTTCATTTCAAAATCATGGTGTTTTAGAAAGTTCTGAAAACAAGATCCTTTTATCATTTTAAACCCATATAAAAGGAAGAAGGGTTTCATGTATATTAATCCTAGAATTAAATAGACCATTTTTAAATCTATGTGAATACCCTTATAGAATAAATATATTTGGTTATTCATAAAATAAAATAAAATAATTTCATGATAAAAAGAGAAAACTTTTGAGATGAAAATCTAGCAGCATAATGGGTATGAAAAATGGTTTTAGAAAACATTAAAAAGAGAGGGGACAAGGTTATAAAATTAATAAAAGACTATTAATATAGTAAAGGTATAGCTAAAAATTTATAGAAGAAAATGGTATGAAAATTTGAAATACATACCACGTAAAAAGGAAACATGAAAGGAAAAGAGAAGTTGAGAGTTCCCTTATGAAATTTCAGAAACCTAACGACGTCACTTAAAAATTAATAAAATGTGTTGATGAGAAAAAAGGGTATATAATAATTTTTACATAATATGTAAATTAACAGGGATATTTAATGCTATATCCCAACATAAAAAAATGGAAATTAAAAGGCATAACATAAAAAAAGAGTGTTTGATTAAAAGAGGAGGGGGTAGATTCCCTTACCTTGAAGAGTGACTCCTAAAACTCAAAGATCGGAAACTTAGGGGATTGAGGACACCATGGGAGGAATCACTAGTAAGTAATACTATCATATATTGGTAAAGGATTAATTTTTAATGAAAGAAAATAAAGAAATGGGTGGGTATTTATAGCAAACATTAGGAAAGTTTTTATTAATTTCCTTGGACACCTCATTAGTTTTATTTTCAAAACCATGGTCTTGCACAAGGTTTTTTCCCATGGTATTGGCCAATTGGGACACATATTATCATATTTTAATCCAAAATATTTTACTAGAATTTTCTATTAATTATTACATTATTATGATGTCATTAAACATACTGAAAAACTAAAATTGTATTTTTACTATTCATGAAAAAATAAAATATTTTATAAAATTATCATAGAATCACTCTAAACAAATATAAATGTTATGATTTAAAAAATTAATTTTATTTTATCATAATAATTATCTAAAAATGGGAAATTTTAATTTTAACTATAAATTACCTATTTATTAAAAATAATAGCGGAAACAAATGCATAGTAAAACTTTCAACAATTGAATTTTTTTATCATTTTTAATTACTTAAGAGGGTTTATATAACACTATTTAATTATAATAAACATTGTTAACAAAAATTTAGTTTAATATAAAAATTTATATCTCTTTTAAAAGTATAAATTTTTCTTGAAAAATCAATTTGTCAAATTCCATCTCAATTTTTAAGAAAAACTATTCCTAAAACAGAAATGATGAAATAAATATTTTATTAAAAAAAGTGATTACATTTTAAGTAACTAGAGAATCAACACATAAAACCTTATAAAATTCACATACATCCTAAGTGTGATGTGTGTGATAGTGATAGACTCTTGGGGTGGCTCGACTAACATCACCTGAGTGGTAATATCCACTAACTTGAACTTCTCCCGTAGGATATTTCGTTCAAGCTTAACATGTTGAAGTTTGGATTGGTATTGGTCAAGAGTGAATCCCAAATATTTTACCTCTCTCCCAAGTTTTGACAAATGGGATTCATACAACATGACTCTACTAGTTGAGGTCATCAACTATTCTTTCTTCATTAATTAATCCTTATCATCTCTATTTATAATACCAATTATAACATTAAAATTATTATTAAGAGAATTGTTTTCAATGGTCATATTGAAAAATAGTTATAATTGACCAATGGTCATATAATTATTGAAATTAAGATGAAAACTCCCAATTTATCTTTATTATAACCATTTACAAACTCAAAAAAACTTCATGATAATCACTATAGTATGGCAGCATTCGTAGTTAGGATTTCCTTTACCAATACCATGAATCCTACTTCCATAAATGAATCTAAATATTTTATATGACTTAAAAAAATATTCTTTGTTGTATTCACATAAAAATTTTCAATAAACACAACTCAAACATATCTAAAATTTATTTTTCTAATAGTCTATCCCTTTGATTTGTTTACAATCCCAAAATCTTTTAAAGATGAACCCCAAAATCATTCAATAATAATTTCTAGATAAAAATTATCTATCTAAACAATAATCATTTAAGGAGTTAATTAATGAATCAATAATAATTTATTATAAACTCATGTGAGCAATGATTTATTTTAGAAATAAGAATTAAATAAAAATAGTTTCATAATCACTTATTATATTTCTTGACACAATTACTTATCCCTAAAAAATGTTTCCCGACTAATCAATAAATTCAATTACACAATCACTTCTTAAACTGAATAAAAATTAAATAACTCTTCCCCATGCAGACTTAGAAATACATACATAGCCTATTTGATCTATCAACAACTCTATTAAAAAACCCATATAAACCACTTTTATAATGGTTCACCAAAGATAGTGAGAAACTCCAACATAAAGAAAGAGAGATTAAACATGCCTAGATTTAGAGAGAAATATCCCTTGGTGAAGTGGTAGTGCATCTTCAATCCATTTAATTATATGTATTTAGTTAAACTCTTTGTTCCAATTGATGCCTTTAAAAATCCACTTTGGAAAGTTCCTTAGTCATAATATCTGTGACTTGATTGTAAGTAGACACATACTCTATCAAAACTTGTTTTTTTAAACCTCCTCCATTATGATGTAATATTTTATTTAAATATTCTTGGTCCTCAAAGGTTAAATGGTATTTTTTTAATATTTATATCACTCGAGTTATCACATAGGATAGGAATAGTAGAAACTACTTTAATCACAATATCCTAAAACTATTGCTTCATATATAACAATAAGTTACATGCTTGAGTGGATGCTAAACACTCAACCTTAGTAATGATGAAGGAGATATAGTCTTTTCTGATACTGATTTTTGAAATACAAGAACTACTAAAATAAAAATAACCTCATAAAGTTGACTTTTTTTCATACACCAAACATGCACAAATGGCATCAGTGAAATCCAATAGTTGTTGTGGTGATTTTTTGTAATAAAATTGGCCATAGTTTACTAAGTGGTTAAGATATAGATGAATTATTTTTCATATCTTTCATATGAATTTCTTTTTTCCAATTCTAAAAATGAGAATCCTTACTTTTGGAAATAACTATAGCTAACCTTATACCAAGTAAAGAAAACTAAAAATTATTTTTTGATAAATAGTCACATCAACCTCCTTTACATCAACATATTTGGACAATTTCATTTGGGCCTACACTAGTGTATCCATTGGTTCAGAATCATCAATCCTTTATCTTTTCAGAAATTCCTTAGAATACTTCATTTGGAAAATAAATTTCTCATTTTTTCTTTGAATAATTTAGAGGCTAAGGGAAAAAATGATAATACACCAATTAGACACATCTTAAATTTATACATCATTAGTTCTCAAAACTTATTTCATTGGGTGTCATGAGATCCTAAAAAAATGACATCATTAACATATATAGTCACTACCATCAAAAACTCCTTCTCTATCTTGATATAAAGTTTGTGATCAACTCCACATATTTAAAAGCTAAGCTTCATTAAATATTGATATATCCTTGAGTACCAGGATCTTAGTGCTTGTTTTTCCCATATAAGGCCTTATTTAATCAAAAAAATTTATTTTCATCCTCATCAATGAGAAATTCATCTTGTTGTTCAATGTAGATTTCTTTTTAAATAAAACCATTGATAAATGTGGACTTCACATACATATAAAAAACATTAATCCCACTTTTCTCCATAGCCAACACTAAACTTATGGTATAAAGTTATGTAGGCTATAAAATTTTCATCTACATCCACTCCCTCTATGTGGGTATAAACCTTTCACACAATACATGCTTTATTTCTTAACACTTAGTCTTGATCACTTTTTATTATTTGACCTTGAGATAAATTCCCAAGTCACATTATTCTCGATCTAATATAGATCCTCATCCATAACCTTGACCTAAAATTCATCATAAATATATTCTTTAAATTATTTTGGTTTCCACCAAGGGAGAGAAGAGATCTTTGATGGCGTGCCTTCATTTTTCTAGTATTAACCAGTGATAACGAAGCACAAAAAAAATATAGTTATCACTTATTAATTTGCTTATAGTTTTCATATTTGAATCCACCATGAATACTTTATTTTCTTTCATTTTCAAATTATTATTCTATGTCTTCTACAGCCTATAAAACTCCCCTTGATTCATATAATTTTTCCACACTTTCTTCTTTAAAAACCGAACTATTATATTGTGAAAATTTATTTCTAGAATCTAAAATATGTTCATTTGTATTTTAATGCTTCTCATTTTCATCAATTATAATATAATACCATTAAAATATCATTAAAATCCCATTATTGAAACAATTTTACTTATTTACTTTTATATTAATATCTAAGAATGAAAAATTAATCACCATGAGCCTCAAAATTTCCTCACTTTTCTTTATTGAGAATAAAACATTTACTTCCAAATGCTCAGAAGTACTGCAATACAAGAATCTATCCATATCAAATCTCATTGGTATTTTTTTCTTTATTTGGAAAAAAAAATTTATACTGGAAAAATAAGATATTGTAATAAATTCATTTTCCAATAATTTTCTCATAGTATCTTTTCAATCAACATATTTTGGGTCATGTTATTTATAATTTGTTTCATCCTCCCAAGAACTCTTTTTTATCGAGGAGTCCTTACCACCGATACCTAATATCAAATTCTATATTTTTTAAATATCATTAAACCTCAATATTTAATAATTACATACCATTATCTATGAGAAGATTTTGTATTTTCACATCAATATTCTTCAAATATTATATTTAGTATCAAGTGATACACTTGAATACCTCAGTTTTGGGGTAATCACCATTATCCATTCCATCCTGCTAAAGTCATTGATAACAAAACAATGTAACATTTTTTATCTAAGTATTTAAGTGTTATCCACATACATCCACATACATACATATGAAAAGGCTCATAAAGGGATGATTTAACTTCCTTTGGATTATAGATATTTCAAACAATATTATATTTCTGACATCTATCACAAATATGAGTGTTATTAGTAATCCTTGGGATGTATCAATATCCATCGATCTTTATTTTATTTTCAATGGATTTATAACTCAAATTTCTATATCACCTGTGGTATAATCTATTTTAATCTTCCTCAAACAACATGAACCAATTTTATTCACCATTTAGATAAAGAATCCATTTTTTCATCTTCCTTATAAAACAAGTGAACCATCCTTATCTTTAGAAAATCACCCCTTTTTCAAAATTTCACAACATTACCTATATCAAACAATTTTATAACACATAGAATATGTTGTCTAAGTCCTTCCACCAAGAGAACATCTATCTTTATATGGTCTTTGACACAAAATTTAGCTTTTTTAGTACTAAAAATTTTGAGTCCTGCATTATTTATAAACAGAAAAAATATATTCTTATAATGTTTGATACTTGAGATATGATATTAATTTCCTATCATATATAAAGTAAATAAATTATTTAGAATCCAAAAATATATATCTATATGTTTTTATCAAGGAAATATCAGTAAAATTTTACATTTCAGTTCTAATTTTCTTCACCCATGGCCTCTGGGTAACTTTTGTTGATGGTGGGTGAGCCTCATCATATTGAAAGATTTGAAGCCAATTTTGAGTTATTTTTTTGATGAAATATTAATCTAATATGTGCAACTTTTTCAAGTTACATTAGGCACATTATATTGAACCCTTAATGTACAATGAATTCATTTGTTCCCAAAACCTTCAAAAAAAATAATATCAATTAAAAGAATAATAATATATATATAATCTAATTTTTTTATACTCAATCTATCAGAATTACCTCTTTTAAATTGAACAAACATATTGAATGTGTCCCATATTTCCACATAAATAATTCCTTATTTTTATTTTATTTATTTATTCCATTACTCTTCTAAAATTAAATTTTTTAGTACATTGAAAATCTAATTTCGTTTATGGTTTTGATTCTTGAGGTTTAGAATCATCCCTTTGATCTTTCACATCATACAAAGATTATTTATTCTTAAGATCATGCTCTATTATATTTTTGAATTTATTTTTGAAATAATACACTTTTTTAATGGGAATTAATTATTCAGTATAGACTCTATAATTGTTTTTTCACTATTTAACTTGAAATTACCAATGTCATGTCAGGAGTAAAGAGTTTTTCTTGATGTTTACACTTTAATCTCTATACCATGAAATATCATTTGAATTATCCAATTATTTTAACTTTTTATTTTATATATTTTTAAAGAATTTTATAATTCAATCCTTTTCTTTAACATTGAGCTTCAACTTAACATAATTATCTATATTTCATGAACTTCTATACCATATTTTTCCAATTTCATCCCTCAAATATGACCTTTCTTCCTATAACTATTGTATGCAATTCTTATAGTACCATACCAATCCAAACATCTATTTATTCTAGATATTAATCGAGTTATTCTTGTATATCAACTCTGTCTTTGACTTCATTTTCATTAGGATCACTATCATCATCTTGTTCTTGGTTTATAATAGCCAACAAGGCATTTATACCAAGATCCTGACAATCCTAAACCACATCAACTTCACTTTCCTCAGAAATTTTATCATATTGAAAGAGGATGTTTTTCCTTTTATAAAATCTTTATTGTATGCCTCTCTTCACCTTCATTTTCATTAAAGGTTTCTCAGGAGATACTTTATCATCCTTAACACTTGATATTTCATGAATCATTTTTTCACTAGATATCCTACCTTTCCACACTAAATTTAAGAAAGTTCAAGATTTACATAGAATTTTCCTTTTCCTATTTTTAGATTAGAATATATAAAGGAAATAACTTTATAAACCTATTCATATTTATGATATTACTTAAACATTTATTTATTTATTTATTTATAATCTATTTACCAAGAACTCTCCTTTATTCTAGAATCATTTTTTTCATCCCCCATTTCATATAAATCATTGGTAGTATGAAAGTTTTATAGTGAAACCTCCTTAGAATATTTGTCTTATAGGATTCGGACATTGGAATTAATATGTATATTTAGTCTTCTCATAGTTCATTTTAACAATTTTTTCATCATTGAGATCTTAACCAAGGCCACACATGTCTTTTAGAAGAGAATTAAGATGGTCAAAGAACTAATTCTCTAATATTCATATTTATTCTATAAAACCTACATTTTTTCTTCTCATATTTTTTAATATACCTGATAGATATTAAGAATATTTT
The DNA here is from genome assembly GCA_963277665.1 of Viscum album. Classification (NCBI taxonomy): domain Eukaryota; kingdom Viridiplantae; phylum Streptophyta; class Magnoliopsida; order Santalales; family Viscaceae; genus Viscum; species Viscum album. Next base: position 1,170,493,389 of record OY728138.1, on the reverse strand, counting down.
CCCACATAACATGTGATGTCTTACATGACATCACATTTGTATAAATGGGATTCACCAAGGATCCTCCTAAAACATTGATTATTTTGATATCTATATCTAATTATACATGATCACTTTCTATAAGAGATCCAATATCAATTCTCACTGAAATACCATGAATAAATTCAATATTAACATCCATTCCTAATGAAATAATGTAATGTTTCATTCAACTATTACAATGTGGGAAATTTATTCCTTAAAAAAATATATACCCTTGTGGTTAAAAATGACTTCCATGATTCTAATAGAGAAAATGTCACCCAAAAAACCTTACTTTGACACCAAATATTGGTCCATATTAAGGATTATACCATGGGGGTAAATCTAGGTATTATAAACTTTAATATTTATTACTTGATTATGATCTAGTTCTCTTAATATGAATAACACTTATTTTTCTGACTTTCAATCTATATTAAGTGAGAAAAGAACAAAAAATAATATCAGGAATTTTTAATTGGTTTTAAAAAACAATATAATCCAAGGATCATGGAAATAACAATGTGTTGATACACCTGGAACACTATATTACACTTCTTTTAGTTCTTACATAATTGAGCAGTCTTATTAACCCTCCAGATTCACTATACATACAACTATGGAAAGGATCATTTCACTTGTTCTTAATGATGATAAAATTAATTCTTATCATCAAAATACAAGCTCAGTGCTTCTCACATATCAGTATTTTTATTTATAAAGTGTAAATATAATTTACACAAATAATGGTGTGTCACATTTTGTACAAACTCATCAATATTATAAAAAATTATAATTCCTAGAAATCACTTTTCACTTCAATATTTCAATACATATATCTATAATCCCTATCCTTTTCTTATCACACTCATTTTTATCAATAGAATACGTTTGAATATTTCATACTTTTATTATTTTATATGCTTCTATTATTTATATTTGTATCCCTATTAAAAAACATTTTATACACTATCGATATTCAATCCTAGAGGAATTTTAATTTCATGTTTAAAATTAAAATCATACATAACTTTCAATTGAAATAAAATCATTCAAATATAATCTATCAAATCCCATATATTCAACTGGAAATAGGCTATTAATACATCAATACACAATTTCAAATTAGTTTATAATGTTCAACATTAACTTTATTTTTCATGACTTATAAAAAGTCATATAAACATGCCAAAACACCCTAAAATATAGATTGATCCTTCATTCCATGGCATGGTGTAGTGAATCTTTAAGAAATTCACCCCTTCACATGATCAATACCATGACCTATTCGACATTTTTTTCATTTCATGAAGAAAACTAGATGATTTTTTATGCCATTAATCAACACACTTCACCATGAGGCTGCACCATGCTCATTTCAAAGTCACTATTTCAGACAATGAGAAATTAAACTCAAAACACCCAATGAGACAACCACATATGTTTCACAATGAGGTGGATTAATTTTATAGTGTCTAAAGTAGTTTATAACACCATGTATTTTTTATTCACATAATAGTTTTTTGATTTTTATCAAGGATTCAATTTGACCACCACACCATGTGAAATGAAACGGTCCTTCTATAGTATACCATTTAAAAAAAACCTTCATGAATCTTGGATCAAAATGTTAATTCCAAATAATATCCCTATTTACCATTAAAAATAGTTGAAATAATTATTTGAAATAAGGTTTAAAATTAACACTACATCAACATTATATTAATTTAAAAACTAAAAATGTATTCATAAAAATCACCACAATGTGACTAAAGAAATAGAGAGGGTATAGTTCACCAAAACCATCAAAACTACTTCCATACATTAATCTCAATATTTTATATGACATTAAGTACTATTTTTGGTTGGATTACCATGGAACATTGTTAACAAATAAAACCTAAGCATCTCTCAAAGGTATTTTGATATCATTAACAAAATTTGATAATGACCATTATACTCTTACTTTATCATTGAATATATAAGAATATCATATATATAAATACAACCAAAATTTGAAATATATATTCTCCAATATGTCTATTCATTATATCCATGATAATAACATGATAGTTCATATGTCCAAATTAAATAACTATAAATTCACAGTGTTGATACCTTGTATGGAAAGTTATTTTGAAAATTTCATCCCTTTTAACTCTTAACTGATGATATCCAGATCGAAGATCATTTTTTAGAAGAACTAAACCCATTTGAGTTGATTTAAAATATCATTGACACAAGGTAGATGATACTTGTTTTTGAATATTATTTTATTAATATCATGATAATCAATGAAAAAACTGATTTATCCATGTTTCTTTTTTCACAAAGAGGAATCATGAACCCCACTAATAAGAACTGGGGAATATATAACCCTTTTAAATATTCTATTGTAGTTTCTTCATTAACTCCTCAAATTCAATGGGATCCATTATACATATACTCTTTAGGATAAGAATGGATCTTGGTATGAGTTCAATTAAAAACTCAACCTCACACTCTTGGGGAAGACCAAATAGTTCATCCCAATATACATCAGTATATTCTCATACAATAGGTATGTACTCAATAATGAATTCATTTGTAATCATTTGATATATAAATTCCTAATTCCTAGGAATAAATACTCATATTATTGAAATTTATTCCAAGGGGAGTTCTTAATTTTTCGTATATTGATACTTGATAATAATATGACTCAAAATATGAAATGAGATCTCCTTTAATTAAACATTGATATGTGATTTATGTAGGGAAATAAAATACTTAAATAATATTATGTAAAATTAAACCAAAAGAAGAATAATTAAATCTTCAGGAAATATCCTTCCATAAATCTCAATCGAAGAATATTTATTTATCTTATACATGATCATTTTTCCACGAGGTGTTTCCCCAATAGTTTAATATAAATTACATGGGGTGGTGATTAAATATTATAATAAAACTTATTTGATATAAAATCATACAATGAAACAAAATCTAATAAGGTATTATGAGATCTATAAAAGGGAATATGTGTACCTCACATCATTTAATTTTTATGATCTGTCTTGGAATTTGTGGTCCTAAATACCCTTCCTTGTTCCCATTGTTCGGAATTTTATTGGGCCTTATTTTCATCCTTTTCCCAAGGTTTTTGGCATTGATTCATATAACTTATAAACTCCTTATTCTAGAAACATTTCAATGTTGGTGGATCATTAGATGGGACATTCTTCTCCTATATTGTGTAAATTTATTTCTTAGCCTTACTTCGATAGTTATGATCTTGGTGTCTTGATTTTATACACCTAAAACACTTCCATGATCCTCTAATCACCTAGGTTCTTCCTCCCACATTTGTTACATATTATAAATTTTACTTTCTTTACACAAAGTTTATTTTTATTAGGACTTCCATGATATTAAACTTTTATTTTTTATTTTTCCCAACATAATGAAAGTTTCTAGTTTCTATATATACATTAAGAACACATTAAAAAATATATTAATTGATACAAAATTTTATTTTATATGAGTCACTTCAAAGTCTAGGATTCATTCTTGTGAAGAAGAAATCGATTTTACTTTAGCATTAGAGATAAAACCGTAGGTATACCTGATGAGTATTGTGAAATTTTTTTCATAAGATCCAATATATTGATCCTGTTTTTAGATTTAATTCCATGAAATCCCACTCTATTTTCATGAAAAGAGTCTGAGTAAAATGATTAGTTAAAAATATCTTCTTGAAATATTCTCATTCCATAGATTCTATTTCTTTCTTTTCTGGGGTATACTTCATGAGGGTTCACAAATGGTTAACAGAACCTTATAAATAGTAGATGGACAAAATGAAAATCTAATAGTCCAAGAACTGGAGCATAAAAAATATGTATTCCATGACATTTAATAACTACTTAGTAACAAGTAGATTAGAATACCCACTAAAATAGGGTGGATGTTTTCTCATGAATGAATCAATAATGAGATGTCCATTTCTTGGTTTATTCAAAAGATCAATATGATTTGTGTTTTTATCATAGTTTGATATATTTGGGTAATAATTTCCATGATTTTTTTTATCTCAACCCTAATATAATTCGGTATCTTATTTGGAAAATCTCCATATTGTCTATCCCACCCATTGTTAACTCGGTTCTTTCAGGTTCCCACCATTACCTTAGATAAAGAAAAATTGGGAATGATTATAAATAAATTAATAGAAGTATATATAATAAAACTATAAATTTAGAAAGATGATTTCATAACTGACGTGCATTCATTATCCTATTAATCTCTAGGTTTCAATAATTGTTATCTGCACTTAGTTTTCAAATTGAACATGTTATATATTTCCATCCTTTGTAATGGTTTGCAAAGAGAATGATAATTAACCAAATAATATTATAAGAGAGTGTCTATCTAGGTGTGTAGTCTTAGGTCCACTAATCATGCATGTAACATCCCATCTCAAATAAATCTATAAATAATAAACAGATAGGTTATTCATGTGACCTCAGGCGAACCTCCCCAAAATCTAGAGGATGTTGACTTGTAGTGGGGGTTTAAGGTGGAATTGAATGGATTTTAGAAACATTGTACCAGAGTGTGTAATAAAAATATAAATAGCATAAACCCATCCATCAATATAATATCCATAAGGGTTTTTAAATAAAAAAACTAAAAATGTTGAATAAAATAAATGATGACATGCATGCGTATAGGATGGATCACCCACTGGGCTGATCATATATATAGATACAAATGGAAGAAAATATATAAAAATTATGAAAAGGTAGATAAAGATCCACTATACACCCCAATAATCAACTCATCTAGAACTCCATATCCCATCCAAGCATCTCCAGCGTGACCGTGAAATTTTGAGCCTCAACCAAACCTAAACCTGCAACAAGTGAGGGTTTCTTTGGTACCCATTTGTTATGGTGTCTAGAGTAGGGTGTGAGTACAACTCAGTAGGTCACCACTAATAACATCAATAAAAATAACTAGTATAAATAAAATATTATATATATGTTCTCAAGTAAACCATACAAATACAATTATTTAAACATTTATTAAAAAACATAAACAAACACTAAACACGAGGGAAGGGTTAACCCCTAAAGTGGTACATACCTTTTTTGGCCTATTTCAAGGTGTTTCTGAGAACTTTATGAAAATTTTAGAAACCAAAAAACTCCCGACTAGGGGAAATATACCCATCCCTAGTCTAAAATGGTAACTGGGGGGAATATACCGATCCCCAATTCCCCAACATCCTCTTGGAAGATGTGTTCAACTTGGGTTTAACCAAACACCATGCACCCACTATGGTCCTTGTTCACCCCATGTTTAACCATAAACCATGTTTCCACCTCAGGGGTCATGTTTAACCTAGAATTAACTATAAAATATGCATCCACCAGGGGGACCCATTCAACCAAGTATTAACTATAAAACATGCATCCACCTGGGGTTCGTTCCCACCTCTCGCTTAACCATAAACCATGCATCCACCTAGGGGTACTAATCACCTCAAGTTTAACCATAATATATGAATCCACCTAGGGTTCTTGTTCACCATGGGTTTAACCATTATGTTAATCTTGGAAATATACACATATCATCAATTCTATAACATAAAATAAACAATTACAAGTATAAGGGACCATTTAAAATTTACAGTTCAAAACAATTTCACTTACTATTAACATCTCCAAATACCATTTAGCAGAAAAACCAAAACCAAAGTCCAAATAAAATTCATCAAAGAAATTTACCATTAATAATGAAATAAATGAAAAAAAATCCCTATTTTTATATTTTTTCTATCAAAAACCAAAAAAAAATTATCATTCCAGGTCATAACATCTTGATAATCTATTTCTAATTACTAATTTCATTATAAAATTTCAAACCCATTTTCAAACCATTATATACACCTTAGGACCCACAAGAAGGAATGTCCATTCAATTATTACCATTTTTAGGTCCATGGATAAGTTCAAACCAGCTTGAAAATATCGATGACTCTAAAATTGTATTTCACAATTTCCATTGATATAATTAATTCTCTTTTAATCTATTTAATCACAATTTTCTCATTTTAAAAAGAAATAAATCCATTAATAAATTTTTTAATTAAATATAATCCAATATAAGAAGAGATGAAAAAAACACATCACATCACTTATATAATGACATGAGACTAAGGGTTAATTATAGGGACCTCCTACAGTATCTTGAAATTTTTCCACTTTAACTCCACAACCCCTCCCCCCCCCACGCTAAGACCTATCTAAAAATGATCAACCATATTTTGTCATTTCATAACAATAAATTTCACCACAATTTATTTAACATAAATTAATATAACAACTTATAATTAATAAAACAATTAAAAATTAATAAAAAAATTAGTTTAACAATGCATAAATGTTTAATACCTCACTAACAACCTCACTACGCTAAAACCATAACCAAACACTGAAATAGATTAATTCCTCACTCCCAATGTTAACCCATGACAAAGACTCTAAATGTTCCATAAAAAAACATAATTTAATTTAATTTATTAAAAAAAATTAATAAATAAATTATTGTGATGTACCTCATCGAAATAATTCATGTGAATGAATGGATGTTTTTTCATGATGCCCTTTAGATAGGCTATATGAAATCCCTAATAAATTATTTTGATTCCACCATGCTCTTGTGGAATGAGAATCAAAACCCTAGAAGGAGGAAACTAATATCAGGAGAAAATGAAGGAGGATAAGGGAGGTAAATAGAGGAGTCTCACCTAAAACCTAGAGAAATTTTATCTGGAATCATCCAAATCTGGGGATAAATAAAGGAGTAAATAAGGTCTTGGATGTCTAGGTTGTGTATGCATGAAGGAGGGAGAAAGCTATATTACCCCTTAAAATTTTTAAGTGAAAAAAAATCATAAAATTAACTTTTTAATGTTCTTTATGGTTTTTTCTGATGGTTTACCAAATCGTGCACCAACCATGCCATAATAAATACCAAAATATGTCCCTCTTGTATGGTTGGTCTGTACGGTTTACTAAACCATGTGCCAACCACGAAAATTAGAACTACATTAGAATGAAAAATCTTACATGATTTTTCTACAATTGTGTGAAAATAGTGTGAGAGTACCCCAGATTAAGCCACAATGCACAATTTACTATGATATCTCACACGATTAACACTCAACTATGCACTGACCATGAAACTCTACCATGATCTATAAAAAATGAACTAAAACTCATCTTGAATAAGATTACCCAAACATTTTTCTCTAATACATGTGACCCAAACCATTCCCCCTAGGAAGAGTTCTAAAAAACCTTTGAAATCCAACCTATTGCTCCAAATACTAGACTGAACACTAGAGGCACCATTTGGGACTAAAAGTTTATCCAAAATCATCACTTAAATTTTTTCAAACTCTCAAAATTTTCTTCAGAATCTAGGTTCTCAAAACCAATAATCCATTAATTCAAAATTAAAAATACTTCAAATTATGAAACCCATACATACACACAACATTTTACAATCTCCTCACCATAGATCTTCTCAACCCTGAGAATAATCATTGAACATTCCATCATTTGTTCTAATGAACTCAGTTTTATAATTCTCATTCAGGTGGTTGGGTAAAATCCTCGAATACCTAACCCCCTTCTAAATCCCCACCCAAAACGATAGTGATCACACCATTGAAACACAAACCATTGCTCAGATTCAACATTGAAATATCGATATGGGGATCAATGAATTCCATCACCCTGAGACACTAATATGTCTTCATATGATTGATCAATCAGTCTGTGGTTTTCCCCACTATAGGATTTTACTGTTAAATTCCAATTCCAATACCTCGATACTTATGCTAGTGGAATTGCCTACTGAATCACCCAACTTTGAATTTCACTACATTCTTGATGCAGTTTCTGAATGAACACTCTTAAACATACACAAGAACCTAATTTGAATTGCATTATGCATTTTTTATCCCCAAAACCTAAGTCAAATGGATGTGGACCCGCCTTCTATTCACAACATGATCATGACTCCTTCTCCTTTAACACCCAACCAATTCCTAAAATGTACCTATCATATAAAAATTGAATTATCTAATGTGGTCATCATCTTACAATATCCCATTACATGTAAAAACCCTGATCAGACCTCCTCTAGTCGATATCTATAAAAAAATCTTGACTTCTACTATTGTCACACCATCATTTCACCTATCCTAATTCCTTTACTCCCAGAGGCACTCTAATATTGTTTTGACATAATCTGTAAAGTATCAATCTTATTTTAAGGGTGATTCAACAACCAAATACATAATTGGGAAATTACACCATCCTTCTCCAAATGTCAGCATCAATGTGTTCCTAATCTGATCACATTCATACCAGTTCAAATTTTCCCCGAGATCAATGCCGACACTTAGACTCCATCTAATATCACATAAAAAACTACACTTGAAATTTTTCAGGTACCATAGAGGTGATCAAATGGATAAGATGGGGTAAATTGTCTTTCTCTAAAATAAATTAATCAGAGTTTAAACCTTAATAGCATAAAGTGATCGGTTCAATTATTAAACAATTCAACCACACTGATATATGAAATAAGAAAGAAAATAAAATATAGAAACTAAAATATGAGTACAATATATTTTTATAGTATTTCAGATCTAAATGATCCTAAAACTACTCTTCACGAACCAACCTATTGTATGTAACCCACTATGATATATCAAGTTTGAAAGATAGTGAAAACTCTTTATATCTACCTTTTTCACACCTGAAGGCTCAACAAAATTACCTTGTCTTTTAGGGGTTCAGATAAAAAACCTGCCTTTTACAGGAGAAGAATCAACATAGACTTTTATAATATCAATCTTAACATATTTCTTTTTTTGGGTTTAGATGTAAACCCATATTTTATGGGAGAAAAACTAAAGTAGTATTTTATAGGTGCATACCCAACCTATAATTTCACAAGCTCAGTCCTAACCTCTTCTATGCTATGAGTTAGTAGGAACCCAATATTTTAAAGGGATGACTAAACTCAGACTCTTATAGGAGTGGTACTATCTTTTTCTATCTTAATGGTTAAGTGGAACTTGGGCTTCTAATGGGAGAGAATAAACCCATTGTTCTAAGGGTAAATACTAAACCCATACATACCATTTATTATGGTAGTATAACTCCATGCATGATGCACTACATGAAGAAATATATTTCAAATAGTTATAGTAAAATGAAATAATAAAAACATATAACCCAGTTAATAATTTTCATTGAAGAAGATAATATTTGGATTAGGTAGTGATCATTCCCTTTAAGATGTTGAAATAGTGAATATTGGGAAACCATATGTTTACTTTTTAAAGTAGATGAACAATAAAGCACCAAAACTTAGTTTCAAAATCTGTAGCACATTAGAGATAAAGTGGAGTCATTTAAATTTACCTCACTGAACGATTTTTCCTTTTATACAAAAAATAGCTATAACTTTTTTTTCAACTAAAAATTCCATGAATCTCCTTCATAAATTCAAATGATAAAAACTTCACATTGGGGACGCTTTTAATTATGTTGAGATAATAAAAATCATGCTATATAAAAATAATCATTAGAATAATAAAAAATTAATATATTAGTAAATATATCCATAAATATTGATAATAAATTCCTTATAATACTCCCATAAATAATGTAAGACTAACTTTGTATATTTTAAAATCAAATTTGAACTTCTATCATATGTATTTTCCAGATAAATGATTCAGGTGCATTTCTCAGAAAAGAGAAATAATTAATATCCCCATGAACAGTGTTATGAAATTCTATCAATATATTAGTTAATAATAAATATTAATATTCTTGAAAATATCCCTAAAAATATTAGATAAAAACTCTATATATTCTAACCGGTTTGAATTTTAATATCTCAAGTTCTAAAAAATTAGCATGAATATCCATATACACTTAATCCCATATGAATCTAAATTAATCCTTTATAAAATAATTTAAAACCTATTCTTATGAAATATATATAATTAATTAGTGATTTTGGAATGAATTGAACACAAATAATGTTTATAATAAACATACAAAAAATGGAAATGTGACGAATAATGTAAAACAGAGCATATTTCATATTTTTAGAAAAACCTATAGAAATTCCTAGAACCACATAGGTAAATCCACAAGGGATTTTCATGCAGCCATTTTTCAAAATATAATAGAATATACATAGATATATCTATATAAGTGAATTCACAAACACAATTTCACGTAAGTGAAATCATGTAGGAGTTTTACATACCTGATTTCATGTAGCAGATTTATGTAAATAAATCTACGTAGCCATTTTATGTAAGAAAATTTATGTTACCATTTATAACTATACAGAAAATTTATTCACATAGAAAATACTGATCATATAGCTGAATATCTATATATATATTTATATTGTTAGATAATTTCTCACATTTCTGAATTCACGTAAGTGATTTTAGAATTTGGAATAACAGATTGACTTGTCAAAGGTAATACCAAATGCACCCTATCTAAATGGTAGAATTATCTTTAGGTCTAGTTTAGTTATATTTATATAATTTAATTATATTTTTAGATAATAAAGAATCAAATTAATCAGTGTTATTTATCCCTTATTTTCATTAAAATAAATTATAAAAATAGTTGTAAAAAATCGTAGATTTCAGGCTGAAAACATGCAGTAACTTTTAACCAAATTTCAAAAATAATATAGATCGATTTAGAGTTTTATGTATTCTGATGAAATATATATAGATTTTTTATATTTCTAACTCATCAAGAATAAATAAATTTGAAATTCTATATCTGATGTAATTGCCAAAATACATAAGTTAATAAATTATGGAATATTGGCTATGTGAATCACAAATTGGATATGTGGATTTTGATTTAGATATGTGAATTTCAAATTAGATATGTGGTTTTTAATAATTTAGTTACATGGGAATAGTGGAAATCATATATAAATGACATTTAATGGTCCTAAATGTCTTATTTATTACAGGAACTCAACGAGAAACTTGTAGAACATGATTTGAATAATCAAAACAAGAAATATAAATATATTTTAAACAAATAAATTTTATGATATAATCAATTATAAACACAATTTAATAAACAAATAATATAAAAAAATTAAAGAAAAATTACATTATATATGAATAAAATATAAACTAAATTATATAAGAACCTAAGTACATGAATCCTTAATAAATATATAAGATAATAAACTAAAGTAATACTTAATTAAGACTTATATTAAAGATAATAAAACAAGTGAAGTTATCAATATATTAAGACTTATAAACAATAAAAATAATTAAAAACTAAAGATAATACTTAGTAAAGATATAAAAATTAAATTAAATAATGATATGATATTTTTTAATTCTAAAAACATGAAGTGGTTCAAGAATCTACTCAATATTCTCCCCCTCTTTGGATAATTACAAAATCATATATAATTTCAAAACTTCTCCCCTATTTTGAAATTATCAAAAAGGTAAAGTTTTAATGGAAAAATTCTCTCTTCAAAATTAATAATATAAAATTAATTCACCTTAAATATAAACACACTAATAAAGAAAAATTCAAAAATTTATTAAACATTCATATTACGAAACATATATCAAGAATCCACTATAAAATAATCTAGTATTTGAACTTGAATTTTATATAATGTGCATAATTTTAAAATATTTTTGTGATAAATAATGATAAATTCTTCATAAACCATCCTTTTAATCAAAATAAATGTATAAATAGTGTTTTAAAATCATTTAGTTTGTATTATAAATATTAAAACAAAAATATAATAAATAATTATGTACATAAATCAAACAATAGTAAACTAAAAAATAGTTTACATATTTTATATATTTTATAAAAATCTAAAAATTTTAACACATTAAAACTCCATATAATTCTAAATGTTTCATCACATACACCACTAAAACTCCCTCTAAATTATATCATTAAATATTTATCTCTATGAGTGTAATGTAATCTAATGTTTCTACATTTTTAGAAGTTCAACATTTCCAAAAAAATAAAAATTAGACTCCAAATTTCTCAAAGTAGAATTAATACAGACTTAATTTTCAAGGAATAATTTTAGAATTGAAATAAGGTTTTCTACTCCTTATTTGATTCATTCTATATATCAATTAAAAAAAATTAAAATTAAAAATTAAAAATTCCAACTTAAATTCAACTTAGACCATACTTAAAATATATAAACTATACATATTAGAATCTCAAAATTATATTTTATACTATAAAAGTCTTCATAATAAAACTAAATATATTTTAAAAAATGAAATGAAAATATATAAAATAAATATTTAAACAACTCAAAATTATGGAATAAATTTAAAAAAAGAAACATGTATCACTTCTCCATTAATTTCATTTCCGCTTTTGTTTTTTCATAAATACAAAACATGATCATGGGTATTTGAAAAATTCAAAACTGAAATATACATGATGAATTCATAGTTAAGAACAATATTAAATCCCCTAAATTAATTATTTCCTTTTAAAATGAAAATATCAAAATAGTACGGTCAGAATTTTAATTTTAATAGTGAACACTTCTATAAAAACAAACTTTTCAAAAAACAAAATTTAATGAAAAGGATCCATGAAACATGTTATAATGCATTCAAATAACCTTTGAAAGTAACCCAATGAAAATATCATATAAGAAAACCAGAATTTAAAAATTAGATAACATATTTACTATCCATATAAAAATATTAAAGAGATTAAATTTCATGAAAAAAATAAAATATATGGTATAATCTAAAATGATATAAAGTATTCAAGATTATAATGCTTTTTTCAGATTGATAAGGGTAAAAATATAATGTCTTGCATGTTGAACAAAATAATCATAAGTTACATATTACCTGGGTATAAATAATGGATTAATTGTACATGAAGTAGAATATGTACCTTTAGGGACCCAAGTATTATATGTATTTGATAGTTTGACCTTGAAATCAGATTTTGACATGAAATTATTTTTATGACCAAAATATTGAGTGAACTATAAAGGATAATCACAAGCATAATGACCATAAGATCCACATTTAAAATAATCAATCAAAGAGATTCCAAATAATTTCTTTTAAAAACATTATTTCTAAATATAATAAAAATAAAATAATAATAACTATATCCATTCCTTTTATCATTAAATTTCTTGAAATATAGATTATTTACTTTATTAACATTTGAAGCACATTTATTATAAATTTTCATTTCCAGAAAAAAAAAATATTAATAACTTTATTAAATTCATTATTTAGCCTTTCATTTTCCTTTTGAAAACATTCAAAATCATCATTACAATTTTCTTGTGTTAAGAGGTTGTGTTTCTAATCTTTTCAATTTCTTTCTTAATTTTCTTACATTGATCGTCAACTTTAGACATATCATCCAATAATAAATTATATATTCTTTCTTGATATTTATTATTATTAGAAAGAAAATATTTAATCCCATCATTTATATATTTAAGCTTCAAAATTTTAGAATCAACATTTAGATTTCCCAATTTATCACTTTCTAGAGATAAACCCTTCTTATATTCAATAACTTTATTATAATTATAATATGAGATCCTTTTATTTTCCCAAACCATATTAAATTTATCTTTGAGTGATAAGTGTATAAAATATATATATTTTTTATTTTATCATCAAATGAATCACAAATTTCATTCAGATCTTCAATACTTGGCTCATCATTTCCATAATTGATAGAAGTAAGATAATAAGAACTATAATCACTATATTTAATTATTCTTGGAATACATATTTTTATATATTTTATAGCATACAAACCAATATCACTTAAATAATAATGACAATGTGAAAATGTTACCTTAGAATATTTTTCTATAAATTAAACATTACTAGTTTCTTTTAGACTTTCATCCTTATTGCAAGAGATTTTAGAATCACTCCAACTAATCACATATTTATTTTATTTCTTCTTAACCTTCCTTATATTTTTTTATCTTTGGAAAATTAAGTTTAATATGTCATATCTTCCTATAACTATAACAAATAATATTAGAAAAATCTATATTCAAATGTGATTTTCCATGAATGATATCTCCTTCAGGAAAATCATATTTTTCCTTTTTAATTGATGTATAATCCTTTTTCTGGTATCTAGACTTTCTATAATTGGGATGGAAATATTTTATGTAATATACTTATTCAAAGGTAGTTGTATCTAGATATTTCCAAATCTCATAAGTAGTACTGAAATAATAATTTTTTTTCAAAAATATTTCCAAAAAAAAAATAATTAAGAATATTGATGACCTTATAATTAAGATCATATTTAATAGTATCGGATTCTTACAAATCAAATGGATCAGATTCAGGTAAGTCATAATATTTAACCATAATATCCAAAAATATAATATCAATACTGTTTACATAAGCTTAAATCCATATCTTTCATTAAGTATACTTACTACCATTGAAATTTTGCTACAATATTGGATTCAAAGAAAATTTATTCTTCAATTCATCCATCATTAAAAAAAATATTTACATTAGTCTTGTTAAATAATAGGATATAAATTTAGAATAATCAATATAAACAATAAAATAAATAACAATATACCCTAAAGTGAACCAAGATGTGGTACTAATTGTGTTGTTTCAAACAATGTGACAAACTAAATTATCCTATAAAAGGGTTCTCCTTTGATACCAAATATTATATCCCAATGAGGTGGTGGAAATGGAAAATAATGGGGGGAGGGGGTAAATTTTCTTTCTTTAAAAAAATTATTTAGAGTATAAACTTTAAGAGAGAAAAGTGCCCAGTTCAATTAACCAACAATCCAACCACATCGATATAAAAAATAAGAGAGAAAAGAAAATATAGAAAGTAAAAGTTGAAAATAATATATTTTTATAGTAGTTTGGATCTAAATGATCCTATGTCAACTCTTCAAACACCAACTTGGTGTATAAAACCCACTATGGAATATCAGTTTGGAAGGAGAGTGACAACTTTTTACATCCTCCGTTTTAACACCTAGAGGCTAAACCCAATTCTATTTTCTTTTACAAGTTTAGGAAAAAAACCATCCTTTTTTATTTGAAGACACATCCAATATTTTACAGGATCAATCCAATCCTCTTTACTTTTCCGGTTTAAAAGGAACCTATTATTTTACGAGAGAAAACCTAACTCGGTATTTTATTGGTTTAGACCCAACATAGACTATCACAGATTATTTATAACCTCTTATATGTTACAGATTAAGGGGAACCCAGTCTTTTAAGGGGACAGACTAAACATGGAATCTTATAGGAGCAATCTTTTCCTATTTTATTTTATGGGTTAAGAGAAAACCGATCATCTAAGGGGATAAACTAAACCTAGTCCTCTAATGGGATAGACTAAACCTATATATACCTTTTTTTATGGTAGTACAACCACGTAAAAGACACACTTAGTGGGAAAATATAGTCTAGAAATTTATAGTACTATGAAAGAATAAAATGTTTTAACCTAGTGAATAATTATTGATAAATAAATGAGAATTTGGATTATGTAGTTCTCAGGCCCTTTAAGATGTTGAAATAGTCAATATCAGGAAATCAGTAGTTTACTTTAGGAAGCAATTGAACAATGAACCACCAGGACTCAATTTGAAACTATACAACATGTAGAAGATAAGGTAGAGTCATGTCACATTAATTCCCTACATGATTTGGTAATTTTATATAAAAAAATAGCTATAATTATTTTCTCCACTAAAAATTCCAAAAATCTCCTTCATAAATCCCAACAATAAAAACTTCACGTGGAGGAAACTTTTAATTATGTCGAGAGAATAAAAATATTGATATACAAAAATAATCATTATAATCATAAAAAATTAAAAAATTATTAAATATATCTATAATTTTTGATAAAATACTCTTTTTAATACTCTCATAAATTATACAAGAGTAACTTTTCATATTCCAAAATCGAATTTGAACTTCTCTCATGCTTATTTTATAGATAAATTATTCACATGTATTTCTTGAAAATGATAGATAATTAATGTCCATGTAAAGAATACCTTGAAATTATATCAATATAGTATTTAATAATAGATATTAATGTTATTGAAAATCTCTACAAAAATATTTGACATAAACTCTATATATTCCAACCGGTTTGAATTTGAATATCTCAAGTTCTTAAAATCAGGATGAATATCCATACACACTTAATCTCATATGAATCCTAGTTAATCATTCATAAAACAATTTTAAAACTATTTTCAAGGATTCTAGATAATTAATGATTAGTTTTATAATGAATAAAACACTGATAATGTTTATAATAAACATGTAGAAAATGGAAATGTGAAGAAAAACATAAAAGAGAGCATATTTCTATATTTTTAGAAAAGAACCTATAGAAATTCAGATAACCACATATGAAAATCCACAAGGTATTCTCATGTATCCATTTTTTACTATGTAAGTGAATCTATGTAGCTGAATCTACATATGTAAATTCACATACCTGATTTTATATAAGAGAAATCATATAGGTGTTTCATATACCCAATTTCACATAGCATATCTACGTACAAGAATTTACGTAGCCATTTCATATAATAAAACTCATGAAACCATTTATCACTAAGTATCCAATTTATTCACATAGAAAATACATATTATGTACTTGAATATCCACATATTTGTTTCTAACATAAGCAAATTTCTCACGTAGCTGAATTCATGTAAGGGATTTTGGAATTTTAAAAAATAGATAGACTAATCAATGTTCAGACCAAATACAAACCATATTAATGGAAGAATTATATTTAGTTACAATTAAATTATATGTATATAATTTTATTATATTTCCAAATAATCAAGAATAAAATTAATCATAGTTATTTTTCCCAAGTTATCATAAAAATAGTTTAGTAAAATTGTTCTTAAAGATTGTAGATTTTTGAATGAAGACATGAAGTAACGTATAAATTTTTGTTGAACTTCATAAATATTGATTCATAGTGTTTTATATTATAATTAATTGTATATAATTTTTTAATCTTTATAAATCATCATGAATCACTCAGTTTGGATTTGTGTATCCATTATTCTATATAAATACAAAAGGTAACTAATTCTAGAAAATCGACTATGTGGATCACAAATCGACTATGTGGATTTTGATTTGGCTATGTGAATTTAGAATTGTCTATATGGTTTTTTGTAATTTGGATATGTGGAAATAATGAAAATCATATATAAATGATATTTAAAGGTCCCAAATGACTTATTTTTCTGATGAATTCTCTATGAAACTTATAGAATATGTTTGGAAAAATCCAATAATGAAATATAAAGATATTTTAAACAAAGAAATGTTATAATATAATCAATGTTAAACTTACTTTAATAAACTCATAAGATAAATAATATAAAGTAAAATTAATTTACATAAAAATAAAAAATATACTAAATTATATAAGAATCAATGTAAAGTATACCTTAATAAATATATAAGACAATAACCTAAAGTAGCACTTAATTAAGACTTATGTTAAAGAGAATAAAAAAGTGATGTTAACAATGTATTAAGACTTGTAGACAATACCAAGAATAAAAAACTAAAGATAATACTTAATAAATACATAAAAATTATAATTAATCATGAAATGATATTTTCTAATTATCAAAACATAAAGTGGTTCAAGAATCCACTCAAAAACATTCACTGAGTTTCCTAGGTGTATTCATATCTTTTTTCTCACTCGAATCAAAATTCCATAACAAATCACTAATGTCCAATTAGACATTACAATAATAACTCTAGATTAAGGGTTGTATCTCAATGACAAACATCATTCTCTCCACCACAAGTGTGTCTTTTTCATAAAATCACTATGCCAGACCAAATCTTAATGGCCCTTACCCTATTCATGGCTAAACACAATGGTCGAACATGGTTAAACACACTCTTTTCTATGAACTAAATAGAATAGAAAAAATCCTATTCCCATACAAGGGGATGTCATTATTTATAATTTACTTAATTTTCACCAATAACAATGGTTACACCCTCAAACTACCAATGGTACATCCCACCACATGGGTTACTTTACGCCTCTCCTCGAGTGACTTCACAATAGATTCCACTACCTACACATGTCAATACACCCAAGCCATACTGCAATTATAGATAAACCTTGAACACATCCATCTAGATCCTACATGGATTAGTTATAGCATTTTTCCCAACCCAGTAAAGGTTCCACTTCTCTTGGTTGAGACACCTCAATTTTAACCTTAATCCTCAGCTACTAGTCCCAAACTTGGGTCAGCCATCCCATGAAACCCATTTCATTTATATTTACACATGTACCTTGGAGGTACTATTCAAATTATCATTCAAATACAAGTTTCCATGCTTCTGAAATCCCAATGATTTTTATTAGACATTATGTTACACACGACCATCACTAACATCAATTCAACAGGTCCCACATGTTAACAACACGTGCCAACATGATTTCATTACATATGTAGTGGGTGTATTCTCTCATACAACAAGGACACTAAAACCTTACCTACACTATTATAAGTTTCAATGATACCAAACTAGGCTCATAAGCCCAATTCAACAACTGACCATGACTATACCATATTAGTATCACCCAACAAAAAGAACCACAAATTCTCTCATCTAAGGAGGAACCTAAAATATCCCCTTCCATCAAGGATCATCATAAAAAATACTAATGATTCCCCTAATTCTCATTATCTCTAGGAAACCAGGAGTACCCTAGGAACTCCACTTAAAAAAACGCTTACCTATGTTGTGATTTAGTTTATGATCACCTACTACCTAGGCGTCATTCCTATACCATATGTGTTTAACCATGCTCTAAGTGTGTGAGCCTTTTTCACACTATTCTCCATGACCTGGTGCCACCAAAAAAAATCTACCCAATCTACCATTAAAGTGAAACAAGATAAACATGACCTAAATATTTCATTAATCTCACAAACAATCATAGAACCAAAATATTAGAATGTTTAATGTTTTAGATATTAGATATATGAAAATATTAATTTACCACACATATGAACATTTCCCCATAACCATGATCATTTAACCCTTTAATACCTACCTCACATGATATGACCATATTTAGAATTAGGGGATCGTAAACATAAGAAAGAGATGATCTAAAATTCTTAGTAATGGAAAAAAATTATCATAAAATGTCACATTATAAACATGACGGAGAACATAGTGAAGTCTTAAATATCTTAATATGAGATCATAATACCATATATGATAATCATAAAAAATGATAATGCAACATAAGATTATAAAAATATCATTAATGAATAATATAGGATATAAATGGCTCAAAATAAATATAAAGAACCAAAATCCTATGAGAAAATCATAAAAGTGATAAATTATTTAAAAATATGGTGTAATCTTGAAAATATGGAATATCTTGATAAAATCTATGATAATGTAGGATAATAATAAACATAGGATTTTTTTTTATAATTTTGAACTTGGATACTAACAAACCCATTCACTCATAATATTATGAGTATAGTTGAATTACATCACACTCACCCTTTGTGAACCTATCTACTTACTAACCCATTCACATAACATTTCTATCTCATGATATATAATCATTTAACTATTTAATTGGAGGGAGATATAGGTCCCACCCACATCATAATCCATAAATTTGTGTTCAACTTGAAAATAAACCATTAATCATCTCATAAAGAACCCAAGGAAAACATATTGTGCTTATTAAATAATTCCCCATAACCTTAACTTAATCATAACCATAAAATATTTCAATTTTCAAAAATACATATTTAAAAATATTCTTTTATCCCTAAGAAAACGTTTCTGAATTTTGAAATATCCATTACATTTAAAACTCTTTTAAAAATAATCAGATCTAAGTAAATTAGGGTTCTTCATTGATTAAAATATAATTAATTTTAAAGGAATCCAAACATCAAAAAATGGTTATAGTGGTGGGAAAAACCATTGACATCATTTATGTTAAAATAGAATATTCATTTTGTCTTTTTATCAAAAAACCTCATAAAATATGGAAAGGGTTTCATTTTTAAGAAATTTAAAAGAAAGGAAAACGTGACATAAAATTCCCTTTATAACTCATTTATTTCCAAATAAATACATCCATAAAATAATTTTATGAATATTTACATGGAAGAGAATGATTTAGAAAATAAATCATTAAAAAATTTAAAATGAGGTTTTTATAGTAAAGTTTCCCTTACCTTGAGTCCAACACATCATGTACATTATTTATATACCAAAATAATAAACTTATGTTAATTATTTACTTGGTTAATAAATTTTTTCAAGTTAATTATTCATTTTTATTCATTTTTATAATCAATTAATTAATTAATTTCACGTCAGATGTTTTGACAATATTCTACTTATATGTTAAAAATGATTTTGATACATAGAAAATGATCAAATAGGTCATTATTTCATCATCTATAGAATAATAATCATATAATAATTATCATTTTATACATAAATTATAATTTTAAAACCAACTATGAATGATGGTTATGAAAAATAAAAAATGTTACAATCATAGAGATTGTAGGTCAAATGTACTCTGAGTAATGTTTCAATTTTTAATGATCATTATGAAATGAAGGTAAATATTATTTTTTTAGAATATATAATTATATCATAAATACCATATTATTTCTTTAAATACACTTATATATAATATATATATTATTTGGTGTTGAAAATTGAATCACAACGCTTAGTGGTGGTGGTAATCCACACGTACACATGAATGATGTTATCATTTTTCAATTGATGGAAAGTTAATAAAATATGAGATATATTAATTTTAAATAATGATAAATATGTCAATAATATCATATATTTACATTAAATATTTCATTATTAACAGTCATGAGAGGGGGTGATGAAAATGAATTACATCAGTTCGTGAGGTGGTAATCTATCATACAGATGAATGAAGGTTTCATTTCCCATTTAATGGATGAGGATATAAATATAGGTCATTAAATTAACATAATAACATATAATTATATTTGAGATAATTTTGATATTTTATGATCATGATTTAAGAATATTTTAAGTAGGTATAAGTAATTATAAAAAGAAAACACTCGGTTAAGAACTATAATTATTCTTAGGACAACCTATTTAGGATTCTACCAAATGCCTTTCTGGATTGGTTTTATAATAAATATATGAACTATCATACATGTGGAGGATATAATTAATTGATTTGGGAATATTTTGGCTGATCCAAAAGGATTTTTAAGTGTTAATAAAGGAGAAGAGGACGTTCCCTTTTATAAGTGAGGGGAGATACACTCTTGGAATTGCATAAAATATTAAATTAATAGAAATTAATTTTCATTGAATTTTTTACCAAATTGATAAAATTTTGGAAAGTTAAGATTTTGTTTTTAACATTTTCTATTTGTTTTAACCTGTGTTAACACTTTTTATTGATTATTGTGATAAAAAATTTTATACTATTTTGGGGTCCAGATAGTTACTATAAAATAAAAATTAGACCCTAAATGGACCATGATTGTCTTTTAAATCTATATATCAATCAATTTTTAGAATATTGTATTTTTATGAATTTTAAATCATTTAATAAAACATTATTTATTATAAAATATCATTAATTACATTTTTAGAATTATTAGTTTAATTGGATTTTGAAAATAACTTAATAGAAAGGGAACTTTAATATAATCATTTCACATATCCCTAAAATTTTATATTTATCTAAAATGTTAATGGAACAAAATATTTAATTCAAATTATATTATTTTTAATATTTTTAGATTAATATATTTTATTTTTCTGTTAATTGAATAAATATTATGTTTTGATTATGCTAGCATTTAAGGTAACTATTTCATTAATAAAATTTAGAAATAAATTACCATGATAGTAAAAAATAATTTCAATTTAAAATAACAATTTATAACCAATGTAAGTTGTTTCAATCTCTAACTCAAAATATTATCGATATTAAAAATAAAAGGGTGGGATTTTTTACTTTATCTTTTACTTAAATATTATAATGATCAAAATCAAAGAAATATGGAAACAAGTTGAAATATTTTCCGAAAATAGATGGTATTTTAAAAATTACAATCATCGAATAGGATAAAGGCATGTTTTAGGGTAATTTTTTCCCATAGAATATTATTTTTATCATTAATTAACTGATTTTCCCTTATCATGGTGATAATTATTTACTACGGTTACTATTCATAATAACAAAAAATTAAATGGAAATATTTAACAATTTTTGATGTCGTGATTTAAAATATGGAAACAGCTTTTCAAGAACCAATTTATTGAAGTGATATAAATTAATTGAAGATTGAATGCAAAACGAAACAAAAAAACAGTTTTATCAGAAAAATAACTTTTAATTATAAAAATATTTTCTACCAAATACAAAAATAAAATAGATTATAATAAAGTTAATTGTATTATGAATAATATGAAATAAATAATTTTAATTTTAAACTTTTTTAAAACAAAATTGAACTTTGTAAATGACTGAAACCAAAATAAAGTTTTAAATAAATATCACTATTTTTTAATATTCATTTGAAAAAAACTTTTTTGAAAAATCTAAAAAATTAATTATAAGATAATTTTAATACAAAAATTTAAAAATGATGTTATTTTTATCAAATAAATTTTTGAAATTTTTCAAAAAAATTATAATATTCACTAAAAAAAACAATAAAACCCATTTTTGAAGAAGATGTATTTTTGAAGAAGATGTATTTTTGAAGAATAAAATGACTTTACTAAAATAGAGGGATTATTTCCTCATAATCAATAAATAAATTTGTATTGAGTATGAAATTATATATATATATATATATTAATGTGGTTAATCCTACTCATACCTTCCAAATCAATGGATAGGTAATAACAGTCACATTTAAATAATAATATTTTTATAGTATATCTCAATTATCATAAAGATTGATGTTGTATGTTAAGAAAGATGTCATGAATAATATTCTTTTAAAAAATCTGGGTTTCACACTCAATGACACAATAAAAAAATATCATATACCTATACTCACACCATGTTTATAAAATGTATCCCAATACATTGAGGTAATATACCCTACTATATTTGTCCTTGTATTCCCACTCCAACACCAAGAACTAACACTTATGAACTTTACCTCCCTGAGGTAGAAGGAATTATCCATTCCTTTCACCAAACCAGTCTAAGGGTATTCTCATAGTCCAAGCACCACTTTTCTCTATCTAAAACACATTATCTATGCTCATCATGCCCCAAGTATCATCCTTAAGAAATCCAAAACTAAAAACACAATGGTAGAACCTCACATTTACCATTCAGGACCCAAAGAACCTGCATATTCTTCCTATTTCTAAGGAAAAACATAAACTTGAGATAACCCCTCTAATGGGCCACCCTCAATCATAAGATTCATCAGATCATAAAGTTTCAAGTGGGGTGAAAAGGTCTCTCGATCTCCCACTCAGCCCTAAGTATTAAGCTTTACATCATGGTCACTAGGTCATAACACCTATTAATAGGGATAAAAATCACAAAATATCATAGCTCATGGGATATTACTCACTACACCCATATCAAAAACCTATGTAAAGCAGCGTTCTAAAACACCCATTCATGGGTCTTATAAATGTATAAATGACATCATATTCCCA
Source organism: Viscum album (assembly GCA_963277665.1). NCBI lineage: Eukaryota > Viridiplantae > Streptophyta > Magnoliopsida > Santalales > Viscaceae > Viscum > Viscum album. The sequence continues at coordinate 1,170,469,477 of OY728138.1, read as the reverse complement.
CAACCACTCTCTAAAAATGAACCAATTCTCACAAGAATATGCATATGTAACATCCCATGGAAAATCATGGTCTTAATGGTTAGCTCTGCCCTAACCAATGAGGTTGTCATAGACAATAATTTTCATGGGAAACAATGAACTGATGTCCAGTTAGATAAAATTTTATAATAATAAATATGGGAAAACACCATATAGGTTTTTATTGGTCACTTTAAATAACCAAAATAGAATAAAAACACCCCTAAGGGTTTCCCACTAAGGTATTGGTTTCCCTTACTAAACTACTAGGGTTATTTCACCTTTTATTCACCTGGAATATTTCATCATCATCAAGCATCTCACTATGGATGCTCATGATTTACCATGAGAAGAAAATATACATATAAAACTCTTCCCAACTAAGTAAAAAGACATCAAGTATATAAACATGAAAACATCAAAAATTAGTTTTTGCCACTTTAAATATCATAACATTAATTTATAGTGATAAAAACCACACATAAGTTGGTATAAATGTCATACAGATCCATTGTACCTAATTATGATGCATGTGACACCTCTTTGTTATATAGGTCAAGAGCCAAACTTTATTCATTCCATTGGACCAAGAGCCAAAAAATCAACAGTAAAACCATAAATATCAAACACTAGTTTCATTACATTAAGTGAAAATTATATCAATCATAACATCACATACCAAGAATGATATTCTCATCCCTGATAACCTAGACTTCCTACTGGGAAATTTGTCCATGATGCACCATCCTAGTATCCATCACAGGCTCAAATACATTACTAGATCTCATGGATACGAAGTCCTAAATAGTAAAACAAATAAAAATAGCTTTGTTACCATTTCTAATCTCCATTCCAAGATTACTCTATAAACAGTAACCAGATCGGTTCACTATGTGACCTTAGGTTCAACTCTTCAAATTCCAGAGGCTTCCCACTATTAGTAGGGTTTTAAGAAGGTAACTTGGGGTTGATACACCCCTTGTATTATAGTGAAAAACCATAATATACATAAACAAGCCTCGTACATCAATATAAAATCCACCATGGTATGTAAATAGACTAAATAACTAAACATTATCAATAAAATAAATGATGAAATATAATCATACAGGGTAGATCACCCACTGATATGATCATATATATAGATAAAAAAGGAAGAAAACAAATCCAAATGAAGGAAATATATAATAGGATGCACTAAAAACCAATAGTCTCACCCCATCATGAACTATGAATCCCATTTGAGCTGCACCAGCTCTACCATCAAAGGTAAAGATGGTAGTGACCATGAAGCCCAAACATCTCCTACAACCCACAAGCTAGTCGTGGCCAGCCTAATCTCCAAACTACTCCAACTAACCTGAAAAATAGTTTATATAAATTAAGGGGAGCATAAAAGTACACTTATTAGGATCCTCCTTGGATCCTCTCGTGAAAAAGTAAAGAAAGCATGATAAAGAAAAATGAATAACAAGTGAAACTAACTCGTCACCTAAATAGGTATACTAAGTTGCTAGCCTCACCATGGTTAATCTAACCAAGTATCGCATACAAGAGCATATATTATAATAAATAATATCAAGGGTACCCGAATACCACTTACCACTGATTTTATTCTTTTCCCCAATGTCGCACATTTTGAGCATCTCCCTCCAAAAAGGCTAGCCTGAAGACACATCGGAGAAGAACCAAAATAAGCACCTCATTCAACACAACCACCACGTCTACATAAAAAAAATTAACCAGGTAGTTTTTGGGATCCACCAAATCTCATATAACATGTATCATACATCGGGTATTATACCTCAAGCTATCACAGCCCATACACTGAGTAAGGATCCTCAAGCTATCACGACCTATACACATTACAACTATAGTGGTCCATGAGAAACTATATCTAGAATATATGTGTATGAAATTACCATAATAAATTAAATCCCTCTACACACATATATGGGGAAAAATAACCTCCGTGCATACCATCAAAAGTAACTAACAAGAGAAGAGTGTAGGGGCAAAGGGGGTAGTCATCCATCCATCCTTTCACCGATATGATGGGGGAAAACTCCCATCCAGGGCTTAGAATATATGGGGTTTTAGTTTCCCCAACCAATGGGGTGGAGTAGCTTATAGAGACACAAAAAATATAGGATATAATATAGATCACAACCGCACTATGATAAAAACCTAGTCTTAGACTCATCTACAACTAACGTCTCTCAGAATCCCAACTACCACTCCTAAGACTACATATCCTATAAGCACACAACCCTTTAAAGAGCTATATTAAATTAATTTATCATATTTTTTTCAGTTTCAATTTATGTTAATAGATTATTTAATCATTAACTAACAATTATAAAAACCAAATCACATTCCATTATCATTCCAACAAATATCCATTCCCTTTAAGCATAACCAAACCGAGTCTATGACTTCTCAGAATCACATCCTCAGCATTTCATCCCAGTAAGCTCCAACCCCATGGGTTAAACATTTATTTTTTTATTAACTAAATCACCACTTTCCACATTTCTTGGTATTCTAGGAAAACATCCAATACTACCAAACACAAGGGGCTCAACATAATGGGTTAATGAACTACTCATCGTGTCTTTGACACTTATATCAAAAGCACAAAACCATCCATCCGCAAGAAACTAAACACAGAAAGCACATGTCATACCCTGTGCATCTTATCCTCCTTTGGAAGGAGAGTAAGACAACCCATATACCTCAAGAAGTGGGGAAAGTAAACCAGATAAAAAAACTTATTCAACAAGAATCCAACTTCCACATCAATGAGTAATCCCAACTCCAACCAGTCCCATAATCTTTGGTGTCCTCCCTGACACCCAATGCCTAAATCGACGCATCTCACCACTCTAGAAGTCAATTCTTTCAACAAAAACTAGGACTCCCTACCCAAAGTATCACAACAACCCTACAAGCTCATCCATCTAGGATCACATCACATCTAGGCCTCTTTACCCTATATACCACAAGTCTCATATCCAAATAACATCACAAGCAGTAGTAACAAACATAGAAATGGGATCTCGACCCCAAATCAAGGCATTCATCCTCTATACACAACGATCTATCATAGATATAAATCATAAGAAACTTTTCCTTCACAAGCTAGAGGGAAACTCAAGCCCTGTAAATGCATTATCTATAACACACAACTAGTTCTTATTTCATCTTGAATTAACCGATTCATTATTCATAGGTTCCAACTATGGGAAACCTAAGAAACAAGCTATCACAAGCTATCATAATTAATTCAAAAATTAATTTCATGCCTTTAATCATTTATCATAAATCATCAACATGCTTCAGTTTCATTAACTAATTCCATTAAACATGCATATTTGCATCAATTTGGTTAACATCAAATTACAACAACTAGATTTATTAAACATTCCTCTTTAAACAAGTATCCAATTAGTTATCAATTAATTAAATATTTACATTATTTACCAATTTATCTTTCAAATGATATGATAAATAGGAAAATAACAGATATCACACTATCTATCAAATTAAGAGGCAAACCATTATCATGGTATAAAGAAAAAACATATGATCGATACCAATTCTTTAATCATGTTTAAGTATTTAATTATATAAATTCCATTGAAATACAAGGGATAAATTATGATAAATCTATAATTTCATGTAAATAAATCTAGAATCATAAAATCCCCTACCTCAAAATTTCATCAACATTCTTCACAAGAGAACAGACCACGAAACGAATCATGATCACCCCTCTCGCAACAACTGTGTCCACCTGAGGATGCTGCGACCCAACCATACCGACTAATAAAAAATACATTAGAACTATAGGATATCATCCACCATAGCATGGAGAGAGTATGATATTGGAAACATGATCAAATAATAAGGAACCTCTAGAGAATGAAATAAAACACACCTTGGATCAAAGATGAATCGAATATGGAAGCCCATGATCGATCATCATAGAAGGGATCTCTAAAACGCAAAGGAGGGGATTGTCAGGTCGACTAGGATGAGAGGGATGGGGGTAGTAGCCGTAGGTTTTTGTAACCAAGAGTAGGAAAAAAACTTAAAACACACTATATTGGGGCATTACATGATGTGTAATCCCCTTTAACGTCATGTAATTCCTCGAGGTTGAGTTCTTCCAAAAAACCCATAACCTCTTGATTTTAGTTTATTTTATTTTTCAAACTCTAAAGTATTTCACATACTAAATCCATATTTCACACCATTTAAATGTCTATATGTTGTGAATATTTCTAGGAAAATCCTTGAAATAGGATTTCACATGGTGTAATACAGTTACACTATGTGTAATCCTCCCTTTCCATCTTTTACTTAACTGAACTCTTCTAAACTTTTTACGAGCCACCTTTGAGAACTTCGATCTTCGAAAAAATGAAAAATTTAAATCCATTTGGATCTGATCCCTTACATAAAATACCTCTCAAAACATTCTCATCCTCAAGAATCCAAAACCAACCTTGAGAGGAAACAAAAATGGGTCATCTGAAAAATCACCTTATGAGGTACCTCTCAAAGATTTCACCACCATAGGAGCTCAACACCTCACTAGAGGAACAAGTGTAAAACCACACAACAACCATAACCAGCTCCTAAAAACTCTCCCAAGGGAGATACCTCTCAAAAGATACTAATCCACAAAATGAAAAAAGAGAAATCCATCTCATAAATGTAAAGAGGTCTACAACCACCAAATGAATAAAATTATAATAGAAGAGATAGACATAAAATAGCTCGAGGTACTAAGTGTGTATTTGGGAATCACATTACTATGTACTCTCCTCCACACCACCATGCCACCATAAGACACGAACTAAGGAGATAACATGCCTGTTCAACACCTTCTCCTTGCGGTCTTGGATCTCTACATGCCACTCCTCAAAGGTCGCATCATCATCAACATCGATCTCTCCCCAATCGATGACGTGAGAGTTGTCATAAGGATAATTATGGAGTTGTGACACATGGAAAACATCATGTATCTGGATCATATGTGGGGTAAGTGCTACCTGATACACCACGACTCCAACATGAGCCACCACTTCTAAAGGGCCAAAAAATGGAGAGAAAGATTACTCCCATTACCAAACCTTTATTTCCCTCGACAAGGAGTCCTCTTTAGGAACACATGATCCCCAACATCAAATTATAGAGGTCTCCTCATATGATCGGAATAAGACTTATGGCGATCCTGCACTCCCTTCTCCTATCACAAATCATATAATCCATCTCTATCATACTCTGTACTAGTTTTAGCCTGAGAATTGATGACTCTCCTACCCCATTCCAACACAACAGGGAACAAAAAGGTCATCTATACGAGGATTAAAACAACACCATAATGATGGTGGAGTGAAAAATATTGTTGTAAGATAACTCTACCATGTTCAGGTGTCTCATCCACAAACCTCCAAAATCTAGGACACAAGAGCACAACATTTCTTTAAGAGTTTGGATGGTCTGTTCTGTCTGACCATCCATCGGTGGATAAAAAGAAGTGTTAAGGCATAACTAAGAAAAAAATCATGATAGATAACTCTCCACATCCTGGAATTAAAACAAGGATCTCAATAAAAAACTATCATCCATAGAACTCCATGGAGTCTCACCACCTCCTCCAGATATTTCCTTGATAAAACCTCCACTAATCTCAACTCCTTGATCACTATAAAGTGGGATGATTTCATCTAAAGATCCACTAATACCCATATAGAATTATTTCCTCCCTAATATTGAGGTAAACTAGTAACAAAGTTCATTGATATGTCCTCCCACTTCCACTAATGAATATCTAATGGATAGAGAAAATCACTGTAAACACGGTGCTTGGCCTTCACCTTATGGTAGACCAAACATCAAGATGAAAACACTACAACTGCACACTTCAAACAAGGCCACAAAAACTGACCTCTCAAGGTTCAATACATCTTATTCATTCTAGGATATACTACTAAGGGTAGAATATGGAACTCTCTGAGAACCATCTCACACATCACCAAAGGAAAGAAAATCCTTTACTAAAATAACACTTGTTGTTGTTCATCCTCAGACCAACCATCAGGGGCCTCACCAAAAAAAACTCGGTATCTCCATACCTCCACCTAAAGATCCCTCAAATGGGACTCTTATACATACTAAATCAAATATTACTACACTTTTATCTTAAAAATACAACCTCTTCCCCCAACCTCTCCCATATCCATATGTAATGAAAAAATCTCTTCCATTACTCTCTAGGAATCACCTGATTCATTCATTGCATCATTGTGTGACTTCTTGATCAATGCATGAATGACAAAATTTACCTTCCTAGGTTTATATGAAATCTAAAAGTCATAATCTTGTAAGAACTCCATCCAATAACACTACTAGATGTTCAAGTCACATTGTAAAAACATACCTCAAGCTTTTATGATCGGTGAAGACCACAAAGCACTCGTTGATGAGGTAATGTATCTTCAAATTCAGGGAAAATACTAGTGTTTCCAACTCAAGATCATGTGTGTAATAGTTACATTTGTGGGGATTTAACAACCAAAACCCATAATAAATGACTGATCTATAATGCATCAGAACATAGCCTAACCCCAGACACAAAGCATCATAGAAAAACTAAAGCTAAACTTCTTCTTTTGGAAATCAAATAGCTGGAGCACTGACCAACTAATCCTTTAGGTACTCTAAATCCATCTAAAAATGATAATTACACAAGAACACCTAATCCTTTCTGGTCAAAACTATCAAAGGAGTCACAACCTGAGAGAAATCAGGATTAACCTCCTGTAATAGCTTGTAAGACCAAGGAAACTTTACACCTACACCACTATCTTGGGGGATATACAAGACATAAAAGCTTCTATCCTCGACAGATCCATAATTATTCCCTAATGGGATACACCATTCCCCATGAAACAGACTTCTCAATCCCAAAACTCACACTTCTACAACTTCCCAAATAACTTATCATGACAAAGAACTCCCAAAATGGCATGCAGATTCCCTAAACGATCTTCCTCGGACACAGATTACACAAGGATTCTGTATATGAAAATTACCATGAACTTATCTAGGAACTCATGGAACACAATTTTCATTAACCCCATGAACATAGTTAGAGTATTTGTTAACCGAATGACATCAAAACAAACTTGTAATTCCCATGACGATAACAAAAAGCAGTCTTCATAATATCCTCATCTTTCACATGCATCTGATGATATCCTGACCACAAATAGATCTTTAATAAACAAATTTAATCATGAATTTGATCAGATAAATCATCAATCTATGTAAGAGGATAGTGGTTCTTCACTATCACTTTGTTTATGTGACGATAATCAACACGCAGCCGTAAACTGACTTCAGCCTTCTTCATGAACAAAACTGGTCCACCCCATGGTGACCCACATGTCCAAACAAAAAAAAACTTCAATAAAACATTGAGTTGTATATTTATATCTCAAAAATCATAATGTGTCATCCTATATAGAGACATCCATATGGGATACACACTTGGTTGTAGCTCAATCACAAAATAAATCTCTCATCGATGGGGTAACGCTACAACCTCTTCTGGAAAGACATCGAGGTACTCTTCTAAGACCTTGGAAAACACTAAATGATAAACATCTAATGAAATAAAAATCATCGTATCCATCATGGATGAAAATTAAGGAACACACCTCTAACCCATCTGAGAGTCTCTCTTGATAACAAACATTACTGTCTCCAGATCAAAATCAAAGAACACAACCTACCTCTTGAAGCAATCCACGATAGCCTGCATTGAATACAACCAATTCAGGTAAAGGATGACATTATATGGTTGTATTCATAAGAATGGTAAATATCCCCAGGAGTGGAATTTCCCCAACACTAGCTCATATTCTCTGCATACTTCAAACAAGTCAGCTCGACCTCCAACTGGTGTAGTCAACACCAAGGGCACTGTCAGCTCGACCTCCAACTGGTGTAGTCAACACCAAGGGCACTGGAAGTATCTCTACCTCAATTACCATGGCATGGAAAAGGGAAGATGATATGAAGAAGTGTGTCACTCCTAAATCAAACAAGTCATGCACCTAAATAGAAAACAAGAAAATATTACCATGAACGGTGTCCGGATTTCCAGGTGCTGGTAGTGCTAAAGCATGAAGGTGACCAAGACCTGATCCACAGCCTCTCTGACCCTACCAATGACCAACTCCATGGTCATGATCTTATCTATAAGGATGGGTAGCATCTCAGGTTTTCCCTCTAATTTCCCCTTATTCTCTCTACTAATACCAAACTGGATTAATATGCTATTGCTGCCTCAGTTGGAACTGACTCTATAGAGGAACCTTAAGTAGAACACCTGGAACACACTAACTGCTCTTAAAGTTTGGGAACTCATGTCGTTGATAACCTCCTCCTCCAAAAGAAAAACAAGTTCATGATCCCTTAGCATAGGCCTAATATCCACTTACCCCTAGAGAAATGATACATTAAGGGCTGGTACCCACCCTTAGCTGAATAGAAACTTTCTGAGGAACAATAATCACCACTGCCTCACTATCGATGACAATCTGTTGGTGCAACCTGATGGACATCTTCTGTATAAAGCTAACGAGAACGTCGACCTGGATTCATACCTAAAAAAGGGAAAATATTTAGATCTCCTAAACCTGGAATATGGAAGACTTTAAAATTAATTAATTCTTTTCTTTTATCTATTTTAGGTTAACCTATCCCAAGGTCTACCTATTCAAACATAGGCACAAAGAAGAATGGTGCTTAATCCTTTCCTGGGTATCTACCCTACAACCAGTATCACTTCATTTAGTAGCCACTTTAAGCTCAAAGGTTCATGAATCAGACCATAGGGAGACCTAAATACTCATGTCTCTATTGGAATCCCATGTTTAGAACACTTTATAAACTTATCTAACACCATTGTCATCCCAACCCATGAAACCTCACCTATGCCTAACTCGAAAATCCTTCCTATCCCTCAACTAGACCTCTAATACCACTCTGTCATGACTCTCTCCACACAAAGTGTACCCCTCATGGTTCATCAATGGGTGAAGAGAGATAATGACACCTGATTCCCACCTCCAGTAGGCCCCAGGTTGAAGACTAGCATCGAGAGAATAGTAAATACACAGATGGGAGGCATTACCCTCTAAGAGAACACATGTGAAAAAGAGAGATAAGATAGAAACAAATCGAGCCCTACTCAGACCATAAAGTAAAAGAAACCAGATTTCACATATGTAATCTAATGTAAGAACTACTACAACTGAAATGGAAAACAACAAGTACAAAAAGTAAGGTAAAGATGGCAATGACCATGAAGACTAAACACCTCCTACAACACAAGAGCTAGTAATAACCAACCTGATCTCCAACCTTCTCCAACTGACCTAAAAAAATTTATATAACATAGGGTGAGTATAATAATATACTCAGTAGGATCCTCCCTGAAGACTCTCATGCCAAAGTAAATAAATAATACTAAAGAACATTAAACAACAACTGAAACTAACTCATCACATAAATAGGTATACTAAGTTCCCAACCTCACTATGGCTACTCTCACTAAGTATCACATACAAAAGAATATATTATAATAAATAATATCTAGTGTACACCACTAACACTTCCCCATTGGTTTTCCATTTTTCCTCAATATCGCATGTCCTGAGTTTCCTTCTCCAAAATGGCTAGCTCGAAAACACCTGGGAAAATCACCACAACATGCAACTTATGTAAAGCAACAACCATATACACATAACCAAAGTAACCAGGTAGTTTTTGGGAGCCATCTGAGTTCATATAACATGTATTATACATCGAGTATTATACCTCAATCCATCACAACCCATAAACTAATTAAGTATCCTCAAATCATCATAGCCTATACACGTTACACCTATAGTAGTCCATAGGAAACTACATCCAGAATATATGTGTGTGAAATAACCACAAGAAATTACAACCCTCTACACACATATATGGGGAAAACTAACCTCCTTATAGAAACACAAAAAGTACAGGATATAGTATATCTCACAACCACACTATAGGCACAACCTAGTCTTATAATAAACTACAACTATCATCTCTCGAACTCCCAGTTTTCACTACTATGACTAGATATCCTATAAGAACACAACCATTTAAAGATATATATTAAATCACTTTATCATATTTTATTAGTTTCACTTTACATTAATTAATTATTTAACCATTAATTAACCATTATCAAAACCACATCACATTCCATTAGCATTCCATCAAAAATCCCTACCCCCAAGGAATAAGCAAATCAATACCATGGCTTCTCAGAATCATAACCTTATCATTTCATCCCAGCAAGCTTCAACCCCATGGTTTAAACATTTATTCATTTATTAACATCTTTACCACTTTCTATATTTACATTTTTTCAATTATTATAGGAAAACATCCCACGATTCCAATCATAAGGAGCTCAATACGGTGGGTAGATGAACTACCCATTGAGTCTTTTTCACCTATATAAGGATAATATACACATATATAATCAAGAAGCTAAACACATAAAGCATGTGGCATACCCTGTGTTTCTTCACCTCCTTTAGAAGGAGAGTAAGTAAAACCATCTACCTCAAGCAGTGGGGAAAGTAATGCAGATAAACAAAAAACATATTAAACAAGAATCCAAATTCCACATCAATGATTAAGCCTAGCTTCAACCCATTCCATCATCTCTGGTGTCCTCCCTGACACCCAAATTCATAATCTGATGCATCTCGCCACTCCGATCATCAAATATTTCCACAACAACTAGACCTCCCTGCCCCACGTACCAAAACAACCCTATAGGATCAGCCATCTAGGCTCACATCACATCTATGCCTCCCTACCCCATATACCACAAGTCTCGCATTCATATCACATTACATGGAGCAAGAAAAAACATAGCCATGGGATCTCAACCCAAAGCATGACATTCATCCTTTATGAACAACTATATCTTAGTAGGGAACTCAATACTTACAAAGTCTTTATACTTAACACACAACTAGTTATTATTCCATGTTGAATTAACCAATTCATTATTCACAGGTTTCAACTATGAGAAACCTAAGCAACAAGATATCACAATTAATTCAACAATTAATTTCATGCCTTTAATAATTTATCAAAAATCATAAACATGCTTTAGGTTCATTAACCAATTCCATTAAACATGAATATCTGTATTAATTTTATTAACATAAAATTTCAATAACAACTGGATTTATTAAACATTCCTCTTTAACCATTTACCCAATTAATTATTAGTTAATTATATCTTTACGTTTGTTCAATTTATATCAATAACAACATGCCAAACAAGAAAATCATAGATATCACACTATCTATAAAATCAAGAGGCAAATCGTTATCACAGTATAAAGTAACAACATATAATCAATAAAAATTATTTAATCTGGTTTATGTATTTAATTAAGTTGATTCCATTGAGATCCAAGGGATAAATCATGATAACTCAACAATTTCACATAAATAAATAGATAATAATCAAATCCCTAACTCAAAAGGTCGTTGAATTTCTTAACATGAGAACGAACTAAGAAATAGATCACGATCACCCCCACCTTAAATAACTACATCCACCCAAGGAAACCATAGAACAACCACACAAACCAAGAAAAACACTATTAGAACTATATGAGATCATCCACCATAGCATGGAAAGAATATGTGAGAGGAAAAATGATAAAATTGGGAAGAACCACTAGATAATAAGGAAAACACATCTCAAACTAAATATGGATCGAAGATGGAAGCCCATGATTGATCCTCATTGAATGGATCTTCAAAAATCCAAGGAGGGGAGTGTTAGGTCACTTAGGATTAGAGGGAGGGGAGAATCGGACATAGTTTTGTGAAAACTTGAGCAGTTAAAAAACACTTAAAACACATAATGTTAGGGAATTACATGATGTGTAATCACTTTTCACATCGTGTAATGCCTCGAGTTCAAGTTATTCCAAAAAATTAATTTCCTTTGGATTTGGTTTTATTTTTCAAACCCTAAAGTATTTCATGCCATGAATACCTCTTTCAGAGAGTGTAAAAGTCTGCACATCGTTAATCCTTCCCGAATGACCCATACAACAGGATTTCACATAATTAAATATATTTACATGATGTGTAATACCCATTTCTAGATTTTACATAACTAAACTCCTAGAAACTTATTTTGAGCCACCACTGAGCACTTAGATATTCAAAACCCTGCAAAGGTTTTTTCAACATGGATCTAGGTCCTTACATTGAACCTGGTGGATGGGTTCACCCTGGGAATGGTACATACCTACTTCAGCTAGTGTGTGGGTGTCTCTAACCATGTCTCAACGATTGTTACAACAAAAAAAAATAAAGAACTTGGGTAATATACTTATACATGGTCCAAACCACCATCTAGGGGTAATATTCTCATCCTTAGTGCCCTGACATCCACCCAAGGGCCATTTTTACCTCATGTTTAACCATAAACAATCCATCCACTCAGGGGGACATGTTCACCCTAGGTTTAACTATTAACCATGTGCTCACCCCGAGGTTTATTTTCATCATGGATTTAACCATAAACCACATGTTTGACTAGAGGTCATCATCACCCTAGGTTTAAACATAAACCATGAATCCATATATGGGATATGTTCACCTTGGATTTACCATAAACCATACATACACCTAGGGGTTATGTTCACCCTAGGTTTAACCATAAACCATGTTTCCACCCAGGGGAATTTTTCACCTTATGATTAACCATTAATTTCATCCAAGGAAACATACACTTATCAATATTGTTATAACGCAAAATCAAAAAATATAAGCCTATAAGACTATTTAAAATTTCTATTTTGAAAAAAATTCCCCTATCTATTAACAAATCAAAATAAAATTTAAAATAAAAATAGAAACTAAAGGACAAACACAAGCCATCAAACAACATTCCCATTTCCACTGATAGAAAAGAAAACAATTCCCCATTATGACATTTTTTTCCTTTAAAAACCAGTACTATTTTATCATTCCATATCAAAGCATCTTGAAAACCCATTTCAAATTACTAATTTCATTTTAAAAGTCCAAAACCATTTTCAAACCATTATTTACACCTTAGGACCCACAAACATGAATTTACATTCTACACATACCATTTCATTAGGTCTATAGACAAGGTCAAATAAACATTCAAATATCTATTAATGTGAAATTCCATTTCAAAATCATCGATTCACATCATTATTTTTTTTAAATCCATTTAATAATAGTTTGCTCATTTTAAAAAATAAATTCATGAATAAAACATTTAATTAAAACTATGACAATGTAGGTAGATATGGAATGACCATAAATCACATCACTTATATAATAATATGATACTAAGGGATAATTTGGGGGACCACTAACCTCATCCTGAAGCTTTTCCACTTTAACTCTACAGCCCGATCATCACCCCCACCAGTCGAGACCTGTCCAAAATTGATCTAATATTACCCTTTCATTCAAGGCCCTAACTCACACTATAATATTTTTAATTTAATTATAAAAAATTATATACAATTAATTATAAAAATTAAAATTAATTAATAGTTTAATTTAACTATGTATAAATATCAAATACCTCTCTGATGATGCTTGAAAGGAAACAAAATACCCATGGAGGTTCATGCCTTACTCATGATGTCAACCTGGGAAAATAACCTATATAAATCACATAAAAATTATTAAATTTAATTTATTTTATAGAATAAACTGTTATAAAGTCACTATATTGACATACCTTATAAAAAAGTGCATGATGATGTCCAAACATTGTCTTAGGATGTCCTCTAGGTGAGAAATATGCAATCCACAACATATTCAGCTGATTTCAACATGACCTGGTGGTATTAGAATCAAAACCCTAGTAGGAGGAAATAAAGATCGAGAAAAAAATAAATGAGTAATAATGAGGTAAGTAGAGGAGGAGACTCAACCAAATACTATATAAATTATGCTAGGTGTCTCCCAAATACGAGGAGAAATAGCAGAAGCAGTGGATCGACTAGATTGATTATGCACACATATAGAAGGGGGAAGTGGGATTCCCCATTAAATTTTTGAAAGGGTAAAATTATAAAGATACCTCTTTTAGAGAGTGTCACATATTACAAAACCATGCTCTAACCATGTGGTAAGCACTGTCCAAATAAATCCTTCCCGTATAGGTTGTCTGTACGGTTTACCAAACTGTGTGAAAACCATGTGAATTAGTATTATATTAGTTTAAAAAATCTCACATGGTATTTTTTAAACTATTTCAAAACTATGTATCATGTCCCACGGCTAATCCACCTCACATAATTTACTCTGAGATCTGTACATTTAACCCTCAACCGTGTGCTGAATGTGAAACTCAACCATTCTTTATAGAAATTGAACTAAAACTCCTCTTTAATATGGTTACCCACACTATTTTATATAAACTATGTTATCTAATACATTCACCCTATAAAGATTTTTAAAAAACCCCATAAATCTAACACGACACCCCAGAGGCTTTCCCAAACACCCGATACACTGATTGGACCTCAAACCTTATCTAAAATCATCACTTTAAGATGATAAAATTTGAGGAATTAAATTTATAATATAGGTTCACAAAACTACCCATACAATAATTGAAAATTTAAAATTAAAAAATAATTTAAATTACATAACCCTTTCTTACAAATGGGGATTTACAGAGCATCAGAGTGAAGATTGAGTCAATACTCAACTAGACACTTTTGGGGCGATTATCCCTAGGTGTATCTATGACACAACCATATCCACATTCTAGTATCTATATAGTGTTGAAATTTATAAGATAACCATATATTTTTTAATTTACCAAAACTTTATAATTTTATCATATACATAAAATTAACCCCTAGAGATATCTCTATGGTTTTTACTAATTTTATTTCTTTCTAATTATCCAAAAATAAATATACTAATCCATAAAATTATTAAACCCTAATTTTATACCAACTAAAATGACCCATAATAAATATTCAATAATAATATATCAATTCCAAGGTTTAAATAATTTATTTCACCAATAGTCTCATAACCCAAGGACCTAAAGGTTCAGTGTCTTAAGGATTAGATATATAAACATATTAATTTTTCAAAGATTAATTATTTTTATATAATTGTGATCCTATATAATTCTTTATAGACATCTCCATGATATAATAATATTTATAACCTGGGGTAAATTGAAACATAATAAAGGGGTGGGCACAAATGCATAGTAAGGGAAAAAGAAATCATAATGTATTAAATCATAAACCTGAATTAGAACATGGTGAGGGGATAAATATATTATTAAATGATCGTGATAACATAGATGGTAATTATAAAACATATTATAGGATATTGAGATCATAAAATGATCATTACTAAAGAATATATGATTTGAAATACCACTAAATATATCTCAATAATCATAAAACATTTGAGCTTAACATAAGGGTGAAAAATATTTTAGAAATAAGGCGTTACATAAAACATGAAAAATGTTGAAAATGGAAAGAATATTTAAAATATAAGATAAATTAATAAAAATTGGTAATGTAACACAACCATAAGAATAGTAAAACCTTGGGAGAAATCTCATTATTCCCATGCCTATGTGATCAAACACATTATATACATGCCTAAAAATTCAGGCAAAATCATCATTCCCACACCTATATAAAAAAACTCATTCTTTACACACCTAACCATCTCAGGAGACGTCAACATAAAAAAATTATAAGGTTATATAGTAAAACCCCCATTAACATCCATACAAATGTGTGCTATATAAAATTAATCATCATATATCTTAAAGAAACCATGGATAAAGAATGGGTTTCATAATGTTTTCAAAAAAATAAAATAACACGAAATTAACAAATCATTGGATATCAAAAATAATATATTATAAATTTAATCCTATCATAATAACATATATAGTGTGATCAAATCATCACTTTAAGAGAGATAAACCTAAGAATAAAAATGGATGTGAAAATACAAAAGTTTTCACAAAATCTATTAAAAATTGTTATAAAATATGAAGTGGAAATTTCATTCACAATTTTTTTTAAATGGAAATAAAATAATTTTTAAAACCTTATTATATAAAGTTCCAAATAAATAATCATTAAAAATAAAGAAAAAATATATCTATAAAATCTAGAGTAGTGAATAATAAAAATGAATTCCTTTATTAATATTTTTAGGATATTTTAACAAAAAATCCATAACATATAAATCTTAAAAGGATTTTATTTTATAATATAGGTAATTAAAAATAATTGGAAAATAAAATATAAAACAATTTTGTGTTTAATTAAAGAAAATTATTTTTATAGGAAAAAACTGGATATGGAAAAAATGATCCATTAGTAAGAATGTGAGTTGTTCATACCAATGTTATACTTTTATTTCATAAAAATTAATATCTAAGAATTGGTTAATGATGGTGATAAGTAATTTTCATAGATAAAAAATGGAAATAACATATAAAATAGAGGAATTATTGGATCAAACAGAGTTTAGAAATTATATTTGAGTAATAAATATTATGACCTAATGAATTGAAAACCAATTGGATGGAAACCCTTACCTTGAATTCCCACTTAGTTGATCACACTCTAACCTCAAGTAAAAAAATTAACTATATTAATCACTTGTTCTAAAACCTTATTCATATTAATTAACTTTTATAAATTTATTTTATAATTACTTTCTATGTATATATTAGTTATTATTTATATATAGTGTGCGTAATCTTAGTTGTTTTGAAGTTGTTTTGAAATATATTTTTTATTCTTAATTCTTATCCCAAAGTTAATTATTACTATATTATTCAAATAAAATAATATTTATTTTTTAATTATTCCTTAATTTCCATTTAATTTGGTGAAAGACATGGATATGGTTCATGAAAAAGGAAATTAAGATGAACTAGTTCAGGCATGTTTAAAAACACAAATGTGATAAATTAATAAATATATTAAATATTAATAAAAAAATAGTTTGATTAATTAAAAAAATTATTCAAACTATTATTAAATTATTTAACCATTGTATAATATTTCTTAATCATTTATGATTTAATAATTATAAAATATTTCACATAGTTGGTAAAAAACAACCCAAATGAGATCACTCTATAATGAACTTGGGGAGAGATAAGTTCTACCAATCCATTACCACTCATTTTCCCACATATTATATAAAATTTTCAATCCTTTTACAACTTGATTTTTATATCTTATCATTTTGTTTTTTTACCCTAGTAACTAGGTTTTAACCAAGTTGTTGATATTTTATTAAAATATAACGTAACTACTATTACCAAATTTAGGCATGATGAACCAAAATTTAAGCCACATATAATATTATTCAATTTATAAATAGGAGGAAATTAACTTTTGAATTTAAACATTTAATATATAGAAAAAATGTTGTTTTGACAATTAAGTGTTCTTAATATTATTTAGTATCGATTACCAAGTGAATGAGTGTTAATATATTTATATATAGTCATACACATTATATCATAGTCATTATTGAGAATATATTATTTCATTTCATTAGATAAAAAATTAAAAAATGTTAATAAAATAGATCTTTGAAAATAATAGTTTTACCATTATCATGTTAATTAACATTAATCCCAGTATTCTTATTTTTAGGCCTAAAAATTAAATTTATCTTTTTATATAATTTGTACCTACTGATTTATTATATAAAATTAATTTTTTAAAATAAAACTCCTAAGAGTAATAAAATATTATTTTTTATATCACTGAACTTAATGAGTAAAAACATTCTTTTAGAAAAGTAAAATTTTCAAGCCTAAAATAATCATTGTTCTATTATACCATTTTACATAGTCTTGATATGGTTTTTACTTAATTTTATACCCATTAATTCAATTTATGTAATATATTGATCATATTTTATAATATTATTTTAATCAAGTATCTCTGTTTACATTATAGTTTGGTGTTGCGTATAAGATAAGCTACTCAAAATTATTTAAGGAAAATTATTGACTAAAATCATTAGTCATTACATTATGGTTTGAGAATATTTAAATTATAATTTAGAATTGGGAAATAATTTCCTCCTTGTAAAAATAAGGATCTCCTATCACTAAAATTTGAGAAGTTTCCAAATTGATATGTATGGTGACCAAAGCTAAAAATTACATAAATAGTACTATAATCTGAGTATTTAAATAATACATCTCACAGCAGTCACACAACTCAATGACCTATAGGAATAGTATCTTAGAGACTAGTCATATAACATATTATTTTACAAAACTTTCAAACATATATCCATAATCATGATCCTATAAACCATTTTCTAGACATATCATATGCTATAATCATATTCATAAATCCAAAAAATATAATTATAAGAAAGGGGTGGGCTTAGATGCTCAATAAGGGGGAAAACAATATCATAATAAATCTATTTGTAAACATGATATAGAACATGAGGAATGAAAAAATATATTAATTAAGTATCATGACAATATATAAGATTATTATATATTAACATAAGATCATATAAAGATCATCCATGAAGCATAAAAGTTATAACATGCCTCAAAATACATCTCAATAATAAAAAAACATGTGATCATGACATAAAAGTGAGGAATACTCTAAAATTAAGGCATAAGCATGAAAACATGAAATCTAATGAAAATGGAAATAATATTATAAACATGGAATAACTTGGAAAAAACATTTAAATGAACCACAACCATAAAAATAGGGAAACCTTTGTGAGAAAACCCATTATACCCATGCATATATGAACAAACTCATTATTTCCACACATGAAAATGTGAGAAAAACTATTATGCTTATTACTATATGAAAAAAATCATTATAGGAACATCTGAATATCTCATGAGATATAAAATTAAACCAATGCATTGTAGGGATATATTGGACCCCACCCATCATCATCCATACATATGTGTTCTACTAAAAATCAAACCATTCATCTTATCATAAATAACCCATAAAAAGAAAATAAATTTTCCAAATGGAATCACCTAAACAAACATGACCATTTGATACAAAAAACATAAACTCCAAGAATGAGTATTTAAGAGGTGGAAGTATAGGGTTAATTAAAAAACATTACTCTATTGGATAATAATTATTTTAAAATGGAATAGAAATGAAAAAAAATATTTTTATTAAAAATAATTCCTTAATTTCATCTTGAAAAGGATGTAATTTTCAATTCAACTTCCAAAAACCATTTTTTTGAAAATGAAGAAAATTATTCTCAAAAAAATTCTTTAAATATTATAATAAAGATATCATCATATAAAATAAAACTTATGACAAAAACATAATGCACAAGAGAAGAATATAAGATAAAATAAAAGGGAATCCTTTTAAATATTTTAAAATTCCATTATCAAAAATCCAAATCAATAAAGGATAAATAAACTTTTTTTGAAAGTAAATTAAGGGGAATAAAAGGTTCATTTGAGATACAAGAAATTATATTTTTTAATAGGTAAATAAGAATATTGGTGGGAAGTAAAAACATAGGTATGGAGGAAAAATACATTAAAAGAAATTGAAATTATTCTTAACAAAATTTAATTTCCAAAAAATAATTGATTCCTCATGGTAGGTGAATTTAGTTCAAAAAATTATTTTCCAAGAAAATAATGTGTCAACACATCATAAATTCATCATAGGTTATTATAAATCAATCACGAAGGATAATATACAAAGAAGATTTATTATGACCTAAGGAAAATATTTGAGTCATGAAAACCCCTTACCATTATTACTGTTTAGTCCAATGCTCACTAACCTCTTATAAAAAAATTCTTAAAATAATATTCATAAACAATATTAATATATATCACTATTTTTTATATTCTTTTATAATCATTATCCACATGTATATTTGTTAGTTTTTCTTATTTTCCTACATCATTTATTTATAGTTTTGACCATTTGTGCTAGTTTTATAGGAGTAGTGTCGGTATTACTTATTCTTATAAAGTTCATGATTACATGTTAATTAATTTTACTATAATTTAATAATTGTATTTATTTATTATGTTTCAATTTCCCTTGATAATTTTTTTCTTTCTTTATCCATGATGATGAAATTTACAAAACACACTTTAGTGATTTTCTCAAATAAGAAAAGTTGTTTTATTAATTAGGAGTAAAATATTGATGTATCCATTCAAGAAAAAAATAATTTTAAATATTTATAACCTATTATATAAATAATTATGTTTTCATAGTCATATATGATATAATTTCATATAATTGATTAAGTTGGTGGTCAAATCGCCCCAAACATGAACATACATGATTATTGATGATTATGAGGAAATTTATTTGAAATATAATTACACCAATAGAATAATGATATAATTTATTGTTTATCAGTGTAATTTTTCATAATTAAAAATGAAATTTAGGAATAATTAAGTGATATGAAAATATTAAATATTTTTAATGAAATATTTTCCACTTAGTGCACTTGTTCTAAAAGATTGAAATAATAATAATTATTTGTTAATCATGTCATTAATATGTTCATAAATTTGTTTTGAAATAAAATTAATGACATCATAAACATTATATTTATCCATTATAACCATTCTCATGAATATCCATGAATGTAAGTTATTAAAATAAAAAATCAATCCTACCATGGAGGAGGTAGTCCACACTTATTCTTGATTGACAAATTTGTTTTATGTATAACGAGAGAAATTTATTATATGGTTTATCATTTAAGAATATAAAATATGTTATAAATACAAAAATTATTTATTACATTAAAAATTATAACTATATGTGTATGGTGGTTAAGGAAAATGAAACATGACTCTTTGTGGAGTCGATAGTCTATGCAAACACAAATTCTATTTTTTCTTTTCTTAGGAAAAAAGGAAGGGTGGTTGTTGATGCTGCTTTCTGTCACAGAGTCTAAACGATTGAAAAAGGGAAATACCTTAGTCCAAAGTGATTCATCCTTTGAAGAAACATCAAAATTTGACAAAGGCATGAACAAAGATTTCTTCACACTTGGGCCGCCCAAGTTTCAAATTGGTCGTGCAAGTATACCTATGCGCCACATTTTGGGCGCGTAGGTGACTTGCGCACCCTATTTGATTTTCGCCTAGGGTCTTCAGCAGCCTATAAATACCCCTTGTGGGGCTCCTATTTAGAGGACGAAAAAATTCCAGAAACTCATATTTGAGCTCTCGGTGCCCCAGTCTCTTCTCGAAGCTTCTGAACACTTCTAAGGTAATTTCTTACCTAGAATAGAAGCTCTAAAGAGGGGAAATAAGGCCTAAGTGTTGAAATTCACCAACACCTACGTGCCTAGGTATTTAACCCTTAAAGTAAATGAACACACCTACACACTACCTTATTACTTTATCAAAACCTATGCGCTACTCTTCTGAAATCCCCTAGGGATAATACTAAGGGCTTGATCCAAGTCTCTCTCAAGTATTACCCCATGGGTTGACCATCACGCAAGTACCCATGTGGCACGCAGGTATACCTGCTCAACTAGGACTTGCATTCCCCAACAGGACTTGCGCGCCCATTCAGGAATTGTGCGCCCCTCCTTTTTTGGGTGCCCCTCCTGCCTATTTCACTTATTTTCTTCATATCCACCTCTCCTCATCAAGATTTAGCCTTAAAACCCCTCTTTAAAGCCATTTCTTTTGGCATGGTTCCTTTTTTGGATTCCTTATCTGAAAGTAATTCTGTGGAACATCTTTTAAAACCTAGTGACTAACATATCTTTATGTCACTAAGGTTAGAGATTTCATTCATTCAACCTCATCCTTTAAGATGAGAGGATATTTTAACCCGAGCCTCCTTTTTAGGAGCAATCCCTAGTATTTAATTTCTCTAAATATGGGTATCCGTCTTAGGAATAAGCCCCCACTCATAAATTTCTTTAACTTAGGCCTCCTTCTCAGAGATAAGCCCTAAGTTTCAAGTCCCCTAAACATGGGCCTCCTCTATATTAGTATGTCCCAATATCAAATTCCCAAATATGGGCATCCTCCTTAGGAATAAGCCCCAAGTCCCCTATTCACTGGGACTCCTTTTCAGGAGTAATCCCCAGTTTTAATTTCTTTTGATCTGGGCTTCCTTCTCAGGAATAAAACCCAATCATAAGACCCCTCTAATTTGGGCATCCTCCTCAGGATTAAGTCCTAAGTTAAGTATCCAAATTTCCATAAAGAACATATACCTTTATGGACCTTGTTCTTGGGTTTCTTCCCTGAAGTAAATCCCAATCCTCATTTATCTAGGTAGTTATACATACATAATCCCTATATTATCTCTCATGATTGCATCTTTCGTGGCACAATTGTCAGGTTTTACCAATACCTCTCGTTTATCACACCAAGCACGACTCACGTGAGCTTAGAGCGTAAAAGTAATTATTACATCTTTCTTTGACCCATCAACCATGCATAAACCTCATACTTCTTTACTCGAACTACGTGGGTTCTGATTACTTTTTTCTAAACAAAGGATATGTAGGTAGCCCATCTACGGGTACAATCCCCACTCTGAAATAATCCATGTCCTTATGAATGAAAATAAACTTCAAGTACCCCACTGAGTGGATTTAAAACCAGTATGGTTATCATAATGACCAAGATAATTTTATATAATGTATTGAAGGATACCATTGACTAAGAATCTCTAACAAATATAGATGATTCTCTATCGATGAAGAACCTCGAATACATATAAAAGATTCTCTAAATTTCATACATATCAATCATTGATTGAATGTTCTAAAGGAAAGCTCATTCTTATACTTGGTAATTTAATAAGGATTCATGAACATAACTCAAATCTACAAAGAGGGTCCCGGAGTAGACAATAATTCCCCTAAAAAAGGTGTGATGAGTCCGACCTCCCATCCTCTCAACCAATGTAAATTCTTAATTCTCATCGATCCACAACTAATGAGCACCTACCTTTGGTAAGTATGTCCAAATGGATATAGAATCATTGGATGTTTCCGGTTCTACGAATAAACCCGTTATAAACCGATTGGAATGTTTGAACGTTAAAGCAAATGAGGTCATCCCCATTTCTAGAAGAAACAAAAAATTGTTGACGCTTCTTTCCGTCATAGAGTCTAAATGATTGAAAAAGAGAAATACCTTAGTCCAAAGTGATTCATCCTTTTAAGAAACATCAACATTTGAAAAAGGCATGAACAATGATTTCTTCACACTTGGGTCATACAAGTTTCAAACTAGTTGCACAAGTATACCTGCGCGCCACATTTTGGTCGCATAGGTGACTTGCGCGCCCTATTTGATTTTCGCCCAGGGTCTTTAGAAGCCTATAAATACCCCTTGTGGGCCCCCCATTTAGAGGACGGAAAAATTCCAGAAACTCAGATTTGAGCTCCCAGTGCCCCAGTCTCTTCTCGAAGCTTTAGAACACTTCTAAGGTAACTTCTTACCTAGAATGGAAGATCTAAAGAGGGGAAACAAGGCCTAAGTGTTTAAATTCACCAACACCTACGCGCCTAGATGTTTAACCCTTAAGGGAAATAAACACAACTGCACGCCGCCTTATTCCTTTATCAGAACCTACACGCCACTCTTTTGAAATCCCCTAGGGATAATACTAAGGGCTTGAGCTAAGTCTCGAACAAGTATTACCCCATGGGTTGACCGTCGCGCAAGTACCCATGTGGTGTGCAGGTATACCTACATGACCAGGACTTGCGCGCCCCAACATGACTTGCGCACCCACGCAGGACTTGCACACCCCTCCTTTTTTGGGTGCCCCTTCTACCTATTTCACTTATTTTCTTAAAATCTACCTCTCGTCTTCAATATTTAGCATTCAAAACCCTCTTTAAAGACATTTCTTTTGGCATGGTTCCTTTGTTGGATTCCTTATCTGAAAGGAATTATGTGGAAAATCTCTTAAAACCTAGTGACTTACATATCTTTATGTCACTAAGGTTAGAGATTTCATTCATTCAACCTCATCCTTTAAGTTGAGAGGATCTTTTAACCGGGGCCTCCTTTTCAAGAGTAATCCCCAGTCTTTAATTTCTCTAAATATGGGCATCCTCTTTAGGAATAATCCCCACTCATAAATTTCTTTAACTTAGGTCTTCTTCTCAGGGATAAGCCCTAAGTTTTAAGTCCCCTAAACATGGGCCTCCTCCTTAGGAGTAAGTCCCAATATCAAATTCCCAAATATGGGCATCCTTCTTAGGAATAATCCCCAAGTCCCCTATTCACTGGTCTTCCTTTTCAAGAGTAAGCCCCAGTCTTAATTTCTTTTGATCCGGGCTTCCTTCTCAGGAATAAAACCCAATCATAAGACCCCTCTAATTTGGGAATCCTTCTCAGGATTAAGTCCTAATTTAAGTATCCAAATTTCCTTAAATCACATATACCTTTATGGACCTTGTTCCCGGGTTTATTCCCTGAAGTAAATCCCAATCCTCATTTATTCGGGAAGTTATACATACATAAGCCCCATATTATCTCTCATGATTGCATCTTTCGTGGCACAATTGTCAGTTTTTACCAATACCTCTTGTTTCTCACACCGAGTATGACTCACGTGAGCTTAGAGCATAAAAGTAATTATGAAATCTTTCTTTGATCCATCAACAATGCATAAACCTCATACTTCTTTACTCGAACTACGTGGGTTCTGATTCCTTTTTTCTATGCAAAGGATATGTAGGTAGCCCATCTGCAGGTACGATACCAACTCTGAAATAATCCACATCCTTCTGAATGATAATAAACTTGAAGTTCCCCACTGAGTGGATTTAAAACCATTATGGTTATCATAATGACCAAGAGACTTTTATATAATTTATTGAAGGATAAAATTGACTAAGAATCTCTAACAAATACATATGATTCTCTATCGATGAAGAACCTCGAATAGATATAAAATATTCTCTAAATTTCATACATATCAATCATTGATTGCAAGTTCTAATGGAAAGGTCATTATTATACTTGGTAATTTAATAAGGATTCACGAACATAACTCAGATCTACAAAGAGAGTCCTGGAGTAGATAATAATTCCCCTAAAAAAGGTGTGATGAGTCCAACCTCCCATCTTCTTGACCAATGCAAATTCTTAATCCTCATCGGTCCACAACTAATGAGCACCTACCTTTGGAAAGTAGGTCCAAATGGATATAGAATCATTGGATGTTTCCAATTCTACGAATAATCCCATTAGAAACCAATTGGAAAGTTTGAACCTTAAAACAAACGAGGTCATCCCCATTTCCAGAAGAAACAAAAAATGGTGAACCCGACATGAATCCTTAACCAAGTTAAAATGATGTTTTACTTATTTTGTTAGACCCCTATTTAATTCAATATGAGGGCCAACAAAGCAATCAATAACACATGTTCTCATCCAAAAGATGTAGTGGATGAATATATCTTAATTATGTCTGTTATATCAAACAGGAACTCTTTTTCAAGATTTTATGTTTTATAGAAATGGATTCACTAAAGCTCACACATGTGAATACCTCTGCTGTGAATACCTCTACTGCTACTCCTACTGGATCGTCGTCCGCTCTGAGGATGACATCACCTACTCAGCGTCTTCAATGCTGGGTTTCAAATGAACTGATTAAAGAGTACCATCAACACGGTTCCATTCCTACTCTGGAGGCCGTTCGAAAAGCCCTCCAAGTCAATAATTCACCCTGGTTGTCCGGACAACGACGACCAGCGATCAAGAAGCAGGTGGTGCCAACCATTGTTTCCAACTGTTTTGGGTTGTTATCCCTAGAATTAAATCACCATTCCCTCCCATATTCTGGGGAGGTGAATGAGAAGGTCCCTCAAGGCCTTAATTCAAAGAGACAGGAGTCCTTACCGAGGGTTCCCATCAACAATCGCCGCCAGACTCGTGCAACAGTGTGCCCTCAACATGATGAGGGTGTCGTCTCCAGACGTTCATCTCAGGTTCCTCAAAACCAAGCAGGAAAGATGAACCACCAGAGGTGACGAACGGTCAATGGTGAGCATGTTCTTATCTCTGCAATTTTCGTAGAAGTCCACCAACCTAACTTGGTGGAAAGAAACGAACGAGTACACACACCCGTCCGTTTTAATTCCACTGTCTAGCAGACTCGTCTAGAAGCAACACGCCAATCCTTCCAGGAAATTTTGGCGGAGTATTATAGGCAAGAATATACACCTGTTTATAACCCATCAACTAGTCAGTAGGCTTGTTTGACTACAACCAAAGAAACTTTCCAATCAAATATGGTGAGGAAAAATCAGCAGGTACATGCACTTGCCAATGTTCATCAATCCTACCAACAATATCGTTTGGTAGCACCCAGAGAACTCAGTCGGAAAGTTTCGACAACAAATTTGGAGCAGACTCAACTCTCTGCCCCCATACATGAGTACTCTCAGAATTACCTGATAAGAAAAGGACAAGAGTAGGAATACACACCTACTTCAAGAATGGATTCGATGTATATCCCCATTCCGGTAGCTGAAGTCACCAAGCATATTCTAACAATGGTGAAGGAGAAGAAGAAAATCCCTGCTCATATTCTGGATGCCTGCCAGAATATTATAATAGCTTCCACAACATCACAGGGAAAGAAATACAACTATGTCCCTATCAGTGGAGTGACTCATCAACATGTCACTCTGGAACAGATACACACCTCTATTCCAGTCCAAGAGGGTTGTGGGGCGTACTCCCCCATATCAAATGGACAACCAAGTTAGGCACATACACCTAATTTGAGTGGAGATAATCAGCCTAACCTGATCATTTCTCCTGATCAAGCACATACACCAACCCATAATAACCAATTTTATCAACAAGTGGTTCCCAAAGTGAGTAAGAAGGCATCTAATAAAAATACCCTTCTAGCACAATCAAGAAATTAAGAGCCAATCTGTAATAAGGCCTTTCTCGATGATGGAATGGGGTGTTCATGGAGCACTGAATTTCACTGTACTCTCCAGTCAGCAAAGCCCACCGAAAATGGTCTCATGCAATGTTATTGCCCATGGTCAGCCACAACCAATTGTCTTTGTTTGTAATCAAAGGCTTGCCCAAGAACATGCCTCAACTAGTTCTTCTCAAAGTCAAGAATACTGAGAAAAATTTGTTAAATTAATCCTGCATCAAGCGAACGAGAATATTGAATAGGCCTCTCGTTTAGAACATGCACATCATCAAGTGACAGAAGTGTCAGAAATCATCCAATGGTCTTTTGAACCAGGTGATTTGAGTGGATGATGGTTGATGCATCCAACCAATTTCTGGGCTAAAGTCCACAAGTTCAAGAGAGATTTTAATAAAGTCTCAGATATAGCAGCTCAAGAACCACCCCATCTTGCCAGACTGGGAACTCTTTTATCCCAACCCTCGAAATCAACAAATATGATTCGAGTAGTTGAGAAGGAACATCAGAGATAGCCCCAGTCCACCGGAGTGGGGACTTTTTCAAATCCTCAATCCCTTCCTCAGAGAAAATCAGTCTCCTCTCGATTAGGGAAGAAGCCACAAGAGGGACAAAGATATGAATTATCAGGAGATTCTCTCCAAATTACGGTTCTTCAAGAAGATCCTGAGGGATCGAATCAACAGAATGTAATGTCTCGTCAAGGACATGGAAGAATAAAATATCACAGAAATGATGATAGAAGGGATGCAATGTGTTATGCATCAATTAATGTCATCAATGATGTTGTTTTTGATCCCCCAAATGAGGCTCACTCAGAGGGATCAGATGAGGAAACTCTTGCTCAATAAGTTTTACACATAGACAAAATGAAGAAGGTGTGCATAAACAAAATCAAAGGATTACCCAGAATCTTGGTATTCCTTCAAGTAACCCACTTCCCCCTCTCTAAAAGACGTCCAATAAGGGGAAAGGAAAGAATCATGTTATATCCCACCCTTCCTCTGGAGAAGTCTAATCGCTCTCACAAGAGAAAATATTTTCACAATAGGAGAAAGAAATGAAAGAATTAAGGATGTTGAATGCAAAACTACTTCAAGGTAGTCTTCCTCCTAAGAATGCTGGAGTTAGTCAGCCAAGGGAATTTGTTGTAGTTACTGAGATAGATCAAGAATATCCTCCTCTACCAGTACACCATCACAAGTCTAATTTTACGGGTCATGTGAAACAACAATCGGCAGTGCTACCATCAGTTGTGGTACCATCCAACACACCTATCGAGGCTCCAGTCAGTGGACTTGCTCAAGTCCAAGATCAACCAGTTGTTTCTCAAAAGTTAATAACTACCATTGAGTCATTAACAGCTCGCCTGGAGGCTATGGAGGGAAAGCGTGCACAAATTAAACCAGAAAAGAGAACATACCCTGAATGGGTTGATGCGATTCCTCCCCCATCAAATTTTGCAGGTACCACATTCCCAATCTTTAATGGTTCGGGAGATCCAGAGCAACACTTAACCCATTTTTTTTCTTGTTTCGATCCTATGATGGGAACCCCTTAGCAACAAGAAGCAGTTAAGCTCATGTGTTTTGTACAGTCATTACAAGGACCTGCATTTGTTTGGTACACAAACTTGCAATCTTGATCGATTACCGGGTGAGAAGATCTCCGTCAGCGATTTCTTATTCAATTCAGCCCAACTTTTCCAAAGACAACAGTTTTTGATCTTACAAATTGTAAGCAAAGGGAGAATGAAAGGGTCTCAGATTTCATTGCTCGCTAAAAGGGATTAACATATTCCCTAATCTTAGCACTCCCTCAAGAAGAGTTGTTGCCAATCTGTGTGGAAAATTTGCGTGATGAATTACGCACGCCGTTGATCCCTGTGAAATACACAGGAGGTTTTCGAGACCTTATTTCAATCTCCCAACATATTGAAGATTCTCTTACGAAGACTAAGGATAAAACTCATGTAATTCCATCAGCTCTAGGTAGGAGAATGGGTAGAGAAGAGACTGCTATAGTCATGCTTAAACAAGCACCTGTACCTGCTTCTACTTCAAAGCCTTCATCTTCTCGAAGGGCTCCACCTCCTGAGCATCAGTAATAGAGGCCGTTTTGTCAAGACAATAAAAAAGATCAAATAATGAAACAATTTGATGAGTTGAAGAAAAAAATTTATTCTTTTCGAAATGAACAAGTTCTTGGTTACTTCATTTCGGATTTGGAGAATAATTTGGTTTAGTTGTCGAGGCCCAAAAGGCCAAACAAGGAGGGAGATGAAGACCGTCCCAATTATTGCCCATTTCATCAGATGTTGGGGCATCCCATTTAGGAGCGTTTTGTATTCAAAGACCTCCTGAAAAAAATGGTGGACTCGGGACAAGTCAAATTAAGCCCAAGTAGCATGTGTTACTGCTACAGATCTAGAGGAAGGAGGAGAGTGGAAAGAAGTCAGAAACAAAAATGCGCAGAAATACGATGATTGGATGGTCATAAAAATGATCTACCAAACCCATGCCATTTTTTGAATGCAATTGAAGAAACCAATTATGACTTCTGATATGAATGTCATAGTGAAACCTCCATCAAAATAAAAATCCTCAAAAGGAGACATAATTCAGAGAAAGAAGAAGAATCAGAAGAAGATGAGTATGTGTCAAATCCCAAGTTGTCTTTGACTATGGCAGATTTTATTCCATCTACTTAGAAGTCACGGGCACCGCCCCACCAAACGACACAGCCTAAACTGGCTAGTCAGGCAGAGTCTTCATCAGATGAAGAGTTGATCTTCAGTTCTGTTAATATGATTCACTTAACAGATCCTTATTCCAGTCGCATTTTTGATTTCGATGAGACTGAATTCCCTGTATCAAAAAGAGGAATTAGAGGAAGTTCCAGAGGTTTAGGATACAGAGGAAGACGTGGATATCCCAGAATCCACTATTCTAATTCTACCTCTACTAGAACAGTGTATAAAGTAGAAACTTGTGGAAGAGACCTTTAACGGGATCAACAGGAACACAACATTTCTTCTATGCAAGGAAAATTCAGTCCTCACACAATTGTTTTGGAGGATCGGTTGGAGGTCACACCTTCTCCCTCTCAGCTGGTAAATGGACCTAGTCAATCCAATTTACCAAAGACAGAAGTATTCTCAACTTCTACCTCGATACAAGATGCATCTACTTCCAAAGTATCAACTTCTAAGGCACCTGCAAAACCACATGTTCCTGTTGGGAAACACAGACCTTTAGATCAAAAGTATTATGTATTGAAATATTTTTCCCAAGTACCGGCCATGTTATCAATTCTGGATGCACTAAATCTATCAAAGGATCTTCAGGAGGCACTTATTGAGGCTTTGTCAAGTCCTCAGGAATTTGAAACTGAAATTAATACAGCTGAGGTCTTCCATGTAGAGAATAATCATGCAGAATGCCATGCAGTGATATCTTTTACTGATGAAGATGAAGATGATGTTGTGCATGGGAATATTAGACCTTTGTATTTATCTGGAAAGGTCAATGATGTAGACATCCGAAGATCTTTCATTAATAATGGTTCAGGAGTCAACCTCATCCCCATTCGTACACTTCGTCGATTGGGACTCACTGAATCTGATTTATCTCCTTCTACTTTAATGTTTCAAGGGTATGATAAAAATGAGCAAGAACCTCTGGGTGAGATCACACTCAGAACCCAGTTTGGAGATCTTGTATCCAATTCATATTTCATGGTTGTTCGTCATGATACAGCTTTCAACATATTTCTTGGAAGACCCTGGCTACATCAACATGTGGCTATCCCTTCATCTTACCATTAATGTCTCAAATATTGTTTCAATGGTCAAATTGGGACATTGTATGGTGATAAATCTCCATTCAAGACATGTGAATCTCAGTATATTGAGGCGGAATTCTATCACCTGAAGGGAGAGGAGAAATCCACAACAAGGAAGGTTACCAAAGTTAATGCTCCATTTGGTTTGGAAAATATTCCAGTAAATTCATTCACACATGTGAGTACAGATTATGTGTTGCCTATCAGTCAAATTGAAAGGATAGACACAAATCAAAATACTTTTATGGAAACTTCCATAATGTCAATTACAGAAATCAATCGAGAAAACATGGGAGAAATTGGAGACTCACCAAGCAATGATGAAAGATCACATGGAGATGTCTTCATTTCATCCACTGAAATCCAGTAAGTATATACTTCTCCAACCAGGACAGAAGAAGTTATAGCAATGTCAGAGGTGAACAATGATGTCAATTCTCAATTCATCATCTCCTCTTTATTACCCAAGGAAGACCCTTCATCATCAGTCAGGTCAGAAATGGAAGCTTCTTCTTCAAGATGTTCAAATTTTAACATCTCTTCTGATCATGGAAATTCTGCTTCATCATCTACTATACAAGTAGTAACAAAAGAAATAACACGTGTTGAAGAAGAAAGGGAAGATCTCAGGGATGATCCTCCAGCTTTTGAAGAGGGTATCTCTACCACCGTGGATGAACTCAGAGAAATAAATCTGGGTACAAAAGAAGATCCACGCCCCACTTTAATTAGTGCGGCCATGACTCTTGGAGAGAAAGAGATATATATTTCATTTTTAAAGAAAAATTGAGATATAGTTTCTTGTAACTATACATAGATGCTAGGGATTGATCCTGATGTTACTACTCATCGTTTGGGTTTTCTAGAAGAACATCGAGGATTTAAGCAAGCCGCGAGAAGAACACACCCAACTTATGCTTCCAAAATTGAAGCTAAAGTGGATAAGCTTATCAAATCTAACTTCATCAGAGAATTTCAATATCCCAAGTGGCTGGATAATATTGTCCCTGTGAAAAAGAAGAATGGACAAATTAGAGTTTGCATTGATTTCAAAGATCTTAATCAGCATTGTCCTAAGGATGATTTTATAGTTCCGATTACAGAACTCTTGATTGATGCAACAACTGGCTATAAAGTACTTTCCTTCATGGATGGATATTCCAGGTATAATCAAATCCGAATGGCTCCAGAAGATAAATAATCTACAGCCTTCAGAGCCCCTCAGGGTGTGTTTTTCTATCTGGTAATGCCCTTTGGCCTAATGAATGTTGGCGTAACATATCAGTGTGCCATGAACCGTATCTTCAAACCCTTTTTAGGGAAGTTTGTTGAATGTTATGTGTATGATTTGGTGGTTAAATCCAAACAAAGCTCTAATCACTTGGATGATTTAGAAGTCATATTCCACAAACTTCAACAACATAATTTGAAGATGAACCCCTTGAAATGTGCTTTTGGGGTAACCTCATGAAAATTTCTCAGCTTTGTTGTACGCCATCATGGTATTGAAGTCAATCCTGAGAAAACAAAGTCAATCCTTGGTATGTCACCTCCTCAAAATTTGAAGGAATTGAGAGGAATTCAAGAAAACTTGGCTTATATTCGGCATTTCATCGCCAATTTGGCAGGAAAACGTTTACCCTTCACCAAATTGATGAAGAAGGGAGTCACTTACCAGTGGAATGAAGAATGTTAAGAAGCATTCAATATTCTAAAGAAATACCTCTTGAGTCCACCGGCACTAATGACACCTATTGAAGGAATACCCCTTATCCTCTATGTGACAGCTTTAGAGTGATCATTGGGTTCCTTTCTTGCTCAGAAGAATGATGCTGGGAATGAAAACAGCCTCTATTATCTCAGTCGGACTATGCTTGAAGTATAAACCCAATATTCAAGTATTGAAAAGTGCTCCCTAGTATTAATCTTTACAGTTCAAAAGTTGAGAAACTAACTGCAACATCATGAGGTCCAATTGGTATCTTGCAATAACCCGTTCAAATTCATCCTTAGTCGTCCAATTCTTACAGGACGTCTCGTAAGGTGGGCAGTTATTTTGCAGTAGTTTGATATCCTATATGTGTCTCAAAAGGCAATAAAGGGCCAAGATCTAGCTGATTTCCTTGCTAAACACCCTTTAGTAGAAGATACATCTTCACATATTGAACTTCCTGATGAAGAAGTATTCTCTATTCAAGATAGTACTCAAGAATGGGAAATGTACTTTGATGGTGCTTCCAGAAGTCCAATAGGGAATAAAATGGAAGATCCTAAATTCAACAAAGTTGGGTTAGGAATTTTACTCATTTCTCCAGAAAAGGCAGTGCTACCCTATTCCTTCTCATTATTGGGATGCGGTATAAATAATGAAGCAGAATACCAAGCTCTCATTGTAGGCTTGGAGTTGGCGCTTCAGGAACAAGTGAATCACCTAAAGGTAAAAGGTGATTCAGACCTGGTAATCAAACAAGTCAATGGGGATTATGACATCAGAAAAGAAGAGTTGATCCCTTTGTATGATTACGTTAGAGAGTTAATGGCAGAATTTCCTATAGAAACGACATTTTATTATGTCTCGCGATCACAAAATGCTCAAGCTGATGTATTGGCTAATATAGCCATAGCTCTGGCAGATCCAAACTGGGACGAGATAATCATCAACATTGTCCACCGACGTACAATTTCATCTTATGTTCAAACCAGAACAGAGTAAATCAATGAAATTAGTCCCATTCCTGATCCATATGGTCATACTACAGGATGGATGACACCTATCAGGGAATACCTTCAAAATGGAACACTTCCACCTGATAGAGCTGGGAAAGAACAAATATGGCAATGTGTGGTCAATTTTACTCTTTATGATAGCCCAGATCACCTATAGAAAATTCTCTAAAAGCATGGTTTTGATGGAATTATCTTTAGATGCATTGATGGTGAAGAGACAATGGCTGTCATGAAAGAAGTGCATGCAGGAGTCTGTGGTGCCCATCAGTCCGGACATAGACTATCTGATCAAATTTGAAGGATTGGATACTTTTGGACTTCAATGATACAAGATTGTGTTCATTTCACAAAGAAGTGTCATTCTTTCCAAGTACATGACAAATTCCTTCATCAACCCCCAGAGTTTCTTCATACAGCTAAATACTCTTGGCCATTTTCCACATGGGGAATAGATGTGGTGGGACCTTACCCTTCAGCTACAGCCAAGCAGTTTAAGTATATTCTTACTGCTACTGACTTCTTTTCCAAATGGGCCGAGGAAATACCTCTCAAAGAAGTTAGTTCTAAAAGCATTGTTAGCTTCATCAAGTCTAACATCATTACTAGATTTTGTTCCCCTCATATCATATTGATGGACAATGGCACCAACTTCTGTTCATCTGAAGTGAGTAAGTTGTATCAAGAATACAACATCAAATCCAACCATTAATCTCGGTATCATGCAGCCGCCAATGGCCAGATTGAAGCCTTCAACAAGAATATGTCAAACATACTTCAAAAGATAGTGGATAAAGATAAGAAATCATGGCCTGAAAAACTCTTTCATGCTTTATGGGATTATCAGACCACCACCCACACTGCAACGCGGTCAACTCCATATTCATTGGTACATGGAATAGAAGCAGTCTTGCCCATTGAGGTTCAATTACCCCCGCTTAGGGTAGCCATTTGTGATCAATCATATATAGATGAACAATCTCAAAAGTGATTGGATTAATTGGAATGATTAGATGAGAGAATATTGTGCACCTTTCACCACTTGGAAGTCTATCAGAATTGAATAGCACGAGCTTTCAAAAAAAAGTTCATCTTCATTCATTCATTTAGGGAGAATTGTTTTTGGTTTTCAGAACTCCAATGATTCCAGGAAAGAAACCTCCCAAGTTGGAACCAAAATGGGAAGGACCTTACTCAATACATAAGGTCTACTCCAATGGATCTTATTATTTAATATCATTGGATGGAGAAATCATCAATAATCCAACCTATGCTAGATTTCTGAAGAACTATTTTTTGTAACACAAATACTAATACGTCCAGCAGGACGTTAAACTGCACTATCCTCGGTCTATGCATATGAACTTAAACTATTCACACCATCGTCCAACATGGCATTAAACTGTGACGTTTAGCAAGACGTTAAACTATGAAAAAGTCCCTAATGCGTCCAACATGACTTTAAACTGTGTCCTCTTTTGTCCTTAATACATGACATTAAACTGCACAATCCCCCTTTCGTCCAACATGACGTTAATCTGTATTGTCCCCATCGTCTTAGCTACAGGACGCTAAACTGTACAACACCCTTATTATACAACATGACGCAAAAACTGTGTTCACATCCAACATGACGTTAAACTGTGTCCCTTAATATGTTCTACATGACGTTAAACTATATTTTGTCCCTGCTACATAACACTAAACTGTACAACACCAATAATCCTAACTGCAAGACTTTAAACTACATAGTCCCTTCATTTGTCCTACATGACATTAAATTGTGCATCGTTAAGGTTATTGCTACCTCTTGTTTCTCACACTGAGTATGACTCACGTGATCTTAGAGTAAAAACTTCAAGCATAACACTTTTTTCTGGGCCACTAAGCATGTGTAAGTCCCAACACCTTTTTTTTTATTTTTTAGGTCGTTTTCCTCAAGAACAACTTGATCACCAATTCATTCTTTGAATGAACTACACAGACTTTGATCCTTGCCTTCTGAGCTAGGTACGTAGGCAACCTCCTGAGGTTCAAGCCTAAAACAAATATTTTCATGTTGGTTCACCTCCATCTCATGTGATGTTGATATGTGAAGCCACCCCCAGAACCAATATCTTTACATTGGTTCACCTTCATCCTTGCTATATAATGTTAAACTATTTACACCTTTGTCATGTACGACAATAAACTATAACATTCTTTGACATCCTCACCTGAGAGGGAATCATTATTTACATTGATCTTCAATCATGTTATATTCCAAATACTACGTGCATACATGGTAATTCCCAAACCTTTTATCTTGGGTCAAACCATCATTGCACTAAAGTCCCCTTTCACCCTTCATTTGTACGGACAAAATATGTACAAAGGGTATTTCTAGAACTATGTTGGCTTGATTTCTATCCTTATTGGATACATAAGAACGTTCGAGCGTCCCTCGAATCCAGACCCAAGTCTTTGGTCCTAACATAAAATTCCACTTTCAGTCCCTTGGATGAAAAGTCCCCTTGTGAAAACATGAATGTGGTATGAAAACCATGGTCTTCATTCACATCAGGTTTGTAATAAACACACAATGTGTATTCCTTATTATGGTCCGAGCTCTATGACCCTAAACTAAGATCTCCTACTCTTGTCCCACATGACATTAAACTATATTTCAAGAACTATGTATGGATTGATTCCCATCCTTATGGGATACGTAGTTAAGTCCAGTATCTCAATCCAAGACCCAGCCACAACATGATTATGGGTTGCATTGGTCTGTGTATTTCTACATACATTGGACAATTCCCATTTTTGATTTATCATACTCCTAACCTTAAATACTTTCAGATATTCATACCCTTTTTCTAGACTTCTAATCACAAAAGGTCTGATACCCGAGAGTTCTTTTTCTTGACTATGTAGCATGTTCCCTTAGGCGGCCTTGCATAAGTAGTATACATAACGAACCTATCAGCCAAAAGATGCTATTATTTGATTATGCATCCAATTCCCTTAGGCGGCCCTACATAATTCAACCCCCTAAAGGGTTTTTTAAATAGTGGTAACTTTATTCTTGGGAGGAAAAACTATTTTGTCCTTATTTGTCTTAATAACAATATGTAAGGATCCACAAAAAAATAGCCATCCTTAACATATTTTTCCGATACCCTTTTTCATGATCTTAAAGTATTCAAGTCTATGGTTTATATTCCCCTTCCCTACATTTGGGTCAGACCTTCATATGAGTGACATTCATCTAATTCTTACACAATCTTGATTGGAAATATCCTCTCCATATTCAAGTACCTCTATCCATACAGCGAACTCTGTGCTTTGGAAAATTTGAATCTCCATAAACTTCAACTGGCTTTTTAGCAATAGAAAAGTAAAATTTCTAAGAGTTCTTTTGCCTGACTATGCAGCACGTGCCCTTAGGTGGCCTTGCATAAGTAGTCTACATAACAGACCTATCGTCCAAAAGATGTTATTATTTGACTATGCAGCCAATGCCCTTAAGCGGTCCTGCATAATTCAACCCCCTAACGGGTTTGTTAAATAGTGGTAACTTCATTCTTTGGAAATACTTCTTCTAATGCCTTTTAGTCATTTTTCATATCATTCCTCAGATTCAAAATTTCTTAAGTCATAGTTTACATATTTTCCCCCATACTTGAGTGTGGTAATATGTTTTCAGATAAATTTTCAAGAAATTGAGTCAATTTTAATCCATTCTATCAAAGATATTTCGACCTTAAACATTATCATTTTTATGTCCGACATGCATGAATTTAAACTGCCCACAAAATACAAGGGAAATATGAACAAAAGTCAAGTTCCAGCTCACTAAACATACATTTCGTATGATTTAGGTAAAAATTTAAAGTAGGTAAAGAATTCAGAATCAAATGATTGAAAATGAAAGTGTTTTTCATTTGATGCACAAGAGTTAGAAGGACATACACAGACTCGAGTCTCTTCTATTTTTCAGGAATTACAAGAGGCTTTCAACATAACTCTTCATTTGATTTACGGCATCCCGAGCTTCATCAGCAGCCACCTGGAATTCATTCATTCAAATGGATACAATAAGAGATGCAGTGATACTAGCTCTTCTTGGAACAATTGTAAAGAATGTTCTTGAGTGAGGTTTGAGAAAATTTTCTATTGATCAAATAGTGACTCTGTTTCTATCTAAGAGACTTGGAAGATGGATACATGGATTTGAGAATTAAGATTTGGAAGTAAAGAGCCATTTGGAGAGGGTACACTTTTCAGATATGATTCTAATGCCATGATAATCTTTTCTCCACCAACCGGCAGCAGAAAACATTTTAGAACATGGGTTTTCCATTTTCATATCTGCAAGGAAATGGAATGAAGAAAAAATTTGAAAGTTCACACCATTGTTGTTGCTATTAATGCACAACATAACCAAAATAGAGGAGTAGTAGTGCAGTTTCATCTCAAGCGTATAGTTATTTGGCACTGAAACATTGACTCCTTGCATATGACCATGGCCATACAGAGGCAGGTAGATGATCTGTGGGAAATTAACATCATATTTCTTCAAGTATTTGGCCAAATCTGGGAAAGTGTTGTCGCAAATATCATAGTAATCATGGCCAAATATGTTCATCATGTCTTCAATCCGCTTGTTAACCAGTTATTTAGCCATTCCAATTCTTCTAGGAGCCATTGAATCTGCACAAACACTGGATAATTAACTTTTAAGTAAGTTGATCTTTCATAAAATTTGTGAAGAAAAGTGAAAAAATGGCTAAGTCATTAAGGCGCGCAAGTCCAATTTTGGCGCATAAGTGTAACTATGTTGCACATGTTTTTGGAGGGTAGGTATCACCACGTAGATCAAAATACCTCTGCAGAAGCGTGACAATGAACAAAAGAAATGAACCACGGAAAAACAACCACTTGCACGGCGAGAGTGGGAATATTTGAAACCTGATTGCTTTGTGCGAGGAATGGATGCATATTTATAGGCCAGGCCGTACCCCTGCACGCCGACTCCTGTGTGCTAGTATCCGCATGCTCAGAACCTGCACACCGACTTTCCTTGGATTTTCTCCTTTTTTCCTCAGAGTCACATCCTCTTTCTTTTAGATCCAACTCTGAGGGGGGACTTTTGTTGACACTCCTTTTCGTCATAGAGTCTAAATTATTGAAAAAGAGGAATACCTTAGTCCATAGTGAATCATCCTTTGAAGAAACAT
Organism: Viscum album; assembly: GCA_963277665.1. NCBI lineage: Eukaryota > Viridiplantae > Streptophyta > Magnoliopsida > Santalales > Viscaceae > Viscum > Viscum album. The sequence goes on along the minus strand of OY728138.1, from coordinate 1,170,430,548 downwards.
CAAAATTTGACAAAGGCATGAACAAGGATTTCTTCACACTTGGGCCATGCAAGTTTTAAACTGGTCGCACAAGAATACATGCGTGCCACATTTTAGGCGTGCAGGTGACTTGCGCACCCTATTTGATTTTCACCCAGGGTCTTCAGTAGCCTATAAATACCCCTTGTGGGCCCCCCATTTTGAGGATGAAAAAATTCGAGAAACTCAGATTTGAGCTTCCGATGCCCTAGTCTCTTCTCGAAGCTTCCGAACATTTCTAAGTTAATTTCTTACCTAGAATGGAAGCTCTAAAGAGGGGAAACAAGACCTATGTGTTGAAATTCACCAACACCTACGTGCCTAGGTGTTTAAGCCTTAAGGAAAATGTACACACCTACACGCCACCTTATTCCTTTATCAGAACCTGCGTGCCACTCTTCTAAAAGCCCCTAGGGATAATACTAAGGGCTTGAGCCAAGTCTCACCCAAGTATTACCCCATGGGTTGACCATCACGCAAGTACCCATGTGGCGCGCATGTATACCTGCGCAACCAGGACTTGCGCGCCCCAACAGGACTTGTGCGCCCATGAAGGACTTACACGCCCCTCCTTTTTTGGGTGCCCCTCCTGCCTATTTCACTTATTTTCTTCAAATCCACCTCTCCTCTTAAATATTTAGCCTTCAAAACCCTCTTTAAAGTCATTTCTTTTGGCATGGTTCCTTTTTTGGCTTCCTTATCTGAAAGGAATTCGGTGGAACATCTCTTAAAACCTAGTGACTTACATATCTTTATGTCACTAAGGTTAGAGATTTCATTCATTCAACCTCATCCTTTAAGACGAGAGGATCTTTTAACCTGGGCCTCCTTTTCAGAAGTAAGCCCTAGTATTTAATTTCTCTAAATATGTGAATCCTCCTTAGGAATAATCCCCACTCATAAATTTCTTTAACATAGGCCTCCTTCTTAGGGATAAGCCCTAAGTTTCAAGTCCCCTAAACATGGGCCTCCTCCTTAGGAGTAAGTACCAATCTCAAATTCCCAAATATGGGAATCCTCCTTAGGAATAAACCTCAAGTCCCCTATTCATTGGGCCTCCTTTTCAGGAGTAACCTCCAGTCTTAATTTCTTTTGATTTGGGTTTCCTTCTCAGTAATAAAACCCAATCATAAGACCCCTCTAATTTGGGAATGTTTCTCAGGATTAAGTCCTAAGTTAAGTATCAAAATTTTTATAAAGCACATATACCTTCATGGGCCTTGTTCCCGGGTTTCTTCCTTGAGGTAAATCCCAATCCTCATTTTTTTGGGTAGTTATACATACATAAACCCCATATTATCTCTCATGATTGCATCTTTCGTGGAACAATTGTCAGTTTTTACCAATACCTCTTGTTTCTCACACCGAGCATGACTCACGTGAGCTTAGAGCGTAAAAGTAATTATGACATCTTTCTTTGAGCCATCAACCATGCATAAACCTCATACTTATTTACTCAAACTACGTGTGTTCTGATTCCTTTTTTCTAAGAAAAGGATACGTAGGTAGCTCATTTGTGGGTACAATCCCAACTCTGAAATAATCCATGTCCTTCTGAATGACAATAAACTTCAAGTGCCCCACTATGTGGCTTTAAAACCAGTATGGTTATCATAATGACCAAGAGAATTTTATATAATGTATTGAAGGATACCATTAAATAAGAATCTCTAAAAAATACAGATAATTCTCTATCGATGAAGAACCTCGAATACATATAAAATATTCTCTAAATTTCATACATATCAATCATTGATTGCAAGTTCAAAAGGAAAGATCATTCATATACTTGGTAATTTAATGAGGATTCACGAACATAACTCAAATCTAAAAAGAGAGTCCTGGAGTAGACAATAATTCCCCTCAAAAAGGTGTGATGAGTCCGACCTCCCATCCTCTCGACCAATGCAAATTATTAAACCTCATCGGTACACAACTAATGAGCACCTACCTTTGGAAAGTAGGTCCAAATGGATATATTATCATTGGATTTTCCGGTTCTACAAATAAACCCGTTAGAAACCGATTGTAAAGTTTGAACCTTAAAGAAAACGAGGTTATCCCCATTTCCAAAAGAAACAGTGGTTAATGCTTTTACCATTTAGGATAGTGAAATTAAATTATAGAAATAAAAAATTCACATAAGAAAAATAATAGAGGGAGAGGTCGTTAGAAATATATACCTCACTACTTGGATTATCACCTTTTCGAAGGGGGTTAAACCATTGAAGGATAACCTTTTGAGAAGAAAAAAATCATTAAGTTTTATAGTAGTTTAGATCAGATTTTTTTGAATAGTTTGGTTTGAACATTGAGGTTTTTTATGAGGGGAAGTGATGATAAGAGTGTCCTTTTTATAAGTGAAAAGGGATGAAATTTTTGTAAATACTAAAAGGTTTACAATAATGGGAAGTCAATATTAAGGAAATTGGCTCCAAAATTGAGAAATAATAGAGTAGAGAAGATATAAGGTCAAACTAAAACTCAAAAATTAAATTAAAAATATTTTTTAACCTTTTTTCCCTTTGTCTCTTAGGTTACTCATTTTTATGAGTTTAGTTTTCTACATGGTAACTAGTTTTTTACCAAGTAATTTAGTCCTCATTAAAAAAATAAAATTGTATTTATTATATAATTTATACCTAATAATTCTAAATTTAAAAACCATTTTTTATTTCATTTTCTTAAAAGTGATTATAATAAATTTTAAAATAATAAATGAATATTTAATAAAAATTAGTTTTTAAAAATAATTTAAGTTATAAAATATAAAATATGAGTTTATAAATTAAAAAATATTTTAAAAATTATAATATAACTTATAAAATACATAATTTTCCTTAGAAAAAGGCTTCATGAATTTCAAATTCATACTTATATAGTAACAGCGGCATAAAAGTCATGTAATTTTTAAAAATGTTATTTTACACGACCAACCTAAAAATGAATCTTTTCCAAAAGAATCTAATTTTTTTAATAATTCCATTATAAAAAAATAAATGAATTTAAATTTTTTAAATTCATGCCCTAAAATAAATGAATATTATTTTAAATTAATAAAATAAAATATAGTGAAAACTGTTTTATAAGAATTTTTTTTTGTTATATTAACTATTATTTTCTATATAAATAACTAATTAATATTTTATTAACTTATTATTTATAAAAAATATATTTTTTTTATTATTGAATCAAAATAAAACCATTTCCTTAAAATAAAATGCTAATTTTTAGGAAAATACATTTTTTGAGCCTGAAATGTATTGAGAAAAAAATGACATTTTTAAGAGTTTGAGAAATTATGATATATCTATATATAAAAATATTTTATTAGATGGGGATATTATCTTAATTTATACTTACATAACCCCTTATGATCTCCATGTAAGACCTTAGCATCTGATAATCCATGCTTGATATTTCATGTGGCAGTTTAACCAACATGGATCTTGTGGAAATCTACACGAGCATGGAGTTCTCTGATATATAGCTTCTTATCAAACCATGATTTATTGGGTTTGTATGGTGCATGTTCTAGATAAAATCTTAGTTAATCCACCTACATTTTTAGATTAGAAAAATGGGATTTATAAGGAAGACTTCTTCTTCCCAATGTTATTTTTTCCTACTTTCTTTATTGATTTTATAGTATGGTTACATCAATTTATACAGACTATATTATAATGGTCAAATATTATTTTAACATATCATAATTTAATTTTTGTTTTTTTGTGTGTGTGAAACACACTATTAACATAATATTTTTCAATGATAATATATAGTGAAATCAATATTCATTATAATTTTGAATCAAAATACTCATGATTCCATGAATATAAAAAGATAACAAGGAGAAGAAGATGTTTATTATTTGACACTTCCATTCCCTAAAGAAACATACCTAGTTGTATAAGAAAACTTGATACTGTACTAGAAATAAAAATTTATTTTGGTATCTAAGAATAAATAGTAGAATAATAAAGAGTCCTAAAATACTAAAATATCATATAAGGTGTTCAAGTATGGTCTACCAAAGTTGAAAAATAAGAAGATAAATGTTAGAATGTTCTACACTAGGAATAAAGATCGGTCAAATTCATACTCGATTGTTCATGAAAGGATCCATCACCGACTGTATGAGGTAGTCACAATTTAGTTGTGAGGACTAATATCTGAGAGATAACAAGAACTATTGGAGTGATGGAACTATGAGATGTGGTATAAATACCCTCTAGTGGGATATTATAACACACCTAGGTATGTATTATAATAATGGTGGGGGATTATATTGTTTAACCACAAATATTAATAGTGAAAGAATCTATCTATGGGGCATCTAACCAATCATGATAAGGAATAGGATCTCAAGGATGAATTCTGTAAAAATAATTTAGTTTTATTTCTTTAATTTATAAAACCATTATGATAAGTCTAAAAGATAGACTAAGATATGATTGAGACTCTACCTAGTTTAAGAGATTGATTTAAAAATTATAATTCATAAAAAGAGATCCTTGATTCATCCCTTTAAGTGTTCCACTAATCTTGGTAACTTCACACTATTTGTGTTCTTAAGGAAAAATAATTTCCATTTAAGTTTCGAGATGGGCCTATATTAATCTCTACAATAAATGATATGTAGAACACAAATTTTTTGGGACGATGTTGGTGAATATGTTCAGATGGGCCTCAAACTTGTGCGTACAAGTTGATATAGAATATTCAATCCATTTAACAATACAATATTTCATTAAAATTTTAATAAAATTACTTCAATTACTATAATTAAAGACACATTTAGTTCCATTTTGAAGAAAAAAATGTTCCTTTTTACATCACCTTAAAACTGATTCATGAGTTTTTTAAATAAGTCAATGATTTTCCAAAGTTACATTAGCCCCATCTAGATCCTTGATCATATAAGAGTTGTGTCCTATTTATTAGAACTTCCACCAAACCTATCTCAAGTATATGATATGTTTCATGTATCTCCACTAAATAAGTGCATACGCTATCCCTCATATATATTGAATATAATTTCAGTATGATTATAGCATAAACTTTGTTATAAGGATTATTCTATGAAGATCTTGGACCATTGTGAAAAATTTCTATATAACAAGAAAAATCCCCTTGTAAATTTACTTTGGAGAAACCATAAGTAAAAATAAGAAAATTGGGATCTAAGGATGAAATAAAACATAAATACCCCCGATCAATTCTCAACCAAGGATATAATATGAAATTTTGAGGTTGAAATTTCTAAAATGGGTGAATATTTTAATGGACCAATCATTTTTATAGAAAATTATACCCCTTAATATATATGAGTCTCATATTTTTCTATAAGATAAAAAATAAAACACATTACCTATTTAATAAAGGAAAACATAACTTTAATTTCTCAGTGTATTACATTACATATTGATAATAAATATCCTCCATAAAATAAAAATTAGTATAATAGATCAATAAACACAAATAAATAACATAACTAGAATTTAAAATTTGGGTGTGTCAAGGTCTCAAAAGAATTAAAATAGTTATGAACAATAATATAAAAAAACTACTTTTTACAAATATTATTATAAAATGTTATTGAGAACATTGAGATAAAAAATTGTGAATAAAGGAAATATGAGGAATTTATAGTAACTATAAATAAAATATGAATATTTAAATAGTATACCTAACTATTGGAATAGTTATATGACTATTTTAATAGTAACCTAGACATTATAATTGTATCATGACCATTTAAATAGTAAAACAATTTCTAAATAAAAATTTACATGATTTAAATAAGTAAATATAAATAGATAAATATCATTACATAAATATTCAAAGTATGAAACTCAATGAGAGTTTAAGTGTACATTTTCAAAAAATATATTTTAAAATATATTTGTAAAACCATAATATTCATGATAATTATTTAAATATTAATATTTATTAAGTTTTAAAATTATTTCAATAAAATGAATTTCAATTTTGGAAGTTACACATTAATGTTATTTCAGCATTGTTTTTTTATTTTTTAAAAATCATTTTTATGTGAATAGTAAAAATATAGTCTGTTAAATACATCATGCTTTATGAAATAACGTTGATTTAATAATGAAATAATAAATTTTAGAATTTTTTATTTAAAAAAAATGTTTAACATGGAAAATTATTAAAAAATTAAAATACTATTTCCAAAACCTAAAAGGTAATTTTCATAGTCTAAAAATATAAATAATCCCATTTAAAATCAATTTTTTATTTTCTTCAATTATTTAGTATAAATTAATAAATTTTGGGTTTAATTGGTTTAACATTAATATAATTTTTTTGATAAAATAATAATTTTATTTCAAGGAAGACCATTATTTATTATCTTACTCTTGAAATAATATTTTATTTATTAATTTAATTGAAAACACAACTCCCTTTCAAGTATAAATTCCCCTTCCTAGTTCTCTTAGAAAATCACATCCCAAATCCATTATATTAAGAAATATCTGTTTAGTTCTATCCTCATAATCCTTCTTATATCCCTAAAGACGTACTGATATCACCTTGACCTAAGATTTGAAGGTGTTATACCCTTAGTATAGGAGTAAACATCAAAGAAGAGGTAATATCCCTTCTTTTTTTTATCTCAATTATCCTATTTCATTCTTCAATTATTGTATTAATTTATTAAAAAATGTTCCTAAAATTAATTAGTTAGTATATTAACATGATATTAATGCCAATATTAAATAGTAAAATATATCTAATATATTTACAATGCATATATAAACCCTACCACTTTGGGAAATTTAATTTCAATCTTTGGATTAGAAACCTATGAGGATATTGTCATTTATTTATATACCACCACCTTTATGGATGATATTTTAGATTAAATATCTATATATAATTTTTATTATTCTAATATATTTTTATAAATTATTTATAATTAATATATTTTATCTATCTATCTCTCTCCCTCTCTCTTTTGGCAATGTCCCATTAATAGTTAGTTTGTCACCGATAAGGATGATGTTAATTATTTAATTTTAAAAACCTTCAGGGATTGCCATTATAGATACTATATAATATAAAAATATATATGTACATGTATTTTAATTGTTATGGAATCAATTTATGTAATGAATAAATAAATATTTATCAAAATCCTAAAATCGAATTGTAAATGGAGTAATTAAAATAAACATTTCCTCAAAACATGTATTCATAAATTAAATGTTAATGAATAAATTTCATTGAATGAAATTTATCAAGAATAAGAAAAAATAATGTAATATACTTATAGATTTATTTTTTAATAAACTATATATTATTATATAGGAGGTGAATACATGATGAAACAAAATCGGACCTACGGTAAGGGGACTCTAAGATCTTCCATGTTCATTTGGGTTTACTCCTTCTCTATCTCATTATCACTTTTATTCTTCTAAAATATATTTCTAAATAATATTATTTAAAATTTAATTTTTTTTAAATGGGGTATTCCTTTATTTATTTCATTGGGATACATTATTATCCACCCTATTGATTTTTTATAATTATTTTTTTTCAAAATATATCGTTGATTTTTTAGAATATATGATTTTATATTTATTTATTCTTCCATTTGATATATAAAATAATTTTCCCTTATTATTTTTAGAACCACTATGTTCATTCATTAACATATTAATTCATCATCATTATGAAACCAATTATATTCTCATGGTTTGGTTTTATGTTTATGAATGATATATGTTTTCATTATATGCGCCAGTCATCAGTATAAGAATATTATAATGTGAGGAGTAAGTATATAATTTTATAAAACTCCAATTCTTTGGGTAAATTATTAATATCTTGAGATAATTTTTCATAGAAATAATGGATTAATATTTTTCTATAATGTCTTTCATGAACATGATTTAGTTATATTTTTCTATAATGTTTTAATGTATTGGTAGTATACCTTGAACTATATTTATGATAATTTTTGTCTATACTTGTGTCATATTTTGTGTCTCATTTAAATAGTTTTTATTTTATTATGATAATTACCTAATTATCATGATATGATGATGATTATTATTTCCCCTTGTAATTATATTGATTCATGTTTCATGTTCCTTACTATTATTTATCTCTATACTGCGATTTTAGACCTTCCTTTCTTTAATGTATTTACCCATGTGATTACATGTATTAAGAGTATTTTAAAATATAAATGGAGTAAAATTATGGAGAAATTAAATAATATTTAATGTTTAATATGTATTAATATTGTATGAACCTAACTTTACCAACACTATAAACTTTTAATTTTATGATTTGTGATATTTTCTATTTTTTTCTTAAAAATAGTGTAATAATATTGTATATTAGGTATGGTTCACTAAAATTTTCATATCTAAGATGTATTTTAAATCAAAATATTTAAGTTCAAATAGTCACTATATTTATCCATTTTAAATTTTTTAAAAATACTCTAACACTAAATTCACTACAGTTTAATCTTCTAGTTGCTCTTTTTAGATGTAAAAGCATGGGTCATTATAATAGCTCAAAAAATATCATAACTATAATCAATATACTGAAAATAAATCTTCTTAACAATTATTATCAACACTATTCACCTCTTTATCAATTTCCCCAACACGTTATGCATATAGTGATCATATATCAACTTATGGTTGTCTTAGAGTCAGAGCAATCTAACCAATATAGTGTCGTAAAATATAATAGGTCTAATAGTACAAAAAGTTATCCAAACTTACATTTAAGAGACTAAATCAATGTAGATAGACACCTGTATTAGGTCCCCACCAATACATCATTGATATAGACAATCTAGATCATCATCATAACATACCTCTCTGGAAGTAATAATTTTTAAGTCAAAACTCTATGGTCAAACTAGTTGTTTCAAAAAAAATTAGTCTATTATATTTTATTAGATAATTATTTTATCATGTTTACATAAAAAAATATTCAATTATTAGACACCTATAAATTAAGAACCTTTAATACAACTCAAGATAATATTTAATAAATAAAAATCCATTATCAAATTATTTCACAATAACTAAGATAAGTGTTCTTGTAAAATTGTTTCATACATTAATCACACACCATCAATACATTATGTTTAAACTCATCACTATACGAAGTTAAGTTAATATATAATGGATGTTCAAATTCTCAATATAAGTAGAATAGTTGAATCAAACTATCTATTACCTAATCGATTAAAAATAATTATATCAAATTAAACATAATCATTTCTTAATCCAAAATGTCGATACATATTCATTACCTCTTGGAATAATTTTGAGCATAATTGAATATTGTATTGTATTTGTTTTCAATAAATTTTAATGATGTGTCTCATTTTTTTGAGGTGTTTAAATTTTTTTGAGTTTATTTGGAGTGATTGAGAAGGCCTGAAGTAAATATTAAGAAGCTATGATATGATGTGGAGAATTATTGATTTCGAGATATAATAGAAATTTGGATAAGTACTTTTTTATAATAGTTAATATATAACTTAAAAATTGTAATTATGTGATTTGTTAGGGTATTTTCAGACATTTTAAGAGTAAATTATATCTTTATAAGAGTCATTTCATACATAAAAATAGTAGAAATGACTTTTTAAGAGTGTCACTAGAACTTCATAAGAGTTTAGGTTAAATTTTAAAGAGTCATATATACTTTGGAAGGGTAATTTTGAACTTTATATGATTCACCTAGAAATTTTTTCATAGTAATTTGAGACTTCATAAGAGTAAAATCTAGATATCATAAGAGTTAGGTACTTAGTAACATTTTATGGTAATTATTGAATAATGTGTTCTAAATAATCTTAAAATCATAAGATGATATTTTTATCTAAAATGATCCAAAAATCATTTAGTTTTAATTAATACATGATTAAATCTATGAATTATGAATAATTATCTCATCCCGTGAAGAGTCGAGTTTCACTGTGATGTATTGTCTATGAAAATATACATAAAATTAAAGAAGAAGATTTTAAATAATTTAGGATTTTGTAGATAGGATGAAGATAATAATAATCATAGAATCATAAAGAGAATAATATCATAATTTTCATAAAAAATTTATTAGAGATATTTGATTATAATTTGAATGAGAAATTTGTTTGAGGAATTTTCTTACATAAATTAGGGAAATATTTCATTATTCATTTATTGAAACATGCCTATTTGGCTCATGATATAAAAATAGAAAGAGGATAGAAAGGAATGTTTTCATGATTTTTACGTCCACTCTGAGACCAACCTCTGAGAAGACACGTGAAGAGGGGAATAAGAAAAAATCAATTCCTGAAGATCCTTTAATATGATTGTGTTTCCATTGAAAATATATCTTCAAAAGATTTCAACTATTTCTGTATCCATATCTTGATAGTAAAAGAACTTATGTGTGTACATGGGTTAAAAACCACTATACATCAGAGGTTTTCTCTTCCTCTATGAAAGGTAAACTCATTAACAAACATGTTTTATTCCTTATTTTATTCTTCTCCAAAGTGAGTGAAAGGGATTTGAATTTAATAAGAGAAAAGGATTTTAAGAATTTAGAAAATAAAAAAATGATTTATATCACTGATTCACCTCCTTCCCACTTTTATTTTTATCTTTTTCTTGAATAATCCTATCAATTGGAATTATAAACAGAAATTCCCATGAAGATCTCTTGTGTGGTTCTCAATGAACCATCAAAACTCAATCAATTAGAATGGTAACTTAACTTTTAATAGAATATATTTTCACTTATGTAATGAGAGAGTGGTTCCTTATCTTATGTCTATAGGGTTATCTTTTTTATTTTATACTTATTGGATTCACCTCACTGAATTATATTTCATTATAATCACAATTTTATAATAATAATGTTGAAATTGATTGAAAGGGTAGAAATAAGTCACCCTATTCTCTATCCAAGAATTAATTAGAAAAGGTAATAGGATATAATATTGATAATTAGATTTGGAAAAACCTTGTATCATTTATTAAGGAAATAATATTGTAAATAAATAAAAACTATAGTTTTATAAATTAATATTTGATTATATAAGCATATAAGAAATTTATTTTTTAATGATTTTTTTACTAGAGTCAATGTAATTATTAGTTCTATTAGAGGCTATAGAGAGTAGTTAGACGGACCTATAATGTTGAAAAATATTATGATAATACTTCCTAAAAAATTTGATTTCAAGATATTATAAATGGAAATAGTTATCATAATTATTTTACTATTGATTAAATAAAAAATACTATAATTATTTATGACAATATACAATCTTAAAATAAGAAAAAAAGTAAAAAAATAATAATTAAATTTTATTCATTGATTTAAAGGAATTGAAATTATATATGTGAATATTATTTAAAATGAGGATGATAGTATGGATGACCATTTTGAGACCATATATTTCATTATAAGGAACTTAACAAGAGGGAGAGGTAAATATAGGGGGGAATTTAACTTTTAAATGATTTAACTACTGAAAATTTATTCATTGTTCCACCAAATTCCATTTCAGATAAAAAATTATGTTTAAGGTGATGAAGCTAATAAAGTTCCCTTTAAAATAGGGGTTTCTCCAGATAAAATAATATCTCTATAAAAAATAAGTAAATAGATGACACCAATTTTTTTTTGTAGAAATTTATTATCTATTGAAGAAGGAGTTTCTTATAATGAAGAAAATGATAATTAAGAGGCGACACATAAGGAAGATTTTTAAAAGGTTATCATGGATTAATAAATTAAGTAATGGTATTTATCTAATGATGATACTCATGTTAGCAATTATCATGATAGGTAATATGGTGAATCGTATAATAAATATATCATGAGGATGGGAATCAAGATGTGTTTAAGAGATACTATAAAATTAAGAGATGAAAATTAAAATCTCAATAAATGTTATAATATGAATAAAAATTTAGATCATGAATGAAAATCTTGTCAAAGAAGTGGAATAATTAAAAATCTATAATGTGTAAAATATCAATATTATTAATGATATGACTTCTACAATTATCCTTGGTGATATGGAAGACGAAAAATTGAAACATAAAATTATTGAGAATGAGAATAAATTAGTGAAAGAAAAATATAACTATAATAAGGCTATTGAAGGTATAGGTGAGTGTTCCAAATTGTAGCAATCTAGAAAATGTAATGCTTAAGATGATGAACTTAAAATGGAGAAATTTTCTTGAATATTATTTCAAAGTCGAAATTATGTCTTTATAGGATTCCAATGAGAGAAATAATCTATTTTTTTCAAAAATCCAAAAGAAAACTATAAACCTACTCACACTTGGAAAGATAAAATTCTAAGGAAAAATTTAAACCATCATCAAACATTCAAAGAAGTGAAACCTGAGTTAATTTTATGAATTATAATCAATTGTGATATAAAAATTAATATAAATAGAAATAAATGTGGAAAAATAATTTCAATTAAAATATATGTTTTCAAGGTTATCTTTGGTGTAGTGGTGTTCTAGTTTACAAAGAATATAATTATAGGTATAATATGTTTGTTGGAACTGGAAAAGAAAAGTCCAATAATGGACCACATGTTGAGTAACCTGACCCAAAATCATATCTCATTTCTCAAGATTTTATTTGATTGGTTGTAGATCCTAAATTGAATTACTGATCAGAAGTTATGGTCATTTGAAGGAAGGATATAAAAAATAGTTTATTGGGGTCTTGTTTGTGGAGTTCTCATTCGTGGAGACCCATTCACAGAAGTCCCATTCATAGAGGCGGAGACCCATTCATGGAGGTCCTATTAGAAGTGGTTTAGTCTTGGAAGTCCCATTCATGGATATCCTTGACCGTGTGGAGGTTTGATGATAACCTTCACATAACGTCACTCTGGTTCAAAGAGCCCTATAAGTTCATGATGATTATAAAGATTTGTCAGGGCCTCTATTCTTATAGAAATTATGGACCTTGATCTAATAAAAACCCCCTATCATACATTCATTTTAGGAGTTTGAGGTTGACATATGACATCATTCTCTTAATTCACAAAGCACAAAATCTTTGTGAATTCCCTCACACAATTTCTTTGGTTCGGGTCAAGGAAATTTTGGTTTATTCCCATATGCATCCCAATGGACACACTAATAATACCATGAGTTGAGATAATATTCTAAAATCCTTGAAATATATTTAGTCAACCTACTCCTCTCGGTCCTTTTCCCATTCCAATAGTTGAGTTTCTCATCTTCAATTACCTGAGTACCTTGAGTTAAAATACTCCTCAAGTAACTCTTAAAACCTCATCACTAGACTCCTATGAATGGTTGAACCAGAGAGGGTCACTCTTCTTTAAGTCTCACAACATCCATTTCAAGGTATCATCTACCTAGTAGTCCTCACTACATGACGTTAAATTGTAGTACACCCTATATGAAAAGAATATGATGCATCCTATGAAAAACACGAGATGTCTTATGTATCTATTGTAAGACACCTCATGCCATGATTATGATATGACCCCCTATTCCTCACTAGATGAATTTAAAATGTAGTATATTTTTTATGAGTGGAAAAGGATTCCTCCAATGAAAAGAATGGCATTTCTTATGTTTCAAACATAATATGACTCATGTCATGATCATGAGATGACCACCAAACATCTACCATGGGCTTAACCCTTAATTATAAGTCCCAATAATGTTCCTCAACCCACTAGTGGGTTGGAATACCATCTTGACCTAACACACGGAGGAAATGATGGGATGTTTCCATGCCTAATCACTACACTTAACTTCTTTTCACTTGATGTTAAATTGTAATCATACCCCATGTAATGGACATGGGATTCCCTCTTGACCTGTCATGAGGATGAAATGATGGGAAGCTTCCATACATAATCCATGCACACCATGTCCTTTCACATGCTATTAAACTATAATCCTACCCCATTTAATTCACATGGGATTCCCTGTTAACCTAAAATGAGGAATAAATAATGAGAAACCTCTATGAATAATCCCCGCACACCATATCTTTTCACATGATGTTAAAAAATAATCTTACCACATGAAATCGATATGGTATTCCCGTTTGAAATGACATGAGGAGAATAGAATATGATACTTCCATGTGTAATCTCCAACCACATCATTGCTACTTCTAGCCACACCTAAGAAGCTACCATCCAGAAGCACCACACCATCCCTCTTTGATGTTCCTTTCGTTACATGAGCTTCCTTACCATATGACATTAAATTACATTGATCGATCCTATCACACAACCATAAACTGAAACATTGAACTATGTGGGTTTTGATACTTATATCTTAAACAAGGTATGTAGGATGCGTCCCTAATGTTCATTCCCAACAATGGTAAACCCATGTGTGACATACTACCTCCTAGGTACACACCTCCTAGATCAACCTACATGGGTTCTTCTGATCGACCCATTCTATATCATCCACCATGGGGATTTCTAGTCTATCAATTTTACATCCACCTCCACATGGTGTTTTGATCCATCGATAAACCCAGGTATAACATCTTCCCTCCTAAGGACACACCTCCATGACTCACATCCATGGGGTGTTTTGATCCATCCATTCTGGATCGGCCTCCATGGGGCATTCTGATTCATTGTTAAACCCAGGTGTGATATCTTCCCTCTGAGGGACACACCTCACAGACCCACCTCTATGAGGAATTCTGATCCATCTATCCTAGATCCACCTCCAAAGGAAATATTGATGCATCGGTAAATCCAAGTGTGATATATTACCTTCTAGGGACACACCTCCTAGATATGACTCCATGAGGAATTTTAATCCATCCATTCCATATCTTCTTCTATGGGGAATTATGATCCATTATTAAACCTAGGTGTGACATCTTCCCTCCTAGGGACACACCTCCAAGATTTTCCTCCATGGGGAATTCTGATCCATCCATTCGGGATCCACCTCCATGAGTTATTCTAATCTATATATAAGACTAGGTGTGACATCTTCCCTCCTAGGGAAAAATATCCTAGATCTTTCTATACAAGTTATTCTAATCCATCCATCCTAGATCCACCTTATTAGGGTGTTCTGATCCTGATAATGGTAAACCCTGATGTGACATCTTCCCTCCAAGGAAAAAACCTCCCAGATTCGCCTCCTTGGGATGTTTTGATCCATCCATTCTAAATTATCCTCCACTGGGTATTCTATTCCATCCACTTCGAATCCACATCTATGGGGTGTTCCCTCATATAGACACACCTCCCAGATCTTCCTCCACAGGATGTTCTTATCCATCCACTCCTGATCCATCCTCGGTCCACCTTAATTTGACATTCTGATCAACTAACCTATCCCCACAAGATAATATCCCTATTCCTATCTCCACATTAAATTAAAGTTATTCCCTAATCCATTTCAAAATAATGTTTCTATCTATCTCCATATGATATAGAACTTGTGACCAAGTCTACAATACCTTCCCCATACAATAAACATGGAATTATTGAGATAAAAATCCTCATAAGACTAACTCTCATGGCATTAATTATCTCATGATCATCATGGGATGTCTTGGGTTCCACACCTAAGATTACTCATATGTGATTCCCTTTAAAATAGGAAGAATTATAGGTGACCAATGTACCCAATGTCAAGAAATTCCCAGATATTCTCAACATGACTACTATTCTAACCAAAGTTTTCTTCCCTTTCAAGACTAGAGAAAAGTAATTAACAGGTATCCACATAGAGATGGAATTGAGAATGAGTTCCACAAAAAGTCTCAAATATATGAGGGAGACACAAAATAGGAAATGAGCTCCAAGGAGGAATCCATGGAAGGTGTAAGTGATATCCCATCACCCCATGTCAAACAAGAATCATACATCATAGATTAAAGTGATGAAATATGTCTTCCTATGGAAAGAGGGAATATGGGGCAACAGAAAATGTAGCGTGTCACCGCTAGGCGAGATGATGAAGCCGCATCCCTTGTGATAGAGTCAAAAACAATATTTTTTTCTAAACTAAGGAGAGATCATGCGTTATTAGAGATATTAACAAAACAAAAGAAAAATAGTTACAATCATAAATAACTTGATTAAAAATACTTATGTAAGGAACAAATTTTATTTCATGTTAGAAAATATTGGGAGGTGTGGTTAAGAAATATTCACATCAAATTAATGTTTTATATTCAAACCAACTTAATTTAATCATCATCATAAATTTGGAAATATTTAGATTTATAATTAATTAGTTGGATAATTTTGTGGAATTCTCATTCAGATATTTCAAAACTGAGAAGCCATGGATAATGTTATGTAACTATTCTTATTATAAGACTAAATATTTAATTAATATAAAGATTAATGAAAATTATTTAAGGGGGATTAGTTAACATTAGAAATGATAGTTCTCTAAAAATCAAAAGTGTTTGGAAGAGTAAAATTTGGAAACATCAGATCAATTCAAAGAATAAAATATTTATTAATGGGATAAATCATAACCTGATGAGTGTTTCAAAAATCTATAATGATGGGAATGAAGTAATTTTAAAAAATATTGGATGTATAATGAATAATATGAAATGTGGATTAGTTATCACACAATGGGTGAGAACACAAGGTAATATTTTTCAAATATGAGAATTAAGGATATGTTGTTATCTGTGTTTTCAATATGAAAATTATTTATGGAATATAAGGCTTGGTGACCAAGTAAAAATGAAAATGATAATTTTAATCAGATAAAAATTAGTTGAAAATATTAATATTCTAAAAGGATAAATCTATGAATTTTAAAACATGTAAGAAAGGGAAAATGGTGAAAAAAAAATATGAGTTTACATTCAAACAAAGAAACTATTAGAGATGATTCACTCAAATGTTTTTTGGCCTATTTGAAAAAATTCAACTAATTTAGATAAATATTTGATCACTTAAATTGATGATTTCACTAGAATTACATATATCATGTTAATTTCTAACAAGTCTAAATCCCTAGAAGGATTCCAAAATTTTAGAAGGGTTTTTGAAAAAAAGTTTTTTCCTTTAATAGGTTGAGATTAGAAAATAGTACTATATATTCCAATGGATAATTATAATAATATCTTGATATTCATATCATTAAACTTGATTTTAATGATCTATACACTAATTAACAATATTGAGTGATATTGATAAAAAATATATATCTGTTTGGCATCTATAGAACTATTCTTACTAACCATGATACCTCAAGATTTGTTTTGGATACTAGCTACTAAAAAATATAGACTTATATAAAAAAAGTGTTACATGAGGATAAAATAAAAAAAATAAACCCTATGAAATTATGTTTTATAAAAAAATAAAAATAAATAAATTTAGGGTTTTTGGGTATTTATGCTTAACTAGAAGGAGGGGAAGGAGTGGTAGAAAGTTCAATAAAAAATTTGATGATTTAATATTATTTGGTTATACAGAAAATAAAATTTAATATAGGTTATAAAATAAATGTTTAGATAAGATTGTGGATTATGATTATGTGATAGTCCATGATAACTAATAATATATCAAAATATCTATCAAGGTGCATAATGATCTTGATGTTTTTAATTCAATATTTATTGATGAAAATTAAGTAAGCAAACACACACACATATATATAATAATAATAATATACAATTTTTATTATTACAGTATTTTTTGGGAAAAATAGAAGTCAATAGAAACAAATTCGCAGTATAGAAGCTATGTAGATACTAGGAATATCAATTTGAACCAAAATCTAGGTGTTCAAATAAGAAAAAGAGTCATTGGAACCACTCATATGGGTTTGTCTTCCATGATTAAACATAAAAATGATGATGAATATTTTGAAGAGAAGGAATGTATCCAACCTATGAATGAATAAATAGATCATATCCATAGGAATAATTCCTTTAAAATTATTCAAAGTATCTAGGAGAAATAATTATTAGAAAAATATGTGTTTTTCAAAAAAAATAAATAAATAATAGAAGTTGAAAGGAACAAGGGAAAAAAATTTGTGTAAGGGGTATTCCCAAATAGAGGGACTTGGTTTTGATTAAAAAAAATTCCAAGTTCCCATACTTGAAACTATCTGGATTCTTTTTTAATTTCATCAAAAAAGAACTTATAAAATTTAAAAAATGGTTAGAAAATCCACATTAATCAATGGTAAACTAAATGAAGTAGTTTATATAGATAATTTTGAGGATTTTCAACTTAATAATTATGGAATAATAGTTTTTAAATTAAACAATTTCTTTTATGGACTAATGAAACCACTAAGTGCTTTGTATTTTAATTTGGATTAGTACATGAGAAGTATGGAGTTCAAAAAGGTACTAGTTGAAAAAAAATGCACATATTGAAGTCTAGAACCATATAATTTATAATTATTGTGTATGTTGACGATATTATATTTTATAGTGATGATGAGAATCTATATGAATACTTTTCCATGTCAATAAAGATGAAATTTGAGATGTTTTTGGTTCGATAAATGATATATTTCTTCATCTTATAGATTACCTATGGTGCTGGTCATGTCCTCATTTCATGATAAAAATATGCTAAATATATTTTAGAAAAAATTGTATGATGTAATAAAGTAGAGTTTCCACTTCAAATCAGGTATTCAAAAAACTAATCAAGTATGATAAAGGTAAAACAATTACTATAAAATAATACTGGTTTCTAATTATAATCTTATTGTATCTTGGAACTACTATGATAGATATAGTTTACTCTATTACACTCTATTCTATATTTCAATCTAATCTAGAGGAATATCATCTTCCAACTACCCTGATATTTCATCCATACATCTCAAATAGTTCTATTTTGATTCAATTATACCATTCCTTCCATTGTTTTGAAAATAGAAATACACTTAATAAGAACTTTAATTTTCTTTAAGTTGTGTTTTTAGTAGGTTTCTATGGAAAATGAATTTTATATAAACATAATTTCAGATATTTTTTTTTGAAATATGAAAATAAAAATAACTAGTGTTTCTTATGTAATTACATTGATTAGATTTTTTAGAGCCTTAACAACATTGATAAATTCAATCAAATGATGTTGAATGTTTTTTGAACCATGAATAGATGGAGTCTCTTCTTTGTATGTTATTATAATTTTTACCAAAGAGTATAAAATTTGAACATTGTATTTTTATCACTTTATCTATAAATAATTCCATAGATTTGTGGATCATTATTATAAGTATAAAGATTAATTATTAATACTCTAAAAGTTTATGGTCCTTTTGAAGATGTATAACTTCATATTAATGTAACCAATTCTGATCAATGTAATATTTTATTTCTTAGTATTTTTCTAAGAGCTACTATCTTGTGTGATTTTCCATTATAAATAAATATTTCATTTTATGATTGTATTTATTATTTTTCTAATCCTGTGTGATCAATGTATTTTAAGGATATGAAGGTAGAAGGTTACATAATCTTGTGTTATTTGCAGATCATGTGGATAAGAAGATAAAACATGTTCTAATCATCTTGATTGAAGGATTATGGGGATAATAAATCATATATTACTTATGATAGGTTTATAGTTGAGAAGTTTGGGGGATAATAAGATAGAATACATTGGATCAGGTTTAAAGAACCTTCTTAAATATTGGGTAAAATTGTTCTTTGATAATAACATACTCTTGGAGTTTAAGTATTGTAATGATTAATACATGTATTGTTTTTAAAAAAATAATTTATTTTAAATTTTTGTTGTGATTTTATATTTTTTAGATATTTTAAATTTATGAAAAATCATTTTTTCCACTATGTATACTAATTTTAGCAGGGTGGTATTAACTTCATAAAGATTTAATTGCAACTGCATTTATTTTCTCTATGATAAATTGTGATTTTATCAAAATATCTAATTTCAAATAAAAATACATCTTGATGTGGATTGAAATCATATTTCAAGTTTTTTGATATAATTTTTCCCTATTTTACAATTTATGTGTTATATTTATAGGACAAAACTTAGTATCAGAGTAGGTATCTATATTTAACACTGATTATGCTTGTATGTTTTTATTTTCTATTGGTTTATCAAAAGTATCTAAGTTTCATTATAGTAATAGTATGATAGGGAAAACAATTATGATATCAGTAAAATATATTGTATTTATAGATAATTTGAATAAAAAATACTTTGATTTTATTTGGAAATTATTATGACTATTGGCGTGTTCAAATGAAGAATATTTTTATCAATATTAGTATAGAGAATTATTTGATGATTATCGGAAATTAAAAAAATACCAGGGGATGATGTTTCTCTATTTTCTAGATATGTGAATCTTTAGGTTCAAAAAATTATAATGTTAAAAATACATTATTATATTCGATAATGAGAAATATATATAGTCATATATATTTGTTTGAAAATTCTTGTGGAATTTGGAAGAAGTTGAGAATTATACACTTTGTGACCTCTAAAGTAATTGAAACCAATAAGCTACGATTCATGTAGATTATAGTGTTTTTTATTTTATTCCTAGAGAATCTATTTCTCAAATGCATCATATTTTTAGAAATATAGTAAATAATTTTTAATCCCTTGGTGAGAATTAATTGGTTGGTGATATATTTGTTAATAAAATTATTTATATAATTCCAAATGAGTGGGAGTCTACGTGTACAACGATCAATGACACTAATAATTGGAAAAATCTAAGTATTTATTATTTAATTAATACTCTTATGAAAAATGAGATTTGATTGAGGAGATATGATGAGAAATAGAAGAGAAATAATATAGTGTATTTTATGTATACTTATGGAAATATTACATTAGGTTCATTTAATAATAGAGCTAATTCACTTAAGACTTATAAGAAGAAATATAAACATTGATCTGATTATAGTTATTCTATTTATAATAGTAATTCATTTGCATAACATTGAAGGATAATGAATATTATTAATGAAAATAATAAAATTTGATATAATCATCAGAAAGACAGCTGAGAAATACATGAATAGAAATATTCTTTAGAGTTTTTTTTTCTATGATTGTAAAAATGTTTTCCTTATATTACTAAATTTCCATAGATTTAAGAGGATATAAATAAAATTAAAGATATTTTTTTATAGTAAAGGAAATATAATTTTGAAAGTATTAAATAGTTATTGAGAAATATGTGGAGATACTTATTCAGAAAGTTCATCCAAATATAGGGATGGGAGTTAAAATATTATTGGACTCTATATGAATATTCTTAAAGATGGAAAATTTATCATGGATAAGGTAACCACTAAATATTTCTCAAACATAACCTTAAATTAAAATTTTTTTATGCTTCAGATGATGATTATTCCACTTCATCCGATGATGAAATTACTGATTTAATAGAATATGAGAAAGATTTTCTTACTTATGAGGAAATGATCAGATTTGTGAATAATTTATAAAAGGAAAATAGTTTTTTTATAAATAACTACTAATATGATAAACATAAAATTTTTAAAGATAATATTAGAATTTAAAAACTTATCTAAAAAATTTATAAATATTCCTCAGAATTAGATTCTGAATCTTGTTCTAGTTCAATTTATTATAATCAAAAATAGTTTTTAAAGTAAAATATAAAGTTATTGGGTTTTAAAAACATTTCAATAATTTTAATTCTAGTAGGGATAATTATGATAAGTTTTAGAAATAATTGGAACCATCTCAAACATCGAATGGAATTAGTAATAGAACTAAAAATAACATTTTTAGTTAAATATTTTTCCCTAAAAGTGATTTTTTGAGATAAATACCAAAGGGGAGGTCAGTTGAAAATTAATTTTTATTTAATTAAATTTCAGCCTTTTATTTTTCATAAATAATTTATTTATGAATAGAATGCATCTATTCACAAAAATATTTTGACTGATTAGGTTACTTAGGTTTTATTTTCTAATATAACTAGTCTTAAGAATGTTTAGGTATTAAGAGCTTGGTTTTCATAATTTCAGGAAAAGTTGTTTATTACCAATGGATGAAATAATTGGTACATGGATATCATTTTTTATCAAATTATGATAGTTTTAACACCCCAAACTCATACTCCCAGATCTGGTATTGAAAACACATACTTTACGTATTGGATTTGATACCAATAGTGACAACCAAGACATAATCATCACATATTTACATGAATTAAAGAAAATATTACATTACACACATTCACCTACCCAATTAGGTTTAAATATTTAGATAAACAAGAAAAAATAATAATAAGTAATGACCATGAATTTCTTAACAAAATGAATATTTTCTACTATATAAGAAACTACCTATTCCATAATAAGTCATTAATATATCCCAAAAATTATCCACACATTCTATTATTATAGACATATCATGTGTAAAAATTTTCATCATAACTTTATGAAATTTAAACATAATAAGAGTGATCTCAAACACCTAGTAAGGGTATTCATAAGTAATAATAGATAAAGATCATAAGTGAGCAT
Source organism: Viscum album (assembly GCA_963277665.1). Lineage (NCBI taxonomy): Eukaryota > Viridiplantae > Streptophyta > Magnoliopsida > Santalales > Viscaceae > Viscum > Viscum album. The sequence goes on along the minus strand of OY728138.1, from coordinate 1,170,407,985 downwards.
AAGATGAGCATAAAAAATATGGAAAGAATAAATAATCAAAATAATTCCATAATTAAAAGAAATTATGAGAATAACATATCCATATTTGATATATCAACAAATAAATTCATGGATAAAAATAAATGGTTCCTCAATGATGAAATGAATAATGTAAAATAACTAATTTTATGCCCCATACTAAGACATCATGATATTATAAATCGCAATCTTACCATCAATGCCACGTGTCAAGGAAATATTTTTTTTGGGTAGGCATACTCTAAAATAAAAAATCTAGTTCATCTTATTAGACCTAATAATGAATCAAGTGGGAATTATAGGAACCAACCATTCCTAATTAAGTCTAGTTCATTCATCATATGATGAAATTAATAAACTATAGAATATATAGCCAATTTTCTTCAATAATAAATACACATTCATAATAAAATTACAAGTATATAGATTATCAATATTTATCCGATCAATAAATAGAATATATTTCTACATAGAAACATCTCAATCTAACACTATATAGAGTAGTGGTTATATAGTTATGTTAATAATTTCCCTAATAAATAAATGTAATATCTTTCTATGTAATAATCCCTAAAACTAACACCATTTAGAGTAATGGGTATACAATTAAGTTAATAATTTCCCTAATAAATAAATTGAATATATTTTGAGGCAATAATCCCTTAAAATAACAGCATATAGAGTAATAGGTTCAAGACTAGGTTAATAATTTCATCTAATAAATAAATAAAAGAGCATTATATGTAAGAATATCTCAAACTAGACCTATATAACATAAGGGGTATATTGTTAATTCAATAATTTCCCCAATAAATCATCATATGGATTATTGGTGAACACCATTAAATAAAAGGTAGAAAATATAGAGTGTTTAGAGGAAAAAATATTTATAAATAAAAATATGTTAATAGAAATTCAATTATTTGAAAATGAAATGGTAGTAATGGATAATTTCTATGATTGAAAAAAATTCATACACCCTAAAAAAATAAAAAGAGAAGTAGAAAAGTTTGGGGGTTTTAGAAATAAAGTTTATATGTATTACCCAAATAGATTATCTTTTAAAAATAGATATGATTTTCAATTAAGATTAATGAAGAAGACCATACAATGATTGTAACATAAGAATCAAAAAAATATACATGCATTAGCGGGAAATGAAGATTAAAACATTATGAAATGAAATAAACTAATTATACTTGAATGTAATAGGGTAGGGAATATACTATATAAAATAAATTATGTTTCACAATATAAAACAATTCTCAATGACTTGAAAATAGAGAAAAATAACTCTTATAACTTTGGTATCTTTTGTATTTGAAACTTGTTAAGGATAAAATGTGAGATAAATTTATAAATAAAATAAATTTCAGAAATATTTAAATCCATGGCCAATATATACATCACGAAAAAAGAAGTAAGTGGTGAATATGAATCATATATCAATAAAGAAAAATTGAGGTTCAAAAACCATTACCTTTAACCTTTCATAGCTGAAAATGATCATGCCACATGTATAAAAAATATATCATAATAACCTACCTAAATTCCTTATTCATATCTATAACGTTTTATATAATTCTTTTTTTACAATACTTTACAAATATATTACTTGGTTATAGTTTATTTTTTTCATCAGGTCTTAGGAACTTTCAATTGATTTTTTCACATAAGTAATGATATGAGGAGATATATTTATACTTTTTAGTTGAAAATTAATCATTTATAGATTATCTAAGTTACTATAATCGTGGTTCTTATTGGGACCATGTTTTATGAAGTTATTTTGAATCTTATGGAATTTCTTAAGGATGTTTTTTGGGAATATATTATCTTTACTTGTCTAACATAAAATTACCATAACTTTGTTAAGCCTACCAAAAAATAGTGAATAGATGGAGAAGACCATACAAAGTCTTCCAAAATAAGTCCATAAAATAAACTTTACTATACATATAAATACTAAATAGAGAATATCAGATAGATTTTATTCCTAGATTTTCTAGATTGAGACTTTCATATGAAATTTTTTAGATAGAGGGTTACATATAATGTTTGTGTGGAATGTTTTAACCTATTATACTTAAAAGTTTAATTAGATGCAGTGTATGATAACAAATATGGTGATGATTTTTTATTCTTAATGTTTCTAACATCCTATTTTTTGAAAAATATTATGGTACAAGCATAAATAGAAAGGGAATACATTCATTTTTTTAAAAAAAAATTATACTATGATGTTTTGAGGAAGTTTTCCAAATATAATCTTTTAGATAAATGTTTTTATGAGAAGATTTTGTATTCCAATTTTATGATTTTTTGAAAGATTTGGGTGTATGAATTTTTATTGATCAATATATTGAGAAACTTTCTAGACACAGGAATATTTTTGATGTATAAAATTAATAAGATAAGTAAGACCATAAGAGGATATAAAAATCAGATAGAGTCCCAGTAAATGAATTTAAATTGGATATAACACATTGGATGAACCAAATATTGGAATAAATAATCTGATTCATTAGAAATAAGGGTATTATAGAATTCATCATATGAATGTTTCTATTTAAATTTTATTAGGTAGTGGTTGGAATATGAAGGAAATATATAGTTAGTTATGATATAATTCATCAGATAGAGGAAGTGTTAGGGAAAGACTTCTAAGAAGTTACTACAAAGTCTATAAAAGAACAATCCGATGAAGTCTCATTTGATGGAAGTGTTAGAAAAAAGTTTCACTAGAAGAATATTTTTTATAAATATTTAGTAGTTCAAAGTTCTTTACGAAAATTTTGTAAATACACTAGTGAAAAAATGATTTACAATGTTTTTTTTATTTTTTACGTTGATTTTTAGCCACCATTATTAAATGTGATGTCATAAATATTATCTTAAATGTCAGTTAAAAAAATGACATTGTAAATCTCTAATGGAATAGATTTTTTAAATCATTTATTAAATAATTAACATAAATATCATATATTAAATTAGTTTTTTATATGATCAATGTGAAAAATGCTTTGGGATGAGGGGTTTTATCTTGGTTATTAAATAACCGATGTAAAACATCAAATAACACATCATACATATAAAAACTGACATGGAAAACCACCATACCGAAGCCTTTTTTATGTCGTTTAATAATTAACTGATGTGAAAGTGATTTGTGGGAAGTCTTTTCATCTCAGTTATTTTATAACCAATTTAAAAAACTTTATACCATGTCGGTTCTTATAGAGATAATGTAAAAAAACTAATAGACTATATTTTTAACATCGATTATAAAATAACCAGTGTTAATTTTTTTAACATTTCATGTGACCCTTTCTATACTCTACCAACCAAACCAGAACAATACCAAAACAAGCAGAAAAAATCAAAAACAGCAACAAAATTACACATTCATAGTTACAACATTCAAAAATTACAATATTAACTAAAAAACCTAAATCCAACTGAAACAACTACCAAATACAGATTTACAATTACAACATTAAAAATTACAATATTCACTAAAAAAACTAAAATCCAATCAATCCTATAAAATTATTTTCCCATTCTACTTGTAAATGTGTGAGATCTTATTCATTATAAGGATAAGGGTCATCAAAAAGATACAAATTAAAAGGAAATTATTTAACATGTATAATGAATAAAACAAATGAAATATTAAGGAATAGTTTATAAGGAAATATAACTTTGGTGAACTTCATAACTGTTACAACTATAATTATTTTATATATAAATCATAACACATAATATTCACTTTCTTTGATGCCTTTTTTTTATGAAATTGTTTTTTAAATTATTTTTTCAATTAAAATAACATTTTTATGTAATATATCCAAAATGAACTAATTATAAATGGAAATTCACCTTTACTTTTATATATTTGATCTTTGTGTTATTTTTCTTTGTGGTTTTTCGAAAGAAATATCATCCTCTGTTATAAAATAATATGAATTAAATAAATTTAAAATTAATTATAATATAAAATATTAATAAATTAAAACTTAATTTTCTAACATGTTCTTAAAATTTTCTCACACATCGCCATAGATAGAGCATATCCAGTAAAGTGTATTCTCCCTTAGAAAAAAATGCATAACATACAATGGTCACTATATAAAGGAAAATTAAATGTTAGTGTTTATTATGTTAAAAGGTAAATAACACTTTGTGAGATATATGTTCCATACCTCTCAACATAAGAAAACATCCAACACTACGTAATTATATTCTATTCAAATATTTTAGCAATATAAACTATTTTTTATTCCTCAATCAATGCGTACACTTCAGGTGAATCAACTATAGGTCCATCAATTCATATAAATATATATTTTCATTATCTTCACACATTTTGTAAATATACCTAATAAAAAACAGACATAAGTATAAATTTTCAATAAATTTAACGGAGGGAAATATTTATGTTAAGACTTAAATGGAAAAAATTTGCATCATGTTGATGCCCAAATTATCTCCAGTAACAATATCCATGATATAATTTTTCAAAATCTCCACATTTATTGCATGCCCATATATATAAGCTTCCATTGGAAATGTACAAACACCCACCGACAAATTTTAAAATCTTGAAAATCGGTCAAGACTACTAGAATTTGTATCTGAAGTTGTATCCCTTTGTCTTTGTTGTTGGCTATACAATATTTATTTACCTTTAAAGTATTCCTATAAATAAATAGATAAATATATTAACTTTAAAATTTTAAAAAAAAATTAATACAAAAAATAAAATAAAATATAAAATATACACATAGCTCTATGGTAATATGTCATAGAAGTCTAGATGGCCAAACTGAAATATGGTCGATACTTTTTCCAACTTTCCTCACCTTCTTCGTAGCTAATGGTACTCAAGTAGATGTATATATAATATTATGTATAGTGATCCTATAATTCTTTGTATCTAACTATTGATGATGAATTGTACCTCCTATATAATATATCATCCTATATGAAACTATATGATAGTGAGGGTCATCAACATACAACTCAAAATAACTAATAAGTTTTGGAGGAGGGTTGTATGAGTAGGATAAAAAATGGGGTATGTATGTGGAGGTAGAGGATTGAGTGTAGAAGTATGATAAAAAATGGGGTTTGAAGTCATAGGTGGAGGAAAAATAATTGGGTCTTTAGGTGTAGGTGGGGGAGTGGGAGCTCCAGTACGAAATTGTTTTTTCATGTCTGCAAACATAGACTGTACTGATGCTCAAATATTTTCCTCTATTTTTTCATTAATTTTTTGAATTTTACCCTCTAAAGATTCTTTTTTTGATAAAAACACTCAATAGTAGAATCTGAAGAATGTGGTAACACTTTTCTCACTGATACACCCATCGATTATCCTCATATATGACCCGTGTGTTCAGGGTTTCCCAATGATGTAGATAAAATATCTTGCCTCACTTCAGCTATAAATACCCATGGTGTTCTCTACTCCTTAATAGAATCCTGTATAAATTATTTGTAAAATTCTATAATGATTCTAATTATATAAGGATTGAATTAAATAAAATAAAATAAATAAAAAACTTATAATCCCCTCAGCTACGAACCTTGATTCTTCCATAATATATTTCCCCTTTTTTCTCATCTAATCCCTCTTCCATTTTTCATGTCTATTTGGGAGGTGGAGGGGGAAACGTCTCTAGAGCTTGAAAACTCAGCTCTAGGTTTTTCTAATTTTTCAACCATCATTTTTTCTTCCAATAAAGTATACCCTCCCCTAGATAAATTATGAGGCTATACATTACTATATTGTAACTCTTGATGAGATCTCCTCGAAATCTGTAAATTAAGAATAATAAATTATTAATAAATCATTAATAAGATCATTAACATAAGAAAACTTCTAAAAGTTTACATTTCACTTACCAAAAATGTTTATTGTCTTCTACTTTCAAAATTTTCATTCCATGTGTCTCAATATATAAAAGGATATATATATATATATATATGACATGGACTATAATGTTGCTTATTCCCCTAAATGAAATCATATGTGAGGGTTGATTTAAAATCCCTCAATCTCTAAGAATACATCAATAAATATTTCCTCCTCACTCCTCCAGTGTCAGGTATATCAAATGTCATATAATAAAAAGAGGGAAAACATATTATACTATAAAAATTTCAATATTAGTAAAACAATAATAAAATATCTTACCAAAATGGTCTCCCACAACTGATATAGTTTTGTTTTGTCAACACTTCTCCAATCATTAAAAAAAATGTTGACTTTGATTTTACCCTGAGTTGCTATAAAAATCCTGAATTGTTTTGCATTAGTACATCTTGGAATATCATTTTCATAAAATTCTACCACAATCCTCTAGCCTTGTCTATGAGCAAGTGATAATTTTTGTAAATGTGTACTGCCACATTTACCAGCCCTCTAACTCTTCTTTTCTTCTATGGGAGTATATGAAGAATATTGGGTATGTTCCTCCCTATAGGTATAATCATGACACTCATCTCTAGAAGTATGTGATTGATCAACTGATTAATTTTTCATTATTCTTCAAATCAAAGAAAAAAAATAGTTAGTACAAAAATATAAAAATTCAACTATTATAATACTAATGTAAATGAAAAATGAAAATTTTGGAAGCACAAAAGTAAACTAAAACATAACACATTATTATTCATATTTTTTATAGTTAACTAAAATTCTAACAATAGTGATGATATATGAAATTCCATGTAAATGAGTAGATACAAATCCAAAATTGGTGTAGGAATATTAAAAATGGTCCAACCTAATGAATTATTTTTTACACAAAAAAAAGAATATTTTTTAACATATTAGATTAAAAAAATTATAATTAAACAAAATTAATAAATATATAAGTTAAATAATGGTAAAAATGGTAAACTAAACAAAACTAAACTAATATAAACACACATTTTTACTTATTAGTTTTAATACGTGTTTTAATAAATAAAAAAAATTAAAATATCTTACATTTTATGAAATTAATAAAAGTAAAAAAGAAATAAACATATGTTACCTCTAATATTAGGAATGTACTAATTGATTTTTTCCTAAATTCCTTCATCATGATCATTCTTTATATCACAAACCATGTCTATGACATGCTAATCATTATTATCTATTAATATTTCCGAGGAAGTATAGGTCTCACTTAATCAATAACTTCATTAAGTTGATCATCACCAAAATAGTATTTTTTCATGTAAAACAATAGACCACTGCATATCAGATTGATCAAGAACATAGAAATTTTTTTCATGTGTTTCTATTTTAAAATAATCAGTTGTGTATTCTAATCTATTCAGATTAATAAGTATCATTCCAAATTCATCATTTCTGATTCTATTATTACTAATAAACCATTTTTAGTTATACATTGGAACTTTAATTTTAATGTAATAAATATCCCATATTTCTTCAATGACTCCATAATATGCACTTGATACATAAATTGGGGTTTTGTCTTTAGAACTTGGAAAAATCATTTCTTTTATTAACACCAATACACCACTATTCTGAATTGCACTTCTATTGTACTGAGCTTTCGTATGAAATGTATAATAATTAATTTTATACCTGAACCATGTTATCACATTTAAACATGGACCACCCACTAACCATCATAATGTATCTAATGCATCTGATCTACCAAGCACAGTCTTTTTAAACCATGGAAAAAAGGTTTTGTTATGCTCATTCAAAAATCTACATTTCTTTCTTCTTTGCATGACATTGTTTCAACTCATTAATATACAATGATATATATGGTTGACCATAATTTATATCATTAAATATATATGAATGTACCTTCTTTATCTATTCATCTGATAAAAATCTAACTTTCAAGCCACGAATCCCCTTTCCCCCATTATTAACTCGTTCATGGTGAGATGGAGGCAAACCAATATGCTCTGTCGCAAACAATTAGCTCCTAAAAAACTCCAAAACCTCCTCTGAAATATAATTTTCAACAATGGAGGCTTCATGTTGATATGAATTCTTTACATACCCGTTCAATATCTTCATATACATTTCAAAAGGATGCATCCATTGAATATATACAGGTCCACAATATTTTATTTCTCGAACTAGATTAACCATTAAATTCACCATTATATCAAAAAAAGATAGATAAAATTAAATTTCCAATTGAAAATGTATAGAAATTTCTTTATGTTCCAAAATTTTAAAAGCATCCAAATCAACCACCTTATTAAAATTGAATTGAAAAAATAACACACCTCCATGATAGTCTTTCTGAAACAGATGGTAAATATTCCACACAATTAAAATTGTATAATTGTTTTCATAATGACATGAAAATCATGATATTTCATACCTGTCAACTTCAAATCCTTTAAAGAGACAAAAAAATTTACATTTGAATAATAACCTTACGACACTTTGATATCATGAAGACAATGAAAAAAGATAATTTTCTCCCTCTTAGATAATGTATGACAAGATAGGGGAAGAAATTTTTCGTTTCGTAAAGAGTGGAAGATAACTCCAAATGTATTCCCATTTACAGTAAGTTTAATATTATATTCAACCCATATTTATTCTTTCCTTTAATAACTAACAATGTTCAAATCAAACTGTCACATATATTATTCTCTATATAAATCACATCAATGTTATGTTTCACTTCAGGATATCTCTAATATGGTAGCTCAAAAAATATTGTTCGTCTCTTCCAAATATTTCTATCATTGTAAAGACCTGTAAATTTCAAGGGAAATTTTTTTTTCTAAATTTTCTTTGCGATTTTATGAGTACGCAGTTTCTGACAGCACCTGATTCCGAGGCCCGGTGTGCCCGGAATCATATTATGAAGTTTAGCTTGGGTACGTTCAGTGAACGAACGAGCAGGTTTTCCTAACTTTTGAACCGGTGCTCAGAATTGAAGTCCAAGGACACCGATGAAACCGCATCGCCGGTAATTGCTTAAGAACCCCTTTTCCGGAGCTGCGTTGGCTCGGGTGAGGTTATGAATTAAATGGGTTAACTAAAGAATAAAATAAAATATTGTGCTACATTTTTTATTTTTATTCTAAGTAGTGATAACCTAGGCATGGTGGTTGGAGTGGGACCCACTAATATCCTAACTCCACTAGGTAGGATATTAGTGAGGTGGGGCCCACACGAGCCCCACCCCCTTTATTTCATTTTAACCTCCCACATGCATTTTAATTTTGTAACTCACCCGCAACCCCCCTTTTAAATGCCAAGTCAACTCTCTTAATTAATGAATTGAATTAAGTTATTCAATGTAATCAATTCTTGAATTCATTTTGAATTTTTAATTGAATGTTGGCTTGTGTGTGTTAATTAAATAAGACAAAGTCTTATTTCTTTAAGGATTATTTCGTCGTGCGAGAAGGTTGGAGAGGAATTGATCAAGCCTTGGAATCTTCATCTTCCTCCTTGAAGAACGTGAAGAACGCACCGTCACCGACGAAGAACGCCGACCTCCGACGAAGGATGATGAATAACGTTGATTCATCTGAGATCGATGATGCGACGTCGTGTACCAGGACGCCGACAATCCTCTTCTCCGCGACGTTGTGTACCGCGATGTCGTGTACCGCGACGCCAACGATCCTCCTTCCACAACGCCGTCTTCCGCGACGTCCCTTTCCCGCGACAAACCTCATTCGACGACTTCATCGAGGTAGGGGTTTGATTTTGGTTCATGAATATTCTTTGACCATCCAAACGTCAATTTCTTAGCCGCTTGATATCGGATTAATTGGAGGGGGTCGGACCGCACGAACACGGCCGACCCTCCTCCCCTTTTGATGATGTGTTTGCCGCGGCACGAACAAAGGTAGCGCGGTGCAACAGAACTGCGCGGAAACAAAGAAGAACGAGTGAAGAAGCGCGGCGCTGTCGCGCCGCGCCGTTGAGGCTGAACAAAGCCGCGGTGCCGTCGCGCCGCGCCGGAGAACCACGAAGGGGCCGCGGTCGGAGCGGGGCTGCGGCGGAGGGGCGCGGTGCTGTCGCGTCACGCCGGTCGGACAAGGTTGTGGCTCAAAACCGCGGCGGTGCAAGGCGGGGCGGCCGGAACCGTCGGCCGCCAGCACCTCGGAGGGGCGGGACTGCGGGGTCCCGTGGCGGCAGCACCGGCCGGCCGGACGGGGCCGGCCGTTTCGGAAGGAAGACCGGGGGTCGTAACCCCCGGCTGGCAAAGGAGCGGCCCCACGTGGGGCCGTGATTTCAATCAAGGGGGGCAGCCCCCCCCCCCCCCACCCCCCTTCCGCTCGGCTCGGCCAGCGCCGAGCTGGCCACACCGGGTCGTGCCCGCGCGAGGCCAACCGACCGCCCAGGCCGGGCCGGGCCACGCCGGCTGGGCCGGGCCGCGCCGGTTGGGCTGAGCCACGCCCACTGGACCGGGCCTCACCCTAATGGTCCGGACCCGGACCCGGTTCAGGTCGACCCGGTTCGGGCCGACCCGGTTCGGGCCGACCCATGGGGTCTTGGGCCGGGTCGGTCCGGGCCCAAAACCCCTATCTTTGGACAGTTCCGTTCAAACGCTCGTATCTTAGGCTACGGACCTCCGATCGATGCACCATCAGTTGAGATGCGATCCTTGGAACAAGGAGATCGTTTCTGTATATTACACTCAAGGTTTCAGAAAACTTTGGGTATGGCCGGTTTGGTTCGAGCACGAAACCAACTGGGCCCTCGAAGCGGAAACGCTTATAACTTGAGCTCCGGACATCCGATTGACATGCCGTCGACTTCGTTGGTTTCCTCTTAGTGAGATGAACCTTTTGACTTACTCCGATTGTGGTTTGGATGTAGATGGAGTATGGTTGGGTTGGTTTTGACTTAAAAACCAATCGGGCCCCTGGAACGAAAAAACCAATAACTCTCAGATCGGGCGTCTGATTGATGCGTCGTCTGTCACATTGAGTTCCCTTTGTCGAGATGGAACATTGGTATACATAAACTCCAGAATACGTGTCAGTTTATGTATCGACCCCTTGGCTCGTGGAGCGGACCCTCCAGGAAACTAGCATGCTGTGTGCGGGAACCCTAAAGCTAGCTGCGACTGCGGCAGCGACGACGACTGCACTAAAATCCTCCGTGGGTTTGGCAGCGATGACGACTACACTGAAATACTTCATGGGTTAGGCAGCGATGAAGACTGCACTGTAATCCTCCGTGGGTTCGGCAGCAATGAAGACCGTACTGAAATCCTCCGTGGGTTGGATGACGATGACTGTTGTTCTTGTATCCTACGTGGGTCCGGTAGTACTACTGTTCTTGTATCCTATGTGGGTCCGGTAGTGTTGAATCTATTCTTGTATCCTACATGGGTCTGGAAGAGTAACTGGTCTATATCCTATGTGGGTCTGACAGCTTAGCTGGTTTAGTATCCGACGTGGGTCCCAGCTTAGATGAATTAGTGGCTACATCTGATCATCTCTATTATCTTACGAAGAAGTATATCTGTGTGAGCTGAGTCTTGACTTTCAATCATTATCTTCGATATGATTGAATTGCTTTCCTTTGTGGATTGTGTTGTGATTTTCTGTGTGGATTGGGTTTTACTATCCTGTGTGCACGTGATCGAACTTGGGCTCGAATGTTGGAGCCGAACTGGAATTGATGACTTAGGTATATATATGGGCATATACCTAAGTAGTTTTGGATGTTACTTTGTGATTGTATCTTTCTTTTGTGGATTATCCTTTTTGGATTCCGGGAGACCTTCGGGGGTCTTGGGGTCCCTACTGTGTAGCGTATACTCACCCCTGCATGGGCTATTCCCGCACTACGTTGTGTTGGATGCAGACGATGGACAACGGTGATCGTGGTTGAGGATTATGGAGCAGGTCTGTACCTAGAGGTGGACCACTGGGCGGGACATACACGGAGCGGACAGCTGGACCCGAGGAGCTGAGGAGGCTATCTGTACCCACCCTTCAGGTGGGACTTTAAGTAGACGGCTCGACGTTGCTGCTTTACATTCAGTTGTTATACTTTCTTTCCAGTTGTACTTTACTATCAGTTTGGGTTTGTATTCTGACTCATTTACTTCCGCACTTACTATTGTACCCAGTTTTACATAGTTTTTATTTCTGCTGGCTTACTTTGTGGTGTTTGTTTACTTTATAAGGCAATGTCTTCCCCTTTTTATCAGGATTTATGCCTTTGGTGCTAGTCGCCAGCCCCTGGCCTATGGAAGGCGGGCTTGGGGTAGTCACGGCACGGGTCCTAAGGATGGGTCGTGACGAATTGGTATCAGAGGTGGTTGGTTCTACCGCAGAACTCATGAATCTGATCTTTCTTCTATGTGAAGGAATATTTTTAAGGGTATTGAGTGTGGTTATCAGTCCAAGGAGTCCATTGTTGGTGCGGCGACCGGCGTATCTATACACCAGGACCCTGACTTCTGATTTCCGACTCAATACATGAAAACATTGATTGCATGTGTGTTTCAAAAGTTTTCTTTGTGATTACTTTGTGTCAGCTCACCAGGTATACTGTTTTGACCATGGCGCTCCTGTTTCTTTTCAGGATGGCCCCACGATGGCAGTCAGCTAGGGTTACGAGCTTTGTGCGAGACGACAGCCCACCGAGCGACAAGGCCTTAGTGCAGGGCCCTTTTTCAGTGGAGGCACTGGCGGTACCTCTACCCGCCGAGCCACCGATGCTACCAGCCCCAACCACTGAGAGTGCACGTCGCCTTAGTTCACTTCACGAGTTTCAGCGTCAGAGACCGCCCAGATTCCACGGGGAGATGGACCCTCAGGCAGCCGGGGATTGGCTAGAGGCTGTGGTTCAAGTTTTCAGGTTAGTGGGGACACCAGCTGACCTCATGGTGATCCTTGCAGCGAGTCTCCTGCACGCGGCAGTAGGCAGATGGTGGAGCTTGATGCTCCAGGTGCATCAAGAGGCATCACTCCTCTAGACGGACTTTGAGAGCCTCTTCCGCTCGGAGTTCGTCCCAGCCACCCTCCGTGTGGTGCACATCCAGGAGCTACTACAGCTGTGGCATAGCAGCATGACGGTTGCCCAATACTCGATGAGATATACAGATATCTCGCGCTATTTGACGGACATGGTATGAGACCCATTCTTCCGGGCCTGGACCTTCGAGCAGGGACTAAGGCATGAGATCAGGGCATCGATGATCTCCCTCAGCATTCCAACACAGGAAGGAGTACTGGAGAGATCTCTTCTCATAGAGAGTTTTCTTTCTGAGCCTACACCAGCAGGGAGACCTACCGCAGGGTGGCACGTATCAGAGTCGTCTGCAGCTGGTAGTCGACGGATGTCACAGGGGTCCAAGAGGACCGGACCATCAGGTGGACGACCTTAGGACACTGGCTCAGAGGTGCGGGGCACCCGGCGCAGAGCCACCCTTCCGAGGAGCAGACAGTGCTACGCATGCGGCGGGTAAGGCCACATGGCTCATGACTTTCCGACCTGCTGTTCAGAGGATCAGCAGACGGTTGAGGGGCCACCCAGGCAGAGGCAGAGGGTCGACTGTGGCGGTCTGCTGAGAGAAGGCGGACGAGTCAGGGGAGCTGGCCGAGCAGTAGGTGGTGGGAGAAACTTTGAGGCTTTACCACCACCACCACCACCAAAAGGTCCACCCCGACCACAAGGAGCTGGTGGGCGGAGACAGACTCAGCTTCAGGCAGTAGAGGCCTATGACCACGGCACACCAGAGATGATTCGAGGTATTATATGCGTCTACTCCACCCTTGCTGCAGTTCTTATAGACATAGGAGCAAGTCATTTTTTTATTGTTGTTTCCCTTGTTCGGAATTCGGAGATTCTGACGGAGCCGTTGGCTCGATCCTTACGGCTATAGACTCCTACGGGAGCAGACTCGACGATTACACACTAGTGTCAGCAGTGTGAGCTTACTCTAGGAGGCGAGAGCTTCGGCTAGGATCTTCTTGTAGCAGCGTCGAGGCCTTACGACGTCATCTTGGGTACGGATTGGTTATCCATCATCCATGCTCAGATCGATTGTATTAGGCGCAAGGTTCGATGTGTTCGCACCGATGGGAGCAGGTTCACCTTCACCGGCGAGAAGGGATCCTTAGCAGTGCAGGATGGACTCACACAGAGGAGAGGACAACCCATCACTCATCAGTTGGCTAGCCTCATCTTAGGAGCAGTTGACGTGCAGAGTCTGAGTTTTCCAGTACTGGTGGATCAGTATGCGAACGTTTTCCCCGACGACGTTCCAGGACTACCTCCTCGCAGATAGGTAGACTTTTATACTGGAATGTACCCCAAGAAAACCCCAATATCCACTCCAGCATATCAGATGGCTCCCACTGAGCTTCGAGAGCTACGAGTATAGCTGGAGGACTTGCAGAGCAAGGGATTCATCTGACCTAGTGTTTCACCCTAGGCTTCCCTGATATTGTTCGTCAAGAAGGCGGACGGGAGCTTGCGACTGTGTGTTGATTATCGTCGCCTAAACCAAGTGACCATGAGGAACAAGTATCAGCTACCGAGGATTGACGACCTATTCGATCATCTCAAGGGAGCATGGTGGTTCTTGAAGATAGACCTTAGATCAGGCTATCATCAGCTCAGAGTTCGAGACAAAGACGTGTAGAAGACGACCTTCAGATGTTGGTACTGCCACTATGAGTTCTTGTTTATGCCTTTCAGTGTGACCAATGCTCTAGCAGTGTTCATGATTCTAATGAACATGATCTTTCAGCCATACCTCGATCGATTTGTTGTGGTCTTCATCGATGACATATTGGTATACTCGACCACTGAGGAGGAGCACGCCTACCACTTGCGGGTTGTACTGGACACACTCCAAGAGCACCAGCTTTATGGAAAGCTCTCGAAGTGTCAGTTCTGGATAAGTGAGGTCCATTTCATGGGAAACATCATCTCTGAGGCGGGATTTGCGGTGGATCTCGCAAAGATTGAGGCAGTGCTAGCTTGGGAGGCACCCAGGATCATGACAGAGGTGCGGAGTTTCTTGGGGCTAGCTGGGTACTGCTATAGGTTTGTGCCAGACTTCTCCAGAGTTGCGGCACCACTATCATCTTTAATGAAGAAGGGTAAACCCTTTGTGTGGTCAGACAGATGTCAGCAGAGCTTCCAGGAGCTGAGACAAATATTGACCAATGCACCTATCTTGAGGCTACCGGAGGAGGGAGTAGGGTACGTAGTCTATTGCGATGCATCAGGGACCAGACTCAGATGTGTCCTGATGCAGGAGTGGGTAGTAATCACCTATGGATCACATCATTTGAGGCAGCATGAGTAGAACTACGCTACCCATGACTTGGAGTTAGCAGCAGTGGTCTTCGCTCTGAAGATGTGGTGACACTATCTGATGGGTGAACGCTTTACAGTCTACTCTGACCACCAGAGTCTCAGGTACATCTTCTCACAGAAGGACCTGAATCTGAGACAGCGACGATGGATCGAGTTCCTCCAGGACTATGACTTTGAGATAGTCTATACTCCTGGATAGGGGAACGTAGTAGCTAATGCTCTCAGCAGGAGGACGGGTATTCAGCTACTCGGGGAGGCGACGGAGCAGCTAGCCGCTTTGTAGATATCCTTCATGGATATAGATCGAGAAGCCTTTCTTCAGTCACTCACAGTCACTCATCCACTACTACAGCGGGTCAGAGAGGCATAGAGTGGGGACGCTGACTGTGAGATGTGACGTGCACAGATATCCTCAGGACAGGCACCTGATGGATTCTCTATAGGAGGAGAGCATGAAGTCCTTTTCAGAGGACATACCATGGTACCAGCTGCTTTACAGAAAGAGGTGTTGAGGGAGTTTCACACTTCCCCTTTAGCGGTACATCCAGGAGTGGTGAAGATGTACCAGGATCTCAGACGACCGCACTGGTGGTTGGGTATGAAGAAGGTTGTAGCTGAGTTCGTTTCTCGATGACTCACCTGTCAGCAGGTGAAGGCAGAGCACCAGGTACCAGCAGGCTTGGTATAGCCCTTGGAGGTCTCGGAGTGGAAGTGGGACGGGATATCTATGGATTTCATGACTGTAATTCCACGCACTTCCAGAGGTCACGACTCCATTTGGGTGATTGTCGACCGACTCACCAAGTCAGCCCACTTCTTACCCATCAGAGAGCAAGGCTCAGTGGAGAGCTTGGGATGCCTCTATGTTCAGGAGATCATACGGCTTCATGGTGTGCCATTATCTATAGTCTCCGATCGAGATGCTCGCTTTACTTCCAGGCTTTGGAAGGGGTTGCAGGAGGCATTCAGGATGTAGCTACGTCTGAGCACCGCCTTTCACCCTCAGACGGATGGTCAGATGGAGAGGACCATTCAGACTCTCGAGGACATGCTCCGTGCATGTGTCCTCGACTTTGGTCATAGCTGGGAGGACCACCTACCCTTGGTGGAGTTCGCGTACAACAACAGCTACCACTCCACCATCGGGATGGCACCATATGAGGCATTGTACGGTCGACCATGCAGATCACCTCTGTGCTGGATAGACCCTGGGGAGTCAGCACTTGTGGGACTAGAGATGGTCCAGGCCATGACAGAGAAGGTCCAGGTCATCTAGGAGCGGACGAGGATAGCTCAGAGCTGGTATAATTCTTCTGCTGACAGGAGGCGTAGGCCACTAGAGTTCGAGGATGGCGACCATGTTTTCTTGCGGGTCTCACCTCGACGTGGATTACGGAGATTTGGACGGGGTGAAAAGTTATCTCCGTGCTTCATCGGACCATTCCAGGTCCTCAGCAGGGTAGGCAAGGTGGCTTACCGCCTGGCTCTACCACCTCAGTTGTACCGGGTGCACGACGTCTTCCACGTATCTCAGATGAAGAGATACGTGTATGAACCGACGCATATCATCGACCATGGGGAGCTAGACCTTGACGATGGGGCGACCTTTTCGGAGGTCCTGGTGGAGATCGAGGATCGACAGGAGCGGGTACTACGTGGGCGGTTGATTCCTCTAGTGCGCATCAGATGGCAGCACGGGAACCTCTAGGAGAGCACTTGGGAGTGGGAGGCTCAGATGCATGCTCAGTACCCTCATTTGTTCCCATAGTTTGTGATGTATCTTTACGGGGATGTAAATCCCTGAGGTGGGAGTAATGTAAAGACCCGTAATTTTCAAGGGAATTTTTTTCCCTCAATTTTCTTTGGGATTTTACGAGTATGCAGTTTCTAACGGCACCTGATTTTGAGGCCCGGTGTGCCCAGAATCATGTTCCGAAGTTTAGCTCGGGTACGTTTAGTGAACGAACGAGCGGGTTTTCCTAACTTTTGAACTGGTGCTTGGAATCGAAATCCGAGGACACCGATGAAACCACAACACCAGTAATTGCTTAAGAACCCCTTTTCAGGAGTTGCGTTGGCTCAGGTGAGGTTATTAATTAAATGGGTTAACTAAAGAATAAAATAAAATATTGTGCTACAAATTTTACTTTTATTCTAAGTAGTGATAACCTAGGCATGGTGGTTGGAGTGGGA
Organism: Viscum album; assembly: GCA_963277665.1. Taxonomy (NCBI): domain Eukaryota; kingdom Viridiplantae; phylum Streptophyta; class Magnoliopsida; order Santalales; family Viscaceae; genus Viscum; species Viscum album. The sequence continues at coordinate 1,170,390,470 of OY728138.1, read as the reverse complement.
TCCACTAATATCCTAACTCCACTAGGTAGGATATTAGTGAGGTGGGTCCCACATGAGCCCCACCCCCTTTATTTCCTTTTAACCTCCCACGTGCATTTTAATTTTGTAACTCACTCGCAACCCCCTTTTAAATGCCTAGTCAACTCTCTTAATTAATGAATTGAATTAAGTTATTCAATGTAATCAATTCTTGAATTCATTTTGAATTTCGAATTGAATGTTGGCTTGGGTGTGTTAATTAAATACGACAAAGTATTACTTCTTTAAGGATTATTTCGTCGTGCGAGAAGGTTGGAGAGGAATTGCTCAAGCCTTGGAATCTTCATCTTCCTCCTTGAAGAACGCGAAGAACACAGCGTCACCGACAAAGAACGCCGGCCTCCGACGAAGGACGACGAATAACACAGATTCCTTGGAGATCGACGATGCGACGCCGTGTACCGCGACGTTGACGATCCTATTATTTGCGACGCCGTGTACCGTGAAGCCGTGTACCGCGATGCCAACGATCCTCCTTCCGTGACGTCGTCTTCCGCGACGTCCCTTTCCCACAACAAACCTCGTTCGACGACTTCATCGAGGTAGGGGTTTGATTTTGGTTCATGAATATGCTTTGACTGTCCAAATGTCAATTTCTTAGCCGCTTGATATTCGATTAACGGGAGGGGGCCGGACCGCACGAACACGGCCGACCATCCTCCCCCTTTGATGATGTGTTTTTTGCGGCACGAACAAAGGTAACGCGGTGCAACGACACTGCGCGGAAATAAAGAAGAATGGGTGAAGAAGCGCGGCGCCATCGCGCAGCGCCGTTGTGGCCGAAGAAAATCATGGCACCGTCACGCCGCGCCGGAGAACCACGAAGTGGCCGCGGCCGGAGCGGGGCCGCGGAGGAGGGGCGTGGTGCCGTCACGCCGCTCCGGCCGGACAAGGCCGCGACTCAAAGCCGCGGTGGTGCAAGGCAGGGTGGCCGGAACCGCCGGCCGCCAGCACCTTAGAGGGGCGGGACCGCAGGGTCCCGCAGCGGCAACACTGGCCGGCCGGACCGGGCCGGCTGTTTCGGAAGGAAGACCGGGGGTCGTAACCCCCGACTGTAAAAGAAGCGGCCCCACGTGGGGCCACAGTTTCAATCAAGGGGGGCAGCCCCCCCCCCCCCCCTTCCGCTCGGCTCGGCCAGTGCCGAGCTGGCCACACCGGGTCGCGCCCACGCCAGGCCAACCGGCCGCCCAGGCCGGGCCGGGCCGCGCCGGCTGGGCTGGGCTGTTCCGGTTGGGCCGGGCTACGCCCACCGGACCGGGCCGACCTAGGGGGTCTTGGGCCGGGTCGGTCCGGGCCCAAAACCCCCTATCTTCGGACAGTTCCATTCAAACGCCCATATATTGGGATATGGACCTCCGATAGATGCACCGTCAGTTGCGATGCAATCCTTGGATCGAGGAGGTCGTTTTGGTATATTAAACTAAAAGTTTAGAAGAACTTTGGGTATGGCCGGGTTGGTTCGAACACGAAACCAACCGGACCCTTGGAGCGGAAAAGCTTATAACTTGAGCTTCGGACGTCCGATTGACGTGCCGTCGACTTCGTTTTTTTACTCTTAGTGAGACAGACCTTTTGGATTACTACGCTCGAGGTTTGGGTGCAGATGGAGTACGGTTGGGTTTTTTTTTGACTTAAAAACCAACCGGGCCCCTGGAACGAAAAAGCCAATAACTCTCAGACCGGGCGTCCGATTTACGTGTCGTCTGTCGCGTTGAGTTCCCTTTGCCGTGACGGATCTTTGGGATACATCAACTTCGGACTAAATGTTTGTTGATGTATCGACCCCTTGGATTGTGGAGCGGACCCTCCCCGAAACGAGCATTCTATGTGCGGGAACCCTAGAGCTGGCTGCGATTGCGACGACGATGATGACTGCACTGAAATCCTCCGTGGGTTCGGCAGCGACGACGACTGCACTGAAATTCTCCGTGGGTTCGGCAGCAATGAAGACTGCACTGTAATCCTCTGTGGGTTCAGAAGTAATGAATACTGTACTGAAATCCTCAGTGGGTTCGACGGCGATGACTATTGTTCTTGTATCCTACGTGGGTTCGGCAGTACTACTGTTCTTGTATCCTATGTGGGTCCGGCAGTGTTTACTCTGTTCTTGTATCCTACGTGGGTTTGGCAGAGTAGCTGGTCTATATCCTATGTGGGTCCGACAGCTTAGTTGGTTTAGTATCCTACGTGGGTCGCAGCTTAGATGAATCAGTGGCTACATCTGATCATCTCTATTATCTTACGAAGAAGTATACCTGTGTGAGCTGAGTCTTGACTTTCAATCATTATCTTCGATATGATTGACTTGCATTCCTTTGTGGATTTTGTTGTGCTTTCCTGTGTGGATTGGTTTGTACTATCCTGTGTGGACGTGATCGAACTTGGGCTCAGATGTTGGAGCTGAACTGGAATTGATGACTTAGGTATATGTATGGGCATATACCTAAGTAGTGTTGGATGTTACTTCTTGATTGTATCTTTCCTTTGTGGATTATCCTTTTTGGATTCTGGGAGACCTTCGGGGGTCTCGGGGTCCCTATTGAGTAGCGTATACTCACCCCTGAACGGGCTATGCCCACACTATGTTGTGTTGGATGCAGATGACAGACAACGCTGATCGTGGTTGAGGCTTGTGGAGCAGGTTGGTACCTGGAGGTGGACCACTGGGTGGGACGTACACGAAGCGGACGGCTAGACCCGAGGAGCTGAGGAGGATATTTGTACCCACCCTTCAGGTGGGACTTCCAGTGGACGGCTCGACATTGCTGCTTTACATTCAGTTGTTGTACTTTCTTTCCAGTTGTACTTTACTATCAGTTTGGATTTGTATTCTGGCCCATTTACTTTCCGCACTTACTATTGTACCCAGTTTTACTTAGTGTTTACTTATGTTGGCTTACTCTGTGGTGTTTGTTTACTTTATAAGGCAATGCCTTCCCCTTTTTATCGGGATTTACGCCTTTGGTTCTAGTCTCCAGCCCCTAGCCTATGGAAGGCGGCCTTGGGGTAGTCACGACATGGGTCCCGATGATGGGTCGTGACAATCATTACCATATTTATGAGTTTTTCCAAATTTCACATCAAGGTTTTTCACCCTAAAAAATACTAATCAATGGATAAAGGTTTTGGAGAAATATCAAATTCTTGTGAGTCATTGAATGCCTTTTTTAACCTTCTATAAGAGTGATTTATAGGAAAAAAACATTCGATGATCCATTTATAATATTTTCATCCCATGATGCAATTGACAATATAAAGTATATTGTTTATAAACTGGAGACACTTTATACCCCTTAACATTGTATCTAAACAAATTTCCATATTTTAGAAATTAATTTATAGTGAACATAATCACAACATGCAGTTGAAAATATTCCATTTTATAAGAATCATACACCCTAATACCATCCTCCCATAAGAGTTTCAAATCATCAATTAATGGTGATAAGAAAAAATTAATATCATTTCTGAGTTTCTTTGGTCCATAGATTATTAAACTCAATATGACATATTTGCGCTTTATAAAAAATTTGGGATATAGGTTTTAAATTACCAATAAAATAGTCCATGAACTATGTGTACTACTAAAGATTTTATATGGATTCATTCCATCCATTCACAACCCAAGTCTAAGATTTGAAACTACATTTCTGATTGAAGGAAGTTGGTGATCAATTTTTTCCACTATGGACAATCAGCTAGATGATGTATTTTTCCATTACATAACCTCTCATCAGCATGCCATATTAACCTTTTTGCATCATGTGAATTAGCAAATAAACATTTCAAATGAGGAATTAAAGGAACATACCAAAATACCTTTTCAGGGATCTATGTAATCTCTAAATTAGTTTGTGATTTTTCTTTCAACTTATACTTTGATGTCCCACATTTAGGAAACTCTGACAGAAATTCATATTCCTTCCTATATATCACACAATCATTCAGTCAGGCATGTATTTTGTTGTACCCCAATCCTATCAGGCTTGATATTTTCTTGAACTTATAATATGAATCTAGAATATCATTGTATTTAGGAATAAATACTTTCAATAATTGTATTAGATCTATAAAACTCTTGTCACTCCATCCATGTTTTGCCTCCAAGTTTATCAATCTTAACACCAACGATAAAACCATAAAATCTATATAAATAGGATAAAATGGTTTTTCAACATCACCATATAGATGCTCAATTTTTTTGTTCCTTCTCAATTTTTTCTTTTTCAATATCACAAATCATCTCTTCAATTTCATCATAGTTACCATCTTACAAAGCATCAACATTATTATATCTGATATTCTGCCCAATTTCACTATGCCAAATCCAAGGGGTGTAACTCATATTAAAACCATGAAAATTTAAATGATATTTTATCTCTATAATTTCAACTTATTCATATTTAAACATTTAAAACATGGATAGAAAAACATGTCATTGTTTGGAACATATTATTTATAGAATTCCAAAAAAGCATCAACACCTTTTTCATATTCATCACTCATTCAATGTTTTGTAATGCAACTTCAACTCATTATTACCTATAAAAAATATCAAAATTATATATCTTGTGAAGATTGGCTAATTTTATATTTAAATAAAATATGTCATAATTTGAAATTATCATAGATTTGAAATATAAAACCAATATATGCATATTTGAAAAATATATTTATAAATTCTACATAATAATGGAATATAAGTTTAAATATAAATGATAAATCATAAAAATATATGCATGAAAATAATTTTAAAAGGAAAATATAGTTAGATAAGCCGTTTTTATGTTTATATGAAATATTCCATAATATGAAAGTAACACAATTTTGAAATATAACAAAATATATGCATATTTGAAAATTATAATGACACTCTTTTTGACCAATAAGATAGAAAACCACTACGTAAAAATAAACCACCATCCACTAGTGTGATATATTATTAATCCATCACATCATGAGTTTTGTTGCTTAATTTTTTATCCTAATTATCTAAAATATTAACATATCAGGTCTTAGTATTGTATTGAATTGAAATATTTTCGTTATTTCATGTAATTTTGATGGTAACATTTATGGGTTTTAACATTCTTATTGAGTTTGTTTTCAAAAATGGTCTTTCTTATGATTGTAATTTATTTTTGAGTGGTAAGTTGATATTGTTAGGTTCTAAGTGTGTTTTTGAAATGGATTTATATTAGAATCAAAGTACAGGACTTTAGAAGAACCTATATTGTCTTGGGAAGGTGGTGAAAATATCTTATTAAAGGTATGTATGTTGAGAATTTGTTTTGGGGGATACTTAGATAACATGGAATGCCTCGAACCAGTTCACTTTATAAATAGTAACCATACTGGTTTGCAATAAGGCCTCAAGCGAGCCCCCCCCCCCCCTCATATGTGCATGCTAGAGGTTGGCGACTAGAAGGGACAATTTAATGGTTGTATGGTTGGAGGAATTTACCCTCTGTATCAGTATTAAATATAGTATAATAATAGTAAATGAAAAGTAGTGTAATGTAACAAAAACTAAGATATAATAATAAATAGTTAACCAATACAGTTATAAATAAATAAGCAATTATGCATCAACATACTATGTTATAATACTTGCAGTAATCATAAAATATGTACTACATACAATCTAACCATATAGGGAAATAATTAATTAAAAAATGGCTGAAATCCTATAGAAATATTGTGTACAAATTCATCACCAAGCACCTAGACAAGTATACCTTCTTTTTCCTAAGCAATAATAACCAAAAATTTAATGTGTTATATAAATTGACAAAGGATCTATGGTATATAACCAATGTCTCCATGACCAGGTATATCCATATGAGGATTTCATATTTAAATAAGGCATCAACCTGAGCATCTAACCAAAGTAACATGGACCTTCATGCCCAATTATTTATGATAAAGAATAAGGAAATACAAGTCCAATAACGAGGAATATCATGCCTCATATTTCAATAAATAATCAAAGGAACACTATTACCTATTATGAGGAATTTTATGTCTAGTGATTTTAGAAAAATAAAAAAGGAATTTCATTTCCAACGATGATAACATGAGTAAATGAAACAAGATATTGCAATATTTTAGTAACCAAAATTAAAAAATGTAGATTTAGGGCATCCAAAAAAAATAATGACTAAAATCCAGTCATGTGAGACTTACTTGAGATTTGTGAGTTGATCAGATAGATGTGCTGATTAAAAAAGATAATGAAAGAAGTTTGAAAAAATGAGGTTGGATGCCATGGGTTCAAAGAATCATTTCTAGGGTTTCCACATGAAATAGAACGGAGTCATTTTCACCCAATCAAAAAACACTGCAATGAATCTAAATGGGGCTTCATTAAATTTTTAAATGATTTATCATGTCGGTTATTTAGTAGCCTACATGATAAATTGTTTTTTATTAAATTTATCATGTGGTTTATTTTATAACCGAAATGATAAAATGATTTATAATTTTATTTATTTAATAACAAATGTGATAAAGTAATGATGCTTTCTTTATCATGTTGGTTATATAATAACCAACATAAAAAATGAGCTTTATCATGTCAGTTATAGTATAACCAATGTGATAAAGTGAGATACTTGATTTATAATGTTGGTTAATATATAACCGACATGATAAATAAAGATAATTCATTTTTTATGTCGCTTATATTATAACCAACGTGGTAAATCAATTTACACAACTTTTCATGTCAGTTATAAATAAATGTCATGATAAATAATATTTGTACTAGTGAGATTTCAGAAGTGGCAATGTTGAGTTGACCTTTAAGTGTTTTTTATTAAGTCGTGAAAAAGATGTTTTTCAAAGTTCCTTAACTTTGTGGTTAAGAAAGTTCATAGAATAATGTAGAGGATTTATTTTTTTCTAGATATATCAAGAATTTTCTAAAAACCTCGATATGTTTCCAAGTGAATTTTTTTAGCAGGATATATGAAATTTGAGTTTTTATTAAGTAGGAAAAGAATTGGATTTATTGCCTGTTATCCTCTAAGAACTACTATTTAAAGGGGGTGTTCATAAAAATCAATTTTTGTACTATTCACACACATAAAATTTTATTTGTTGTAGAAATATAATCAAACTAAGATACCATATGATAAATAAGAAAATAAAACTTTGAGCAGGGAAAGTTTCCAACTAACGAATCTCTTAGTTAAAGAAGAGGTTTTTATTAGATAGAGGAGTTATGATCATAGTAATTAGTAGAACCCCAAACATTGTTTTTATACTAGGTGGAATCAGTAAAAATATATGTATAGGTGAAAATATAGAAAAATTATAATAAATTGTTATTAGTATTCCGAAGGAACCAGATGGATTTTACCATATGTATTTTACTGGATAGGGTTTATTAGATTAAGAAACTAGAAAAGTAGTTGAATAAAATTATGTTTTATATATAAATACAGGGGGTAATTTCTTGATTTTTGTGGGTCATTAAAGTAAAGAATAATTACTTACAAGAAGATCATTTTTAAAGAAGTAAAAAACATTATAGTTAAAACATATTCATTCTAGTTAGTGAATGTTTTTAAATTTTTTTATAAAAATTATAGTTACAACTTTACTTGTATAGAGAGAACATGCACTACTATATTGATAATAGTGCAACAAAAATGTAAGGATATTCCATTATTGTTGTAACCACATAAAATTATTGTTTTCTAGAGTATTTTGTGGTATTGGATTATTTCTAAACCATTCTATGGACTATATAATCTTATTAAGTCTTGAACCATGTAAAATCTTAGGTTCCTTTGGATTGTTCTTCTATTCTTGTTTTTAGAAAATTCATAACTCTTCTATAGGAGGTGAAGTTTTTTTTTAATTTTTAAAGTATATAAATGACATATCATTGATTTAACCCCCCCTAATAGTGATCATATAGATATTTATTGATTATTTTAAGTGGTATAAGAGTGAAGGTTCCCTTCACTGAATCTTTTCTAAAGTGTGAAAAAATTGACGTTTCAGTGGATGTTCAAAATTTTGGGAAATGTAAGGGGGTACCTTTTTATGGAAATAACTATCATATTTGGGAAGATATAATACTTCCTTATCTTATTTACCTTGTTTATAAAGTTATAAAAGATCATAGAGATTATTTCACATCAAATACAATTGGAGTTCAACAAATAGATTATAATAAGAAGAATCTGGAGAAATATGGGTGATAATGAAATTATATAATTTCCTCACTCTCTGAAATTGAGTTTCTTAAATAAAAAGGAGTTATAATAGCTAAAAAATCTAAGAAAATATTAATAACATCTTTTAATGAAATAAAAATATAAATAAATGAAATTTATAATATTGGATAATAAATTATAAAGATCTCAAGATGAGGGAATATGAATCTATTGGTAACTTTTCTACAAGGTTGAATGATATTACCCTCGCCATAAAATTTCATGGTAAGAAGTTTGAATATTCAACCATAGTTAAAAAGATATTATGAATTACTCCTAAAAAATTTGATGTAAAAGTCTCATCATTGGAAGTTAGATATCCCAAAACATTATCTCTAGATGATCTACATAACACTCTCATCACCTATAAAATGGTTAGCTAAAATGTTATGAATAACAAAGAGATGGATAATAAAAAAATTTCATTTAAAGCTGTAAAGAAGGGAAACTATAAAAAAGTTCTCAAATAAGAAACTAGTGACTCTAACAATGAATATAACGTTAGTAAATGTTTTGGTGAATTTATGTATTTTTTTCTAAAAAGATGAAAATATGCACATGAAAGTAAAAAAAATGATTTTTATCTCTAAATTTATTTGGATGTAGCTATTGGGAATTTTCGGCAAATTATCCATGATGTAAGGAAGTAGAAGAAAGTGATTAAGATGAAAAAAAGTCAAGTATATCCCTCAATAATAAGGAAGAAAAATCCAAATCCTATTATAAGGGAAAGGATATTAAGTTATGTAAATACAAAAGGAATTTTTTTTTCAAATTGTGAGGATAATTATGAAAGTGAATAAGATGATGAAAAATTTAATGATGGGGTTTCTAAAAAACTATATATTACAAAAATTTATGATGAAAAATTCATGAGTGACAAAAGTAGTAGTTCAGAAAAAGAAGTAAGCAAGATAGAGTTTATTTTAAAGAGTGAGTTAAAAGAATGTATTTCAATGATTTTACGACTTGAGAGAGATAACATGAAGGTGAAAAAATAAAATATTTCAGAAAACAATCAAGAATACTTTGTTGAATAAAAATCCATGTTTTTAAAATAAATTGATCACCTGAAGAATTTACATGAAGAGAAAAAATATCAACATCGATCTTGAAGAATAATTGAAAGTGGTGGAGGAAGATTTATAACATGTTCCATAAAAAACTTTTTAAATCTAAGAAAGGAACTAAAAATTTCCAAAACTAAGTTATAAAAGTGAGTGATAGTTCTAGGAAATTTAAACCTAGGAGGATAAAAAAATTATTTAATGAATAGTAAGAATGATGAAATCATATAAGAGAAAAAAAAGATCAAAATAATAGTTTTTTAGCCAAAAAAATAGAGATGAAATAACTAAAATTTCTAAGGCTTTGATGTCTAAAACATAATTTCCTAAAATAGTATTTTTTTAGGGTAAGAATAAAATTTCAGGAGGTAACCAAAATTTTTCACACAACTAAATACCAAAGTGTAAGGTAATAATTTTGGTGAAAATTAGAAACACAACTCTAGGAAGTATGTATATTACAAGGTGAAATATGATTTCTATGGTAACTATTAGTATTATAGAGGATTTAGAGATAAAAAATATATGTTTTGGTTTAATCACCAATATTACAGGGAATCTAGGATAAATTGTAGGAAAATTTTGAGGGAGAGTCAACACACTCAAGGAAAGAAACTTGAGAAAGTCAATTTGAATGTTAAAAATATATTCCAACAAAAATAAACTAATTTTGAAAGATTTGAACATTTTATAAATATTTAAGAAGGATCCTTTATCATTATTTGTACACAAAACAATTTATACAAAAAATCTTAAAATTTATATGAGAAGAAAGAAAAATGAAAACAAAAATCCATATTTGTTGAAAATTCTATAAAAGATTAAAAATGAGAATAACCTTTGATATTAGACAATGATTGTTCATTAAACATGATATAATATTTGAAGTTATTAAAGAATTTGAAAGATCATGAATAATGAATAGTTACTTTTGTAAATTATGATTCACTTAGAATGAAAGGTGTTTGATTTTCTATCTTTATGGTAGAAAAGTTAAAATCTAAAAGAGCCTTGTTTTTTTATTAGATAAAACATAATTTTTTAGTGTTTCAAAACATTTTGATGATGGTAAAATTTTTTTTTTCAGATATGATAGTTTTGTTTCTAATATGATAGAATATGAGAAAGTTATAATGAGAGGACACAAGACAAATGGAAACTTATTTCAAGTTGGTGATTCAAAATGATCATGTTATCAGAGCATGATGGAAGAAAATTAGCTATAGAATAAAAGGATAGAAAATATGTGTCAGAGTAATATGAGAAAGATAATGAAGAGAGAAATTATTTTTGATATTCTTAATATGATAATAAGAAGAGATTAGTATTGGAACATTTTCTAGAAAAGGAATATTACGAACAATATGTATAAGAAAGTTGAGATACACACAAGAATTCCCTTAAAGATTATACATTTTGATACCTGTCATCCCATGAGTAAAATACCAATAAGTGGAGATAATTACATTATATATTTTATTGATTAATTTACTAATATTACACATATTATGTTTTTGAAACATAAATCAGAGGCTCTAAAACTATTTAAGATTTTTAGGAGAAGTGTGGGGAAAGAGTGTGGATATGTTGTAAAGAATATTAGTTTGAATAATGATGTAAAATATAAAAGTTGAAAGTTTAGATATTATCGTTAAAATTATCACATTCATAGTGATTTTAGTACACTGAGAACACCATAATAGAATATTGTTCTAAAATAATAAATAGAATTTTGGTGGGGATGTCAGAAATAATGTTGATTGAACATGATAATTCCTGATATTTTTAGAGGAAAGAAATTAGAGAAGAATTTTATGTTTAGAATTAATGTTTCTATAGGATGAACTTTGATATGACACCTTTAAATATGTATTATAATGAAATCCACAGTTTAAAGCACCTAAAGATGTTTGATAGTCCTTGCATTATAAAACTCAAGAGTGAGAATATTTGGAAGTTTTATCAGAATATCATTGATAGAATATTTCCTATATTCCATCCTAATGGTAGAGGATATATGTGTTATATTAAAGTGAGTGTAAAGATTATTGACTTATAGGATGTGAAATTAATTTAAAAATATGTTAAGAAGGTTTCAAAACCCATTAAAGATATAGAAGAATGGTAAAATTATGTGGTTGTAGTTGAACAATGTAAGAATGTTCTTAATGATAGTAATAATGTTAAGGATTATAGATATGAATATTTATACATTTTTATTTCATGTGATGAGGAACAATTACATAAATCTCATTATTGGATGAGGAACTAAGTGAAAGTTCATAACATCATTGGAGATCAATGAAAAAAATCCAAATCATAAGAACATAAAATTTAATTTCGCATACTTCTGTGTACTCATAAATTGAATCAAAAATGTTAATTAATATTTAGAACATCAAGAGAATATTGATGCTATAAATGATGATCTGGATCAAATTGAGAATAATTATACTTGTAAATTTATACGCAAACGAAACAATAAGAATTTTATTGGTACAAAATGGGTGTTTTGAAATAAGTTAAATGAAAAATGAGAAGTGATAAGAAAAAATACTTGTTTTTATAGGTTACTCAAAAGTTGATGTCATTGATTTTAATGAGACCATGGATCTAGTGGAAAGGTTAGAAACTATCATAATGTTTATTTATATCACTACACAATAGAGATATAAAATTTTCTTGATGGATGTAAAGTCACATTTTCTTAATAGAGAGGTTTATAAAGAAGTTTATATTGAATAATAGTGTGATTTTTTTGGTAAAGATGAAATATGTTTGTGTAACTTGAATAACACATTGTATGGGTTGAAGAAATCTCTAAGAGATTGTAATTCCAAATTGGATACTTGATTAAGGAAGTTCAAATTCAAGAATTGAAGAGTTTATTGTAAGCTCTAGATGAAATAAAATAAATACATTACCCTCATTGTGATTGTTTATTTTTAAGACATCGTATTTTTAGGAAATGATGAAGAAATATTTTAATATATTTTTTTATTAGATGAAGAATTTGTTTGAAATTTCCTTACTAGAATAATTAAAATACATTCTTGTCTTATAAATCTCACAAAATAATAAATACATTTTCCTATATCAAGATAATTATGCTAATGAAATTCTGATAAATTTTATTATGTAAGATTAAAATCTACTTTCAACACCTACTTCAGTGTGAACAAAGTTTGAAAAAGATATGTGATGAAAGGAGGTAGGTCCTAAATAATTTATAAATTTGATTGGATTTCTGTTATATAAAATTACTTCAAGGATAGATATAGTTCATTCTATTATACTTTTTTATTGGTATCAAAGATCCTAAAAATAATCTCATATCATGGTTTGAAAATGAATTATCAAATATATTAAAGGAATAATTTATTTTGGGTTGAAATATGATATTTCAAGAAAGATTAATCTTTTTGGTCACATAAATGAAGATTGAGAAGGAAGTTTGGATGATAGAAAATACATATATGGGGTATTTTGTTTCTTGGGTAAAAGATGTGTTATAGGGAAAATAAATAAACAAATTTTATTAACTCTCAATACAACATAAGTTAAGTATGTTTCTTCTAATCAATATACATAAAACTTATATGGATGAAGACAAAGTTGGAATAATTTTTCTTTGATATAAAGTTTCCCCATATTTTGTGATGTGATAAACAAATTGATATAAATATCACTAAAAATACATTGAAACATATTATTTCCAAGAACATTGATATAAAATATAACTTCCTAAAATAGAATATGGAGAATAATGAAATAATGTCAGAGTAAGTTCCTATAACAAATAAAGTTACTAATATCGCAAAAAATGATTTTTGGAGGAAACATTTCATAAGTTGAGGTTGATAATGAGTGTTAAACTTCCCTCTCTTCAATGTAATGGTATGGAAATACTTCCCCTCTCCATATTATCTTCTGATAGTGTTATCAAGGGGTAATAATGCATCATAAATCTCTAGACTGGTATGTGTTTTACCTTTCAAGGGAAAAATGTATTTATGGAGAATTATTAAAATGGTTAAGCTATGATTTCATTATGTGTGAACTATTTTAATAGTTTTTTAAGTGGATGCTAGAAAAAAATTTCATTTAGGAAAAATTTGTGAAACTTTGATGTTTAAGGTAAAATTTTCCTAAGTTACTTCTTATGGACAACATGTTAATTTATTTAAATAAATATTTTTCCTACACTAAGTTAACTCATGTAGGATTATAATTTTTGGATAAGTAATTCATTGAATGAGTTATAATGTTTTAGTGATTTAGGTTCCTTGGTTTTCAATAAAATCCAAAGGGGGAGATTTTTGGGACCAAGTATATTAAAGGTGTTTCAAAGATATAGGAAGTTGTTAAGGAAGTTTATTTGGAAAGTATTGTCTTTTTTTCAACATAAAATCACCTCAACATCGTTAAGCCTTCTAAAAAAATAGAAAAAAAAGAAGGAGAAGACTAGAATGAGTTTTCAGTTTAAATTCCATCAGATGGACTTTACAATATAGATAATTACCAAATGTAGAAGTTCATATGGAGGTGGTTAGAATATTTAACAAACTTATACATTCATAAAAAAATTATTAGACTTATGGTTTTATATGAATTATTTTATATAATGATTTATCCATGATAATTATAAGTTCCATCAGACATAGTTCTTGATAATAAATCTTATGATTATTTTATATTATTAAGGTTTATACAATCATGAGTTATGAAAGATATCAATGTTGAAGAATTATTATAAAGGGGTAAATTTATTTGTATGTAAAATTTTCTTACTACGAAGTTCTTAGTAAGTTAACTGGATAGAAGCTTTCAGATAGTGGTCTTATAGAGGAGAGTTTGTATTAAATGTTTATGAAATTTTGGAAGTTGTTGCTATATGATGTTTTATCAATCAATATTTTGATAAATTTAATAGTTATTAGAATATTGATGAAGTAAAAAAAGGGAATATACTGATTAATTCAATCAGAAGAATTCCAAATCAGATGAAGTCTTACTTAGATGAAGTCTTATTGAATGGAGTCTATCGGATTAACTGAAGATCGAACAGAATAATATGAGTCATCAGATATATGGTTTTGGTTGAAGTTAACATATTTATGTTTTGGTATAATGTTTATTTAAAATATATTTTCATATAAAGGAAACCAATAGTGAGTTATGATGCAAGTTATAAAAAAGTGGAAGTTTCTGGGAAATATTTTTGGGAAGTTCCAAAAATGTATTATAAGAACAATCAAAAGGAGTCACATCAGATAGAAGTGATGTTATAAAGTTATAGTAGATTAATTATTTTGATATAAAGTTTTTACAATTCAAAGTTCTTTATAAAACCTTCATAAATATATCAAAAGTGATGATACTAAGCTAAGCTTTCAATGTTTTTTATCAAGCTAAAATGAGGAAGTTTTTCAAAGCTCTTTAACTCAGTGATTAAGGATGTTTGTAAAAGAATACGGAGGATGGTTTTTTTACTAAAAGTTACAAGAATTTTCTAGAATCCCTAAGAATTATCCATGAAATTTTTTTTGATTAGGTTGTACAAAATTTAAGTTTTTATTAAGTGGGAAAATAAAATGGAGTTCCCACATGTTCTCCTTCAATCGCTGCTATATGAAGGGGAGTTTCTACAACTCAATGTGTGTACTATTTATGCACGTAAAATTTAAAGTGTTATATACATGGTATCAGATAAATATACCTGATGAAAAATCAAAAGGCCAAAGTTTGATCATGGGAAGCCTCCAACCAAGGAGTCTCCTGGTTGAAGAATAGGTTTCTTTTGGATAAAGAATTTGTGACCTGGGGAAGTAGTTAGACACTATATAGTGTTTTCATATTAGGTGGAATTATATAGACTACATAAAAAGGTGAATTTAATGATAAGGTATATGAAATTAGTATTAGTATTTAGAAGGCATCGAATGGAGTTTCAAGATAAATATTTCCATAAATATTTTACTGGATGGAGAAAATAGATGTATAGTTGAATAGACAAATGTTTTATATATAAGTCCAAATAATAAAGTTATTGTCTGTTACTTGGTATGAAAATAATATATACTATTAAGAAGTAAAATTGTTAATATGTACAAAAAAATAGTGACAACATTTTGATTCCTATTGGTGAATGATTTTAACAGTTAATAAAAAATATATGTTACTTCTTTATCTGTGCGGAGAGCACATGTACTATTGTATTGATCACAGTACAACACAAGTGTAAGGATATTCTTTTCCTATTGTAACCACATAAAAATATTTTTTTATAGTGTATTTTTTGGTATTTTATTATTTTCAAACCATTCTAATAACTAGATACTCTATTTGAGTAGTTTAAATTGAAAATTCTTTCGTTCCTGGATATTGTTCATTTGTGATTATTTTCAGTAACTCTATACCTCTTTTATAAGCAGTGAAGGTTGTTTCATATATTTGGAAATATGAAAAGAAAATTTCACTTATTCACCCCCTCCCCCTCTCAATTATCATAGAGATCCTAATTATTCCTTTCATTTCTTGAATTATTCATCATATTCTTTTTTTCATTTAGTGAATGATAAAGGTATGGTTTATGAAAACTGATATTGTGAAGAACTAGTTTCTGCATGTTTAACGATCAAAAGTTGATATATTAATAAATATATTATATTTTAGTGAATTTTTTTGAATAATTAAAACATATTAAATACATTATTATTACACGATATTATCATTATATAATATTCCTTAATCTTTAATGATATAAATATTATAACATCATTCTCTTTGGTGGAAAAATTTTTATAATTATAATATAAATTTAAAAAAAATTAAGCATGTCATAAATATCATATTTATTTAATAAATTCACTCTTATAATCATCCATTAAGTGTGGTGATGAAAAATTAAATTCTTCATTCGTTGAGGTGTTAGTTTTTATGAACACAGGATTAACATTTCCATTTCTCCAAAAAATAAGATGAAATGAAGGTATGTGATAAATTATAATTTAAGAATAATATTTTTATCATAGGAAAATATAAATTCATAAAATCGATCATTGTCACCATCAATGAGAGTTGATAATGAAAAATTAACCTCATCACTTGGTGGAGGCGGTAGTTTGCATGTATGCATGATTAACATTATTTTCTTTCTTAGTGAATAGAATAGATTGAATAATGATTGATAAATTAATATAATAAAATTTAATAATATTTATAATACTTATGTAAGAATATTCTTTTGGTTATAAAAGTTTTTCAAAGAGTAATATTAAGAAGAAAAGACTAAGGTGTAAGAAATACTGACTTTGAGAACTTGATATTTCTCTTGAAAATATCCTTGGAAAATGTGGGATTAGATTACTAATTGAGAAAATATGCTTATTAAAATTATATATTTATCTATGAGAATAAAAATTGAATATATTAATGATGAAATTATAATTATAGTTGTAGCATAAAGTGGTGGTATTGATTCCCTTTCGTAAATGTAAAGAAGTGAAATTTTCTAGGTTCCCATTACATTTCAATTATGGTTTGCCACTACTGAGGGTTCAAAGGATTTAAAAGTGAAAAATAATGATGTTTAGGAGGCTTCGGAGTTCCACCTCCCATATAAAAAATTGTACAAACGTTTTTTAAATATGTTATGTATTTTACACTTAATAAAAATCTTTTGACCCTTTTTAGTTTTATGACAGTAACTAATATTTTTAACCTCAGTAATTAATTTTGATGAATAAAATTAAAATTGAAATTATTAAATAATTTTATCTTGAATATTTCAAATATGGATACAATTTTATTAAGTAAAATTTCTAATGGTTAAAATATATTAATTTTAATATTATCTTACATAATGTATACAAACTATTTTTTTAAAAAGGTTTGTTTTAAGCATAAAATTTATGTGTAGTATAAAATTTTCTATTTCATTATATTTTATGATATTAATTTATTTCTTACAAAGAAAATAAATTTTATGTGGTTTTAAATTCAAGACAAAACTAAATATCATAATTAAAATGATTAATTAAACAAAGACCAACAATATTTTTTAAATTAGAATGAAATATTACTTATATTTGAAAATGGTAAACATAGGTTTTATAGGATTATATTATTTTAAAATACATAATATTACATATTAAATAAAAAATTTATCAATTAAAATGTTTCATAAACTTCTTGGTATTACTTATATAATAACAAAGTCATAAAATGTATAGTTTCGGTAAAAACAATATTTTCACTATTTACCTAAAAAACAATTATATCAAAAAAATACCAAAACAATAATCATAACCTGATATATTTATGTATAATCTAAAATTGAATTTTTTCTTTTCAAATTAAAATTATTAAATTTGATAATTAATCTTTCAAATAAGAACATAAATATATAATGATAACTATTTTTATAGGAAGATAATGTTTTAAAATATTAACTATTTTTATTCATATTATCTATAAATTACTAATCAAATTTCTGTTAATATATTATTCATTTAAATAATATCTTTTATGCATATGAAATTTATTTTATTAATAAATATAAAATCTATTTTTTAGAACATTTACAGTTTAAAGCATAAATAGGTTGAATTAGTCATTTAGATACACTAATTGAATTTTATCATTGTCTTAGTATAAATAATGACCTCTTATTTTTATTTATACATACATTTCATAGTTTATTTACCTCTATTTTTACCTTCCAATTCTACAAATATATTTTAATGGTTATATAATGTTTCATAGTTCATTTTGTTTTAATGTTTCATGCAGCACAAGCTATCAAATGCATTAGTTTTTAAATGAAATAAAATAAATAAAATTTTAATATTAGGTTTTTTCATTATCCATCCATAAATAAGTTACATCTTTAAAATTTTTAATTATTTTTCTCTAAGGGAAATAGCTGAGTGTATCAATATGATAGATAATATAAAAGGTTTAATTTATAATGAGATAACAACCTTTCTATTTTAGATACCAAGGAACACATGATCAGGTATCAAGTCCTATATAATAAAAGTAATTTCCATAAGAAATTCAAAGTCAACATAAGTATATAATCATAGGTTGTTTTATGACATATATTGAGATTTCCCAATATAAATATTGATATGATCCCTCTATAAATAGAACTAATATATTCCTAATACCACATTTAATTAATGGAAGAAGTGATAGATCTATAAGAATTAACCTCCCTCAAACATTGAAGAAGATTCATTTGATTTTGTTTTAATAGTCACACCATGAGGTATTTTATTTATTATTTAATTTCCAAGTGTTGAGGTGGTGAAAAAAAACACCTATATATATGGATTGGAGAATAAGTGTACCTTGCACTATTTAATTATAACTTCACATATTAATAGTATTCATTACATAGGATATTCCTTTTTTCATTGGTCTTAGAGTTCATTGATTCCTATTTTTATTATTAACCCTTGGATTAAGGTATGGATTTTGATAATGCACAAACTCCTTAAAAATTAATCATTACATATTTAAGGATTTTATCTTTCCCTTGCACCTGTGAGTTTGATGGCCTATATTTTAACACTTTTAGATAATTATTATTACCTTTAATAAATACGTAGGGTGTTTCTTACCAAATTCATGTAACATAGTAAATTGAATCGTTATTCATTTATCTTGATTATCACATAATCTTCTATAGGATACAATCATTCTCTTCTTTTGTGTGTTTGGGAATTCAATTATGTTTTTATTGTTAATCATAATTAGTGATAAATGATTTGGAATAATCATAATATTTATAAATCCGACTATTATCCCATTTAGTTTCTCATTATGTGTCACAACCTAACCCACTGGGGTCTAGATCATGACTACCCCCAAGCTTGCCTCCAATAATCTTGGGGCTAGTGACCAACACTGATTAAGCATCTCACATAGATGGTAGGTATTAGCCTAATGTATAAGTACACACTGACACATCACTAAGACCATACAATGTTGAAATGTAAACAACTGAAAACAATACATGCATACATCTATGATCCCACAATCAGAGTATAACAGTAAAGTTATGAAAGTGAAAAATAGTGTTAATTAAAAGCCAAACCAAAACCTGCAGAGAGTCCAACCTGCTCTAAGGTTGAGGAATATGATTAAATGAAACCACCAAAAAAAACCCTTGGTCTATCATGATCCAGATAATCTCCACAAGATCCCTTTCTTTTAAGGATGCTATCAAATAGGTTGATGTCTGAATAAGACATGACACGCGTGAGAATATCCCATATAGGGGTGAGTATAACAATACCTATTAGGTCACCCAGAAAAACTAAACAAAGAATTATAAATAATATTTATCTTAATACATGGATATAATAATCAATTCATAATAACAAAATACCTAGATATAATCAGGAAGGACATCACACAATCAATTGGCCACAACCAACTGTTAGGAACAAGATTCTACTTGAAGCAATGCTCTTTCTGGGAGATTCCACTCCATGAGACATTCCATAACTGTAGACACTTATCCAAGAGGTCAAGATAATTGGGCCCTATATAATAAATCACATTGGTCTCCGAATACCCTAATATTTAGATAGGGGGTATAATGCCCTAACCTTAAATATTACTTAATCTTGAGGTTAGTCAATAATTTGACCTTAATTCACACCGAGGATCTTTTTAGGTTTAGTGATTTAGATAATTAGGTCATAACTTATACATAACAAAACCATATAAATACAAATTGGACACTTCCATAAGTATCCATTTCTTCCATAAAATGATTTTTTTTAAAAGAAACATGGTTTCTTTTCATGTTAAATCATGACTTTTCCTGGATCCCATCCTTGACTATATTCTTCATTAAAACATGTGAAAAACATTTAAAAAACTCGGGATGAGCATAAAAATATTATTAAGGGATATATAAATAAGTAAAACTATTATTCTTAAAAAAACATATTAACTGTGAATACTTTGTCATAAAGTAATACTTTTCACCTTTAAGAAGTAATAAATATACTTCACTGAATATAATCTCATTGCTTAAACTTTTTATAATAAAAATATTACCATAAATCCCATAAAAAGCAATATATAACATATAAAGGTAACTTTGGACATAATAATAATTAAATGGAATAACCATACAGTTGACTTCCATGCATATCACTAAATGTAATAGCCATACGGCTGACTTCCATACCTAATGCATTGGATGTTATAATGTAACCGCCCATCCTTGGTTTATCAAGAACACCATATTTGTTTTTTCACATAACCACCCAAAAAATTTCCAAATACCAATATATAATCATAACATATAAAATATTGCAATTATCTACATTTCACTCACAAAATTTCATTTGCAATCATAAGAAATCATTTCAAGATATTGATATAGTCAATCCAATTTAAAAACCATTTTCAATACCAAAACACCCAAAAAGGTAATAAGGGATTTATTTTCCATTTAAAAACATTATGTCTTACAGAGGAACCCAAATATAAAATAATGGTCATGGTAGTGGAAAGTTCGTTGTCGCCAAATATGTTAAGAAAACATTCCATTTATCGTTTTGTAAAGAAATTGAAACGCTTAATATAAAAATATTCCTTTTGAAAACATTGAATGAAGTTCAAGATAGAAATAAACTTTCATGTATAATCCTTTTATATCCATAAAAATAAATATGTAAATTAATATCATGAAGAAAATATTTTATAATTAAATCTTTAAACATTCAAGGTGTCTCATACCACTCTAAAAATTTAAATCTTAATATCCAGAAATTAATAAATTTACCAAAATAATAAATAACATTAGTATAGATAAAATATTCATATTAAATGTCATATTTGTTGTATATAAAACTTATAAAAGAATACAGTTGCATATTATCAAGAAATGCCTCAATGAAAGGAGATTGAGATGAAATCCCTTACAAAGATCATATCATTAGATCAAGGATAAACCAATGACATAATTATGTGTGATAAATATAAATAAACCCAATATAAGTGGATATTTATTTTAAAACAATCATATTACATTCACATATATTTTTGGAAAAATAAAACCAATGACATGGAAATAATCTCAATGAATAGATATTGAGTTAAGATATCCCTTCCCTTGAGTCTGAATTGTCTCGTTCATTATTTATCTTCTTGAATAATAAAATTAAGTTAATTTATACTTTATTCATAACATTTTTCATGTTTTTTTATTCCCTTTATATCACTTATTACGATGTTATATAAATTATTTAATTCTTTGAGTTCATATTGGGCGTTTTGTCGATATTCGGTACTTGAGTCAAAAATGAACATGGTAGGATGTAATTTGACCATGTATTCATAAGTTCATCATATCCAAAATATTATTCATGAGATATTCATAAATTTTATATATTTTTCATACTTTTTAAATCAAACCATCAATTATGGTTATGAAAAATGAACAATGTTATAATCATGGAGACGGTAGGTCGTACGTACGCATGAGTGACATTTCCATTTTTCATTGATCATTATAGAAATAAGGTAATTATAATTTTATATTTCCAGAATTATCATGATATTATTAACATCATAGTAATAATTTACATATACTTATATATATCATACAAGTTATATAATGGATCAAAATGAGTCACAATGCTTCGTGGAGGTGATAGTTCACAACATACGCACCAACGACTTTATCATTTTTATGACCATGGAAGTAAGAATGTAATTGATATATTATTATTTTAGAATGATTAATATGTCATGAATATCGCATATGAACATTAATTCCATTATTATAACCAGTCACAAGATACAGTTATGGAAACCAAATTAGATCATTTTGGGGAGGTGATAGTTCACACATACGCACGACGATTAATTCTTTTCCCATTTAATTGAATTGTAGATGGATTTAGGTGATGATATTAACAAAATAACATCTCAGTATATTAATGATACTTGATTTATTATATCATCATGGTTGGAGTATATTTTAAGGAATTGGAAGAATAAATAAAATAGAAACACTTAAAGAAAATGAAACCTCTTCTTCGGTTGATCGCCTTTGAAGACCACCTTAACACATCTAAGAAGGGTGTTATGCCTAAAATATGGATTTATAAATGTGTGGAGGTATTTTAGGAATAGTTTCATATAGATTTTGTCTGAACAAAAATTCTTTGTAAGTGTTAATAAATGATAAGGAGAAGTTTCTTTTTATAGGAGAGATGAGGGGCACTTTAGAAATATCTTGAAATATTAATTTATAATAAATTTATTTTCAGTTTCTAATGATCCCAAACTCATTTATTTCAGATATAATATGATTTAGGGTCGTATACCCACTATCCAATTAAAATTATACAAGTTTAGAATATTTTTTTAATCCTTATCTTTTTAGTTTAACCCTAATTTTACCTTTTTAAATCATACTATGATAACTTGTTATTTACACTTTGTGTTTTAATGTAATTAACATAACATGTAAAACGGCCAAAAAAAGTGTAATTTATGAAATATTAATTCTTATACAAACCATTTGTTTTATTCTTATATTTTTATGAATTTTATAACATTTAATCAACTATTTTATATTTTAAGTTATGAATTATGTCAATTTTAACTCTATTCATACATGACTTTTCAAATATTTATAACTTTATTCCTTAGAAAAAATAAATTAAATAAATCCTAACATGTCATTGTTTTCTATGAAATTCATGTATGGCATCAAATATTTCAAATAATATTTATTTTAACATTTATAATATAATTTATTTGAATCTTTTATTAATGAAGTAATCACTACATCACCATTGGGTCATAATTAAATTTATTTATTTAATGTATACAAATTATAAATTAAATACCATGATGTAGGAAATATTTTTATCTTTTTAATTTCTATTTATATTTAAAGTGATCATGTATATAAGACCATATTAATTTTTTTAATAAGAAGATTCATGTTTACAACATATTTTCCTTTACTTTAAATTAAAATTTATAAATGTCATAATCACACCCAAGTGGATTCAAAATGAAAAATTTTCAACCCAAGGGTTGTATTTGTCTACCATATGTCATCCAATAGGATTATGACATGTGTTATTATAGTTTTCTATTATTATAATATTATTTTTATGCTTATTTACCTAATTTACCCTCTAACCGTGGTAAATAAAAATAATTACTAAAGTTACTATTCGTATTGTCCAAAAATAAAAGTGAATTATTTTTAAAATTTGGACCTTTTGATTTCAAATATGGAATCCATTTTTCCAAATTAGAAAAATAGAACATGCAATAATTGATTTAAAATTAATTCTCATTGTCCAAATGAAAAAATGGGTTTTTTAAAAGTAAAAACCTTCAAAATATTTACATCTGTTTATATCAAATTTCAATTTAAAATTAATTAAAATGAAAAAAATTGGATTAAATAATAAAAACTTAATCCAATTATAATTTAAAACCAATGAAAATGACAATATAACTATATAAATATAGTAGAAGAAAAGTTAGTCTTGAATTAAAATGTTGTATTTTTCTCTATTCATTAAAAATATGAATTTTATCAGAAAAATACAAAAATTTCAACCAAGGTATATTTTTATGTCCCTATTCCAAATAAAATATTTATTTTGTAAAATATAACTTATTAAATTTTCAAAAAATAGATTTAAAATGGGTTTTCCATTAAAAGGCGATAAAAATTTCTTTTTTGAAAAATATTTCTTTTATGATTAAAATTGATCTTGTTCATATATCTTGTCTAGAAAACATATAACATGAATTTTAAACATCACATTGAGTTTATAATTTATTAATATAATCTAAAAATAGTGATATGATTTTATAAACACAATTATTCTCATTTAAATTGATTTTCATAAAAATACATCATTTATATTCAATTGGTTTTTATTTCCATTTATAATAAATTTGGTGACAAATGAATCATTATATAAATATATGTAAACCATATTTTCATAATTCAGTTAATGCTATTAATTCTCATCATTCCAACAGTTAGGTTATAGTGGTAACATTTAAATAATACTATTTAGTTTTTTGTTTAAGCTCGATGTAGCCTATCATGTATGCTATTGAACATAGTGTTTCCTTCTTAAAACTCAGGATGTCACATCCTCCCCCCCAACCTTTAATAAATTACATACTCAAAATTCGAATTGGGGGTCAGTAACTAGGGTATGAATTTTTAAAATACCTTTATTGCAAACCCACATTGGAAAAGGGTTAATAAAACTACAAATATAAAAGAAATAAAGAGAAGTACGAAGGTCACCCAATATAACACATACTAGGATTCCATGTAGAAAAACTTAGATATGTAAGAAAAATTAAACATCTTTTTCTGATGAAGTGTGATAGAAAACATGATCAGAATAAAGTTAAAAATCATAAAACTACAAACTTGTGATGTTTTAAACAATCTCTAATTTTGTGGTAGGAAAAGTAAACAAAAAATGTTTTTGTTTTAAAATAATTTTCATAAAGTTAAGGAATTTATTTATGATCTTGGATAATAACATAAGGAAAAATACTTACTTTTCAAGTAGAGTTTTATCCTAATAAATTTCTACCACAACTCATCTTTTCTCCAAATGATGAGTATTCAAGATGATTTAGTCACACCTAAAGCATGAGAATAATCTTCTTGAGAATCACATAATCCACAAAATATTAACTATCTATTCATATTGTCTTGAAATATTAACCAAAACCAATAAGGTTTAAATAAAATCAAATAATCCTCCCAAAAGAATAAACCATTGTATAAAGAAAAACTAATTTTAAATCTCTAAAATTCAACAATAATATCAAAAGTTCAATAAATACCATTTTATAAATAATTGTCCTTAAAATTCCTAAAAATAATAAAAAATAAGATTGAAACCCAAAAATTAGAAGAATTTGATAACATGGTCTTCTAAAATAAACTGTAACATTTAACTCCAAATAACATAAAACACTCTTAATATATCATAAAAAAAATTAATTAACCTAATCACATTTTCTCCAAGATAGGTTAATCACTTCCATAAATAACCCAAATCCCCATAAGTCCATAATTAAAACAAGGATTTCTCTAAAAATAATTCAAACTTTATTCATAAAATAAAATCACATAGTGTTCTATTTACCTTAATCATATAAAGTTCCCAAAATCATTTAACTAAAAATTATAATCCATATTAACCATGGACTTCACCTAGGACAGTGGTAGGTGATACACCCTTGTCACCCTTCGATTGTGGGTTTGATCCCTACAGCCTTGCCAGACGCGATAGGTTGTCACCCATCTTGTGGGTTGTCCTTTTTCTAAAACAATACAATTCTTATAATATTCTAAAAATATTATAAAGAACTCAAAAATAACCATAACATGTTTCAAGCCTCAAATGTTATTTCACACCTTGCATTTTTCATCCCAAAAACTAATAACCCATAATTTCCTCAAAGGTGAATATATCCAAAAATACCATTAGTAACCTTAATATTTCAGATTATAGAGCTTCAAAAGGGGTTTCTGTGACATTAATCTTATGATAAAACTTAAAATTATAAACCCATAATTATATCCCTAACTCTTAAGAAAACATCCTAATCTTCAAAGTTGTTTAAACTATCCTCTGATACCAACTATAATACCAAAAACTTAAACATTACTTAATATTGAGTTAAGTCAATAATTTGACCTTAATTAACATCGAGGATCATTTCAAGTTTAGTTATTTAGAGAATTATGTCATAACTTATACATAAAAAACCATTTAAATACAAAGTAGACACTTCCAACAGTATCCATCTCTTCCATAAAACGATTTTAAAAAAAATAAATGTGGTTTGTTTTCATGTTAAATCATAACTTTTCCTTAATCCCATCCTTGAAGATATTATCCATTAAAACCTATGAAAAATATTTTAAAAACTTGGGATGATCATAAAAATATCACTACGGGATACATAAAGAAGCAAAACTTTTAGTCTTGCAAAAACATGTAAACCATGAATACTTTATCATAAAGTAATACTTTTCACCTTTAATAAGTAGTAAATATACTTCACTAAATATAATCTCATTTATTAATATTTTTCTAACCAAAATATTACCATAAATCCCATAGAAAGAAACATATAACATATAAATGTTACGTGGTACATAATCACACTTAAATAGAATTACCTTATGGTCGACTTCCACACATATCAATAAATGGAATAGCCATATAGCTGACTATCATACCCAATGCATTGGAATTTATAACATAACCGCCCATTATTTGTTTATCATAGAGCCATATATCTTTGGTTTATTAAAAAACCATCCGTATTTGGTTTATCATGTAACTATCCCTCAAATGTCCAAGTACCATTATATAATCATAACACATAAAAGATTGCAATTATCAACATTTCACTCATAAAATTTTATTTCCAATCACAAGAAATAATTTCAAGATATTAAAATAATCAATCCACTTTAAAAAAAATTAATAAAAAAACACCCAAAAAGTAAATAAGGGATTTATTTTCCTTTTAAAAACATTATGGCTTGTAGAGGAATCCAAATACCAAATAATGGTCATGACGGTGGGAAAGTCATTTTCACCGTATATGTTAAAAAAATATTCCATTTTTCATTTTGTAATGGAATTTAAACGCTTCATATAAAAATATTCCTTTTTAAAAAATTTAATGAAATTCAAGATAGACATAAAATATCATGTATAATCCTTTTATATCCATATAAATTAATACCATGAAGAAAATATTTGATAATTAAATCTTTAAACATTCAAGGTGTCCCATACCACTCTGTACATTTAAATATTAATCTCCAGAAATTAATACATTTACCAAAATAATAAATAACATTTTTATAGATAAAATATGGATATTAAAAGTCATAGTGGCTATATATAGACACCTTATAAAATAATAAAGGTGCATATTATCAAGAAATGCCTCAATGAAAGGAGATTGAGATGAAATCTCTTACAAATATCATATCATTAGATCAAGGATAAATCAATGACATAAATATGTGTGAAAAATATAAATAAACCCAATATAAGTGGATATTCATTGTAAAACAATCAAAGGTCATTCACACATATTCTTGTAAAAAAATCCATTGACATGGATATTTAACTCAATGAATGGAGATTGAGTTAAGATTTCTCTTTCCTTGAGTCTGAATTGTCTCATTCATTCTATATAATCCCGAATAATAAACTTAGGTTAATTTTTAATTTCTTAAGAACCTTTTCAAGTTTTTTGATTCCCTTCATTTCACTTAACACCATTTTATATAAATTAGTTAATTCTTTGAGTTCATTTCTGA
Organism: Viscum album; assembly: GCA_963277665.1. NCBI lineage: Eukaryota > Viridiplantae > Streptophyta > Magnoliopsida > Santalales > Viscaceae > Viscum > Viscum album. Next base: position 1,170,362,745 of record OY728138.1, on the reverse strand, counting down.
TGTTTTGTTGATATTCAATACTTGATTCGAAAATGAGCATGACATGATGTAATTTTTCCAAGTGGTCATAATTACATCATCTATAGAATAGTATTAATGAAATATTCATCACTTTTATACATTAATAATAATTTTTAAGTCAAACCAGTATTTATGTTTTTGAAAAATGAACAACATTATAATCATGGAGATGGTTGACCGTACGTACACATGAGCAACGTTTCCATTTTTCATTGATCATTATTGAAATAAGGTAATTATAATTTTATATTTACATAATTATCATGATATTATTAAAATAATAATAATAATTTAAATATACTTATATATATCATACAAGTTATATAATGAATCAAAATGAGTCACACCACTTCATGGATGTGATAGTTCACATGTACGCATAAATGAGTTCATTTTTATGCACATGGAAGTAAGAATTTAATTGATATATTTTTATTTTATAATGATTAATATTTCATGAATATCACATATGAACATTAATTCTATTGTAATAACCAGTCATGAGAGACGGTTATGGAAAACAAATTAGATCGGTTCGTGGAGGTGATAGTTCACACATACGCACAAACAATTAATTAATTTCCCATTTAATGGAAGTGGAGATGGATTTAGTTTATTATATTAACATAATAACATATAAGAATATTAAGGATACTGGATTTATTATCTCATCATGGTTTTAAGATATTTTATGTAAGTGTAAGAAGAAATAAATTAGAAACACTTAGAGAAAATGATACATCTTCTTCGATTGACCGGCTTTGAAGAACACCTTAACACCTCTAAGTAGGGTGATATGCCTAAACTAAGGCTTTAAGAATGTGGAGAGGGATTATAGGTAGAGTTTTTGATAGATATTTTATGAAATAAAAGGCTTTTTAAGTGTGAATAGAAGATAAGGAGTAGTTCTTTTTTATAGGAGAGATGAGGGGCAGTTTAGGAAAGTTTTAAAATATTAATTTATTATACATTTATTTTCGGTTTATAATTGTCCTAAAAAAATTTATTCCAAAATAATATGATTTTGGGTTGTATCCCCATTATCCAATTAAAATTATACATGTTTTGAATATTTTTCCATCCTTATATTTTTGGTTTAATTTTTATTTTACCTTTTTTAATCTTACAACAATAACTTGTTATTTACACTTTGTGTGTTAATTTAATTAACATAACATTTAAAACTACAAAAAAAGTTTAATTTATGAAATTTTAGTACTTATACTAACCATATGGTCAAATATTATATTTTTAGGAATTTTATAACATTTAATAAACTATTTTATATTTTAAGTTACGAATTATGTCAATTTTGACATGATTCATACTTGAATTTTTCAAAAATTCATAACAAATTTATTACATTGAAAAATACATTAAATTAATACTAAAATGTAATATTCATCTATAAAATTCGTGCATAGCATCAAATATTTTAAATAATATTTATTTTAACATTTATAATATCATTTATTTGAATCTTTTATTAATGAAGTAATCATCGTATTACCATTGTGTCATAATTAAATTTATTTATTTAAGGTTTAAAAACTATAAATAAAATACCATGATTTAGTAAATAATTTTATCTTTCTAATTAATATTTATAGTTGAAGAGATAATTTATATAATCCATATTAAAATTGTTTTAATAAAAATATTCATGTTTATAACATATTTTCCTTTACTTTAAATTAAAAGTTATAAGTGTCATAATCACACCCAAGTGGATTCCAAATTCCAAATATTCATCCCAAGGGTTTTATTGGTCGTAAATATGTCATATAGTAGGATTATGACACTCTTTAGTGTAGTTTTATATTATTAAAATATTATTTTTACCCTTATTTACCTGATTTTCCCTTTAACCGTGGTAAATAAAAATAATTACTAAAGTTACTATTCATATCGTCCAAAAATAAAAGGGATCTATTTAAAAAAATTGGACCTTATTATTCCAAATATGGAATCCATTTTTCTATATTAAAAACATAGAACTTTCAATAATTATTTTAAAATTAATTCTCGCTATCAAAATGAAAAAATGGATTTTTTAAAAGTAAAAACCATCAAAAGACTAACAAGTGTTTATATAAAATTTGAATGTGAAATTAATTAAAATGACAAAAATTGGAGTAAATGATAAAAAAAATTAAAAATTAAAATAAATTAAAATTACAATCGAACTATATAAATATAGTAGAAGAAAAGACAGTCTTGAATTAAAATGCAGTATTTTTCGTTATTCATTAAAATATGAATTTTATCAGAAAAATACCAAAATTTAAACCAAGGTAAATTTTTATTTCCCTATTCTAAATAAGAAGTTTCTTTTGTAAAATATAACTTATAAAATTATCAAAATATAGATTTAAAATGGGTTCTCCATCAAAAGGCGGTAAAATGCCTTTTTTGAAAAATACTTCTTTTATGCTTAAAATTGATTTTATTCTTATATATTGTCTATAAAACATATAATATTAATTTTAAACCTCACGTTAAATTTATATATCATTAATATAATCCAAAAATATTTATATGATTTTATAAACACAATTATTTTCTTTTAAACAGGTTTTCTTAAAAACATATCCTTTATATTCAATTGGTTTTTATTTACATTTCTAATAAATTTGGTAACCAATGAATCATTATATAAACATGTGTAAACAATATTTTAATAATTTAATTAATAATATTAATTCTCGCCATTCCAATGGATAGGTAATAATGGTAACATTTAAATAATACTATTTTTTTGTTTTTTTAAAATCGATCTAGCATATCATGTACAGTGTTGAACATAGTATTTATTTCTTAAAACTCAGGATGTTAGTGGGGGTCATAATTAGGACTGTTGGGGAACACTAAGAACCCAATATAGATTAACCTGATACGTAGGGTATCATATTCCAACAATACTAAAACCCCTACAAATATGGATTGTTATATGAAAGATCAACTCCCTACTCAGGGAGGTCACACTAATTCAAAAAACCCCATATAGGGTATAAAAATTATAGAGGGTCACACTCTAGTTTCACAAAGAGACTCCACAAACTGTTTCTAAGACTAATCCTCTAGAGGGAATTAGAATCCTAATATGTGGATGTAATACCACATTTTACCCTTGAGTGAATGGACCAAGGGAACACACTCAACTAATGCTAATCCATACTGAAGAAATGAAGGGCTACAAACACCCTCAAAGGGGGTAAACGGCATGTACTAGGTGTACATAGCATGTCCAGACAACCCCTATCCTACCCATGTGGTGTTTCCTCACACTAAATTTAAATATCCTCATAAAAAACATGTATTAATAGTATATGAAATGTAGAGATCACCTAATACCTTCCATGTGTTGTTTGCTCATGCCCGTGTACCAACCCAAGTACACCTTATCATGCCCATGTACACTTGAATATTTCTATGTAATTGGATCGTCTGTGCCCATGTACCCTTAGATATAAATTAAGATCCTCCTAAATATGTCACATGTCATGTGATAGGGTCACATGGTGTGTGATATTTAACTATACATAAAAACCCTATTGCTGCACGGCGGGTAACATCGGATTACATGCCGCATAACCCAAGATTTTTAAGATCTTGAGGGTTATCTTACAAACTATTATCTACATCAACATAGATGTATTCCTCACTATAATTTGAAGACCCAAGGTCATAAATACCTCTCATTTCTATAGATCATAGACCTAGGCTTTGAATCTGCTCAAGAAACATCTTATCCTTCCATTTATAGTCGCACCATCAAAACCAGGATGAATGGGAATCATCTATCCATTCTGATACACCTCTAATCATCATGTTCCATCATTTCACCTCTATCTCACCCTTTATCATGAAATATACCCATTTTATTTGTCTGTGGCGTCAAATAATGGTTGTGCAACGATTGAATATGGGGTGTTCATCACACCACTGGCTAAAGAAATTGCTTACGATGAACATGCGAAGAATAGGGGGAAAATTCATAAGCCATCAAATGTGAGGATCAAACCTCAATTTTTGTTTACTTTTCCTTGATCCATTTTCATATATTTAGAATAACTAAGAAGGATAAAATCAATGAAAAATATAAATCCATCAATTTAATCTACCATTGATGCGCAAATCAATTATGTTTGGGGAATTGATCTGTGTTTGACAAGGATAAAATAATAGGATATAATTGTATAAAACAAACATCCTACCTAGAGTTTGGATTAATTTATGATGAATAATGGTCATGAATTTCCTTCGTTGGTGAGATCCATGTACTCCGATGGTGTAATGATCTTCGATCTGATCTCGATCCATTATTTTTTCCCAAGAATGCTCTCCAATGGTTCTCTAGGTGACCAAGATTTAATTTTTAACCATAATATGAACTCCATAACCATGAATTTATAGAAGAGATCAATTATTGTATCAAAAATAAATAAAATAAATTTATTTATTTATTTATTTTGTCCATTTTTACCAGAGTCTTCTTTTTCAAAAACACCCATCACCAACAATGGTTATGTCGTTCCTAGGGTAAAACTCATAATCTAAACTCAACGGTTACCTCTGATTTCTAATCTGAACCCCCATTCATGATTTATTCCACTTTTTCATAGAAACAATGCATACACAATGTTAATATATTTAATATTTTTCAAAAATTTATACCAATATCATCGATCCTCGAAATCGCAAGCCATCTAAGTACCTATTCTAAAAAATAATCCATATAATATCAAAAAATAATACATGGAAAATAGGAGTCATTACAATATTACTAGCACCAAATCTTATATAATATCAATTATAAACAAGGTTCTTCATTACAATAGTCATTAATATAACCAAAATAGTTCAAAAGAGTGATAGAAATTATAAAATAATTATAAAAAATAACCAAAAAGAAATGTAACCTAATGATGACTCCCTTTATAACACGATCATGTTTTCTTATAGTTATTTTGGTTCATCTTTTATCAACCTCAATTTAGCCTATATTAATATCAGTTTAAACAATATCATTATTGTTTCTCAATTGGTTACTGTGAGTTGGTTTCTCTCATAAATCTTAACCTAATCTGAAAAATAGATATCCCAGATAATGATGAACATTCTTGAAATATTCTATACAAGAAATTCATTGAAATCCATACTTTGAAAATATGAATTACCCTTTATCTAGGAAAGAACTTATCAATTAATATATAATATAACATATAAATAAATATGTTTCAATATAAGTTATCCATGGTTATTTTATTATTAGGTTATATAACATAAATATATTTAAATCCCTCATAGTTTTTTCTAAATAGAATGTGAATTTTCAATGCATATCTACTAGGACCATCTAGCCAGGTTTGAGATCATAGGCCCACTCATCATAAATTGAGTGATAATTGAGTCGATACTCACCCATCCTTTTTTTGGGTGATTATACCTATGTGAATTTGTGTCTTTGCCGCATCCACTTACCAATATCCTGATAGGGATGTAAATTCTTAGAAACCACACAATGTCCACTTTAGAAAACATTAGGGAATTTTACTATGTGTAGAAATATCCTTTACACTTATCCCTAGAGTTTTCACTAATGTTATATTATCTTAATCCCAAAACAACATAAAACATTCAATATTACCTAAACTATCCTAAAGGTTTATCTATACATTTCAAATAATGATCAACCTTAACTAATATACCCTTATGTTATCATCAACTAAAATCATATCCTCTAAACTATTCTCAAACCTGCTCTGATACCAACTGCATCTCCCCAGGACTTCACTCCTAGACCCGGTGCTAAAGTCACTTATTTATATACTATGTTTTATACCAACTATGACATATTGTACATAACCATCCCATAATTGCATTACTTAAAGAAAATATTTCATTACGTAAATTTTCATTACATTTTATGTTTATATATTTAGAGAATAAGGAAAAAAATTAACTAATAAATCCCATGTTCTCCTCAACTAATAGAAATTTTTTCCAATATATAAGAAACAACTTAATACCTAATAATTATTTAATATCTCCCACAAATTCTCCACACAAGATATTATTGTATATATATCATGTGTAATAATTTTATTCATTAAATGGAGAAACAGGAACATAATAAGGGTGATCTAAATGGCTCATTATGAGTAAAACTAAGAAATAATAGTCAAAGATCCTAATAGAGTAGAAAATGAGAATAAATTATATGGAATGAATAAATAATCAAACTAATTCCATAATATAAATAATCATTAATCATAACATAACCATTGTTGACGTATTAATAAATAAACACATTAATAACAATAATTGGTACCTTAATGATGAAGTTTATAATGTTTAACAGTTAATTTCAAGATCTAAGATAAGACATCATGATCTTATAACCAAGGTCCTGTGTCTAGGAAATATTGTGTTCTGGATAAGAATACACCAAAATACACAAGCTATTTTTTTCTCATGATCCTTATCGATGCATCAAAGGGATACCAGGGGACCACCCATCACTAATTAAGTCCAATACATTCATCATGTGAAGGAATGGATAAACTATACAATACATATCCAAATTTCCTTATTAATCAAAAAAAACTTATTGGAATAAAAATTATACATATTTTAATATTTATATAATCAATAAATGAAATAACTTTCTATGTATCCATACCTCAAGATAACACCATATAAAATAATAGTTATATAGTTATGTAAATAATTTCCCTAATCAATAAATGGAAAATTTTTCTTTGTAAATATCATAGAAATTAATATCATATAGAGTGATGGTTATACAGTTAAGTTAATAATTTCCCCAATCAATAAATTGAATAGTATTGTTCAAAGTGATTAACTCAATATTGGGGGTGAATTGAGTTCCTAATAAAATTTACTATTAAAATTAAAGTTAAATTAAAATACCCTTAATAAAATAATTGGCCAGTTAATCAAAATAGAATATTAATATATGATCTGTCCTTTTAAAATATTTCTCAAAGAGTGATTATGTCTTAGTAAAAATAATTTTGAAATTATCTTAACTTTTTGAAATCAATTTACTTAGACAAAAACATGTATATACACTAATTAATATTAAATATCAAATAAATAATTTTTTTAAAGATTAGAAATAATAAAGGTTATACTGATAAAACAAAACAAAATAACATAAAAGTATAAATAATAGGTTCAGTCTCAATACGATACTTAATCGCCTCCACTTGGAAATCACCTAATGCCAAGAAGATTATAATAATAATAATCAAACATATCCACAACCTAGATCATGTAAACCAATAATAGCAATAAGTTGTCCATGCTAAAGAGCCTCTTACATAGTTATATGTGGGAAGTAAAATAACACATGAAACAAAAGGACCTCTTCCACAAACACTATGGTAAAACAAATGTGAAAAAAAATAGAGAATAACAAGTATTCTCTGATTTAGCTGAAGTATACAGTATGTGTTTGGAAATTAAAGTAACAATACACTTCTCTAAATATAGAAAGATAAATAAAAATAATATGAATAGAATAGTGATGTTCATTCTGGTATGCTCAGTATGTTCAAAATTCTCATATTAGATTTGGTGAGGAGTTTGAGCTTCCTTCTTGAAGGTTGCAACAAAACAAAAGATCATAGGAATGTGTAGGAAAGTTTCAGTTGATCTCTATCAGTGTCTCAATTAATCTTTTTAATGGATTTTGTGCTTCTCTTTTGATGATCTTCATAACAGATGAATTTTTTGGCTTGTACTGGTTCACAGGTTCAATCACATATAGACTTGGCAGTCATTAATGGTCGAACAGAGAGGGAGATGGAGAGATGGTTCTTCCCATAGATATAACATCAACATTTGAATAATATATAAAATCCACATATCAACTTTGACTATGTCATCAATAATTGGTCAATTTATCAATGAATATAAATAGTCATTGATTCATTCACATCAAATTCCTTTGAAAACAACGGTATCTTGAAGCTGGCAGTGACTCAACATTTGGTGGTATCTCATAATAGTGGTGACTCAGAGTCCAACAGTGACTCAGAGTCTAATGGTAGATCATTGGTGGTAGATCCTCTTGCAGTAACAAGCCTGGTGGTAACTCCACTGGAAGTGAAAAGGTTGGAGGTGACAATGATGGCAGTGACTCTAATGGTGGTGACTCTTTTGGAGTAATCTCATCCTTAGTGGTGACTCCTTTCTAGCGGTAACTCCCCTTAATGGTAGCTCCTAGCTGACGGTAACAAGTCCTAGTAGTGACTCCTATCTAATGGTTAATCACCATAACACTTAGATGAATTATCATAAAAAATTTCTTAACATATAAAATGCTATCATGTAACATGTAAATCATTAGTACTAAAATAATCATGGTTTTTGATCATTAAAATAAGGATGTTTCTAACACACTTCTCATAAAGAGGATCCAACATTATCCCCCTTTTTTTATGATAAAAAAACATGGAATTTTATAAGACGTGTAATAAATAAGTAAACATATATAATGATAGATGTATTTAAGTTAAAATAATTTGATTATCATTTCATAAGATATATGAGTGATATAATCATCTTATATAAAAGAAATAAAAAAATAGAAATATATAATGAATATGTCGCATAATTTTTAGAATTTTTAGTTTCTCCCATTGTAATAAATAAATTCCCATTTTATCTTCCCCTTTGAGATTATCAAAAAGAGAATAAAGAAAACAAAAGTATAAATAAATGAGAATAACACTAATATATTGCATTGAAGTGAGTTCAGATATTGGTGTGTACAACAATCAAAATATAAAGAGTACATGAAAAAGATCCCAAACAAAGACTGAATCTAATCACATTAACTATTAGAGGTTAATTGAGGGTTTTCTATAATATTTTCTTCTGATTTGTCTTCAAATTTTTCCTTGTATATGTCCTAAGAGGTTGAAGTAGTAGTAGTGGCTGTTAGATCATAGGTGGTGATGGAAGGGATTGTTATTGAAGGAAGAAGTGGGTCACAAAGAAGTACACGCCTTAGGCAGCGAATGGATTCCCCTAGTGATAAACTTATAGGTTGATATGGAGGAGGCATAAGACCATATGACTGGGTGATTATTGTAGTTCAATATATAACTAGATCTATTATTTTTGTTGAAAGAAAATTCATCACTAGAATGACCTCTCTTGCAATAATAGTCGTGCTATGAACATGGAGAAAGGGTTTTATGTGGTTGATAAAGTTCATAATAATGTTTCCACCCTTATTTATAGAACTTAAAAGTTCTATTTTCTCTTCCATAAATCTTTGTAATACTAGTGTGAGAACCTTCGGTTCACTCACATGTTCTTTAAAATCCCTTGTAACTGGTGGGATTCTCAAGTTCACTTCCAAGAATTTGAAGTTAGTAGACATCTCATGCTTCATATGGATTCTTGTAAAATAATACATGATGGATTTATTAATAATGTACTCATTAGTCCTTAGATCTATGGTATGCACCCTGATCTGCTCAGAAATGTTAACTACATGATGGTGAATATGTCTTAGTTTCTCTTCATGGGTGGACACATCACCCAAAGTATTATTGATTTATTCCATGATAATTTTTGTGAGAATCTCTCTATTAATAGGCTCTTGATGAGGAGGAGGTGAAGAGGATAAAGATGTAGTAATATACATGCAACCCAACTTCTAAGAAAAATTATTCAAACATTTTGAGACAAATTTTTTTATTTCCTCTAATAAATATTTCAGACTTACCACTTCTATTGACAACCTTCTATTTTCCACTTCTAAATCCTGAATATGAAATTAAACCTTTGATTGTAAATTAGATATAACAAGGTGAAGAAAATATCTAGTTTTATATTTACTGAGTCTAGAAACTTGAGATTGTTAAGAGGCCAATATATCCTTAGAATCTGAAATCAATGTGATTCTAAAGGATTCCAAATCATAAGTCACATTTCATTGAAAATAGAATAAATATCCTTTTGTCACAACATTAGGTGTCATAAATATTTGAGTATGTGTAATGGTTCTATTCTCTTATGTCACATTAGCCTCATTTGGTTTATCAGTTTACATTTGAGTAAAAGGTTGTAACTCAACATCTTGATCAATCTATCCAATAAGGATCCTTCTTCTCTAACAGGTATTTCCCATGATTCATCATATGAATCTGAATAATCAAGACCAAGCCTCACAAAACTTGGAAAGTTTTCACATTCCTCAAATGAACTTACTTTAGGTCTTATATATGGAAGAATTTGTTCTTTGTGAACTGGAGAAGTTTTACCAAGTTCAGGTATAGTGGAGAAAAGTTGTGTATAAGTTGTCTGTGTGAGATTTACTACCTTTGTGTGATAATAGGGTTTGGGAGACTTCTCCCCCTCATAGGTAGCTTCCTTATCATCTTTAGAAATATGTGGTATAATATCTATTTTATCATATCTGGATATATCTTCATCCTTGATATAACTTGATACGACTTCTGATGAAGGGTGTGATAGAACCATCTCATGATGATGATCATCATAATCATATCCCTTTTTATCATCACACTGTCATGATTATATCTATCATCATGCTTATCATCTTCTTCATTATGATTGTCTTTATGATCATCATCATGACCATCACTATATTTACCATCATGATCATCTCCACCAAAAGAATCATCTCCATGATCACTTTCATTTCTTTCTAACTTGTTAAGATCCTCAAAATTTTATACTTCCTTAAGAGCAATAACATCACTACCACTTCAATTATCTTTTTTGTCTATTAATGATTTGGAGGAAAATGTTTTGAACTATTCCTCTCTAGTTACTTTAGCTTCTTTATCATCATTTTCATCTAAAAGATATTCCTTGGATGGTAGAAAACCATGTTGTCTAGTAGATCCAAAAGAAACTCTAGGAGAATAATTAGATATCTCTGAATCACTCCCCACTTTAAATAACAATTATACTTATTCTTCAGTAATAGCCTCTTCAGTTTTTTCACTTACATCATCATCATAATATTGAACTATTTCATCAGGCTCAATAATAGGATCCACAATTTCTTTAGGTCTGTTTGGATGTTCAATAGGGTTAAATTCATCAAAAAATTTATCATTATCTCTCACCAAACTCTTCTTCTATTGATTATAATTTAATTAAACTCTTTTGAAAATTATTTTTGATAAAAAACCACCATACTTATCTTTAACTTCTTCACCTTCCTTGATTAAGCCCTTAGCATCCAAGATGGAAAATATCATCCTAAGTTATATCAAAGAATTTGACCTTGAACTTTTCTTACACATCTCATACATATAGATCATAAGAAATACAAAAAGATTTATTCTTTATCCTTGTTTCATCACATAGAGAAAGTAAACAACATGATATCGCATAGTATTGAAATCTACCTTTCTAAGACACAACACATGCTGGAAAAATTTGAATAACATCTTATATTCATCATCGAGTTCAATATCTGTAGGTATCTTCCGAGTACCATCTACTATCAACTATAGAAAAACCTCTTCATAATTGAAAATTTCACTATCACTGGGGATACTTCCTTGAAAATTCTCATAAACCCCTTTATGGGGAAATTTTATGCACCTTTCATATTCTTTTGAACAGAAGGAGAATTATTCTATATCAATATGACTTCTTCTAACATCTTTCTTATCTCTAAAAATAAAATCAGCATTCAGATATAAATTGGAAACTCACCTTGGATAATACATAGGTTTATTCTCTCCATACCAATACATCCATTTTTTTATCTCTAATAACTTTTAGAATGAGTGTATTGCTTGATGGAATCCATTGTGCATCATTTTCTTTTTATTATTCGAAAACTAGCTTCACCGGATGCAAGTTTTGTGAAAAAAATGCAGAACCTCTTATAGATCCTTTGCATTGTTTATATTTACTCACCTCTTCTAGATTTTATTTTTCATGTCACTTCATATGAGCCATACTGATTAGTTGAATACTTTGGTGGAACGAGAGAGTAAGGAAATATGATCAGTTTGATACAAAGAGAAGGTGTCAGGAGTTCAAAGGATTGCGGGATAAGTGAATCAATTTGATTTATGTCATAAATAATATCATTTAGGGATTTAAAATATTATAAAAAAATAATATAAAACAATAAAAATGTTAATTAAACATAAAAAACAATGATAACAAAGAAACGATAATAAAGGAACAATACTTGTTCACAATAGTGACTCATCTATGGTGACTTATCAACAGTGACTCATCAACGATGAATTATCAATGGTGGCTTAGCCAATGGTGACTCATCAATGGTGACTTATAAAATGATGAATTATCCAATGGTGAATTACCAATAGTTATGTATTAGCCAAAACTTATCATTCTTAATTCATGTTTGATGTAGTTTAATATTTATAAATTCAAAGGTTGTGTGAAAATATCAGCAAGATGATGTTCAGTTCCAATAAATTCTAATATTATATCACCTTTTTTATAATTATATCTCAAAAAGTGATGTCTTACATTAAAGTGAATTTTTCTAGAGTGAGATGATGGATTCTTAGAGATGTTTATTTCACTTGTGTTATCACAATTAATAGTCACATGTATAAATTGGTACCCAAAGTCTAGTAAAATATGTTTCATCCACAATATTTTTTTCACCTCAACTTCTTATTTCAATGTATTCAGATTTTGTAGTAGATAGTGCACAAAAAAAATTGTTTCTTACTACACCATGATACTAGAGATTTTTCTAAAATTTGACATGTTCCTGGTGTGATTTTTTTATCTAACTCACAAAAACCAAAATCAGAATTTGAATAACTTATTAAATCAAAATCATGTTCCCCTGGATAGAATAATACTAAATTAGTTGTATATTTGAGGTATTTAAAATACTTTTAAGAGATAGGTAAGTGTGAATCTTTGGTATTTACTTGAAATTAAGAACACATACATACACTAAACATTATATCAATCTGACTACCGGTTAAATAAAGTATACTTCTAATAATACCTCTATAACTAGTCTGATCTGCTGATTTTCTAGCTTCATCAAGATCTAGTTTATAGGTGGTACTCATGAGAGTATCACTACTTTTAGTGATGTATAATACAAAAAAAATTTAAGGTCTTTTTTATATTTTCTTTGATTAAAAATAATCCCTTATTTATTTTAAAAAATCTAAAATACAAGAAAGAATTTGAGTTCACCCGTCAAACACATTTCAAATTCACTTTTCATTATTTTTGAAAAATAAATACATAGAGAATCTTTAGTAGATTCAAAAATAATATGACCAATATATATTTGTATTATTAAAACATATTTTGATATTATTTTTATAAAAATAATTGAACCAACTATACCTTTTAAAAAACTTTTTTAAATAAGAAAAGTGGTAAACTTATCATACCAAGATCTAGGAGTCTATTTAAAACCATATAAATTTATTGTTAATTTAAACACACAATTTGGGAAATGTGGATTTTGAAATATATGGGGTTTTGCTACAAACACATCCTCAATTATAAACCCATTTACGAATTCACTTTTAACATCCATTTGATATAGTTTAAAATCTGAATGTGCTGTATAGGAAAGATGTATCCTAATGTATTTATGTTTGGCTATAGGTAAACAAGTTTCTTCATAATCAATACAATCTTCTTGATTATACCCTTTTGAAACTAATCTATATTTATTTCTTCCATTGTTTTAGTTCTATTATTAAACACTATATAATATTTAATGGAAGTTGAATAACCAAGAAAAATTCCTTCATAACTATTGGTAGAAAATTTGTTCAGATTATCCATTGTATTTAGAATAAAGAATTTGCAACAAAAAAACTCTAAAGTAATTAACCTTTGGTTTTTTATTATTCCATAACTCATAAGGTGTTATTTTTAAGAAATTTCTAATTAAGACTCTATTTATTATATAATAGGTCATGTTAATAGCTTCTACCCAAAAGTATATCGGTAAGTCATACTCATTTAACATAATCTGGGCTATCTCTTAAAGAGTACTATTTCTTCTTTCTATAACACCATTCTATTATAGAGTCTTAAGAGTAGAAAAGTTATGATTATAACCATTATGAGAACAAAATAATTCAAAGTCTATATTTTTAAATTCTTAACCATGATCATTTCTTAAGGTCTTAATCTAAAGTCCTCTTAGATTTTCTATAGATCTGGCATACTTAATAAAGTAAATACTAGCTTCACTTTTGTGATCTAAGAAGAATACCCAAGTGTGCCTAGAGAATTCACCTATATGAACATAAACATAATGTTTTCCATTCAAAATAGAAACTCTAGATGGTCCAAAGAGGTCTATATGAACTAACTATAGAGGTTGAGAAGTTTAAATTTTTTTTTAGATTTAAAATAAATATTACATTGTTTCCTTTTTTGATAGGGATTACACACTTTATCATTTAAGAATTCAAGATTTGGTAGATATTTAACTAACCCTTTCTTAGTTATCTTTCTAAAAGAATTAATATTGAAATGGCCTAGTATCCTATTCCAAATCCAAGATTCTTTGTGAAATGAACTTAAGAATGAAACATTTTTAGAAGATAAAGAACTTAAATAAATTGAATAATTATTATCATTTCTTAAAGTAGTAAATATTAAAACCTTTTTATCATAAAAAACACGACAGAAATTATTTTCAAACTTTACATAAAATCCATCATCACATAACTGAGATATTCTAATTAGATTATATTTTAAACCATATATATATATAAACACTAAATTATAAATGCCTATTTGGCTAAGGATGATGAATTTCCCTTTATCATTGTCAATAAAAATGACATGAACACCATCAACTTTGATCAAATTTTTGAAATTTGAATACTCACCAATCATATGTCTGGAACACCCACTATCTAAATACCATAGGCTTTTGTTGGAAGTTTTCAAATAGGTTTCCTACAAAACAAATTTTATACCAAAAATGGTTTTAGTACCGAAATCTTCTTGGGTCTAGTTATGTTAGTAATAAGAAATTTTAGAAACCATAATTTCTTAACGGTTTTCTTATAATCATTTTGTAAGATTATAGAAATAAAAAATTTATTTGGTCTAGTTGAGTAGGTACTGGAATAATGTGAATTTTCAAAACTAGTACTCAATATAAATCAGGTTTATGAGATTTTTATCTATTTATGTTGATAACCTATGCTAAATATATATTTAGAAGTAGTTTTCTTTCCAAGAATATGTGTTAGATTTTTCTTTCCATTTGTAAACCTTTCTAAATCCCTTTTTAATTGTTTATTAGGTAGTTTTAGTTTGTTTTTCTCTTTCAACAAATGAACATTTTTCTCTTTTTCAATGGTAAGGTTGGTTTTAATATTTACTATCAAAGAATGTTTTTTATTAAGAGATTTATATTTATCTTTTAGTTCATGAAAGGCATCTTCTAGCATGTTATAATATTCATACAAATCATCATTTGATATATGTTCCTTAATGTCATTATTATTTTCTTTTTTTGAATAGTGTAAAATATTAGTAGGAAAATCAATAATAATATTTATTACCTTTGGTGTACTTGCTACATAGCATATATTTACCCTATGAGACTTATCTCCTTGATAATTGTCTGAATCAGTTGATCTATCTTTGGAGGCACTCTGTGTAGCTTTCATAGACTTTTTGAATCTTCTTTTCTTATCCTCATATTTATTTTTATATTTTAATTTTAGATAGTTATCTTATATGTGTCCTTTACTCTTACATTCATAGCAGGTAATTTCATTTTTAGTATCATCCTTTTTTCAATCCTTTTTCCACTTTCCATTTTTTTCATAATTTCCTATGAAATTTGATTTCTTGAAGAACTTATTTTTCATAGAGAATTTCTTAGATATTTTTTCCATGTGGGTCATCTCTTCATCACTATCATTAAGAGATTCTTATTCACTGGTATTTTCATCTTATACCTTTTCTCTTTGTTTATAGGTAGTAGTTTTAAAGGCTAATTATTTTATTTTTGGTTCATATTCATTGATCTCCTTGTTGAATTTATTATCTCCTTCATACATCATTAGATTTCTTATTGATTCCATGAAATGTAGTTTAATTACATCACAAGATTCATTAATTGACAAATATGTTCCTCTCTACCTGTCTGGTAGATATCTAAGTAGTCTCATCACTTGATCTTTGTTTTTCACCTATTTCCTAAGTGAATGCATTTTATTTACTATTTCATTTAACCTGAGAGACATATCATAAATAGGTTCATGAGACTTAATTTTAAAAGTATCATATTTAATTGTATATGTATTTATCCTCATTTCCTTAACATTTGATTTTCATTCATGAGTGATGGATATGATATCCCATATTTCAAAGGCAAATTTTCAAGTAGATATTATATTAAATTCATCATCACCCTAGGCAAAAAACAAATCATTCATAGCTTTAAAATTATTATTGTATGTAGTTTTTGTAGCATCACTCCACGTAATTCTAACAAATTGTGGTATTTTATACTGAAATTATATTACAATTCAAATGTCAAAACCCATACTTTCTAAATGAATTTTTATTTTGATTTTTTATTGAGAATAATTTGTAATATTTAAATAAGGAGGTATGTTGGTAGCAGATCCTTCATGTTTATTATCCATAAAGAACTAAAATTTATAATTGAAAAAAATCATATTGATAGAATATAACTAAAATAATGGTTTAAAAGATAATTAAAACTCCTTTGATACCAAATGTTGGTCAGAGTGAATAACTCAAGAGGAGGTTAAATTGATTTCCCAATAAAATTTTCGGTTAAAATTAAAGTATAATTAAAATATTCTTAATAAAATAATTGGCGAGTTAATCAAAATATTATATTGATATAATATTTTTCCTTTTAAAATATTTCTCAAAGAGTGAATATGACTCAGTAAAAATAATCTTGAAATTACCATAGATTTTTAAATCCATCTACATAGACAAAAACATAGATAAAAACTATTTAATATTAACTATCAAAGTAATAGTTTTGTTTGAATATTATAAATAATCTAGGTTATAGTGATAAAACAAAAAATAATAGCACAATATAATAAACAAGAGTTTCAGTCTCAAGATAAGACCCAATCCCCTCCACTGATAATTCACCTATTACCAAGAATGTTATAATAATAATCAAAAAAATACACAACCTAGATCAGTTAAACATACAATAGAAAAAAAATTACAAGCTAAAGAGCCTCTTCCACAATTATATGTGGGATATAAAATAGCATAGGACACACTAGGATCTCCTCCACAAACACCCTAGAAAAGTATAGGTAAAAATGAAAGAGATAATATTAATTATTCTTTAGTTTTGGTGTAATAGACAGTGTGTGTTTGAAAATTAAAGTAACAACACACTACTCAAAATAAAAAAATATAAATCAAAAGAATATGAATAGAATAGTGGTGCTCAGTTTGGTATGCTAATTATGTTTTAATTCCCCAAATCATCTTTGGCGTGGAGTTTGAGCTTACTTTTTGAAGGTTTCAAAAAAAATAGAGGATCATAGGAATGTGCATGAAAATTTCAATTGTTCTCTATCGGTGTATAAATAAATCTCTATAATGTATTCTATGATTCTGTATTGATGATATTCGCAATAGATGAATCAGTAAGATTATACAGGCTCATAGGATGAATTGCACATAGACTAGGTAGTCAGTAATGGTCAAACAGAGAGAGATATAGAGAGATGGTCCTTCCTATAGATATAACAGTAAAATTTGAAGTAGATCCACAATCCTCAAATCAGCTTTGAAAATTTAATTCAAACTTGGTAAATTTTTCCTTGAATAGAAATATTTATAGAACCATTCACATCAAATTCCTTGAATAGAAATGGTAGCATGAAGTTGGAAGTGACTTGACATCTGGTGATATGTCATACTGGTGGTGACACATAGTCCAATGGTGACTTATATTCTAATGATATCTCATGGGTGGTATCTACTCTAGAGGTAAAAAGTCTAGATGTAACTCCACTGGTGGTGACAAGGATGGTGGTGATAAGGCTGACGGTGACTCCACTGGCGGTGACTCCATTGGCGACAGCTTATCCTTAGTAGTGACTCCTGCCTTGCAGTAACACCCCTCAGTGGTAGCTCTTAGCTAATTTTAACAAGTCTTGGTGGTGACTTTGGGATGATTGTGACTCACCATAATACTTATCTGAATTATCATAAAAAAATTATTACCATATAAAATGCTATCATGCAACATGTAAATAATTAGTACTAAGATAATCATGGTTTGTGATCATTAAAATAAGGAAGTGTCAAAAAAAACTCCTGATAAAGAGGTGGAAAAAATATATTTCTATATAACAATCGCTTAAAAAAACACTATATAGAGTAATGGTTATATGGTTAAGTCAATAATTTTCCCCACACAATAAATGGAATAAATTTTTATGTAATCGTACCTCAAACTAACCTTTTATAGAGTAATAATTTTACGGTTAAGTCAATAATTTCCCAAATCAATCAATGTATCGAGTCTATGTGAGAACCTATCAATAAGGGAATGAAATATAGAGTGTTATCAAAATAAAATAATTGGAATAAAAATTACTTTTACAAGTATTCAATGATTTATAAATGCAAAGGCTGTAATGGATCATTTCACTACTAGAAAATAACATTTCAAAATCCCTAAACAATAATCATAGGATAAGAAGATTATGGGGGGAATGGGTAGAAATAAGGATTATAAAAATTCCACATATGGGTTATCTTTAAAAAATCCCAATTTTAAATTTATATTTAATAAGAATCCCTTTCAGTAATGGTAACATAATATTCAAAATAACATATGAGGGTTACCATGAAATGGACATTGAAATATCATGAAATGAAATATATTCATTATACATGAAGTCAATAGGGAAGTGAATACACTACATAGAATAAATAATGGTGTGCAATATCAAATATGTAATAACCATAGATTTTTTTGATATATTTCATTCAAAATAATTTTTATGTCTTTTATAGAATTATTTACACACAACATTGTGATTAAAAAAATGTTATACTATTGAATTATTATTATTAAATGTGACTATTATCACTTAGTAGATGAATTAGAGACTATAAATTGGAATTAAAAAATTAATTAAAATTTTTTTATACATGAATAAAATTAATTCATTGTTTATCCATTTGTTAGATATGAAAATAAAAGAATTAGATAGTAAAAAATGAAATGTTTTTCTAAAAACCTTTTTTAGGGATGAAATGTATTTTTATCTTAATAAATATAATTAATCATTGTTGATGAATTAGTTTAATGAAATTTTTATATAATGTATTTAATAAAATATTTCAACACTCATTTAATGGTTTTTACTAGGAATTGAAAAAATAATAAATTCAATTTCATGCTTAAAAATGCATTTTTCTCAATATGGTTTTTAATGCGCTTTGTGCACTTACATTAAAATTAATTTCTAAAACTTATAGAAAGTGAATATGATAAATTGGTTTCAATATTTTGAATTTTAATTTACAAATTTATTAATGAGGTAAATTCCATTTTTTATCATTTTGAATTTCAACCGAGAAAAAAAATCATTACTGCAGTAAAGGAGGAAAGGGAAAATGTGGACTTAAACATAAGAGATAAGTGATCAAATGAGATAAAAACTTTTCAAAATACTTTTTGTGTGTGTATTTGGACCTTAATGTATCTTATATTTATATTTTATGTAAATAAACTGACCTTAGTAACCCAGATCCATTGGTTACTCTATTACAAGGACACTAGATACCCGAAATTACATCCCAAAGAACCAAATAGTTTAGTAGTCTTGGTAAACTAGACAAATATTTTAAATTCAAATTAAATTTTAAGAAAATAAAATAAAAAATGTGTTTTATTTTAGAACACCATTATTTCCCATAACATATCTCTATGTATCAATCAAAAAACACTTCCTCGTAGCCTGTGGAAAATAAAACATAAGAAAATTTTGTTCTCATGTGCTCAGTAAGGGTAGGCGTATAATTGAAGCTATCATAACTAAATTATCATAATCAGTATGAAAAGTTAAATAAATGAGACACTTTCCATTTAAACAATAACTTCATCATAATATATAGGATTAAAGGATAGTCAAATAAATCTATATAAATAAATACATGATCTTGAAACATATCCATGGATATTCTAACTAATAAAATAATTGCATGGAAATCAATAAATAAAATCATAATATGGGATTGTATAATTCCATACTTCATAAACATACTGTCAAGACCTTTCACAATAAAGTTTAAAACTATGGGTAAAACCCCATTTAATTAGGCTAACTGATTTGTCTTATGAGACCCGTCGATGCATTGAGGGGCTATGTAATATTGGGCCCCACATGACACATAAAATTTCCAGTGTATTCCTTATATGAAAGCGGTGAAATATGATTTGATTAATCATTCATATAAAAAAAACTAACATTCAAAATGTTAAAATATACCCCAATTAATAAATATAATCATAAACCATCCAAAGTAATATGGTGAATGGTAATAAAATAGTACACCCTAGTAAAACTAATCATAATACATCTAGATAAATAATAAGTATGGTATAATTAAGACATATTACCAATGTATCATAATTATAATAAGGTGTTTTTATGTTGATCAATATAAATTCTATATAGATATCATTAAAATATTCTTGATGAAAATAAAATTTCCACTTTTAAAATCAATTTTTTAAAACTAAAATTTCGAAAAAAAAGTTCGAAAATGATTTTCTTTGAAAATAAAAAATTAAAATTATCAAGTAATATTTAAAACATTTAAGGGATATGGTGACTAAAAATTTCTCTATTGTTGTACACGTTGAAACAAAGATTCCTTTCACATTTTTGATAAAAGACAAATGAGCCTCATTTGGAATAGTTCATGATGATTCCTTTGAAAACATTTTTTAGAAATTAAAAAATGGGTAAAAATGTATTTAATAAATCATTTGGAGAATTTTAAAAACATTTTTTTAAAAAAAATTATAAAATATGGATTCATATTAAAAATTATTTTCGATCAAAGAGAGAAATAAAGTTAGATTTTATGAAAAAAAAAATTCTCAACAATTTTAAGTACCAAAGAGTAGAAAAATGGTACTATTAATTGAAATATTTCATGAATAAATATAGGATAATAAAATATATTTATTTTAATATATAAATATCAAACAATTACCCCAAAGTATACTTAAATGTAAACAATCCTGAATAATGATGAGATTATAAAATAAACACTGACTACTTTGGTAATGTGTGAATCACAATCCACATGAAATAAATACCATAAAAATAAACATTAAATCACATTAATATAAATATATTCATGATATAAAATATCAAAAGGGTAATATTATACAACACATAAAGGAATAAGTGATGAATACGACATATGTCTCATATAAGTAAAAGTGAGATGAAAAACTTCAACCTTAGGTTTGACTACCTTCTTATGTGTCTGAACCTTATATATAATATACATAATTTAATTATAAATATATTAAATAACCATAATCATATATATAATACCATATATTATCCACTTATAACACTTTACCACTTTTTTCTTAATAATATTTAATTATTTTCAATGTTTGGGGTGTTAATTGCCTTGTTTTATCATGTGTGTTTTGTCATGAAACTCCCAGTTCTTGTATATAGGATATAATTCCATAATATCTAGAATGATATTAATGTTATAAATATTTTTTTTCATTATATATATCCTTGTATACATTCTTGAAAATTGGATATGGTAAATGAATCACATCACATCGTGGAGGAGGTAGGTCGTACGTATGCATGATCAATGATATCATTCAATTAAAGGTTGAAAGGGTAAGGAAGTGTATGATATATTAATTTCATATAATTTATATTAATTCATAAACATTATATATATATATTCATTAAATTTATCCTTATTACTTACCATGTGAAGCATAATTGAAAACTGAATTACATCGCTTCGCGAGGTAGTAGTTTTCCATACACAAGAGTGAAGTTATCATATTTTAAAAGGAATAGAAAGTAATAAATATATAATTATAATTATATAATAAATATTATATATTTATAAAATAAATTATTATATCCAACTATGAGAATTGTTTATAGAAAATGAGTTACATTAATTTGTGAGGCGGTAGTCTGTCGTACACAAGATTTTCAATTTTTTTTAAATTTTTATGGAAGTGGAGATAGATAAATATTATTTCATAAACATAATAAATTATAATTATATGGTAGAAACCATTTTTATTATTTATAAGTGTTAATACATTTTTTAAGGTTTTAAAATAAATAATAAAAGATTGAGCTTAATTAAGAGAATTACCTTATCTTAGAGAAACCTCATTTGAATATATTCTTAAGAACCCTAGGGTTAGTAATATGGGAATATAAGAAGCTCTATAATGTGTATAAGGAATTTTTTGAAGTATTTTTCTAGAATTTTTTTGATACAAATTCCTTGAGAGGTGTGAAGAATTGAGGGGAGTGAGTTCCCTTTTATAATTGAGTGGAAGTGGCATTTTTGTAAATACCAAATTTATTCAATAATGAGAAGTCACTCTCATTCCAAGTGCCTCAAAAATTTATAAATAATTTATTGGATGAAAGATAATTTTTATCCACACATCCATCACATAAATTAATACAAGTTTTAAACATGTTATTTCTTATCTATTAAGTTTGCTCATTTTTTTCATTTTAGTTTTCACTATGGTAATTAGGTTCTTTAACCTAGGTAATTTAACAATTAATCCTAAAATAAAATCATCCTTATTAAATAATTTTTAATAAATTATTTTAAATATTAAATCTAATTTATCAAAGAAAAAATATATCTCTATCGGAAATTAATTGTAACACAAGCCCATGTAACATTCAAAACCTCGTTATAATCTTAACTGTGTTAATTAATTTATTATTGTTTTTACTTGTTATAATAAAAAAATGTACTTACTAATTAATATTAATTATTATAATTAAAAATATTTAATCCATTTTACTAAATTAAACTCACAAAATTATAAAATTTTAATTTAAAATTAAACCCATAGACGTAATGAAAAAACGGTTTTCCAAAGGGAAAAATCTAATAATTATAAAAAGTGTTAATATCAAAATTAAATATAAAATTGATTCCACTAACATAAATTTCATTTATTATAAAATAATTAAAATAATTTTAATTTAAAAAATAAATAAATAATAATTTAACCTTTACAAGATTTAAATAAAAAGGTAGTTCTCAATAAAAACTTTTATTTTTACTAATCATTGAAAAATTAACATTTTTCAAAAAAATATAAAAAAATAAATATAAGATAATTTTTAAATTACTATTTAAAAAATGAAATTCTTTTAAAAAAATTCTAAAATTGATAAAAACAAAATTTAAAGTATGTGTGAAAAGTGAAACGAAACCACCTTTTAGAAAAATAAAATTTTTCAAAAAAAATATTTTTTGTCAAACGGTTCCTATTTTATTTCTAATCAATAGATATAAATTTATTTTATTTTATCCATGTTAAAACATATAGTTTTTATAAATTTTTTTAGTCATGTTCATACCCACCAACTAAATGGATAGGTTATAATGGTTGTTTTTAAATAATAATATTTTAATAGAGTATCATGTTTCATTTAAACATGGTGTTTTGTGTATAAAAAACTATCTAAGATATTAAATTTAAAAAAAAAGAAATATATCGTAAATTCTCATGGTGTTACATTATTTTCTAGGCTTCATGTTTTATTTCATATATGATATAAAACATTATGTTCCTATTTTAAAATAATAGGATGTTACATTTGGGTTTATTTGGTTCTAGTTTCACTTGAATATGAGTTTATTATATTTCAATATTTTAAGTATTTATATGTGTGTCAATCCACTCACTTATAAATTTCAACCTCCTATCATCTCTCCTAAACACCACTTCAACTCTTTATCTCCACTAAACTCAACTCAAATACTCTCTTTACATTAATAGTCTTGTTCTCTAGGTGATATTATTTCCAAAAGACCCATCTAAGAAGCCTTCATGTTATTTTTAAAAGAATATACCCAAAGAAGAGGTTTATGTTGTTACTGATCATTTTCATGCTTCATTATTTTTAAAACTGATTCAAATTTTCTATAACCAACTTAAAATTATGTCATCAATATATTTACCAAAATTTTTTATTTTTTTATTAATTTTTTTATTTTCTATCTCTTTCACATCTGTTGTAAAATGATAACATCACTAGTGCACAAGTGTGGAATACCGCCTATATGAAGTGATGAGATTCATTTTTAATTTACGATTTACATGGATGGTTATAAGGATAGGTTTGATAAATATATATCATATTTATAAAATTATTTATGATTATATAAAAGTTAATTTTCTTTTATTTCTTTTGTTTCATCTATAGAAAAGTGGCAGCATCACCTGTGAGTATGTATGGACTACTATATCCACAAAGTGATGTAATTCATTTTTCATCGTCACTTTATTTAAATTGTTATTAATTTGTATATAATAAATAAATAATATAATTATTAAATTTTTAATATTCTAGATACGATCAAACCATGTACAAGGTACAATGATTAGAACCATTAAAATGAAACTTAAATGGAAAATGAACCAGTTTTCACCCGAATAATGATTTTAATGAAGAATTGTTAATAAATGGATAATGGGAAATTATAATATAATGATACATATTAAGTTATTTATGAATATTTATTTGTGAATATATGTATAAAAAATATCTGTTTATTATATAGGAGGATTGAATGCTTACAAATAAAGACGTGACTTGAGGTAGGGGTCCACGTCACAATATAAATTATTTTTTGGATTTTCTATGTTGAGGGAAATTATATGATTATTATAATGTAAAAATAACTTTCATTCTTCTCATCTTTTTATTACTTTAATTTTCAATTATTATTACTATTTTCCTCTCTTTGATATTTAAAAAAAATTGGGAAATTTTTTTAAGAAAAACGGACCATATTTCTTCTTTGGTCGATGAATATTTTATTCCATAACAATGTTATTAAAAATGTTTTATGGAATATTTTATATATATATAAATGTTTTAGAGATATTATATTTAATACCTTACAATTTATTTAAAAATATTAAAATTAATCTTTTTAAATGTTTTACATACAAATCACCTTGGACTATTTAAAAAAGTGTGAAAAGAATGTTCTCTTTTACTGTATATGATATGAACATATTTTCTCAACACCATGACTATTCATTTATTTACAGATTTATTTATAAGTTTCTATGATTATTTTCAAATGAATTATTTTTATCAACTTTATATGAATTTTTAGTTTTTAAATATACCATACGAAAATTGTATTCTCTCTATTTTCATAGAAATGTTCAAATGCTCTTCTAAATGTCTTTTTCAACTATGCTTACTTCTTTAAAGGATTGTTATATTTAATTATGGATATGATCTTATGATACCACACACTTTCCTTATCTATATGGATTATGATGATGATGATTTAAGGATGATTCTATGAAACTTATTTCTTTTCCATAGGGTTTTCTATAATGAAATAATGAAATGTTTATGGAACACATTTCCTTTCTACATATTATTATATGATGGAATGATGAATGTTTTTATGATATTGTGGAACACATGTATGTATTTCATTATTTTATGGGTGGGGCCATAATTATATATCCCTCCAATATATTTGGTAAATGTTGATATCTCATGAGATAATATGTCATGGAATTAAGAGTGATATGTCCACTATATTAGTCATGGGAGTGAACTTTGACTTCAAAAATGATGTAATGGAGAGTGAACCAAATCCACACTAGGACATGGTCCACTATTATAGTCTATTAAGTAATCCTTAACTAAGAACATGATTTTATATGCTTATGTGTATTCCATAAACCTATGTATTTTGTTTATGATATGTGCTCATGGCTCATGATTAATTATTGATGATTCCACACACCTATAACTTATGTATTTTGTATGAAAATAATTTTTAAAAAAATCATGATTAAATATAATTGAATGGTGTGGAATGCATTTAGTAAGTTTTTATCATATTTTAACACCCTACATGATTCTTCAGACCCAAGATGAAATTCCATGTGACTTTATACATGCCTCCCTATATGCAAGAGGATGTTAACTAGCAGTGAGAGTCTATATACGACAGTGGGGAGACTATACCTTCTATATCATTTCATTGCACAAGAATAATATAAAACATATAAAGAATAGCCGTAAATGAATAGAGTAATCATGCAGAATAATAAATATGGAATACATTTAATTTACATAAGAGCTCTTAATGTGGAAAGTTGTCTAGAGTAATGAAAGAAGATAAATAAACAAATAAATATACTACAAGGACACTTGATTCCACTCTCACCCAATACCAGATTTATCCTCCTCTTCCCAACTGTCCATAACATGGCCCTTGACCTTCACTATATTTCTCATAAAATCTACAAGTGCATCGAAATACCCGAGTAATGTGTGAGTAAAAGACTCAGCATAACACCACCAATGCATCACTACCTGATGTTCTCATGTATAATAATTATATACCAATAATGACAATAAATTCATATTAGGTATAAAAACACAATAAAAAACACAGTGTCCATGCTCTAACCAAGCCACCACAAACCCCCGACCATACCTGCTTTAGATCTATTCTATAAAGATAATAAAAGTTGTCAATATTGACCAAACCAGAGCATCATCCCGATGTCATAGATATTATACTCTATTTAATATATCCCTCAAGATGACTATATCACATGATTACCCTTGAATAGAATATATATTACTCACATAAACTAGGCTGTTATGTGGTAAATGGAACTTGGAAAATCAAGGATACCTCAAACACACCCCTGACATGACACTATGGCAGCCTCATACATCGACCCTATTCTCAGGTCTATTGTCACCATCATTTCAATCAAGCACACTCCCCACTAATGGATAATATTTCACAATATTCTAACTATCACATGTACCAATAAAAACCTCCAATGTAATGGTAACACACATATAGGGTGAGTACACAATAAGGGATAACATATCATCATGATTATATAGTAGCAGACATAAAAACATGTGACCATAATCAAACATGGAAACAAGATACTCTAATATCACTCAAGGAATCAATATTAAAAAGGATATAATGTTATACACACACATTTTATAATAAACCATGGTATCAAATTAAAAATAAATATAATTATATAATGGAAAAAAGTGTACAAGAGAGCCCAAGAAGGTATGGATATTCCTACCTTATAGTTTTCCAAATCGACTTTGAGGTTTTCCATGGTTATCATCAACTAAACCCATTTCCATACACCAATTGAGAGAAATATCACACACCAATGACTAAATGTAACCTCTAAATCATTATGAAAAGGATTATAGAGATATATGAGGAGAAATAAGACAAATGGAAAATCCAAACATACCTAATTACAAATGCAATGTCTGTGTGTACTAGAGGATCGCTCCACTTATGGTGTAAACCCAAGACTTATGGAATAGGATCTGGGTTGAGCCTTTTACAATTTAAATGGTAGTATTATAG
Organism: Viscum album; assembly: GCA_963277665.1. Taxonomy (NCBI): domain Eukaryota; kingdom Viridiplantae; phylum Streptophyta; class Magnoliopsida; order Santalales; family Viscaceae; genus Viscum; species Viscum album. The sequence continues at coordinate 1,170,335,010 of OY728138.1, read as the reverse complement.
TGTAAGAAAAATCCTCACACCTTGTGGAATAAAAAAATCATTACATCTTAAAAAAAATTTAGGATGTGCCTCCATGGTGTATGGTCATGGATTCAAAGTGTAGGAGGTTTGGACTAATATGAAGGGTGAGGTAGGTCTTCTCTATAGCCCTTCTGATCAGATAGGAAATATTTCAAATGAAGATAGGGAAATGGGTTATTTATAGGGGATCATCATGCACAACCTCACATGAGAGTTCCCTGCATAAATCTTCTCTTAAATACTAAATTCCAAGGACCTCAAAATGACCCTGGTAATGGAATTTTGACGGCCTATAATGATCTGAAGACCAGATACCATTAGTTTTCTTAAACAATGTAAATAAAGTTATGTTGTAGTGTAAAAATAGCTGATTAATTCCTCTTATGGTATAAAAGGATGTATTTAGGGTAAATAATTCAGGGTGTAATATTTACAATGTAAAATTATTTTATGTTGTAAAACACTTGGATGATACTTTAATTTCATAAAATAAATATTTACATCATAAAGTTACATTTAGTATGTAAAATATTAAAATGATAACATGGATTTACAATTATCCTACTCTAAGGATTTTTCATCCTTGTGAGGCATCTCCAAGTCTTCTATTCAAACAAATCAATCCACTGAGATCGAATTTATGCCTCTCACTCCCAAGCCTCCTCCTAAATATATGCTTGTTTCAACTGATTATAGACAAGCGCAACTCTATTCCCTCAAATGTTTTTCCCACTAAAGTATATAATATGCATAATATGCTCCTGATATGATGTTTCATGATCTGGCCTAGCATCCTCATAATCTAAAACATGCATAGTATAGGGTGTGTACCTCCATAGTTGTGTCACATCAAACACATCGTGCATACCTTGGTCATGATAAGGAAGATACAAATGGTACACAACTTTACCTAACCAATTTATTATCTTAATTGGTATCAAAAAACATTTTTATTGATTACCCCAATTCCTTATAAATCTATTCCCTAACCAAAAATTCAATCTCTAAAACAACCTAATCATCCATAGTGAACTCCAAAGGTATCCTCCTATGGTCATCATAAGATCTTTGTCTTCTCTAAGTGGTGATCAATATCTTATAAATTAGTTACACTTTATTTTAGGTCTCATAAACCATGTTGGGGCATATAACTACTACCTCATCCACCTCATGACAACATGGTGATGAATAACACAATCTCCCACAAAGATCTCATAAGGTTCCATTTGAATCAAATCCTGATAACTATTGTTATATGAAAACTCAACTAATTTTAGGTGATCAACCCATGATCCTCCAAAGTCTAGCATGAAAGATTAAATAATATTCTCTATTATGCATATCGACTTCTTGGACTATATTTCTATCTTTGGATAGTATGTCATGTTCAACTTCAACTAAGTCCCTAAAGCCTTCTATAATACCTGTAAAAATTGTGACATAAAACATAAATTTGTGACTAATAAAATTCTCAATTTAACACCATGAAAGTTTAAGATCTCATAGGTATAGATATTTTCCAACTCCTCTATAAAGTGTGTCTCTCTAATTGGTAAAAATTTGGAAACTTTCATCAACTAATCGACAACCACCCAAACTACATCACGAATCCTTGAGGTCATGGGTAACCCTACTAAAAACTCCATTCTAAAATCATCACACTTCCATATGGGTACTATAAGTGGTTAGAGAAACCCAATAGGTCATTGTTTCTTAGAATTCACCCTTTGATTTCTAAGGTGTTAATGAATGAACCCTATAATATCTTTCTTCATCCCTAGACACTAGAACTTTATCCTAAATTCATTGTACATATTCATTAATCCAAGATGGACTACCCATATAGAGATATAGAAATCCCTCATTAACTTCTCTCTAATGAAAGTAGGGACTAGAACTCTCCTATATTCCATGATCATGTCTTCACCTCTCAAGGACAAACCAGGTATCAGATCTCCTGCAACTAGTTGTTCCTCACCATATAACACTCTGAGTCTAACTCATATCCATCCTTTACCCAATCCACAAGATATGATGTTACAAATAAGGGATCACAAGTCATAAAACCCTACTCCACTGAATTATCCATCCTCCAATAAACCAATAATCTCATCAAGCACCACTACTCCTCAAATAGACACTATCCAATATCCTACTCAACATATATCTTATGGATAATATAATCTTCAAAGATGTTAACTTTAATGGGTTCATACTCCATATCATAGTCAAATGTTTGAAAATACTCAACCAAGAACCTTTGTCTCTAGTTCAAGTCCCTCTATGTGAAGATATAGTGAAGGCACTTATGATCCAAGTAGATAAAAAATCATTCTACAAAGAGATAGTGTTACTAGAACATCATGGTGTGGATCATAGTTGATAAAACCAAGTCATGTGTATGTTAGTTCCAATCATGGGGTTATAGTTGACAAGACCCATAATAGACTACCTACTCTCTCTACATCACCATTGCTCTTAGGCTACTTCCTGATGCATCACAGTACACTAAAAAACCATTCCTATGCACAGAGTCTCAATAATAGAGTTTTCATAAACCCTATCTTTAAATCAAGGAAATCCTCTTCACATTATCTTAACTACTGGAATTCACTCCCTTCTTCTTAAGTATAGTCATAGATTCTGAAATTTAGGAGAATCCATGAATAAATCATTGGTAATATCCTACTATGCCAAAAAATATCCTAATCTCAAACAAGTTTTGGGGATATTTCTAGGATATGACAGACTCAACTTTCTCTAGGTATATAGATATACCCATCTCAAACACCACATGTCCTGGGAACTTCACATATCGAATCCAAAAGTTACACTTTGAAAACATAGCATAAATAACATATTCTCAAAGTATACATGGGACTATATCCAAGCACATAACATGATACTCTATTGTCGGTGAGTATATGTGGATGTCGTTGATGAACAATAAGATAAATAAGTCCAAGTATGGGTGGAATATCTTGTTCATGAGGGCCATGAACGCTATAGTTCCATTATTTAGCTAGAAAAATTACTATGTACTCAAAATATACTCCAAAACTTTATATTCATAATGTTCTTCTCTTTAACTTGCAATTTATGATAGCCCAATCGAAGATCTATCTTGGAGAACCACCAGGATACTCATAGGTAATTGAAAAGATCATCAATATTAGAAAAAGGATATTAGTTCTTCACCATCACCTGGTTTAATTTTTAGTAATAAACATAGAGTCAAATACTACCAACCACCTTGTTAGAGAACAAAAAAGGTGAACCCCATGGTAAAGTACTTGGTATGATAAAGTATTTCCACTCCAAGTCGTCAAACTGCACCTTGAGATCCTTCAACTTGATCGACACTATATGATATAGGGGTATAGAAATTAGTTTTGTGCCCACTATGTGATCAATATCAAAATCAACTCCTCTGCCTAGAGGATGTCCTATGAAATTATCTCTAAAGACATCATTATGTTGCTCTATGACTAGAGGATTAGATGAGAGGGTTGTTGGTGATTCTTTCAAGAGATCCAAACCTACCATATGTGCTATAATATTCCTGAGCTGAGTCAGGTCTGGTCCATCTCTTTCAGCTCCCACTTCTTACTCTCTGGTTATCATGAACTTCTCTACCTTTGGTAAAGTAAATGACACATCCCTCTAATAGTATTTGATGTGAGTTCATAAACTTGTCATCCAATCCATGACACAAATCACATCAAAGGTCATCATCTCCAATATCATGAACTCTCATAGATATACATAACTAGAAATAACTATAAGACACTACAGACATTGCTGGAGATGTTCTATTTTCATTCCCAATGGTGTGTTAAGATATAGTAGTTTAGAAGATATATTAACTAGTAGGTCAAGTATAAAAAATACTTTTGAAGTAATAAAGAAATGGGATTCACTAATATCAAATAAGTAGAAAGAGTGGATGTGATCAAGATCATGCCTCTAACTATAGATATCCACTCTCCACCATCTTATGGATTCTAAATCACAACATAAATGTGGCCAACCTAAGCCTTAAGACCCTATCACTAATGTGTGTGTCCAGTATAGGTCTACTGATGAGAACCATGGAATGACCTCTAATACTATGGTCAATATTGTCTCCATCTCTTATCCAAATATCTGGTAAAAACTAATAGAGATTTAATATCCTTCCACACTTCTTACACTGGCTCTTGGGTACTAGGCATACCTGACTACAGTGTCCAAACATCCAATAGTTGAAACACTACAAGAAACCTCTTGAAGGAACTGAGGAAACTAAGATCTACTGCACAAGCATGCCACTACTCCAATGTATTTACTTAGACTTACTCTTCCTAACATCTGAAGAGGTACTCATAGAAGAAATAGGAGGTCCACCCATCTGAGTAGTGAAAGGGAGTAATAGACTAGCTACTTATTCATCCTCCAAAACCCTCTCAATGGTCAGGTCCAACCTCAGAACCTTTGGGTATGAAGCTAAATCAAATCTTTGGACCTAATTTTTAAGGTTGGGTCAAAGTCTAATTTCAAAATTCCTAGACTTCTGAGCCTCATTACTATCCAAAAGTGGTGAAAAATAAAAAAAAATCATTAAATCATTCAGATATTGATACCGTCATGGATCCCTGCAGCATCTTAATGAACTCTAGTTCATGATTGATCTTTTTCAAGTCAGGGAAGAATTCTCCAAAAAAAATCATTGAATCCCTCCTAGGTGAGACCCTGATATCATCCTTCCTGATCCATAACTCCCCACCAATGTTAAGAAGGCCACTCCATCATGAACACTGCTAGATTCACCTTTATATCTAATGGTGTCTTGATGAGGTCAAAGATTCTATGTATGGTGTCCACAAAATCCTCATCATTTCATGGCTCAAAGGTTCCTCGAAAGGTTGGGGTATACCGGAGCAGGAAATCATTGGCATAGCCTACCATGTAATTTGGTCACAGTGAGTAAGGAACCACTACCTACACCACTACGGAAGATGCAAGAATAGGCTTTGGAGCACCATGCCTAGTCAGTAGTGCCACTAAACATCTACAAGGTGGAATCGTATGGAAATGAAGGAACATTAAGAATACACCGAGACTTAGACAATCTATATGATCACACAAGTATTTTCTAAGAGTCTACCATCAACCCAACGTTTAACCCTCATAGCACCAACCCTTGTATCTATCCATTTATGTTAGCTACAATCATCATATATACTAATAATACTTCATCCTCAGTTATACAAATAAATTCTGATAAAGATATATCACAAAACATGTCAATGTATAGATATATCACACATTCAAAGAAACTATCCTGGATAGATATCACAAGCTAATGCAATTTTATTAAATAAATATTTTGCAGCACAATGAAAAGTACATTTATATATGACATGTGAACCTACGTGCCTAGTCATGATGCATGAACACACATAAAATATTATAAATATCATATCAACATCATGTGCATAACCCAATGTGATTTTAATCCATAGTAACAACAAAACATAATTCCTAGTTTTATGGAAACTCAGAGGTCCACTATTCAGTGTTGGTCAAGCACTGACATAGTTCCTCTACCCGAGTCCCAACCATCATAACTCTTGTATATCATATATTAAATCAAGGAATAATAAAATACATGTTAGTAAATCCTAGTGATATGATACCACTTTGTAACACCCAGAACCAAACCTATGGGTCTGATATGTAATTCCATGTGACCTCATGCCTGCCTCCCTTTATGCAAGAGGATTTTTTGACTGAAAATGAGGGTCTAATTATAAAAATGAGGATATTATACCCTCAACATCATGTAATTTCATAATAATAATAGAAAAAAAAATAACAACCATAAATCATCAGGTTAATCATGTGGAATAATAAAGATAGAATGAATACCAAATAAATTAGAGATCCAAATGTGGCAAGATGTCCTAAGTAATAAAAGAAGATAAATAAACCAATAAATAAATTGTGGTCCACTAGAGTCTACTCTCACCCACTACCAGCTCCATCATCCCCTACTCAGCTATCAACCCAGGGCCATTTCCCTTCACCAGATCTCTCATAAAATCTAAAATCACACCAAAAATCTTGAATAGGGTGTGAGTACAGAACTCGGTAAAAAACCACCAATTCTTCATTACTTGATGCGGTCAAGTATAAAAAGTGTATGCCAATAATGATAATAAATGAAGATAAGGAATAAGAACACAATACAAAACCGAGCTATCATGTACTATACAAGCTACCACAAACCCCTAGTTGTACATACTTCAACTCCATACCAAAAACATAATAGAAGATTTTTGTAGTGAAGAAACCATCCCTTGTACGGCATCCTCATAGTGTCATTGAGTTGAAACCTGGCGTCATTTATCCCTCAAGAGGAGTATGTCACCCGGGTCCTCTAGACAAGAATATCTAGTACTCACATTAAACAGGGGATACTACTACAAAACAGGCCTTTAACAGCATTGATCTTTATCTACACTAGAAAAAAGCGCTGATAAAGGGTACCTTTTATCAGCACTCTTATTAGCAGTGATAAATAGTACCCTTTATCAGTGCTTTTTTGCACTGATTAAGGGTACCCTTTATTAGTGCTTTATTTTTAGCACTAATAAAGGGATCTTTTATCAGCTCTTTATTAGCACTGATAAAGGTCTGAATAAAATTAAATGATTAAATAAATAAAAAATAAAAATGAGTTTATTAAAAAATATTAAAAAATTTATTTATTAAATAATTATTGACAAAAATTAATAATTTTACTATACAATATATAAATTATAAATATTAATAAATATTATATATTAAATATATAGATATATGTAAAATGAAAATTAAAAAATTAAAAATTAAAAATAAGTAAATTGAGAAAAATGTTAAATATTTTATTAATTAAATAATTATTGATAATGTTAATAAGTAATATATATTAAATATATAGATATATATGAATGTATATAAATATGATTTAAAGAATAGAAAATATTTATGCTTTAGATTAAATAGTCATATATTTAGTAAATAATGGTTTATAATTAAAAATTAATATGAATTAAAAATACATACTAATTACATCGAGTAATGGAAATAATTGAATGTCATTTTATTTTTCAATTTAATATAGATCAAACGTGTGTTATATTGATTTTACATATATGTAATTAATGCATTTTATATACAACGCACACCCACAAATATTTACGTAATTAATGAAATCTTATATATAAACACATACACCTAATATTAATGTTATTTTCTCAAATTTTAGTATTTATTTTAGAATTTCATTATAACATGATACATTTAATATATCATGTCTTTAATCTTAATAAATTTTATTTATTTATTTATAATTTTATTAAAGGTTTGTATTAATTAATTTTTAATATGTTCTGTTTTTTATTTTTTATTTTTTATTTTTTATTTTTTGGGGAATTTAATCAATTTCTATTATTTATTTTATATTTATTTATTTACAATGTTTTAATATTTTAAATATATATTCATTTTTATTTCAAAATATATCCATATTTTTTTAATAATTTTTATTTAATTAATAAAACATATCTATTTTTTCAATATTGTTAAAATTTACTCATTTTTAATTATTTAATTTCTCTCATTTCTAATATGCACACACTTAAGATTAAATATTCATTAATAATGTTAAAAAATATTTTTTTTTAAATATGTATACATGTATATTTAGTGTATTTATACATTTATATATTTATAATTATAAATAAATATATGTTATTTTTTGAAAAGGTATTTATATAATTATAAATAAATATTTATATATATTTAAATAATTATAAATTTATTTAATTAATTTATTTAAATAATTAATATATTTAGTACATTTATATTTATATTTATATTTATTTATTAAATATATATATATATAATTATATAAACATAAAAAAATAATATAAATATTATTTTTTTTAAAAGTATTTATTTAATTATAAATAATTATTATATATTTAAATAAATATAAAATTATAATAAATATATTTAAATAAAGAATATATTTTTTATATTTCTATTGATATATATTTATTAAATATATATATATAATTATATATATATACAAAAAATATTATTTATAATTATAATTATAAATCCTTTATAATCACTAAATTAATTAGCGTTGATAAAAGGCATCTTTATCTACGTTTTTTAGTACTAATAAAGATAGAACTTTAGGAGTGCTAAAAATACACTGATAAAATCTATCTCTATTAGTGCCAAAACTTTATCACTGATAAATATGGATTTTATAATATCTTTTTTATCATTCATAAAACGTTGTTTTAATCAGTACTTTTTTGGAAGCACTAATAAAACTATACCAATATTTTTAAAACCCCTAACCACCCATGAACTCGTCACGATATTTGAAACTTTCTACAAAACCCACCCTCTATCGGCACTCCTCCTAGATAAATCAAAGCTTCAATCAAGGCTTAAATCAATGATAAAAAATTACAAGACTCAAATCCAGGGCTCGAATGATTTTAGGGTCAAACGAATCTAAGGCTTGAATGAATCCTAGGTTTTAGATATCTCTAATTTATTTCAGACTTATTCATATTTGAAATGATTTTTTTATACCTGATACTTGGGATGCATTGATTAATTACACACCATGTTCCAGTCTATTGTTACCATCGATGATTGACTTTCATATATCCAATGGGCAATGAAGATATTCACATTTGAGAATAGGTATTAGAGGAAGTTTGTGCATGACATGACCATTGGAAACTGGGTGGAATCATGTCCCATCTTTCTAACTTGATGATGGAAAATGGGTACAAACATTGAGATATTTTTTTCTCCCATAGTTTAATGGTTTTAGGATGTTTTTATTGATGACCTATCTATTTTTACACTATGAAAGATGTTGGGTTTTCTATTGAGATTATGTCTGGATCTCATCCAATTCCAAATACACCTTATTATATTTCACTAATGGAGAATTGTGTGCTTAAGTACTAGTTATAGTACATAGAGGCTAAGGGACTTATTCAGAAAATCACGTTCTATTAAGGATCCTTGTTTGAATTTTCCATGATGGACGATTTATCATTGATGTAATGTGTTAACTAAAAGAAGATCGCTAGTTTCATCAAATGTCCAAAACCACCTAATAAATCATATATAAAAGGAAGTATCACTAAAGGTATCCCAAGGGTTGTTAAATTTAATTATTTAATTTTTTTGTTATTATTAATAATCTCTCCATTCTAATTAGTAAAAAATATCTGTCAATTTTATCATGTCATCATAAAAACATTTAAACCCAGCCTTTTTATCAATCTCCCAAGGGTTGTTTCATTTAAATATCTAGTTTATTTTTTAAAATTTATAAAATATCACCATTCTTCATCTACATGAAAATAATTCTTCTATTCAACATGTCTAGACATAATTCTTGAATCAATTTATCAACTAAGAATTTTGATATGTTTAAAACCATTATCGTTATTAGATATATTCATTTCCTAACATTATTTTTCCATTACTTATCAATTTTTAATTGAAATTATAATTTTGAGATGTTTTCAAATATTTTATATACCATTAATATTAAATATAATTATTCCTTAGGTTATTACATCACTTGTTACAAAAAATAGAATGGAGTTTGTCAAATTCTATATATGTTGGAATAATTATTAGAAATTATTTTTAGTTATTCATCATTTTTTGTATACATGCATTGGTTCCACCCCTAGAAATCTCTAATTACCATCCCTATATATAAAATAACTCTTTATTTATTAAAATGTTTTTTCAATAAATTTTTATATCTTATAGTTGATTGAATGAGAGTTTATTATTATTATTTATAATATTTGTGTTTCTTATTACACTTTTATTACCTATATTATATTTTCATTTGTTTAGGGGATTTAAGAAAGACCAGATTACTCATTTTAATAGAGGAAGGAATAGTATTAGTTGTAGTATTTAAAGAATTAAAAGTTATATTTCTCCTATATATATAGAATTCATTGAGGCCCCAAAGATTCATATATCATAACATGTCCCTACTGAGACCCCTTGAATCATAGAAAATAATGTTTATTCCCCCCCCCCCCAAATATCACCTTTAATAGGACACAAGTTAATAATTAATTCCAATTGTGTAATTATCACAAATGGGAGGCATTGACCCTTTTAGATAACACAATGTAGGACAACTATCATCCTCATCAGCTTCATCTACCAAATAGTTATTATTGTAATTTGTTTCTTGATACTCATCCCCATCAATTTTATGTTTCATTTACTAGTCTGAGTAGTATTAATCCCATGGATGAATAAAAAATAGAGTATTTCAAGAAACATAAGTTCATGTCCACTAGATATAAAGGATTTTGGTAAAACAACAAAATTTAATGACAAATGTTTAGTAGATAAGCTGATGAGGATGACAGTTGTCTATAACTTTCACCTTTGAATGAATTCATAGAATAACACCTACCATAGTGGAGTAACTAATTTCTTAAAAATAATTAACTATCTTCTTCAAATAATACTAAAATTATTTTAAATAATATAATTTTTTGTTTCCCTTATTATAGTTATATATAATTTTCACCTTTGATAATGAATATCTTATGTTTATTTATTTATTTATTATATAAAAGTAATATTTTATAAACCCAATTGGATGAATATGAATAAAAATGGATGAACACTAATTTTTTGGAAAAAGTGTATAAATATGGACTTAAAGAGTTAATCAAGTTTATAATAGAGCATGCATATGAACCTTCAAAAATCCTTTGTCCATGTTTACATTATTTTTATTCAAGACAAATTAGTCTGGGAGAGTTGGAAGAATATTTGATTTTTCACTGAATAGATCAGATCTAAAAATATTGTACTAAACATGGGGAAAAACTGAATGTGCACACCTATTGGGATAATACTACAGTTTATGGATCATTTGATATGAATACTAGTGTAAATGATGATGGAGATTCAAAGGAAGAAATGAAAATAGAAATTTAAGATAACCTTCTTGATTATCAAAAGTTATTTGAGATTTTAAATTGTTTTTCTAAGAGACCATTGTATATTTTTTTACTAAATAGACAAAATTGTTATCTATATTGAAGTTATATAATTTGAAAGCTGACATTGAATAGAGTGACACCAGCTTTACAGAACTATTTGGTCTTCTGAATGATATGCTACCAAAATAATGAACTACCATATTGATGCTAAAAGAATTTTATGTTAAATTGGAATCACTTATAAATAAATAAATTCTTTTCTAAATGATTTCATAATGTTTCACAAGGACCATGAATCACTCATAAGATTGCCTAAGTGTGGTGAAAATCGATAGAAAAAAAATGAATCAAGTCCTTCAAAATATGTATGGTACTTTCTAATCATTAAATGGTTTAGATGACTATATAGATATTAGGAAACTATGACACAATTGACATGGTATGTAGATACAATAATTAAATATAGTAACCTATGTTATCCAGAAGATTCTAATCAGTAGAAGAAAATTGATTATGAGTATCCAAAATTTGGAAATAATCTAAGGAAAAAATTTCTTGTGTTATCTAAAGATAGAATAAATCCTTTTGGAGTACAAATTAGTACTCATAGTACATGTACCATCATATTGGTAAATTATAAATTTCTTCCATGGTTATGTGGAAGCACAAATATATTATGTTGTCTCTACTTATATCTGGACCAAAGCAACCTGATAATGATATTGATGTATTTTTGGATCCATTGATTGAAGATATAAAATTTATGTGATATTAAAGTGTTAAAATGTATGCTTCTCATAGATGTGAATAATTCACATTGAAGTCCATGTTGCACAAGATGATAAATGACTTCCTCACTTATGTAAATTTATTAGCCTATAGAATTAAAGGAATATTGGGGTGTCCCATTTCTGAAAAACCCACAGACTCAGTTCAGTTAAAACAATCCTTGAAGACTGTGTTTTAAGGGAATCAGACATTTTTCCCTCGATGCCATAATTAATGATCTTAGACAATGGAATTTGATGGGAATATTGAAAAAGGTACAACACCGAATTTAGTAATGGGTGATAAAATATTTTATAATGTAAAATATATTGACATTGTTTTCGATAAACCAGATTTAAAAAACCTTATAAAATCAAGTTGGAAGAAGTGATCAATTTTATTTGAATTACTATATTGGAATTGTTTGTATGTTAGATATTTTTTTGATATCATGAATATAGAAAATAATGTATTTTATAGTGTTATTGGAATGTTACTAAATGTTCATATCAAAACAAAAGATGGCATCATGGCTTGGTTGGACATGATTGACATGGGGATAAGGGAAGGGTTGGAACTAGTGAAGGGTAAAGGGTTGGCTTTTCTTCCTCCAATAGCTTACACTCTATCCAGATAGGAAAAATTGCAATTTTTTATTTTCCTTAATAGTGTAAAATTTCCAGAGGGGTTTTCATCAATTATTAATAATTTCATGTCAATGACTAAGTTGAAGTTAAAAATATTAAAATAACATGACTGTCGTGTTTTGATGCAATATTTGATGCATGTTTCTTTCTATTGAATTGTACCTCAAAATGTATGACATACATTAACTATACTTTACATATTTTTCAAATCCATATGTAATAATTTTCTAGACCTAATGAAGTTTAAAATCATTAATTTGGTGGTTGTAGTCATATTATGTGAATTAGATACATTCTTTCCACTATCATTCTTTGATATAATGGTCCACCTGATGGTTCACTTGGTTAGAGAGGTTCAACTATGTAGTCCTTCCCATTACCGATGGATATACCCCATTGATGGGTATATGAATATTTTAAAAGAGTATGTCAAGAATCGAAGTCGGCCAAAAGGTTGTATTGAAAAATGATATATTGTTGAAGAATCTATTGAATTATATACCGATTACCTATCAGATTTTGACAGCATCAGTCTCCTAAAGTCTCATCATAGTTAATGCCATAAAGGAGAAGGAATTTCTAGAAGAGATGTTGTTGCAATTAACTTAACAGAGTGGGAGAAAGCGCACATTTATATATTGCATAATAGTAAATATGTTGATTAATACATTGAATCCCACAAATAAATTCTTAGAGATTTAAACTCATCAATGGATGAAGGATGGATATCAAATACACACAATAAAAAGTTTATAGGATGGTTCTGAGATCAAATTTATAAGGAGTTATCTAAAAATATGAATTCAATTGTCGAATGAATTCAATGGCTAGCCAGGGTACCAAATGAAAATTTTTTATCTTACACTGGTTTTGTAATCAAGGGTTATACATTCTACACAAAATTACACGATGACTATGGTACAATGAAAAATAGTGGTGTTATGCTTATGGCGGAAGCAATCCACCTATCTGGTTCCAAGTTTATAAATCTAATTTATAAAAATATGTCGTATTTTGGCATTATATATTATATATAAAAGTTAGATTATTCAACATTTTAAGAGACAATTTTCCATTGAAAATGGGTTGAAAATATGAGTGAAGTGAAAATTGATGAAATGGGCTTCATGAAGGTGAATTTTAGTATGGAAGGGTAAAAATATGATCTGTTAATAATGGAATCACAACTAGTGCAAGTATTTTACGTATCATAGCCAACAAATAGGAATTGGTTGATTTTCCTGATGGAGACTAAAACAAATGGTTGGGTCAGATAAAAACTCAATCTAGGATGATACTTTCCTTATAAGATAACAATTAGTTCATGTCAATCCCAGTGTGGAAAATTTCTTTTATGTTAGAGGGGACCGCAAAGAGTGGATTTTGATTCTCTATATAGGAACCAAATCTCTAAAACCATTAAAATATGAAAGAGAGTTCAATTAGAAGGTAGAATTTTTTTTAATATACTCTATTTTTTCTCATAATATTATATATTATCTACTATATTAACATAATACAAATTAAATGAATGAATACTCATATAGGAAATATCTTATACACATGATGATGTTACCAATACCATAAAAGAATAGACTATAATGAAGAAAACCCTTTGGGAAGATGTAAAGGTAATGATACGATATACTTTCTATATTTTAATGAAAATTTATATAATGAAATGTTGATTTAATTTTCATTATTCCTTGAAAAGAGTTTATTTTAGAATATTTTTTCCATATTTCAAGCCTTTATTCGCCAAAACATCTACATAATTCTTCTTCCTCAAAACTATTTCACCCCTACAGTGTTGGAATTTATCACTTTTCTTCATGTTCCTTCCATTACTTTTGCAAGAAGATAAATGATGTTACCTCTACTCAATCATAGATGTAATCTTGATGTTTTCACAGAAAAATCAATTTCCATATAATTAATATATTGTTTCATATTTATGTTTAATTTATTTCCTTTTAGTATTACTCACATAAGAATTGTTTTCTTATATAGTTGTATTATTTTGTTCGATTTGGGGTGGTATACCCATATTTTATGCCTTTCTACACCAAAACATCCAAAGACACTTTCTCCCTTATAAAATTTTCACCACTATAGTGTTGGAATTTGTCACTTTCAATCAAGTTACCTCCACTACCTTTATAGGAAGAGAAATTATGCTACCTATACTCAATCACATAGATAATCTTGATATTTATACAATAAAATAAATTTCTATAGAATTAATTTATTTATTCATATTTATTTTTAATTTATTTATTTTTATTATTAATCGTATAATAATTATTTTCTTATATAGTTGGATTTTTTTGTTTCAGTTAGGGTAGTTTCTTTGAATCAACTCATGTTCATGAGAGATTAGACTTAAAGACTAAAACATAGATAATTAAAACAAGGAAATTCATCAATAATCCATACAACCATCATGAAAAGATGAATTCCTAATACTTATTTAATTAATTTTGTCATCATTTTATCTTATATTTGTAAGTTAATTTCCTTATAATTTTTAAATAATACTTAATATTTTTTTTCATGGATATTTTGGGAATTCATATTTTGAATTTAAATATCTACAAAATCCATAAAATAGAAAAAATGTTCCTTTATTTCAATTTTAACATTCATTCCATTGTATTTCTTTTTCTAACCCCAACACTGCATATTGAGTCAAAATTCTTAGCTGAAAAACCTTTTTTGTCTAAAAATATCAAATCAATATATAGTGTTGGAAATTAGACAAAGAAAACTAGTGGAAAACATGGTAACATTAGCAGTTGGGATTTTTTGATACTTTTGGATGTGTATGAATTGGTTGCAGCTCAATCTGATACATGGTGTGACCGGTATGACTCCAAGTGCTTCTTTATATTTAAAATTGACATTAATTTTAGTAAAAAATACAATTGATGTACTCAAAATAAATAAAAAATATTCATATCCTTTTGATACTATAAAAAATTATCCATAAGTCATCTTTCATGTTTAGGAATTATTCTCACCTCAATCTGATATACGATGTGCCTGTTATGACTCAAAGTGTCTGTTATCAGTTTAAAATAGACATTTTACTTCAAAAAGTGTCACTCACTAAAAACTGAGAAAACATGCTTGGATTGTCTTGATAATTTAATAAAATGATTAATAAATAATTTTTTATTTGTAGGAATCAGTCTCACATAAAACTGATACAAGATGTTATCGGTATGAGTCAAAGTGCGTGTTTCCAGTTTAAAATGAAATTTTAGTAAAAAAGAAAAGTGATGTACTCATAATCAAAAAAATTAATTCAGATTGTCTTTATAGTTTATTAAAATTATCCATAAATCATTACATATGTTTATGAATCATCTTCACCTCAATCCAATGCATAGTGTGATGGGTATGACTCTAAGTTCATTTTTTTATTTAGAATTGACATCAATTTTTGTAAAAAAGATAAGTGACATACACAAAACTGATCAAACACATTTTTATTATTTTTATACTTTAAAAAAATGGTATATAAGTCATTTTATATCTTTATTAATAATATTAACCTAAATCTAATGCACAATGTGACTATTATGCCTCCAAGTGCGTATTTTTATTTAAAACTGACATCAATTTTAGTAAAAAAGATAACTGACATAATAAATACTTTGGAAACACATTCGTATTGTTTTAATACTTCTGAAAAATGATCCATAATTCACTTTAGAAATGAATAAATCAGTTTTACTTCAATATAATGCATAGTGTGATCGGTATTACTCCAAGTGCGTCTTTTTATATAAAATTAACATCAATTTTAGTAAGAAAGACAACTGGCCTACTCAAAACTGATAAAACACATTAAAATTGTTTTGATAATTTAGGAAAATAATCCATAAGTCATTTTTTATGTGTAAGTATTATATCCACCTCAATTTGACACAAAATGTGACCGTTATGACTCTAAGTGCATCTTTTTATTTAAAATTGACATCAATTTTAGTAAAAAACAACTGACCAACTCGAAACCAAGAAAATGAATTCTTGTTGTCTTTATAGTTTAGTAAAATGGTCTATAAGTAATTTTTTATGTGTAGGAATCATATTCACTTAAATCTAATACATTATGTTTTTGATATGACTCAAAGTGTCTGTTATCGATTTAAAATCGACATTTTAGTTTAAAATGTGTCACTCAATGAAAACTTAGAAAACATACTCAGATTATATTGATAATTTAGTAAATTATTTAATAAATTATTTTTGAAATTCAATAATCATTCTCATGTCAATCTGATACATGATGTGACCAGTATGAGTCAATGTCCATGTTTTGAGTTTAAAATTACATTTTAATAAAAAAGATAAGTGACATACTCAAAACTGAGAAAATGAATTTGGGTTGTTTTGATACTTTAGTAATATGATACATAAGTAATTTTTGATGTGTATGAATCATTCACACCTCAATTAGATACAAAGTGTGGCTGATATGACTCCAAGTGTGCCTTTTTATTTAAAATTAACATCAATTTTAGTAAAAAAGACAACTGACCTACTCAAAATTGAGAAAATTAATTCAGATTGTTTTGATACTTTAGGATAATGATCCATAAGTGATTTTATATATTTAAGAATCAATCTCACCTCAATATAATGAACATTTTGATCAGTATAACTCTCAGTTGGTCTTTTTTAAAAAATTGACATCAATTTTAGTAAAAAAGGAATACTGATATACTCACACTACTGGAAATTTGGCTATTTGCAACGGGCTATTTGCGATGGGATCCCGTCACAAAAACCCTTTTGCGATGGGGGCCCATCTTAAATAGGACGTTGCAGAAAACGACATCGTAACTAGTATTTTTTGCGATGGGCTCGTCGCAAAAAATAGTACTTGCGACGAGAAGCGGGACCGTCGCAAATAGATGTCTGATTAAATACATTATATATAAAATAACCTTTAGTGACGGGCCCGTCACAAAAAGTATTTGCAAAGAGATACTAGCCCATCGCAAATAGCTTATATGTTATAAACCTTTTGCGATGGACCCGTCGCAAAAAAAATTATTGCGATGGTAAAGAAACCCGCCGCAAAAAACTTTTAAAAAATATATATAATCTATTTTCGAAGGGCCCCCCATCGCAAAAGGTCATGTCACAAATTCTTAGTAAAATAAAAAAAATAATATTAATATTATTAAAATAATAAAATAAATAAAAAATATTAAAATTCTCAATATTTGCAAATAATTAATAAAATAATAAAATAATAAAATTATGATTAATGAAAAAATAATATTAATACTATTAAAATATTAAAAAAAATAAAAATATTAAAATTCTCAATATTCAAAAAAAATATTAAAAAAATAATAAAATATTATTATTAGTAGTAGTAATAAAATAAATAAACATTAAAAAATATAATACTAATAATAAATAATAAAATATTAAAATATTAAAAATACTAAAAAAATATGCAATATTCGCACCAATATAAAAGAAAAAAACTGTAAATAGTTCATATTACAACAAATGTTCAATTCAAATGTTTT
The DNA here is from genome assembly GCA_963277665.1 of Viscum album. NCBI lineage: Eukaryota > Viridiplantae > Streptophyta > Magnoliopsida > Santalales > Viscaceae > Viscum > Viscum album. The sequence continues at coordinate 1,170,316,965 of OY728138.1, read as the reverse complement.
TAACAGAACAAAAAAACAATGGGGGTAGTCTTCTAGAGGAGTTAGAGGAGCTAGAGGAGATGGTAGAGGAAACTCCATCCCTAAACTACGAGTCAGATGACGCATGTACTCTATCTGATCATGTTGTTGCTGCTACCATCGACACATGTCCTCCTTAGGCTGCTGCTGTTGTTGTTGACGCATCTCTTCCTGCTACTTCTGCAAACTCTTTATAAGCTCAGTTTGAGATCACAACTGCTCCTGATACTGTGAGCTAGAAGATGATGCCTCTCCATGATCTCCTCTTGAGTTAGACACCGACATCACAACAGTACCATAATAATTCCCATGAGTCAAATGAGAGTCGACACCAACTACTCATCCCTTCTCAAAGGCATACTAGGTCGCCTGCATCCATGTTGCCTCATCGAAAATGGTGGGCACTAGTCTGATCACCCATCTTGTCCAAACTCTCAACCCGTGTCTGAGAGGTTGCAGCCTCATATGACTCCTTCAATTTCAATTTGAAATTAAAATAGTGAAAATATTATATGCAGTTAATTTTCAAACTGAAAAATAAATAATACTGACCACAATCTGACACTGGCGATCACCTCTAATATTTCCAGTGGCTGGATCACTCTACATCCTCAGATAAATTTCATACTCCATAATATCAGGATGCTCGACTACCTATATGAATATAAAATAAACTGTTTATATGTAATTTCATATAAAATATTTAAAAAAGATACTTACCAGATGCTCTCTATGTGTACTGAATATACGACTACCAGCTTGATGTGCCACCTCCTGTCACCCCCGGTTCTGTTGGCCCAATGAAGATCTCCTCTCATATCTACTACTCAACCAGTGTAAACATAATTCATCCTAAGCATGAGATGAAATGTAGTCTAGTCAGTGGGCTCTACATTACTATCAAATATTATCGCTCCTACTTTCTTAATGGTTGTCCTTCTCAAATTGTACAAAAACTGATTATTACTAATTATTACTAATTTTTACTAATTTTTACTAATTTTTACTAATTATTACAAATTATTACTATTTATTACTATTTATTACTATTTATTACTAATTATTACTAATTATTACTAATTATTACTATTTTTACTAATTATTAGTATTTATTAGTATTTATTAGTATTTATTAGTATTTATTACTATTTATTACTAATTATTTCTATTTATTAGTATTTATTAGTATTTATTAGTATTTGTTACTATTTATTACTATTTATTGCTATTTATTATTATTTATTAGTATTTATTAGTATTTATTAGTATTTATTTCTATTTATTACTATTTATTACTATTTATTACTGTTTATTAGTATTTATTACTAATTATTACTATTTATTACTATTTATTACTATTTATTACAATTTATTATTATTTATTACTATTTGTTACTATTCATTACTATTTATTACTATTTATTACTAATTGTACTAATTTTAGTAATTATTAATAATTATTACTAATTATTACTATTTATTACTATTTATTACTATTTATTACTATTTATTACTATTTATTACTATTTATTACTATTTATTACTATTTATTACTATTTATTACTATTAATTACTAATTATTACTAATTATTGCTAATTATTGCTAATTGTTGCTAATTATTAATAATTATTACTAATTATTACTAATTATTACTAATTATTACTAATTACTACTAATTATTAATAATTATTGCAAATTATTACTATTTATTACTATTTATTACTATTTATTACTATTTATTACTATTTATTTGTATTTATTACTATTTATTTGTATTTATTGGTATTGATTACTATTTATTAGTATTTATTACTATTTATTAGTATTTATTAGTATTTATTACTATTTATTAGTATTTATTTCTATTTATTAGTATTTATTACTATTTATTAGTATTTATATCTATTTATTAGTATTTATTTCTATTTATTACTATTTATTACTAATTATTAATATTTATTTGTATTTATTACTATTTATTAGTATTTATTACTATTTATTAGTATTTATTAATATTTATTAGTATTTATTAGAATTTATTAGTATTTATTACTATTTATTTGTATTTATTACTATTTATTAGTATTTATTACTATTTATTACTATTTATTAGTATTTATTTCTATTTATTAGTATTTATTTCTATTTATTACGATTTATTTTTAATTATTAATATTTATTACTATTTATTACTATTTATTACTATTTATTAGTATTTATTACTATTTATTGGTATTTATTAATATTTATTAATAATTATTACAAATTATTAATATTTATTACTAGTTATTACTATTTATTAGTATTTGTTACTATTTATTAGTATTTATTAGTATTTATTAGTATTTATTACAATTTATTAGTATTTATTACTATTTAGTATTATTTATTACTATTTATTAGTATTTATTACTATTAATTAGTATTTATTACTTTTAATTAGCATTTTTATTACTAATTATTAGTATTTATTACTAATTATTAGTATTTATTACTATTTATTACTATTTATTAGTATTCATTAGTATTTATTAGTATTTATTAGTATTTATTACTAATTATTACTAATTAATACTATTTATTACTAATTGTTAATATTTATTACTATTTTTTCTAATAATTACTAATTTGTGTTAATTACTATTAATTACTACAAAATACACCTACTATTTACTAATTACCACTAATTATTTATATACATTACTAACTATCATTAATAATTATTAATTATTACTAATTACTAAGAATTAATACTAATAATTTAATTTTATTATTACAAATAAATACTGATGACAAAACAATTTAAATCTAACTTAATTACAACTAATCAACAATAATTAAAATTAATATAAAGAAATGAAATAAATACTAAATTAAGTAAAATATAAATACCTTTAAACTTGATCTCTTATAATTATAGGCGGCTTCACAACTTCTTCGTAAAAAAAGCCAACTCTCAAAAATTTTCACTCTAAAATTAGAGTTTACAGAAGCGAAGGAACAAGAAATTCGGGCAAAGAGAAACAAAATAGAGGGGGTATATATAGGTTAGATTAGTTGTGACGAGACTATTCGTGACGGGAGACTCGTCGCTAATAGTATTTATTGCGACGAGACCCATCACAAATACTTTCGGATGCATTAATTATCGTCGACGGTTAAAAGGTTATTTGCGACGGGGCTCATTGCAAAAAGTGACATGCCGACACACTTTTTTGCGATGGGAAAACATCTCGTTGCAAATATTTTCTTACCGTCACTGGTTATTTGTGACGAGTCCCGTCGTAAATACCCTTCGGGGGTCGAACTAGTTGTGATGGGGGATCCCCTCGTCGCAACTAGGTCTTACTGCCCCCTGACATTTGCGACAGGCGGTGTCAACCCATCGCAAATACTCACTCACGCGGTCTGGAGTGCAAACCGCGCCAATCCGCGTGTAACTTTTTACGATGGGGTGCCTATTCCCATCACAAATAATTGGTTATTTGCAACAGGTTGGTCAACCAGTTGCAAATAACCTCTTCGATAGACTATTTGCAATGGGATTTATTCCCATCGCAAATAATGGTTTTTCCCGTAGTGTCAAAACTGAGAAAACAAATTTTTATTGTTATTATACATTAGGAAAATGATCCATAAGTCATTTGAGACATTTAGGAATTAGACTCACCTCAATCTGATGCACAGTGTGACCTATATGACTCCAAGTGCGCTTTTTTGTTTAAAAATTGACATCAATTTTTGTAAAAGAGACAACTGACCAACTCAAAACTAAGAAAATGCATTTGGATTGTTTTGATACTTTATTAAAATGACATATAAGTCATTTTTAATATGTAGGAATCATCCTCACCTAAATCCAATACATGATGTTCCTAGTATAACTCAAAGTGTTCGTTATTAGTTTAAAATGGACATTTTAGTTCAAAAAGGGCCACTCACTAAAAACCAAGAGAACACACTCAGATTGTCTTGATGATTTTTGAAAATAATTCATAAATAATTTTTGACATGTATTAATTTTTCTCACATCAAACTAATACACAATGTGACTGGTATGAGTCAAAGTTCATGTTTCCAGTTTAAAATGACATTTTAGTAAAAAAGACAAGTGACATACTCATAACCAAGAAGACTCATTTGGATTATTTTGAAACTTTATAAAAATGATACATAAGCCATTTATGATGTGTATTAGTCATATTCACATCAATCTGATACATGATATGCTCATTATGACTCAAAGTGTATGGTATCATTTTAAAATGGAAATATTAGTTCAAAAGGTGTCACTCACTGAAAACTAAGAAAACATGCTTGGATTGTCTTGATAATTTAGGAAAATTATTAATAAATCATTTTTGATGTGCATGAGTTTTTCTCTTGTAAAACTAATATATGATGTGATCGATGTGAGTCAAAGTGCATGTTTTTAGTTTAAAATGACACTTTAGTGAAAAAGACAACCGACATACTCAAAAATGATAAAATGCATTCAGATTGTTTTGATACTTTAGTAAAATGATTTGTAAGTAATTTTTGATGTGTAGGAATCAGTCTCACCCCAATATGATGAACAGTGTGACCGGTATGACTCTCAATGTGTCTTTTTATTTAAAATTGACATCCATTTTAGTAAAAAAGACAAATGGCCTACTCAAAACCAAGAAAACACATTTGTATTGTTTTGATACTTTATGAAAATGATCCACAAGTCCTTTATAACATGTATTAATCATCCAAACCTCAATCAGATACACAATGTGCTCGGTATGACTCAAAGTGTCCGTTATCAATTTAAAATGGACATTTTAGTTCAAAAAGTGTCACTCACTAAAAACTAAGAAAAAATTATCAGATTGTATTGATTATTTATCAAAATTATTCATAAGCCATTTCTTACATGTAGGAATTAGTCTCATGTCAAACTGACACACTATGTGATCAGTATGACTTAAAGTGTATGTTTCTGGTTTAAAATTCCATTTTAGTAAAAAAAAGATAGGTGACGTACTCAAAAATGATAAAATTCATTTGGATTGTTTTTATACTTTAAAAACGATCCATAAGTCATTTTAAACATGTATTAATCAACCTCACGTCAATCCTATGTACATTGTGACCAGTATGACTCAAAGTGCATATTTTCAACATATAAGTGCCATTTTAGTTTAAAACGTGCATCACATCACCAAAATCAAGAAAATGATCCCGAATTGTTTTCTCATCATTCTATCTTCTATTACTTAATTTATTTCCTTATTATTTTTATTTTATACTTATTTAATTAATTTTCACATAGATAATGGTTGAAGACGAACAACAAATGGCATGACATGTAAGAATCAACTACAACTCAATCTAATACATAGTGTTCTTGGTATGACTCAGAGTTTAGTTTAAAATTAAAAATCTATTAATTTATTTATTTATATTATTACTAACATTAGAATTGTTTTATTATATAGGTTCGTTATTTTTCTTGGGTAGGGGTGGTTTGGTCGGTAATAGCATGAGTCAAGGTCAGGATCTAAAGACAAAGGAACATTGATGTTTTTGAATGTATGTACTAATTTTTACTTATGTAATTATATAAACCAATATTTGAAATTTTTATAATATAGTGTATTTTTTCTAGTATTTTTGTTGTAAATTTTATTTCATTTAAATTCTATATTGCTACATGATTTGGGTGATATCTGGTAGTGTTTCTATTTTTGTGGTGTGCTATTAAAGCACACTTCACTGGTGTTGCAGTGTGTTATTACAGAACATTACAGTATTCCCCTTTATCATTTCTTTTACAAGAACTAATAAAGGACCCTTTATCTACACTAAATAAAAGAGCTAATAAAATCCTAGGGCTTTTAATCACACTCGGATATTCAGCTCTTCTCTAGCGCTAATAAAGACCATTTTTAGCGTTGTTAAAGGACTATTTTTTAGTAGTGGTATCATGTGGTGAATAAAACTTATAAAATCAAAGCTGTCATGAGGAAACCCTTGGAAAGCCACCATTTCTACCACATACCTCCCCCATGTTCTTAGGTCCTTCATTTCCATCATCGCAATCAAGTGCACTCCTCCACTAAGGAATAATTTTTCATGATGGTATACCTATCTCTCATACTAACCACAACCTCTAATGAAATGTAACACATATACATGGTGAGCCCACAAGAAGGCATAGCATATCATCATGAGTATATAGCAGCATACATAATATAATATGATCACAATCAAACATGGCAACAAGATTCTCTAATATCACTCATGGAATCAATATCACAAAGGATCTCATGGGCCACACACACACATGTGATAATCAAGCACGATATCAAATTCCATCAAATATAATCATATAATAGAAATAAGTGTAAACATAATCCAAAGAAGGTAAGTAACTTCTTACCTCATGGTTTTCCAAGTTGACATTGAGGTTTTCCAAGGTTGTCATCACCCGAACCCATGTTCATACACTAACTAGGAGAAATATCACATGTCAATAGATCCTAAAACCTCTAAATTATCATTTCAAGTTTCTTAGAGCTATATAAGGAAAAAATGAAAAATGTAATAACTAAAATTGCCCTATTACAAAAGAAAAGTCTGTATGTATTGAAGGACCACTCCACTTATAGTGTAAACCACTGATATACGATACGGTATTTGGGTCACACCTTTTAGTGAATAAAGGGTAGTTCTAAGGTGTGTGACCATCCTCAAACCTCTTTTATTTTAAAAAAATCGTTACAACATAAAAATAGTTTGGGGTGTGCCTTCATAGTGCAGGGTCATGTATTCATGGTGCGGGTGGTCAGGACTGCTGCGTAGGGTGACGGGGATCTTCTCTATGGAAATTCTAGGCTTCCAGGGCTTCTACCAAATAAAGAGAGGGGTGGAGGGAATTTATAGGGGATTTTATTTCACAACCCCACATGAGAGTGCCTTGCATAGATCCTATATTAAGTTCTAAATACCAAGAACCTCATAACGCCCATGATAATGACATTTTGAAGTCTTATAATGATCCAAAGACTAGAGACTTTTAGTTGTCATTACTAAAATGGATAAAGATATTATGTAGTGTAAAACTAGCTGATATGTGCCTCTTATATTGTAAAAGGATGTATTACTGTGTAAATATACCAGGGTGTAATATTTATAATGTAAAATTCCTTTAACCCATAAAACACTTGGATGATACTTTTATGTCATAAAACCAATATTTACATTATAAAGTTACATTTAGGTTGTAAAAGTTGATAATGAGAACATGTATCTATAATATTATTGAACCTTTACACCTATATTACACTCACTAATGATCATTGATTGATATATCCTCTATTTACCCTTACTAAAAATCTGATTATAAATAAATTTTTTTAGTAGGGTATGTATAAGAAGGGTACTACGTGTAAAAAAATTGAGGGATATGTTGAAGATCTCTCAATAAATAAGTTTTATTATGTTTCATGTATCCAAATAAATTAATTATTTATAGTTTTAGGGCCTGTATTATTTTGATATGTCTTGAATATTCAAAAAAATTGTAATATTTATGTATGAAATGTTTTGGTTACCTTAGTTGGTATCAAATAAGAGTTTAATTATTTTTGGAGATTATGATTTCAGAAATTTGGTAAAAAAACTAGTGATAAGTATAATTATTGGATAACATATTGATGTTTTGGTTAAGTAGAGATTATGTGGTTTCCATGTATTTATATCCTTTTTTGTTTATAATCAAGTGGATGCGACTCTAGAATAGATGCACCTTAGGGTGATCACCATACAAAATGATAGCTGAGTATCAAGTCAATCTTCAATTTATGCACAATTACTAATCATAAGATTACACACCTAGATAAACACTCCCAAGGGATATTCTTTGGTTAATTTATATTCTCTTTAGAAACCATTATGATACATGACATGATAGAATCTATGAAAACTTATGATAATCAATATTGATATGAGATGAACATAAAGTGTCATGGGTTAAAATTAGGTGACATAATATATTAAAAAATAAGAATTATTTTCATAATCATAGGATTTCTTACTTTGATTATTAATGATTTATACTCACAATAAGTTTTTTTTTATTTAATAGATATAACTGAGAGTAATTGTGTGGAAAACAAATATGGTGACCAAAACAATGAACATCCTCATGATCTAACAAATGAAATGGTAGTTGGGATGTAAAATCTTATAGCTATGATCACCCAACACTCTTAAGATATGAATTGTAAAATGAATAATGTTGAACTTCCAAATGACTAAAGGAAATAACAACTCACTATTGAGTCTTTTATGCAGAAACATCCACGTTATTTCATTGGTTCTTTAGATCCAATTATTATAGTTAAATGGATTGATTATATGGAAAATATATTCTTTATTCTCTAATACCCAGACCATGGAATAGTTATTTTGTCTATGTATCATTTGGTAGCTAAAATTGATCAATGGTGGACTCTAATCAAGAATATGAGGAATGAGGAGGAAATTGAATCCATGACATGGGATAAGTTTAATAAGTTATTTTTAAATAATTATTTTATTTTAACTCTTTTTACTAAGATGGAGTGGTAATTTCTTAAACTAAATAATAAGGATGAGGAATCCCTTAGTACCTATGAGGAGATTTTAGAAGACCTTCAAGGTTTGCTTTTGATTTTAAAATCGATCCTGAAAGCAAGTTTGACTAATTATTTAGTGGCTTGAGAAAAAATAATTTAATGGAATTGTCTATAAGATAATTTTATAGGTTTTAATAAATCATTATTTGTGCTATCAATCTAGAAATATATATTGGAGACTCTCATTGTTCTCAAGGTTTTTGGAAAAAGAATAGATTGTTATAATTTTGAGGAAATTATAATTATAAAACCATTAGAAGAAATAAAATTAATCTTTCTTCATGCCAGATGTGTGGAAGGAATCAATGAAGAAATTTCCTTATGGTATAATATAATTGTTTTAAGTGTGAAAAATAATTCCATTGAGGAAAATAATTTTGATGTATTTTCAAGACCCTGGTCAATGAATTTAATGGATAGAATGATCAATAAAATGTTCTAATCACTCTATAATTTTATAATTGCAAGGAGTATAGACCTTATTCTAATTAATGAATAAACCTAAGGTCTAATTATAAAAATTTAAATCATTAACCTCTTAACATAATAGGAAAATGTAAAACTCATGCGATCAAAACTGCTAATTTGGATCATGAGAATGAAGTGGTGAAAGGTGCACTTACCATCTACTCTATAACTACAAAAGTCTTATTTGATTCTAGATATATGACCACTTATATATCTTAATAACTTAATAAATGAATTACATCACTACCTAGATGATCATGTTTTGAATTATCAATGAAAATTTATTATTATATAATGAATGCATATCAATTTTATAGATCCTCTCTAATAGAGGTTTGTGGGAATGAGATTCCATGAAATCTTATGATTCTCTCTCTAACTGAGTTTGATGATATTTTGGGAATGGATTAGATATATTTATATTATTCCCATATAAATTGTTGTATAAGGGGAGTGATATTTGATAATATGAATCAACCAGTGATCATGTTTCAATGCGAGGGTGAATAAAAAACAATGGAAATTAATTCTATTATATAGGTATTACTACTAATTATTGAATTATTTTTTTCTCAAATAGTTGGGGAGAAACTCAACATTAAAGATATAACTATTTTTATATAATATTCTAGTGTTTTTACTAAATACTTTCTTAGTATTACCTGAGTTGTGAAATTAAATCTTTGATAAAACTCATACTCAATGCTACACCTATCTCAAAGAATCTATATAGAATTTCCTTGATTGAGTAGTAGGAATTAAAGAAATAACTCCAAGAGAATTTTGATAGTGGATTCATATTCTATATTGAACTACTATGGGGGGGATATTATTTTTATTAAGAATAATGATGGTTCAATGTGTCTTTATATTGATTATTGAGAACATGACAAGATCACTATTAAGAAAAAGTATAATCTACCTCATAATAGTGATTTATTTTTTCAATTGCGAGGAGATAAATATTATTCCAAGATTGATCTTTGATATAGATATCATAAATTGAGGATCAAGAAGAATTATATACCCATGATAAACTTATTTATGAGGATGGTCATTATGAATTTATAATAATTATAGTTGTACTTACTAATGCCTCCGCTATCTTCTTGGATCTAATGAATATAGTCTTTAGAGATTAGCTTGATCAATTTGTGGTAGTATTTATAGATGATATTATTATATATTAAAGGGTTTAGTAATAACATAAATTTTATCTGAATATTGTGTTGAAGATACTTAGTAAGGATAAATAGTATTCCAAATTCAAAAAGTTTGAATTCTAGTTACAACAAGTTAATTTCATAGGTTATATAATATCAATAGAGGGTATATTGGTGAATCCTTTAAAGACAGAAGTTATTGTAAAATTTCACAAAACAAACACGGTGACTGAGATCCATAGTTTCATTTGGTTGGTTGGATACTACTAATGCTTTGAGAGAGATTTCTAATGGTTATCAAATCCAATAACCATGTTCACTTGGAAGGGTATAGGATGAATTCGGAGAAATAAATCTATTGGTACTTAATATATATGAGGAAATGGTTTATGGGGTTAGATCTATTTAGCATAACATCAAGGAATCTCATAGTTGATATAAATTTTATGCTAAAAATCATCAGTGAAATCTAGAGTTTGAGGTTGGTGAAAATGTATTCTTATTAATATATACATGTAATAAGGTTATGAGATTTAAAAAGAAGGTAAATTTGATCCATATATATATATATGTCCCTTTGTAATTATTGATTGTATCGGAGTGGTATCTTATCACTTGGTGCTTCCACCAAATCTCTCTCAAGTTCATGGTGTGTTACATTTATCTCTCCTAAGGAAGTACATACCTGAATCCTTCACATGTACTGAACTCAAAGGTTATATTATTGGAGAGAGATATATATAATGAGTAACAACCATTATAGATTATTGATCAAAGATATTAATTGATACCGAACAATACCACTAAGCAAGTCAATGTTTTTTTTGTGAAATCATAAATTTGAGGAAGCTATGTGGGAACATGAGGATGTAATATGGAAGAATTATCCTCAATTGTTTATATAATATTGAAATAATTTCAAGGTTCAAATAATTATAAGTGGTTAGAATTTAACACCCTAATATTTTATGAAATATTTTTATTTAAATAATTTTTATGTATTTTATAGCTTTCTTTATACAAGACATTATGTTTAAACAAACCAAGTTATACTATAGAAATATTGTTATTAAATGTGAATGTTATCACCTTAACATTGGATTTAAGGGTAAAAATAAGAATAAATAAATAATGAAAAATTAATTTTTAAATTTTAATAAATTTAATTCATTGGTTATCAATTTGTTATAAAATGTAAAAAAATAAATGTCTTTATAAGAAAATATTTTTATACACGAAATATGTTCCTTATCAAAATAAAATGAATTAATCGCTATTTATGAATTATTTTAGTGAAATTTTTATATAATATATTCAATCAAATATTTTAACATTCATATAATTATTTTTATTAGGAAAGGAATACGAATAAATTTAGTTTTATGCTTAAAAATGCATTTTTCTAAAAATAGTTTTCATTGCTTTATAAAAACTTATTTTAAAATAAATTTATTACACTTATAAAAAGTTAATATGATAAAATCGTTTTCATATTTGGAATCATTATTTATGATTATATTAATGTGGAAAATTTCATTTTTCATTATGAATAGTAACTGAGTAAAATATTTTATTTTATGGCAAAGGATAAAAGGGTTAATAGGGGTTAAACTAAAGAGATAAGGTATAAAATTACCTAAAAACATCTCAAAAACATATTTTTTTAAGTTTATTTAGACCCCAAATTATCTCAATATCTAATTTTGTGTGATTTTTTCCCACTTTCACTTGAATATGATTTTATTATATTTTAATTATTTAAGTATTTACAAGAAAACTACTCCCCTTAATTATAAAAGGGAACCACCTATACTCTCTTCTCTACACCACATTAACACATTATCTCTACCAATATATATCCAAATACTCTACCAATATCCTTATCCATGACCTTGAGGTTATTTTATTCTAAAAATACCCATCAAAGAGTCCTCAAGGTGCCTTTTAAAGGAGGATACCTAAAGAAGTGGTATATGTTATTACCAATATTTATCATGTTTATTTATTCTTAAACCTCTAAAAAAATTTCTATAAAAAATTAACATGATGAAATAAGTATCCTTAATATTCTGATATGTTTTTATTTTAATGGTGTAGTTATTTTTTATCTTCTTCCCATCTCTTGAAAAATGGTAACGTCGATCGTGCGTACATGTGGACTACTACCTCCACAAAGCGATGTAATTAATTTATTATTTATTATTTACATGGATAGAAATAAGTATAAATTTATTGAATATATATCATAATTATGATTTATTGATGGTGAATTATTATTTACCTTTATTTTTTTCTATCCATTGAAAAGTGAAATCATCTCCCGTGCGTGCGTACATACTACCGTCTCCATGAAGTTATGTAATTAATTTTTCATTAATTATTTATATGAATGGTTATAAAAGTTTATATAATAATTAAATATGATACTTATTACATAATTATGAATCTATATCTAAATAAACTATGACCAAGGTGAAAGTACCAGAACTGTTGAACTAAAAAAAAGCATGGAAAATGAACAAATTTTCACACAAATAATAAATTTCATGAATAATTGTTAATAAATGTATAATTTGAAATTTTAAAGGAATGATAAATCGTAATTTATGTATGAATATAGTTTAGGAATATATTTATAAGATATATAAATTTATTATACAATATATCAAAACATTTATGAAGCACATCGAGACTTGAGGTAAGGGTTTATATCATAATCTACTTTATTTTCAAGATTGTCAATATTAAATTTTTATTGAGGAAATTTATATGATCCTTATCCTTTAAAAACAATTTATTTTCATATACTTTAGTTATTCTAAGAATTTTCAAGTATGAGTATTTTTTTCGTATCTTTGGTACTTAAAATGATTAAGAAAATGTTTTTAAGAAAAAACGACCATATTTTCTCTTTGGTCGATAAACATTTTCTTCCATGTCTATGCTCTTAAAATTATCATATAAAGTTTTTTTATCTATACATAAATTATAAGGATTCAACCTTAAAAATTACATAATCTAGTAAATATTAAATTATATTAAGTCTAATATAGGGTTAAAGAATTTCAAAAGGGATAAAAAGCATAAGATATCACATTTTCAACCAAATATTTTTATTTTTGGCCGTGTTAAATAATTTTGATATTTTTAAATATTTTATTAAACTATTTTATTTAGGAAAAAAAAAATTTCAAATTAAACACTATTTAGAACTTTTGAATTTAAAAACATCAAAAAAGGTTTCAAATTCAAATCCATTTTTTATTATATCTTAAAATTATAATATTGATCCAGTTAATTCGTGAATTACATTAAAAATATAAAATTATATTTATTTTATTATTTTTAATATCATTAATTTTATTTATTCATTAATTAAATAATTATTTTTCATTATTGTGCAATCCATTAGGGTAGTTATTTATTCCCTAAAATTGAAATAATACATAAAAAATATAATTTTATTATATTTATAAACACTATTTATTTCTAAAAAAACTTCTAAAAATGATAAATTAAAATGTTATACAAACTAAAGTTTACAGTGTGAACACCTTGACTTACTTTTAAATAACATATTCTAAAGGTCTTAATCTTATTCTTGTAGGTCCAAAATGTCCCAAATTCCAATCCAAAAGGGATAATGGATGACACATTCTCTTGTAAAAATATTTATTCAAGTTTGGATTCATTTAATAATACTTATAATTTTAATTAAAAACATTTTATTTATTTTTCTTCTGCTTGAAAAAGTACTGCATCAGCATTGCATAAGAATTAAAGATAATTATTTCATTTATAAAAAACTAAAATGAATTACTATCATAAAAATAAATTACCTAGGTTCAAAATAATTATTTATATTCATTTATTAAGTTTAATTATACATATCTATATCAAAACAACTTCTTTAATTTCTTAATTTTTCTTTTCTTACCTTACACAAGCATTGCACAAGCATTTAGATAAAGATCATGTTATATAACACTAAAATTAGAAATTAACTAAAAAAACATCAATAATACATAATAATTAACAAATAAATCATAAAAATAATTTTTAACAGTCAATTATTATATATAAGTTACCAATTTTGATTTTGTTAGTACTGCACAGGCACTGCGTCGACACTGACATTGATTTTTATACTTATCAGGAAAAATATAATTTTCATGTTCCAAATTAATTATATAAAATATTCATCTTATAATATAATTATTTAGTTATTATATTGTTTATATTAATTTTTTATATCATAATAATTTCATGAAGATGTCACAGAAAATACCGTATTTTATAAAAAACTGTATTTTTTTACTATTAATCAAAAATTAAACTTTTTCAGAAAATTCTCAAAAAATTACTCTAAGACAATTTCAACATGGTTAATTAAAAAATTAAATTAGTTTTTTCAGATTAAAATTATATAAATTTAAAATTAATATTTTAAATAAGTAACCATATAATAAATCGGTTTAATAATATTATTTATTTTAAGAATAACTTATCATTATGAATTTAACTATTTAATTCAAGAATACTAATAAATATGAAAAAAAATATTCTATAAATAAATTTGTTGTTATATTCACCCAACCTTCTAGAAATTGTATCTTTGTAATTTTTATTTACTTACTAAATAAGTGAAGATACCTTTCCCTCATAGAATTTTCAGATTCCCATGTAGCTTATTCAACCATGTGGTTTCTCTACAAAACCATAGCCTAGTGAATTGCCTTATTCTGCAATACTTTATCTCTAAGATCAAGAATCTGAATAGTTTTATCTTCAAAAGAGAGGTTCTATTTCAACTGAACTACTTATGGGCTCAAAACGTGAGATAAATCTGGCACATACTTTCTCAGCATCAAAACATGAAAAACATTGTGTACCAGAGATAAACTCAGAGGAAAATCTACTATGTAGAAAATTGGTATAACTTTCTCTAGGATTTCAAAATGTATAATGAACTGTGGACTTATTTCCCTTACTTACCAAACACATAACACTTTTCCAAGGAGAGATTTTAAGGAAAACATTATCACCTACCTCGAAAGAAAATTCTTTCCTCCTATTATTTTCATAACTTTTATACCTTCTATGAGTTGTCCTCATAATCTATGAGATTATATTCACTTTATTAGCCACTTACTCTCCTAATTTAGGTCCCATCGACTTTCTTTCCCCAAATTCATCCCAAAATGATGGATTTCGACACTGATTTCCATATAATTCCTCAAAAGTGTCATATATATACTAGAATGAAAACTATTATTATAAGAAAACTCAACTAAATAAATATATTGATCCAAAATTCCCTGGTAATTTGTTGAACAAGCACGTAACATATCTTCCAAGGTCTGAATTGTTCATTCCAACAGTCCATCTAATCGAGGAAGAAAGGTTGTGCTGAAATTTAATTTGGTGTCCAATGACTTATGAAGGCCTTTCTAAAAGTTATTAGTGAACCTGGGATCATGGTCAAATATAATGTGTCATGAACCAACCCTGGTCGACCTTGAACTAGTCACCCGAGTCGGCCCGCGACAAGGCCTGAAGGGCATTCCTGATCCCCATGGGCTGACAATTAAGGTCAGGCATCAAAATTAAACAGGTGAGAATGATTTGAACAATAAATAAAAGAAAAATTAATAAATATACACTAAAATATAAAAAAACTAACAGAAGAAAGAAAATAAAACTACACATACCTCCATATAACCCTATGGGTCACCACCGAACTCAAACCAACGTCGCACTACGACAAATGAATCCATGAAAGATGTTTCACCCGAAGCTAAAAACAAAGATAAAATAGTAGGCATGAGTATTAAAACTTAGTAGGTGCAACCAAACAATCTATTATTATTTTCATTTCTTTTAAATAAAATATCCATCAATTTCAAGTTTGAAATAAAATGTATAAAACTAGGTTTTCACACATTTTCCTCTTTAAAAAATCACGGTCCCTTTCCCTTTTTCAACTAAAAACCATATTTATTTTTCAAGAGGAAGACATTATCATTTTAAAGGAGGTGATTTTTATACTTAAAAATGGAGGAAGGGAATGTAAAATATTTTCAAAACCTTTTTCTAAAAACACATGAAACCATTCTATCACTTTTAGAAATAATCTATACTATACAAGGTAACATGATCAACAACCATACAACACTAACAATGGAGAAACATCACACACGATTAATCAACCAACACATGCATCTAAATCATTTGTTATATATAACTATGTTCCAGAAAACATGGGAGAACCTAGGAGCTTGTGAATAATCTATAAAATACTATACATGTGAATCATCCCTAAGGTATTCCCTACCTAATAAAATCATAATTCCCAAAAGTCCAATCATCACCCTACCTAGCCTGACTGAGGGGATCATTCCCATAGCAATAATAACAAAATATCTCTCTGTTATGGGACCATATCTAGTGCGTAATCTAAACTAATACAATAATCGTTCACCTAAAATTTTCTCATTATTCTAGTTTCTCATGTCACGAATAAAAAGGTGTAATACAACCAATATCAACCAAGAATCAAGTCAAAAACACATATATAAATATCATATATAAGCAACTCACACAACAAGTCACCCCTGAGTCACCCCAAGGAAAAATTCCCTTTCCTTTAAACTATTTGATCATAAGGGAGTCCTACATGGTGGACCCCCATAAAATTCACATAACCAAGGAAAGAGGACCATCAAATGAAATTTTTCCAATTAAACCATTTTTAAAGTGCCAACTGGGCCTCACATAACTATCGCATGCTAAACCATTTCTTAAAGAACCACACACACGCCACTTTGAAAACCAAAAACACACTTGTAACCCCATTTAAGAAACCCAAACTGCAATTTAAATCCAAAATACATTTATAAAGTCTAAAGGGTTATTTCATCAAACAGTTAGTATACACATTCAATTAAATAATTTCATGAAATAAAACAAAAAGAGAAATTTATTTTATTTTATATAATACATTTCTTCTAAAAAGAATATATCACTAACTAGTATTAAATAAAGGTGTGAAAGTCAATAAATCAATGTATTCTTAAATTTAAAGGTAATTAAAAAAGAAACCTACCTCAAACATGCCTTTTTTTATGATGACCACTCGAACCGACCCTTTTCACTTACATGCACATGCATTTACACACACACACACACACACACACATTAATACCCCTAGATGAATTGCATATATTCCCCACTCCATGAGGTAATATGTACAAATATGCACATATATACATATATATATATAGTCCTTACCCAATGCATGCACATGTAGGCACTCTCAACACTCGTAGCCCAAAATCACCATAGTGAGGTCTACCGCACTTTGTAAACATTACCGACAACTCCAAAATCACGAAACTCCTAAAATAAAATTAATCCAAAACAAAGGAACCAACAAAACATTTAAGGAAAACACTATTTTTAAAGTATCATCTTTATTTGAATTCCCATCCATGTGTGCAATCCATGCATGCATGGATGTGCTAACATCCAATGGTAGTTTCCAAAAGTCCATGAAACACCTTGAACCAATTTTAAAGGAACTCTATATGTTTTCCAACCCAAAACAACAAGCCATAAATAGTCTTCATGCATTGAGAAATTACCAATTCACACACACAACACCAACTTAAAATCCAATAATGTTATCAAAACTTAAAAGAAACCAAACACTTCACAAAACACCCAATTTCATTTTTAAGGAAAAGAAAACAATTCAAAAAACACTCAATCACACACACTTAGGTAATAATCAATAATTACTCTAAAGACTAATTTTGAAAAAAATTACCAATACCAAAACACTACAAGAGGCCAAAAAAAGCATCATGAGGGTGTGAAACATGTTTATTAATCTATTAAAAATGTTTAAGCATTATTTGGTATGAAAACACATGGGTATACATAGAAAATCACTTCAAAACTTATTTTTAGTAATTTATATTAATAATAAATCACCTCTTTAGTCAATCCATATGTATTATAGAGGTTTGAATCACATTAAAAAATTAATTTAAAGCATAAAAGTGTCTATGGATTATTCCGGAAAGGAAAAATTCTGAAACACCTTCCTAAAAAGGGGTACGGATGCAATGGCGCTTCAATGGATGGAAGAACAATGCCTCCCAGACCTACAATAAACCCTAAATCCATATAAACATAGACCCCAAGAAAACTCTGCCCATTAGGGTTCGGTCAAACAAGAAACCCCCATTAAAACGCTATTCATATAGAGGGGAAGAGAGGGAAAATCACAATAGGGGAGAGGGTGTGACCATAAGATGGGGTTGGATCATCGAAGAGGAGGTGGGGATATTGTGCATGAGAAAGGGGACACATGAGAAAGGGGTGGCGCAATCAAGGGGTCATCGGGGAAGAGTGTCTTCATGCAAGGGGAACCACCAGAGGGTGGAACGACTGCTGGAGGGAGCACCAAAGGGGGTGAAGATGGCATGCAAGAAAGGGAATGGGAGGGCTAGTGTGTGAGGGAGGTGAGGGAGAAGGGAAGAAAGGGGGTACGCCAAATGGGGGTGAGGGAAGACCCAAAAAAGTTCAATTAAAACCATAAAAATATATAATAACTTTATAATAATAATAATAATTTTAATTATAATAATATTATTATTATTATTATTATTATTATTATTAAACATTCCTTTTATTTTATCTTATTCTCATTTTATTTTATTTTTTATTTAATTATTTTATTGTATTTAGACATAGTGAGGGCCGCAGGATTTGGTTGCATGGTCCACCAGTCCATGCACCAACCTTGTGCAGGCTAAAAGCTCACCCGAAAGTTTTAAAATCCAAAAAAAATTCCTAGGTCTCAACCCAAACCCCAATCGGAAAGATCCAAGACTGAGAAAATAATAAAATAAAGGTGTGTCCATATTAGGGGTGTGAAATAATGGATAGAGGAACTATATGAAACCTAACAATATCTTTGAGGTACAGTCGAGAAAGCTGATATAGAGAAATAGTGTCTCAAATAGGAAGAAAATGTGTAAATTTAGTCAGTAGATCAACAATAACCCAAATCACATTGTTACCTTGAGATTTATTTTGTAATCCTACCATGAAGTCCATGGATATATTTTCCCTTTTCCAATATAGAAACAGAAAAGGCTGAAGCATTCTCTTTAGTAGTTATCTCTCTTCTCTAACCTATTGACAAGTCTAACATTTCATTGTAAAATCTTCAATATCTATTTTTATTTCATCCCACTAGTAATACTCCCTAAGGTCTCTGTACATCTTATTACTATCATGATGAACTGAAAATGGAGTACTATGAGCTTCACACAAAAATTATTTCTTCATCTGAGAATCACAAGGCATGTTTAATCTCTTCCAAAATCTTAAAACACAATATTTTTCATTGTTAAATTTAATAAACTTACCCCTTTTTACCAATTTTACCTTTTTTAACTCAAAGTCTTCATTCTATGCTTGCTTAATTCTATTTGACAGAGATAACTTCATTAACATCTAAAATAAAATAAAGGAATTTCTAACACTAATAACTTCTAAGAAAAAAAATTATCAAATCATTAATCAAGGGGTCATGTTCCAAATGTAACATTATTAATGTATTATGATGTTTTCTTATCAAGGAATCTTACACTTTTTTTACTTTTATTGTATGGTAATTAATCATGAAATCATTATACTTTATTATTTCAATCCATATTCTTTTCTGCGTGTTCAATTCATTCTAATTAAATATATACTTAAAACTTTTATGGCCAATATATATTTCAGATTTTTCTTCGTATAAATTATGCCTCCATATTTTCAAAGAGAAAACCATAGCTTCTAATTCCAAATCCTGAGTGGGATAATTTAACTCGTGATGTTTCGGTTGTCTTGAATCACAAGCAATTACCTGGTTATTCTGCACCAGAACATAACCAATTCCCTTAAAATAAACATCATTGTAGATGAAAAAATTAAAATTTATGGAAGGGAGGGCCAAAACTGGAGTATTCGCCGATCCCCTTTTCAGTTCTTGAAAACAAACATCACAGTATTCTGAAAAAATAAATTTAACCCATTTTCATGTTAACTTAGTTAGCAGGCTAGATAACCATGCAATTTTTTTATCAAAACATCAGTAATATCCTGTTAATCCAAGAAAACTATGAATCTCTATAACATTTTTAGGTATTTTCCATTATTTAACCAATTTTTTTGGCGATATCAACTGTTATGAAATCCTTATTTACAATGTTCCTAAGAAAATAAATTTATTGCAACCAAAAAACACATTTGCTAAATTTCCCATATAAATGTTTTTCTTTGAGAGTTTGTAGGACAATCCTTAAATGTTTTTCATTATCTTCATAACTTTTATAAAATACAAAAATATCATTAATAAAAACAACCAAAAACTTGTCCATGTAATCAAAAAATATTCTATTCATAAGATCTATGAATATAGTTGGGGATTTTTTCAAACCAAAGGGCATAAAAACAAACTCATAATTCCTATATTTAGTTTGAAAAGATATTATTAGAATGTCATCCTCCTTTACCTTTAGCTGATGGTACCTAGATCTGAATTAAATCTTTGAAAAATAATGAGCTCCCTGGTGCTGATCAAACAAGTCATCTATATGAGCCAATGGATATTTATTATTAATAGTAATGTTATTCAAAGCTCTATAATCAATGAAAAGTCTCATGAAACCATCTTTCATTTTAATGAATAAAATATGAGCACCCCATGGTGAAGTTCCAAGTCGAATGAAACCTTTATCAAGTAACTCTTGAAAATACTTTTTCAATTCAATAAGTTCCACTTGATCCATTTGATAAGGGGGTTTTTAAATTATCTTAACATAATTAACTATGTTAATAGTAAATTCAACTTCATGACCAGGTATAACACTGGGTAACTTATCAGAAAAAACATAAAGGTATTCATTTACCACTAGTGCATCATTAATTTGAACAGTTCCCTTATTTTCAAAAATATGTGCAAGATAACTTTCATTTTTATCTTTTAATGGTTTCTCATCTTACTGATATATTATCAATGGTATGGATTCATTCTTGTATATAAATTGAAACTCTTTCTAAAAAAATTTCTTTATCTCTACAATCAATCTTAGCATTATAAACATAAAGCCAATCTATACACAGAATAACATAAAAATCTACTAAGGAAAAAACAATAAGGTTTTAAAGTAATGAATTTTAATATACTATAATAGGAATATTCTTATAATGTCATTTTACCTTAATAATTCCCCCTGATGTTTTAACCATAAGCTATTGTTTCATTTATTGAGGTGAAATTTCCAATTTACTAGAAAATTTCTCAGAAATACAGGAATGTGTAGACACTGTATCAAAAAAATATTAAAAAATATAATTAAACAAACTAAGTATCGGATACTATTTTATTTGATGGCCCAACATCTATTTATGAAGTCGTAAAGGATCTCACTGCACCTTTCTGCTTATAATCTTTCCATTTCCTATTATTCAGATCTTTCTTTGGGCAGGTATATTCATAATGACCCATCTCACCACATTTTAAAAACCTTATAGTTTTTTATCATAATTAATATTAAGATCATTTTCATTGAAATCTTAGGACATATGTTCAAACTTACCACATCAAAAAAAATCCTGGATTTGTTAATGCATTCCTCAAGGTGATTTTTACTACACTTCCCATAAACTGGAAACTGGAATTTTATACCTTTATATTTATTTGGTTGATTTTTAATAATTACTTGTCATCTGTAACTTTTCTTATGCTTGTCAAAGTATACATTATCATTAGAAAAATCCATTTTTATGCTCACATCACATCGAATAAGCTTATCATAACTTTTGAATTCTTGATAAGCCAATTCCCTTCAGTATCTTGGCTTCAATCCTGAGTAAAAATGATTGGTTTATCATCCAGATCCCGAATGATATTTGGAGTGTACCTTTCCAATAGGGTGAAGTTTTCTTTATACATGACCACTAAATCTTCCTCCTTTTGATTCAATTAAATTAATTGATTTTTTATCCTAAGTTGAACCACCTTAGAAAAAATATTTTTCAAGGAAAATATTCTTAAATACATCTCAGTCCAATGCATCAATCTCCTCATTATCTCTGATATTCTTGATCATTGACCACCACTAGTTAGCTTCACCTTAAAAATTATAAATATAAAGACTAACATTAAGATTAACTAAACTCATCATGACATCAAATATCTTTTTAGGGGTTTAGTCCACCCTTCATCCACCATTGATTCAGAAGATCCACTGAAAGAATGAGGGTATTGCCTTATAAAATATTCCACTATCATAATGTTCCTTTACGGTTGTTCTGGTTGTTCTCTTGTATGGATGAAACTAACATTTATTACCTATTTTAGCTAATCCACTACTCTAAAAAACTACTTGGTTCCAATCCCTACCATTCCAAGTTTTGGATTTGGAAAGATATCAGCCTCTTGGTTCCTTCTAACGTCATCTTCCCTATTTCATCTATAGAAAACCATTCTGAACAGACATATCTTAGATGAAGCAACCTGGTAATCTTAAAAGGCTATATCATTTCAATATAAAAAAAATTAATAGTAATTTATGGTATTTTATTAACATCATCCCAACTTATAAAGTTTTCTAAATCATGATCTGATACCACCTATAAGGATCTGACCTTAAACATTACATAATCTAGTAAATTCTTTTAGAATTATCTTTCTTACATTCCCAAAGATATTTTTAGTTTATATTTTTAGATAATTAAAACATAATTCATAAATATCAACCCACAAGGATACAAAGTGGGTATTACTAAAACAATATCCATTTTTTATAATATAGTTTTTATAATAAAACATAAAATATTTTCATGAATAATCTTCATAACATTTATTTTGGATTCCTATTTTCTCTTAAAAATCATTAAACCATATGAAAAAAAATAAAAACTAGGGATGAGAAAAAAAATCTCAATAATAGATATAAAAAGAAGGAAAGAAACTATTAGTCTATTAATACTTATAAGTATATGAAATGATTTTTACAAAGACATATTTCTCACCCATAAAGTATCATATACATACTTGTAAAAAACATGTGATTTCAATAAAACATAGAAAAACATAAATAAAACATGTAGGTAATTTGGGGGATTAATTACTTAATATTTTAACTATCATATATACCTTATGATTAGTAACTATCACAGCTACCTTACAATGTAACCCTTACCATATGGTGTAAACATTGCAATTACACTTAGTTTAACCATATGGAAGACCTCCAACATAAACATACCCAAATAATTGGAGGGTGATATAGGTCCCACCCTTCATAATAAACAATTCCCATGAACAAAAACATAATCATAAAATAGGAAAATTTTCATCATAAAAATCAGTCTATTGGATTTTGTAAAAATAGAAATTTAAAAGAGGATTTTAAAAGAGAATTCCCTTACAAATATTATATCATTGAAGCAAGAATAATTAAAATAAAAGGAATATGTATATTCACTATAAATACAAATAATAAAACATAATATAATCAATATTCACATCCCAAATAATCTTATCAAAACAAAATCAATGAAGTAAAAGGTTAACCTAAAGAATGGAAATCGGGTTAATAATTCCCTTACCTTGGGTTTGTCTTACTTAAAACATGTTAAAAACTTCTATATAATGGTTTAAAAAGTTTTATTGATATATTTAATAACTATACTCATGCTTATAATACCTTACAAGATCTTATTATAACATTTTCCACCCATTTATTAACAATATTTAGTCTTTTCCATTGTTTTGGTGCGTTATTTTCATAGTTTCCATAATCAGTTCATTATGGATTTTTCTTGTAAAATGGAAATAACACTTCATAAGTGATAACATGTATATATATTAGTCTATTTTAAATAATTATCTGTGAATTTAATCTATCCATGATTATAATATTAGGAAACAATAACTCATCGTCCACGAAGGCATTGAATTGACACGCCACGGACAATGATTTAATTTTTAAGAATAAAATTATAAAATGAGAGATTAAAATATGATTATAAAATTTAAAATAATAACATTCAATACAAATATGATATTATAGTTATCATGAAACATTTTACTAGAGGAAGACAAAGGTAGAAGAGAGGAAAAAATTAAAAGAGTATAAGAATAGCCTTTTTATGAGACCAGAAGCACTAGAATATAGAAAGGAATGAGGAAAATGGAATTTGGTAGAGGAAATTAAATAAAGAAGGCTCAAGTTTATGATTATTTATAAAGTAATGAGCCTCCTTTTATAAAGGAGGTGAGGGGTAATTGAGGAATTACATAAAATATTAAATTATATTAAGTATAATATAGGGTTTAAGAATTTCAAAACGAATAAAAAGCATGGGATATCACATTTTTGACCAAATCATTTCATTTTTGTCCTTGTTCAATAATTTTTTGATTTTTAAATATTTTAATTAAATATTATATTCATCAAAAATGATTTTTTCAAATTAAACACTATTTATAACCTTTGAATTTAAAAACATCAAACAAGGTTTCAAATTAGAATAATTTTTTATTATATCTTAGACTTATAATATTAATCTATGGAATTAATTAATTAGCTTAAAAATATAAAATTATATTTATTTTATTATTTTTAATATCATTAATTTTATTGATTCATTAATTAAATAATTATTGCATTATTATTGTGAAAGACATTAGGGTAGTTATTATTACATAAAATTTAAAATTAAAATTCCATAAAAATATAATTTTATTATATTTACAAACACTATTTATTTCTATAATGAACTTCTGGAAAACCATAAATTAAAATAGTATACAAATTAAAGTTTATAGTGTGAACACCTTGACTTACTTTTAAATAACATATTCTAAAGGTCTTAATCTAATTCTTCTTGGTCCAAAATGTCCCAAATTCAAATAAAAAATAGATTATTGTTGACACTTTCTATTGTAAAAATATTTATTCAAGATTGGATTCATTTAATGGTACTTATAATTTTAATTAAAAAAATTTATATATTTTTCTTTTGCTTGCATAAGTACTGTTTGAGTATTTCATAAGCATTAAGGAAAATTATTTCATTTATAAAAAATTAAAAATGAATTAAAATCATAAAAATAAATTAATTAGATTCAAAATAATCATTTATATTCATTCATTAATTTTAATTACACATATCAATATCAAAACAACTTCCTTAATTTGTTAATTTTTCTTTTCTTAACTTACACAACCATTGCATAGGAATTTTGATAAGGCTCATGTTATATAACAACAAAATTATAAATTAACAACAAAAAATTTCAATAATATATAATAATTAATAAAAAAGTCATTAAAATAATTTTTAGAACTTAATTATTATATATAAGTTACCAATTTTGACTATGCAGGCACTGATAATGATTTTCATACTTATCAGGAAAAATATAATTTTCATGTTCTAAATTAATATTGTAAAATTTTACTCTTATAATATCATTATTTATTTATGACATAGTTTAATTAATTCTTTTAAATTGTAATAATTTCATTATTATGTCACAAAAAATAACATATTTTATAAAAAACTAGGTTTTTTCTATTCACCAAAAATTAAATTTTTTTAGAAAATTATCAAAAAATAACACTAAGATAATTTAAACATGGTGAATTAAAAATTATAATTATTTTTTTCAAATTAAAATTTTATATATTCAAAATTATTATTTTAAATAAATAACCATATAATAAATAAATTTAATAACATTATTTATTTTATGAATTACTTACCATTATAAATTTGAGTATTTAATTAAATAATACTAATAAGTATGAAAACAAATTATTCTTTAAAAATATGGGTTATTATATAAATGTTTGAGAAATTCTATTTTTACTGCATTTAACTTTATTTACAAATTATTAAAATTGATCTTTTCAAATTTTTTATATATGAGTCACTTTTCTATTTTAAAAAAAGTATGAAAGAAAATTTCTCTATTAACATATATAACTTGAATGGATTTTCCCTTCACTATGAATGTTATTTTATTTTATGCCTAATTTACAAGTTTCCATGTTTATTTTTAGTGGAATTATTTTTCACAATATTATGGGAATTTTTAGTTTTTAAATATACTAAAAGAAAATATTATTTTTCATGTCTTCAATGAAATGTCCACATGATCTTCTGACGGTATTTTTCAACTATGTCAACAGAATTTAAGTAATGTTATGATTCATTAGGGATATGATCTTATTATACCATACAATTTCATTATCTATATGTCTTATGATAATGATGATTTAAGAATGATTATATAAAACCCATTTCTTTTATATGGGTTATGTTATGATGAAATTTTTATACACTCATTTCCTCTCCATGGGTTATGCAATGATGGAATGATGAATTTTATTATGATCTTATGGAAAAGATATGAATAATTTTAATTATATGATGGGTAGTCCCAGAATTATGTAGATCTATAATGCATTGGGTAAATAATGATATAACATAAGATGATATTAATTATAATAAAGAGTGAACACAATTTAGTAATGGACTCTACCCTCTATGATAGTATTAGGAGTAAACCATGACTAAAGAAATGATGGAATGAGGAGTGAACCTGATCCATTGTGGTACATTTTAATCTATGATAGTAATGAAGGTGATCCATGACTAAAGAAATAATTTATTATTCTTATTTATATGAAAAAAACCTATTTCTTAGGATTATGATATGTTTTCATTACTCATGATTGAATAGTGGTAGTTTTTCACTCCAATTACTTATGTCTTTTTTTATGAAAAATATTGATGTCATGATTCATTATTAATTATCTATGATGGATTGGGTATGACTTCCATAAGTTATAATTATGTTATAATACCCTTATGTTGATCATACTCCCACATATGATCATTTATTTATATATATTATGTTTACCCTTAATGAGAATATAAACTCGCCCTTTATTATGTTTCCATTTACCCATGTTATGAAGAAAGGCTTTAAGTATTTTATTTCAAATAAGGGTATTATGGAAGAAGATATTTTTTAGAGATATTGAAGATATTTCAAGAAATAAGTAGATTATGTATCTAGTATCCAAAGACAAAAAACCTTTATAGATCAAGTTTATATATTCTTATGAGATGTATTTAATATTAATATATATATATATATGTGATGTAATATTTATGTATGAAATATTTGGGTCACGTAAAAACATGTCTCATGGAATTGAAAATAGATACAAATATCCCTTAAAACTTTGGTATCTTCTGAATTAAAATATAATACGTGGTAAAATGTGAGATTGAGTTTTAAATACCTTAGATTTCATGAAAAAATAAATACATGTCCAATTTATACACTATGAAAAGTAAATAAGTGGTGAATACAAATCATATCTCTATGAAGAAAAATTGAGATTCCCAAACCCTTACCCTTAATCCTACTTATTCAAACATGCTAAAACCTATTGTATAATAAAAATAAATATATTAATCACATAACTTGGAGAATTATTCATATATATAAACTTTTATAAACTTTTTTTATATCCATAAATTATAAATATATTTCTAAGATATAGTTTATTTTCATTATTGGGTCATTGGAAATTTTGATTGTTTGTTCCGTACAAGTAACACAGTGATGGGGTCGATTCATAATAATAGGTTCAAAGTTCATCATTACCAAATTATCAAACATATTATAATAATTTTACTTTAATTATTAATTATATATTATTTTCATTTGGTTAATTATAATGTTATATTATGTGAAAATAGAAATTTTCATGATCTAGTTTCAGTGTGTTTAATGAAAGAAAGGTGATATATAATAAATATATTAAATATCAATAAAAAAATTATAGAATCATTAAAAGATCATAAATAAATTAATTATAAATTATATTATCATTATAAAATATTACTTAATAATACATGATATAATTATTATAACATCGCTCATGTAGGTTATAAAACTGACCTAAGCAGTAGAGTGTAATAATGATTTAATGGGTAAGAAATTATTTTTATATGATGAAAATAGAACATTTAAAAAATCTTAAACATTTAATAATTATCATTTGTCTTCAATTAATTCATTCTTAGTACCATCTATAAACAATGGTTATTAAAAAAAATCATTCATGGAGGTGTTAGTCCAGACGTACACACGATTAACATTTCAATTTCTCAATGAAGGGGATAAAATAAAAAATATATGATAAATTAATAAAATTATGTAATTAATTATTATATTAGAATTATAATTTTAAAATAAGAAACATATTATTTCCTAAAATCCTTCTTTGTTACTAGCCTTGATGGGTGGTGATGAAAAATGAACCACATCACTTTGTTGATGCATTAGTTTGTAAGTACACATGATTGATGTTGTTTTATTTTTAATAGTGAATGGAAAAAATTGAATAATTTATTATTAGTAAATATAATAATTTTTTTAATATTAATAATAGTTATTTAATTATATTAGGGTTTCTAAGAAAATTTTGTTATAGGAAGATTAAGAAGAAAAGACTAAGTGAGAAAAACTCACATTGAGAACTTGAGATTTATCTTGGAAATATCCTTGGAAATAGAAGAAAGAGGCTAAATAATTGAGAAATTAAGATTATAAAATTTAGGGAGGATTATAAGAGTAGAAAAATTTAAAAGTTTCAGGATTAAATTTGAAGGGATAAATGTAGAATGAAGTGGTGGAAGTGACCCCTTTTCATAAGTGAAGAGAAGGGAAATTTTGGAAGTACCTATTACATTTCAAAAATATTATGTCACTCTTAAATATTAAAATGATTTAAAAGTGAAAAATAATGGAGGAGAATAGGGTTATATGATCCACCACTCATACACACATATGGAGGTGAATTTTTTAATTTTTTGAGGTCTTTTATACTTAGTAAAATTCTTTTCACCCTTTTTACTTTTAGTGCAGTAACTAATATTTTTAACCTCAGTTATTAATTTTAATTAATAAAAACAAAATTTATCATATTTACTAATTTAAACATGATTATTTAAAATGTTACTATAATTTTATTAAATAAAATTTATAATGGTTAGAAACTTTAATTTTTATATTAACGCATATAACGAATAAAACCATTATTAGAAAAGTGTGTTTCGTGATTAAAATTTATGTGTAGTATGAAGTTATCAATGTCATTAAAATACATGATATAAATTGGTATATTATAAAACAAATAAATATTAATTTTCTTTAAAAGAAATCCAAAACTAAATATCACCATTAAAATTGTTTTTAATAGAATAGAGTGAATAAAGTTTTTAAATTAAAATGAAATGTTATTTTTTTTCTAAAATTTTTAACATAATTTTTTAATGATTATATTATTTTTAAATATATAAATTTAAAATAAAATAAATATTTTATGAATTTAAATAATTTATAAATATAAATTTCTTAATTATATAATAATAAAGTCATAAAATGTATAGTTTTGGAAAAAAATATTTTTCAATATTCACCTAAAAATATATTACATCAGAAAAATACCAAAAAATAATAATATCCTATATTTTTATGATGAATCAAAAATGGATTTTATTTTTTATAACAAAAATTTTTAAATTTTACAATTTTACTTTAAAATAAAAACTTAAATATATAATGAAAAAAAATTTCATAACAAGAAAAAAAATTAAAAATATTAACTATTCTTATTTTTATTTTCTATCAATTACTAATAAATTGGGTGTTAATGTATTATTCATATCAATAATATATTATATATATATGATATTTAGTTTCTTAATTCACATTATAATAAAAAAATTATAATAGTTAATTTTTAAATCTTAAATAATTTGTATTAGTATTTAGAAACACTAACTGAATTTTATGAGTGACTTAGTATTAATAATATACTTTTTTCAACATATAATTTATAATTTTTAACTTATATTTTTACCTTCTGATTCTATAACTACATTTTAATGGTTATATAAGTGTTCATGGTGTGTTTTGGTTTTGTTTTGAGTGTATCACAAGCTATCAAACACACAATATTTTAAAAAAAATAAAATATATAATTTTTAATCTTGGGGTGTTATAACAAGAGATAAGTCTAATATTTGAAATGTTAAAAAAGGTTTGTGGGTGAAAAGTGAATTTTGGAGAAAATGTATAGGGTTAAATCATCATAATCATTGATGTTTCTTGTAACACCATGATATTTTAGAATATATTTCTCATTAAATAAATTGTAAGTGTTTGATAGCTTTCTTGACATGCAATACTAAGCTTAAAATGAATTGTGATATATTATAATTAAGCTATTAAATTTTAATTATAAATAAGAATAACCAAATTATGAGAAATCTATATAAAGGTTTTATATAATGTAAATGTAATAATTAATGTGTAATAAACAAGTACTCAATTTTCAGTAAAGTCATAATATACTTCAAAAATATATTTTCTTCAAAAATGGATTTATTTAATCATGTGCATAAACATTAAAATTAATTTTTACCATTTTTAGAAATTATATTTTAGGAAATGAATATAATTTTTTAAATCATCATTTCAATGTTATCTTTAGGTGAATTTTTGTGATTTTTCTAAATAGTTTTATTATTTAGTGAATTGTGAAAATATTTGATACTTGTAAAACTTGAATTTTTTTCTTTGAATAAATTAATTTAAAAGTCCAATTATAATTTAGATTTTGTTTTTAAGGTAATATAAGATCCATTTTATAAATAATAATATAAATAATTCCAAAGTAATCAATATTATATTTTATTTTGGTAAAAGTTCATTTTTATGTTTAAAAACACAATTTCCTAGAAACTGATTTTCACTATGTTTTATATATATATATATATAACAAAATTGATTTTTTCCACTTAATAAAAGTGAATCTTGAAAAATGGATTCCATATTTTTAATCAGGAGGTTAAAATTTGTTAGATAATAAACTTCTATTTTTATGCATTGTGAACAACAACTGTGATAAAATTTATGACCTCAGTAATTGGAAAACTGGGATAAACAAGATTAAAACTATAGAATAAGAAATAAAAGTCATCCTTACACTTTAATATATTTAATTTTATGAGTTTAACTTGACCAATCCCTTCATATATTAAAAAATATGTATTTTTGTTCCATTTGTATTTAATAAATCCATTTATATTATTTTAAATAAAAGAAAATTCCAAAATGTCACTCTCTTGATTTTAATTTATTATTTTACCTCATTAAATTATATTATAACCATACCAATATAATGAACTATATATCCACCATATACTGAAATTTGAATTTTTTATGGAACAACCTTTAATCATCTCCTTTTTATATGTTGGAGAAAGGTAACATCATTCATGCGTACATGTGGACTATAACCTCCACGATGTGATGTGATTTTTTGTTAATTTACACTTTACGTTGATGATGATAAAGATATATTTAATGAATATATATTATATTTATTATTTTATAATTATTATATAAAATTTTATTATTATTTACATTTCTTTCATTTTGTCCTTCAAAAATCTAAAATATCACTCGTGTGTACATACAAACCACTATCTTCATGAAGTTATGTAATTAATTTTTCAATTGTGATTTTTTTTTAATTATTATAAAATTGTATATAATAAATAAATATTATAATTATGTAATAATTATGATTATTTATATTATTAAACCATAATCAAGTTGAATGCACTGAAACCATCAAAATGAAACATGTTAGGAAAACAGACCAGTTTTCATCAGAATGTTCATTTTAATGAGGAAATTGTTAATAAAATGATAATTGAATATTTTAAAGTAATGATACATAGTAAGTTATCTATTAATATGGTTTTATAATATATTTATAATAAATATATATTTATTATACATGGTATTTTAATGTGTATGAAGCAAGACATGACTTTAGGTAAGAGTTTGTTGTCTTAATGTTATTTTGTTGAGACATTTTTGATGTTATGAACCTATTTATGTTTAGGAGGTGTATATACTATCTATTTGACATGTTATATTATATACACTTAAAAATATTCATGGTATTTAATGTTTCATTTGTACTTATCTCTTTTATGGGTGTGATGATTCAAAAGTTACTAAAGCAGTAAAGGGTTTAGGTTACAATGTCATTTATCTTCAAGAATATCTCTGATAAATTAATATTTATTGAAATTATATGGATATTATCATTTAAAAACCATATATTTTATCCTCCTTTGGATATTATTTTTTTATGTATTAGTTTCATTTTTTGCTCTTTGGTACTTGAAATTATCAAGAAAATGTTTTTAAATAAATATCAACCTTATTTCCTTTTTGGTCAACACAATTTTTATTCCTTGTCCCTAATCTCGAAAAATTGTTTTATGAAAGGTATTAAATATACATGAAATGTTTTAAATGGGTAATTTTTACTACTATTTAATTTATTTAAAAGGTTTTAAAAATAAATATTTTAAAATAAATATTTTTTTGAACAAGTTTTTTTGACTTTTTTCAATGGTGTGAAAGCAATATTTTACATTAATATATACAAGATGAATGGATTTTCCCAATATCATAGATATTATTTTATTTGAATATTC
The DNA here is from genome assembly GCA_963277665.1 of Viscum album. NCBI lineage: Eukaryota > Viridiplantae > Streptophyta > Magnoliopsida > Santalales > Viscaceae > Viscum > Viscum album. Next base: position 1,170,283,984 of record OY728138.1, on the reverse strand, counting down.
TGTTAAAATATTAATTGGTTATTTTCCAAGAAATTTTTTTATTAATATTCTGGGAATTTTTAGTCAAATGTTATAAAAATGTATATTTTATTATGTTTTCAAAGAAAGGCTTGAATGATATTTTAATGGTATTTTTCATCTATTTAAAAATTATTTAAGTATTTTTATACTTAATTGGGTATATTATGTTATGATATTATCCACTTTATTTATCTTTATATTTTGTTATTATGATTATTAAAATATGATTCTATGAAACTTTTTTCTTTCCCATGAGTAAATTAAGTAATGATGAAACCTTTATGAATCCCATTTCTTTTCCATAGGTTATGCTATTTTGAATTAATGAAATTTTTATGAAATATGATTCCTTTAAATGGGTTGTGATATGATGATATTAGGAATGCTTTTTGATCTTTTGGCACACATTGTATGGTTTTCTTTATGTGATGTGTGGGCCTGAAATTATATATACCTCCAATGCAATGGGTAATGATGATGAAGTTGAAAATATCATAAGAGATGGTAGAGTTAATAAGCACCTAAGAGATAACATAGTTAACTATATGGAAGTTACATATAATATAATTTTATAAAGGATCAGGTAGTCATTTTCATTAAGGGACTTTTTCTATAATTATAGCCTTGGGTGTGAACCTTGACTAAGGAAGTGATTTTATATGCCTATGTGAATGCCAAAAACCTATGTATTATTATAATGATAATTTATCATACTTAATGATTGATTATTTATGATTCCACGCTCATTATATATTTTTTAATTTGTTAGGAAAACCCATATTCAATGATTCATGATTAAATATATTTGAATGATTGGGTATGATTGTTGAAAGTTATGATCATGTTATATTACCCTTACACTTATCTTACTCACACTTATTATCATTGATTAATATATCCTATGTTTTTTCTTACTGAGCATCTGATCTAACCCTTTATTATATTTCATTTCTCTAGGTTATGAATAAATTTTTTCAGTAGGGTGTGTCTAATAAGTGTACTATCTAAGAAGAACATTGTGATAGATATTGAAGATCTTTCTTGAAATAATATGATTATGTATATAGTCTCTAAAGACTCTAAACCTTTATGTTTATGGGGAATATATTATTGTGAAATGTAATTCAATATTTATCTAAAATGGTTCAATATTAAAGCATGAAATGACTAGTTCACCTTAGTTGGTATTAGAGTAGTGTTTAGTTATTTTTGGATATTAAGATTAGAGAGATTTAGTGAGAACAATAATGATAATTCTATGTAAAGAAAAAAATCAGGAATAATTGGTAAAGTATATATATATTTTTGTTTTCCTAGAAAATAAATCCTTTTATGGATACTAGAAATTGGATGCAGCTATAGTATAAGTGAACCTAAGGGTAATAACTCTGAACGGGGCAGATTAGGTATTAACTCATTCATCACTGGTGCATGATGAGTGGGCCTTGGACATCACACCAAGAGAGACACTATGGGGGTATATTCTTATGTTAATTCACATTTTCATTAGAAAATTATTATGAAGGATTTTCATATAAGATGATCATGATTGATCTAACTTAAACTAATTGTGTTATAGAATGAAAATAAGGTGTCTTGATTTAGACATCCTATGAATAATTTTTTATGATTACATGATTACTCAATACTATTATTATTTTCCACACTATGTTTTTTAGTTCCATTAAATGGTTTGAACTAAGATTAATTGTGTAAAAACTGAATGTGATGGATAGTGGAATGATTTTTATCTTGATAAAAAATGAAACAAGAGCTAGATTATGAAACCTAGTGATTATTCATAATCATAAATTTCATTATATGGCTAACAAACTCATATTGGGTGAGTTTCCTAACAAACATAATAGGATTAAAATGGTGTTTCATGGTAGTTTATTTGATGAATACCATGCTATAAAAAATATTTTACTTCCTACATGTCAAGTATGTGGGAATAAGCAATTAGGAAAATGTCTCAAAGTAATGAGAAGATGTTTTATACATGAAAATGGTCATGTGGAAAGTAATTTCCAAGGAAAAATGAAGCGTTTGATGGAGGGAAATGATGTTCATCAAAACAAGCCTATAACAATGTGGTAAAGGCCCCAAATTGGCACCCAAAAGACCCAGGATCAATTATAGGTAAGGATGGAATTCCCAGGTTACTATAGCAGTACTATAGCAGGGAACAATAGCAGTAATATAGCAGCGTCAAAACTATAGCAGTGGAGAAACTGTAGCGGTGGAGGTAGTGTAGTGGGAACTATAGAGGTGGCGGTACTGTAGCATCCTAGGTACTATAGCAATATTATTCACTAGAGATCACTTTGGGCCAAAAAATGGGCTTTCATGCCCCTAGGACGTCGGGCTATATAATGGGTCTCCCTCTACCCAATCAAAAGAGGTCTTTGCTTTGCTTTAATAATAAAATGAGGCTTCTGCCCCAACCTTTAAAAAAAGGAAGTACCTATGTGATACCAATTGTTAAAGTAAAATGTTTGATGTTTTTATGTATTATAATTCATGTATTAGGTAGTAAAAGTGTTTTATCAATGATAATCTAGTTATAAGAATCATAAAACATCTATGGATTTTTATACAATGGTTTTTATTTAAGGATTTACAAGCAAATGTTGAATGGTACTGATAACTTAGAAAAGTGATTTAGTGGTAAAGTGATATTTTTTGAAATTAATTTATTGAGGGATATATAACCCTTAATATGTGATTGATATTTAGATAATATTGTTTAGTTTGGATAATGATTTTATTGATATTGACAAAGTAAATTGGATAGTTTTTGTAGAATTATTTTTTTAAAGCATATAAGATATTATTATTGACTTATGGTGAATCGTGATATTTATGGAAACAATTAGAATATTTTTGGTAGTATATGATTATCGTATATACATTTTTCATATATGACCTTATGATCTATTGATATTATTTAGAGATAATCATTAATTTGATCATAGAATAATATTTGATCAAATCATTCTAATCTTTGGGTTTAAATTTTGGTTTGGAATATTTTAAAGAGTTTAAAGGTTATTTATTTATGGAATGAATTATGTTTAATAGTGGATGTTATAATATAGATTTTGGAGATTGGATTATAAATATATTTTCATATTGGATAACTTTTTCTAACCATTTTAGTTTTGGTAAATATCAAGGGATGGGAAGAATGATTTTTCATTCTTTTGTGGATCTTATGATTTGTTAAAAGTTAATTTTAGTGCTTTTGGAATGGAAAAATTCATCATGGTTATTTATCATATGAAAAATGAGATGAATATGGGACGTAAAACGGATCAAAGGATAATAAAAGGATAAAATTATGCTTATGGTATGGAAGAAAATAAAGTGAGTTTTTATCTCAAATTATCTAAAATAATGGTAAATGATTTTATTAACTCAAGTCAGAGGAAAAAATATATATCGAGTGTTATGTGGAAGCTATAACTAAAATATAATTATACTTTTTGGATACTCATGATCCTTATAATAAAACAAACCTAGTTTTACAAATACTTAATCTGGAGATACTATTTTTCCTAGTAGTGATCTAGAAATTAGTTATCATGATAAAATATACATCAGATTTTTATACTTTATCATGATACAATAATTCTAATAAGTTATAATTAAAATTAAAAGGGGATAAATTATTTAAGGGGGTATAATTTCACAACCATAGATCTTAGAATATGTTCCTCTTTATATAAATTGAAAGTGTATGATATTTTTTTTGACACGCAACACGGAGCTTGAAAAGAACTATGATATATTATAACATGGCCATTAAATTGGTGGTATAAATAGGAATAACCAAATTATGAAAAATATTTATAAATGTTTTACATAATGAAAATTTATTTATTTATTCATAATAAATTAATACTTAATTTTCAAAAAATTCGGTTTATACTTAAAAAATATGTTTCCTTCAAAAATGGTTTTATTGCATTTTTTATATCCATTATAATTAATTTCTAAATTTTTAGATATTTTATTTGAGTAAATTAATAAAAAAAATTAAATATTAATTTAAATATTATTTTTTGGTGAATATTTTATATTTTCTAAAATGTTTTATTTTTAGGGAATATTGAAAAATATTGATTTCTATAAAACTATTATTTTTTATTTAAAAAATAATTTAAAAGTACCATTATATTTTTGGATATAGTTTTAAAATAAAATAATATCTATTTTAATGAAATTAATATATGTAATTTCATATGAATCAATATCATATTTTATTTTTGTTATAAGATCATTTTTTTGTTTAAAAACACAATTTTCTAAAAAATGGTTTTTTTTTTCATTTTACATTACACATTTGTAATCAAATTGATTTATGCTAGTTATATAAATTGAATCATGAAAAATGTATTCCATATTTCGAATATGGAGGTTTAAATTTTATAAATAGGTTCATTTTATTTTTAGGAATTATAATAGTAATTAAAGTAAAATTTATCACCTTGGTTAAGGGTAAAATGGGATATACAAGGTTAAAATTATTGGATAAGGCATTAATTGTAACATCCCAAGTAAATAAAGAAATAATACATTTCCATAATTATTAACATTTGTGAATTAAATATTAATTTTAATTTAAAGGGGTTGATATGCTCGATGGCGTACCCGATACGCAACAACGAGTTTCTTTGAAATCTTACATTGCACACTAATAATATAATAATATTATTTTAAATGTAGTTAATACCTAGTCGTTGTATTGGAAGGAATGAATATAACTAACTAAAATATTATTATACATGTTTGTTAAATGTTTTTACATTTATCTAATAAAGTTTAGATGCTTAAAATGTGAATTAATCTAATTTTAAGCATAAATACTCTAATATTCTTTAAAAGGTCGATTTACCGCCTTTTGATGACAACCCCTCTTTAAATCTAGTTTTGGTCACTTTTATATTTTATTTTTGAAAATATAAAATTCTTCTTCAGAATTGCGACATCAATATTTACTTTGGGTAAATTTTTGGTATTTCTCTAATAATATTCATTTTTTGATGAATAGTGAAAAATATTATATTTTAATTCAAAACTTCCTTTTAATATAATTTATTTATATGGTTTGATTATATTTTTAATTGTTTTAAAAGTGTAATTAGATTATTTTTTTATCATTTAATCTAATTTTGGTCATTGGAATTAATTTCACTTGGAAATTGGACATAAACAAGTATCAATCTCTTGATAGTTATTGTTTCTTAAAAACACGCTATTTGTTTTGACAAAAAAAATTGATTTTAAATAAATTAATGCAACTTATATGTTTTTAATTTGGTAAAATAGAAATAATTTTTGAATTCATAATATCAAATATATATTAGGTTGATTTTTTGGTATTTTTATGAAAAACTTCAATTTTTGATGAATAGTTAAACCACTAAGTAGTAGTTAAAAAACTCACTTTTTCATTTAAATGAAATTTTACTACTTCTGTGGATTGAATTTTTAAAATTATATATACATTGTTGTTATTAGTGAGTAAAATGTTGTTCAATAAGATGAAAATAATTTTTGGTGAATGGTAACTTTTGACTTTTATCTACCGCGGTTAAAGGTAAATAGGGTAATTCGAGGTAAAAAGAATATTATAATAATACAAAATTACCTTAACACTTGTCCAAACCTTATTTTTTGAGTCATTTACGACCATGGTCATCTTTGGGTCGATTTTGGTACCCCATGGAGCCATTTGATAGTGATAATGACACTTTATTTTAATTAACTTAAAGTAAAGGCAAAATTGCATAAACAAATATTTTTTAGTAAATTAATTTTTACATGGGGTTATATAAGTTATCTTTTCGACTATAAATATTAATTGTAAAGATAAAAATATTTTCTACATGATGGTATTTATTTTATAATTTTTAGAAAAAAAAAAAAAAAATTATTTATGACACAATAATGATGGAGTATTTACCTCATTAATAAATGATTTAAATAAATAATATTATAAATATTAAAAAATATCCAAAACTTGTCCAATTATTATTTAATGATTTTATTTCTAACTTTAGTCATCTTATATTCAAGTTTAATGAGTTTTTGATCTTTAGAAACCGAATATAAATTTATAATAAAATAATATTTTCAAACATTTCTATAGATCCCCTCCTCCCCGTTATAAAAAGCCCTCACATCTAACCCATTCCTCACACTTATGAAGCCCCTTGTATCATCCAACCCCTACCCAAATTATCTCTCAAGATCCCTCTATTTAACTTAGAAGACTTAACTTAGGCATAAGGCACTTCAAGAAGCCCTTTTGGTTCAAACCAAAGGGAGTTACCTGATTTAAAGGCAACATCTTCTCTTATGTTATTTTGTTTTATTTTACTTCTCCAACCCCATAAAGTCTTTTTATTCCTTTCTTTTATAAAAACACCAGTATCCTCAATATACTATGATATTTTTATGAAATTATTTGAACTACACTTACACACACCTCCATCTAATGGGGGAAGAACATACTGTTTTTGTGAATGACAGACTAATGCCTCACGAAATGATGATTGTTCGATTATCTCCTACCACCTCTCATGGTGGACATTAAGATGAAACTATATTTATATATGATATATATTATGATTATTTTTTCTTTATTCTTCTGTATTTTTCTTTTATATCATACCTTTATGGTTTCCATTATGGGTAAACGCGATAATTTCATTTGAGGAAGTGCGGACTAGCGCCCCCTCAAAGTGATATGACTTGTTAATGCCATATGTGGGATGTATAAAGGATGGATTTAATGATATTATATATGATATTATACTGGAATTATAATATACCTATGTATCATTATGTTTTAATTCCATTAAAATAAGAAATAGAAATGAAAGTAGCGTTCATGCGTACGTACGACTTACCGTCTCCATGAACGATGCATTTCATTTCTTACCTCCAAATGTTATGTACTATTATAAATACATGTATATACTAGATATATATGGTATATATGATATCTAAATCATTAATATCATTCTGTATATAATGAAAATTTTACCATGTGAACAACTTGCAATTATAAGAAGTCTATTTTTTACTCAAGTACCAAATATCGACAAACGACCGTTATTAACTTAAATGATTACATAATGTTTATAACATAGAAATAAGTGATATAAAAGGAATAATAAACTTGAAAAAGGTTCTTAAGCAAGTATAAATTAACTTTATTTTATTATTTATGAGATTAAAGATGACCGAGTCAAGTCGGACATGAGGTAAGGGACTTCGTCTTAATCTCCTTTCATTGAGGTATATTTTGTTTTAATACATGACTTTATTTTATACGCTGTATAAAATCCTTTGAATTTTCATTCAAAAGGAATATTTTTCTACTAAGAGTTTTACTAAATTAAAAAAATAATGTTTCTTTTTAACATAAGTGGTGACAACGACCTTTCCACCGTCGTGAGTATTATTTGATCTTTGGCTTCCATAACAATCCGTAATGTTTTTAAAAAGAAGGTAAATACCATTTACTCTCTTTTACGTATTTTGGTATTAAAAATGGTTTTTATAATGGATTTGTTATGTCAATATATTTAAATGATATATTGTGATTGAAATATGGAAATGTTATCTTTACTTTATGTTTGTTTTATGTGTTGTGAATATGTTATGGTTCTTGGGCATTGTTTACGTATACGGGTAGTTCTGTGGTAAACCTAGGGTGGGTGAGCCCGAGATAGATCTCCAACGCATTGGGTAATTTGACGGAGGTAAAAAGGAATGTTTCTCCTAAGATATTTAGGGAATATACTGTGATGGGTATTCCAAATGTAACTCCCTATATAGTTGTGATAGCTACAACATAAGTATGTTATGGATGTCACAAGTTACCTTTATGATTTATGATTTCTATGTGTTATTCATAAATCTTATGATTTCATGAGGTATTTTAAAGAGCTTATGTTATGTATAAAATGATGAACTGATGTTTTCTTTCTTTGTTTTATAACCCTTACTGAGCTTTTTATGCTCATCCCAAGTTTTAAAATGTTTTTCACAGGACCTAAAGATGAATAGGGTCAAGGATGGGATCAAGGAAAAGTCATGCTATCTAAAATATGGGACTAGACATGACTCTTTTTTTCAAGAGTTTTTATTTTATTAAAAAAGTGGAAACTAAGTAGAATTGTCTACCTTTTAATTTTTGAGATGTAATGTAATAGTTATGAACTAATTCCCTAAAACTCTAAACCTAAAAAGATCCTAAATGTGAATTATTCATTTAATTCAAGATTATGTAATGTTTAAGGTTGGGTCCTTATAGTTGGTATCAGAGGTTGGTTTAGATAAATTTAAGAGTTAGGGTATTGTTAAATTAATATCCATAAATTCATTTATGTTAATATTAAAATGATATAGAATTTATAGATTACCATGTTGCTTCAACTAAGGTATTTCTGTGTTCATAATGGTTTTCCACATAGGAAACATGGCAGCTATGTTGGGACGATATCTGGAGGAATACAACCTTCCAAATCAGCAACCTGATATGGTCAGAATCAGAATTGAACAGTTTGTTGCATTGATGGCACAATTGACTCAGGATATAAATGGTGGTGGTATCAATGCATGAGATTAGCCAGATCAACCACAGAGGAATATGTCAGTAGTGGAGCATTTAATGAAGAAACATCCACCATCATTCAGAGGATCATATGACCCTATGCTAGAAGAAGGGTGGATTAAAGCACTGGAAAAGATTTTTGATGTCATGGGATGTTCAGAACACCAAAAGGTTAGTCTTTTTGTTTATAATTTTGAAGGTGAAGCTGATCAATGGTGGTCAGTGGTGAAAAATGTTAGAGATAGTGAGGAGATTGATGCTCTTGATTGGGATGAATTCAAAGATATGTTTCTTTAGAAATATTTTCCTAAGCTGGTTCATCTTAGGATGAAAAAACAATTCCTAGAATTGAGGTAGGAGGATGACTCAGTGGATACTTATGAAGAAAAATTCACTCGACTGGAAAGGTATGATCCAAATTTTATACGAGATCTTGATAGTAAAATCAACCATTTTTACTTAGGATTAAAGCCAATGTATCGAGGTGCTTTAGCTTCTCATGAGTCAAAAGTTATCAAAAACTTGTTCGTTGTGCGGAGAATGTGGAAATGGAGTTTTCTGATGATCAGGTGTTCTTTAAAAAACAACAGAATATGAGGTCGAGGTGGAAGGCAAAAGGGAAGAACTCTTCAAAAATGTATGATGGTAAGAAACTTAAGTTTATAGTTTACGAAAATTGTAGTAGAAATCATGTTGGGGAATGTCTTTTGAATTCTGGTAATTGCAACTGATGTTGTAAAATAGGATATAAGGCTCATAATTGCACTGAAAAAGAGCAAGGTAATGGTAAGATAAAATCTGATTTACAATCAGTAAATTTTTTTAAGTGCAATGAAATGGGTCATTATTAAAATGAGTGTCCAACGAAGAACTCAACTGAGGGAAAGCAGTCAGACTACAAGCCGAAAGGGGTGGTGAAATCCTTTACAACTACTTCAGGAGATGTTGGTCCATCAAATGAAGTAGTATCAGGTACATTGTTTTTTTTTTTGTTCAGATTATGCCAATGTGTTGTTTGATTTAGGTTCTACACATTCGTTCATTTTTGAGAAGTTTTCTAGTAAATTGGGAATTCCATATCAAGATATGAATCCTGAACTTATGGTAAAAACACCTGGATGAAATGTTGAAACAAAAAGAAATTATAAGAACCTTCCTATCCTTGTGTGTGGAAAGAATATACCAGAAAACCTTATTGTTTTAACTCTAGTAGAGTTTGATGTTATATTGGGTATGGATTGGCTTTCTGTTTATCATTCTAAGATTTACTGAAGAGCTAAATAGGTTTATTTTCAGAATAATTTTTAGTTTGTGTATAGGAATGAACCCTTACTTTTGATAACATATCAGGAAGTTGAGAAACTAGTAAAAGATGGAAATGAATGTTAGCTTGCACATATTGTTGAAAATAAAGGAACTATTCAAATTACTAATGTGCCAATGGTAAATGAGTATCTTAATGTTTTTCCTGATGAGTTTCCTAGTATTATACCTGATCAGGAAGTTGAATTTACTGTTTACTTAGTTCCTGATGCTAAGCCAATTTCAAAACACCCTTATCGAATGGCTCAAAATGAACTTTTTGATTTAAAGAAGAAATTGAAGGAGTTATTAGATAAAGGTTTCATTAGACCTATCACATCACCATGGGGTGCCCCTATCTTGTTTATTAAAAATAAAGACGGTTCAATGAGACTTTTCATTGATTATAGAGCATTGAATAACATCACTGTTAAGAAAAAGTATCCTTTGCTTCATATTGATGATTTGTTTGATTAGATCCAGGGAGATTAGTATTTTTTGAAGATTGATTTGAGGTTGGGGTACCATCGGTTGAATGTAAAGGAAGAAAACATTTCGAAGACTGTGTTTCGTACTAGATATGGCCATTATGGATTTGTAGTTATGCCTTTTGGTTTAACCAATGCACCTGCTGTATTCATGGATCTGATGAATAGATTTTTTCGTGAGTTCTTGGATAATTTTGTGGTTGTGTTCATTGATGATATTTTGGTTTATTCTAAAATTAAATACCAGCATGAAAGTCGTTTAAGGTTTGTCTTTAAAACCTTAAAAGAAAATAAACTATTTGGGAAATTCAGTAAGTGTGAGTTTTGGTTACAAAAAATTTATTTCCTTGGTCACATTGTTTCAAAAAAAGGCATAACTATTGATCCTACTAAAACAAAAGTTATTGAAGAATGGCCAAGACCCAAAAATATAACTAAGATTCGTATTTTTCCTGGTTTGGCAGGTTATTACTGGAGGTTTGTTGAAATTTTTTCATGTTAATCTAGTTCACCGACTAAATTAACTCAAAAAGGTGTTAAGTTCGTTTGGACAAAAGAATGTGATGATTTTTTTCAGGTATTGAAAAGAAGATTGGTGAATGCACCATTTTTAGAACTACCTTCTAGAAATGGTGAGTTTGTTATTTACAGTGATGTTTTGTTGAAAGGACTTAGATGTGTCCTTATATAGAATGATCAGGTAATTTCTTATGTTTCACGTTAGTTGAAACCTCATGAGTTAAATTACCCTACACATGATTTGGAATTAGCTGATGTTATTTTTGATTTAAAAATTTAAAGGCAACATTTGTATGGAGTAAAATGTGAAATATATATTTACCACAAAATTTTGAAGTATATATTCACTCAGAAAGAATTGAACATGATACAGAGGAGATGGTTGGAATTAATCGAGGATTATGATTGAATGATCCTTTACCATCTGGGAAAATCAAATAAAGTGGCCGATGCTTTGAGTCAAAAAGGTGTCAGTGAAATCATCTCTATCAGATCGAATAAAGCAAGCGCAGAAGGAAGATAGTGAGTTGAATAAAAAGGTAGAATTGGTTCAGAAGGGTAAGTTACCTGAATTTAACATTGATAATGATTGTGTTTTGAGGTTTAGAAAGAGATTATGTGTGCCTTGTGATTCATAGTTAAAGAATGAGTTGTTATGTGAACCTCATAGTTCTCAATTTTCAATTCATCCTGGATTTACTAAGATGTACAAAGATATTTGGGATTATTACTGGTGGGATGGAATGAAAAGAGATATTGTTGATTTTACTATGAAGTGTTTGAATTTTCAGCAGGTTAAAGCAGAACGGCAGTTACCAAAAGGGATGCTTCAGTATTTACCGGTGCCAGAGTGGAAATGGGGAAATATATCCATGGAATTAATTGTGGGATTACCAAATACATCTCGAGGTAATAATGAAATCTAGGTTATTGTTGATTGGTTGACTAAATTTTCTCATTTCCTTCCTATTCGAGATACTTTGTCTCTTGATAAACTTTCTCGGTTGTATATTAAATATATAGTCAGGTTGCATGGATTTCCCCTCTCCATTGTATCTGATTGTGATCCCAGGTTTACTTCTAACTTTTGGAAATGCCTTTAGAATTCATTGGGTGCTGAATTAAATTTTAGTATAGATTTTTATCAGTAATCATATGGGCATTTAAAATGAAAAATTCAAACCTTGGAGGATATGCTACGTGCTTGTTCACTAGATTACTAGGGAAGTTGGGACCATCATATTTCTTTGGTTGAATTTTCTTATAATAACAATTTTCATTCCAGTATACAGATGGATCCATTTGAGTTATTATATGAAAATCAGTGTCGAACTCCAGATTTTTGGGATGAAGTAAGTGAAAGGAAGCTGATGGGAACAGAATTGGTAGAAGAGATGGTAAAAAAAGGTTCAGTTGATTCAGAAGCACATGAGAATAGATCAGAGCAGGCAGAAATGTTATGTGGATAATCGGAGGAAGGATCTCTCTTCTGAGGTATGTGATCATGTCTTTCTCAAATTTTCTCCATGGAAAAGTGTGATGCATTTTGGTAAGAAAGGAAAGTTGAGTCTGAGGTTTATTGGACCCTATAAAATCCTGGAGAAAGTTGGATCAGTTGCTTATAGAGTGGCTTTACCTCCAAGTTTATCACAGGTACACAATGTTTTTCATGTTTCAATGTTGAGAAAGTATATGCTAGATCCATCTCATGTTTTAAGTCCATAGGTAGTTCAGTTGGAATAAAATCTCTCTTATGAGGAATAGACATTCCAGATTCTTGACCGAAGAGAGCAAGTGTTGCGGAATAAGATGATTCACCAGGTGAAGGGTTTGTGGAAAACCCATATGGTTGAAGAGGCAACCTGGGAATCTAAAAATGCTATGACGGATAAATACCCCCACTTATTTGATAAGTGAATAAAAATTGTGAGGACGCAATTTCCAAAAGGGGGGAAGGATGTAACATCCCAGGTAAATAAAGAAATAATACATTTTCATAATTATTAAAATTTGTGAATTAAATATTAATTTTACATTAAAGGGGTTGATATACTCAATGGAATACCTGATATGCAACAACGGGTTTATTTGAAATCTTAAATTTTACACTAATATTATAATAATATTATTTTAAATGTAGTTAACACCTAGCTGTTGTATTGGCGGGAATTAATATAACTAATTAAAATATGATTATACATGTTTGTTAAATTTTTTTACATTTATCCAATAAATTTTAGAGACTTAAAATGTGAATTAATCTAATTTTAAGCATAAATACTCTAATATTCTTTAAAAGGTCGATTTACCACCTTTTGATAGTGACCCCTCTTTAAATCTAGTTTTGGTCACTTTTATATTTTCTTTTTGACAAAATAAAATTCTTATTTAGAATTAGGACATCAATATTTACTTTGGGAAAATTTTTGGTATTTTTCTGATAAAATTCATTTTTTGATGAATAGTGAAAAATACTGTATTTTAATTCAAAACTGCCTTTTAATATAATTTATTTATATGGTTTGATTATCTTTTTAATTGGTTTTAAAATGTAATTAGATTATGTTTTTACCATTTAATCCAATTTTGGTCATTGGAATTAATTTCACTTTGAAATTGGACATAAACAAGTATCAATCTTTTGATAGTTATTGTTTCTTAAAAACACGCTATTTGTTTTGACAACGGGAATTAATTTTAAATAAATTAAAGCAACTTCTATGTTTTTAATTTGATAAAATAGACATAATTTTTGAATTCTGAATATCAAATATATATTAGGCTGAATTTTTGTTACTTTTCTGAAAAACTTCAATTTTTGATGAATAGTTAAACCACTAAGTAGTAGTTAAAAAACTGACTTTTTCATTTAAATAAAATTTTACTACTTTGGTGGATTGAATTTTGAAAATACGATATACATGGTTGTTATTAGTTACTAAAATTTGGTTCAATAAGATGAAAATATTTTTTTTTGAATAGTAACTTTTGACTTTTATTTAATGCGGTTAAAGGTAAATAGGGTAATTCGAGGTAAAAATAATATTATAATAATACAAAATTACCTTAAAACTTGTCCTAACCTTATTGGTTGAGTCATTTACAACCATGGACATATTTGGGTTGATTTTGGGACCTCATGGAGCCACTTGATAGTGATAATGAAACTTTATTTTAATTAACTTAAAGTAAAGGCAAAAATGGCATAAACAAATATCTTTTAGTAAATTAATTTTTACATGGGGTTGTATAAGTTATATTTTAGACAATAAATATTCATTGGAAATATAAAAAGATTTCCTACATTATGGTATTTATTTTATAATTTTTAAACAATAAAAAAATTAAATTATTTATGACACAATAATGATGGAGTATTTACCTCATTAATTAATGGTTTAAATAAATAAGATTATAAATATTAAAACAATATCAAAAACTTATCCAATTCTTATTGGATGATTTTATTTCAAACTTTAGTCGTATTATCTTCAACTTTAATGAGTTTTGGATCTTTATAAACTGAATATAAGTTTATAATAAAATAATATTTACAAACTTTCTTAAAGAGCCCCTCCTCCCCTTATAAAAATCCCTCACATATAACCCATTCCTCGCACATCTCAAGCCCCTTGGATCATCAAACCCCTGACCAAATAATATCTCAAAATCTCTCTCTTCCATCTAGAATCCTTAACTTAGGCAGAAGACACTTCAAGAAGTCCTTTTGGTTCAAACCAAAGGGAGTTACCCGATTTAAAGGTAACATCTTCTCTTATGTTATTTTGTTTTATCTTACTTCTCCAACCCCCTAAAGTCTTTTTATTCCTTTATTTTATAACAACACTAGTATCCTCAATATACTAGGATGTTGTTATTATAATTATTTTTACTACACTTACACACAGCTTCATCTAATGGGTGAAGAACATACTATTTCTGTGAATGAAAAACTAACGCCTCATGAAACGATGATTGTTCGATTATCTCCTACTACCTCTCATGGTGCCCATTGAGATGAAAATATATTTATATATGATATATATTATGTTTATTTTTTCTTTATTCTTATTTATTTTTCTTTTATATCATACCTTTATGGTTTCCATTATGGGTAAACGCGATAATTTCATTTGAGGAAGTGTGGACTACTGCCCCCTCAAAGTGATATGACTCGCTAATGCCATATATGGGATGAATAAAGGATAGAGTTAATGATATTATATATGATATTATACTGGAATTATAATATATCTATGTATCATTATGTTTTAATTCCATTAAAATAAGAAATATAAATGAAAGTAGCATTCATGCGTACGTACGGCTTACCGTCTCCATGAACGGTGCATTTCATTTCTTACCTCCAAATATTATGTACTATTCTAAATACATGTATATACTGGATATATATGATATATATGATATCTAAATCATGAATATAATTTTGTATATAATTAAATTTTTACTATGTGAACAACTTGTAATTATAAGAAGTCCATTTTTTACTCAAGTACCAAATATCGACAAAACAGCCATTATTAACTTAAATGATTACATAATGTTTATAACATGGTAATAATTGATATAAAAGGAATATTAAATTTTAAAAAATTTCTTAATAAATTATAAATTAACTTTAGTTTATTATTTAGGAGATTAAATAACGATCGAGTCAAGTCGGACATGAGGTAAGGGACTGCATCTCAATCTCCTTTCATTGAGGCATACTTTGTTTTAATACACGACATTCTTTTATACACTGTATAAACTCATTTGACTTTTCATTAAAAGGGAATCTTTTTCTACAAATCATTTGAATAAATGAAAAAAATAATGTTTCTTTTTAACGTAAGTGGTGACAATGACCTTTCCACCACCGCAAGTATTATTTGATCTTTGGCTTCCATAACAAGTCATAATGTTTTTAAAAGAAAAGTAAATACCATTTACTCTCTTTTATGTATTTTGGTGTTGAAAATGGTTTTTATAATTGATTTTTTATATCAATATATTTAAATGATATATTTTGATTGAAATGTCGAAATGTTATCTTTCCTTTATGTTTGTTTTATGTGTTGTGAATATGTTATGGTTCTTGGGCATAATTTATGTATACGAGTGGTTTCGTGATAAACCTAGGGTGGGTGAGCTCGAGATTGCTCTACAATTAATTGGGTATCGTGATGGAGGTAAATTTGAATGTTTATACTAATATATTTAGGGAATATACTATGATGGGTATTCCAAATGTAACTCCCTATGTAGCTATGATAGCTACAACGTAAGTATGTTATGGATGCCACAAGTTACCTTTATTATTTATGATTTCTATGTGTTATTCATAAATCTTATGATTTCATGAGGTATGTTAAAGAGATTATTTTATGTATAAAATGATGAACTAATGTTTTCTTTCTTTGTTTTATAACCCTTACTGAGCTTTTTTTGCTCATCCCAAGTTTTGAAATGTTTTTCACAGGACCTAAAGATAAATAGGGTCTATGATGGGATCAAGGATAAGTCATGTTATCTAAAACATGGGACTATACATGACTCCTTTTTTTCAAGAGTTTTTATTTTATGAAAAAAATGGAAACTAAGTAGAAGTGTCTACCTTGTAATTTTTGAGATGTAATTTAATAGTTATGGCCTAATTCTCTAAAACTCTAAACCTGAAAAGATCCTCAATGTAAATTATTCATTTAATTCAAGATTATGTAATGTTTAAGGTCGAGTCCTTATATTAATGACATCTATACACTTTCCTATATTTAATTTGGTGTGTTTAATTTTACCACTACCTTAATATATTATAAAATATGTTTTTTTATTTCTTTTTTGATAAACATATTTATTTTATTTTATATAAAGGAAAAATACATAATATTAGTCTCTTGCCTTTAATTTCTCTTTTATGTTCAAATAGTGATAATAAAATGTTATTAATGAATATAAAATTTTATTTTTAGGTTAATTAATTTATTTTTATTATGTTAATTTATTTTTTTATTTTAATGGAGTTATAATGACCCCAAATTATTATACAACTTTGACACGATGCTTGTGAAAGAAGTTGAATAATCAAAGTAAGTGATTTTAAAAACATAAAATTAATATTTAATTAATGTATTATTATTTAAAGTGAATTTTATGGTTAATAATAATTTATAATTTATGATTATAGAGTTTATATTGGAATTACATTCTTATATTGATGCATTTAAATTCAAAATAAGTTAATAATTTCTAAAATGACTTCAATTATATTTTATGATAAATAATATATTATCAAATGATTTAAAAATCATTTAAATCCTCAAAGATGAAAATTATGATGGTATATGGTCTAAAATTTTATCTATTGACCATTTATCATCCAATTTTTACCTTATAAGTAAATTTATAACCCATTAGTATTAAAAATGATTTTACCACATTTAAGGTAAAAAATGGTTAATGAAGGGGATAAACCAAAATTATAAGGTTTAAAATTACACATAATGTTATCCAAATTTAAGTTATTCAAGGGATTTAAACCTTATACTATCTTATATTTGATATTTTTTAAAATTATTTTCACTTTCACATAAAAAATAATTTGTTATATTTAAATATTTTAAGTAATTTTATGTGTGTGTGTTTATTCACTATAAAAGGAAACCGCCTATGCTCAATTATTGAAGCCATATTAAGACACATAGATCGACCAAAAAATTTCAAAACCTCTTCTAAACATTATTATCTAAGTTATGAATTTTTTTTCTCCTCAAAATACTATCCATAGGATTCTTAAGAAGAAATCTAGTGAAGGCCTCTCAAAGAGGAGGTAATAATTTTAACTGACCTCTTTTATTTAACTTCTTATTTTACCTCATTAAATTATATCTTAGCCATTAAAATATGATAAAATCATTATATTACATATAATAATATGGTATTATGTTTATTAAATAACCTTTATTTGTTTTATTTTTTATTTGTTGGGAAGCAATGACATTTCTTGTGCATAGGTATGGAGTAAAACCACCATAATGCGATGTTATTTGATTTTAATTTCCAATTTAAATGGATATAAATAAGGTAATATTTAATGAATATATATGATATTTATTATATAAAAAATATTTTTAATGGTATATTATTATTAACTTTCTTTCATTCCATCGATTGAAAAGTGAAAACAACACTCGTGCATACATATGTACTACCATCTCCATGAAGTGATGTAATTAATTTTCCCCACAAATTTTTATGAAGGGTTATAAAAGTGTATATAATGAATAAATATAATAATTATTTCATAAATAATATTATTTATATGATGAAACCATGAACAAAGTTCATGTATCGGAAAAATAGAACTGAAACATTCATGAAAATTTTACCAGTTTTCACCAGAATGTTCATTTTAATGAAGAAATAATTAATAAAAGGATAATTGGAAATTATAATGGAATGATACATTGTATTTTATGTATGAATATTGTTATTGAATATATTTATAATAAATATATTTGTTATGTCATATATTTGTACATGTATGAAGAATGATGAGACTTAAGGTAAGGGTTGTCATCTCAATATTGTTTCAAGGAGGCATGTTTGATGTTATACACCTATTATTGTTTATGAGTTGTATATACTACCACAATGATGTTATATCATGGATCCTTCAGAACATTCATGTTATTTAATGGTTTATTTTAATTCATTTGTCTCATGGGGTATTGATTCAAAAGATACCAGACTGATAAGGGGTTTATGTTACAATCTCATTTTTTATAAGATTGTTTCTACTAAATTTCAATTTAGGGAAATTATATTGATATTATCCTTTTAAATAAATAAATATTATTCACCTATTTTTATTCCTATATTTTTGTGCAATAATACAATTTTCCTCTCCTTGGTACTTAAAATGGTCGAGGAAATGTTTTTAATGCAAAGTCGACCTTATTTCCTTTTTGGATAATGAACCTTTTCTTCCATTTATATACTATTAAAAATTGTTTTATGAAAGTTATTAATAATACAATAAATGTTTTAAAAAGGTTATTTTCACTACTTTTGAATTTATATACAATTTTTTTTAAAATTAATATTTACAAAGTTTTGAAAGAATTTTTTCTTTTAACATATACGACATGAAATGATTTTTCTACCATGATGACTATTCTTTTTATTTAATATTAATTTTTAAGATTTCATAGTTATTTTAAAATAAAATTATTATCTCAATATTCTGGGAATCATTAGTTAAAATTTTTTCAAATAAAAAGGATATTTTTTTTTGTAATTTCAAATAATGGTTATAATGATCTTTTAATGGTATTTTTCATCTATGTCAACATACTTTGAAAAATTTTATCATTCATTGAGGATATGATCTTATAATTACATCGACTTTCTTTATCTATAGATATTATGATGATAAGGACTAAAAGATAATTCTATGAAAATCATTTCCTTCCATTAATTTATTTAATTTATGATGAAACCTTTATGAAACCCATTTATTTTCCATATGTTATGATATGATAGAATGGTGAAATGTTTATCAGAAATGTTTCTATTACATAGGTTATGATATGCTGACATGATGAATGTTTTATGATCTTGTGGTACAAATATGTTTGTTTTTCGTTGTATGATGGGTGTTCCTTGAATTATGTATCCCTTCAATGCATTGGGTAATGATGATAGAGTTGAAAATATACTAATATATGATAGAGTTGTTAAACACTTAAGAGTTGAAAAAGTTAAATAGATAGATGTTACTCTTAATAGAATGTTGGAAGTGACTGTGTAGGAATTTCTATTATGGTAATTTGTCCAAAATGACATTCTTGGGTGTAAACCTTGACTAGGGAAGTGATTTTATATTCTTATGTGTATTCTAAAAATTATTTAGTATGCTTATGATACATTCTAATGGATCATGATTGATTATTTATGATTTTGTACTCTAATAGATTTTAACTTTTTTATAACAAAACCTTATTCCATGATTTATTATTAAATATATTTGACTAATTGTGTATGACTATTGTATGTTATGATCATGTTATCATACCTTTTTTATTTTCTTATACTTGATTATGATCATTGATCAATATATGATATGTTTACTAGGCATATGGAATTAACCTTTATTATGTTTTATTTCCTTAGGTTATGAAGAAATGTTTTAAGTAGGGTATGTCTTAGAAGTGTACTAGGTGAGAAGTACTATGTGGGATGTTAATGATATTTCATGAAATAAGATGATTATGTATCCAGTCTATAAATACTATAAACCTTTATCTTTCTAGGGTATGTATTATTTTGAAATGTTATATGATGTATACTTCTTAATATTCATGGTATTCAAAGTTTCATTTGTACTTATCTCTTTTATGGGTGTTATGATTTAAAAGTTATAAAATCGGTAGTGGATTTCTATTACAATGTTATTTATCTTAGAGATTTTCTATGATAAATTTACATTAAAGAAAAATATATTGATATTATATGTTAGACACCATAAATTTCTCCTCCTATGGTTATTCATGTATTTTTTTAATACTTTAGTTTCATTTTCCTATCTTCGGTGCTTAAAATGATCGAGAAAATGTTTTTAAAGAAATGCAAGCATTATTTACTTTTTGGTTGGCCAGACTTTTGTTCATTTTCTATAATCTTGAAAAATGTTTTATAAAATTTATTTAGTATACATGAAATGTTTTAAAATGGTCATTTTTACAAACCTTGACTTTATTTAAAATAGTTTAAAAATAAATACTTTTAAATAATGGTTTTTCTGAACAAGACATTTTTTAATTTTAGTAATGGAGTGAAAGGAATGTTTTACTTTAATTTATATGAGATGAATAGATTTTCCAAATATCATGACCATTATTTTAATTGAATATTATATTACAATATCTATTGGTTATTTTCAAAGAACATTATTTTCTCAATATTCTAGGATTTTTCATTCAAATTTTATAAAAAAGAATTATTTATTATGTTTTCAAAGAAAGGTTAAAATGATATTTTAAATTCATTTTCATATATTTCAACATAATTTAAGTATTATGATACTTAATTGGGGATATTTTATATTGATATGATCCAATTTATTTCTCTTGATAGCATATGATGATAATGATTTAAAGATAATTCTATGAAACGTGTTTCTTTCCCACATGTAAATTAAGTTATGATGAAAGCCTTATGAAAAGAATTTATTTTAAATGGGTTATGTTATTAAGGAATGATGAAATGTTTATAAAACATGTTTCTTTTCCATTAGTTATGATATGATGATATGATGAATGTTTTTTATCTTTTGGAACACATTGTATGGTTTTCATTATGTGATGGGTGGGCCTGAAATTATATAGCACTCTAATGCATTAGGTAATGATGGTAAAGTTGAAAATATCTTAATATATGATAGAGTTAATAAATACATAATAGATTAAATAGTTAACTATATGGAAGTTACTCTTAAAGAATTTTGGAATTGAATAAGTAGTCGTTTACATTATAGGGATTTTCCCACAATGATAGCCTTGAGAGTGAACCTTGACTAAGGGAGTGATTTTCTATGTTTAGGTGTATAACAAAAACATATTTATTATTATTATGGTATATTCTCATATTTCATGATTGATTATTAATGATTTTTCACTCATTATATATTTTTTCTTTTATTAGAACAAACCTTATAGCATGATTCATGATTAAAGATATTTGGATGATTGGGTATGATTGTTATATGTTATTATCATGTTCTCTTACCCTTATAATTATGTATACACACTTATGATCATTGATTTATATATTCTATGTTTTTTCTTACTAATAATCTAATATCACCCTATCTTATATTTCAATTCCCTAGGTTATGAATAAAGGTTTTAAGTAGGGTGTGACTAATAAGCATACTTTGTGAGAAGAACATTGTGAAGGATATTGAAGATCTTTCATAAAATATAATGATTATGTATATAGTCTCCAAAGAAACTAAAAATTTTGTGTTTCTTGGGAATGTAATATTGTGAAATATAATTATATATTTATCTAAAATGGTTCGATAATAAAGTATGAAATGATTAGATCACCTCAATTGGTATCATAGTAGTGTTTAGTTATTTTTTGATATTAAGATTATATAGATTTGGTTAAAACCTTAAGGATAAGTCTAATTAAAGGAAAACATCCAGATGATTTACTAAAGTATATGTTTTTGTGGTTTTTCTATAAAAATACATCCCTATATGGATACTATAATGTGGATGAGGTTGTGTTATAGGTGAACCTAAGGGTAATAACTCTAAAAGAGGAGGACTGGGTATTAACCCATTCATCACTAGTTCATGATTAGTGGGCCTAGGTAAAGTGACCCAAGATTTTACCTATATTATTAAATTATTTAAGCATAATTATCCATTAAATAAAAACTAAGGATCAAAATGTATAGTGTCTTTGTAAGATTAGGTGCATAATTAGAAAAAAAGAAACTAAAATAAAAAATCTTTTTATTAATCTCCATAATGAGATCCCATCTTCCATTGAGATCCTACAACTACATAGGATAACCTATGGAATAAATAGACAAAAGGGATGAGCCAAAAATCCTAATAAGGGAATCAACATGGGATTGAATCACAAAACATGATCTAGAAGAAAAAACATGATAAAATAAAAGAAATATTTCATGAATAAAAATATGAAATAATAACTTATAGATCATGAAATCATATGATCATGGAAACATAAGAAAGTGGAAACATCATATAACATTACATAAAATAATATTAGAGGCTAAATAGTAGGTCTATATCACATGATGGAAAGAGTCTCGTAATGGATTAGGTTTACTCTCTAATCTCATACATATATTCTCATGAGACTAAAATATTTCCCAATGAATTAAAGTGATATCTAGGAATAACCATCACAACATGTTCATTCATGTGTGATCCATATAAATAATCAAACATAAGGAATAAACATAAGGCTTATCCATGAAAATAAATGGGTATCGTAATCATTTCATAAGGCATAACCAAAGAGCGTATAAAATGTTATTGCTAAAAGAATGAATTTAAAATAATTCTTGGACATTCATAATGGAAATACAAGAATAGATCATTAATAATGAATTCCATATTAAGGTAAAACCTTAAAAATTTTGGTTTGGTAACTTTAGAAATGTGCCACTTAAGCATGGTTTTAAGGAAAACAATAAAGATCCTTCAAAGAGGATAAAGACATAATTATTTCCATAAAACAAAAAAAGGACAAAATAGTTTTTCATGATAAATTTAGTGATTTCATAAAAATATTAGATTCTTAAATATTTTATGAAGTATACTTGAAAATGAGTAAGAAAAAGAGAAGTTCCCTTTAATTAGGTTTTCTTATCGAGAGGAATTGAGAATGGAAATTTTTAAAATATATATTTCCCCATCAAAGAAAGATGAATTGAGCTAGATATATATGTTTGGAACATATATTCAGAATATAGAAGTATATATAAATAATTAAGGGATAGCTTGAGGCAAATAGAGATAAATTGTTATGTAAATGAAATATGAAGGTTTAGAGAGATCTCTTACCTTGTGTCCGAATGTGTTTTGCACTTGCACTTAATGTCTTGGATAATCAAATTAGATTAATTAATTAATTAATTTAGAAACTATTAAAAATTTATTTTATTTAATATAATTTTATTTATTTCATTTATGACCATTTCAATGAGTTATAAGTTTTAATTTCATTGTTCCAAGAGTGTTCATTTCACAATTTCATAGTAGGTTAACTTCTGTATATTTTTTAGATGTTCTTATAAAATGGAAGTAAAACTATGTAAGTGAAATGAAATAGTACTTGCTTATATATTCTTAAATGGTCCTATGTAT